>CM035785.1:12032355-13464855 GCA_020466265.1 Siphamia tubifer
GCTTATGAAAAGAAAAGTTTTTTGTTTGTTTGTTTGTTTGTTTTTACAGAATTTTAAGATAACTAACAGTAATCAAATTGAATCAGTGACCAAAATGCATATATGTTTTTAGGCAAACCTCTGCATAAGTACAGTATACTGCCAGCATCTGGTACATTTATATAACACTTTTAAAATGCTCTATTTTGTATTATTTGGCTGGAAATTGTTTAGTTTAGTTTTTAAAAATTGCCATTTGGGGATAAATATAGTAAACTGAACTGAACTGAACTGAATTGAACTGAATTGAATTGAATTGAATTGAACTCAATTGAATTGAATTGAATTGAATTGAATTGAATTGAATTGAATTGAATTGAATTGAATTGAATTGAATTGAATTGAATTGAGTCATGTTGAACATTAGAATCATCAACACAGGCCAAATTGATCCATACACAATTTGTAATCTGTTATTGTTATATCTCATATCTTGTTTTGGACATCTGGTTTCATATTTAAAATATCTGTATGAATCACTTTGTGTAGACATCAGTACAAGACAGTCTTAAATCACACTGAAAATAGGTAATACAAAATAACATCTTGGTATCAGCATTGTCTGGTTTATAAATTACTTTTACATTGTGTCATAAATAAGAAAATATGTGTCATATTACACAACAAATACCCCTAATTTTAATTAATTTTAAATCTGGTGTGAAAATCAATACATTTCTGTAGGGGTCAATTTGACCCATTGACTGTTCTCTGTACTGTATAAATACTAGGGTGTGGGGCACAGTTCAATCTAACCTACTTTAAAAAGGTAGACATGTGGAATAAGGTTGTCAATAAAGTATACCTGACAAAGGCATGACACATAATAATCCCTAAATATCTATCAAATTAAGAGACATCATAGGTGTTAAGCCTTTAGAGCAGGGGTCTCAAACATGCGGCCCGGGGGCCAAATGCGGCCCGCTGACAGTTCCAATGTGGCCCGAGGGATGAAGAGTATAATAACCTATTAAATGATTCCATGTTTTCTTCTCAGCTTTTTTCTTTGCCTATAAATGATGACAAGTTCCAATTTGTCTCATTGTTTGACTGCAGAAAAATATATTAAAAATATACATTTACAAACTATCCCGTAACAATAAAATGTGAATAACCTGAAATATCTAAAGAAAATTAGACACAATTTGAACCATTTTCTGCTTCTGTTACTGTTAGTAACAGTAACAGTTAGTACTGTTAGTAACTGTTAGTGTCTTTGTAGAACTGATCCATAAAAAAAACAAACACATGGACTAATGATAAGTCGAGGCAGAATATTGTTAAAATTGCCGTTATTTTCCTTTTTTTAATATTTGGATAATTTATAAAAGTATTTTCTTTAATGTAATGGGTGTTTTTTTTGCACTAAAACGATGACAAAAATGTGTAGTTGTCAATATTTACAGGTTATAATGTTTTCTTTTTCCTGGTCTGGCCCATTGGACATCAAATCAGGCTGAATGAGTTTGAGACCCCTGCTTTAGAGGTTCACATATGCTGCCCCTTCTACAGTGCTCAAAGCTATTTGATCCATTGTCAATATAAAAATATCGATTACAGTACTTTTAAATAGAACATCCTTACATTTCTTTTACCACTGCAGTCGTACCAGAGCCAGGAAAGAGCCAACTGGAAAGAATCAAACTCTAGACACAAATAACCAAATTTTTTTTTTTTTAAAAAGTCCAACATCTGATATTGTATTTTTTCACATTTTTCTGGCACTTAAAATGAGCTGCCCTTCAGTCTAAAATTTACACCATATCCACAACTTCAATGGTATTCATTCTGTATCCTCAGCTTACAGACATGGTACATCCCAGAAAGGCAGCACAGCGTTTCTCTGTTGTGATTAGAAATATCGTCACCCTTCGCCCACTCTCCTTGACAGGTCTGAGCACACAAAGGTCGCCAGCAGTACATGCCAGTTATTATCAACTCCAAGCTAGGTCTCATCTGCTTCAACTCCCCTTTGGAACATTGCCACTAAGGAGAAAGTAGAAAGAAACCTGTCAAAGTCTTTTAGCCTATAGTCACTGTGCATCTTCTGCAAAGTGTTGCAGGGGTCACATGGGGTTTTGTCAAGAACCAGCACAGGGAGAGGCTTTGTTAGATTTTGTTTTGTGACCGCAGACTGTCAGAATCCAGCAATAGAAATGCTTTTATTGTGAAGTGAGAACTGTCCTGTATTACCAAAATTTATCAGGTCATAGAAAAATAACTTCTAAAGGAGGAGGAGAGTTTGTGTTTGCAGTCATTTGCTGACAAGGGTCCCCCAAAACAACTGAGGACATGGGTGTAGGTTTCTATATAGATGGTCGTGACATGTCACAACCAATATTTGGGGATTACAAAATAGTCCCTACCAGTATTTGTCATTTTAATTTAATATCAGAAAAATCTACATTCATTGAAAATTTTGAAGTACTATTTAAATATACTACACATATGGTAGCATTAATAAAAACTATTTTACATTTGTTCACGTTTTGTTTTTGCCACGTTCCAATACGTTCCACGACCCATATCCGCTGTTTTTATTGGCTGCAACAGAGTGATGGTTAGTGGGGCACTGCTGATCTGGTGTCATTCGGGTAACCCCACGCATGTGAGTCAGAAGAACAATGTCCATGTGCTGGAAATGCCCCGCATCTGTCAAGCGGGAGTCCTGCTTGACAGAAAGAGACTCCACAGGGGGTGTCCCCTGGGGTATCCAAATATTGAAAAAATTAAAGTCCTCTATGTCACATTGTGCCATTATGTTGTTGTTTACTGCTTCCAATAAAGAAAGTCATTCAAAATAATAAAAACAAGGCAGTCCTGACAGCAGACGTCCGCCAACGCTTGATTTTTCAATCACACATGACGTGATGGAGCCACAGGTGTTGACCCATCTGATGTCTGAAGGTGAGATGATGTGAATGAAAAAAAAAAAAGTCACATTCTATCTTGTCTGAATCCTGAGATATTACCACTGATGTGTTTTAGCTGTTGACTGTCACTGTGACCTTGACCTCTGACCTTCATTGGTCAAAATCTAATGCAGGGGTGTCAAACTGTGGTCCTCGAGGGCCGGTGTCCTGCATGTTTTAGATGTTTCCCTCTTCCATTACCATTGTTGAGTAGTAACGGAATACATGTACCGCCATTTACGTATTTAGAATACTAATTATGAGTAACTGTATTCCGTTACAGTTACTGCTGTTAAACTTAGTATTTAGAATACAGTTACTTTAGTAATAACATTGGATTACTCATGTTTTTTTTACTTCAGCGAAAAAATAGATTTTCTTGTATCCTAGTTAAAATCATACCTGCCAACACTCCCGTTTTTCCCGGGAGTCTCCCGTATTTCAGACCCATCTCCCTCCCCCCTCCCGTTCTGTCATTTCTCCCGGTAATCTCCCGTAATTCAAGTCTGAACATCTAAAAAAATTTGAAGTCATGTAGGTTTTGGCCGACGTTCTCCAGTTGCCAGAGATCATGTATGGAATGTAATTTTGTTTTACATCGTACTGAATAACCTGTTTAGCGAAACAATTTCTCTCCTACCTGGCAACCTGCTGATCTCTGATCTCTGCGCAAGTGCCTGCACGCGCCAGGTTTAAGCACACTGAGTGACAGACTGTGACAGACAGATCCTAGTAAGAAGAAAGTAAAATATATGTGTAAATGAGTGTGTGTGTGTGTGAGAGAGAGAGAGAGAGTGTGTGTGAGAGAGAAATGTTTGTGTGAGAGAGAGAACATGCCATTGATTGTAATGCTGAAATAACTGTGTGAGAGAGAGAAGTGTGTGCGTGTGTAGTGTGAGACACTACATCTAACCTAATCAAGCAACTCAAAGTAAGTTATTTTTTTTATTAACTTCATTTAGGAACAAGCTTTTGTTATGTCACAGTTTACTGTGTTGATCAGGTTTACTGAGGTAACGTTTAGGCTATATAAATATTTCTCACAGTCAAGTTATTGTGTTAGCTTAACGTTAGCTAACGTAACTAAGTAGATAAGAGCTGCTAATGCTGCAGTAATGTGCTCTGGAAAAGATATTTCCACTTGAAAACTGGCAATTAATGCGTCCTGTTCACGTTTGTCATTTGTTGTCATTGGTAAACAGACACGACGTCATGACTCATGATGAAAAATGATAAGCTAAATTATCTTAGAAAATCAATAAAAATAAATTAGGCCGACTGTTTGTAATTTCTTTGGTGTGTTCTGCCATAAATTAAGGTCCGTTTATCTCGTAGACTTGTTTTTCAAACAAACATTCATTTAATAAATGAACAAATAATAATTGAACTTTAATGTTTTATTTATTATTTTACCAGTATGTTGTGATGTTAAACATTATAATAAATATTATTTAGTGTGTAAAGTTATTTATATTTAATTTAAATTAAGTTTTAATAAGAAGTATTCCAAGTATTTAGAATACAGTACCATGTTAAACCAATGTAATCGAATACTTTACAAATTACTTTTTAATTCAGGTATTCTGTAATCTGCAACGAAATACATTTACAAAGTAATCTCCCCAACACTGTCCATTACACCTGGAGGCCATTGCATCATTATCAGTCTGATGAGGAGCTGATTATTAACTCTTTAAGTGGTCAGTGCTGATGCATTCTGAATGGATGATTTAGTTTAAATATTCAGGAAAAATTCAACCATTTTCCTTTTAGTTTTATGCATAAATGTTATTTTATTTAAACATTTTTTAAAGGCAAAATTAAAATTGCTGGGACCAAATTTCAATAGTAGTTTTCTTTCCACATTATTTGTCATTTTGTAAATATTTATTAGTTGTTGTTGCTCATTTTGCTTATTTTTCTAATTTTTTTTTTTTTTTATTGTAGTATTTTTCTTTGATTTTCTGCCATTTGGGTCTTACTTTGCTCATGTTGCTAATTATTTTGTTAGTTCTCAGGAGTTAAAGGGTTAAACTGAATCACATGGAAGAGGGAAATATCTAAAACATGCAGGACGCCGGCCCTCGAGGACTGGAGTTTGACACCTGTGATCTAATGGGTTCTTCCTTCACCCATTATCTATCATGCCTGAAAGTTACATCAAAATACGTTCAAAAGTCTACTGACAGACAGACAGACAGACAAACAAACAGACTTGAATTTAATACCTTCTTGGCCGAGGTAATAATCAAAAACAAGATGGTGCCAGGCACAACAAACCCCGCCCCCTTGCACACATTTGACCTGATTTGTCCTTTCTCTTAACATGGCAAAAAGTGTAATCTTGACCTTTGACCTACATTCACCAACATTTAATAGAATCTATTCTAGTCATGGAAATTGGTCCAGTAGTTTTTGCATAAAGTTGCTGAGAGTCAAACCAACTAAAAAAAAAGAATAATACCCCTCTGCCCTTGGGGTGGGGGTGTGTGTGTGTGGGGGGGTAACAACTGAGCAAGCATTAAGAAATGAAATTACAATTCAGGACAGTGTTGTTCTGCTTTCCCTTTGGTTTTGTTATACAAAAAAAGGTTATACATAATGCTAATATAAGATTTTCCAAATAGATGAGGTCAGAAAGCTGAACTTTAGACCTGGTTTCTCGCAGCCTGCAGGCCATTTCTCTACGGTAGGGCACAACACAGAGAGACTGGGAGAACAACAGAATGCCAAAGCCAAGTGTGTCCAGGACTCATTTTCACACTCATAAATGCAACAGATCAAATGCATTCAGCAAGAAAGCTATGATCACTAGACTTACAATGAGAGTGTAGATGGGGTCCTCCAAGCCTGACGGGGGGTTTTCAGCAACCATCACTGCCAGACTATTCTGAGTGGAATAAACACATGTTTTTAGGTGGAGAGATCATCATTTTACCCCTAATTTAAACAGATGAATAAAGGATTGAGGATCACAATGGCAAGAAAATCGCTGCTTAAAGTCTTTTTTATCTTTATCACAATCTATGTCCCTCCCAGCTAACAATCATCAGCACGAGGATCATGAAAGCTCTGTGTTTTTTTGTTGTTGTTTTTTTTTTTTTTTTATGATAATTTCTTAAACTCTGCCAAGATTTTTCTTTCTTTTTCTTTCCCTCCCCTTGTCTTTCGGTGGGTTTGGAGGTCAGGGTGAGCTAGAGAACAGCACTGCGGGAGATGGTAGGGCTTGATTGTCTCTCTGAAGACTAGTACAGCTCAGCAGATGTTTGCCAATATGTGCAACACGGGACATGGACTGAGAATGTGCGCTTGAATGGTTGCCTTTGAAAAGCCTGGAACATTCATTTGCAGCTCGTCCTCCACAACAAAATAACCTTAGCCTTGATAAATGTTGATAATTACATCTATTTGTGCTGTAATTATTATTTATTTACATATTCAACATTGCTTCAAGTGTGTTTTTGTCACTCCTGTTTATAAGAGTAGCTACTTCCAATATTTACTACCGTTCATGAGCTTAGATGAGGCACCAGGCACTTGGTTGGTGCTCAATTAGGCTGATGTTTCGATTTGCATGGATCGGTGCTGATTGGCTGCAAATGGCAAAGAGGTAAGCCATCAAATATGAGAGCCCTAGTCTCTTTAATGAGCATAATCCATATATTGGCCTTTGAAACTGATCCCCAAAAGAAGGACAAGGGGGCGAAAAATTCAAACTGGATACAGGCTAAGGTTATGAACAGGGTTCCTACAGCTCAGGACAAGTTTAATTCAAGACTTTTTTAAGACTTTTTGGTAACACTTTATAATACCTACACACAATTGACTATGAATAAACCATTTATTTCCCATTTATAAATGGGTTGTTCATAATGTATTAACCATTTGTTACCTATTTGTTAATGTCTTGTAAAGGTTCATACTAGTTTCTTCCAAAGATAAATGTAAAATTTGATTATTTTTAACTAACAGGTGCAGTGTTTGTATATCTGCTTTACAGGTAAACAAAGAAACAGTTGTAAACAGTGCACCTGTTGGTTAAAAATAATCTAATTTTACATTTACACTAGTAAATACTACACACACAGAATGATGTGCCCTCATTTTCTACTCACCCTAAAATATGATAGCCTAAATGTTACCAAATACCCTTATAATAAGACTAACATAAATCTTACTTGTTATGTCCAAATTTTTAAGACTTTTGAAAATTCAATTTATGACATTTTAATGCCAATTAAGGCATTAATTCTATGCCTTTTAAGACTTTTCAAGGACCCGCGAGAACCCTGTATGAAGCAAGTTTGGAAGTACTTTGGGTCTGTTTTAAAAAGAGTTTACTGACATAAAAGACACATTTAAATACATTTATATATATATATATATATATATATATATATATATATATATATATATATAAAATAAAAAGGGTGACACGGTGTACCATTATGTTTTCAAGATAAAAATGCACTAGCATTTAGGTAGCTTTTTCCTATCCCTATTTTTGGCCCCAATATTTTATTAAAAATGCATTCATTTTGGGGATGGCTCAGAGCAAAGGTTTTTTTTTTCCTTTTTTCTTTCATCTGAGGTCATCATTTGGTACATCCTGGGGTGAAATATGTCTACATTTCTCTTTTATTATTGGGTCTACAAAGATGTAAAAGTGCCAGGTACCAAAATGAACCCATTTTCATAGAAGCACCCTTGAGGAGGTGGGTGCTGTTCTGAGCTGTGGACAGACCAACACCTTCTGACAGTGAAGGACTAGAGCAGAGGGTGATGGTAGGGTGAATGAAAGGGATGAGAAACTGTAGGTAACAGCTAAAGACTGTTTACTGTTGATATGGGAATCCCTAATAAACCTATTTGTTTGGAACAGTTTCAATTTCTACACTTTAATGCAGTTAAACCTACAGAAGTTGTGCATGTACAGTATGTTAGAACTGACAACATTATTATTATTTTTTTTTTTTAATGAAATGTAAATTGCATTATTGCCCAAGGTCTATTACTGCATTCTTCTGATTGGTGTGCAAATGAGACAGTTGCCTTCTGAAATCAGGAACTGCTCCTTTACATATTCATCAACACTTCATGCATAATAAATACTGTTATTGTGGTATATAGGCATGCATCATTTGTGGTGTGTGGTTTTTCACATAAACCTGTTTTTCCCTCATGTTATTTCTATAACATAATGACTAACATAGGAGACATCATTAATATTACATTGACAGCTAAATGACACGGTGATTTCTAGCTTTGCAGCTGATATTGTATGATTTTATTCAAGAGAAATCGACTATAATATAAAAAATTGTCAATGATTAAATTCAGATTGACACATCACATGGATAATTTGTCAACAGTGATGCAAATTGTAATTGTAAGAATACAATGTAAAAAAATTACTATAGAATTAACAGCAAAGAGGTGTAAAATTGTAACATAAAAAACTGTTTTGAGTCGTTTATTCGAGAAGGGCTTTGTGTTAATGATTAAGTCAAATACAGTTTTAGTTTGTACGGGAAGAAAATCAAATTTATATGTAGAAATGATGTATTTCTATTATTCCCATTCCAAATAAACATTTAGAAATTTAATATTTTAAATATTTAAAATAATAATAATTGATGTGAATGAGTTGGTAGAGCAGATCATCCAATGACCCAAGGGTTGGCAGTTCAAATCCTAGCCCTGACTGTTCACATGTCAAAGTGTCCTTACAAAACTCTGAAGACACTGAATCCTAATTTGCTCTTACTAAAGGTATGTTGGCAGGTCTACGTAAGACACAGTCTGTTCAGTTCTACATGTTGCTCTTGTAAATATGTTTTACAGTTTGATATGTTTTTTACACGATTGCTCTGGCAACCACAGCTGCCTATTTATTTATTTTTGCAAAAACAATTGGATTTTTTTTTTTTTTTCTTTTTACAGTTCAGCTAATCTGCCATACAAAGCAAAAAGGCAGTAACTGCATTTGTGTGTTTTTTTACAACATTCAAATCATTCTTTGTCATGTAATAAAATATCTCATCTCAAATGCCTGTTGTTTTGGAGAAAATTGATGTGTTTGTACAGTCATTGCAAAAAGTACTAGTAAAGCAAAACAAAAATTGAGTAAAGACTATTACTGTGTTAGGCCATCACTGTACACATCATGTGTATTAGACACACATTACCATTACCATGGAATTACCATATTTTCTGCACTATCAGGTGTACTGTCAATGAATGGTTTTTATGAAGGTTTTTTTATATATAAGGCAAATTAATTTAAGTCAAAATCACAAAATAAAAAGCCAAAATCATGCGATAAAAGCCAAAATTATGAGATAAAAAGCCAAAATTATCAGATAAAAATCCAAAATCATGAGTTAAAAAATCTAAATTATGAGATTAAAAACCACAAATCATGAGATAAAAACCCAAAATTATGAGATAAAAAGTCAAAATTCCCAGTCACTAAGCACTACCAGAATGAATCCATATATAAGGTGAACTGTGGCTCAGTTTGGTGCTCTGTGCAGTAATGTGTTTCTATACTGGGCAAGCAAAAAGGCTTCCATTGAGCACACATTTCTCTTCAAATAACTTTAATTCGACTATAACATAATGTCGCACATAAAGGGCAGCTGTGGCTCAGTTGGTAGAGCAGGTCGTCCAATGATCGGGGGTTGACGGTTTGCGTCCTGCCTCTGGTTGTCCACATGTCGAAGTGTCCTTGGGCAAGACACTGAACAGCAGATGTCTACTGGTGTATGAGTGTGTGTGAATGAGTGAATGTGAGGAATTGTAAAGCTCTTTGGTTACCCACTAGTGTATAAAATGCACTAAACAAGTACAGTCCATTTACCATAAAACAGACCTGTGATTTCATAAATTGCACAGATTACACAACAGTCCAGTGTTTGCATTTTCCTCTCAATCCAAATGCTGCAGAATAATAAAATGCAATTTGAAAATATTTTTTTTTCAGTCAAGGCTTAATTTTGAAATAATCTCGTTTTTTTTGGCACTCAGATTGTGGCTTGATCTGCTTCATAATATAAATAATTTGTGAGTGTGCTTTTGTTCCAAAGACTGGAAGTACCTGGCTCCCAAACCAAAGCTCCTTCATAGTCACCAGCTGTTTCTGAGTCTCCTTTCCATCCTTAACACCAAACTTTTAGAGTAAACCTGTCCAAACTTGAGAAACTCGCAACCCACTTTGACAGCCTCCCTGTTACTTATGCAACTAAGCATCTTCCTTTAATACAGCAAACCTCCTCTAAAGCTTCTTCCCACTCAAAAGTGAATTCAGAAAATAAACAAAGCCTGCTGAGTGTTGGACTGTAATACCAGGTTAGAACTTAGGAAAGAGCTTTCTATGCGAGCTGTTGGCCTGCATTCTTTTCCAAATCCATGTTCAAATCCCTATCCATTTGTGCCAATCTAGTGATGCTTCTCTGTCTATCTTGTATCTGTGCATCTTCTCTGCTTTTCTAAGTGGAGAGGATGAAAGGCTTCTTCAGCTAAACACTGTTTAATGTTGGGATGACAGGAACACATTATAACTTTTATCAATCGTGTATTATTCATAAGATGCCATGTTCTCCTATTTCAATTAAGTGTCTTTTAATCAAATCATAGCATTCTTTTAACTGCATCGCACTGCACATTTTCTGACCGTACACTGAACAAAACATACAAACAACAGAAATCCAAGGGGTTTAGAGGATTTAATTGCATCTTTTATGAAGAAACAAACACACACATCACTGTCAACAACTTTAAAGTATTTCGTGGGAATACTCACAGGAAGCTCAAAGTATTCCTGCAAAAGACAGTGGTTTCTACTTGGTCTAGTGATCAGGCTTGGTGATTTTCAGTCTTATATTAGTTATCTGGTGATATTTAAAACTACAGCGTGGACTGATGTAAAAAGAAAGTAGCAACAACTAAACCATAGAGTATTATTAAATAGAAACTGTGTAAGCCTGAACCCTGAGTTAATATTGATTCAGTGCAAATATACATTATTTAGTTACTTTGGAAGCAATAAAAACATAATACAGATTGTTTTGTGGCAATATAAAATCAATGAAACTCATGCTGAATACCAAATTATGCATTGAAAAGCAATAGGGTGTAAATTAACCTCAAAGTTAACAGTAGGAAAAGATTGGATTTGTGCTACTTTCTGCTTTAGTTTTGCAACCAGCAGAAGTTGAAGCACTGTTGGATTTACTAACAAATGCTGCCGATTGTTTATGGTTTTATTTATCTATTTTGATATTCTGAAAGTTTGAAAGGCAAGCTAAATACTTTTGACTACACAAACAGAGGTGGAAGTAACTAAGTAGAAGTATTTCCTTTACTGTACTTAAGTACAATTTTAAGGTATCTGTACTTTAATTGAGTATTTCTTTTTCTGGCAACTTTTTATTTTTACTCCCATGCATTTTTTTTTTAATAAATATCTGTACTTTATACTTTTTACATTTTAAGAATAGAGTCATTACTTTTTCAAACTAAACAAAATGTGACAGTATGAAAAAGTAAGTCATAAAATCGGAAATTGTGGCTTACATATTTCTGACTTTTTGTCATAATTTTACATTTTTATCTCACTATTCATATTTTTTTTATCTCATAATTATGCTTTTTTTTTTTTTCTTAAATCTCCTATTGATGACTTTTGAATTTTTCCTAAATGTCCTGTCCATATCCACTAACTCACTTTTAAAGGTTTTATTTTTTTTATTTTTTTTTGGGGGGGGGGATTTTGGAAAATTGTAAGTTTTTTCCTGCTTGAATAACTATTATTTCATCCATAGCAAAAAAAATTTTAAAAATGCAGTTTTACTTTTCACTTTATTACAATTGAGATATTGTACTTTTTGAGTTTTACTTCAGTAAAGGAGTTGAATCAGTACTTCTACTTTTACCAGAGTATTTTTTCACACAAGTAGCTGTACTTCTACTTAAGTACAGAATGTAAGTACTGTGACCACCTCTGATTTTAAACTGCTTAAACCTATGAAAAATATACATTAGTACTGGACTTCGATGAGTCCTTGAATATGACACTGATGTGTACTTTTAAGCATGACGCTGATGTTCATGAACACATAAGTGCCTGTAGTGCACAGGTTGTGTGTCTAATATGATGACTGATGGGTGTAAATTTAAATATTTATCAGCCTTGTGGTTCTTTAGACCCAACCTTCACCCCGAGTCAGCTGAGACTGGAAGGAAAATGTTAAATTAAATACTGTTTGTTCATAATGTGAAGTGGTCACAGAAAGGTTAGACTGACAAGGGAAAATGAGCCCGAGCTTGAGGCGGCCCCTTGGTCAAGTGGTTAAGGGCACCAACTATGAACTACAACTCAAATTCCCTAAGATAAAAAATACTTAAATAAAACCTTTCTAGCAGAAATTTAGTTCAATTTAAAACATATCAAACCAAAAAACAAAACTTTTGCAATTAAACAACTTTTAAAAAATGTTAAAAGTACTCGCATATAAAAACATGGAGCATGCGCCTACTGCTGTAATGGCTCAGTATGTAGAGTAAATGCATTATTTAACACATTTTCATTGTCAAAATCTAAATCTTACCAAGTATATTTTTCCTCATTTCTACTCAAAATACCTCATCACCCTTAAAATAATACATATACTAATACATGATCAACTAAAGAGGAACTTCTAAGTGAGACTTAAGAACTTATTTTTAGGCAATATAGCTTGAAAATCTTATTTCAATAAATCTCATCAAGATAACTATCAGTTGTTCTACTGGCAGATTTTTTTTTCTTGCTTAATTCAAGCTGCAAATAGAACAACTGACAGTTATCTTGGTAAAAAGTTCTTGAAACTAAATTTTCTAGATCTATTGTCTAAAAATCTGTTCTTTTATGAGATATTTTGAGTAAAAATGACCCAAAAAAATACACTTAAATTTAGATTTTTGCAGTGTGAGAACTGAATCAAGTGCTGTGTAATGTATTTATGACTGCATACTGGCTTTCAGTTCCTCTAGGATCTCAGTGCCGCTGTCCCATGCCATGACCTTTGCTTTTACTGAAGTGCTCTCTTCCTGACCTGGCAGTTTGTCGAGCAGCTTTGCCAGGGCGTACCCCTTCCTGGGCATCACCACATCCTGTCTTCTCAAACACAAGGAGGGGCAGAGATCATTCCTACCATCCCCCACATAAAATATCTGCTCATACTCGACACCTTTGTCTGACTGATTTGATAGATGAAGCTCCAGGACTTCTTTTTTGCAAAGGTTAACAGAGCATCGAGTGCAGTTATGAGTGTGGTGACACTGTATTTCCATGTACCCACATTGACTGAACTTCGCTGGGTTGGTAAAAACCTGATCAATAGCTCCTTGTACTCCTGCAGCGTGGAGGATCCAGTCTATGAATATAGTGTTAGAGTCAGAGATGACTATGCAGTCGATGGTGCTTTTATGCTCTGATATGAATGTTAGTAAGTCCATCATTCCTGGAGTGAAAGGGATGGTCTCCATCACACTGCGGACCCTGTCCGGAGTCACCTCCTGGTCTCCTGGATGAACAGATGGAAAAAAAAAAGGTTAAAACAGCAACAATAATTAGTTATCACAGCATAACAGGAAATATTTCAGCAGAATTTCAGAGTGTTATCTTTCTTCAGAGATGCGTGGGCTGATCTGAAGTGACCAGTTGCGGATCATTGAAAAGTTGTTGAACGTAATATGATAATAAGCGAGCTGTTGTCTGTGTAGCTTCACTGAGGTGATTTCTGTGTATTCCATGATACATATTATACATCTGAGTGACTCATACGGTCTTTACAAGCAGTAATTTTTTTCCCACTCAGCTTAAAATGAATCATTTAAATATGGGGGGGGGGGATCTATTTTTGAACAAAACAATCTATTTAAAAATCAAAAAAATCCCGATACATATGTGAATTGATTTTTTCTCCCACCCCTAACAGTTACAGTAAGGTAACAATCTCAGGTCCAACATAGTCTATAGGCCTACCTGTTTTGTTAAGTACTAACTGTTCTAAAATACACGTTCCTTTTCTCTTACATGAGTTTTTCTTGGATTTTTTTTTTTTTTACTGTGCTAACTTACAGGCAATGAACGACAGACATATAGTAACTTCACTGTCCTCCATTTTCTACATGACAGGAAAACATTTTAGAAATGTTCATAAAAGTAATAGTTTTATTATCCCCTCTAATAACACACTAATATTGACATTTTTCATTTCCAGTATTATTGAGTGAATTATAAAGCGTTAATTTTTCAAGTTTCTATACAAAAAATAGCATATAAACATCAAAATAGATTCTCACCTATGTACTTCATGACTCTGCCCATAAACTCAGTCCAGTGGCCTTTTATGTAGGATTTTTTCACAGAATCAGGAAGAGTCTGATTTGGAAGACATCTGGAGAAAAAGTAGATTTGCATTTATTTGAAGCATTAAAAAACTCTGTCCCTCATTTGCATTGTAATAAGTAACTAACTAAAACTTTATTTATATGCTACTTCTTAAAACACATGGTAAGTACTGCATATAAAAACAGATTAACCTTCAAAGACATAATCTACTGATCTAAAAATGTGTAATAACTTAATAACACTAATCCTATTAAAATATTTTACATTTCATCAGTACCAAATATGGCTCCTTTGGATGTTCAGCGTCTCAGCAGTGAACGTGGAAACACCATCATCTTTTGCAACAAAGGTTCACAAATGAAACCGGAGTAGTTTGACAAAAGACAGTGGTTGTTATAAATACACTTTGAGTGTTTGAGGTGTGATTGACCTGATTATTTATTTATTTTCCTTTTTTAAATGTACCAGAATGCAGTATCCTGACTGTCTTTAATGATGTGTTTATATGCCTTAGTTTTTTTTGGTTCATTTGTTTGTCTGGCTGTCAACAGCTTTACGTAAAAACCACTGGACCAATTTTCATGAAATTTACAGGAGAGGTACAAAGTGGTCCAGAATGTATCCCCTACAATTTTGGTGAATGTAGGTTAAAGGTCAAGGTCACCAAAATGTGTTTTTAAAATAAGAGATAGGACAAATAATTGATTTGATTTAATTTGAATAATTTTTTCCAACAAGTGCAGAATGCAATAATAATAATAATAATAATAATAATAATAATACACAATGACATGTCCGAAAAGGAGTAGGATGAAGCATAAACTTATTTAATCCTACCCCTTCTTCACTTCCCCAATAACCTGAATTCATCTTATAGCAATATAATAAAAATAATACTAATAATAATAAATAATTGAAGTACTAAACATATACATATATACAAAAATCAAAACAGAACACCAAAAAAAACCAAGCAAAAAAAGAATCAACAACAAATGAGCAGATAGGAAAGTAGGTAACAAATAGGTTTTTTTTCTTTTTCTAATTTGTCTGCATTTTGTTCTTATTTTTTTTACCCCCCCCCCCCCCACACACACACACACACATATATATATATATATATATATATATATATATATATATATATATATATATATATATATATATATATATATATATATATACATACACACAGTATACATGTATGTGTGTGTGTGTGTGTGTGATGTACTAAATGATATATGTAAAGACCTTTTTGGGTTTTTTTCATTAATTACTGTGTTTTATTTTACCTGATCACCCATGTGTCACTGTTGTCATCCACCACCGTGTGGTCAAAATCAAACACCATCAGAGTCTTCATTCTTTCAATGGAAACAAACATCATAACTACATTATCAATAAAGAGTTACAAGAGTTTAATACTAGAAAATGGTTAGAAAAGGGTTGCAAATATACACTCGAGTAGTTATATTTCAGTTTACTTTCGCTTTTCATTTAATCTATGTTGAGTAACACCAAACTACCATCTTTTAAACAATACATTAACACGTACAAAGTCTAATACCGTACGAAAACTCCTATGAATACATTTGTATTGTATAAATGGACAGTCTTCTGCTGTATTAATAAAAACAAGTATATTTAAAGTAGCAGCTGTGCTAATGATTAAACCCTAGCACTGACTGATCAAAAATAGACAAAAAGAACGAAGAAAACAGCGATTTATGAGTAAAACTCTAACATGAACTCACAGTAAAACATGTCTACATTTTTCATTTTAATCCAGAACTCTGATAAACTGACCTCAGTCTGTGTGACATGTATCCAGTCCACACGGTTCTTCTTCTTTCTTCTTACGTCATCATCTTGTATCTCAGATTGTGACTCATTACCGCCACCTGCTGGTCAAACAGATCATTCAACTCAATGTCCAACTTTGTGTTCAGATAATACATAATACATTATGGTAGTAGTTGTACTTTTGCTTAAGTACAACTACTTCTTAAGTAGAAGTACAACTACTTGTGTAAAAAAATATAAGTAGATTCACTGGTTCAACTCCTTCACTTTAATACAAATAAAGATACCACCTCTCAATCGTAATAAAGTACAAACGTAAAAAGTAAAGCTGGATTATTTTGCAATTAATGCTTATACTTATGACAACAAGACAAAATCCATTTCCATTTTCTAATTGTACAGTGAATGGCACTGACCAGAATCCTGCACCGGGACTAATCCCAAAAACGTGCAGCAACGGGTAACAAAAAAAAGTTTAGTTAGTTTAGTTTGAAAAAGTAACAAGCCTATTCTGAGAATGTATAAAGTACATTTATTTACTCAAAAAATCAAAAAATGTAGGGAATAAAAGTAAAATGTTGCGAGAAAATAAAATACTCAAGTAAAACACACAAAAACTACTTAAGTACAGTAATTTACACATGGTTTATTCCCACCTTTGACTCATTAACATTTTTATAATAATAACTATGATTGGTTTAGGAACGACCCAAAACACGTGAATGTACTGGTTGCAATTCAGCTGTATCGGGAAAAAAGTGAAAAAGTTTAAATTATTTTCCATATCATTTGAATATTGTGTTATTATCTGAATATTTTGTTGGTATTACTAACCCAAAAAGACAGTTATAAGATGTTTGTATAAGAGTTTATATCCAAAAGGGGTGAAGTACACGCGTTCTACCAGCAGGTGTCAGTAACATAAACTTCTACCAAAATTAACAGAGTAAAAGAAGAAGTCAATCCTTTGGTCCAGTTCCTGGTTGCATAAAGTCAACAACCAGCCATATCGCTTTAAATTGTTGTTTTCCCCTACCAACTCAAACAGAAACAGGGACTTCAGCCAACATGTTTAAGGGTCTGGGGACGTGGTTGGGTTTGGAGACCCCGACCTACACGAAGACATCAGATGAGAAGGAAGACCTGATTGTGGAGCAGGAAGAAAAGGTGGTAGAAGCACAAAACGAGGTAAACAAACAGCCCCCAGCTGAACAGGGTGGAGGAGAACTGACGAAAGAGGACACGTTTGAAGAGAGTAAAGGGCTGGGTGGTGAGTACTGACTTATTTTTACATGTTTTCGATAATCCTCTGGTATAGTTTAGTTAATTCAGATAACCTAAGCTAAGTTATTGACGTTAGCAACATGTCTCTTCACTGTCTTGTGTTAGCTTCATCAGCCTATCGTTAGCTTTGCTGCTCATGTCAACTTAGAATTAATACATTAATACACATGTAACTTACATTTTTACTTACATTTATATGTCCCTTCTATTTCTATGTCTCCTATGAACAAAGCCATTCTCGTTTATTTATTAAAAGTAAATAAATAAATAAACTTATCTACAGCTACTGGGTGCTGGTTTGAGTGTGTCTTATGCTGTTACTGCTCCCGTTGTTTGGCACAGTTATAAACCATGTCATTCTCTCCCGTTCCTGTTTAACTGTAGACTACATCTTCAGTTTTGCCACCAATGCCACCAAGAAGATATCTGAATCAGTGGTTGAAACTGCCCAGACTATCAAGAAGAGTGTGGAGGAAGGAAAAATCGATGGCATCATAGACAAGGTATGTTTCTCTGCTTTTTTTTTTTTTTTTGCAGTATGGAGTATAGTTTAGAGAAAAGTCAGGGTTAACCAGTGAGATACTAGAGGTTTGACATATTTTGAAGGTCACGCTGTTCCCACCGAAGGTCTTTATTTCACTTGTCTGTGTTTTCTTTTTGTGATACTCAAGACTTTTCTTGGAGACTTCCAGAAGGAGCAAGAGAAGTTTGTCCAAGAAAAAAAGGCAAAAAGATCAGGTATGCACAATCCTCTTGAAAGTAACAGCTAATACGTGTCATGTTTCTATTTTAGGACAGATAAGATTATCTTACAGTTTAAGATGCTTTCCACATCTGTCCTTATTATGGGGAACATTTTTATATATATCAAAAAATTATGGCTTCAGAAAATTATGGTTTGTCTGAGCTTTAATCTGTAGTGATTCCACTGATTTTTAATTTATATGGAAATTGTGTTTCATCTTCAGATATGAGTGCCTCATTCTGAAAATAGTGAAAATAAGTACATTCATGACATTAAGTAGTTATTAAAAGTTACATTAGAAGGAGTTGTTTCTATATTTGACATTTTTTTTTTTAAAAAACGGGGCCAATGCCCCTGTGCTCATCTGGACCAAACAGCTGTGATGTCTTGCTATCAACAAAAGGGAGTCATTCAATAGATCATAAAATCAATACCACTGTGTGGCTGTATGTTTTTATCAACAAATACCAAAAACGGTGTGAATGGTATAGGAAGCCCCCAAAGCTTTTCTGGGTTTGTATCTGACTAAACAAAAGTAGGTAACTGGGTCATGACATATTTCTGTGGTTAAAGCCGTTAAATGCTATGCAGGAGGTTGTTGGTGAGAAAAACTAATTTTGGATCAATTACTTTCTTTCATCTGGATTGATACTGAACTCATTGAATCAATGGGAAATCTAATCTGTTAATTTTAGTGAGCAACTGGAACACTAAACAAAGTTGTAAACAAATTGTTTACAAAGGCACATTTTGACAAACAAAGTGAGACGTTTTTTGCCCAGTGCTTAGATCTATCTAATGAATCAATCAGAATTGAAATTCGTTGAGAATTAAGAGAGGAGAAGCAATTTTGGTGAATTGTGGATGACGGACGAAGCGTGATGGCAATAGCTTATTGTGGACTTGGTCCGGATGACCTAACAAGTCCAGCTTCCCACTTCCTACAAGTGCTTATCACAGACGTATGACAATTCTAAAAGTAAAACATTTTTAATAGGAGCTTTTGTGCTTGTAGAGTTGTTTGTTTGATATTTTAGCTGATTTCAGTGTCAGAAATTTGCATATCAAATAGTGTCAAACTTAAACCCTGAGCTGAAATGACTGAAGACGTGCATGCTTTTTGTCTCTAGAAGCAGCAGTACCTCCTTGGATTGGTTACAATGAGGAAGAAACCATTCAGCAGCAAATCCTTGCCCTTTCAGCTGTAAGTAAAGAGAACATACCTAACATGTTAGAATCTTTGTTCTGTTGTTCGTTGGAACTTTGTATAACCGGAGATTCTCTGTGATTGTATTTTGTTCAATGTTAGGACAAGAGGAACTTCTTGCGTGACCCTCCTGCTGGTGTTCAGTTTAACTTTGACATGGAGCAAATGTATCCTCTGGCTGCAGTGATGCTGGAAGAAGACCAGCTGCTCAACCGCATGCGCTTCGACCTCGTTCCCAAACTGTTAGTAGTGTTTTGGCAGGCTTGTGTGTGTGATTCTGTTATTAATCTATAGTCTCTAAAATACTTCGTAGTGAATTGTGGAGGTAGACATTTTTGCATTTGGCATTTTTTTGGGTGCATGAGATATCAAAGCTCAATGAGACATACTTTAATTATTGTCTTTCCTAACACTATACAATTATGAAACAAGGATGGATTCGTATAGTATCAGTGTTCTGATGTTCTGTCACAGCTGTGTGATTGCTTTGTTTTTCTTATTTTAGTTGCTACATCTCAGCCTTTGCCTATAGATAAGATGCCGGCCCTCACATTTACCAGCATTTTACAACAGTTTTATATGATGAGCTACTAAATTATGGTGTTAATTCAAAAAGTTCTTTATTTTACCTTCTTTCTCCTTGCATGATGTCATTGAGCAGGAAAAGATAAATGTTAAAGGTACCACTATATTTACATATTGGAGCAATCATCATCATCTTAAATGACCTAAAACTAGATAGATTAAATGTCATGTCAGATAATTAAATCACATTTTTTCCAGTGTCATAAAGAAATTGCAATTACAACTGATCATGTTCTAGGCACATAAACAGAAAAAAACTATCAAAAATATACTTTATTCACATTATATGGTAGAGATGGTTAAATTATATATTGATTAATATATAAGAATTAAACTAGTTTTAGTTTGAATTTATGTTAAATATTCAATCTCTGCACAGGAATAGTATTTTTTGTTATTTATGCATTTTTCACAATTTGTTTCAAATACTAAAACATAATTTATTTTGACGTATTGCTCAGCTCTAATGTCAAATCCTAACACTTATTGAATCAGCATCCAAATATTATCATATTATAGAATCAGGAGAGACTGTATCATCCAAGTACTAATACATTTCTGGATAAAGGAATGTTTTGTTGCAGACGTAGAGAGGGTTGATTTTGATTCTTGGTTAAAGTGTGGTATTCTGGCAGCTGTAACTAGTATAGCTGTACTTCGCTAACAAATGTTCCGAAGCATTTTTTGTTTTGTTGTGTGAAATCTTTCTATGCTGATAGTTTCATTCCAGCTTTAGAGAGACTTTAAAATGTGTTTGTACTCGTGCATTCAGACACATTTACAGTTCACCCTTCTGTGAAACCCTTTTGACAGTGTGAAGGAGGAGGTCTTCTGGAGGAATTATTTCTACCGTGTGTCTCTGGTTAAACAGTCGGCTCAGCTCACAGCACTGGCAGCCCAACAACAGCAGCAGGATGGCGAGGACCGAGGGGCCAGTGTGTCACCTGATGACATCGTCTTAACAGGTTAGTTTCACATCAAGCATCTGTTTTTTCACCTGAGTTTTTATTTCGACTCACTGCAGTTTACATTTGTTCTGTTTTTATTATTAGTTCATTGTAAGCTTTAACCATCTGTAAACTTCCGAAACTGCACTGAGTGGTGTAAAAGTACACTCATTTACGATATCTTAGATAATAACAGTTCAGTATCCCTCTTATGTCTATCCATTATGTATGAAACTACGGCCACTGATTAGTAAAACATAGCACAAGGGAGGAAAAGGAGTAAAGTGTACCTTTAACACCCAACATTATGGATGCAAACTCTGTGCAACATAATTCCAGCTGAATCTGTCATTTTTTTTTTTTACTGTAACTAACTCCTCTTGGATTTCTGTTTTGTTTTCTGTGCTTAAATTGGCTTTCAAATGATGACAGACTACTTCAAATCACAGAGCAATATGTGGTTTACCCCCACTGCAGATAACTGACAGTATCACTCTTCATCCTGTCTCTATAGATACTGTCAGACCAAAAACTCCACCTGTTTCCATCAGTGACATAAAGAAGGTAGAAATGCACAAAAAATGTATCTAGATTTTTTTTTTTTTAGCATGGACATATGAAGTTATATTGCTTTTTGTTGCCCCTTTCACAGCCACCTCAAGAAGAGGAAGAGGAGATATCAACAAGTCCAGGAGTGTCCGAGTTTGTGAGTGATGCTTTTGACTCCACAGCCATCAACCAGGAGGACCTGAGGAAAGAGATGGAGCAACTTGTATTGGATAAGAAGGACAGCACCCCCTCACTAGATGGTCAGTTTTGTCTTTCTGTTTATCAGACATTTACACTGACAGTTACTAAACACTTTAAGGCACAAAATGTGGTTTATATGGGTAAGTGGGGAGGATGGGTTGATATAATCTGTTTTATTTGATCACTTAGTGTGTGTCTGCTTGAGAAATTGATGAATTGTCTCTTGGTCACATTTCTTGAGGCTTCTGGAAAAATGGATAAAAGGCATTCTGAGTGATATGAATCTGTACAATTTATGTTGTGGCTTATAAGGCTTTTGAATGGGTGCTTCTGTGAAACTGGTCCCTAAAAACAGGACATGGGGCTAAAAATTCAAACAAGATGCAGGCTAATGTTATCAAGCAAGTTTGGAAGCACTTTAGGTCTATTCTAAAAATAAATACTCACTGAGATAAAAGAGAAACTGTTTTTCAGATACAACACATTTTTGTGTTTTCTACAAAAATCGGCGTGTAACACTGTAAAAAGGGCGTGAAAATTATGTGGTACTATTTTTCAAACATATTTTTATTTTCTCACAGGTACATTTTGGGAGTCAAACTAATTATGTAAGGCAGGGTGTTTCACAGAAATGACCTGGAATGAAACTGTCAATTCATGAAAAACTTGCATGTCTGGATTAGAAAAACGACTGACGTTGACAACTTTAACAGTGCTTATAGTTCTATATAAGAGCATTTCAAGCCATGTTTTCAAATCAGATACACTGACACCTAGGTAGGTTTTCATGTCCCTGTTTTAGTTCCATTTTGGCCCCAAGAATTTATTTAAAAACAAATACATTTTGGGATGATTCAGAGCAATTTTTTTTTTGCATTTATCTGAGGTCCACATTAGGTATATCCTTGGGCGGGCTGAATTTCTCTTTTATTATTGAGTCTAAAAAAGCTGGCAGGTACCAAAATGAACCCAGTTTCATAGAAGCATCCATATATGTTGTAAAAAAGGCCACCAGTGTTATTCCAGTGTATGTCACAATGCTACTTCTGTCACGTGACGAACGTCCAAAGGCCTTGGGGATGGTGCAGGCTGGAATGACACCTTTAAGATGTTGGAGAAAAAAAATGTACTGTTTAATAGGAATTCATTATTTTTAATTTCAACATTTGGTTAGTCATTTAAGAATATATCAATTAACTTACTGGTAGCAAGCAGCTGGTAGCACTTTGAATTTGTATATTGACATTTTTTTTTTGTTTTATAAATACCGTGCTGAGGAACAAAAGAGTTTTGCATTTTGTTTCCATACTGTACCAAAAATTAACCGAACCGTGACTTCAAAACCGAGGTGCGTACCGAACTGTGATTTTTGTATACTGTTACGCCCCTATGTTTATCAGACAGTTTCTTACAGTTGATATGTAAGTGTAATCATCTGTTACTCAAAACTTAAATTTTAGATGACAAAGTAAAAATGATTCCACCAATTGTCGCCTCAAAGTTTTAGTTCCATTTACTATTAAACAACTAGAATGATCCGTAGGCCTCAGTTCTTTCATAAACACACAGAATAAGGATTGTCGGTGCTCCCTGTCTTCTTCAGATGAGTCAGCTGATTGGGAGAAGGAGCTGCAGCAGGAGCTTCAGGAGTACGAGGTGGTGACGGAGTCGGACAACAAAGACGACCAGTGGGATCAAGAGATTGAAAAGATGCTTCAGGCTGACGACAGCTAGACGACCTCTCCACGTCTGTCTGTGGTAAACCCAGTGATCGTCCCACAGTGAATTAATGAGTGAAAGAGTTGTGAAGAGCAGAGTTGGGTAATCCTAGCTCCAAAAAGTAAAAGCCCTGCCATGTATTGGTTCTTCCTGTTCACTTCATTCAGGTGATTCTACTAAATAGCCATCTACCTGAATGAGGAGTTGTGCGATTGGAACAAATACATGTCAGGACTTTTACTTTTTGGAGCTGGGATTACCCATCTCTGGTGAAGAGTGACGCACACGAGGAGTATTTTGTAGATCCTCTGCCCCACTCCACCTACCAGTCCAGTGTCATTACTGTCTGTCCTGTACACAATGAAGGTGTAGATAAGATAATAGTGAGGGTGGAGAAGTGGTTCTGTTCAGGGGTTATAAATGAAGTGCTAATTCACTGATCCTTCCAAAATTAGTTTCATCCACCCCACCACCTTACCTACCACCTCTTTTCTCTGCGTAATGGTGGGGGAATCCACCAGATGGCGCTTCAGTACAACTTCTATAAAGTTTACAACTGGCTTTGGTTCAAAATCTCAGCTCTGTATTCACTTCTTTCTCTTTCCCCTGCTCTGCTTTCTGGTGAACTGTACAGTAAAGTATTAGTATAGGTATAGTACAGTAGAGTAAAATGTAAAATTACTTTTATGTAAATAAAGAAGATTCTAACGCGGTCTTTTACTATAAGTTGCATTTTCATGTCCTCATATTTGCTCTTTGATATTTTGTATCTCATTTTAACATACTTTGTGCACCACTGTGTTCCTTTGTTTCTCTGTAACAGAAAAATACTGTAGATTTTCTGTTTTATCTGCTGACCTTTAATAAATATTTATATTGCAATGGACTATGTGCCACGTGTGTTATCTTGGAATTGGATGCAGAGGGGGGGGCGGGTGTAATACGAACATTTGACAAGATACTGTGTAAATGTAGTAACAGTTGTGATGAATGAAGCCATAATGTATTGTATGTATGACTGTGATGTGGGTAATTGTAATAGGACAGGATTAGATCAAGAGACAAGTTTATCAGCCAGGAAAAACAGGGAACTCACTCAAAATACATTGTAGCTTATCCAGACATTGTCAGAATAAAGGGCAAAAGATAAAAGTGAAAAATGAGGCAAGGCATAGGTCATTCATATCGACAAGATTGAACATAGATAAAATAGTATAACAATATAAAACAAACCAAAAAAAAAAAAAAGCTCCAGAACACAGCTCCAGACAGTGTGCTGCTGCAGTGTAGAAAGATTTGAGTCACAGAACTTTGTGCTACATCATACATGGTTTTTACAGGTGTGTTTGTCTTATGATAACCTTAATAACATCAGAGAAAATCAAATGTGACATTCATGCATTACACATGAATTGTTTAACAAACACATCTAGAATATAACCTTGCTATGCATCAATCACGTATGTTTTACATTTAGAAATGCACTTATTATCACAGCTGAATAAAATTATATTCATATAACTATGAAGAGAATATTGTTCTTTTTTTCCTTTTTTTGGGGGGGATTTTTCACTTTTCAACTGAACGTCAGTCACTAAGATTGACGGGAGCTTGTTTGTTGAAGCTCCAATCAATATATTGAAACAATGGTGCTTGAATGTAATCAGTTTTGTGAGCGTTATTCTAAAAATGGAGCGAAATGTATACTCAAGGGAGTGTTTTTGTGTTTCTGAATGTCTGTAAATTGTATCAACTGAAAATGTGTTTTAGACAAAAAAGGAAAGAGATATGTTGAGTGACAAGAAGTAGACCATCTCTGTAAACTAGGGATCTTAAACTAATTTTCTTTCAGCCTAATTTGATCTCAGACCAGTAAAATAAAAGCATAATAACCTATAAATAATGACAGCTAAAAATCTTTGTCTTTATTTGTGTGGGAAAAAAAACCATTAAATTAAGAAAGTACTTACTTTTATCAACTAAAAGAAGTGAATAATGTGGAAAAAAATCAACAGAAAAATAAGTAATTTTAACAATATTATACTTCCACTTATCATTTGTACATTTGTATTATGGATCAGATCTACAAAGACACTGAACCAATGATTCTACAAAGGGTCGGTGTGGCTGCAGGTTTTTGTTCCAACCAACCAAGAGTTCAGAGTTTGACCAATCAACTCTGAAGACTGATATCAGTTGATTAATTGAATCAAGTCTGGTGTACTGCTGCTCTAAACACTTTATAACAGGCAGAAAATTGTCAAAATTGTGTTTAATTTTCTTTAGACATTTCAGGCTGGTCATATTTGTTCAAGTTCTTCAAATTTTATTGTTAGGAAATAGTTTGTAAATGTAAATATTTTCATAATTTAATGTTGTTTTTTGCAGTAAAACAAAAAGAAACATTCGAAGTTGTCATAATTTATAGCCATAATGTATTATTACATCAAAATGAAAAGAAAACTTGGAGTCATTATTATTTGTTGTTTATTAGCTATTATTATATCATATTAATCTGTATGTAGAACCTGGACTTCAAGGAACTGTGGAATTTTTGCACTTAGCAAGTGCCCCCCAGGCCAAAAAATGGAACCTGTAACGGTCTACATTTGGCCCCTGGGCCACATGTTTGAGGCCCCAGCTGTAACTCTATGGCACCAAAGGCAGTCTTTTCAAGCGGATACTCCTTCCATATTTCCAGCTCAGAGTTCCAGTAATATATACTTGACAGACTCAACTTCAACGTCTAATCTGAGAACACAAAGTTGAGGTGGGAGAGAAGAAAGTCAATGGAGTGAGTGAGTAAGTAAGTTTGGAATGATGGAAAGCAGGGCCCGCATGTTTTGCTGGTAGAAACTCTATAATCATGTTAAATGAGACAAACACATAGCTGTGCTTGTGCCAACCAGACAGCCAGACTTGTCTCTGCATGCTCTTTACGTTTCTGTATGAGAGCAGATGGTACACTGTCTGGCTTATCAACACCTTCCACAGCACAATGAAGACACAAAAATGAATTGGAGAATAAATACTCATTTGCAACTGGTAATCAATACACTGATCAATATGCTAATGCCTACGTCTCCTTTGTGAGTCACAGGTGTGGCCATGTATATAATGTGGAAAACAGCAATGTGTGTGTGTGTGTGTGCAGCCTTTTGTTTCTGTCTGTGAAGCACACACATCCATGCAAACACACATCACTCTGATCAAAGCATCACAGCCAGAGTCCACCAGCTGGTCTCTACTAGGATACACAGCCGTCACCATGGCGACAAAGCCCTGCAGATGAGGACCCATGTGTGAGGTTTACTGCTTCTGTGAATGTACGCACTGATGGTTTAACAGTTTTTTAATAATTCATAAAGGTGGGTCTCTGGACAGTTCTGTGTATGTGTATTTGTGTGTGTGTGTGTGTGTGTCTACCCCATATAGCCCACAGACTCCTTTGTCTGCAGATTCCAGACAAAAAATATATATATAAACAGAGGTGAGAGATAATTACTGTTCAGTGAAAGGTTGTCAAAACAAACTCAGACAGCGTGTATTTAATATCTGACACATAAAGTCTTCTACATCACATCAGCTTGTTATGTCTTAAATAGTTCACACCAACATTCAATTAGAAACGCTGTGAAGCCCACCAGGATGCAATAGGGGAGGTATATTTGTAATACAGGGACATAGATGGGGGGCAGGGCAGACAATGAACCAGAAGATGAGAGGGAGGGATCAGGCTGATGAATATCGAAGAGAAGGAATGAATAGAAGAATAGGTGCAGTGTGGTGACTCAGACCACCTTTTGGTTACGACCACTACAGGCAGCGTGCCAGCCATTCTGGTGTTGCATAACCACCACATGCAAAACCCATCGTCAAGGGCAGCCTGAGGAACTGGGCAGAGAAAAGTTTACTGAGATAACAGAGACTGTAATGTGAGTTTGTGAAAACAGGAACCCTTTGGGATAATTTCCTCTACAACAGGAAGTAAGCTGGACTAATTATTCACCTCAGTAACATTCAATGATAAAGAGATGGATGAAAATACTCTGTTCTGCTTTTTTTTTTTACACTGATATGAAAGACCCTAACCAACCACAGTGAACATTATTAACTGGAGAAGTTTTTTTTTTTTTTTAAATGATATGGCTTATCAATTTGAATAGTTTTATCCATAAGCAAGGTTGGTTTACCCACCCCCACCCTAACAGAACTCAACAACAAGGCCATCACACACATAGCATCAACAATAGAAGAGGATTCCACACACCCACTGCCTTCAGGACTTAGATACAGTTTAATGTTTCACTACACTATATTACCAGCAGTAATAGCTGCCCTAAAAAGGAGAAGACACTCACAGTGTCTTTGATACCCCCCCTTGTTTTTTTGCATTGTTTCATGGTTTAATGTTGTGTTTTCTCTGCGTCCTCTTCTGTTAAACGTATTGTATAATGTCCTTGTTCTATTTGTAATGGAGTCTGCATGTGTATACCTGTGAAAACAAGTTTCCCTAAGAGGACAAATAAAGTCTAAAGTCTGACTTTTAACAGATTTCCATTCATTTTGTTTTTCTTTCTACTTTTTCAGATACATAAGGTGCTTGTCTCTCTGTCTGTCAGTCAGTTAATTACTCTCCATTAGATTAAAATACAACAACTCAAATAACCCTCAGATGTGTTACAAGCATTTACCGGGACTCTGAGATGTATTGATTAGATTTTGCTGTCTAAGGGTCAAAGGTCAAGGCCACTTTAACCTCATAAAACAGATTCCTTGCCATAACTGCTGGTAACTGAGGAAACTGCATAAACAGATTGTAATGTAAGGATAGTAGACACATCTGATGAACATATTGTTGTTGTTTTTACATGTACAGTCCATCTATAAACCATATTGATCATAGGAATTAACAGCTTGATATGACAATGCCACAAACTGCTGAGAATGTAATCATACATTTAGACTGATGTGCATGTACAGCCCCAGAAATGGGTTAAACACAAAAGTCTATAGTTTGACTGGCTGAACATCTCTAATAGGTGCACAGCTGATTTAAACCCCAATAAAACTGTTGTTTTCGAAGGAAAAGCTGTCTTAGACGTTTATGACTGAGTTGTAAAGTCATTTTAACTATAGAGTAGGAGCTGGGACCCCAAAAGGCTTATTTAAAAACAAGCCTCTGTGAGCGTTTTTACCACAATAACATCTATGTTGGTGGCAGTTGTACGAGGAACACACACACACACGTACTGCATCAGTGGGTGTAAGAATAACAGTTATTTTTATTGAACACAGTGCCTGTCAAAAGTTTGGTACTAAATAGTTAACCCGCCCCCCCAAAAAATAAGAAAAGGCCTGTTTTCCCCTTTTTTTTGTCTGCCTGTTTGTTTGTCTCTTTGTTGGTTTGTCAGCAACTTTACACAAAAACTTCTAGACCCATTTCTACCAAATTTTCAAGAAATATACACATTTTGGTGAATGTAGGTCAAGGTAATAAATAATTTGCTGTTGGCAAATGGCAAATCAAATGAAATGTTTCCAAGGGACAGGGTTTGTTATGCCTGGAAACACTTGTTTTTACTGTTTTTGAGAGACAGATGCATAGGAAGATTTTTTTAATCAAATAAATGTACACATATTGGTACAAATTCACCAGAACATAATAGAATAGAATAGAATAGAATAGAATAGAATAGAATAGAATAGAATAGAATAGAATAGAATAGAACCCAGGAGACAATAAATACAACTAGAAAAGCACTCTGAGAGCACATACCCTGGCCAAGGTGCCTCCCCAATCACCACCAAAATCTAATCATTTCCAGATCTCCCCATTACCAACCTACCCTGAAAATTTCATCAAAATCCATCAAAACATTTTTGAGTCATCTTGTACACAAACAAACCAACCAACGCAGGCAAAAACATAACCTCCTTGGCCAAATAAACAAAAATCTACTGTAAGGAGGAGGAGGTAGACATTTCCACATTAGTTCATATACAAACACACACAATATATTGCACTTCCCATTCTATTAAATACTAGCTAACAGTCTAACTGTGGCAGGGAATAAGCTAAATCGTATTGTGTGTGTAATAATGCAGAGGCATTAACAGGAGGTTGTGATAAAATACACATAGTAATGCTGTGTATTCTGTTCACAACAGTTTTACAGAACCTGCTGATTCATATACATGTAAGTTTGTATAATATATAATAGTTTGCATAATATGATTATGTGCAGTCACACATGGAAAACTATGAAAAACAGTAGATTCAGTATAAATATATGATAATATATACAGTATAAATGAAAACAAAGTCCATATTTTTGCTATATTTGAAACTTGATATTTGATATTATTATAAGTTATAAGTAAAGTCAAATTTGTAATATTTCAATAATTTGTAAATAAATAAATAATTAAGAAATTGAAGTGTCCCCAAACCCTGAATAAATATTGTAGAACTTTTTCCAACGAAGCAAATCTGAAATTAATCTGACCAATACGTTTGTGATAGAAGATATCTGAAGATATTGCTTAACACAGATGGTGCCGGAGACAATGACGATGCTGAACAAAACACTTTCATAATAGCTGAGGACCTATCAGATGGTGAGATAAAAAGCAGTCATTAGTCTAAAAAGGTCAGAAAAAGGAGAAGTGGTCCAAATGAACCACTCCACAAGAGAAAAAAAACACTTAACCATCTCACAACAAAGCTGAAGCTGTACCTATGATCCACCATAGTCAACATCCACCATCACTGAGTACACATGCTACAGATAAAACTGGCTACAGATTGTTTTACATGCATTAGTGCACTCACATATGGTCTACACTTTAACCTATACATGTAAATTGCCCTCACATATTCTCTAAACCTGTTGTGAACCTTATATTACAAAGTGAAGTTGCATGATATTTCTTCCTTGTTTTTGTTTTTTTTTGTAGAAGTGTCTGTCTATTTATTTATTTGTTTAGTCTAAATAAATCTTCATCCTGTTAAATAACCTACTTTGTTGCCTATACATATGAGGAAGTGTGTCTCTGGAAAGTAATAAAATTCTGTTGTTTCCAAAGGTTTATCAGGCACTGTAAACTAGCAAAAAAAAAAAAAAAAAAAAATAGTTTAAGAAATTAAGAAAGCCAGAATTTAAAAAAATAATGATAATTTTTCTAAAAATCAACACTACAGTGGATAATGCAACCTAAAATTCTTTGATGTATAATACAGCAGTTTTAATGAACAATGGTTATGGTAAAAAAAATATGGATTAAAGTAATCCAGGAATGTACACTTATGTTGTGCACTTTCTAAAGTACATTGTATTTGTCCCTGCAGTTCCGTAGAAGCATGGTAATAAAACATGTTTCCATTACACAATGCATTATTGTTAAGACTTTGGCTAACATCTGACCTGAAGTAGGAGTGTGCTTCCCCTCATAGAGTGGCTTATTTACTCAGCTACAGTCATAGACAAAACCCTGCATTAAGAACATGTGATATTTGTCTGAAAATAACACTAAAAAGCCTTGATGGATTAAAGAAAGTTTGCTTTTGGATATTATCCTTAAGCGGTTACCGGTGGGAAACCATAATTGCAGGATGTTAAAACATGTACTCAAATGACTGAATCATAAAGCGGCGTGTTTTATTTCCTGTCTTTCTAACATTCATGGAACTTGACCTCGGTGTCACATGATCAACCACGAAGGTATTTGCCTTTGAGTTCAGACCGTCACAGACTCTTTTGACCATATTTGGAGCATATGACAGGTGAGAGCCCAGCTTTAAGCCCACAAGGAGGGCTCTGTTCTTCACTGGCAAGATGGCACAAACATTTTCTGCTCTGCTGCACTTTGTCCTGTTTATGCTGCTAATAGATGAGCTATTATAGAAGAGGCTCAATCCACCAATTTTGTTTTTATACAGATGGATGATAAGCAGAGTTGGAAAAAGTACTCACATTCTGTAGTTAAGTAGAAGTACAGCTACTTGTGTGAAAAAGTACTCTGGTAAATGTAGAAGTACTGCTTCAACTCCTCTACTTAGGTAAAAATTTAAAAAAAGTAAAATTTTTCAATTGTAATAAATTACAAAATTAAAACAGCATTTTTTTTTTTTGGCCATGAACACAAGAATAGTTATTTAACCAGGACAAATTTTTAAAAAGTTTCAAAAGTATCTAAAGTAAAGTATTTAAAAGTGAGTTAGTGTGTAGATAACGTGTTTGATCTAGTCACGTTACTCAGTTTTGTGAGTATGGGCAGGAAATTTAGGAAAAATGGGGGAAGAAAAGTCGCAATAGAGATAAAAAGTCATGAGATTAAAAAAAAAAGTAAAGATAAAAAGTGACATAAAAAAAATGTGTAATTTTAAGACAAAAAGTCAAAGTTCTGAGATAAAATGTTAAAATTGTGAAATGAAAAGTCAAAATTCTGAGATAATAGTCATATAACTATAATATATAAAGTCACAGTTTCTCTCCACTGATTTTCCCTCTGAAGCAAGTACTTTTCATACTCTCACATCTGTTTAATTTGACAAAGTGATGAGTTTATTCTAAAAATATAAAGAGTATAAAGTATAGACATTTATGTAAAAATGTAGAGAGTAAAAGTAAAAAGTTTCCAGAAAAATAAATACTCAAGTAAAGTACAGATACCTAAAAAATCTAATTAAGTGCAGTAATTTAGTACTTTTACTTAGTTACTTTACACCTCTGATGATAAGATAACTAGCATGTGCAGACTTGAGCTTGTTGAAACTTTCCGCCTCACATTTGTGCCTTTCATGTTCTCTGTCTTTTCACAGTTTCACCAGAAATTCCTCTTTGTCCACACAACAAACACATATAGGCCACATGTCATGTAGGCTAATGTAGGTCAATGGTCAAAACGTGGTTGTCACTTTCATTTCTGTCCTTATTTATTGTTTTATGTGAGACTGTCTATATGTACACAACCTCAAGCACACCTGTCATCGCTGAGACAGAGAGTCCTTTATTACCCCCCCCAGCCAATACACACCCACGCAACCTAACAGAAAAAATCCCGCAAAAACACAGGAACACACACACATGCTCAACAACTCACGTAGACAGTTAAACAGAAGAGAGGAGCCAGGTGTTGGGTTTAGCCACTTCCTTTTTTACTTCCCCCTGTCTGTAAACTGATGCTTTTTTCCTCTATTTAATGGATTAGCATAAATGACTGCATTTCAGAATGAGTTTTACTGGAAAATGTACTTGAAAAAGTCAAGTGAGCATATACAATGACATATATTGCTATTAGGTTCCAAGTTAAACAACTTTTACACCTGCAGCTACAGGTGTAAAATAGACATATTTTGAAGAAAAATTGTGAATTAATTCAGGTCAAAGTCAACACAATAAAATGTTAACAATATTATACTTCAGAAAAGGGAAATTTGTCAAGAGATGTCTCATATCAACAAAGCCAGACATTCAAACTAAGGACATAAAACAGTGCCATAAAGCAATAACTGTAATGTTTGCTAAAAGTCTGCAGAAGACTGTGTAGACCTAATCTTATCCCTAAACTTAACTGTAACTGTAACCCTAACCTTAAACTTAACCTTAACCTTAAAATTAACCTTAGCCTTAACCTTAACCTTAACCTTAACCTACCTAGATGCTACGAAAATAAAAATTAGGTTTTGGTCCCCCCAAAAAAAAGAAAAAAAGGATTTGCTTAGAAATAGTTCAAAATGTTCCCAAAGGCATCACTTAGTGATATATGAGGTGTTTAGGGCTGTTTAAAACCATTTTATAGGGGTCATCAATGACCTCCTCATGGTCAATAAGGGAGGGTGAAAACTGCCCCACATTGGTACAAATTTTTTATTTACTTAGAAATCAGTGAATCAAAATGTATTTGCATAGCACCTAATCATAACAAAACTGACCTTGTGGCACTTCTCACATAGAGTCGAGTCAAAACTAGACTCCTGAGCCAATTTAAAGAACCCAACAGGAAAAACTTCCTTTAATTAACAGACAGAAACCTCAAGAAAACCTTGACTCCTGGAGGATGGTATATCTGCCTTGACCGGTCAGGGTTAAATGGAGGGTGAAGGAAGAGAAAAGGAGGGAAAGAGATTGGAGAGAAGTGGCAGGTTGATGAAAATGCAGCTTTTTTGGAGCCATATGTGTATATTTCTAAACTTTTCTGGTGAAAATAAATGTTGTATGCCATGAAATTACCATGTGGATCAAAAACAACACACTTTTACACTTCTAACAAGTATTATAACTGCAAAAATAAATAAAACAGACAAAAATACCCTCTTGCTATTCAATCATCAGCCAAGTAAACCACATATTCAACATGTCTATGAATGAATATGATCTGAATATGATTTTTTATACACTGCATTTAACCAAACATTGGTCTTTTTTCATTATGCTTGCAGCTACAGCACTTGAAATCATCTCACATTGAAGTTTGACATTCCTCTGCTAATATTTTTTCGCTGCAGTGGTTCTTAAACCTTCATCGCTCTCTTTTGTGGTTTGTGGTGAAGTATCAGACATCATGTAAGTGCCAGTCGCTGGTGGCACTGAAACTGCATCTCTATTTGACTCACAAATATCTAGCAGTCCTGATGTGACTGAGGCCATCAGGGAGTATGAGAACCTTTCAACACAAACATACCTGGCTACTCTGTCCTGTCTCAAAACTTATCTCTGTCTAAACACAACCTAAGGACACAGTAATGATGAATTCTGGACTACTTATCATATTAAAGGGGTCTTTGTCATCAAAAACACACAGGCATTCATGTGATGCAAAGTCTTATTATTGAGCTGACTTAGATAAGTCAAATGACTGATTGTAGTTTCTTTATCCTGGGTAGACACTCCTCCCTCCTAGGTCTAGATTATTTTCAGTCTGCACCTTGTTACTTGGAAAACAGTCATGCGAGGTGTGAAAAGCAGCATAAACCGGAAAGTGTGTGCTGCCAAAATAAAAGCATAACATTTCGTCGCAGAATAAAAGAAAATCATATGATAATAAACTGCGAGTTTGGTCAATAAACCTTCTGAATGTAATGTATATTTGGCTTTGAATGTCTTATTAAACATAATTGATTGTGGATACTGGTAATTCAAATTAATATATAGGCTACTGTGTGGATTCATTCTTCTATCACAAAATGTAATTTAACTTGATACCCAGTAATCCAGGCACTATTAACTGACTCAGCTATGTATTGACAGTTAGGCAACTTTTATTATTATTTTTGCCTTATTATTTTTTTTTGTTTTTATCCATTGCTTTTTTACTGATCACATACATTTTTAATTTTGTGATTTTGCTATTCCCTTCTGTCTATTCCTATTTTATTTTATTGCACAACGAGTCTATGTCTGTGATATTTTGTGCAAAAGAAATAAGGAATTTGTGCGCAGTAGCATGTTTTAGCCTAATATTAAAGCCTGCATTTTATTTTATTTTATTTTATTTTATTTTATTTTATTTTATTTTATTTTATTTTATTTTATTTTATTTTATTTTATTTTATTTTATTTTATTTTATTTTATTTTATTTTATTTTATTTTATTTTATTTTATTTTATTTAAGATTAGTTTAGTTTAGGGACTTTTAACGTGGCGGACGTAACAGGAAGTCATGTTGCCTTCATGTCGTTCGTTAACATCACTTTGGTCTCTTACACCTCGCTCTTGCTGACAGGCTTGCCTCGAGTAAAGGCTTTATTTAACGGCGAAAGTCAACGCCTCGTCCCGTCGATTTGTTTCTCACACGATTCATTTTGGAAACCCTTTAAGAAGTGTTCAGAGCAGAAAAGGATACCAGAAATGATCTGAAAAGCCAGGCACCACAACTCTTGTCAACCTGAACTGGTTTATATGTGACTTCACCGCTCATCCATCCAGGTTGTCAGCGCTGATCCTGGGACAGTTTATCCCTTTTTTTTTTACTGGATTCCAATTAACGTGGAGAGAAATATTTACTTAGAAAAAGTCCTTTAAGTTGAAGAAAAGCTTCTGAAAACTCGACTGCACACGAGAAAAACCACTAAAGGTAAGTCTTCAAACTTATATGGAAATATATTTACTGCGGTAATTATTAAAACCACCTTCATAGTCGCCATTAATGTCATAGCTGTGCACGTGAGGCGAATGAATTATGGGTGCATAATTGTAAAATAATGCAGAACTGTGGGCTAATCGGAAAAACAATTTTGAAAAGTTGCAAGCCTACTTTAGTGATCTCCTTAGCAACTATTTATTTATTTATTTTATATTTTTTTACTATAAAATGATTGAAGGCTGTATTGGTGTATGGTGTAAAAACTGGCAGTCAGTGAACGTACCTGTTATTGCAGTCTGTGGTTTCCTGCCAAGGTACAAAATCAAATGACTTCATTCTGTAAAATAAAAAAACAAACAAAAAAAAAAACAGTGAAATGCCTTACACATGCTATATGCTTTAATTTGCATACCTGCCTGAAACAGTATAAGTGATGAAATGACAAATGAGAAGACATTTTTGAAGGCATTTACCCTTGAAGTGCAAATACTTTGTGGCATGTGTGAGTCATCCTCTTTCTCTTTTAGCATAGAGGCATTTTTCATAATGAGGAAAAGAAAGCCCCTGATGGCAAAGCAAACCTTGTGACCTGTACCTAAGGCCACAGCAGAGTGATGTAGCCTTAATAATATGCTGCTCTTTGTCTGTGTGTGTCTGTGTCGTTTTATTGATTCATTCGTAGCCCCAAAGGAAAATATCTGCAGCATTCCACCTGCTCCTTCAATTTCCTTACAGAGATAGAGATAGAGAAGCACATAAACACTCCCACAGACATACACACTCCATCACTATGGTGCCATTGCAAAGAATGCAACATCCTAAAACAAATGTAGCCTAGGGAACATTCCATCTCATTTGTACACCGTTTTGGGCTTCAACTTACATTTGAAACATTTTTGTGCAGATGTTCATTTCTGCTTTGACTTGTCTACATTTTTATTCATGTGTTTGTGTGTGTGTATTTGTGTAGTCTTTCAATTAGGTGTAATGTGTCTCACTTTCAGAAGCTTTTTTTCACTCCCGTTTCAGTAATGACTGTAATCTGCCTTTTTTTTTTTCCCACACACACAATCCCTGTCATGTTCTGTAAAGTCATCCTGCCAAACATGAGCCACAACACTCTTGTTTGTTCTTTTAACTAAAGCGGAGGAAAACAAACTCAAATCTTATCTTGTAACCACGTTTGCAATAGGGCAGAACATTAGAGTGCAGTGCAAGGTTCTTAGAGCAGCGCCTTTTGCAAGAGGACAAACTGATTAGTGCATTTCACTAGAAACCTGAAACCTGAAGATGACGCTTCCCACTGCACGAGTACCTGACAGTATTATTTAGTTTTCTTTTTTTCTGTCAACTGTCATTTGGTCAAATGTTGGTCACAGAGTGCAATGTTGTGTCTTTTAACTACTGGCTTAAAGAGCCTCCGAACCAGCCCAGTGATCTTTGACCCCTATTCACGCCTGCTGTCACTTCAGCTCTAAGGCTTGACAACAAAGAGCAGCTTTTGTTCCCTGAATTACTCTTCCATGCACATTCTTTGCACTCTCTCTCTCTCTGCTGCTGCTGCTTGAAGGGGAGTGAAGTCAGCAGAGGAACAGGTTTACAGGTTTAATCAAAATGTCTGGAAGACACGGGGGCAACTACACTGGAAAATGTTGAGTTTGATATGTTTTCTGTACAGTGAAGGAAACTAGTTGGATCTTCACAAAATGATGCTCTTGTTTTGTTGACTTGTCTTTCTCCATTGGCATAACTGACAGGGAATTTAAACTGATCCTAAATCAAAGTCCTTAGAGAAGACGGAGAGTCTTCCAACTCTGGCTCTGTACCTGTGACGCTACTTTGAGCTGCCATGTTAGTTCACCTTCAGCATGTGTTTGGTAGATGTCCCGCTTACATGTTCATCTAGGACAGGGGTGTCAAACAACAACAACAACCCCATGAACTGGGTATTTGAGCAGCAGAGGAGGACTGTCACCAACAGGATGTGCTCACTGAGATGCTCTATCACAAGATTTTTGAATTAATTTGTCCCTCCAGCTGAGTAACACTTTAAATGGAAGGGGAGGTGTGTTTTCAGGATATAGGATCTTTTTATATTTTTTTTTTTTAGCTTATTGACTTTTTTGTATATTTAACTCCGCTTCTTTACTCTAATTTTAATAATAACTTTTTAAATTTTTATTTATTCTGAACTGTTGTTTTTTTTTTTATCTTGGAGCTATTTACATCCAGTATTTATTTATTTAATTTATTTACTTAAGTGCTAATGTAATATGATTGTATTTTTGTTGTGTGGAGCGGTGACTACTTTAAATTTCCCCCTTTGGGATTAATAAAGTATATCTTATCTTATCAAAGTAATTTCTTCCAGGGGCTGCGTTCAGCCTACTTTGATCTTAAGTGGGCCGGACCAGTAAAGCAATAGCATCTCAACCTATAATGATAGGTGATCTAATGTCAACTTTTCCTCTTTGTTTTAGTGCAATAAAAAACATTAAAGTCTGAAAATATTTACATTTACAAACTACCCTTAAGTATAAAACGTGAATAACCTGAAAAAAAAAATCATCCCATCATAGGCTAGATTGGACCTTTTTGAGGGCTGGTTCTGACCCCCCCTGAGCTACATGTTTCAGACCCATAGTCTACGATATCAAATATGGTTCTGTTTGTGCTCATACTTTGTAGTGGTTTGTGTGAAAACTTTAGTTGTTTGCATGCTTCACGTACACCTCTATATTGTGTAGAAGGCCCTGAACTGAAATGATTGGTTACACAAGTGCACCGTCACACTCCTAATATCAAATGATGACTCAGACTTAGCTTAAAAAAACATGGGTTTGGGACAAGAATAAGACAGGAAATGTGCCGATAAACCTGACAGGAAAGGATGATAGAATTCAAGTAAGCAGACATGCAGGCATCATAGAATAATGGGACAGGAAGTGTTCAATGAAAAGTGCTTGAAACTTGTTCATTATTACAAGTTTTGCACCAATTTGCATCTCTTTAAACGGGTCTTTTTTTTTGGTTTGTTTCTCGTCTACTGTTTCGTTCTTCTGTCACCCACATCTCTAGTCTTTTGTTTGTGTGTGTATTTCGTCTACTGTCTTGCTCTTTGGTCACCCACATCTCTAGTCTGTGTCACTTTTTGTTTTGGCTGCCACGCCACTCTGCATGAATTGAGACAAGATTTGGGATGATGAATAATGTACGTGAAACGAAGCGAATCCGTGAGTCATAGTTGTGCATGATGCAGAGATGCAAAATTTTACTGGAAAACACCAAGCGAGCGGGAGTTCGTGGTGCTGTCTGACCCCCCTCCCACCCCCACCCACACACTCACACACAGTGTTATATCCTATACAGTATGTGTGGGTGGGAAAGGCAGTCAAGCAGCAAGTTTCAGCATGAATGTAGAAGAAAATGAAAGTCTGAAAGTACATGGGCAGGGTTCTACACTCAGGGGTCGACCAGTGCCTTCTCTATTTTTTTTTCCCTGTCACTCACAAATGAGAGCTGGGAAGTGAAAGAAAAGGGGAAATTCTTGAGCTCAATTGATGCCTGGGCGCCGTGCAGTGACAATAGAGTGGGTGTGGGTGTGGGGGGAGCATTAGTTTGCATGTCATGCCAATTCACTGGACTGAAGGCTAATGTAAGAGAACAAACAACGTGTTATGAAAGACAAAAATGACTCTGATATAAAGTGACATAGAATAAGGGCGGTATTAATGATTGGGGTTGCACAACATAGTATTGCCATTGTGATGTGTGTATGCGCAATAGTCACATTGACTGAAAGATTGATGACAAATGGTGTGTAATGCAAGTAAGGCAAATCAACTCAACTGACAACACCAAGAAAAGTACAGACAAAGCAAGTTACATATGTTCACATTTTCTTTACAAAATAATTTTTTCAGCCACATTTCTTGATGTGTTGAAACAAATGGCATCAAACATTCAAGAAAACAACCAAAAAATTGAGTGAAATTAAATTTTTATTACTATTTTAATGTATCTTATTTTGCTTTATTTTTACGTAGGATATCACTTCAAATCATTCATTCTAAATACAACTAATTAAATGATCCACTGAAAATCGTACACATTGTTTTCAATGTTATAGTGGTGGGGTTTTTTTGGGGGGGGGTGCAAAAAAATTACAATGCAGTTCCCAGTATCGCAGCCCCACATCTGATTCCTGATAACCGCATCACTGTGTTGCAGCTGGTGCAGAATATTTAACATTTTCAAATGCACACAGAGGAGGTTTGTGCTGAGGAGGACGACGGGGGACGTTTTGGAGAACTGAGCCCTTCCTGTGTACACTTGTCTAAAGCTGTGTCTGTGGGTGTGGTGACACTGGTTTACTGTTTCCTCTGGTCTGAGTAGATATCTTCTTCATCAATATATCGCCTGTAGTCAGACAACAGAAATGAACAGGATCTGGTTTCATTAGACAGAGAGAGAGAGAGAGAGAGAGAGAGAGGCTTCAGGTACATGATGTGTCAACCACAGAGAAAGGCCATATGTTACACTTCATCAAATGTAATGTCATTTTATTATTATTATTATTATTATTCACTTATTGTATTGACCCCTCCTTGGGTACACACTTAAAAGTTTGAAAAAAAATTAACAGACACTTCTTAGTAGTACATTAAAAGTAAAAGGTTGCTGAGTATTGTTTTGCACCCACTTTAAAATTATTCCCTCAAGAACGTATTCTAGTCTACATTCAGACGGCAGGTCTTAATGCACAGTTTAGATTTTTCATTGGAATTCTACTTCCATTTCTCATTAAATGCAACTTCTATCAGTTTTAAGTATGAACTGAATGTGACCCTGAAGTGACCCACATGTGCAAAAGAGATGCAGGCACATGCTGTGTTTACACAAGTACGTATGCTTTTCCCACCGTTCCTCCTCCTGGGATGCAGAAGTGTTATCTTTGTCACATTTCGGTGACGCTAAGGTCAGATAAATGGGACCTGGCTGTTCAAACTGAAAAGTATCAGATTTAGATTTCAGACCATCTATGAAAGTGGCCTGGGTCAGATTTGTGCTGTTCAAACTGTTGGCTAAATGTCACAAATTAGACCCAAAACATCAGATTTGGGTCACATTTGACCCACAAAAATGTCTCGCAAGAAATCTTTTTAAGCCAGTGCAATTAAGGTGTGTTTTTCATCTTTATTTCAAATATTTATAATAGACTAAACTAAACAATACAGCAGAAAATAATTTGCCAAACCACAATGGACATTAAACAGAACTATTCCACAAAACACATATAGTTATCACTATTTTTACTGTCCTTGAATAATCCTAATGAGTAAGAAAGAAACCCATTTACAAAAGGAATTCTGTTCCAAAATGAAATAAGATGAAACAATTCTTATCGACCATTTTTCTTATACATACCTGAAGTAAATATTCATAAGTGCCCTGACACTCTGGGAATAAGGAGCTTAAGCAATTAATGATTAACTCAATAGTAGTTGTGAGCAGCACTGCAACATATCGTATATCTTTATTTAGACAATGCACATTAATGACCATGTGTATACATTTAATTTAGAAAGATGTAAATATGCTGGAGTTGGCGTCAGTGCTAATTTTCATCCGTAGCCCCCACTTTATGAATAAATAACATTGATCTATGCAGTACAAAGCAATAGAGTGGAATAAGCACAGTACAGATCAAGACAGTGTAATACATTACAAAGCAGTACAGGTCAATACACTATAATGTAGTACAGGACAACATTTGTGCCTACATGTCTCGTCATCTGAAACCGCTTTATCCTCACTAAGGGCGCGGGGGTCTGTGGGGGCCTAATCCAGCTACAATAGATGAAGGCGGGGTACACCCTGTATGAGTCTCCAGTTCATCTCAGGGCTGAACATATATAGACAAACAATCACTCTCGCATCTATGGGTAATTTAGATTAACCAATTAACCTATCAGTGCATGTGTTTGGATGGTGGGAGGAAACTGGAAAAACCCACACAGACACTGGGAGAACATGTAAACTCCACACAGAAATGTCTGGTGTGGGAATCGAACCAGGGACCTTCTGGCTGTGAGACACAAGTGTTAACCACTACACCACCCTGCCTATGTGTCAAGGTGTCAAATACTTTATACTGCAGCACAAAACATTTGTATATACAAGTATAAATATTCACCTGTCACCTTTAAAGTGCTAGTGTCCATATGTTTGCTTATGTTTTAGCCAGAGTTCACCTGAATCACCGGAGTATAACTGGATGCATTCTTTTTTTCTTTCTTTCTTTCTTTCTTTCTTTCTTTCTTTCTTTCTTTCTTTCTTTCTTTCTTTCTTTCTTTCTTTCTTTCTTTCTTTCTTTCTTTCTTTCTTTCTTTCTTTCTTTCTTTCTTTCTTTCTTTCTTTCTTTCTTTCTTTCTTTCTTTCCATCTCATCTCATCTCATCTCATCTCATCTCATCTCATCTCATCTCATCTCATCTCATCTCATCTCATCTCATCTCATCTCATCTCATCTCATCTCATCTCATCTCATCTCATCTCATCTCATCTCACTGTTAATCCTGGTTAAATGTAGTGTCAGTTTTTCCAAGTTACACATGATCCCATACCTGACTTGTTTTTATTGATAGATGAGTTTGTGTTGAACATGTAAAGGTTGCATTGTCTTAGAGTACAAGGCCAACTACTGTAGCTTCAGTCCATAGGTTAAATAAGAAAATCCATATAAACATGTCCACAGAAACATTACAAAAGGGTCTGTTAGAGGTGCCATATGGTGATCATACTGACATAATTAATGCTTTCATCATTATTGTACTGACTTCTCATCTGTTTATTCAACTTTCAATATAAAAGCTGATGATTCATTAGCTATGGCACTGGTTGTAAAAAGCGGACCCTGTTTCATATTTTAACCCCACTAGCAGCAATTATTGTAATTGCGATAATGAGGGAAAAGAAAAAGACTGTTGCATCTACATATAAATAATGGGTAACACTTTATAATACCTACACACAATTCAATATGTATTAACCATTTATTACCTATTTGTTAAAGTTTGTTCATTAAGTATTAACCATTTGTTACCCATTTGTTAATGGTTTATTCATACACAATTTATCATTAACCAAGCATTTCTTCTTCTTTTCTATGAACAGACTATTTGTAGCTGTGTGAACAAATGCTTTATGATAAATTGTGTATGAGCAATACATTAATAAACGGGTAACAAATGCTTAATACTTCATAAACAAACCATTTACACATAGGTAACAAATGGTTTATACATAGTGGAATGTGTGTAGGTATTATAAAGTGTTCCCAAATAATAAAAGTACATTGTGGTATCTGCAGTGACAATGTTGTTTATGTAGGCTTCAGATCAACCACAGTGAGTTTGTGCAAGTCCAAGCATGGTCGACCACTGCCACAATGTATCTGCTGTCACCACACGCCTGCATGTTTGTTTCCTCCACTGGGTCTTCCTGACACAATTCTGCTGTAGCCTCAACAGAAAAATATAAACACTGAAACCATAAACCGTTGCCATTCTGCTACTGAGATATCTGCGCAGCTGTGGTGCGATACTGCGGTGTTGTTATCCAAACCCAGGAAAGGTTTTCCCAGACCACTTCAGGAAGGTCACAGGGGATTTCCAGGAAATGTATCATGGTTTAGGTTGTTTATCTATTAATATTTCTGGCAAAAATACAGATCTTTGGCTTTTTTTTTTTTTTTTTTTTTACCTCTGCCAAGGAACCTTGTTGGGGTTTGTCCTTTTGTCTGTTAGCAGGATAACTTAAAAAGTTAGGGATGGGTGTGCAGGAAATTTTCAGGAAATGTTAATACTGGCACAATGGGAAAATGGGTGTACACTTACACAATTTGTCCAGGTGGGGAGTGCAGGTGCTTGTTTTTGGGTTGGTAGTTCGGGGGTGAGGCCGAAGTGAAGGTGAAACCTATTACTAATTTACCTTTTCCCAACCTCCTGAAGCTTTGCAGACTTTCATTTCAGGGGCGGGATGTGACCCAGCAAAACCTTACCAGCAGAAATGCTGCTTTGTTTCTAGTGACTCACTCCATAGGGTTTAAAGATCCAGGTTCATTTTAGAAGTCAATTAATCATGATTGGGGGGGGGGCATAGTCTGTGCTCTGAGTGCTTTTGTAGTTGTTGTTGTTTTGTTTTGTTTTTTTTAAGTTGTTTTTTTGGAAAACTGGACATGCTCATCCCTGTAGTAAGAAGTTATCAATACTGAAAATGAATCTTAATAAAAAAATTAGTAAAAAAAAAAATAATCGAAAGCAAACAGTTCTTTCGCTCTTTTATTTATTTATTTATTTGTTAGATAGGTTTTTTTGGAAAACTGGACATGCTTATTCCCGTGCTGAGAGGATATCAATCAATCAATCAAACTTTATGTACGTGCTTTTCATACATGGTCTATGTAGCACAAAGTGCTTTACATCGGACCCCCCCCCATTATCCCGCAAATTGTAGGAACAAGGTAAAGATGTAAAATATATGTAATAATACAAAAGATTATAACCCCCCCCCCCACATAACAAAAAACCCAATTGTCATCCTGTGATGTGTCACTGCATAAACCAATACTATATGCTGCAAAATGGCATGTTTCTATGTTTCTATGCAGCAGATTGGTTCCCTGCCTTAAACCGCTGAGAAGTCACACCTTCACACCTTTGCCACTCAAACTTTTAATGCCACTATTGAATCCTTTTTAAGGGGAAGTGCCAAAACCACAAAACAACTCATGTCATGAGAATAGAGAAATACAGAAGTTGCATTTTGACTCAATAGTTGTTGAATTTAACAGAAGTAATATTTGGGATATATAAATAGCAGTTTTAGAATGTTTGTTTTATTAATAAAATATATGTGTAAGTTGTAAACCAACTGTTTTAGATGATAATAAGTAATATAAGTCTACTATGGATGTACTGATGTGAGTTTTTCACATCTGATACAAACATGAATTCCAAGACATTGTGCAAATGACACTGAGGACTCCTCTAATAGTACAAATTAATAAATATGCTTTATGTCTCACTGTGTGGAAGAGACTGGGGTTATTATTTTGTCCATAAACCAATCTCAAACTTGTTTTTGAGAATTGCTTTTTACCTTCAGTGATATATGTACATATATTTATGTGATCATAGTTAAATGTAATTATTTTTCATTTGCATATTTAATTTTTTTTTTCTTTAATTAATTTTTTGTTTCTTTTTTATTCATAAATGTTTTATTTTTTGTTTTTAAAATTTAAATTTTTTTTGTTAGTTTATTTATTTTTATTCATGTTTGTTTTATTTATTTAAAAAAAAAAGAGGGAAATATCTAAACCATGCAGGACACTGGTATAGAGGGACACTACATTAATGAACATTTCTGTAAATGTACCCAATTGTAGCCAAAAGGCTCCTTTGCATTGTGAGTCCTCCTGTGTGGCTAAAAGCACTGTTTTTCTTGGTACAATGATATAGATATTGATGTAAGAACTGAAGTGATTTTAGTTAATAAGAAAAAAATGGAAAGATATCCACTCTGAAATTATGAGCTGTTTTTGTTATCATTATATTTGTCCAAAAAAATTACCTTTAGTTGTACCAGGTATTAAAAAAAACAAAAAAAATTGAAGAAAACAAGGGTGGTTTAATCATATTTTCCACAACTGTATGTATCTCTAACTAAGATATCGCTCCTGTTTGGAAGCCTTGACTCTTTAGTGTCAGATACTTGGCATGTCTGGAATTTCAGCCCACATTGCCTCGACCATAATGTTGTTGTTTGCATCTTAACACAGGCTGATCATTTTACTGACAGTATAGTTTGTAGTGTCTTTAATTGCAGAATGCTCTCCTCTCCACTGTGAGTCGTACGTGTTTCTGCAAGTTTTTCCAAGAGGTAAAATGTGAAAGTGTGACGTCAGTATTTTTCAGTGTGCAACTTACAGTAAAACATGCCACGACTGATGAAATGAATAAGCTGAATAAGACGTCCAGTTCAAGTGGATTAGACAACCGGATGCAACTGGAACCTGTTCTTGATACATATCCCTAGAATAGCACAATAGAACAACATGTCACACAGCAATTAATTTAAAGGAAATGAAAATATAATATGCATTAGCCATACTTTGCAACTTATTTACTGTTTTTGGTGCTTATTCGAATTAATATATTATGTATACTGAATATATAACCGGTACCATACCTGGTACCAAACAGCACTTTGAATTTATTTACTATTTCCATTAGTATCTTGACATTTATTTGGTTTAATAAATACCCTGTTGAGGAAAAAAATAGTTTTGCATTTTGTTTCCATACTGTACCGAAAATGAATCGAACTGTCACTTCAAAACCGAGGTGTGTACTGAACTGTGATTTTTGTATACAGTTACACCCCTACTAAATAGTATTAAAAAGTCTTTAATTCACTTTCAAAAACTGTAGGAGCCCTGAAATACTAAGTGCAAAGGCGATGACACTTGGTGGTGACTCCTCACTTCTTAAACATCCTCCCTCTCCCACCGTTTGGGTCTGAGTGCCAGTATGTGTCCGTCCAAGGCTTAGTGTCTCGAGTGTCAAGTGTATATTCCAAGGCACGGCGTTATAAATAGGTGACCGAGCCTCAGGTCATCCACAGTTTTCTGTTTTTTTTCTGCATTATTTGTTGTTCAGTCAGTTCCTGTGCCGTCCCATGCCGGGGGGAAAACCACTGTTTTCACTGCAGTCTGCCTTTTCACATATGTTCTGTACATTCACTGGATTTTTTTAATAAACTGCATGATATGACGGTAGTTAAATAAAAGTTTGGTGTGATGAACGAGAGCAACATAAACCTTCAGTGTCTGTGTGAAACAAACTGGGAACACGAACAGAAAATGAAAATTAATTGGATGTATCATAAAGCTCACATGACTGTCACTAGGTCTGATGTTGCAAAGTGGTATTTTTTTAGGGAACTGTGTACTGTATTCTATTTCTCTCACTACACTAAAGTCTGGGATTAATTGATATTGAAAGACCTAAAAAATTTGTTTTTTTTTACCAGAATGCTACTTTTACAACAGGGAAGTTCGATGGAAATTTTGTGTGTGAGTGTGCACACTCTATGGCAGTTAAAGGGAAAGACTGTTTCCATTGATAACAACTGTGAAAGGTCTCTGTGTGTGTTTAGAGTCTGAACTCATTTGTATTCATTGATAAGAGACTACAGATAACAATGTAGGCATTTGGATAAGAATAGTATCATTAAGAAAACTTTATGTCAAACTTGTGCTGCCTCTAGATAGTGTATTTTTATTATTTTTTTGCTTTAGAATGTGTGTCTGCACATAGAAAGAATGTCACATAAATGTTTGCATTGGGTTGAAATTACATTTTACAACATTATCATTTTATTCCATACTTTAACTACAGTTGCTTTTACTGGTGCTCCTTCTGATTTGCTGACTGTGTTCACCGCACACATGCAGAAACAAGCTGCAGAGCTGTTCCTCTTTCACAACTTGACTTAACTGTGTGTTTTACGTCTGTGGCAGTTGTCGACGATGGAGCGCAGAGCGATGATGCAGACTCTGAGAGCAGTCCTCATCGTATTCTTCTATGTCACCGCCGGTAAGATGAAGAGTTCTAACTTCTCAAAGTAGCACTTTTAACTTCATATTCACTGTTAAATTACTTTTAATGTATTTAGATGTAAAAAAAAAAAAAGTACATTTGTTATCGATGCAAGTACTAATAATTGTAGAATTAAATTCTGTGATTCAACTTCTTCACTCGAATAAAATGAAAAAATTACTTACCCTGAAGTGTTAAATATAGCCCTATGAAAGATTTTCTGGCTTTTTCTGTGCACATCTAAAACATCACAGTAATCTAACAAGTGGATGATTAAAGTATTCTATATTCAAATACATTTAAAAAAAAGAGAATGTTAATATTACAGATAATATAAGAAATGTCATGATGCCTTTCTTGTGCACAGATGGATGCAAAAATGGGTGTGATATTGTTCAAACCATTTAGGTTGAGATTGTAGTTAGTGTGGAAAAATCATGCAATGATGTAAAATAAAAAAAATAAGTAAAAAACATTAATCTCCCTCAAATGTGGGAGTTGTCTTTCTCGTGGGTGTCAGAATGTGGAATTCTTTGGCAATGGAAGAGAAGAGCCGTGTAAATATATGTTTAAGTTTAAGGTGAAAATGGAGAGGTTTATGAAAAAAAAAATTATTTGTTTATCTTCATTGTCTATCATGTAAACTGTTTACTGTAATAACTGTAATAGCTGGAATGGCAACTAATCTGATATAAGCAGATGCTTCAAGAAAAGATGAGATATTATAAGTTTTCTTCATCCTGCTCCTTTCTAATCCTTCAGATTGGAGTGAATAAATAAATAAATAAAATGGGGGGGGGGGAATTTAAATTGAAAGCCTGCTTTGTAAATCCTAAAGAATAGAATGTACAAACCTTTATGTTAAATGTAAGAAGTTGTCAGAAAATTCAATGCACTATAGTCGTGTGAAAACAATACAAAAGTACTGTATGTCTTGGTTCCAACGCTGATAGTATGGTTATGTATTTTTGTTATCTATAGAGATGCAATTGTAGAGATGAAAACACTGACAGGAACATCAAACATACCGCACATTTCCTTGGCAGATCTGATTACTGAGGAGAGGAAATGATGACATACATTTGTGTCTGTTAAAACAAAAACCGTCTATGAAGTTGTGTGTACAGTACCTGTTACAGAATGAGCACAAACAACATGGTACAAATATTCAGAACATCATATGTCATTAGTGTGTGATTATTAATTTCAGAGTGTTTGATAGGATAGTTATTTCGATTAGAGAATTGTTGGACCTTCAACATCTCATGTGAATCTTCGGAAAAAAACAAAAAAAAAAAAAACAAACTTGCAGACCAGACATGTCTTATTTGCCATCAATGCAGTTTCACTTGTGTTAAGCTCTGCCCAACTGTCTGGTATATGTAGCGGTTTAACGTAATGACAAATGCATGCATATATGTGCCAAACATGAACTTTATTCACATGTGTTTTAGTGTCATACGTGAGTCTTAGTAATGATGATGATGAGTTTTGAGATGATGATGAGTTTTGGTGATGATGTCACACCAGAGACGCATCTATCTATTTATGGTTTTAATATAATTAATGTATCTCACTCTGGAAATGCATTTCAGAACTACATTTTATCTCTATTTGAATGTGTCTTTTATTCCTCTGTGACTGCCTTTGAATTACTCTGTGTATGAATAGCACTGTATTTAAAAAAAAACTTGCTTTGCCTGTTATATTTTACTCTTAGGGGAATGTGATTGGAGGAAAACCATCTAACATGCATCTCCTTGTGTCTTTCCATCCTCCAGTTTCAGGTGATGACCGGGACTTGAAGTTTTGTGGCACATGGCGCCATGGATTACATCCCCTGGCCCTGCATTTTGACCTTGTCACAGGTTGTGAAAAGATCAAAATCTCAGCTAATGAGACCTCAATGTCTATTACTGGGAGGATTACAACCCAGTGTGCACATTCCGATACAATCCGCCTCAATCATCTCCGAGAACCAAAGAATGAGAGTATCTTCTGTCTGCACTGGAAACCGCTGTTGGACCAGTTGTGGCTACAGGTACTGACAAACAGGGATGTTGGAAAACATCAGTACTGTTGTATATCAAGATTTCCTGATACTGTATCAATATTCAAAATTACTGTATTGATATTTTTAGGTAACCTAAAAAAGTTTGCTTAAGGAGCGCTACCTGGACTCAAAATAAGCAATAATAATTAGAGGTGCTCTATTGGATAGGAAAATAGCAAGACAAAAAAGAAACATTCCAAGGCACTCTCTTATAAGTGAAAATTAAAAAGCCTTTATTAACTTGGCTTAGTTACAAAAACTTATAAAAAAAATCATATAAAAACCCCAACGCGTTTCGGCATCATAGCCTTCATCAAGAAGTCAGCAATATTTTTAGGTATTCAAATTTATTTTTTCTATCTTATTTATTGTTATTTAACACTGTTTTATTAAATAGTGGTTATTTGAAGCATCCTACAAGCATTTTTTACTGTCTGAGAGGCAGATGTTAGTTCCTTTATTGGGATCACACAAAAAGAGAGATGGATGGATGGATGGATGGATAAACTTTGACAGGCACATAGACACAAACAAAAAAGACATTTAAAACCAGCATTAAAAACATTAAAAAAACAAAAATAATAGTAGTCAAGTGCATTCATGCTAAAAAAGGGGACAATGGAGCAGTTAAAAACAACAGCGTGCTCATTTCCGGGTGGTTATTGCCGTGGGAATGAAAGATTTCTTGTGAATATTTTTCCCGGGCCAGTGGAACCCTGTACCTTTTGGAAGCAGTGGTGGAGGTGGTGAGAAGGGTCCTCTGTGATCAGGGTGGTCTTCCTGACCACAGACTGGCTGTATAGTTCTGACAGGGGGGGGTTTGTGCTATTCCAATAATTTTGCTGGCCTGGTTAACTGTGCAGAAGAGTTTGGTCTTTTGTTTTAATGTGAGGAAACTGTACCATGAACAGGTGTTGAAGGCGATTATGGATTGAATGAGAGAGTTATAAAGCAAAGTTAAAATGTGTGTACTGACATTAAAAGTCCTTAGTTTCCTCAGCAAATAAAATTAGAGTTAGTTATGAACCTACAAAAGCACTGGGAGAGCGCAGACCTCCACCAGTATTATATTTTGAGTTAGGCTGTTTTTCACACAAATGATTCTATCTCCCAATAGTAAAGTATCCTTCAAAAAAATCCTGGATCACCCCCAAAATCTAATCACTTGTTGGTTTGTCATTGTGGACACTCTGTGAAATTTTTTTTGAAATCTGTTGAGGTACCTTGCTAACAGACAGACAGACGGACAGACAGACAAGCAAACTAACAAACCCTAATGATTACATAGCCTCTATTATTACCTGGTGGAGGTAATAATAGAATATGAGCATTTGAGCAGAATCGTAATCTGTAATGTTTTAGGTTTTAACACAGGAAAATTGTGTGATGCAACATTAGATCCTGTTACGATCAAATAAATAATATGCCTTTTTAACAGTATCCTGATATGTATTATGATCGGTGTATTGTGTTGCCAGATTCTTGCTAATACACAACTCTAATGACAAGGTGGCAAATGAAACACCAATGTTTCCCGCAGCACTTTGTAGCGAAGGCGGGCTCCTTAGTAAACTTGCCCCACCACCTTGCCAACGTTCCTCGGGGGGAAAAAAAAAGTCTCTCAGAGGAAAAAAAAAAAAAAAGTAGTCATGCATTGTCAAACTCACACACGAAGACATCGTTGCTGACACTAAATTGTGACACTTTAGAATTGGGCCGTCCTCTATGTCCATCAGCTTGGTTATTGCTCTCTAACCACCCCTCCTCACCCCAATCCGCCCGGCACGCTATGTGCGCAACACCGACCCCCACCCCCACCCCCACCCCCACTTCGACTAAGCAATTTTCTGCAGGAAACACTGAGCAGGATTAAACATTTTTGGACAGGTTTAATTTCTAATGTACTGTATTGACTTCTACAGTTAATTCAGTGCTGATTTTCACCATCAAGTGTCCGTGGTGCTGTATCTAAAATGTTCAATTCGTACAATATAAACTAACAACTTTTCTTGGAGCAGCAGCATCTCTGAAAGTGAAAAAGTAAGGTGTCGTGTAAAAATTATTTATACTGAGACTCAAAATACTACAAAAGCACAAAATGCAAGAAGAGCCTGGAAGTTTATACAGTTTATATTTTGATTAACACAATACTCTGTGTCAGTAGTTAATTAGTGTGTAATCCTCTCAAAGCCAGGATCATTGTATTTTAAGGGAAATTTATAGCTATATTTATTTGGCTACAATGTTGCATTTTACCTCTAGATGCAACAAAATAGACCACACTAAAGTTCTAATATATTTCCTTGTTTCAGATCTTAACGTGGACTTCCTTGTGTTTTTCTGTTGCTCGTTTTTTGTCAGATCGAAGGGGAGCATCTTCCTCTGTGTGGGCCCACTAGTGTAGAGGACAACTGTTGTACACACCTGTCCAATGGTCCAAAGATGTCTAAAGCTCTTTATGGGATTGATGACGTATATATCTTTGACGATCACACCAGCACTGAAACGTTAACAGCCTATGAATTCAATGGAATTTTCATCAACTGCAGTAAGAGAGAATGCTTTTACACTGGAAAAATCTAAACCTTAGCAAGTGTGTTTTTTTCATTTCCAGGCAAAATATCTCATCACACTTAAAATAAAACAATTGCCAAAAGAGTGAGATATAAGAAATTCATTTGAGATTATTTCAAGAAATCTGACCATCATTATTTTGACTTATTCAATTGGCAGATTTTTCTTTGGTTGAATTAAGCAAAAAAATTTAAAAAAAATATCTTGGTAAGACTTACTGAAATAAGATTTTGAAGATCCATTGTCTAAAATAAGCTTTTATATTACTGAAATGTTACTCTTTAGGTAATTATGTCTTATTTTAAGTGTGATGGATATAAGTGAGAAAAATACACTCGTTAAGCTTTTGATTTTATTTAGTGTAAGGTTGTTTATTTCATTCATTGTCCTGTCATAATCCATTTATGTAGTTCTAATCCTTCTTTTTTTTTTTCAGGGAAGGAATTCTGTTCTCAAGACAACTACAGATCCACCTATGGCAACCAGTAATTTCTTCTCTTTTTTTTTTTTGACACATATGCCATCACATTTACTGTCCAAGTGGCATGACTGTGTGTTTTTGTTGACATCCTTCTCTGTCTGACATGTTAATTACTGAAGTCACTACTGTAAGGCTTTATGTAATCAAGTGCTTGTGGAAAAAAGAACCGACTACAAACAGGAAGCTAAACTTTATACTTTGTTTAGGGTGTGGGGCTTACAAAAATAACTTGTTTTGTTTTGAAATGTGAAAGTGCCGTTTTTAACTTAATATTACAGCGGTGTGTCTTAATTTGTGTGTTCAGGTTTGAAAAAAATCAGGCAAAGGCGACTACTGAGAAGGCGTGTGCTCGAAGCACCGTCGTGGACATGAACGATGATGTGAAAGGCTACGAGGTCACTTTGAGTGTAAGTAAACACACAAGTCACAGATCCATGTAGTAGTGCATTGAAAATCATACTACAGCGCAACAAGTTGTAATAAGGATTAATTTGTTAAAAGAAGAGGGCTGGATGTTGGGGAAGAAAAAGAATCGAAAATAAGTCTACAGTATGTTCATGACCTTGGCCTAAGTGCGACAGACATTTCCTTTCATACATTACTTGCGTCAGCAGTGTCACCACAGTGGTTTCGTCTCATGTGCTCTGACACGCAAGAATGAAACACATCTTTGCATTTACCACTGAATAAACTGAGCTGCAAATGTTGACTTCTTGCTTTTTGTCCACCATACGTACAATATGTGTTGCAAAATGCACCTAGTGTAGCCACAGTCTTACGTTTTCTGCACACAAGTAGCACAGCTCTCACACACAGATGCACAAGTGCCATGATAAATCACAACTTGCCATTATCATCTTTGGATAATTTGGAGGATTTTGGTGATTTGAAGATACTGCAAAATATGAAGTGGTGCAGATAAAATGCACTGAAGTGTCAGGGTTTGCTGTGTTAAATTTCCCCCATAGAGAACAGTGTATGCAAGTATATCAGGGGTTGTAATGTATATTTTTCATAAGTTCATTTACAGTCAGATTACGTCATTTGTATAGTAAATAAGTAAAACATTGTGAGTCCATCACATCTCACTTTAACGCTCCGTATTTGCAGATCACTGTCAGACTCTCCTCTCTATATTGCAAGGCAGCAGTAGTGGACAACTTCACATTTATGACTTTGTACCTCCATTTTTAATCAGAGGCTTTCTGTAGAAACAGTTTTAACTCTGTAAATGAATAACTAGGTTAGCATCGTCAGTTAAGTCAAGAGTGGTGGTCATTAGATGACAAAATAGGTGAGAGGTTAACCACATCAAAGCCTGTGATCACAACCTTTCATTCACAAGTAGAGGAGTGCTGTTACAAGCTAACATTTTCCCTTCCAGCTACCTCAAAATAGGTCTATGTGTGTCAGTACCAAGTAGTAATCTACAGCCATATCTACTCATTACAACTGTGAACACCACAGGGTTATGATCCTCAATCACAATCAAACTCAGAAAAACTAGCCAAGTCAAACTCCGAATTGAGCAGTTTTAATATTTTATCTTGTTAATTGTTAATCTGTTTTTAAGTCACAGATTAAAACTAATACTCATATTTGTATATTGTTATGCACTTCACTTTTATGACAGTACACATCCAGACCCAGATGCTGTTGTACTTGACACAGAAATATCTGTTTATACATCAGTCTGATCTTTTCAGTGCCTCCTTTTGCCCCCTCCCCCCCACCCCCAGGCTCCTGAAGGTGTACTGCCAGAGGACGTGCCCTCTATCTACCTGCCTCCAACACTAAAGCGAGCAGGAAAAAATACTACCCAAGTAGTCTGTACTTACTTCAAAAACAACTCCCTGTTCCAGGTAAGATGCTCTTTGCCCATTAACATGATTTTTTTTTTCCTTTCAGCCCTGTATGGTCCTGCTGTTGCAGCTGTGCAAATTTACCCATTGTGTAATTATCTTATCTCTTATCTTGGGTCGACACCCCCTGAGACACGGACTAGCTATGTTCACATGATGTTTTTTTTTATTCTGAATTATTTATTCTTAATAAAATAATTCAGAATTAAAAAATATCTCCTCTGTGTTAGAATAAAGGTTTTCATGGGAAATGGGTGTATTCTGCTCTAGTTAATTGGGCTTTCAGAGCTGGAGGTACAGAGGGTTCTGATACTACATGCAAGGCTTGCATTTGTTTTTGTGATAATTATGAAGCAACAGCTCAATCGAATCAACCATAAGACTCAACATACTAATGCCGGTAGAGCAACGTGAAATATACACATCATCACAATGAGACACATGTGCAGAACGACAGGAATAATGTTAAAGCAGAATTTACTGTTTACATAGCAGAGGAATTATTAAATTCGGAATTAAGACCAGAATAAACCAGTGACTTTATTCAGAATTAAGTTTAATTCAACATTATCATTTTCAACTGGAATTAGGTGTTTATATGGCCATCTTACTTAAACTTTATTTGGAATTAAATGGCAATAAAAACTCATTTAAACAGGGCATCTGTGATATTCTGTTCCCTAACACTGGTTAAACAGAAGTGAATTTAACTGTAATAGATTGAAATAATAGGAAGTTGTTACGGCGTTTGTTTCAGGACTATCACAAGAACGGCAAAATTCTGGATGATGTGGTCAGTATAACTGTGGAGAATGAGGTCATTGCCGACTTGCCTGAGCCCATCAGAATTGGTTTCCACCATGAACCTGTAAGTTTGTGTTTTATCAGTTTGAAGACTATCAATAATAATACATGAACAGTGTTTATTTATTTATTTTTTTCCCATTTTTTTACCCACAGACTATAGTGACGTGACAGGAGTATTTTTAATTGTTAGATTAGCCATCCTCAGATTTCGCAGTTGTAAAGAAGAGAACAGCTGCATTACCTTTTATTACCTCTAAATACATTATTAAGTTGTTCAACACTTGCTCACAAAGTCAGACATGATGTAATGGACTGAACACACAGCGAACCAAACTTGCATTGGACATTAAGCTAACGGCACATTTTATGCAGAGGTCAAACCAGTGTTAAGCCAAAACATCAGTGATGCATGGACAACATTTAACACTCAGTCTGCTCGTGTGCTATAAATGGTTGTGACATCAAGCTGTTTTTCTGTTCCATTCACATTGATGTCAACCTGTGGTTTTCTCAAACTGAAACTAACTCTAACCTCATGAGTTGTGAAATCCAGTAACATTTTTTAGACAATGCCTTGTCTTCTCTGCACTGATCTGTGTTTTAATGCTGTATTGAAACTAAACTACTGCAGTAAACCCAAGTTTTGATTGTGACTGTTGAGAGTGCTGGGTCTAAATGAAGGGATCCAGTTGATTCCTCCGTGAACTGGAGACTACTTTAATATAAATGGAAAGTGTTCAGCATGCTAAGTAGCTTGTGTCTCTTTCATCTTTTAGAAAAGTCACTCAAGGAAATGTGTTTCATGGGATGCCAAAAAAGGTTTGCACCTTAATAACCAACGATACTGATCAAATAGACTCAATACATACCTCCACAGAAGTGTTTAACAGTGTTTAAACCTTTATTTTTATTGTGTAGATCCACTGAAGATGAAATGGTTGGTGGATGGATGTGAGACACTGATGAAAGGAGCAAAAGAAACCGAGTGTCTGTGTAACCATCTGACCTACTTCACTGTCCTGGTGGTAAGATGCCCAGCAGATAGAAAGAAGATTTACTCATTTTTTTAAACCCACAAAGGACATTTTATTTTGCAGTATGATTATAATATAATATAATATGAGAAAACAATTAAAAAGAAAGATGTACAAGACACAAAACACTAATATTCTCACGTGTGAAGATCATTGCTTTCTTTTTCTCTGACAGGAACTAGATCAAGAGCCTCGACCGGTGCGCCATCTTCTGGCGCTGACTGCCATTACATCGTTGGGTTGTGCTGTATCTCTGATCAGCTGCATCGCTCTTATAGTTTATCTCTGCAGAAAAAGGTAGCACTCATTTTTCATTGTTTATATTGAGCTTTGAAAATACCAACAAAAAAGATGTATCTACCTGACCATTTTCCATTTTATTTCCCTTCTTCTCACAGTAAACGTTTTAAGGAAATGTCCATACCCATCCACCTGGGCTTAGCAGTGTCCCTGGCTATCCTCTATCTGCTGTTCTTCTTCACGGGGGTCTTAGCCAATGTAGGAGGGGAGAGGGTGTGCATCTGGGTGGCCGCAGCCCTCCACTACGCCCTGCTTAGCTCCTTAATATGGATGGGCATAGAGGTTTTCCACACCTTCTGGTTGGTCCACGTGATTTTTAGCCCCCCGCCACAACCCTGGATCTGGAACTTCCTTGGCTTTTGTGAGTGTCATTATATGTAAAAATCAAGCACACTTTAATATACTTTTACATAAACATAATATTAAATATATATCTGAAATCTTTTGTCCTAGTTCTGCCTGTTATTCCGGTTACAATCCTGCTTGGAGTGGGGGATATTTATGGCCAGAAAGAGTTGGTGTCAAGTGAGGATATTGCCAATCCATATCTGATGTAAGTAACACTTTTGACTCAAACTATCAGCCAACATATTCGATGTTGAGTAAATGGAGGAAGTACTGTATGTAGCCAGTCAAAAGAAATTAACCTTAGTATGTGGGATGCAGTTTATATTATGGTTAAAAAAAAAGTGCAACATAATTGTTTATGACTATCCTGATCACCTATATGTTTATATCTGTAAATTCTATTCATTTTCATCTATTCTATTGCATTTAGTGGATTTGCATTTTGAGATCCAGGTTTGATTGATATGGGGTCACCATCGGTTCTGGGGTGGGGGCGGGTGGGGTTTAATCAATGTGTGTCACAAAATCTTTGTATCGTCAAATGTGAATTTCTTTATTGTATTTGTATTGTAATTTCGGAAAGTAAATGTAGATTCATATAAAATGAAATGTAAATTGTACATTAACAATCCAACTATTTCTTTTTTTTTGCCTTTTACATATTCCTCCACAGGGCTATGTGTGAAAATGTTTGATTTTTTTTTTTTCTTCGATTTTCTGTATTTTCAGGTGTGGGATGAAATATAACAATAAGGCCCTGCTCGCTCATTACTGCACCACTGTGATGGTCCTAGCCATCCTGGTTGTCTCGGGTCTGGTGATGCTTTTCATGGTCTACAGACAAATTCGTACCAGGGAAGAGTGGAAGCAGAAAAAAGTGGCATTCCTCAGTATCTGGGGTCTCAGCTGCCTCTTTGGGACAATGTGGGGTCTCAGTTTTGCGATCATTGGACCATTCACGGACTTCATTCGTATCCTGTCCTGTATTCTCATCTCTTTTCAAGGTCTGAGCTTGTAATGTTTCTACTGTAGATACCATACCATTTTAGAATTAGGTTCTGCCTTTAAATGATCTAGATTTATTGAAATATAAGTCACATTTGCGTAGTTTAGCAGCATTATTTACTTTGGTCATGGCTGGCTCATGCACTTATGACATGTTTTTTTTTTTCCTTTGGTAATGCTCCATTATAACATTGAGAAGTGAAGAACTGTTTTGTGCACATTTAAACATTTACAGTAACTGAGACAAAAAACAATCTGTGAGAGAAGGAAGTAAAACATTGAAAAAATGTTAGATGTTTAATGCAAATACACCCTCAAGACAAAAAAATATTGTAGAATTCTTTTTGTATCATCAGCTCAGCTGTTAAAAGAGTTTGTAACTAAATAATCACTATATTAAATTGCATTACATTAGAGTCATTAAAAAAAAAACATTGCCAATGCAGACAGAAGAAAGATTATAAATGTAGGATAATAGAAGGGTTTATTCAACAAAACTATATTTAATGTCAACACAATTGCATAAAACACCATTTGTATTGCACTACAGTAGTAAAGATCAGTTTTTTTTTAAACATCAATACATGTCACATTTTATCATTAGTAGAAGATATACCTAATATCTAACTCCATGTTCACAGCATGTTGACAGATTTATTTAGCCTAATACTAGGCTGTAATTATAGGACCCATGGTACATAAGGCTATGTTCAGACTGCAGACAAATGTGGCCCAAATCAGATTTGTTTTTCCTGCCCATATGTCACCTGTATCTCATCTGTTTAAAGACAGTTTCAACAGCACAAATTCCATTTTTTTCCCCAAATCTGACTCAGGCCACTTTCATATGTTATCCTAAATCTGATATTTATTTGATATTTTTCAATATGACTTCGGTCTGAATGGACACGTCACATTTTTTCGACCTTTACCTAGTTGAAATCAAGGTTCAAGGTTAGTTTATTAGTATCCGTGGGTAGATTTGTTTTGCAGTCAGGCTGAACATTTGATACTAACATACAACACACCAGACATGTAATTAAGGTACATTGGTCGAGTATATGAAAAGTACAAAAAACAGAACAAAGTGCTCAGTTTTCTACCAGCGTGGTTTGATAAAAGAATAAAATAATTAAGGTCAAATTAATAAAAGGCAAATATAATAAAAACAATAAAAAAATCAAGAGTAAAAACAAATGAATAGAATTTAAGAGTTACTGAGTCACAATAATACTGATAATAAAAAACAGAGACAGGCCATGAAATAAATAACTAAAATAAGTGAATAAAGTGCAAAAGTGCAATGTCACTGTTTCTTGTTGAGCTCAGTGATGGCAGCAGGAACAAAGCTTTTTTTTGTATTGCTGTGTCCTGCACCCTGGGACTAAGAACCTCCATCTAGAGGGCAGAAACTGGAACTCCTTATGTAATGGATAGTCGTCATTATTAAGAATAGATACCATCCTCTGGACCTGTTTAGTGTACAGGGAGGCGGGACATGACTGGGACTCACCAATCAGATGACTGGACCATCTGACAATTTGATTCAGTGAGTTTCTTTCTGTAACTAAAGTGTGACTGAACCATGCCACCAGGCAGTGGTAGATAAATGTGATCAAATGTCACAATTCTGCCCCAGGACGAGGAGAGGTGGGAAAAACATACGTAGATTCTGTAAACACAGTGCGTGTCACGTATTACATCAGGATGTCTTTTGCACATGTGGGTCACTTTAGGTTCACATTCAATTCACATTCAAAACTGATATAAGTTGCATTTAATGTGTAGTAAAAATGAGATTTCATCAAAATATCCAAATTTTACATAAAGACCTGTTGTCTGAGCGTGGCCTTTATGTTACATATATAGTCTGAGCAGTACTTATTAAGGTTTAACGGACTCATTCTGAACATTTCAGAAACCTTCTATCAATACACAAGCTTCCATTCCAGATTTCACACACATGAAATATGTAGATAAATTAATTAATTACATTTAATTCTGCCTCTCATCGTGCCAGGTTTCCTCCTGATGCTGCGGTTCTACTTACTGGACTGGATGAGGAGAAGAGCTGGGGGTACAGGTCTGGGCAGCAGCAGCACTGGGTCAACCAGACAACACATGCTTCACGCCCAGGAGAAGAGCTAAACGGACTCAAACACACACACACGAGGTCAAAGCTGCATCTTTCATCCATGTCTCCTGAGTGTCCCATCACAGACCAAGACGCTTTAAAGGGAATTTCTGTTTGACATAAATTTGTTCTGTGAGAAGATAAAAAAAAAAAAAAAAAGAAATCACATTGACTCAGCCACTAAGTTATTGAGATGGTTAGAAAAGCACACTGTACAATTTATAGACGCGTTCCAGTTGGATTTGTCAAACTGACTCAACTGTTTTAATTTTGAGGCCGTTCACATCTGCTGAAGTCAGGTGTATGTGAGCACAGAGTTGACTGAAATTGCAGCTCAACACTCATCCTGTGGGATAGATTAGCAGAGTTATCATGTCAAAGTAGCTGCTGTTCAACATAATGTTCTGTGATTTATTTCCTGAAGTTACTGATGGCACTCACAATTAAAGGCAGACGGAGAAACTTTAGCTAAATATAAACAACACCTTGCTGGATTTCTATTATTCTGGTGTTGTAAACCCAGTCCTACTTATAGTTTATACAGGACACTTGATTAATATATTTATCTTCACTTGGACAGTGGAGAAAAGAATCACTCAGGAACTCTTCGTACAGGCCTGGAGCTTGTGTTTTGTAGAAAACCTAGGCTGTGTCTAGTTCTAGAAACAAGGGAAACATTTTTACTTGACTTTTCAACTGTAACATTGGAAAGAGGTCAAGTTAAATTTGAGATAAACAAGATAAATGACTGGTTTTGCATTGTTACTGGTGAGAAAATATTGTCATTATTTTATTTACTATGGAAGCTGTCATATTTGTACCTTGGATAAGCTTGTTTTTGTACTTGTTTTGTAGCTATTTTTTTTAGGTCTTTTACTTTTTAAGTAGCACTTTAGATTTTCAGTCTTTTAAAATGTACACAGAAGAAGCTCAGTGATGTTCAAGGTTGTAACGCTGTGCAAGCTTCAGATAAAAAAAATGCCCCATAATTGTTGTGAATAATACAAGACATTTCATAACCAGTATGTACGTATAGTAAAATAACACCTGAGTGTTTTATGTTAGATGGCTTCAAAATAACTCCATGTTTTTCTTAGATAACATTAGACCGTTAGTCAAATGAACAGAAAAAATAGATAGTATTTGTTTCAGACAGGACCAAAACACATTTCACTTTCAACTACATTAAGTAACTTTTAAAAAAATGCACAATGAAATTCATGAATGTTTTACTTTCAGCTGATGGACTATATTTCTAAGTATAATTATTGTACACATTTTGGGAGATGTACACACGATTTTGAATGACGGAGTGATTGACAGCATCCCAACTGCCTGATCATGATGGACTGCACTGAAATGTGGCAGTTTTTCTACAGATTTCCCCATTTTTACTTCAGGGTTTTTTATAGGGATGGTCACATGTGTACAAAGCCTACACATTTTTTGTGAACAATTCAGTCCATCCCAGTATTTCATTCCCCTACCCAGTTTGCACGCTTCCATAAATTTTGTTTTTTCTCAACCACATACCAATCAGTCAGGCGAAACAAGAGTATGTGTGTCTGAGAAGCTCTTTAAATTGCATACATGAGAGCTCTAGCACATTTTTTAAACGTGTGCTTTTAAAGTTGCTTATTTTATGTATTTATTTGCAATGAATCCATGTAGAATTTGCCATTTCTTTTTTCTGCCAGTAAATTTTAGATACTGTGATGTTTGCACTTTTTTTGTTGTTTCTTTTTCCTCTGAATTGTATATTTTTGCTGTTTTGTGGATATATATATATAATGTATATACAGTATTAATTAAACAAAATAAAGATGTTTGAGGTATAAAAAAAACAAAAAAACAACACTTGCTTTGTCTGTGTATGTGTGTGAGTGCACAGTAAGCACATTCAAGGCTTCCTGTTAAGCAGTTTCTCCTTATCTGTGCTTTTGTGTTTCCTCCCTGGAGGGCTACTTGTTTTCCACTGCAATACTCTGACTCAGTAATGTGTACTTAAATGTAAAATGTGCTACAGTTATCAAGTCACCAAGTCATCTAACAAGCCACTTTTTTTTTTTTATTACCATCACTATAGATCATTTATGTATTTATTTTTACTGTCTCACATGACTTTTATCTCCCTCCTCCAGTACCACCTGACAGAGACATGCCAGACAGCAGTGTGATAAAGACTGCTCTGAACCCGATGTGAACTACTGAACATCAGGGACATATATCTGAAATGCTACAATAATATTAAATGTGTATTCAGAAAATGGAACATGCATAGCTCTGTGTCACACCACTTTCAGTACTGTATTAGGTGAATAGAACCAGATTCCTCAATATGAATTATAATGCTTCTTACATTGTTTTGTTAAATTATGTAAGAACATGTTGACCCAAGGTGGGAAACTATTTACACATTCCAGTTTGTTCAAATGATTGTCAAGACCTTGTCTACTTCATAGATCCACCCCAGTGCTTTGTTTTGCTCACAACTAGAAGTCATTCTCTGTCAATTTATAGACGTGCAAATTAAATATGTGCATAACTGCTGGTTGTTAGTGTGACAAACGTAATGGCACCTAATGTATGAAGGTTTTATTTATGCCTGCCAGCCCATCCCTTGGACCCTATATGCTCTTAGCAGAACCGCTCTAATTACATGTCTGTTTTTCACACACTAACAGGGTGATGTTTAATGGGAAAGCTTTAGAACAGAAGTATAATATATCTCAGAAAAAGGGAAGAAAGTGAGGAAGGCAGTTATGAGTGTTCATGTTGACAGAGTTTCCTTCTATGCTTTATATATTTCTTAGATAAGAGACAAGATCAGACAGGCCTTGCATTAGTATTTGCCTATAACTGACAGTCTTTTACTCAAGCTCTGAACAACAGTAGGTAAAGTAGCAGTAGTAACTTATTTATATTTAAGTTAAAATTGAAAATATTTTTAAAAAGACCGAAAAAAAAAAAAAGAAGTTATTTTTCACCTTTACATGTAATAAGAGGAGTTGTTTATATTTTCAGTAGATAGTATGAACCTGCTTGGACTATTACCTGATACCTGAGGTCTGCTCAAACTGTCAGTTCATTTAAATCAAGGCTAAAAACATGACTATTTACTGAAGCTTTTACTTAAATTTTAAATTTTTTAAAAATATTTGTATGCCTCTTATTTTAATTGTCTTTTAATGCATTTTAATCATTTTGATTTTCTCATATGTTTTATGTAAAGCACCTTGAATTTTCCTGTACACAAAATATACCATACAAATACATTTGCCTTGCCTATTAGTTCAAATTACTTTACTCTTCTTTTAACCCCATCACTTCTTTTAATTCACCAATCAAAACTAATTTCTTAATTACACTGTCACTTCCAAAAACTTAGATGTGTATTGAAATGCCAGCTATTTAACACCTAAAGACCCAAACGGCTACTGATGACCAAAACCATCCACTAATGTGAAATGTTTAATACCTGTTGAGTCACTATTCCTTTCAATATATAATGTAATTGGTGTAAAATGCAGTTTATTCTCTTTTAATGGTTATTAGATATGATGTATTTGGATGTTCAGAGGATCCATAGTGAACATGGAAACACCGTCATCTTCTATATCCAAAACCCATGCAGTTGGATCATTGACAGTGGATGGACACACTTAGATTATGTTCAGTTATTAATTTATTTTACTGAAAAAGTCACCTTTTCTTCATTTTTCCCTATTTTGGATATAATAACCCTAGACTTTAATCTGAGCTTTTATGAATATCTACATGATCAGTGAATTAAATACAAGAAAATATATTATCTCAACTGAAAAAGGCAAAATATAGATGATAATATCAGAATAAATAATGGTATATCACTTAAGAAAATATAAATATAGAGAAAAAGTATTTGGGGAACAGCCATAAAAGTAGCATTGAGTTTTTAATGGGTTAAAATATATTGATGTGTCACTGAAAACAGGTCTGATTAGTTCAGCATTTAAAGTCACTCATACATTAATTTAACAGTAAAATGAATCCATTACTGTACATACATATAATTTTGCTGTAAAAGAGTCTGAATAATTCGTCCATTTTTGCTAATAGAGTATAATAAATAAAAAAGGGTAAATAAGTAAATGACAATGGTTAATGGTTTTTTCACCTGCAGAAGAAATGTGTCCTGTCCTGAAAATAATCTTTAACACATATGTAGTCATAGGATGCGCAGTCACATGACCTGTGAGAGCAGCACAGTCAGTTGTTTACGGAGAACAGAGAATTTTTTTAAGGACTCCGTGTCTGCCGACTCTGCTAAAAGATCAGACAGGAGGAAAACCAGCACCGGTAAGAATGAAACCCATAAACTAGATATTACTAAAGAAAAAAACCCAGCCTATTTTAAAGCGTGTTAATATTTTAGACTGATGGAGTGGGTACCTTAATTTAGACCGGGACAAAAGGGAAGCGGCAAGCTAGTTACAGTTAGCAAATATACCGGATTTTCAATTGTCAGTGTTCAGAATGAAAGCAGCGGTTTGTTTTATTTTAGTATATTTTTTTCTCCTTAGAGTGGCTGTTTTGTTCCGTTAAAACCTTAGTAAATAAGGATTTTAGTCATTTCTGTCAAACGGAGAGGTTGAAGACCATGATGTTATAAGTGTTAACGGTATATTTATGCTAATTTCCTCAAATTGACGCAATGCTTGTCGGGAAAAAAGCATATTTACGTATTTTGTTAAAAAATATTGGTCTGGTTAGTTTTAATCTGTTAAAATTATCTCAATGTTCAACTTTCCGCTTGTGTTTTATTTGACTTTTAATCATGCTAATGTTATTAAAACATAAAATATCTGTCACCTTGCCCCTCGTAAAAACACTTGGGCTTTATTAATCTGTTTTTTTATAATAATAATAATAATAATAATAATTATTATTATTATTATTATTATTATTATTATTATTATTATTATTATTATTATTATTATTATTATTATTGTTGTTGTCTTTTTACGTTTGCTTCGTATATTTCAAGAAAATGTACCCAGTTTTATTTTTATACAATATACCGGAAGTCGCGTGTTGCGTTTGCGGGCATCTTAACACTGGTTCCTTTTGATAAGAAGACCCCGACCGGGAATACTTAAGACCCGGTATGTAATATCGTATATTATTATGTATTATATGCCACTCCGCAAATAATGTCAATATATATTCAATAACATATACTTATTTAGGCGGATCTGTACTGAAATAAATATGAACTCAACAGAAACGGACTTTAAGTTAAAAGCTATTTACTTCCTTATCCATGTTTTATGTGCACAAAGACCTGATCCACCTCATTCACAGTCCGGAGTTTAGTCCAGTCATAATTTCTCACAAGATGTAATAGTTATTTTGTATAAGATAAACCCTTATCTTGGAAATGTAAGCTTAAACAACTCACATAAATTACAAGTATTATTCATCAGTGGTATTATGCTGTCATACCTATCAGGTGTAAAAGAAAAAAAAAACAAATGATAGGTCTAGAAAAGAGTGGAGGAGGTTTGTTCATCCACTTTGTCTTTGAAAACATCATTCTAACACAGCATGCACACACTGATGATGAAAATATGACTCATATATCATGTACATGCCTCCATACCTGTAAATAACATGTGAATAACTGAGCTTTGAACTGACATTTACCAGTTAAAACAGCCAACATGTGTTTTGTACAGCTGTAGTTTTATGTTGCCTTGATATAGGCCTGTTCTTGTTGTGTAGAAATGATTACCTATAACAAACCGGTTTCTACTACAAAGCTAACATGAAAGCATACATGGGCATGAAATGGGATACTTTTATGAGCTGATGTCACCCTCCTCTTGTTTCCCATATGTACATTCTATTCTTTACTTCACCAGCGTTGCATTAGCACACTGTTATTCCAGTGTTTAGAGGCTGACTGTAGTCTAACCCACCTGTCCTTTGTCTATGTCTTGATTGGTAAATGAATCAGAATAACTGCAGGCCTGTGTTTGGATCTGTGTGGGAGGGAAAGCCTATGCTGTTGATTAATGAGATTTAACAGAACAGTGATTGTTTGTCTCATTGATTAGTATGTTATCTACAGATAAACAGGTGGTGTGCTGGGGGACTTTGTGAATCAAGAACAGATGCCTGTTCATTTCACTGGAGCGTGCACTTCACATGCACACAGGCTCAGCACACAAACACCATATTCTAGTGCTCCCAGACACATTCATATTTCTCTTATTGTGAGTCATTTCTATCTAAACCTCTACTTTTTGTGACTGTAATTACTGAAATGTGATCTGAGAAGATGTTTTCAGATGGTTTAAGTAACTGTGAACATCAGTGTGTGACCTATATGCCTTCCCCTTCATCTGAAAGGAGATGAAGACAATAATAGGAACAAGATAGGTGGGGAGGAGAAAGGGGTCTGCCTTGGTTTAACATAGTCGGGGTAATGGTGAGTTTATCTTAGTAGACTCTTTGTTTTCCCTGTGGGATATTTTTATTATAAAAGTGTTTCCTGTTTCCCAGCACATTTGGAGTAGTGCCCAAAATTTGTGTGATTTTTACTGGAAGATTCCAATTATTTAGAGAGCTAATGCAGTATGTGTGTGTTTGTTTTGTATAGTCTTGAAAAAGAATATGCCCTCAAAAAGATTTTGTCTTAATATAAAAAGGTAAAAAAAAAAAAAAAAAAAAAAAAATCAATGACCTCACATGATAAATCCCCTCTAAAGATCTGAGTCATGCTGAACACTTCATTTGATCAGTAATGATCTCCTTTCTCTGAATCTCTTCCACAGGTTGTTCCAGAGGTTGCTTAAAAGGCTCAGTGGGCTGTAGCATCCCGAGCTGGTTCTCATATGCCACTGGTTAAGCCCTGAGACGACAGCACCATGGACAACCGTCAAGAAGCCAAGGAGCTGAACGGCAGTGCCGCTCACACCTCTGATCAGCTGGATCCGCCAAAGGAGAGCATGCAGCTTAAGAAGGAGATCTCACTGCTGAACGGGGTCAGCCTGATCGTAGGAAACATGATTGGTTCTGGCATTTTTGTGTCCCCCAAAGGCGTGTTATTCTACAGCGCCTCATACGGGCTGTCGCTTGTCATCTGGGCCATCGGGGGTATATTCTCCGTGGTGGGGGCCCTTTGCTATGCTGAGCTGGGCACCACCATAACTAAATCAGGGGCCTCTTATGCATACATCCTGGAGTCATTTGGTGGCTTCATTGCATTTATTCGACTGTGGACGTCTTTGTTGATCATTGAGCCCACCAGCCAGGCAGTTATAGCCATTACATTTGCAAACTATCTTGTGCAGCCGCTTTTTCCAACATGTGAACCTCCCTATGCAGCAGCCAGGTTCCTCGCTGCAGCATGTATATGTGAGTGTCTTGGATCTGACGTGTGCAGTCTGCAGTTTGTTGACAAATTACCACAAATGGTATTTTTTTTAACTCTGCTCCCCCTGCAGGCCTTCTCACTTTCATTAATGCTGCTTATGTGAAGTGGGGCACTCGTGTGCAGGATGTTTTCACCTATGCAAAGGTAGCAGCACTCATTGTCATCATAGTCACTGGGATCGCCAAGCTGTGTCAGGGTGAGTGGAGTGAAATCCAGTCCATTTTTTTGTATTTTACCTCATGAATAAAAAACATATTTTATGGATCACATGAGAACAATCAATATACAGACAGAAAAAATTATTAGACCACCCCTGTTGTCTTCGATTTATTGTTCATTTTAATGCCTGGTACAACTAAAAGTACATTTGTTTGGACAAATATAATGATTAAAAACAAAAAAATAGCTCATAAGGATTTAATTTCAGAGCTGATATCTGTCCATTCTTCATGTTTTATTGATAAAAACCAAAATCACTTCAATTTTTATATCAATATCTATTGGCATTGTTCTGCCAAAGACGGTGCTTTTATTCATTCAAAGTTTTCTGTCTTTTTTAGACACATGATACACACAGGAGTTCGTACTACATTGTTTTTGGTGACTTCTGATGGTCTAATTTTTTTTCATGACTATAGTTTATTTCATTGTAAATTATTTGTTTTCGGGTTTTTTAACCAATATTATGTCTTATTGTAATAAGTGTGTGTGTGTGTGTGTGTCTGTGTGTCTGCAAATAAATATCACACTATAACTCAATGAACACTTGAGATATCACTGTAAATTTACATGGGCATATACATATGGCTAATGCGCATCAGATGCAATGATCCATTTGAGTAAAGGTTAAAGGTCGAGGTCATATTTAGCAAAAAGGTCAACATCACATTATTGGCTCTAACAGGTTGTCATAGAAACTTGAGATTGGCACAAAATAGGGGTGAGATGAGGCATTCTCTGAATACTTGTTTCCAATTTGTTTTTCACTTACAAGTTCATAAGTAGTTTGAACTTAATTTAAATTGAATTGGCTAAAAGAGAATTTAATAAATTTAGTATGAGTATGTGGTATTTAGATTTTTATTCAGATGTAAAGAGGACAGGCATAATTTCCTGAAGCTAAAACAAGCTGGATGAAGAACGCACATCAAAATATGACTGACAAAAGCACTGCATACTAAAATGAAGATGCTTCTACTTGCAATTCTGTGCCATTTTAATCACGTTACATTGTTCACTATAGTTTTCTTCTGTTTTTGCAAACTTGTTTTATGTGTATTTTTACTTGTATTTTGAGTTTCTTTTAATTAGTCTTCAGTAAAAGGAGATATGACTGACCCATATGACAAAAACATCACCTACTGTCTTAGGCTACACCTCCAACTTTGAGTCGTCCTTCCAGGGCTCGTCCACAGATGCTGGCAATATTGCACTGGCACTTTACTCCGCCCTCTTCTCTTACTCTGGCTGGGATACCCTCAACTTTGTTACAGAGGAGATTAAAGCCCCCGAAAGGTGATATTCTTTTTTTGTTCTTTAAGCATAAAGTATATGAAGAATTGAATAAGCTGAATCCATCTGTTCTGTTTCCCTTTCATTCTGTGACAGGAACCTACCGCTGGCTATTGCCATCTCTATGCCCATAGTTACCATCATCTACATCCTGACTAATGTGGCTTACTACGCTGTTCTGGACATTAGTGCAATACTGGCCAGTGATGCAGTGGCAGTGGTGAGTTTATAATCCATTTAACATTCACTTGAATACAGCAGAGACATATAGTGACCATACTAATTGTGTAATTTCTCTCATTTCAGACATTTGCAGATCATACTCTGGGAGTGATGAGCTGGATTATCCCCATTGCTGTTGCTCTGTCCTGTTATGGAGGCCTTAATGCATCCATCATAGCTGCCTCCAGGTTGAATATGCACACACAGACACACCAAATTGCAACAAGTGGTGCCAGGCACAATATATCCCGCCCCTCATATATACAGTATTGTAACTCATTTGGCTTCATGTCTATCCATGTGAAGATGTCAACATATCAATAGCCTCTATATATGTACTAAGGTTTAAGTAAATTGAAACAAAATTCATGTTTTAATAGATATTTGAAATTTCACCCATTATAAGTAAATGAGAGAAGAAAATCATTAAAATTGTGAAATTTGACGTACTTTTCCCAAAATGTAACCATGACTATTCTTGGTCATTGACAATCTAGTATTGAACCAAATTTGGTGGGAAGTGAGCCAGTAGTTTTGCAAAGAAAAAAGAAACCTAAAACATTATCCATTGCCTCCCCTCAGGGGGAGTGGGGTAAAAATACCATTATCTCTGTTTCATAGTAATTTATTTGCATTGGACCAGTACAGGTCTAGGTTGTAAAATTGATTGGATTATTAAAGGGGGCTCATTATGAGCTGCATGAAATTTCACAGTCATCAATTTTAGTCATTGGTTGGGGTTTCCTTAGTGCTTCCTGACTCCGTAAAACAGTGAACTTAATCACATTCAGAAATTCTGTAGCCAAGTCTTTTTACTGTATTTTTCATGGAACCAGTCAGTAGTAGAGCTGCACAATATATCATGTAAGCATCAACATCGCAATGTACGTGTTCACAACAGTCACATCGCAGGTCTTGCAATGTAGGAGACAAATTAACTCAATGTGTTTTTAACTCATTTCAAAAGTACGTGACACACACTGCAGCCAGTGATCTACCAATCACAATCATTCTCATTCAATTCGTAGTGAGTCGCTGGTAACAACTTTGAAAAATGATCAACAACCAAGAGAAAAATCACCGTTTACTGAAGACTTGGTGCCAAAAAGAAAAGTTTGACCATTTACTTCAGCACCACACAGCTACTATGTTATCCTGAGTAAAAAAAAATTTCATATCACAATATATATCACGGGGTTCAGAAAAATTGCATTGTTACTTTTTTACAGTATCGTGCAGCCTTAGTCAGTAGTGTTACAATTTCAGACATTTCCATTCGTGTCCCAAAGCCTGGCACCAGGAGGAGTCTGTGTGAGCTTTGTCCAAGAGTAAATGTCAGGACCAGTTTATTTCATGAGGTTTTATTGTCTGTAAGGAGATGGTAACATTTTGCCTCTTGAATTTAACATATGTGAAGCATGCACAATCCCTGTTGTATAAAATATGGTGTTTTCATGCCCATCTTTCATTTAGATTGTTCTTTGTGGGTTCTCGCGAGGGTCACCTTCCAGACACTCTGTCCATGATCCACATCAAGAGATTCACTCCAATCCCTGCTCTGATCTTCAATGTATGTAAAGACATGTGAAGTACAGTATAGTATATAGGAACACAAATTGAACTACTTATGTGCCTCATTTACATTATATTTGGTTCTGGAGCAGTGACTACACCTCAGCCTTAACTGACATGTGTCTTTTCACTTTCATCTGTCATTAGTGCCTCATGGCGCTGATCTACTTGACAGTGGAAGACGTCTTCCAATTAATCAACTACTACAGCTTTAGCTACTGGTTCTTCATGGGCCTGTCTGTCGCTGGACAGATTTACCTCCGCAAGAAGGAGCCTGACCGACCCAGACCACTCAAGGTACAAAGAACACTGAAAAAAAACACTGACATTTAAAATAAGAGTAACTTTCCAGTGAGACATATGAACTTATTTTTAGACAATAGATCTTGAACGGGGGCGGCACGGTGGTGCAGTGGTTACCACTCGTACCTCACAGCAAGAACGACCCTGATTCCATTCCCACACCAGACCTTTCTATGTGGAGTTGTCATGTTCTCCCTGTGTCTGCGTGGGTTTTCTCTGGGTACTCCAGTTTCTTCCCACCATCCAAAGACAAACACTGATAGGTCAATTGGTTAATCTAAATTGCCCATAGATATGAATTTGAGAGTGATTGTTTGTCTATATATGTTCAGCTCTGAGATGAACTGGAGACTCATACAAGGTGTACCCCGCCTTCACCCATTGTAGCTGGATTAGGCCCCCAGTGACCCTAGCGAGGATAAAGCGGGTTCAGACAGCAAGACAAGAGCTTGAAAATAATCTTGGCAAGATTTCGTGAAATAAGATTTTCAAGATCTTTGGTCTAAAAGTAAGTTCTTATATCTCACAAGTTATTCTTTCGGTGATTATGTCTTGTGATGAGATATTTACCCCGCCCCCCCCAAAGGGGAGAGGGGTATTGTTTGAGTCAGTTTGTTTGATTTTAAGCAGGTTTACACAAAAACTACTGGACCAATTTCCATGAAATTTTCAGGAAAGGTGCAAATTGGGTCAGAATAGAGCCCATTAAATTTTGGTGAAAGAGATAGGGCAAATTAGATAAAATGTGTGCAAGGGGGGGGGGGGGGGGGGGCGGGGTTTGTCATGCAACACTTGTTTGCCTCGAAATGAGAAAAATTTACTTGGTAAGATTTGGAATTTTCCATTGAAGCAATAAGAACATGTTTAGCAGTCTAATAACCTCCCCAATTTTTCTTTGTCCAGCTCAGTTTGTTCTACCCAGTGGTGTTTTGTTTGTGTGCTGTGTTCCTGGTGGCCGTACCTCTCTACAGCGACACAGTTAACTCTCTGATCGGCATCGCCATTGCCCTGTCAGGTGTGCCTGTCTACTTCCTTGGCGTATATCTGCCAGAGTCCAAACGGCCACCTGTCATCACCAAGCTGCTCCGTGAGTATATAACACACAACCCCCGAAGGCCGTACACTTGTCACTTCATTCTTTCCCGTCAACATGTTTTCGTCTTTTCACTGCAGGTTCTGTGACACATTTCACCCAGTACACCTGCTACTGTGTACTGACAGAGCTGGACAAAAGCCAGTAGGACCCCCCAACAGGATTTTAACTCAGACCTACAGCTGACAAGTCACCAGGAGACACAGACAACGGGTCCTGTCACAGGAAAATGGATTCAGATTTTTTATTTTATTTTTTTTTTATTTTGGGGGGGGGGGGGGTATTGCCCATTATGCCGAAGCATTTCAACTTGTTTAAGACACTGAAAATGCTGCCAGACACATGTGTTCACTTTTTCAATTTACTCTGTAAATTCAGACCTTTCTAAGACATTCAACCATTCAGGACAGGTTTCAGGTATTCAAACATAAGAATTAACACAAGGTTATAATAGATGTATTTCTACAGCACACTATTTAATGACTACCATTGTAAATTATATTCTTTTTTTCAAATTGTTAATATGCCTGAGATTTTCTTTTTAATGAGTGCAGCAGTAGCTGTCAAAGATTTTATAATGATGCATTAAAATGACTCTTAAATATTACCTTTTAAGTTATTTTGTGCAGTGTGTGTGTGTGAGTAGAAGATGCTTGTATGTATATCTGTCCGGTTCACTTTGCCCAAATGAAATGATGAAAGAAAATCTTTTCTATGCTCTGTGAAACTTGGATGAAAGAATGTTTAATAGTTGTAGGGATTGTTTGCTTTAGTTGGAGGGGGGAAAAAGCAGAAAGTTGTAGCCTTATTAAACCCCTCTTTACAGTATCATTTTAACTTGTCAAAATGGCATTAAACTTCACACCATTATGAACTTAACTCATTGACTGCCAAAGACGTATATATACACGTCTTGTGTTTTTTCATGGGGGCAGTGGATCAAAGTCTTGTACATCATATGTGTGAATTTCAGATTGTGGGCAATATATTTCTGTCCCAGTCGAGCGCAGAAGCTGTATTTTCCAATAAAAGGCAACCGTAGATTTGTGCCTCGAAGAAGACAGAGGTGAGAGAGTGAGAGAGAAAATGCCGAAGTAGAAGATGAAATCGAGCTGATTAAAAGAATACAAGCAACTTACACTGGGAGTGGATCTGCAAGTAAGAGTGTCACAACCGCAATTGATAAGCGTGAGGTGACAGATTCATCCCCACATCTCCGGGAATCCAGCGGAGATCATCATTCTGTGAGTGCAGGTAAAACATGGATGTACGGGGAGCAAGTTTCTAAGACAGTGACCGAGTTAAAACGTCCCTGGCTGAGCTCCTCTAAAAAACAATGGGAAAAAAATAGCAATATGTAAAGACAAACCTAGAATAATTTAACAGCCAGTCATCATAACTAACTGATGCCACCAAATACAGAATCGTGAAAGGAAAAGACATGTCGTAGACGATACATCAGACAAAGCTAACACTTTGATAGCATCTTGTCATGATTACAGCCTCATGTCGACAGTGATGGCGCACAACTTCCCATCCATACCAGTGACACCGTCCAAATTTCCATCTATTAAAAAAGCTCTGTACGAAGTGGACGACGAATCTACACAGGACAACAAAGGTTATTCAAACTTCGTCCAAACTCATCAATGTCTGCGCTCATGTCATCGAGAGGGTGGCGAGTGAAAATGCAAAGAAAATTGATGACGACACTATAAACATCGAAGGCTTAAAGAAATCAATGGACTTTGCATCCAATGAAATAAAAGAGACTCAGAAAAGAGTAAACCTGGTCGACACCTGACTTAAAAAAAGAAGAATCGAAAATGGTTAAACTCCAGGCACACATCTCTGATATGGAGTTATACTCAAGAAGATGGAACTTGAAGCTGTACGGTATATCTGAAAACCAAAATGAAAAGGTTAAGGAAAATGTGGTGCAAATATGTTGGTCCGTATGGTCTGTAGTGAAGAAAGCATGTGATGAAGAAAAGAAAGCCTACTTCATAGGAGGACATGCATTCATCTGTGAAGATGGTCTTTTCCCCAACCTTATCTGATGTGACTTACTCTGGAGGAGGCTGAACTATGACCTTATCTGATGTGGCACAGTCTGGAAGAGGCTGAACCATGACCTTATCTGATGTGACACAGTCTGGAAGAGGCTGAACTATGACCTTATCTGATGTGACCTAGTCTACAGAAGGCTGAACTATGACCTTATCTGATGTGACACAGTCTGGAAGAGGCTGAACTATGACCTTATCTGATGTGACCTAGTCTACAGAAGGCTGAACTATGACCTTACCTGATGTGACCTAGTCTGCAGGAGGCTGGACTATGACCTTATCTGATGTGACCTAGTCTACAGAAGGCTGAACTATGACCTTACCTGATGTGACCTAGTCTACAGAAGGCTGAACTATGACCTTACCTGATGTGACCTAGTCTGCAGGAGGCTGAACTATGACCTTACCTGATGTGACCCAGTCTACAGGAGGCTGAACTATGACCTTACCTGATGTGACCCAGTCTACAGAAGGCTGAACTATGACCTTACCTGATGTGACCTAGTCTGCAGGAGGCTGAACTATGACCTTACCTGATGTGACCTAGTCTGCAGGAGGCTGAACTATGACCTTACCTGATGTGGCTTAGTCTGCAGGAGGCTGAACTATGACCTTACCTGATGTGACCTAGTCTACAGGAGGCTGAACTATGACCTTACCTGATGTGACCTAGTCTACAGGAGGCTGAACTATGACCTTACCTGATGTGACCTAGTCTACAGGAGGCTGAACTATGACCTTACCTGATGTGACCTAGTCTACAGGAGGCTGAACTATGACCTTACCTGATGTGACCTAGTCTACAGGAGGCTGAACTACAAGTTGCTGGTTTTCACATTCGGTCAAGACGTTTCCTCTAGACCATGTAGATCTACCTCAAAAACTAAGAGCTATGGAAGTTCTCTCAACAGTGGTTTCCCTTAACCATAACTTTTAGGTTTATGGACATGTTCGTCCTTTTGACTTGCATAATTCATATCAGGCTGTTTTGTTTTTTTTTCTCTGATAGTAATGTTAACAGTGCAGTGCTGGCTCAGTGTGTCAAACTTTACAGTTTATCTACATACTTTTGTTCTCAAATCATTTCTTTATCTATTATTTTCTTTAAATGTGAGCAGTTTAAGAAATATTACTAAATGTAAAGCACTTTTTTCTGTTTTCAAAATAGCGAAATACTGATTTATGTTTCGATCAGGAATCTCACTCAGTTTCTAGGGATGTCAATTTTTGGACAAGTCAGTGGGGATATGATGTATGGTTCTCTCTGCAGGTGTGTTAACCTTAAAATATTGGTTTAATGGAAATATTGTGCATACAGATACAGACCCAAATGGGCATTACATTTGTCAAGTACTTAATCACAGTAAAGTTACTTTCATTATCATAAATCTGTATGGGTACAACTCGCATGTTGAGAATACTCAGTTATTTATGGACATACAGTAGAAGACAAAATTAAACGCTGGTTGTCTAAATTCTCTAATTCACATATTGTAATGGGAGGAGATTTTTATGTAGTTCTAAATCCTCAAACAGATAGATAGATAGCCTCATGTCTGCAGCACGAGAAATGCTTTTTTCAAAAATCATTCAAATTTGACTTGGTGGATAAATGGAGAGCTAAATTTCTAAATACTGCTATATACACCTGGAATAACAAAGATCAAACGAGGCTATCACGAATTGATGTCTGGTTAGTCTCTAGTAACTTAAAGAACAGGACATCTCAATTAATATTATTCCACGTCCCCCTCGGTGATCACAAAGCCATAACTATCTCTATAAATGTACTACCTTCAAAAGATTAATTAATGAATAAAATTAAACATTGATTGATTGAATTTATTAAAGTGTCCTGCACAACATTGCCCTGGCTGCATGGACTTACAAGAAATCTTGAAAATCTGTACTTAGTTTTCTACAGACCATCATACATTCAAACAGGATAAAGAATACTTGGTCTCCTCTCCCATGCCAAACACAGAAAATTAGCAAAAGCAAATACATGTATTCTAAACAAAAAACATCAGTGTCATTTACACAATCAAAGAAATGTTTTCTTAAATTTGAATAACATGGACAATATAAAACAGAATGCAACTTGTCCTCCACAACATTCAGGTCACACAAAGAACAGAGTCGCTCTTCTTCTTAAACCTGCCCACTTCCACTGCCACAGATAAATTCTCAGTTGTGCAGACAGGGACTTTTGTTTTCTTGTTAAATTTACAAGGATATATGTTTGTTTGATATTCATTCTTAAATTGGATGGAATTTCTTAGTTTAGCTTTTGTACAAATATATTTCCATTGTTTTTTAAATCCATTTAACAACTTTTTATTTATCAAATTCAAATTACACTGCAGCTGTAAATATAATTCAACTCACTATTGCATAATATTACTGCCACGTCTTTGGCCCATGAAAAATCATTAGCATAGTCCTATCTGAAGACCTTTTTGGTCAGTCTGGGCTCTGGCAGCTGAGTGAGCCAGTGTCACAACTAAATGTTGTGGAACTGGCTCACTAACTAAACAATTAAACAACTGCCTTCTGTCACTGCAACTGTCTACCATAAAAATTTACTCTTTGGTTTTGTTATCTATGACAGGAAGGCCACTTCTGAGTTTTACTTATTTAACATTATCATTTTAGCCAACCTTTATTGAATTCTCCATTCACATATATCATATAGAATCTATGTCCTGTTCCCTTAATAAGAAACTCTTTTTGTGCTGCACAACGCATTCATGTAAATTCTTTCCCCTTGTTTCTGTTTATTTTTCTCCATGTTGCTGTTCGTGTGTGTGTATGTGTGCTGGTTTGATACATACTAAAAGTCGTGAACAATACAAGGTGTTGGGACACCTATTTGAGTACTGAAAGTTCAGTAAAAACGGCCGAAAACTGGCAGTATCGAGCTCTCTATTCTGAAAATAGCTGGTAGTCAATGAGTTAAGGGCAATTATTGCTTTCATGTCACAAGGTATTATTATAAAAGCTGTTGCTGTGAGATGTAGAATTCACTGTACCGTCCACCTTCAACCTCCTTTGCAGTCTGCTCAATATTAACAATGCTTATATTAAGAATTATCTGATATCAATAGTTTTAAACTTTATAAGTGCTTGTCATTATGAAACCCTTTGAGCAAATTTTGAGCTTGTCCTCACAGAACCTTTTATGCTGTCAGTCGTCTACCTCATGTTTCAATTCCACTGCCTCAGGACATCATTAGGGTAAAAACATCTTTTAAAAAGGGACTGGGTGGTGTCTGCAAGAAGACAAGTCTTTTTGTTGTCTATACAAAATGTAACTATTGTGTCATTTAGATGTGGAAAACTGGTCTTAACAATGGATTATGCATGACAGGATCACAGACTCGGTGTCCAAATGATGATCTGCTTTATGAATAAATGCCTCTAACTGGCTCACTTGTGTTTATTTACAAGAAGCACTGAGACAATCATTTTGAAAGCTTTCTTTTTATACACATCTACATATTTACAAAAACTTAATTCAACAAGCATCCGAGAGAACCATTCCAAATTCGCACACTCATAACAGAAATTATGCACCACGCCTTCACATTATGCCAAGTCTAACACACAATTACACGTACGCACATGCACAAAAAGGCAAACACCCTAATTTGCAACCGCACGGCCCGAGACATCACACTAACAGAAGGTTGAACGGCACAAAGCATACAAAGCAAATCACGCTAATGTGCAACATTTTCTAACACACACACACACACGTCCACTTTGAACAAAACACCCATACGAAATTTCCTCCACCAGTTAAAAAATAAAAAGACTGGAGATAACGCCAAACTCTTTCACACCTGTGCGGTAAAGAGGGGACTTCAGCTTAAAAAGATGGTCATAGATACAAGCCATGAATGTATTCATTTTAGTGCCTTTTAAGTTAAGTTTCAGCACAAAAAAAAAATAAATTGCCATCTCAATTCAAAACAGGATGTTATCAGTGAAATCTCTCACACACACACAAAAAAAAAATCATATACCATTCTAGTAATATCCCTCTCTCCTACACAGACATGTACGAGATCAGAGCTATTTGTGGAAAGGGCACTGGAAAGATCCACAGCGGGTTAAGGGATAAATCAGTCAGAATCAAATTTGTCCCCATCATCATTGTCGTCTTCGCCATCACCATCACGGCCGAGTTCACGCAGCACTTCTCTCTGGTAGCGACCCCAGCTTCGCCGGCTATACGAGTGCTCCTCCTCCCAGTAACCTGTGCGAAGGAAAAACACAAGGTTTTGGAGAAAATAGAGTGATTCAGTTTTGATATCATTTGCAACTCCTTGAATTATTATTGAATATCAACCTTATAGTCACGGCTGAAAGTTTGGATAGTGACACAAACTACTTATTTATGACAGTTTTTTTTTATTATTATTTTTTATTATCGTGTTTTGCACCATTTTTAAAGCAGGCATATATTTTTTTGTACTTAAATCTGTTGCTTCTTGGCCAGTGAATTTCCGAGCTGTGGGACCAAATTAATCTGATCTACTCTTTACACAATTTTTTATTTGCCAGTAAAAGTCTTTGCAACATAAAACTCGTTAACTTCAACATGTCCTCCTGAGACCCAAGAGGAAAAAGGTTTTAGGGTTTTGTTTAACATTTTTACATTAAATAAGTACCGTACCTTGATGCGACAGTTTGATATATTTTTCTTCTTTTCTTTTTTTACAGAATGTCCTTTACAGCTTTTTTTTTTCTTTGTTTTTTTAATAAAGCTGTGAAACTCTCGTCCACTAAAGACGACAAAAATGCATTGCAGGGTCAAAAGAGGGTATGTAAAAAAAGTGGTGCCAGGCACAACAAACACTATCCCTCACACATGTTAGACTTGACTTGCCCTACCTCTTATCATTGCGAACTTATCAAAACTCACCGCCGTAGCGCTCCTCCCTGTCACTGTCTGTGTCGCTCTCATCAGGGTAGTCATTCCTCCAGTTGCCTTCCTCGTTCTCATCATCCTCATCTTCATAAACCTCTTCTTCATGTACCACAAGGTCAGGCACCTGGGAAAAAATAATTAATTTGATTTATTACAAAGCTTTTGTCTTTTATTTAATGCGTTCAGATGAATCCAAGCCGAATAGTGAGCCTAAAGAAACTGACAATTCACTTCATGTTCACCTGTCAAACACTGTAAAAGGTACACAACTGACAATGTTTTCTTCACACTATATAATAATCTCACCATTTTCATGAAAGGGGATCTTTTTTCTGTATAAGACTGTCAAATTACTATAGAAGTTTTACTCAAAATCTCTACTTACTCCCAGTTTGCCAATATATTAACTCATCCACTTTACCAAAAATGGCAGGATGATAAGTTTTCTAGAATTTTGTAGGAGCTCCTTGTGATGGAAGTCAGTGTCAATTTTTATTCACTTCAATGGGAGAAGGAAGAGTAAATGGTGGGAGGTGGGACTAGGAATATGAATAACAGGTCTGTTTTCAGCTATAAATATGAATGATGTGAACAAAACACTATTTTTAATAGATTTGAACAGAATTCTGGTTGTTTGGTCAAGATTTATTGTTTCACCTGTAGATTCCTCCCATCTATCTATCTATAGGAAGAATCTACACCCTGCCTTCCACCAGTTCTATTCTGTACTTCTACACCTAGTAATTCATTCACTCACTCCGATTTCAGCACTCATTCATCTGTCCGTCCATCCATCCACACACACCAGTTCTCCCTCGTCGGCATAGGCCCTGACACACAGGATGTCCTGGATCCACCCTGGTGTGACCATTTCCTGGTAGTACAGGTCATAAACGTAGTCATCGTCCTGCTCCCGGTGTTCTTCCCTGAGTCGTTCTCCAGATATGTTCAGCCGTTCCATCTTCATATTGTTACACATAATCGTTTCTGGTTCTGAGGATGTCTGAGAAACAAAGAAAAAAGACATAACAGTGAAAAAGGACAAGTAGGAGGCATTTAAGGGCTCTATAAGCAGAAATTGAACACAGTAGTTGCAGTTACGTTGCATTTTCAAATTGGTGTTTTATTTATTGCATACTGAGTTCCCTTCTACACATTCAGAGCTAAACATGTTGTGTAATGTGGGGTTGGTGTCATTAAAAAGACTTTAAAAGCAATTTCATTATTTTTTTTTATAGGAGACGTCATGCACAAAAGTATACATTTTAATTGCCATTTATCTGTTAGGTTCACAGTGACCTCAGGGATAGATGACAATACTTTTGTTGATGTATTTTCTGCATTTTAGATAGAGTACCTGGGTTGCCTCAAGGGGGCACCAAAGATCAGTGCACTATATTATGAAGCTTTGTTCTCTGAGAGAACGTTGGTACCAAATAAAATTGGAATGTCAACACACAAATTTGTATATATTTTTTGTTGATACCATTTTGAGAAATAATTTTTTTTGATTTGTATGTAGGCATCTTCGTGGCAGAAGTTGTCAGTGAATTCCCTCCAAAAAAGTTGATTATAGCAACCAAAGGAGTGTGTAATGTCCCATTTTCTTCCTTCTTTTCCATTAAACTACAGTTGTAGACATCCAAATATGAAGCACTTTGTTTGTAAATTGTTAGTAAAAATGTACTGGTATAATTTTTAAAGTATATAATCTGCAGATACCTTTGAGATCATTAAGCCCCATTTCGACTATGCTGTTTGGTACGGTACAGTTCAGAACCGTACGCATATTTTAGCATTTCCATTACAACAAAAGCATACTGGTCCTATGGTACCCGTTACTATTTTGGTGACCCTTCTGCTTAGGGTCCCATGTGTACCTTACCGCTCCCATTTGGGAGGAGCCAAACACTGCGGATTGAGGAAAAGCATCATCGTGCAGCGTGACGTAATTGTAAGAATAAACAGCACCATTTTTAAAGTCCGTCTGTGTCGGAAAAGAAGAGAAGATGTCTAGCAATGGATTTTAGAGTAGTGATGAGATACAAGTTTTATTGTTAATTATTGGTGAGGAGCAAATTGGAGGGGGCTGTTCACAATGAGTCCAGCTGGTTTTGGCTAAAATGGCAAAGAAGGGCTTCATTCGATTGGAGGCACAGTGTCAGATTAAGCGGAAAAAACTGTGCAGCGATTTTCGGGAGTTGAAGGACCATAACAGTCTTGAGTGGCTCAGAAAGAAAACACTGGAAATTACTGTTATTCATCTACTTCACTGGTCTGTTTGTTTATATTTCCAGCTCGTGTGCGCCTCATCGGACGTGATGACACTTCCACAAAACAACTCCTTCTGAAGGTCTCCCTAGACAATGGAAACACAAGCTGTCCAGAAGAGACCCGTACTATACTGTACCTGACCAGATCTGACCCGTACTGCATAGTCGAAACATGGATTTAGCACACTATTTATGTAATGATTTAGAGTACATTACTGGTTTTCTTCATGGAGAAAGTATATTGTGTAAAAAAAAAAATTAAAAATCTGTTTCGGGTTTGGTAAATCAAACTCAGTGCTTCAAGAAACATTCGTATCTACTCCTCCCAATCATTTTGCGTGTTCTGACAGAAATGCCCATTATTGTATACCCATCAAAGCAAATGGGCTAACTCGGGTTGCACGAGCTGTTTTGCCCATGTGACAGGCTCAAACCTTGATGCGCCGCAACATGTTTTTGCATGTAAAGTCAGGTTTTTACAGCCTAAAATCTTTTGAAATTTAGGCCCAAAGTGTTTAAATTATGGGCCGATTATCCGTACCCATTACGCGGGTACGAGTTCGGAAAAGTGCATCCATGCAGGACTCCATAACACCGTTACTTCTGTCAGCTGACCATTAGTCATCCTGTAGTAGAGCCCATGTCCAGCTGACGGTTAGTTTGCATATTAATCACTCCTTGTCAAGTCCCGTTTTGTTGTTTAGTTGACTTGAGCTGAAAATAGGTGCTACTTTGGTAGTGCAAAAGGTCAGCGCAAAGAGTTTCTGTATTTATTTTACTAAAAACCATCAAATGTGATGGCACTGAGATGAGCAAGCAGGAACTACAGTTATTGCATTATTAAGACGTTTTTGAATGTTAAATAGTTCTAAATGTCTCAAAATTGTATTTGAAATGACAGACAATAATATGCTATGACTGAATTTTTACAATCCTGTTCATCAAAATGATTTACAAAATGTCTAGTGCAACCTCAGTTATTGCTGGTTGGCTTTTAATGCTTTCTCAACTTCCTAATTTCTTCCAACTTCAATGCTTTTACACTTACAACGTGAAGCAGAATTTAAGTTTGTCAACTCGGAAAGGCTTTAATTGTAAGCTGAATCAGAGGAATTGAAGTTATAATCATAATTAAGCTATTTAAAAACATTATCATTAAATTACCCAAATGAGTTTTCTCAATGTAACCTGTAGAAACTGAAGAGTATTTTGGATATATGATTACATGTCAATACCATTCAATCGACTTATTGTTAAACTCACCTTGCCACATGATTTGCCATGATCTTCCACATTCTCATGTACCAGATCAACCACCTGGATTTCACCAAGAGCCCAGCGTTTATCCTGCTCTTTGCCAGTATCCTTTTCATCCTCTGCAGCATCTGTCTGTGGGGTCTGTTGCTCACATGGGTTTGACAGGCCTACACGGTGGCTGGAGATCAGTCTGTACCGTTCCTCTCGCCTGGTACTCCATTTAGTACTCCGTAGATCCCCGAGGATCCGCTGTGAACTGGCAGCAGAGGGCCGAAGTGCATGGGCCGTGCGAGGCCTGGCCAAAGCCTGACGAACTTGCGTCTGAACTGGAGCATCCTGGAAATGACGGAGGGGGGAAAACGTACCGAATTTTTTTTTTAATTATTGTTTCTTCATTACACATCACAAAAGTGCTCAAATTAAATCTACCAATGCTTCATTCAAAATACAACACCATAATGATACACATTATAATGTCTTATTTTTCAATAAAACAGAGAAGATACCAAGTTTGCCTGATCACAATCGCCACAACTAATCCAAATCTCTTCCTATCATGAGAGCACAACAAGTTTCGACTCTTTCAATTCGTTACTGATATGCGTTTATAGGTGTGCAATGTAAGGGAATAACTACAAGTATATAAAGCTCGAAATGACAACACGTTTCAACATCAATAAATGGAGCTAGTGTTAGCGTTAGCAAAGACTAGCACTGTAGACTAGTGTAGCTAGCGCTGATGTTGGCTAACAACACTTAGCATGAATGGCGCGGTTTCCGACAACACCCGCAATTTTAAGTAATTTAACTAAGGCTACAACTAACCAGTAAGCTTGTTTAAACAGTTACACTTACCGTGAAATACGCATGAGCATTTCTATACTTTAAACTACGTCTCACATCATCCACGACCAGCTGCGTTTACACTCGGGAGCAGCGCTTATGTGTTAGCTAACAGCAGGCCTCTTACCTGTGTCGCTACAGTCGCCACGAGTTTGAAGACAGAGTTTTCCACCTCCTCCTCATTAGGCTCCGGTACCGTTTCGCCCGCACCCTGGTTAGTCTCCGGTCGGATACGTTTACAGGCCAACAGTAAAGCATCTGCAGGGTCGGTCCCCCTTTTTCGTTTAACTCGTAGAATGGTCGTGTTTGGGTCCATGTTGTCTCTCTGTCTGAGTGTGTCTGATGCGTCTGGCAGACGGAGAGGGGATGATGCAGTCAGAGCATTCACTCTGCCTTTATTTCCGTGCACCGTAGATCAGAAACATAACTGCACACTGCACAGCCAGGGCGCAATATAAGTGCACCTTTTCTCAAATCACTTTTTTTCCTTCTCTAACTGTACCTTAACTTATCGTTCGATCTTTATTTTTCACTCTCTTTAATGTATTCATTATTTATTTATATTTTGTCTATAGATGTTCAATTTTTTTATTGCTGTAGTTTTTATGTCGTCTTATTAGTTTGTGGAATGTCTGATGCTGTGCATATTCTTGTTGTATATAGTTCTTTTTTAAATTTATTTATTTTTTATTTTGCTTTTTGTTGTTGTCCAAGGTCTACTCATTGATATGAGAGGGAGCCCGGTGATATTCCTTGGGCAATTCCGGATATAGGCCCTTTATTGTTGCATGTGCTGCAGTCATATCCTAAATTCTGACATTTTGACTTTCTTCACTTTATGTTCACCAAAGTCTATATATCATACTTATTTTTGGGTTTGTTGACATAATAAGATGAGTTTAAGACCTGGGGGTGGGGTTCCAGCCATGGTAGGGGGTGTGGTCATAAAATTGGGGGCGGGACGTAGACCAAAAAGCCCTTTATTATTACTCTATTACTTTGGTTATTAATGCGAGCCTTAAATTATTAGGCATAAAGTATTGTCATCCTCGTTTTTACTTCTGCAGGGGCAGAATTAGCTAATTCAATCCAACTTGTGTAGCTATCTTGCTAACTCTGTCAATTACACTACTCCCAAAAGATCACAGCACACATTTGTTAAGCAGAGAAACTATTTGAACGTAATCATGAAAGAGCAGTGGCATGTACTCACTGCTCACCAGTAAACTAGACTCATAGTTTCACAACACTGGCTAGCACACCCAACTCTTAGCTAGTAAATGCCACTCACTGTTTTTTTAAGCTAATACATTAAGTTAATAGATTGCTTATTTTAATGATATTGACTGTTGAAATAGTTGGGTTCCTGGTTCCCTAGTAAAATTTAGTGCATTGTCCCTGATTATCATCTCAAAAGTCTGTTAAACTTACCCTCACCCCCACTCCAAACCACATTACTATTGGACTGAGAGTCATGTGCACTATCCACTCCACTGACTAGCACGACTTTTAAAACTGTTGGGAGTAAGGTTTACTTAACATTCTCCTCTGTACTCGCTGTCATCCAGTACAAAGGCATATGTTTACAGACACTAAGCAATGGCCAATATTAATTTAATAAATTAGTACTTTAAGATTCATGTCACAAAATAGCCAAAAACAGCTATTTTGACATTTTTGTACGTAAAATACAGGAAACTGTCTGTATACTACAAGTATTCAAGATGAAAGTATCATTTGTTAAAATGCAATGCAAATTTATGAAAGAGTCAATTACACATTTGGCTAATTTGAATGACAGTAAAGCTTGAATACTTTACAGCCAATTTGGTTAATTGAAAATCAGTATCTTTTGCTGTTCTTGTGTGTATGTGTGTGTGTGTGCATGCTGTATATGTTGCTTAATAAATTGCATACTGTAGTCTTACATAGTGGATGACTGGTGTGAATCATGCTGTATTTAGATCTATTCCATACTGTATATACAGTCGTTCTTTTACATAGTGCATATGAGTGTACACATGCTGTATATAATTACATAGTTATTGGTCATTAGTGTGTGTGTGTGTGTGCATGCTGTATGTAGTTCTTTTGCATGTTGTATAGTTCTTACATAGATACTGATCATTATTTTGTGTTAACTGTAGAGTTTATGTAATACTTGTATAAAAAGTGCTCATTTTGGACAAGTTATGAAAGGCTTAACTATTCCACATGTGAATAGCTATCACATACAGCCAACTTGGTGCGTTTAATATCAGTATTTACACTGATAATATTTTTTAGTATTTTCTTCCATTGTTTGGGTATATAGGGCTGATATATTAAATTGCACAAGGGATATCACCGGACACCCTACTAAATCTTGAAGAGCTACCTCAAATCTATAAGATAAATCAAAAAGAAAAATGTTAACTTTAATCATAAATTCCAGCTCAAGACTAATATTCTATTTATTGTATGTTCTATCATTTGAATAATACATTCTTTAATCAAAAAACCCACTTACCTAAATGGAACCTTTAACCATACGCAAATGTATATTTCTTTAAATGATCTATCCTATTGACTTTCTATAAGTTATATCTAAACCTTTATGCATTTCATTATTTCTAAGTAAATCAATTATTTTGCATGTATTTGGTTTTCTTTTAATATCATTTCTTGATATTCCATTAAAATAATTGCCAGCAGGACCATTACTGACTTTTGCATCAGTAATGTTTAAAATAACAAAACTTATTACTACACATGGCAATTCTTTTAGAGCAAAAAAATAAGATAGTGAATACATATTTTAAATAACACATTTTTACAAAGCAAATGAGCAGAATTATAACAAATGTGTCACTGAAAATGCTAGTGTTGTGTCCTAACATGACTTTATTTCACAAATTCTTACTTTAAATGACAAAATTCTTCTCAGTCGCTCACTTCCTCAGAGGTGAATGTTGCAACCTCTGGCTGTTAGGAGAGGAACTCAGCATTTTGGTTAGCAATTCACAGATAAGAGCCAGGCCATGTTGTGAAATGAGTGGCTCACTGTTTATATTTCAAACACCAAAAAATTAAGTCAGCTCTATATTTATTGTGTAAAGTGGTTTCTGTCAGATTCTGCTCAACAATATATCTAAGAACACAAAATTATTGCATTTTAGACTTAAATTTTTTTCTTTAACAAATAATTTATTACAAATATATGCACAAAGCACATTTTGTAAAATAAACAGGTAAATCATTAAATATAATAATAAAAAAAAATTAAATTAATTAAAAAAAACGGTCAGTGATTATTAATCAGGCTTGCAAAACTGGACTTCTCTTAGCTTCCTAGATTGACTTTTGAATGTTTCGCTTATGGATTAATGTGGATCCACACAAAATGATGTTCCTATTTAACTAATTAGCTGAGTTCACTGAAAGAAACACACACAAACATATCTGATCTGACCTGTTGGCAGTTTCAGGGATTGTTATTCATGTTGTTTTTTTTGCAGGTTAACAAGGTCACAGGGAGAAAACAGCTGATCACCAAACAAAAAAACTAAACACAGAGTCACTACTTGACTATTGAAATGCAGAGGTGGATGGAAAATTGTTAGGAGATGCATTCATTTGTGTGTTCAGCTGTGCACGGACAACTGCCCTGGAAGAAGGGAGAGAATAAAACGTTAAAAGGCATTTTCCTCATCATCACCTAAAGAAGTATTTTTCCATTAAGTACAGCAAAAAAGATTAAGATAAGGATATTTCATTCCATTGTTAAGGGCAACAGTGCATTTACTGTAGGTTATATACAAGTTTATATGAACAAAATATGTCAATGTGAACACAATTGGCTATGGATTGCAGCATAAAACTCAAAAATAAAATAAAATTGGTCAAAAATGACAATTACTTCAAAAATGTACATCAGATCTGCTATTTGTTAACACTAAATTCCTAACAACCAATATTAACTCTGTAGATGCTTTTTGAGATAAGATCAAACTGTATTAGATGAAATTTGTAATTATGGAATTACCCCTAGTGGGACTAATAAAGTAATATTTTATCTTATCTTGAATTTGATTAATACACTGAAAAAAGCAATATGGTTGTCTCTTATAACAACACAATTCTAACATGTAGCTTCTATTATATTAATTCATGTTTAGTCATTAAACATTTTTAAATCATGTAGTTTAAACATAATATGCAAAATCCTTCAAAGTACACAGCTGCTTTATGTCAATACAACCTCATGGGTTCATGAAAGTCTGGCAGCAACAGAATAAAGTGCAAGAAAAACTGTGCAAAAGACAAAAAAATACAAATAATAACTAGAAAAGCACTCTGAAAGTGCAAACCTCTGCAAAGGGCAGACCTTCCCCCTTCAAATGAAGAGAGGTCCGCCAAGGAGATTATGTTTTTGCCAGTTTGTCTGTTAGTTAACAAGATAACTCAAAAAGTTATGAACGAATCTTGATTAAATTTTCAGGGTAGGTTGTTAAATGGGGAGATCTGGAAATGAGTAGATTTTGGTGGTGATCTGGGGGGGGGGGGGGGGGGGGTGTCAAGATAACTCAAAAACTTATGGACAGATTTTATGAAATTTTCAAGATGTATTGTGGGTGTGACAAGGAACAAATGATTACAGTTTGGTGGTGATCCGGAAGAGATCGTGCATCTGGATCACTTTGAAATTTTACATAGCGTTAAATGGAGAAAGTGATCCAGAATCCAGGATCTTTTCCGGATCACCACCAAAATGTAATCATTTGGTGATTAACACATCCTGAAAATTTCATCAAAATCCATCCATAAGTTTGTGAGTTATCTTGACCCCGCCCCACCATCACAACCAAAATCTAATCATTTCCAGATCTCCCCATTACCAACCTACCCTGAAAATGTAATCAGATCCATCCATAACTTTTTTGAGTTATCAACTATATAGGGGAATAAAGGAACAAGGGCATAAATAATTAACTGTACATCAATACTTGGTGATTGAAGTTGTCTCTCCTCAATATTCCCACTATGAAATAATGGCATGTATTGATTAGAACTCATTAGAAAGACAGGTATTTTTAAATCCCCACAACTCAACCAGCTGACACCACTTATGCAACCTCATGAATCCTTTTGTCTTTATTTTTTTTGCAAATCAATCAAGCTGGAGGGTGTGAAAAGCTAATCACTCAAGGTCCCATTACTAGTACTACTGCTATTTAAATATAAGAGGAGGTGGAGCATTTGTGGAAAATAAATAGGAGACACTTAAGGTTGTGGTCACACTTGTGTAGCTGCAACAGTGGGATCAAGAAGGAAAAACCAAGGCTGAAACAAACTTTTTACAGATAAAAACATCTAATATATGCAGTACAAAGGTGAGTGTTTTCCTTTAAGAGAGATATATTTTTTTAATTTTGTATAAATATCCACAAACTTTTTTACTGTTTGGACTTTATTCATTGATATGACGAACTATGTTGGTCCTTCAGCTCAAGCAAAGAAGAGAAATTGTATTACATTTAATTAATATATGTGTTATTTACAAACCAATCAAGTGGTCCCCCACCATTTTTGGCTCCTAACCCTATTTTAACATCTCAAATTTATGGTTTCTTTGGTTTTTGATAAAATTAATTTGGTTTTGATCATAGTGTGCTTGTACAAGGTTTGAAATAAACATGAACAGGGTGGCCTTACTGATCACAGACTAGCTATATAGTTCTGATAGGAGGATTTGTGGTCTTCCAATGATTTTGCTGAGCTGGTTAACTGTATCAGGAAAGTCTAGTTTTGTGTTTGGATATGGATAATGTAATGATGCTTCCAAACAATATGTATTTTTTTTGTGTTATTATGCATAGAAAATATTAAATAAAACCATAAATAAGGTCACAGATTTACGGTTTATTGTTTAATGCCCATAGATTGAAAAAAAATCCCACTTTTTCCAGAGCTTTATGCCCTTGTGTTGTTGTAGATGGAGATTGTACGTCATCATTTCCATTATTTATATATATATATATATATATATATATATATATATATATATATGTGTGTTTGTGTGTGTGTGTGTGCGCATGTATGTATTTATCACCAAGGAGATTAAGGGGGAGTCCCTTTTTAGCCAGTCCTGTATTTGATGATTGCTTAAACAGTATGTATAATAATAATCATAATCATAATAATGGATTAGATTTATTTAGCGCTTTTCTATGAACGCATGTGCAGTAGCTTCACTATTCATTCTCACATTGTCAGTCTGGTGGTGGTAAACAACATATGTATCCACACTTGCCCTGTGGCAGGTTGATAGTACTGTGGCGGCCATTTTGCGACTACGGGCCCTCCAACCACCACTAAACTTTCACATACGCATCCATATACCAGTATGTATGGATGCATATTATAAAGTGCATTATAAAGTGTATTATAAAGTATTATAAAGTGTATTATAAAGTATTATAAAGTGTATTATAAAGTATCATAAAGTGTATTATAAAGTATCATAAAGTGTATTATAAACCCAGTGTTCTTATTCGATGTGTTTTCTGTTGTTTCCAGTGTATTCATCATGTCAGCAGCCTCCTGTGTCTTGTCTGATGAGTACTTTCTATGTCCCATCTGTCTGGATCTATTCAACACTCCTGTCACTGTACCGTGTGGACACAACTTCTGCAAGAACTGTATCATCCAAAACTGGAAGATAAACCGCAAATACCAGTGTCCTGTGTGTAAGAAGCATTTTAACCCCCTACCTGATCTGAATGTCAACACGTTTGTGTCTGAAATGGTTGCTCAGTTCAAAGAGGCAGCGATAAAAACAGCCTCACAAGAGCTAAACCCTGGAGAAGTGCCTTGTGACATTTGCACCGGGAAGAAAAAGAAATCCCTGAAATCCTGCTTAGTTTGCGTGGTTTCGTATTGTGAGATGCACCTGGAGAAGCATCAGAAAGTGCCAAGGCTGAAGAAACATAAGCTCATAGATCCGGTGGTATATTTGGAAGACAACCTGTGCACAGAACATGAAGAGTTAATGGATTCATTTTGCAAGACTGATCAAATGTGTATATGTAAACATTGTGTTCACACCAGCCATGACTCACACCACATTGTATCCATGAAGCAAGAGTGTGCTGAAAAGATAAAAGATTTGGGGAAAACAGCAGATGAAATTCGTGAGAAAATTGAAGAGAGACAGATGAAGCTAACAGAGTTTGCATGTTTATTAATACACGACAGGGAAGAATCAGACAAATGGAAGACAGCCGGTTCTGAGCTTTTGGGAGTTCTTTTAGAGTGTATTCAATTTGGCTGTGATGACTTCATTACCATGATTCATAGGAAGCACGAAGTACTGGAAACAGAAGTTCAACAGTCAATGAACCAACTAAATCATGAAATATGGCAGTTAAAGGAAAAAGACGCAGAGGTGCTGAAGCTGTGTCAGTCTGAATTCGCTTTTCAGTTCCTCCAAAAACTCCCCCATCTGAATACCTCTGTTCCTACAAAGGACTGGAAGAAAGTGAGTCCCCCTGAGCCAGAGTATGAGGATGGTGCGCACAGGGTTTTGGACCAGATGAAGGAGACTCTTATTAAAAAGATTGATGAACATTTTATAGCAGTAACTCAACCACTGGAGCAGAGAAAATGAAATGACTGCATGGCTGTTGCTGCTCTCTATGAAATCCCAGGAGGCTGTGGGTTCATTTTATGATGCAAATTCACTGAGTGTTATCACCTTCACTAACAAACTCAACCTCTTCTCTGTTGGTTTCACTGACTGATTGAATCAGTCTCATGTTGATGAAGTTAAATGCAGCAATCATAGACTTTACATTTAGTTTAGTTTAGTCTACAATATTTTTTAGAAACTATCTAATGTGCTAAATCTTACATACTTTAATAAGATGAATCAGTAAACAAATGACAAAAAAGTGCTGGTAAGCTCAGTGGTTCCCAAAGTTTTTGTCTGGACTTTAAAATATATTTTGGACCCCCTGACCCCCCCCCCATTATGTGTACTCACACAATAACTCTAATAATAATAATATTAATAACTATAATAATAATAATAATTCTATAATAATAATAATCTGACGTATATTAAAGTTGCTATTTTTTATTCACAGAAGAACATTATGCACAATAGAGCATTGCATCATAATAAAACAGAACATTACACAGAACGTCAGAATATGTTTTTCAGTGACTTGTGTGTGCTTGCTTTTCAGCACAGATTTTTTTCAAATCTTGGTGATAACTGTGAGATTGCCACCCAAAATTCACTTTCAATGTTAAACTTTGCCTTGTATTTAGTCTTGATGGAGGCCACTGCAGAAAAGCCCACCTCACAAAGATAGGATGTGGCAAAAGGGAGGAGTATGGCCACAGGAGGAGGGTTATGCTAATATGCTAATAACAACAACATTATCAGAGTAATCCAACAGATCAGCAGATTAGCATTCATTGAATGAAATTAATGTTTCAAAGGCGGAGCGCGATTACTGAGTGAAAGGGAGCAATTGAATTGTAATGACCGTGGCAGCTATACACTGAATTAAATTTATATTGGAGGGTGTGTAGTGAAAGGGGGTGATAGGTTTCTATAGACTGATTTAATCACTCTCTGCCGGCTGACGCATTACCAAAATTCCGACGCCATTCAAAACATTCCAGAGCTTGTTTTTTTTTTTCAGTGTTATGCAAACAGTCCCATCTCTCCGTGACCCCGATGGAGGGTCGCGACCTCCACTTTGGGAACCGCTGGGTTAGTTCATGTTTTTAATATATATGGTGGTTTATGTACATGTATACAATTGATTAGTAAATATTCCACTAGAAAGAACCTGTAAAGTGAATGGATCATAATGTGCAGACAGTGTTTTGAAGTAGATCTGGTAGATCTGAGACCAATATTCATTTGGACTAAAACCTATTCTCTTGTTCATTCTTAGACTTTCACATTTTGACCTCAGACTTATCTTAGAAACTTGAGCCAACCAGCATTTAAGACCTGAATTTTCTTTATCAGTAACACATATGATAAACATGTATTTAGTTCTGGAAGCATTTTACTTGTAGACCAGTGTTGGTGAAGTATTATTACTCCACTTCCCTGAAGATGAGGCAAGGGGTATTATTTTTTTGTTTGTTTGTTTGATTGTTAACACTCTAGAAGTTAGTTGATGTCATAACAAATTGGGTTTATAGATTGCTAGTAACCCAGAATAGATGTGATTACATTTTGGGAAAAGGAGAATTTAACATTTTGAATCAATCTTTTTTTTTATTTGTTTACATTTACTCATACAATCACAGGAAAAAATATTAGATCATGAAAAACAATGGCTATGCAATCAAGTACTAACACCTGTGTGTATCATGTGACTAAAACAAAGAAAACACGAAATGTTGAAAGTCACTGTATTTGTCAGTATAATGCCATAGATATTGATATTAGTAATTAAGTGATTTTGGTTATTTTCAAGAAAACCATGGAAATCAGTTCTGAAATTAAACTCTTATGAACTATTGTTGTTTTCATTATATATTTTTTCTGTAATGGGTGATTTTTCCAGCCAATAAAAATATCAATTTTGTTCAAATTTCTTTCAAACTCAGCACATATATATATAGAGGTAATTGATATTTTGACATCACCACATGCAGAGGCTTGATGACCTCAGCTGGAGAATCTGATATAAGTGAAATTGTGCTAAAAATACTACAAAACACAGGTATGATTAACATTTGTAATGTGTACTATAAAGGTAGAATCAGAAGTATTGAAAGATGCCAGAATAGGCTCAGACCACCAAGTGTTCAACACCTTTTTCCATGCCAAACACCTACAAAAGTGGGTACACTGGAAAAAATGTCCCCCTAAAAACCTTTTTTTTTTAATTAATAAAATATATGTTTGCTTGAATTAAGCAAAAAAAAATCCCAATGGAAGTGAAAATTGTCTTAGTCTTTCTTAACTCAGATTTTTCTATTGTCTATAACTTAGTTTTCTCACTGAAAAGTTATTGTTTAGGAAAAATACATTTGGAAATCATTTAAAGTACTGTCTATATGTGCATCATACAATTTAAGTTCAGCCTGCAGGCAAATGTGGACCAAATCAGTTTAAGCCCATATGTGACCTGTATCTGATCTGTTAAAGACAGTTTAAAAAGCAGAAATAATTTTTTTGTTTCATTAATAGATACAATTATGGGAGTATATTTAGTGTGTACACTTAGTTAGTGTGTATGGATTCATCTTAAATGCACCTGCATTTTCTGCAGTACATATTCATTAACCTGGATGCACTGCAAAACAACTTAATCTTCAAAATAGTTTAACTAAAATGAACATGTTGATGATTTTATATAATTACATCATCTGTTTCAGTCTAATACAGTCTATTACGGTGTCCCAAATGGGTATTGTCAAGAACACAGTCATGTTTTTTACTGCCTTTTTGCTTTGCCTTACTAGTACTTGTTGCAGTTACTGTACAAACACTCGACAAATTTCTCCAAAACAACATACATTTGAGATGAGATATTTTGTTATATGACAAAGAATGCTTTGAATGTTGCAAAAAACAAAACAAAAACCACAATAAGTCATTTTGCCAAAAAATGCAGTTACTATATTTTTTGCTTTGTAGGGCAGATTTGTATATACTGCATATATACAAATATTTCTGTTGTGTTTTTTTGTTTCTTTTTTTAACATTACAATAACCATTGCTTCACATAGAATATATTGTTTTTAAAAAGTAAATGCATTACAACAAAAGAATGGATATTGTGCACACCAGGTGACGAGTCATGATCAGACTTGGTATGTAAGATAGGTTATAAATATGACAAATACAGATGCAAGAGAGAGAGAGAACTCAAGAATTCAAGTGGCAACTTTTTTTGTATGCAATGTGAAGCAAAAAACTATGAAAAGGTTCATTGTTCAAGATGATTTATTGATTATTTAAAGAGGCAGTAAAAAAAAAATCACCAAATAACACTGTCAGATTTGTACATGACTTTGGGCAAAAGACCCATAAACACCTAATATAGGTGAATGATAATACGCTTGTTCTAGCATATCAGTTATTAAAACTGGTTTCGATCATTCTCTGAGAGGAAGGGTCCCTGACTGAAGAGTTATTGTCAGAATGTGATTTGCATCTCAAGGCGAGACTCCACAGGAACATAAAAACACCTGTGAAGAGAGAGGGAAACCAGTCAATATTTCAGACCACATAATATATATAGTCTTTTGATATATAGATCAAAAGGCTTGGGACAGAATCATTTCTATACAAATGCTGTTTAAATAATTAATTTATAGTGATCAAGGAATCGGCTTATAATGTTAATTTTTGGCCATTTTATGAATGTAAACGTGCAAAAATAATTTTTAAATTAAATTATTTTATTTTTTACTCCGATGATTCCTGTCTGAACGTCTGCTTCTGCCTGGCTCGCTAGCTAATGTAACGAGTTGACACCAGGCAGCAACTAAGCTCGCAAATCGTGGCTGGAAAAAGGAAGTCATTTTCTTCATGCGGAGAACCGCAACACAAAACTGAGGTAGCTTTCATTTTCTTGATGCCGTTATCTTCTATGATGTTGTTCTATTAAACTGTTTGTTTCAGATGTTATTTTCAGATAAAAAAAAATGCACCGGTGGCACAGCAGAGCCAACGTACAGAATACGATACCATTTGAGTTATGTCTGCACAGTACACAATACACTGTAATGAAACTTGCATGATACAGTACTGTAATACAATTCACTTATTCTACAGCCTTTGAATGGACCTACCCAGCGTTCTGCGGGCGGATTTTTTTCGATAACCGCAACGAGTTTTGTCACTTCAGATTCATGGTACCATATCACTCCGCAGGTAGTTCGGCCACTTTGAAAGTAACGTACACTACGTTGAAATGGCTATTTTATCCAATCTGTTAGAGTGGTAGGGCCTACGTCTATGGAGTTTTTAGCAGGTCAGAGGCAGCAGCGGCTAGACAGCAGCTCAACAAAGTAGCCTATACAGTACCAGTGGAGTGTCGCTAAGGAACAACAATAACGATCCAACTGGACTACTTTTTCTTGACAGAAGCCATCGTATGAATAAATTCTTAATAATTTGGTAAACAATTGTCTCTGTTTTCTCAAAATAAGCAGCAATAAGTTGTAATAAACCGTAGAATAAGCAGGACAACGTATTGCCCACGTGTGAGTATCAAAAAATATTTCCCTTCGGGGCTTAACAATACTGCTCCGCCTTCCACGTCTGGGTGCTGTTAGGCCCCGTTGGGAAATATTTTGTGATAGTCACGCGTGGGAAATACATTATCCCTTACTAAATGCTGAAGCACCAGTTTCATTTCATCTTTATAAATGAAAAACAATATAAATGGCATTTCGATGACATTCTGCATAAACAATAAGTGAAATAACTGTAAATTCGGTTTTAGTAATCAACCGCTTATAATGTTCAAATTGACCGATCCCAAGCCACGCCCACTGACTGCTACCTCGGACAAATTTGGCTAGGAGCAACTCTGTCAGGGGACAGGTTTCATGGATATTCAATATGGGGACAACGATACCTTTTAGTCAGGTACCTCATGCACCACTGGACAGTTTATGGTCATCTCAGGAAATGTCATCAAGAAGCAGACAGCAGGGCCTACAGTATGCAACCGAGGGCTACATACACTACACATTTTTCAGCAAAAGAGACAAAACAACAGTCATTGAGGCGAGAGCCTTTAGGTCGCAGAGGAAAAGTAATGAGATGATATCCTGTCAGCGTTGTTCCTGCACTGCTGGGTAAGTGTTTTAATTAACAACAGAATCATGACAAGATACTGCCATATAATGTACAGATAAAGTGTTAAACGTGAACAAATTTTCAGTGTTAACGCGGCCATTTTGAGTTGTTAGCGGTTAGCTGTACTCGGTTGTTTGACAGCTTTAGCTTTAGCCTAGCTTGTCTTGTTCTTGTTTTTTTTAACACAACCACGGTCAAAATATTTTAGCCTCCTTTCTCACAGATATTTATTGTTATTGTAAAACGCAGAACGTGAAACGGCTACTTCTCAATAAAAGACCCTGTAGTGATGGGTAAACTTTGTGTGTTAGCTGTTGCGTAGCCTAGCCAAAAAAAGCCCACTACAAGCCGCCCACTGTTTTAGCCATGATGGGCAAATAGTGTTAAACGGCCAATGGTTATATTAGTGAATATTCGTTATTTGCAACTTATATGCTTGATCACCCCGGGATGAAAAAGGGTACCTGTTGTCACTTTTATATTTACCCCACACACAGCTTTTGACCATGATGATAAACTTAATTTGATAGCATCTATAGCTTCTACAGTGAGTTTGACTGCTCCTGACGTAAAAGTCGTCCGAGGCTGCGCGAAAGGGGGCGTGGCTTGGGATCGGTCAATTGGCTCTGGACCAATGTGATCACTATAAGACGTTTCCACTGCACATAAGGGGTTCATATGCTCCTCTATGTACTCACCCTGTAGGGAGTTAAATACAGTGAAGATGTAGATGAGGATATTAAAGCTGAAATAAGTTGTGGCGGCCAACCCCCACGGTAACCCCAGAACACAGCTGAGGCCCAACACTGTCAAGGCATCCTTCCACAGCCTTCTCCGTCTCTGTTTGTCTATCTTCTTCCAGCTGCTGTCATCTCCAAAGACTGTCACCGCATTGTCCTTTCTTAACCTCCACATCTTGAACAACACCACTCCCAGCATGGAAGAATTATAAAGAATCACCAAGCATGGGAAGGCTACAGTGGTGAGGAAGATGATTATGAGCTTCTGGGGGAACTGGCTGCTTATCCAGCATCTGCAGGTTAGTAAAAAAAAAAGAATATTCAACACACAGAGAAAAAAATAAAGCATACTTAGATTATATATATATATTTCTTTACAGTATTTGTTTTAGTCTGAACTTGTACAGTTGTGCTCATAGATTTACATACCCAGAAAGAAATTAATATTTTTTGGGGACCTTTTTCTTACCAGAGAAGATGAATGATAATCTAAAAATGCATGTTTCACTCATGGCTAATGGTTTGGTAAAGTCATTTCTTATCAAACAAATGTGTCTTTTTAAATTATACTGACAACAAAAACTATCCAAATGGCCTGGATCATAAGTTTACATACTGTAAGTCTTCATCCTTTAACATCAGTGGCAGATGTTAGTCTTTTGCGGTAGTTGTGGATGAGACATTTTATATTCTGAGATGGTAAAGCTTCACAAAAACACCTTCAGTTCCTGTTGAATTTTTGGGTTTTCCTGGATGAACTTCATGTTTGACACTGCCCCAAAGTGGTTCAAGGATACTAAGGTCAGGAAATTGAGATGGACACTCCTTCACCTTCACTTTTTTCTACTTTTTTTTTTACCTTTCCTTTTGTTTTGGGTCATTGTCATGTTGGCAAAGGGGTTCAAAGTACTCACATTCTGTACTTAAGTAGAAGTACAGCTACTTGTGTGAAAAAATACTCTGATAAAAGTAGAAGTACTGATTCAATTCCTCTACTCAAGTAAAAATAAAAAAGTACAATTTCTCAATTGTAATAAAGCACGAAAGTAAAACCAAAATTTTTTTTGCCATTAACGCAATAATACTTATTTAACCAGGAAAATCAAAAAAGTTTCAAAAGCATCAAAATTAAAAGTGAGTTACTGTGTTGAAATTGTGTTTGATCAGGTCACAGTTACTCGGTGTTGTGGGTATGGACAGGACATTTTGAAAAAAAGAAAAAGTCACAATTGAGATAAAAAGTCATTATGAGATTTAAAAAAAGGTTCTAAATATGAGATAAAAAATGCATTATTTTAAGATAAAATGTCAAAATTGTGAGATAAAAAGTAAAAATTGATAATAGTCATAATATATAGTCATAGTTTTTCTCCTCAACTGATTTTTCCCCCTGAAGTGACTAATTTTTGTACTGTCACATCTGTTTAGTTTTAAACAGTAATGCATCTATTCTGAGAATGTAAAGAGTATAAAGTACAGATATTTATGCAAAATTATAGGGAGTAAAAGTAAAAAGGTGCCAGAAAAATAAATACTCAAGTAAAGTACAGACAGATACCTAAAAAATCTACTTAAGTACAGCAATGAAGTACTTTTACTTAGATACATTCCACCTCTACATGTTGGAACATTCCAAGAGCGTCCCATGTACCTTCAGTCATGGTATTGTAGCACAACTGTAACTGCATTAAAATCTTGAATAAATCTTACATCTGTCCTATTAAAGCTGGACTGGACCTCAGGGATGGTGTGTTATCGTTACTCTGGTTTACAAAGAATCTACCGTAGACTCTTAAAATGCCACACACTGTTACGATCAGCGTAGGAATACCTAAACAAAGACAAGAGGCAGAATTTACATTAGTATTCAGTGTACTTTACCTTTGTTTGTATATGGTATTAATTGCAGTGACTTTTTCCACAACCTGGATCTTTATGGATTCATGTGCTATCTTCCTGACATCCAAAGAAAGTGAAATGTTTAGCTTTTTTACATTAAACAATTATCTTGACTGTAAACTGCACAATGCAATAGTTTCTTCAAATACATTTAAAAAATAAAGTATTCAAAATTCATTTTTTTTAATGGAATATAATTTACAATGGACAAAATTTTTAAGTAAGTGAAATGTGTGCCCCCTACAGAGGTAGGTCAAAGAATGAACCTTTTATGAAGTGTCACACTTAATATTTTATTGATCTGCCCTTTATCTGTACCATGTTCAGCTCTTTTGCAGATAAGCCTAAATAAAAACGAGGCTTATACTGTCAGGGGTGGCAGTAAGGTTATGTCCCTTAAATCCTGCCTTTCCTCTGCTATATAGTAAAGAAAATAAATGGCACAGTGTGCACAAGATACCAACTTAATTTTGGATTATCGATATGAACTAAGATTGAGATTGACTAGCCTACTATTTCCTTAATAATGTCTGGGAAAAAAGCTATTTCAACAGAAGCTCCCCCAACAATTAAGAAAAAACACACAACACGGTTTCAAAATATGACTTCATGCAAACTCAAGTTAAGAGCATTAAGATAATTGTTGGACGATTGATATGAACTCAATTTGAGCTAAAATGACCTGAGAGTGGCAGAATAACAGTCAAAACATTTGTTTTTCCCCACATAAATCCACATAGTGAATGAAAATGATGCCATAACAACTGTGATTGGTAGCGAAGAAATGGATATTTGTAAAACGATCAATACTATGAACTGAATTTCAGCCTTTCAGCCTATTATTGCTTGAGTTATGTTGAAAAAAACAAACTTTCAACAACAAGAAGCCCCATTTAGATGACTTTTACAGTAAAACTCATAGAGAAGCTGAAATCAATAGGGTTCTCCTAGTAGGGGAGAAAAAAAATCCAACATATGTCCTTGTTATTGCATTGACATAAAATATATTTGGTTGGAGCAAAACCAGAATGGTTTAAAAAGTATAAAAAGGAGTTGGTAGAATCAAATAGAATATAATAATAATTTATGTCAAAGCCTACAGCAGCTGACCAAGAACTAAAATGATGCTGTAAATAAACCAGGAACTCAAACAGTATTTACAACTCTTACAGAATGTGATAAAAAAGTAAAATACTTAAACTAGCAATAATGACTGTATTTGAGTTGAATAAATTAATTCAGTGCTTTCTGAAACATAACTGGTGTACCATGTTAAAAGGAAGTTACAAAACATGAGCAGTGTTGCTTTGAACTCTCTGACCCAGGAAAATGACCCAGAGTTCACCATGAAATGATCTTATCTTGTGACCCAAACAGCCACTGATAACCTGATCTAAAATATTTAACAACTTCCGATCCAGTAATCCTATTAATATATGTAAAGAACTGACGTAAAATACAGTTTATCATCATTTATCATCAGATATGAGCCGTTTACACATTCAGAGGCTTCATAGTAAACACAGAAACACCGTCATGTTCTACAACATTGTAAAATCCAATGGATGTACACATTTGTATTATGTTCAGTTAATGATGTATTTTATTTTTTTTAAAAAGTCAAATTTTCTTCAGTTTTCTCTGTTTCTGACATAACAAATGTCAATTGTGATCTAAGGTTTTATGAACATCTACATGATTAGTAAATCAATAATAGGAAAGTGCATATTTTTCACAGAAAAAAAGGAAAACACAGAGGATAATATATAATAAATGGAGATTAACTGCTTTAAAAAAAAAAGCTAAATATAGAGAATAATTAATTTGGGAGCTGCCAAAAAAGTAGCACTGGGTCTTCATTTTAATCAGCACAGACGGACAGAAAAATGTTCTAACTTAGTTCCACTCACCCCATCCCACCACGCTGACTTTGAGCACGTATCTCCGGACGTAGATGTTAAAGACTCGGACCAGGAGGAGGTAGAGGTGGAATCCCTCCAGAGCTGTCCAGGTGAAGGTGGCCAGCAGGGACCAGTGCAACAGGAGCCCCAGGGCCTCACACACCCGACCATCTTCACTCACTGTCAGGCTGGACACCAGGTAGATGAGGTGAAAGAAGAACAGTGCCAATGTCAGCTGCATGTGAATGCCAATGGCCTTCTCGGGACGCCGTCGCCTGGAGGGGGAGGGGAGGCCGGGTGAGGGGGGTGGTGAATATTTGTCTTTTAGTCTTTTATTCAAGCTACTCTGCTTAAAGGAGGTCTTTGTAATATTCCTAGTTTTAAGATATGAAAAATTACCTAAAATTATTATTTGATTATTTCTATCAATTTACTGTATATTGAAATTGAAGTCATGTTTTTTTTTCATGTATATGTTCCTTTTTTATTTTTTTGTTCCACTATTGCGTACAGAGTGGGATTTTTCTGTTTATTGAATAGTCAAAATACATTGAACTGAACTGAAGTAAAACACAGGTCAGCAGTTTTTGCAACATAAAGACTCATTTTAGAACAAAACTGTCTTGAGCCAAAACAGATTTACCTCAAAGTGGTGACTGTTTAAAACACTGCTATTTGAACCAATTAGACACAAAACACATCTGTAACTTTCAGCTTTTGTCATTCAAACATATAAAGTGACACCATTAAAAACCTTGAAGGAAAAGAAATCTTTGGATTTTCTGTACTTACTGACTTCTGCAGCTGCCGAGGCCACACCTATCACTATTCACAGGTAAATTACCCAGTGCTTGAGTGGCTATTCAGAGGTGAGAGGACGCCCCCATTCAGCCACAATAGCTAGCCAAAGCACATGGAAAGTGACAGTGGGATGGGGGCCATCAGAAGTACTTCACGCCCATCTATTCAACTAACAGAGGCTCTGTTATCTCTGTTGGCTTGACATACAATCACTATTTTCCATCTTCCATAGAAACAACAAAACATTTCTAAATGCTCTTTTTACTTTTCTGCAGCCAATACTTGTGTTTACAAGGTTCAAACTTCAGAAGTCTTGACTAGATATATTTATTGTGTGTTTTCTTGCACTGTTTAAAGACCTCTAAAACATGTTTTTATACAGTTGGGTTGACACTGAATTTAGCGCACCTTCGGCGTCGGGGTGTTGTTCGCCCCGTCAAAGAATATTTTTCGATTGTAACTCGTGTGCCATGCATTATCCCGCTTATTCTACGGGTTATTACAGTTTATTACTGTCACTACTCTAACAGACTAGTGTTGTGAAATAAACAGGGCAGACAGAAGGGGGTGCAGAGAGTTTTAGGTGGAGAAAAGAGAGAGACGGGTGTACACAGTCAGGTCTGCGACTGGAGCAGGTGTTGTCCCGTTCTTGCAAATAAATACTGAAAACGAAGCTCACTGAAACCGCTCTTTGTTTTCTAAAAACCAGCATAGAGGAGTTAACCCCGGGGTAAAATACTTACTTCGGCCCTGGAGATTTTGTACAAGAGGAGGACGGCAATTTCCCCTGATTTCCTGACTGCGGTCAAGATAACATCAGGATAGGTTAACATGGGATAAGCTAGCAGTTACAACAAAGCGAATATTTACATTAAAAGTGGCCAAACTACCTGTGAAGTGATATGGTGCAGTAAATCTGAAGTGACAAAACCTGTTGCCATGGGCAGCGGGTTTTAACGGCACATCGGGCGGGTATCGAAAAAAATCCGCCCGCTGACGTCATTCAAAGTGAACGTTACGTTCTAGAGGGTCGTAGAATAAAATTAAATATGTTTGTACTACATTCAGTTTGCTTTCATATTCCTTTTTGTTAGGCTTTTCAGAATACAACCATATCTGAGACTTTTCCATAGATATTTACAGTTAGTTGAAATATTTGATGGTTGCGAACAGCCTCAGAGTCTCTGAAAGGCATTTGGCTCCAGAGGCTCTTTAGGATTAATTTTCATGGATATGTCAAGAATAAATGAGTTTTGGTGCATTTACAGAACTACAAACAAATGACAGAGCTACAATAAAGAAAATGGCAGTATTGTACAGCAAAAATTCATTTGTATGTGAATGAATTAGTGTCATAAAATAAAGAGTACTCTCCTCTACTTATACTGCTTCTATTTTTTAGATTAATTTAGAGTATAGTCGACAGTTTTACAGCTGCGTAACATCAGATTGATTTTATGGTTCAAACAATCATAGCAAAATGTGTAAATAAATAAATAAAATACAATTCCTTATTATTCATTTCCATATGTTTCTTTCTTTCTTCTTTTTTTTCCTTTTTTTTTTTTTTTTCCAAAGCCACATGGAGCCACTAGAAAAGGTCCCAAGAGCAAACGTGTCCCTGGAGCCAAGGGTAGCCTTACCCCTGGACTAAACCATTGCACCCTCGCACAACAGTGAGTATTGAGCTTCTGTGGAATCTAGTCTGCTCTCTTAACATGCAGTAAACATATAGTGTCTTCATTTTTATTCATATAGAAAGTCTGCAACAGGAACTATAACAACTGAATATGTAAGCATGACCAAAGCCTCTTACAAAGCATTGTTGTTGCTTTCTTTTATTTTTCTGACATTTCTCAGGGCAAATAAAGTAATGACGTGTTATGCTGAACTCACCCTGTTTCTTCTACGTTGCAAAGTTATCGATCATTTTAAAGGTATACAATATGGAGTATATGCTGAGTATTTATCTTCGCTGAACTTGGTGATGTGTGGTTCAAACCAAACTGTCAGATTAATCTTGTGAAAATTGGTCTTCTTAGCAGCATGCGATTATTATCAGCCTTGAGTCTTATCAATGAACAATAAGCTCTTTCTTTGAGTTACAGACATTAGTCAGTGAGGCAGTGTATTCTGAATTCTTCTGTTCTATTCGTTGAACTGTATTTTCTGTTAGGACAAATATTTTATCTGAATGATAACATATCCTATTCTACTCATTTATTTCAAGCACTCTCTTAAAATAGTTTTTTTTTGTTTTTTCAGTATATTCTACAAACATCTTTGTTGGAAGAGTTTGCTAAGTTAAAACAACACCATCTATTGTAGTGAGTTAACTACAGAATTGTTTTATTAAGTAGGCAGAATGTTGAAGAAGCAACTTGTGACAGACCACTTCCTCTTCTTAAGCCAGTTTAAGTAGTATAACATAATGAGCAGTGCACTTTCAGTATTCTTATTCATCCTAAAGGCCATAGTAAGTAATGAGAAATGTTGCTGTTGTTAAACTAAGTTAACTAAATTATGTCTTGCTTCGTGACATATACCCTAAGCCAGTGGTTCTCAAACCCCCTGAGAAAGATATTTTAGTCGTCTCCCCTGACACAGACAAAACATTTTTGTAAGAAAAAGAGGTACAGTGTCTGTAAAATCAGTGTCAGATTTTTTAAATTCAAACTTATATCGGTGTTTTTTATCTAATAATATTGACTTTTTATCTCATAATTTTGACTTTTTATCTCATAATTTTGACTTTATCTCATGATTTTGACTTTTTATCTCATAATTTAGACTTTTTATCTCATAATTTTGACGTTTTATCATCTCAATTGTGACTTTTTTTTTTTCATTTTTCCTAAATTTCCTGTCCATATCCACAAAACTGAGTAACTGCAACCTGATCAAACACAAGTTCAACACAGTAATTCTCTTTTAAAGGCTTTATTTTTGGATACTTTTGGAAACTTTTCAGATTTTTTTGGGTTAAATAAGTATTATTGCTTTCATGGCAAAAAAGTTTTACTTTTTACTTTTGTACTTTATTACAATTTAAAAATTTTACTTTTTTACTTTTACTTAAGTAGAGGAGTTAAATCAGTATTTCTACTTTTACCAGAGTATTTTTTCACACGAGTAGCTTAGTACAGAATGTGAGTACTTTTAACACCTCTGGTTAAAACGTATCTCTGATGCATTGCTGCAATGGAAGGTTATGTGGTTACAGAAACCATATGTATACCTAATACTGAAGCTGTGGTAACAACCACTCTCATTTTGAGAGTTTCTTTGAGTTGAAAAGTTACTTAAGACACCATCCCTCCACCTCATCACCAGATCCTGCAACCAGTCAACAAGCACATTAACAGAACCTGAAACTCACTGCAAATGACTTTTGTACGTCAACCTAAAAATATACACCTGCTACTTTAATTAACAATGAAAATGAATAAAGATGAATTGGAGACATTTAATGAAAATTTAAATAGATTATCCAGCCTAGACCAGTGTTTTTCAATAATGGGGTCACCTGGAATTCCAATGGGGTTGCTTGAAATTTTGTGTATTTGTTGTTGTTTTATTTAGTCTGAAGAACAAAGACAGTCCACAGATCCATCCAACCCATAGATCCCACAATCACTCCATCAAATGAAAATTTATAACGAAGACTTCACTCATTAAAACAGACACAACAATCTCCGCCCCTCGCAAATGTTTTACCTTATTTTCCCTCTTATCATTGTGAACATTTTTGGTGACCTTGACCATTGACCTACATTCACCAACATTTAATGGGATCTATTCTGGACTACCTTGGAAGTTTCATAAAAATTCCAGTAGTACCGGTAGTAGTTTTTGCCTAAAGTTGCTGACAAACAAAAAAATGAATCAAAAACAATATCCTTTGTTTGACACACACACACACACACACACATATATATATATATATATATATATATATATATATATATATATATATATATATATATATATATATATATATATATATATATATATATATATATATATATATATATATATATATATATATATATATCAGGCATGAAAATCTCTCACCTTTCGGCGAAATTCGCCGTTTTGAAGTAAAAAAGGGTGACCCACGTGAATCGTGTAGATCCGAGGAGTTTTTTTTTTTGGGAGGGGGGGGGGGTCTGGTCGGTCGAATTATTTATTTATTTATTTATTTAATCATATGATATGATTGACTTTAATATGCAAAATGAAAACACTTTAAAATTTAACTTGGACAGCGATCCACAAATCCCCCTGTCTGTTTTGCTGCCAAAAACCTATCTGCGGAACGTAGGCAGGGGAGCTAGTTTGACTGACAGGCTGCATCTCCAATCCTAGCGCTTAAGGTAAGCTAACTTACGTCTCTGCTAGAAGAACTATCAGGAAAAGCGGTCAGCGACAAGCGAACAGCATCTACATTTTGCTGCCGGATTGAATTAGGTCAGGTGAATAATAGCTTCGGTCTTTTTCATGTTTTCATTTTTCGTATTTATATCTGTGGTAGGCTGCTACACCAGAGTCCTGCACGGGTTCGGGTAACCGCAGGTGAGCCGTGGGTGAACCGCAGATTTTCACGAAACGGGTGAAAAATGTTGTGCTGTGTCGGATACGGGTTCGGTTTGGTTCGGACGTGGGTGATCGCGGGTCTAATTTGCGGTTCATAGGCTAAAAACTGTTCTTTAGTTTGGACTTGTATAGCTGCCTCCTGTCGGCTTCCTTCTTGATACGTTTTTCAAGCGTGTGTGTGTGTGTGTGTGTGTGAGCTCACAGATAAAAATAGTTTTTGAATTTATTATTTGTCTGCTACTGTTTAACAACATTTTTATTTGGCTCTGCCTTGGCTATGTCACTGTTCAGTATATTCGTGGCAATACATTTTGTATTTAAACTGACATTTTCTTCCGGGTTCGGGTCGGATATCGGGTTCATTTATAGCGGGTCGGTTCGGGTGCGGATTTGTACTTTTTTTTTCGTCGGAAAACGGGTCGGATACGGGTTTGAACATGACGGGTACGGGCGGTTGCGGTTTGTCAAAATCAGAACCGTGCAGGACTCTGTGCTACACTGCTACAGCAATTTAGTTGAACACTACCAGAGCTGAGGTGAAAAATTTACTCCCATTAACTAGGTATTAGCTCATTGACATGTATTTATTAGACGGTATCTGTAGTATTATCCCAAGGTAGCACCAAACTTGTGAAGTTAAGTGACATAAAAAGAACCAAATGTTTCTTTATAATACCTCTGTAATTGGTTTTTGGGACGTGTGTATCGTAGTCGTGTGAGGGGCTACTGAGCAGGTTGTAAACGTACTAGAACTTGTTAAATTGGTATACATGATTGAAACCTTTTGTGACTAAATAAAAACACGTAATAATTGGTATTTTACTACACTCCTTTTCGCCTCTGATGTTGTGTATTGCAGAATGAGTGTGTTAGGTGAGGAGGATGCTGCATCAGTGAAGCAGGTAGATGCAGGAATGAAATGCTCCTGGAAATGGTCCTGACTGAAGATGGAGGGAAAAGTAACAGTGAATAGACACGAGCTTTCCTTTCATATAGGGGATGTTTTCAAAAAAATTGAGGAAAGATGTCAAATTTGGGGAGGTGGACAGGAAGCTATGCAGCATTAACCTACAGGCAGAAACTGAAAGCAAAAACAGTGGACAGAGAGGTGCAGCAGAGAAGATTTGGTTTAAAAAAAACTGGGGAGTGCTCAGCAGGTCAAGAAAGAGGCTGCAGAAACTGAAAAGCAGGCGAGGCTGAGGCATGCAGCAACTCAACGCGAAAGGGCCTTGGTGACACTGGTGGCCCAGGCAAAAAGGAAAAAGAAATGATTAATTGGACTTGGACATTGGGGTTTTTATCTTTAAATGATATTGTTGTTGTCAACAGCATGTTTTACTAACACAGTGTTGACCTTGTGGTATGTTGTGTTGATTATGCTTCAGGCATAATGATGAGTGATGAGAGGATGATGACTTAGCCATGTGTCATTCCACTACCTAATTGGTCAGACATTATTCATTTTAATTCATTCATTTTTTTAATAAAATGGCCATTACAACATGCATATGAGGTAATTGTGTTTGTGTCTGAGAGAGCTGCGTGTTTTGTAGTGCCTCCTACAGAAGACTGAAACAGAGTGTTGGTGGACAAAGCGCTGAATATTTTTCTTCATAGTGTACACGCACTACCCCCCCACCCCTCGCCGCCGCCGTGCCGAGCTGCGCTCACGCACTTCTGTCACCTTTTTGACCCCTGAGCCATTTTCATGCCTGATATATATATATATATATATATATATATATATATATATATATATATATATATGTACACAATCACACTTAATAATAAACTTGGTTCAAATAAATAAAAACACTCACTGTAAGAATATGTAGATGATCATGGTGACAACTGTGAAGAATACAGAGAATGCTGATCCAATGTAGTTGATATAGCTAATTTTCTCAACAGTTCTTTTATCCACTGTTAACATGGGGTTCTGTAAAAGAAACAGAAACAATTAACAATTTTCAATATATTACCAACCATGTATTTGAGTCATTTCTGTCTATATCCAATCCAACTTCTGGAGTCCAAGTGCCCGCTGGCGGGCAAATTGACACTAAAAACATGTTATGTGTCCAAAAACACTGTAACTGTGAGTTTTTGTCATTCAAACATATAAGGGACACCATTAAAAACTTTGAAACATCTAGTGTTCATATATATATATATATATATATATATATATATATATATATATATATATATATATATATATATATATATATATATATATATATATATAAATTATACAGTTGACCCTTTTTGAAGATAGTATTTTTCACTTCTGTATATTCTGTTGTGTACATAGCATGTAGTGTTTTTTGTATTATCTTATCTTATCTTATCATAATACTAAGGAAGAATAAAACCATAAAATCCAATCAAAATCAAACAGATAAAACAAGGCGGTCAGAGACATCAGACCTGATATGGCGTCATATGACGTCAAAATATGATTTGATGGAGCCATAGGTGTTGACCCATCTGATGTCTGAAGGTGAGATGATGTGGATAAAAAAAATGTGAGATTCTATTTTGTCTGAATCCTGAGATATTACCACTGATGTGTTTTAGCTGTTGACCTTTACTGTGACCTTGACCTTTGCCCTTCATTGCTCAAAACCTAATGGGTTCTTCCTTGACCCATTATCTATCATTCCTGAAAGTTTAATCAAAATCCGTCAGAACTTTCTGCGTAATCCTGCTAACAGACAGACAAACAGACGGACCCAAATTTAATACCTCCTTGATGGAGGTAATTAAAACAGAAACAAAATGTCACAAGGCCAGGGAGAACAGTTGGGTTTTAAGAAGAAATTTAAAAACAGTCAAGGCGGAACCTTGTTTGTCAATATGTATAAAACATTATTTTTGTGACAAAGTGACTGATGTGGAAAGTAAATGCTATCGTGTATTACCACAAGCACAGCAAAAAAGCTCAGATGATTGCAGCTACAAATGTAGTTGGTTCCATCGACGGTGGTTTCACAACCCTCTGTGCCCCAGCTACCTGCAAATATAAATTAAACCGACTTAACCATCTTATACTTAGTCTTCCTGGTTATAGTGTTGAGGCAGTATTAGCTGAACCAAGCCAAAGATGCCATGTAGATACACACCTGGTACACCCTTCAAATCCGACTTCTGCCAAAAGACACAGACCCCATTTGGCACCTGAAGCACAAGAGAGTTCAATTAATAGGAGAGTAGACAGTTAAACATTTAATAATAATATTGTCGTTTTTTTTTACTTTACCAGCTTATGGTGTTTAAAGGTCAATTGAACCGGCTGAGGCAGGTTTTTCACTGAGACCTTCCCTGCCTTCACCAGTAACACCTTTTCCCCCAAAATAAATGGAGATTGGGTAGGTTGGGTGGGTGCGATCTTTCTACTTCTTCCACGAGGAGTTGTCTGCAAGAACAGACACAAGGCAAGAATGTTTTTTTTTTTTTTTTCTGTCTCGCAGCTTTATCATTTTTTCTGTATCAACAACATTGACATCATTGACACATTTCTTACAAAGGCTGTGAACTTGCCCCCCACCCCAGCAGAAGGTGGTGTCCCCACAATCACATCCGTATAAACACTGACGTATCAAACAGAACACCAAAAGGAGAAAACAAATATAGACAAGTACGGTAAAAACAAACTGACCATAAAAAAAAAAAAAAAAAGACTGAAACCAATCTGTGTTGATAATTCTGGTCAGAACACCAACATTCTGGACCTCTGACATAAGAAAAAAAGTCCCAGCAGTTAGAATATGGGCATCGAGAAGATTAAGATAGCAGTGAAAGAAAAACATTTAAATAAATACATGAAATAAAAACAAGGCCAGGTTGAGTGATGTTATGTTAAAAGGTGATTTTAAAGCGCCACACACAAAAAACATTCGATGTGACAGGAAATTATGCTGCTAAATATAGTGGAAAAACACCTTCGTTATAATAATAATAATAATAATAATAATAATAATTAGTAATTAATAATTAATAATAATATACTGGTTCAGAGTCTTGTATCTGGGTCCACCTGTGCTGTCTCCCTGTTAGAGCTATTATATGTTATGAACTGTGAGCTGTATATTTTTTCATCAGCTTCCAGATGGACTGAGGTTGGAGTTTGATGTGTACAATGATAAAGTGTTGACATTCATACAAATATATGCAAATTTGCGGCAAAAAAGGGAAAACACAAATGTCAACTCTTCCTCCTAATTTGACATATCTCATTTCATTTTCTGAACCCGCTTTATCCTCATGATGGTCACAGAGCCTATCATATTTATAACGGGTGGATCCTGAACAAGTTCATCGCAGGGTTGAACATATAAAGCAGGGGTGTCCAAATCCAGTCCATGAGGGCCAGTGTTTTACATAGTTTAGATATTTCCCTCTTCCACATGATTCACTTTAACCCTTTAACTCCTGAAACTTTAGCAGTTCTACAGTAAAAATAATTAAAATAAGCAACAACATGAACAAAAATGAATAAATAATTAGTAACATGAACACAGTTAGACACAAAGTTTTTGTTCATTTTATTACTCATTGCTTATTTTTTTACTTTATATTTTATAATTTTTTCTTTCATTTTGCTCCATTCGTGTCTTACTTTCATCATGTTACTTATTATTTTGTCAGTTTATCATTCATTTTTGTTCATTTTATTGATGACTTCGGCCGTTTTTGTTCATTTTGTTGCTTATTTTAATTATTTTTACTGTGGAACTGCTAAAGTCTCAGGAGTTAAAGTGTTAAACTGAATCACATGGAAGAGGGAAATATCTAAAACATGTAGGACACCAGCCCTCAAGGACTGGATTTGGACACCCCTGGGTTATAGAGACAAATAATCACTCTCACATTCACATCTATGAGTAATATAGATTAACCTATCAGTGCTTGTCTTTGGATGGTGGAAAGAATCCACACAGACACATGCAAACTCCACACAGAAAGGTCCCATCGACTGGTGTTGGAATTGAAACCAGGGCCTTCTTGCTGTGAGGCACAAGTGCTAACCACTACACCACTGTATTCTTATTAATTTGGAAACAGTTTTACAATATAGTAAAAAAAAAAACACATCCCTGTAATTTATCTATCAGGTCAGGGGCAAAGGTGGGTGTTACATTTGAGTCATGTTTTAAGTAATATCTTTCAGGATGTTGCAACATATTCAGCTTTAAAACCAGAGGATGTTTCCTTTTAAATGAAGTCATGCATTTTGACCTTTAACCTACACAGCGTAACTTTTTAAATTCACAATACTTTAGAAAGTTCCATGAAATTCTTTGACGTTAAAACAACATTGAATAATAACAGAAACAACCTTTTAACCTGAAGCTAGAGGTAGGTTTTCTATTATTACAAATATAATAACAATATGTCTGTTTGACTTCACTTGAAAACAGATATCTTGTGCCAGTGCCCATCAGGCTAAACATAGTATACAGGGTGTCCCATAAGTCTCCATACATAGGAAAAATAAACGATTTTTATTTATATAGTATGCTCTATATGACTGCCAGTTCAGTTTGTTGCTTTTTATTCAAATACATTCTTTGCATTCTCTGAAATATATATACAAATACATTCTATACATATATGTATGGACTGTATTATGTCTCCTATGCATGGAGACGTATGGGACACCCTGTATATTTATAGAACACTTTAAACCACTGGTTCCTAAACTGTTTCAGTTTGAAATCTAGAATTCAAAAAGATCTGTCTTCAAGACCCCAAAATTATAAAAATGTATCATGAGTTGCCATAGACCTACCCTTCTATTTGTATTTTTTTTAGCCCCACCCCCAAATTATTTATTGTGAGGGTATTGTTTTTACTTTGAGTTTTGTCTGAAAGGGTTCCAGAATAGATCGCATTAAATGTTGGTGGTTGGTGTAGGCTTAAGGCAGGGGTCACCAATCCTGGTCCTTGACGACCCCTATCCTGCATGCTTTAGATCAGGGGTGCCCAATCCTGGTCCTCGAGAGCTACTATCCTGCATGCTTTAGTTGGATCTCCCTTCCAACACACCTGATTCAAATGATAAACCTCCCATCAAGCTCTGCAGAAGCCTGATAATGACAGTCAGGTGTGTTGGAAGGGGCATACATCTAAAACATGCAGGATAGTAGCTCTTGAGGACCAGGATTGGGTACCCCTGCTTTAGATGTTTCCCTCTTCCAGGACACTTGAAGGTCAGTATCAGGTTTCTGTAGACCTTGATGATAGGCTGATCAGATGTCTTGGAAGAGGGATACATTTAAAACATGCAGTGACCCCTGGTCTAAGGTCAAGGCCACCAAAAATTTGTTTTCAGATTGATAAGAGATAGGGGTAATTAGGAAAAATGCTTTTGAGGGTCAGGGTTTGTTGTGCCTGATATCACTTGTTTTTTCTTTCTTTCTTAATTTTTTTGTTAGATCTACATCTTTTACTCAGTGACATTTTCTGTTTCTGTCTCATGCCACTTGCAACTACTCTCAACATTTCACATGAATTTGGGCTAGCTAGACAGACAGACAGACAGACAGACAGACAGACAGACAGACAGACAGACAGACAGATGGTCAGTCATTGATTGATTTGATCCCAAAATGGAAAATTGCAGCTACAATAACGATATTCTCTGGTTAGTAACAAAAATGTGTTTGTGTGTTATTCAAGATTCAAGATTCCTTTATTGTCATTCAACTTACCCATGGGCGTAAAATTGTGTATGGACACTATGGACGTGTCCACACCAATATTTGGATGTTTTTGAAATGTCCATACCAATTTTTGATTTGGAAATTACATGACATTTAGGAAACAAAAAGTTACTGTATTTTCTGGACTGTAAGGCGACACTTAAGACTTTAATTTCCTCCAAAAAGCACAATGCACCTTATATATATATGGATTAATTTTGGTTGTGCTTAGTGACTCGGAATTTTGGCTTTTTATCTGATAATTTAGACTTTTTTTCCCTTCATAATTTTGACTTTTTATCTGATAATTGTGCCTTTTTTCCTCATAATTTTGGCTTTTTATCTCAAAATTGTTACTGTTTATCTAATAATTTTGACTTCACTTAATGCACTTTATAATCCAGTGCACCTGACATATGAAGAATCTAAAAAAATAAACCATTCATTGACAGTGCGCCTTATAGTGACTAAATATTGTCATCAACAAACCCTTACGACGTGACAAAAATGAGACGAAACTAGATGTAAACGTGGGTCTTGTGACGATAACTATAATGAAATATATAATGCAGTTATAGATGACCAATAAAGAACAGACAAAATGTGGCTTAAGAAATAAAAAAAAATCCTAAATTGTCTTTTAGTTTTTGTCGACAAAAACAAAATGAGTCGTTATTTTAATTCTTTTAGCCATGTTCTTATTTACTTTTTATTTTTCGTTGCTGTCTCTCGTGACGAAGTCATTAAATTATGTCCCCATCAATGTCAACATCATGATTACTCCCATGATTATACCAGACAGGTACTCAGTGGAAGAACATTTCGTTTATGTTTGGCCCGACTTAAAAACAACAACATTCTTAAATTAAAATATGTACATAAGAGATTTTGTTCATAATATATCATAACTCTACAATTAAAATAAATAGAAAATAAGTAAAAACAATGCATTTAAAACTCCTAAAACCCTAGCAAAGTCCTTAAAAAGTACAGAAGTTTTAATAGTGCAGATTCGTGTTATTTAATTTTGCCCAAAGCAAACACATTTTTTTTTTCCCACTCAAGTTTTGGTAAGACAGGTGCACATTCCACTGACCTTAAACAAAGAACTCGTCAGTACCGTTACCACCAGCATTACATCCTCTGAAGACTGCATGCCCTGGCTCCTTTTAAGGGCTGACGATGGGATGTGAACACTGTGACCAATAATCCCCACCTCAGCCTTGAAGTCAAGATATACATAGAAACTGGTCACATATTCACACATATTATATAGGAGGGTGTTGAGCCGCATTTTGGACTCACGGTGCATTTTGTAATAAATGTCCAAAATGTAATAACTTCTTCATTTCATTTTGTAATAAAGCCACATTTTATAATAAACTGCTCCAACACATTTTGTACTAAATTTTGCCACATTATGTAATAAGTTATTACATTTTCAGAAGATTATTACAAAATGCACTCGCAACTTTTTTATTCTCTAGAAAATTTAATAACATGGTGCATTACGTAATAAAAATTCTAAAGCATAGTTTGTTTGTTAATTATATTTTACTTTAATTTAATAATAAAAAAACAAAAAAACCTTGGGGCTTAGAGAGCTGCTGTGACCGGATAATTTATCCACTAAAATTAATTTTAAACGAATATGAAATTGCCTCAAAAGGCTAAACAAACAAACAAAAAAAATTCTACTTCCAAAATATATCCGTAATTTCAAATTGTCCATATGTCTAATTACCAGCCAAGACATAAACCACTTGGAATGTTTCTCAAACAGCTCCTTGAGTTTTAATGCCACACCAACAAAACGCCCTGCTGCTGCAAAATGGAATAAATTATTACATAATGTGGCAAAATTTATTACAAAATGTGGCAGTTTATTACAAAATTAAATTAAAAGCTATTACATTTTGGATGTTTATTACAAAATGCACTGTTATTACAAAACGAGGGGCATCAAAAACCCCAAAAATAAAAATGTAAGGACACATTTGAGAGTATTTTGATGATTTTTGTTGATGTTTTAGGTTCAGCATAATGTAGAAGCTGTAGAATAACATATGTATTTGATGTGGGATTTTTATTATAAGACAAAATAGACAAAAATATCACTTCACCACTTCAGATGAGTTCACAGTAGTACGGATGAAATCAAACTGTCGTCGAGAAGGATGGCAGCTAGTTATATTATCTTCAACACACCTATGGTCAAACAAGTAAGCAATTCAGCAACAATATTTATACTATACTTTTCCTCTTTTGAGCATTCCTTTAACATATTTATATCTGCCATCAGACTAAAGATGTGTGTGTGAAACTACTTTTACACACAGTGGAATAAACAGAGAAATACAGTCATGTGCAAATAGTTCCTGAAAGTTTAATGAACTGACGGAAGACATGTTTTACTCAACAGACAACGACATTACATTACATTTTCTTGTTCAGTTTTGTATTCTGTTCAAATGTCACTGAAAAATAGGAATAAGCTACTAGTTTCAGAAATAAAGGAACAAGTGTCTGTAAGTTTCAGAGAAAGGAAAACATTGAAGAGGAGCATTTAGCTTTAATGTTTAAGGTCTTGTGTGTCATTTACCTTGTCCAGTCATCATCTTTTTGACATTCACTGATTACCTTGTCACAATTATGTGCTGGATAGGAAGATAAAGAAAATAGAAATGTCAAAAATAGCTATCTTTTCCACATCAAAGTTGTTTTCATAGCACAAGAACCAATTAAATACAAAGGTTGTGGCTACATACTGGAAGTAGAAGCTGAAATAACTAACTCATATACAACTTGTATAGAAGCATAATATTGACTCAGACTCAGAAAAGATGTTGTAGAGTTACTATGTATCTGGTTTGTAAGGCTTAAAAAATCTTGTATACCTTGTCATATTATTAGTTTAAATAATATTGTCCTCACATATCAGTAAATGTCAGAAACTTACCATGAGTCCAGGTGACAGAGGACAAAAAGAATGTAACAGGTATCAATATAATCCACATTGTGTCTCACTACACACACACACATGAGATGACAGCTCTATGTGCAGCACTGTTTGTGGTTTGGCAAATGAGACGAGTTTCATATCTGCAAATGTCACATGGTGACATGGGAGCTGAGGTGGAGAGGAAATGACTCATTTCAATTGCAAATTTAACACGTATATTGTACTTTTTGGTATACACATTTTATTTTGCCAATTGTTTTATTATTTCCTGCTACATTTTTGAGCAACATGCAGAAATGTAAACTGCTAGTCAAAAGTTTGGAGTTGATTTTTCTTTATTTTTTTTTTATGACTTTTTACATTGTAGATTCTCCCTGAAGGCATCAAAACTATGAATGAACACATGGAATTATATGGTTTAAAAAGTTTGACATTATACAATGCATGTTTTAGATTTTATATGCGTTGTAAAAACCACATATTTTATTTTATTATTATTTTTTTTATTATTTTTTTTTTTTTTACTATATTGCACATTATTGGCATTCTGTCGATAAGCTTCATGAGGTAGTCACCTGAAATGCCAGTTCCCAGTGATGCTGAGCACTTGTTGGTTCATGTCACTTAAATGAGAAGGTGTGTCCAAACTTTAGACTGGGAGAGTATCTGTCATACACTGTAAACCCGAATGTTCAGAATCACTAAATATATTAAGATGTGAATACTCAAAGTTTCAGAAATAGTACTACTAACTTAAATGTATGAAGTTGCTGTAACATGTTCTTCTTTTTAAGTACTTCCAACTAATATTTTTTTTTTTATTAAGGGGAACTATTGTGGATATAAGTGAACATAACTTAAAATATATGAGGTACAATTTAGTGGAATTACGTCATTAAATGCTGAGAATGATATTGTTCTGTTATTTCTATTGTTTCAAATAAGGATGATTGAACAAAGTAAAATTAACTGATGTAGTAGATGCTGAAATTTTATTCAATTTTATTCATTTTATTCAGGCCAGCTGTGGTTCAGTTGGTAGAGCGAGTCGTCCAATGACTGAAGGGTTGGCGGTTCGTGTCCTGGCTCTGTCTGTCCACATGTCCAAGTGTCCTTGAGCAAAGACACTGAACCCTGACTTAGTCTCTCAGCTGGACTGACAGAACCTTAGTTAATAAGTAATGTTTTAATTGAAGTATACTTTAATAAGCATTCATTTCATTTATGTGTTTATTCGAACAGGTAAAAAAAGTAAAACATACAAAATAGTTTAGCAGAAATTAAAATGACACCTCTTTAGCATCTATATTTTAAGTTCTGGAAACTTGTATTTTTTAAGTTTCATCAACTTAAAATAATTGAGGCAATTGATTGTCTTCAATTTTTGGAGTTCTGCTAACTTATTGGTGTTTACAGGATAAGTCATTGACAGTTGACAGTGAAAAATTGTTCAAAAATAGATCTGTTTTAGTTCCTAAGACGTAATAGCTGACGTTATCTGATGCAAATACAAAGTTCAAAAGGCTTCTGTTTTCCATAATACGCAAGAAAAACATAGTCATACCATTTAGGCGTGATTGGCACCACATGCTGACATTGTCTCTTCATGGGGAAGTGAGATCAGTTGTCTAGAGTCTAGACTTGAATTCCTTGGAAATAAAAATTACAATTTTGAAATGCTTGACAATTGAGATAACTTTCACACTTTAAGATTTCAAACATTTTACTGAAATTCTGGGGTTAAAAAAACAGCAACGTCTTTGACCAAACATGACAGAATTGTAACTGGAATATCAAAGCTTGCAAAATAAAAAAAATACAAAAATTGGATAAATTGATGGTTCAAATAATCAGTCATATGATTACCATGACATGTCACATGTCATCCAAGGTGTTCAAAGTACTCACATCTGTATTCAATTAGAAGTACAGCTACTTGTGTGAAAAAATACTCTGGTTAAAGTAGAAGTACTGATTCAACTCTTCTACTTAAGTAAAAGTAAAAAAGTACAACTTCTCAATTGTAATAAAGTACAAAAGTAAAAAGTAAAACAGCTTTTTTTTTATCATGAACGCAATTATACTTCAGAAAATATAATTGGAAAATAAAATCAGAAAAGTTTCCAAAGGATCTAAAATAAATCCTTTAAAAGTGAGTTACTGTGCAGATAATGTGTTTGATCGAGTCACAGTTACTTAGTTTTGTGGATATGGGCAGGAAATTTAAGGAAAATGGGGGAAGAAAAGTCACAATTGAGATAAAAAGTTGTAGGATTAAAAAATAAAATAAAAAAATATATATATAGAGAAGTAAATATGAGATAAAAATGCTGAATTTCAAGAGAAAAAGTCAACATTATGTGATAAAAAGTCAAAATGATAACATAATAGTCATATAACGATAATATATAAAGTGACAGTTTTTTTCCTCCACTGATTTTCTCTCTAAAGCGACAGATTTTTCATACTGTCACATCTGTTTAGTTTGTAAAAGTAACAAGTCTATTCTGAGAATGTAAAGAGTATAAAGTGCAGATATTTATGTAAAAATGTAGGGAGTAAAAGTAAAAAATTGCCAGAAAAATAAATACTAAACTAAAGTACAGATACCTAACAAAAAATCTACTTAAGAACAGTAATAAAGTACTTTTACTGAGGTACTTTACACCTTACATGTCATTTGTTTAGGCTTTATCTGACAAGAAATTGGGTTTAATCACATTTTAGTCCTGATCTACGCTGAGCTCTCTGTCAGAAACCATAAGGTGCTTGTCTTTAAACTAATAACTGCATAATTTAGTGGAATCACCATTTCCAAACCTTCACTCCTTTGACACCAAGTATTTCTCAAGTATTCTTTAAAACTTTGAACACAACATTTTAAATAATCCACATAAAATAATCCAAGCCAAGTGCTTCAACAACCACAATAACAAAGAATTTTCAGGCAACTCTATTATGTACCACATTTTCCGTTCTTTTTTTTTTTTTTTTTTTTTTTAAAACCTATACTTTAACAATATCTGTACTTTCATTTCAACAAAGGCCTTACCTCATCTTTTAATGCCTGTCAGGGAAATTCCGTGTTATTTCTGTTTTGCATCATTGAATGTTTTCACAACAACATGATCAATTTCCTCTAAAACAGGTGGGACAATGACACAGATAAAAAGGATGATTCTATGGTCCCCTAGTGGGACTAATAAAGGAATATCTTATCTTATCTTATCTTATCTTATCTTATCTTATCTTATCTTATCTTATCTTATCTTATCTTATCTTATCTTATCTTATCTTATCTTATCTTATCTTATCTTATCTTATCTTATCTTATCTTATCCATCTGTGACAAGACAATGTGACAAAATTTTAAAAAACATCTAACAAGGCAAAATAATGTAAGAAATGTAACAACTCAAAATAAGACAAAATAAAATAAAACAAGCTGTATTATTATTATTATTATTATTATTATTATTATTATTATTATTATCATTGTCATTATCATTATCATTATCATTATCATTATCATTATTATTATTATTATTATTATTATTATTATTATTATTATTATTAGACAGAATATTTTAATATCTTGTCTCGTCATCTGAACCCACTTTATCCTCACTAGGGTCATGGGGGTCACTGGGGGCCTAATCCAGCTACAATGGGTGAAGGCGAGGTACACCCTGTATGAGTCTCCACATTTATAGACAAACAATCACTCTCACATTCACACCTATGGACATTTAGATTAACCAATTAACCTATCAGTGCATGTGTTTGGATGGTGGGAGGAAACCAGAGTTCCCGGAGAAAACCCACGCAGACACGGAGAGAACATGTAAACTCCACACAGAAAGGTCTGGTTGGTGTGGGAATTTTAATGTTATATGACATTATTGCGATGTTGAATTACCATTACCATGACAACAGTAGAGTCTTCAGGACATTTTAAAGCCCATACAGTACATAGACAGTAACAGTGTCACCTATGGTAAATTGGCATAGCTATAAAAGACAAAACTGACGCTGCTGCCTTCTTTAAAAGGCTGCACATCAACAAAATATGTGAAATAGAAATAAAATTACAGTCTTTTGTGTTTTGTGTGTTTTTTTCAAATCAATCCAATCTTCAACAAAAGCGCTTGTACTGCATGTAGACATGACAATAACTATTGTAAACAATTATTATCCTAGGATCTAGTCTGTCCCCAGTGGCCGCAAATGGTATTTGCTACGGGGAGACAGACTAGACAGCCTAGGATCTGAAAATCCAAAATGGGTCGGACCAATCAAATCGCCCTGCCTCATGACGACACAAATACGACACGTAATGTTGTAATCGCAGAGACGTAGCAGCTAGCACACATTGCCGTTAACACCAGTTGCTAGCTGCTAGACAACATGGCTCATCACCAGGAACAACCATTCGAGCTGGCTTTGGCAGCAACGCTAGGTGAATTAAAATGACAGTTTTCCCTGCGAGAGGAGCAGAAAATGGCACTTAAGCTGTTTTTGGAAAAAAGGGACGTTGTCGGAGTTTTGCCCACCGGGTATGGCAAAAGTTTGATTTATCAGCTGGCTCCGCTAGTGGGACGACGCATGGGTCTGCACAACCCGCTGGTGATCGGCAACAGTCGTTTAGTGCCATTCTGTTTTCTACTGTTCTACACTCACCAAATAGCCTACTTAACTCTGTGCTACTACTAGCCTGGTAGCCAAACGCCGACTAGCTAGCTAAGCTGCTGCACTCGTTTTGAGACTACATTCTGGTGTGTTCTTCCGGTGACGCTGTCTACGAAATCCATGTTCATCGCTCTGATTGGTTGGCTCTGACTGGTTGGCTCTGACTGGTTACCCATCCAATAGCGTGGCGTTGTGTAAAGAGAAAACTTGACAGACAGCGGTTATCCCGCCCACAAATTTGCCTAGACTTTCTAGACTCTCCCCGTAGCAAATGCAGTTTGCGGCCACTGGGGACAGTCTAGATCCTAGGCTAAACAATTATTGGACAGAATTCGGACAAAAAATGCACCAAAGCTGACTGCATTTTCCAATCTCAATATGTATTATAATGCTTATTGTGTTAACAGCATTTGGGATAGTTGCCTTAACACTAGAGCTGTGAACAGTGTGTACTCCCATGATGTCATAAAATGCAGAAAATTGCTTGTTTTTAGACTTTTTGAGAGTGTAGAATGCTGACCTCTGGTGATTTTGAATGCCAACACTATATCTGCGTTCGTTTTAAACTCAAAGTTTTGAGTACTCTGGTTTCCTCCCACCATCCAAACACATGCACTGATAGGTGAATTGGTTAAACCAGGGGTGTCACACTCTATATTTGATATGAATTGACATTGACAAAAACAAAATGAGACGTTATTTTAATTATTTGAGCTGTGTTCTTATATATATATATATATATATATATATATATATATATATATATATATATATATATATATATATATATATATATATATATATATATTTTTATTTTTATTTTTTTTATTGTTGCTGTCCCCTGAAAGGCTGAGCCACTTGACATTGTTTAAATGAATAGTTATTTCAGTAAAGTGAGCATGGATCAGTACATGTTTACATATGCAAATCCAGCATAAATGGGCCTTTTTAGAAAGCTGTGGCATTGAGTATTTACTGAAGTTAACATTGACTTCTGTACAGAGACATGATGGGAAATTAAAAGTGTAAAGAAGCATCAACCTTAGGACAGATTAAAAGGCTGTGAGTCAGTGTGTAGTGTTTGCATTGACAAAGAAAAAACACCAAGAGAAAAACAAGCAGAGATTGAGTTTCTGCTGCCATTTGTGTCCTCGTCCATGGGAAGTCAATGAGCAGAGCTGGACAAAAGACTGCAGCTGGACCAGAGACACTTCACTGTAGCCTTGATCACACCTTCAAAGGAAAAGACATTTCATAGAACAGTTCAGTTCTGTTCAGAGGTGGTAAAAGTCCTCACATTCTGTACTTAAGTAGAAGTACAGCTGCTTGTGTGAAAAAAAAAAGAAAAAAAAAGAAAAAAGTACAACTTCTTAATTGTAATAAATTACAAAAGTAAAAAAGTAAAACAGCATTTCTTTTTTTTTTTTTTGCCATGAACACAATAACATTTATTTCACCAGGAAAAAATCTAAAGTATCTAAAATAAATGATTTGAAAGTGAGTAGATAATGTGTTTGATCAGGACACACAGTCACTCGGTTTTGTGGATATCGACAGGAAATTTTGGAAAAATGAAAAAAAAAAAATCACAATTGAGATAAAGTCATCATGATATAAAAAAAGTTATATGACATGTTTTTTTAAATGCATAATTATAAGAGAAAAAGTCAAAATTGTGGGATAAAATGTTAAAATTATGAAATTAAAAGGTCAAAATTATGAGATAAAGACACAATTATGAGATAAAATGTTAAAATTATGAGATTAAAAAGTTAAAATTATGAGACAGAGACAAAATTATGAGATTAAAGTCAAAATTGTCAGAGAAAAAAGTCAAGATTTTGAGATAAAATGTTAAAATTATAGAAATAGAAGTATAATAATTTAAGTCTCCTCCACTCATTTTTTCCTCTGGTGATATATTTTTCATAGTGTCACATCTGTTTAGTTTAAAAAAAGTAATGAGTCTATTCTGAGAATGTAAAGAATATAAAATATCGATATTTATACAAAAATGTAAAAGTAAAAAATTGCCGAAAAATAAATACTCAAGTAAAGTACAAAGTACAGACACCTAAAAAATGTAAGTATAGTAATGAAGTACTTTTACTTAGTTACTTTCCACCTCTGGTTCTGTTGGACTGAAGGCTTGTGTGACCATTGATGTTAACAATCGTCTGTGGCTTGAATCACACCAGACACACAACTGTCCACACCAATATTTGAATAGGAAATAACATGACATTTGGGAAACAAAAGGTTAGTGTATTTTCTGGACTATAAACCACGGTGCACTTTATATATGGATTAATTCTGGTTGTGTTTGTTTACTGGGAATTTTTACTTTTTTTTCTCTGGGGGAGGGGGTTGGGGGGGGGGGGGTTACATAGATTGTTTATATCAGTCGCTGCAAATTATACAGAGCGGTCTTGGTCTGTGGGATTCAACTGAATCCATATTTTAAGTCCAACTCCTAGTATTGTTTGTTAAAAACTTTCCGAACACGTCTGTGTTTTTTTTTTACTTATTTTGCTAACATGTTGGTTACATTTTTGCCGTTCAAGTGACAGAGATGTAACCAAGAGGATCCACTTATTTTTCAAAATAAAAGATTGTTCAGACCAAAGACTAATAAATACAAGAGAAATAAATAATGAATTAATTATTAGGCGGCCAGTGACCCGGTACCAATTGATTCACATACTAGTACCAGTACCGGTTCGTGAAACTTTCAGAGATAATTGATAATGTGTCACCATTACCTTTTGAGCTATAAAGGTCAAAGGTCAAGGTCACAGCACAGTGAAGGTCAACAGCTAAAACACACAAGTGGTGATATCTCAGAATCCAAACAAGATAATATCACATGTTTTTTTGCATTCACTTCATCTTACCTTCACACATCAGATCACCGGGACCAGTACCGGTCCGTGGCCCGAGGGTTGGGTACCACTGTTCTAATCTATTTGTGTGATTGTTTGTTTTTACTAGAGAGCCTGATTGCTCACTTTCCCCTGTAAGTTGTTTTGGATAAAAGCGTCTGCCAAACGCATAAATAAAATAAAATAAAATTAAATTAAATTAAATTAAATTAAATTCATAAAATGAGATGATGAGTTCTTGTGTCTGTACTGTGTATTATGTTCATTAGATTAAGAGGGTTCTCTGGGTTAATCCTTAAAAACTATTATGGATTAACCCAGAACAATAACAACTATTATTATTATTATTAAGACACTATTCATTCAGTTTTTAGTTGATTTCAGCAGGTCTAGTAGCTGTTGTGTACTGTAGTATGTGTGTGTTTGTGTGTGTGTGTGTGTGTGTTTTAGTGGCTTTTGTGTGACGTCTGAAGGCAATTTGCATCTGTTTATGAAAAAGCTGAAGATCATTTTTAAAAAAAAGTGTGGTTATACAATTGTGTTAAGACATGTAATAGATCATAACTTTAAATGGAAAAAAAAGGCTTTATGCACAGTTTTGTAACTTAAATTTAACATTGTCAAATCCATTATAGTTCATCTTCCACATTCAGCCTAATATGATCTGAAGAGAGCTGCACTGGTAGAAAAACAGAATAATCTGCTAGAAATGATCTCAACTCTAAACAATTCTCTGTGTTTTAGGATTTAAAATTGTTTATATCTACAATCAACCTAAAAGTTCTTGTGAAAAATAAGGGTAATTAAAACGATATTGTCTCATTTGGTCATTTACACATGTGCATTACAATTTACAGTACATTTAACAAATGTGAAAAGCATGAAAATAGTAGAGTTTGTAAGTTTATGAGGTATATATGATTTATCATAACTATTCAGCAGCACCTTCCATCACATGTTATAGATTTATAATGAAGACACTACATGCTAAGCTATGCTAAACTGACTACAACTTGTCACTGTGAGTAGTAGTAGTGACTAAAAACAAATTTCATCATATTCTACACGTGTGTGGACAATAAATCCAAGTGGAATTTCATATCTACGACCGACCTTTGACCCTAAAACGACGAAGGTAAGAAACAACTCAGATCTGTTGTTGTGCAAAACTAAAAATCCATCTTTTCTAAAGCATGGGCGTCACACCTGTGGTGGATGGGGGTGTTACGACAAATCCACAACTACACACCGAACTAATAAAACAAACAAAAATAATAATGAATAAATTCACACAGGTTTGTTCAGAGCTGCACCATTTTCTTACCTTTTCTTTTTTTAATGTTTACTCTTTATTTCCTCTGCTTCATAGAGGCTTAGGATGAGTACGCATATTATTTATATATTATTTATTTATTATTTATTTATTCGTTTATTTATTTATTTAAATCTAGGTCTTTTGTTTACATTTTGAAGAGTTTAAATACAATAACATACTATACAACTGCTAAACATAGGTGCACGCTAACACACGCTAGATGACGTATATATTTTCATCCTCAAACGCTTATTAAAAATTTGCATGAACGATTTTCTCGCAATTTTCAGAACCAAACCTGCCCACCATTCGCAATATAATTCCAAAATTATCTCCACCCACCGCACAACGTGAACACGAGCGGGTAAAACCTTATCTTTTAAAATGTTTTTAATTTTATGGATGTTGTCATTTTACATCTGGGGTTGAAAAATATCTTTTTTATGTTAATACTGACACATTTACAAACATGTTCATTAATATGTTACTGTCTCTATTAAATAAATGTGTTTTTAACTTGCTCCTTTTAACCGTTTTTATTATTGTTTTTTTATTTACTGTGCTTTGTGTTCCTTGCTGTTAATTGCACTGCTGTTTATTATTATTGTTTTATTATTGTGTTTTTATTGATTATTATATTTTTTTGGTCAGACACCATGGTTCCTCACTTTCCCTTGTAAGTCACTTTAGAACAGGGGTCTCAAACTCATTCCTTTCAGGGGCCACATTCAGCCCAATTTAATCTCCAGTGGGCCAGACCAGTAAAATAATAGCATATTAAGCTAGAATAAAAATTAAAATTAAAATTTTTGGTGTTTGTTTTAGTGCAAACAAATCCTATTACCTTATGAGCTTGCTTTAAAAAAAAAAAATCCAACAAGAAAGGTGTGAATAACCTGAAAAAAAACTGAAATATCTCAAGAAAAATACACGCAAGTCTAACAATATTATGCTTCAATTTATCTACTACAAAGACACTTAACTGTTAAAATTCTGCTTAATTTTCTTTAGAAATTTCAGTTTGTTCATATTCGTTCATGTTTTTCACATTTTATTGTTACAGGATAGTTTGTAAATATAAATATTTTACCCAATTTAATGTTATTTTTTCCACTATAACAAAGACAGAAATTTGAATTTGTCATTATTTATAGGCATAATCTACATTATTTTCACATCAAAATGAGAAGAAAATTTGAAGTAATTCTTTTAATATGTTATTACTATAATTTGACTGTAGACCGTATTGGTCTGAAAGTGAAACCTGAACTAAAATCAGTTCCACAGCTTTGACTATATATAATTTTTGCACTTTGAAAATTCATCCTGGGGGCCGCATTAGAACCTTTGCTGGGCCACATTTGGTCCCCGTGCCGCATGTTTGAGACCCCTGCTTTAGATAAAAGCATCTGCCAAATGCTTAAATATATCACATTCACATATGAATCAGTTAATTTAGATTTGTACCTCTTGTAACATTCACTCTCTTGGGGTCACGACAGAAGAAACTTGACTGTGATGCTTTTGGTTTATTCCAGCTGTGATGAATCATGTTAAATCTGTCCGTCTGATGACTTTTAAATACATAAACGGCTTCACACGTTTTACAGACTTGTGTTATCTAAATTTACCACCTCCAGAAAAAGTACTTTCTCTACTTCTTTCATGTTTTAAATTCGCCTGCTTTTCATTTGTCTAAACTAAACACCAGACCAACAGGATACTGCCTGATTAAAATGTATCTTAGTGTCGTTTTTGTTTGTTTGTTTACCTTTGGAATAGTGTGCAAACTGTTTATTATATTTTTATTTGAGTGCTTCAATCACAACCCACCTGCATTTAATTAAAATATTATTTTTCAGCGCCTCGTCCACATGATCCACAGTTGATCTACACTGCCATCTCTAGCACATGCACACACACACACACACACACACACACACACACATGCACACACACAGAAAGTTGTGTGTTCAGTTTTCTCTCTACTTTTGTATGACAATAATCTTGAACTTTTTTTTTTAAATTCTCTTAAATGTGTACTTGTTTGAACTTCATTTGTCAGATCATTCTACGACTTCACACGCTAACAGATATGCACATACTTTTCAGTGTAGTACTAACCCCAGTATATTTTAGATTTAATTCCTTTCTCAGTTCATAACTTTCTTCTCTGTCCCTGAACATTTTTGTATATTACCAGGTAATAAATTATTCCTTGCTTTATAAAGAATTTGTACGATTTTGAGTTTTATTAAATCAATAAATTTCAGAGTATTGGATTTTAGGAACAGCTCATTTGGTACCCTACCTTATGGATTAAACACATTACACTTTTCTGGATAATAAACAGTGACTGGATATTAGTATGGTAAGTATTTACTCACACCTCTACACTGTAGGTCAACTACGGCAGCATTAATGTGTTATAGTCTAACGCACACGTGGGTTAGAGGGTCTCCCTGCTCGGGCCCGGGACCTGGGTGCATGCGGGCAGCAAAATCAATGGACCCTCATGGTAATGTCCTGAACCAGACGGGGGATGACGACGACGACGACTGAGCCCCCCCCACCCCCTCCAGGAAATCACACTCTGATGGTCCACGTTCCCTTTATCAGTCATTAATCGAAATTGTCCATAGATGTGAATGTGAGAGTGACTGTTTGTCGATATATGTTCAGCCCTGAGATGAACTGGAGACTCATACAGGGGGTACCTCGCCTTCACCCATTGTAGCTGGATTAGACCCCCAGTGACCCCCTTGACCCTAGTGAGGATAAAGCGGGTTCAGATGATGAGACTATGTATATATATATATATATATAATCAGTACTTGTACTTTAATCTTTAATCAGAGTACTTTTTTACATAAGTAGCTGTACTTCTACTGAAGTACAGAATGTGAGTACTTTTACCACCTCTGGATAACACACAGATAGTATGTGTCAACTCTACTCTGACAACCTTACAACATCTGAAGATAAAGTACTTGTAGTAAAAAGTTTGGACTTTTTCTGGACAGCTTTATTTACTGTAAAGGGGAAATGAAAGCAACAACACTGAGGGAATCTGTGATGATGAATTTACATAAGTTATACAAAATCTGGGAAAATAAAGATATATTGGTTATAGATTTGATGCAGAAAAATCCAACTCTAGGCTGAAGTAGGTTGGGAATTGCAGGGAATTCAGAAAATGTGTCATGGTGTTGATGTTTGACTAGGACAGTTCAAAGACAACAGTGTGACAGAGAACCACACGACACTTACCCAGAGACTCTGAAAGGGTTAGGGTTACTTTTAGTTCTAGATTTACCACCTGGGAAAAATCAACATACAAATCAATACCTGTTTACATGTGTTTTTCTTCTCTTTTCCAACAAGGAACTGAAGCCTTGACTTGTTCTCAGTCTAACCACAGTTGTCTGCCAAAATGATTTGTTCCATAGTTTGTAATGTGGTCACTGTATGTTTTAAGACTTCATTAGAATTCAAAGGAACTAATGAAAAAGGAGATCAAGATGGTGTTTTTATGTGGTTCACAAGGTTTGACAGAATGTGACAGAAAAACACATGGACTGAACAACTGTCATCAGAGGGGGGACACTGAGCTTTTCTTTTCTTTTGTATGAAACAGTACAAAAGCATGTACTGTATCATAAAGGTAAGAAAGCTTGAGGAAATTTTCCAACAGGAAATAACAAGTCAAGCCAAAGACAAATTTTTATACATAACTGTTGATTATTATTTGCATTATCACTTGCTCTGATGTTTTTCATCGCAGCTTCTGTATACAGGTTAAAAACCCCCCCACAACTTTTGATTAGAGACTTTGATAGAAATTTATTGAGATTCCAGTAGCAGCACAACATTGAAGACGCACAAGTAATGCAACAAAATAGCAAAACAATAACTCTAAAAAAAGAAAAACTGTATTTAAAAAATCAAGTAATTATTGCACATTGTACAGTTCTTGTACAACAATAATAATAATAAAGTAATAATAATATAATATAGTGATAAGAAATTGGTCATTTTGTATGCATGCGTGTATATATATATATATACACCACTAAAATAAACAGACTATACTGTATATATAGACTATACTGTATATATATATATATATATATACAGTATAGTCTGTGTGCGTGTGTATTTTAGTGGTGAGTATCACTTTAATTAAAACAAGTTGTTATAGAAAAGCAAACATCAGAAGAGATGGGGATTTTTTTTCCCTTTAAAAACCAACACTCCCAATAATCCCTTTTCTGTAGTGATTACATTACATACAAGATTACTGAGGGAAATAACTGCTCCTGGCATCTGATAGTGAAATTCATATAATAAAAAACTGTTTTTTAACTTTTTATGTAAAGTCCTCTTAAAGGACAGGAAACGTTGTGTGGGGCCAGTGTAACCTGTGACTGCCAGACTAATCCTTAAACAACAAGTCATCTGCGTCTTCTCTGTCCATATTTGGTTTTGAAGAAACATTATCAACAGGTAGTAGTCAGTCTTGATTATAGTGTAGGATTTTTTTGGTCTTGTTTTGTTTTTGTGCTTTCATTGGTGTTTGAATTGGGTTTTCTACAATATGTCTAAATTAAAACATTGATTCATTCATTGGTTGATCTCCTATCTACGTTGCTAAATCACCCTTCCTTCACCTCGAAGGAATATATCATCAAGATAAAAATAGATGGAAAGGAGATAAAAAATCCAGCTTCACTTTGCAACTACAATATTCTGAAGATGGATTCTGACAGTCATACCATGGTGCATTGTTACTGTCTTATTTGTGCAGGATGTAAACACATAACACAACACAGTAAAACAACAAAAAATATGACTTCATTACCAAAGTTTGACAGAAATAGACCTAAATAAAAGCTAGACTCCGTCACACTCACCCTCCTATTCACACCTCTGTCAGTATGAGTGATGAAATGGTGTTTACTCTCTTTTCTTCACTCTTCTTTCTTCAACTGCTGCATCACTTCTGTCCTTTCACTTTGTCACAATACATGCGTTACTTAATGAAATACTAAAAGAAGCACTGGAGTATCTAAAGCACTCTTAACAGTGTTTAGGTCATTTAACTGTATTAGAAACTTTCTTAAACAAAATTATTTGGACAAAGTCATTGCATCAAATCATATCTGACCTGCTCTATATCATATAAATGGTTTTGATTGGTTTTTATTTAAACCCATCTAGGTTAAATGGGAGCATTTCCAGACTGATGCATCTGGTTCCAAGCCTAGGATACAGTTCCCTGATGAAGGATATTTATCTATCTGCTATTACATCTAGGCTTTATCTCTCTAATGACAGGAAGGTCTAATCTGATTTGCTTGCTGAAGTCTTCATAGGAGTTGAAGTCATCCTGTCCTTGTATTCACTCATCCTCTGTCTCCTGGTAGATAGACAAATCCACAGGAAGATAAAGAATCCTGACAAATGATACAGAGAAATGAAGTATTAATCCCGATGGTATAGTCTTTTGAGAAAGATGTGTGGTGGAGGCACAAGAAACCCCACCCCTTACAAACATTTTAGCTCTTAATGGACATCTCCTCAAAATGTGATACTATGGGTTTTACCTTTCAAGGTCAAAGGTCATGATGCCATTTTGAAGCTCATGTCAGATTTCTTATCTGTCAATAATAGCAACTAAGTCTCTATCTCTACTTGTTTTTCCATTGTTGTGTATTTTATTGATAGAGTGACCTCTGACCTCTTGGGTCAATAATATGTCAAAAAGTATACACACAAGATGCAGAATAGAAAGACATGCATTTTGGTGCACACTGGAAGTCTCTATGATGAATAGCTCAAAGGCTATATACAAAATTGTAATTTGACCTTTATTATAATCTTGACCTTTGACCTCGAGTTTGTCCTTCATGGTTCTGTTGGTCAACGTACATCAACAGTGAGAGCAAAAAGAAGCTATATGCAAAACTGAGTATACAGGAATAATATAAAGGAACATTCCTGATTTGCCCTATCTCTTATCATTGCAAAAACATTTTTGGTGATCTTGAGTTTGACCTTTGACCTACATTCATTAAAAATTACTTTGCACCTTTCATGAAAATTTCATGGAAATTGGTCCAGTAGTTTTTGCATAAAGTTGCTGACAAACAAATGGACAAATTAAAAGAAAGAAAAAAAAAGTGGCGCCAGGCACAACAAACCCTTCCACACATTTGACCTTACATGCCCTATCTCTTATCATTGTCAAAACACATTTTTAGTCCCTGTGACCATGACCTTTGACCTGCATTCACCAAAATGTAGTGGGATCTATTGTGGACCACCTCGCACCTTTCCTGAAAATTTCATAGAAATTAGTTCAGTAGTTTTTTTTGCGTAAACCTGCTTACAGTCAAACATACAAACAAACCAACAAACTAAAAACAAATACTCAATTACAAAAATATTTGATAGTTGCATCTAGGTCTGTAACTAGCCATTGTTAAATAAAAGCTCTGAACATTTAAAATTCCTTCCGTTATCTGCGTTTTTTTAGTGATCAATATCAGTGATCGGGCCAAAAAATGCTGATCAGTGCATTACTTGTGGGGTGGGGGATCTAGATAAATCCGCAGGAAACCCCCCCCAAAAAAACAAAACAAAAAAACAACACAAACCTTGACTGGAGTTGAGGATGCAGAAAAGGTAGAGAATGACATAGTTGGTGTATCCTGAGCCTAGAAATGCAAGGCCCCAGGTCGTCCCCATCAGACATGTAATCCCCATCACTGTGAGACCACTTCTGCAGGAGTCACTCAATCTGCTTGAGCTCATCCAAGACCTGCTCTTAGTCTCTGTTCCAGGCTTTAAATTGTGTTTCAGCACTTGTTTCATCCTACAGATGCTGGATGCCACCGCCACCAATATACCAGAGTTGAAAATGAATGTAAGGGTGAAGTAGACCAGGTTCACAGAGTAGAAGTAAGAGTCATCTACGATCCAGCAGCTGTAACACAGTATTGCAGTAGTTTTGACTATATTTCAGACTGGACACGTCACTAACCAACAGAGCGACATTTTTCATCTCTACATGATTCTACTAACTTGACTAAAAATGTATAAGATACAAACAACTACTATGTACCAAGCTTTGTATTTCCAGATGTTTCCCAGAAAGCTGTAGACTTAGCAACAGTGTAAGTGACGTAAATCAGCTTATATTATTATTATTATTATTATTATTATTATTATTATTATTATTATTATTATTATTATTATTATTATTATTATTATTATTATTATTAGTAGTAGTAGTAGTAGTAGTAGTATTATTATTATTATCATTATCATTATCATTGTTATTATTATTATTATCATTATTGTTGTTGTATTGATTGATTATTTATTATATTCCCCAATTCTCCTCTTTTGTCTCTCTATTTCCCCACTAGATAGAATCCCTCATAACAGAATATCAACTTAACCCCTTAATGCCAGAATCTAAATATCAGTAGCCTATCTAAAAAAGTAAATTGTAAAATAAGTGGACATAATTAAATTGACTATAGTACAGCCAGATTTTTTGGAATGTTGCATTAAAGGTGTCATTCCATGGTTATTTCATTAATATTACTGTGTTCTCCATTGTTATTGAATACATTGTGTGTTGGTTCTATTTAAAAAATTTTTTACCGGATTGCTTTGTTTCCAGCTGTTTTTTTGCACGGTAGAAGAATGACTTGAGGTCGAACAACAGCGTTTACCGGTACTTCCTTATACATGTCCATGATGCCGTCACAAGGCATCTCTGATTCGCTCAGAATGCTTGAAGAAATACTACCCCCTACCTTCTCGCTGTATATGTATTTACCTTTACCCAAGTAGCATCCAGCTAAGTTTTGTGCTGTTCCTTGTTCTGAAAATGTGGTTTTATTTCCACAGAGAGCACATGAACCAGTTTGATCTGCCATTTTTTTCAGTTTGTGCAGCAGCTACTGTGGCTATGTCTTCTCTTGTAGATGCTAATGCTAATGCTACTTTAGATTCGCTGCCGGGGACGGGCTTAACCCCACGTGGATGACGCTAAAGTCTGTTTGACGTCAGCCGGACCGGCTTTTTGTAGGTCCCTCGTTCCTCTTGTTGTTTTCTGTGAATGCAGTATGCAGCCAGTGGAGGTGATGAACCACTTTCAAAGGCAGCATGTGTTGGTAAGTTGGGGTGACCCATCAGATTTCAAAAGGAGCGTGGAAAAGTGGTTTTGAGCAGAATGACACCTTTGAGGGGCGATAATGTAAGAACACACTAACATGATGCCTGTATGGCAATGTAATAAACATGTCTTTACTATTCCTGTGCTTATGTTTACAACAGGATATTGGCTTATTATTAACTTTTCCCATTTCCACTCTTTAAAAAGCAATAGGAAAATGGTCATATTTTGTTTCTTCATGCTAAGCATAAAATATCGTGGAAATCTGTTCGCAGACCAAGCAGTCAGGGTTGAGGGGTTATTATAGTGCCTTACAGTTATCCTTAAAGGGAAATATAGTACTTTTGTCAAGATTTGAGCCTCATTTATGGAGTTTCTGGAGGGGATGAATTCATAACAGCTTTGGAGTCTACTGTGTGTTTTTTTTTTTAATTTACGTGCCTATCTTTTGTTTGTAATTCCTTTTCTTTCTTTATAAACTATAATGAGAAAAAGTCCGTACCACTAATACCTGCGTATTGTCAATTTCTTCAAGTGCCCTTATGTTATTATGGAAGTGTGTCTTATTGTTATGTTCTGTTGTGTGTTTTCGTATTATAACTGAAAAAGACAATTAAAAATAAGTTTAAAAAAAAGGCAGATTTAGTAAAAACAAATTACAATAATATTACTTACATGGCACTTGTTTGGTTTGAATCAACCATGGTAATTTCTGTAACCCCATAGAACTGGTTTTTCTTTACCCCCAAAGAAATTCCCACAATTATACAAGGAATCCCTGTGAATCACACACATACATACTGAAATAAATGAGAAGCTAAACATTTCTTACATACTCATCAACATTTGGTATTATTTATAATTAAATTGTGTGATATTTGGCGACTTCTAGCTGTGAACATGCCTTACCCCATCCAGCAAGTGACAGCTTCATCAGGTAGTGCTTGAATTGGGTGTTAAACACCTTTATCAGCATGAGATAGAGGTGGAACGCCTCTATTGTCATCCAGGTGAAACAGCAGAGTAGGCAGTAATGCATGAAAGCTGCAACAAACACACATACCCAGTCTTCCTTCATATTGGCCCCCCACTCAGTTAACAGGAAACTGGTGTTGAGCAGGAACAAGGACCCGCTCAGAGAAACATGGATAGAGATGGAATAATCCATTTTGCTGGTTCTGTAGAATTAAAAAATAGCAAATACACAATGACATTGAGGACAGACTGTACGTATTGTTAGACATTTTCTATAATTTCTAATTTTAGTAACATGATCATTAACCTTTTAAACTTCTAAGGGTCCACATATAGGCCAGAAGTAGTCACTCAAAAATGTTAATCAAACCACCCAAACCTGTCCCAAATGTCACATGACCTAATGTAGTTTGACAACGGAGATTCTCACATATCAGAAGATATAAACCACTGTCAGATAAAATATCCACAGCAGGTTTGGCTTTAGTATTTTCCATGAATAAATTATTAAATTGACACCAAATGAATCCTGAACAATTAACCAACGCAACTTAAAGAAGTGGTTCAATACAGTCAAGAAGAAAAATTATAAGGTAATCAAATATAAAAAAAACAATGGCTATGTAATGCCATAAATATAACAGATATGGATGTAAAAAATTAAGTGATTTTGGTTGTTATTAAGAAAACATATAAACTGGATAGATATCCGCTTGGAAATTAAACTATTATCAGTAATTTTTTTTGTGTTTTTATCATTATATTTGTTCAGACAAATGTATCTTTAGTTGTACCAACCATTAAAATGAACAAAAATTTGAATAAAACAAGGGGTGACCTAATAATAATTTTCTGCGACTGTATGTGAGAAAAAAATTGCACTGATGACTTACCGACCAAACAGATATATGACAATTGAGAAAGCAGTAAAGAAAGCAGATATTCCACAGCCAATGTAACTGATGTAAGATAGTATTTTCCAGTGAACCTGACTGATGTTTTGTCCTCTTATCTGCAGGGAAAATTAAAAATGGTTAATTTTATGTCTGTCTGCAAGTCAGAGAGAGCTTTTTCCTATAGTTAAGGGTTACCGGTAACCTATAGAATAAATTTAAAAATACAACTCCTCACTTATAAAACCTTAAATGGAACAGGACCCAGTTACATTTCAAACTCACTGACCAGTTATGTCCAAACTAGAACACTAAGGTCATCCTATGCACACTTATTAGTGACTCCCAGATATATTACAAAGCAAATTGGGGCCTTTGTTAGCTATGCACCAAAGTTATGGAATACAATTCCAAAATACATCAGGGAAGCCAGTTCACTGAGTATATTTAAAACTAAATTAAAAACATTTTTATTTTTATCAGCCTTTGAAGGGAGAAAAAGAATGGAGTCACAATTCTGTGACCCTGTTCTTTACATTCTTTTTACTCTTTATATTCCTTATTTTTTGTGCGGAAATCAACTCTTAATGTATTTCACCCTGTCTTAAATTTTTTTTTTTTAATTGAAATTTATAATCAGTTTATCTTTACTCTTGTCATTTTATTTATTGAAATTTTAGAATCTTGCACTTTTGTAATTTTATCATTTTTGAAATTATTTCGCCCTGTCTTAAAATTGTATTTTACTTTTTTAATCAATGTGAAGCACTTTGGGCTACAGTGTTTGTATGAAAGGTGCTATACAAATAAAGGTTATTATTATTATTATTATTATTATTATTATTATTATTATTATTATTATTATTATTATTATTATTATTATTATTATTATTATTATTATTATTATTATAAGTCAAAGACATGCGCAGTCATTTTAATTTCTCTAGGATGATATACTGTTGTGTTTTACAGGTGATCTGAATTCTTCAGGTTACAGGATGTTGCATTAAGTGTGTGTTTTTACCAGTAAGACAGAAAAAGCTGTTGTGTGGCTGCAGCTGCAAATAATATGCGTTTCATTCATGTCTGTGTTGCATCCATGGCCTTTCCATTTCGAAGCTGTAAGAAAGACCCTTACTCAATTAGAAGCCTAACAATACTTACTTTTACAAACAACCAATATACTACATCATTAGAGAACTTTAAGCATTCATTAAAATGTTTAAAAATAAATTATTTTTTCACACACTGTGAAAGTCTGTTAGGTGAAATAATAATTATGGTAAACACACAAACTTAAATGTACTGTAAAAAGTGTGATTTATGTGACCTACCATTTTCATCAAAATAACAACACTCTAATGAGTTATTCTGTGAGTTATTCTGTGAAAAGACAAATATAATGGTACACACAGTCAAACAAACTAGCCAAATACATGAAGATACATAGATTCCAAAACTTCAGCCAGGGCAAATAAATCTGTGTATCATTCGATCTTTCGTTTTTCAAAATAAAACCAAAAATAAAACAATGAATAAACAACTTGTTTTTTTCATTATTTGTTTCCAAAAACCAAAATAATAAAAAAAAACGAATAGTGGTCTGTTTTTTTTCAGTTTTCCTTTTTGTGTTTAAATGAATAATAGAAAAAACAGATAACAGCTGTTTCCCGTTTTATCCAATTTAGACTTGAAACAAATTGAGTAAACCGGAAATGAATCTTAACAACCAAAACAAACATGGCCACCAGACTGAAGATCATTATGGTATGATATGACACTCATTTTCTCCATGGTCATACTTTTAGGTTTTAAGATGACCCCCTTAGTTTCCCCAAACAGGATGTAGGTTTTCATCTTTGTCACTGCGGGTCAAGGGTCATTTCAGGTTTACTCAGTTTACTTCAGGTCAAAATTGGATAAAACAGAAAACAGCCGTTATCCGTTTTATCCATTATTAATTTAAACACGAAAAGGAAAATTGAAAAACAACATCGTTATGTTTTTTTCTTTTTTGGTTTTGGAAACAAATAACGAAGAAATGACTTGTAGTTGCGTTGTCTTATTTTTGGTTTTATTTTGAAAAATGAATTAACCAATGATTCACATATTCAAATACATTCATAAATAGAAGTGATCAAAGCAATAGAACTATTGTCATGTACACTAGTAATAACAAAATAAAGTCAATATGTTTTACTGAGACAGGAGTGAGTAGAGGAAACTTATACATAGCATAACAACAAAGCTGTACAAATAAACATGATGCAGTTTTTCCTTCTAGTGATGCATAAAACACAATACGAATAGCTATTAAAAAAAAATGAGAGCATGATTCTCTAATAAACTGACGATACAATAAGTAGATTTTTGTGTGTTATTTAGTTAAGATGTTATAAATTTTTCTATGACTGTATATATTTGATATTATGTGTTGAGTTGGCAGATCTGTTGTTAGAATTGAATAGTTTATGTTAAGGTGCAAATGTATGTATTTTTAAAGTAATGTTTAACAATATTATTGTATATGAACAAAGCTTAAAACATAATCAAATGATGTATATTGTGTTTGCAGTTTACTTTAGCATGTAAATATAGCTTCAGGAAGAGAGGTTTGGTAGAACTGTGAATGAAAACATACATTGATATTTGTGAAAATGATCTGCACTGAGGTACTCAGATGATGAAAACGATTACCCCCCAGTAGCTCTATCCTGACAACCAGCGATTTGAAATCCTCTTCATCAAACTAAGAAGAGACACAAAAGGCAGAAACAGTGATGGACAGAAATACAGATGTTGACTGAACAGTCAAATCTAAACCAGAGGTCTCAAACATGCGGCCCGGGGACCAAATGCGGCCCGCCAATGGTTCCAATGCGGCCCGTGGGATGAAGGGCATAATAACCTATTAATTGATGATGTTAGCTTCAAATGTTTGCCATTGTGTAACTGCAAAAAATGATATTTAAAATATGAAATGATTTACATTTACAAACTATCCGGTAACAATAAAATGTGAATAATCTAAACAAATGTGAACAACCTGAAATGTCTAAAGAAAATTAGACAAAATTTGAAACATTTTCAGCTTTTGTTACTAAAGTGTGAAGTGTCTTTGTAGAACTGATTCATAATAAAACACACGGACTAATGATACATTCAGGGAGAATATTGTTCAAATTGCCCCCATTAACTTTTTTTTTGCATTTGGATAATTTATAAAAGTATTTTCATCATTTAATTGGGTGTTTTTTTGCACTAAAACAATGACAAAAAATTTGGAGTTGTCATTATTTATAGGTTATTATGTTTTCATTTTACTGATCTGGCCTATTGGAGATCAAATCAGGTCGAATGTGTCCTCTAAAGAAAATGAGTTTGAAACCACTGATCTAAACTGACAAATGTTACATATATTTACAATTTTAAATATGGAGCCATATTTGGATCTTTATGGGTTAAGGGATTATGTTTTGTCATCCTCCTGGAATTAAATATCAACACTCTGTAAGGAAGTGATGGATGTAAAAGAAGTAAAAACTGTACTTGGAACTGGCTATGGTCCATGTAGCTGACTAAACCGACCCTCCTTTCCTCTTGTGGGATTTGGTGTAGAGCGTATACAGGCAGCCAGATCTCAGGACTGGAATAATGATAACCAGGCAGCAACTAATGGCAGATAATAAAGGCCGATCATACCGAGAAAAACATACATGCAAAGAATACATGTTAATGTGAAAGTTGTTTTTGATCCATAACAGGTGAAGCTGATACAGTCGTATTAAATGACATTCTCTGACCATAATCCTCCATCTTTATTATACTCTTTACCTGGTCATCTTTCACTTTCAGCCTGGCGTCATCTGTGTTGAGCTCATCCGTACTGACGTTAATGCAATTGAGGTGCAAGTTCTTCAAGTCATAGTTATAATCAGATGTGGTTATTTTCATGACTTCATGGATCATGTGCTTTTCCTGTCTGTAAGAAGAAGTGAAAATGAAGTGTTTAATAATAATAGAGAAACAATACAGACAGATGGATGGATGGATGGATGGATGGATGGATGGATGGATGGATGGATGGATGGATGGATGGATGGATGGATGGATGGATGGATGGATAGATAGATAGATAGATAGATAGATAGATAGATAGATAGATAGATAGATAGATAGATAGATAGATAGATAGATAGATAGATAGATAGATAGATAGATAGATAGATAGATAGATAGATAGATAGATAGATAGATAGATAGATAGATAGATAGACAGACAGACAGACACTGCTGGCTGTTCCATCATTCTGATAAAAGAAGAGTGTGTTAGTATTGCCTTGGAAATCTTAACATATATTGTTTAAAAGGATACAAATTTTTTTTACATGTTTATGCGATCCATATATGACTTTCTTGAATAACAATAGTTCTGTATGATTTGATTTTGTATTCTGTGATAGATCTGCGCTACTTATTGTTCATTTGTGATGTTTATTTCATATGGATGACAAACATATAAATAAAAAGGATTGGTTTGAAGCCAAGGTTTATTGTGACCCAACCTGAACCATTATTAACTACAACGCTTTGATCATTTTATAAATGTTTTGCCATTTTTATTTCATTTAATTTTTTTTTAATATATTTAGTTTTGTTGTGTAATATTTCTATTTATATATTTTTTTAAAACAAAATTTTATGTATTATATACATACTTTATATACTTTTAGGTATGCATTTTCTGTGTGTGTTTTCTGTCAGGATTGAGGCAATAATAATAATAATAATAATAATAATAATAATGGATTTGACTTATATAACCCTTTTTTGGCCGCTCAAAGTGCTTTACATTCATTCACTCTCACATGCTCCCTCTGGTGGTTGTAAACTTAAAACTACATTGGTAGCCACAGATCTTGGGGCAGACTGATAGAAGTATGGCTTCCTTTTTATGCCTACGACCCCTCTGACCACCACCAAACACTCATACACCAGTGTCAGTGGCACTGGAGGCAAGGAGGGGGAAGTATTTTGCCCAAGGACACAACAGACTGACTAGGAGGGAGCAGGTTTCGAACCACCAACCCTTCAGTTATTGGACGACCCGCTCTACCAACCGAGTCATGCCCACCCCCATTCTTATTTCTTTGTTAATTAGTTAATAAAAAATAAAGGGGGGAGCAAGAGGTGTTTAAACATGAATTTTGGCAAAAACATATTCAAAATATAAAATCTAATTTAATTATAATGTTACTGTATTTGTCCTGTATCCTCCAGTTCATGACTGCATTTACTGAGGATGTTTTTACACACATTGTTCATTACTGTGCAAATATGTTCACTTCCTGGTCATGATACACCTGTTAACTACCCTCAGTTACATAGCTCTGAAAACTTTCACTGAATAGTTGACAGAGTTCGGTCTCATTACAGAATTAAAGAATCACCTCAAAATGCTAATTTATTTAACCTGTAGCTAATCATAAGTGTTTGTATTTTGTGTCCATATTTGATTGGATCAATGTCATTGGGATACTAAGAGGCTTTGAGTGAGACACAAACAAAGAATGAACACGAAGCAGATTATTAATCAGCTCCCAATGTCGCAGGTAATAAATGTTAAATTGAGTTACTTCCCTGTTAACTCTCTTCCGCATTTGTGCTTTACACAGTGACTGGAGTTCAGGAATGTATGACGGCAAACACCACTTGGAAACTCTGCTATAATACACTTATTATACTGTTCTACTTTTGTTTTGTTTTTAGAAAGTATCTGCTACCGACATTAAATGTGCTAATACTTTAATAAAAATTAATCAGAAAACAAATGACAAAAGTGCCTGTTTTAAATATATATGATATTGTGTTATATTCCACTTATATGGTGGTTTCTGTACATGTATACAATGTTTTTTTAAATATTCCACTAGAAAGAACCTGTGAAGTGAATGGATCATAATGTGCAGACAGTGTTTTGAAGTAGATCTGAGACCAAAAATTATTTGGAATAAAACCTATCATCTTGTTCATTCTAAGAATTTAACATTTTGACCCAAAACTTGACACGGTGGTGCAGTGGTAAGCACTCGATTCCCACACCAGACCTTTCTGTGTGGAGTTTCCATGTCTGTGTGGGTTTTCTCTGGGTACTCTGGTTTCCTCCCACCATCCAAAGACATGCACTGATAGGTTAATTGATTAATCTAATCCACTAATCTTATTAATACATGACAATAATTGATGTAAAATACAATTTGGATGTTAAGAGGCTCTGTAGTTACCATGGAAACTCTGACATGTCCAACAATATTGATTCATCAGTATAGCCAATGGAGTTTTGTGAATGACAGGGGATGGAGATGCATGCCTTTATGTTCAGTTATTTTAATCTTTGCTGAAAAAGTCAGTTTTTGTCAGGTTTTCTCTGTTTTGGTAGAATAACCCTTGCATTTACTCTGACTTTTAATGAAATCAAAAGTCTGGTCTGTGAATTAAATATAGGAAAATGCCATATTTCCTGTGAAAAAAAAATGCTATATAAAGACAATATTGTTTTAATATAAAAGATGATAAATCACTTAAGAAAGGTTAAATAGAGAGAAAAAATGTGCCTAATTTGAGAACTACCACAAACGTTTCTGTAAGTTTCTTTATGGGTTAATATTTATTATTTATTTATCATTTATTATTTTTATAAACTTGCACACCTTTTTCTGATTTGAGGTGTCTATCAGAAACAGGACATAGATGAATATCGACAGGAAGGGAAGTGCTTACCTTATAAATTGCTTCTTGATTGTGGTATCTGTATCAAAGAGCTCAGAACAAGACTCCCTTATGTAGAAGAGTTTCAACATTCCGGCCTGGTCATTTTTTAGGTTCTTCATTATCTTCAAGATGGTGTCATTTAAACACAAGTAAAGGTTGCAGGTCACTTTTGCACCTTCACCTGTCCATAAAAAAATAGATGTTAATTGTATAAAGAACCTCAGAACATTTACTAAGTTACCAGTATGTTTCAGATAGTACTCACGTAGTTCTATAGTGTATTCAGTGTACTCATGATAGTTTTCCACTTTAGTGTCCAGACAAGCAGATGAGTTAATGTACCATGGAAAACCATCAGTTATGCAGTCTAACAAACAGGACACTCCATTATTTGAGCAAGTCACCAAACGTGGTGGTTCCTCTTTGATAGTAGTAGTATTGCTTAAGGTAATACTGATGCTACTGTTGTTGAAGGTTATACATACTAAATACAAACAAAACAAAAAAGAAAGAGGAATAAATGTCAAATATTCCATCAAGAGACTGTTTTCTACTTGTAGTTTTTGTAAAAATAATAATAATAATAAAAAAAGATAAATTAATACAATGATTAGAGCTTTAGTACTTTGAAGAATATTATGAATGCTGGGCAGCAGAGGTGGGAAACAATGTAGTATTTTCTTATTATATTTAAGTAGATTTTATTAAATTTAAATAAGTATCTATACTTTATTTGAGTATGTTTTTCTGGCAACTTTTTTTCTTTTACTCCCTACTTTTACTTTATTCACCTTACAGTATCAGAATAGGCTTGCTACTTTTTCAAATTAAATGGATGTGACACCATGTGAAAATGTTTATGTTTTGTTTTGTTTTTTTACCCATCCCCGAATGTCTTTATGGGTCACCTCTTGGGTATTAGGCCTAGTGCAGAACTCTGGTCCGTACCATTAACTGTAGAATTACAAAAGGGAAACGTTTATGACTTTGCCTGGTTAAATAAGTATGGTTTGATTCATGGCAAAAAAAAAAAAAAAGTTTTACTTTTGACTTTATTACAATTAAGAAGTTTTACTTTGTACATTTTGTTTAAGCATAGGCACTGAATGAAGATTTTTTTTTACTTTTATGCAAGTGTTTTTTTCTACACAAATAGCTGTACTTGTATTTAAATACAGAATGTGAGTACTTTTATCATCTCAGGTTAAAGGTTATCATATCAAAACCAAAGAAAGCTGAAGAAAAAAAATACTTTTTTAGTAGAGTCTCTCATTAACTGAACATAAACCCAGTGTGTCCCTTCACTGTTATTAATCCAATTCCATGGGCTTCACTGGTGAACCACTGGATATGATTGCACAAAAAATAAGTTGCTGTGTGCACTCATCATATTTTCCAATCTTCTTTTATTTTTTCACATCCTTGCCCACTACCTACATGCATTTCATTAAAATTTCCATGTGAAAATTCATGTATATGTATATACATTTTTTACCCATCACCACATCAGATACCATACGTGGTACAGAACTTTGAAATTAGAAAAGGGAAACTGTTCTTATTTTGCACTCCATTATAATTCAGTAGTTGTACCTTTTTTACTTATAGGCTACATAAATAAAGGAGTTGACATTTCAAGAGCATTTTTTCACACACGTAGCTGTACTTCTACTTAAATACAGAATGTGAGTACTTTTGCCACCTCTGCTGGACAGTTTTTTATCCCCTACCATTAACAAAAATGTGTACAAATACATTTGGACTTTGTGAATGAGAAGTGAATACTACAATGCAAATATCAAACGTTAATATTCATCTCTTTATTTGAAAATATACCTTTTTCAGCCAAACAATTAGGCAGTAGCAGTAAGAGCAGTAAAGGACCCATGACCCTGTGACAGAAAAGAAGTTCCATCATATTCCGTCACTTGTACAGTTGTGCCAAGAATATATTTCAGCTGCAAGATCTGGAAAAATGTGCTTTAATAGAGTCAGAGGAAAGAGACAAAACAGAAGAAACTTGTACAAAAAAAAATAGAGATGTATATGAAGCATTAACTTGTTTTCAAATGCCCATAAACTGCAGAAAAATACATGAAATAAACAGTACAGTTCTGTCAATCCAGAAGCGCACAGACAATAATCACACACATACAACTCAAAAGCAGTCAGTCAAATATTAATATCACATATACAGTCAGTAAAGTTTCACAATATCACTGTTAATTAACAAGAAAATGTTTCACAAAGTTAGTTCCATGGGAAATTCCTTAACTTAAAAATTCATCTAAAGTTACTGTTTTCTATCTTTAAATAGGCTACTTAAATACTTTTTTCAGTGAAATACAAATACATGACTTTAAAAAGAATAATACACAAAAAGCAAACAGTGAAATGCTGTTGTTAGCCTACCTCTCACATGTATAGATGAACCAGTCAAAACCTAAAGTGCAGAGCTGCTCTGATTATTATACATAAAAGTACCTTTCAATAGTGCCTGTGTTCAGTCGGTTGGTTTTATGCAAATGTCTTTTTTTTTTTTTTATAAGGTCTACAAAATTTGTTCCACATGTTTTTTCATGTTATCATTTTGAGAGGTGATGCCACAACCTGTGTCAACAGTAAAGGTGGGAGGAAAGATAAACTCCACAACTGCAATATCTTCCATCTTTTTACATTCATTCCTTTTTAATAATTGTTTTTGTTGTTGTTGTTGTTGTTGGTGGTGGTGGTGGTGGGGGGGGTGGGCAAGGTGAAGGACTACACAGTCTGTCTGAAAAAACCCCACCTGGATTTACCTAAACTAGTAGTTCAGATACTTCCACTGGAAAAGTATTTCAATGATTATTATGTTTCATTTGTACATAATTAACCTTAATTTCCCAAACCTCTGCCCATATGATAAATATAGTTTATTCTAATCTAACCTAATGAAATCTAATCTAGTCTAATCTAACTTCACCTAACTTAATCTAGTCTAAAATAATATAATCCAAATAAATCTAATTTGAACCTAATCTAGTCTAAAATAATATATAAATTAACCTAACCCAACCTAATCTAATCTAATCTAGTATAAAGTAATCCAAACTAACACAGTCTGATGTAGTGTAAAATAATGTAATCTAATCTAAAATCTTATGACTTAACTGTTACAGTGGGTAGTTTTACATTTCTTAAAGACTGGACTATGTTTCAATAGTAAAAAGTCATGTGGTCTGATGAGTCCTGACTGACCCTGTTCCAGAGTGATGGGTGCACCCATAGATATCCCTGGGAGATCCAGTGTTGTAATCTTGTCTCATCTCATCATTTGAACCCGCTTTATCCTCACTAGGGTCACGGGGGTCACTGGGGGCCTAATCCAGCTACAATGGGTGAAGGTGGGGTACACCCTGTATCAGTCTCCAGTTCATCTCAGGGCTGAACATATATAGACAAACAATCACTGTCACATTCACACCTATGGGTAATTTAGATTAACTAATTAACCTATCAGTGTATGTGTTTGAATGGTTGGAGGAAACTGGAGAAAACCCACAAAGACACGAGGAAAACATGCAAAGGTTTGTGTCTTTAAGGGTTAACATAAGGGTCTTTAAGGGTTAACATAAGGGTCTTTAAGGGTTAACAGTCTGGGGCTCTGGGGGATAGATGGTGTGGCTCCAGTGGCTAATGGCGGCCATATTGGAGCGGTTCACTTGTCAAGGTGTTTCCACTGTGTTCATGCTCGGTAGTTTAGACAAACCTCAATATGCCCCAGTTTGTGCATCATGGGCTGTAATAAGAAGTGTACAGTTGAGTCAAGGGGCGGAAGGAATTACTTTTCATACGTAATTATATATTATATATTTGTTTCACGCTGCAAATCTTACATAGATACATAAAGAAAATATATAATATAATAATATGATTTACACCCCCATTCTCATCAATAACTTAAAAAACTTAAGTTCTAAACATTCACTCCTGTCTGTCCCTTAACCATAAACCAAATAGATAAAATAAACAGGCTCTGAATCAACTCATTCAACAGTGTCTAAACCATGGAGCCAAAATGTGAATAGAACACAGAAACAAAGCACATTCACACATTCAACAGCTAAACTCACATCATAACCATCTTAAAATGCATGTTAGTTTACAGTACCTTCATGATAACATATGTCAAAACAAGATAAATTATATACAATAAGCGTTTAAGACATTTAAACGGTAGCATCGCCTAGTTTGTGTACAGAACATATGGCTGTAATACAGTCCAAACTATATAAAATATAAATATTATTCACATTGAACCCTGAAATGGGCTGGGGTTTGTGTCAAAACTAACCAAATGTACAAAACTGAAGTGAAAACAACAGTAAACTACACAGCATTTCAGTATGAATGTGAATATTTGGGTCCATTTTATGCATGAGAACTGCGTGTTTCACTGCTTGTCTTTATGTTTGAGTTTCCAGTCCTTTTCATTGACATCGCAAACCAGAGGAAAATGAAGAAACCTGTAAGGGTCAAAAGGACAGGGAGAGAGTATCACATGGAGAAACAGAGGACGGTGTGACATGCAAATCATGCAAATGTTAGTGACAGAGAACTGTATGGAATGCAAAACATAAGAATCCATCAGGCTTTTTTACAGTGTGGGCAATATAAATGTCTGTTTATGGGTTTATCCTGATGTCTGAGGGTTACTTTTACATTTGACTCAACATGGCTCAATGATTTGAGTTATGTAAGTGATGGCCACATACAAAAACGGCCATGGCTCAGTTTGGAGAGCAGGTCGTCCATTCACCGAAGGGTTGGTGGTTCGATTCCCGCTCTGGTCTAGTCAGTCCGTTGTGTACTCAGGCAAGACACTTTACCCTCGTTGCCTCCAGTGTCACTCGCACTGGTGTATGAATGCGTATGAATGTTTGGTGACGGTCAGAGGGGCTGTAGGGGTGAAATGGCAGCCACGCTTCTGTTAGTCTGCCCCAGGGCAACTGTAACTACATATGTAGTTTACCACCACCAGAGGGAGCATGTGAGAGTGAATGAATAATGGATCAATAATGTAAAGCTCTTTGGGTGCCTTGAAAAGCGCTATAGAAATCTAATCCAATATTATTATTATTATTAAAAACTAGAAGTTATTGCCTGTATAATTAGGTTTAATACATGTATTTTTTTCCTTATTACTTCCAAGAAGATAATGTATAACTGTGACCCTAGTTTTATGGTTTTGGTAATAACAGAAGATATAATATGGACAGATGAATACATTTTCTAGACATTTTTCTAAAAGGATATTTTTTTATTCTCTCCAGATGAGCTTGCAATATATTTTTATTGACACAACAATGCAAAAATGTAAATACTACCACATGCATTTTTCTTATTTCTATTCAAAGTACCTCATCACATAATCAACTAAGGAGTAACTTGTAAGTGAAATATAATAACTTAGTTTTTTTATACATTAGATCATGAGAATTGAATTTGAAGAAATATTTTCATATATATATATATATATATATATATACATATACATATATACTCTATATAGATATAGAGTGTCACAAGGAACAAATGATTAAATGTTGCTGGTGATCCGGAAGAGATCCTGGATTCTGGATCACTTTGAAATGTATTCTACATTTACTGCAGTGTAAAATTTCAAAGTGATCCAGAATTCAGGATCTCTTCTCGATCACCACCAAATTGTATAATTTCCAGATCTCCCCATTACCAACATACTCTGCAAAATTCATCAAGATTATTATTATTACAAGGTTATATTGCTAACTAACAGACAGACAAACAAACAAACATAACCTCCTTGGTGGACCTGTCTTCATTGGAATGGGGGGGGGGGGTCTGCCTTGACAGAGTGCTTTTCTAGTTTTAAGTGTGATGAGACATTTTGACATGAAATGAGAAAATAAACATTTGGTCAGATTTGGATTTTTCCCCCAATGTATCCTCTAGGGTAATATTATTCTAATAGAATTTTAATAAAATTCCAACCATGTTGACAAAACATACATGTTGACATTCAACCTTAAAAACCCCACTGCAGTAAAGTTGAAACACCAGTCCTGTCCATGCTATTTTACCACTTCTCTCATATTTGTATTCACATCTGTGCTGAATACAGATGCATACCTTGCAGGGGGTTCAGGATGCAGAATGCGTACAGGCCGGCGATGGGCAGTGTGTGGAAGGAAAAGAAGGCGAGGCCCCAGGTTGTACCGAGTAGGACGCTGATTCCCATCACGGTGCAGACATCCCTCTGAGCTCTGCCGCTTTCATTCTGTCCATACTGGGTTGTACCAGGTAAACAGAAAACACCATTGAGAAAACTGAAATATAATATTTTTATCTAGGCAATCAACCATTTAATATTAGACAGTAGGAAAACACAGGTCTTCTTTATGTTGTCTGTTTTTTTAAATCTCGCCCAACATTGATTGGGTGAGATTATTGTAATCACTGTGTGTGTGTGTGTGTGTGTGTGTGTGTGTCCGCAGAGATATAACATGCTATAACTCAATGATATCACTATGAAATTACATGGGCATATACATATAGCTGTGGATCAGATGCAATGATTAATTTAAGTAAAGGTCACAGGTCAAGGTCACAAATAACTAAAAGGTCAAAATAACATTATGTATGGGTTATAATTCAAGAGCAGAGGGTCACAGAACTTTCAGAATGGTAAATTCAGAAATCTGTGGGCGGATATTAAGCTCCCTTTGAAATAAAATGATTCTCGACTCAAGTTAATCCTGATTCAAGACCCTGTTTGGGAGCTTTCATCAGAGCTAGATCTTAACAAACAGAAGCACAGCTTTTCTAAAAGATCATTTCAACACACACACACACATATATATATATATATATATATATATATATATATATATATATATATATATATATATATATATATATATATATATATATATATATATATATATATATATATGTATATATATATAAGCCTGGGAATAAGGCCTGGGAGCCTGAGGGCTCCCAGGCCTCTGGTAGAGGACCCGAGTCTGAAGGAGACACCGCCCACGTGGGGCGAGGGGAACATTATTATAAATCCTCAATTTTATGTTTAAGTACTTTCAGGTATGTATTTTCTGTGTGTGATTTCTGTCAAGATTGGGGCGATAATAATAATAATAATAATAATAATAATAATAATAATAATAATAATAATAATAATAATAATAATAATAATAAAAATCATCATCATCATTAAAAAAACAAGTTTCAAAAGGGCACTTTCATTAATAAAGGGCAAAGAGGTAAGTGCTCTTGCTCCCCCTAGTGTCTATCTGTGCACACCTCTGCCCATCTTCCAGGTCATGTAGCATAAAAAACAGTCTCAGTCAGACCATCACCACCATATTTTACTGTAGGTATGATGTTATTTTTCTGAAATGCTGTGTTACTTTTATACCAGATGTAATGGGACACACACTTTTCAAACAGTTAAACCATTACACAGGGTAATTTCACAAAAGTCTTGGAGATCATCAACTTTTCTGCCAAAAGTAAGATTATGTTCTTTTTGCTCAGCAGTGGTTTTTGTCTTGGAACTCTTTTTGACCAGTCTCTTATGGTGGACTCCTGAACACTGACCTTAACTGAGACAAACGAGGCCTGCTTTCTGTGGATGTTGTTGTGGGGCCTTTCACCATCTCTGGAATCAATTATCTTTGGTCACTTGGTCCCTGTCTTGTCCATTTTTGGATAATGGCTCTCTCTCTGTGGATCACTGTAGTAACTACTGCCTTTAGAAATGACTCTAGAGCAGGGATGTCAAACTCATTTTAGTTCAGGGGCCAAATTCACCTAAATTTGATCTGAATTGGGCCAAACCAGTGAAATAATATCATAATAATATTTAAATAATGTCAACTCCAAATATTTTTCAATATTTTAGAGTGAAAAGTGTAAAATTATGTAATGAAAATGTTTACGATAGTAAAGTATCTGTTTAAACAATGCGAATAACATGAAACTATGAAATAATATGCCTAATTTGAACAATATTATGCTTCTGTTTATCACTTCCACATGTTCATTCTAAACATTTAATAGCAGGCAGATTATTCTTAAAATTTTCTCTTGAAACACTTCAGGTTCTTCATATTCGTTGAAGATTATTCAAATATTTTGTGAAATTCTACTTTATTTTAGTGTAAATATGTGAAAATATTTACAAAGACAAAAAATTTAAGAAGATTATTATGGTATTATATACTTTTTTTTTTGTCTGACCCACTTCAGATTGAATTGGTTTGAATGTGGAACCTCAAGTAGAATGATTATTAATATCTTAATGTCTATTTTCACATTTCATCAATTCATTCAATTCATCTCAAGGGCCAGATTTGACCCCCGGACCTTATGTTTGACACCTCTGCTATTGAACCTTTTCCAGACATATATATATATATATATATATATATATATATATATATATATATATATATATATATATATATAGATAGATAGATATATATGTATATGTATGATGTCTAGCTTTTGAGGATCTTTTATTGTCGGTTTCACTTTGTCATACTGGTCCTCTTTAAGTGATGTCTTCACTGAGAGCAGGTAGTAATCGGGGGCGTGGGGGGTTTTGGATTAGTAGGTTTGGATTTTTTTCCTCAGTTAATAATAAAAACCTTCATTTAAATACTGCATTTTGTGTTTACTTGTGTTATTTTTGATTAATATTTGCATTTGTTTGATGATCTGAAACTTTTTAGTAGTGAGGTAAATACTTTTCCACACCACTGTATGTATAGGTATGTGTATATGTATGTTTTTTTTTTTTTGCTGCTTTACCCATACCTCTTTCCTGTGACGGATACTCCAAATACGTCTGACTGTCATTATTAGCATGATGAAATTAAAGACAAACACCAAAGAAAACAGTCCGACCGTGGTCACCATCTTCACTGTATGGTTGGTAATGTAGCAGCTGTAAAACAGAACATGTGTAAAAGAAATTATAAAATGTGCTCTGAAAAAAAATCATTTTTAGTGCAACATATCATGACAAAATAATAAAATATTTCTCATTTCTTTCCTATTATGTGTCATAACTTTAGATTAAGTAAATAGGTTTGGTTACATTTTCTAAAAGCATTTGAATTGCAAAATTGACATTGTATTTGACTTAAATATGAGTCTAGATGGCTGGTTATATTATTGTAATAACCTTGTGTGTGTGTGTGTGTCTGCAGAGACATATCATGCTATAACTCAATGAATACTTGAGATATCACCATGAAATTACATGGGATATCTACATATAGCTAATGCACATCAGATGCAATGATCCATTTGAGTAAAGGTCAAAGGTCAAGGTCAAAATACCATGGGTTATAACTCAAGAGCGGAGGGTCACAGAACTTTCAGATTGGTACCGAATGATTCGGAATGAAGATTTCGACAATTCTCAAAATTGGTGTTATCGCCTATGACCTATTTTTGAGATCTCTGGAGGTCAAAGGTGACATGTCGCAAAACTATCTTCTGTAACACTGTGTGTGTCAAGCATAGACATATCACGCTATATCTTAATCAATAGTGGATATATTATTATAATATTACACGCACTGATGCATATATACATATAACAAAATTATAAATATTGCAAAAGGTCAAAGGTCAAGGTCTCATTTAGCAGAAAGGTCAAAATCAGATTATTGGCTCTAATTCAAGAATTTGAGATTGGCACAAAATAAGGTTGAGATTAGGCATTATCTGAATACTTATTGGTGCAGGGTTTTTTTTGCTTTGCTCTTACATTTCTGTGCTGTTGGAGTTCAGTGGGCTCTCAGGGGTATGACCATAGAAACCTCTGTCTATGGCGACAACTATGGACACAATAACAGCTGGGAGACCTGAAACACAAAGAAAAAAACTAAAGATTTACTCGTATTTCCTGGCTGAAATAGTGCAAAAAAAGTGCCTTATTACCATTACTTTTACATGTTTGATGAGTCTAGAGATAATATTATTGCTACTCCTGCTTTTGCATTATGTTTGTAGGCTTTAATAACAAAAAAACATTCATCAAGAGATGTTTTGTTACTCACCCCATCCCACTAAGGTGAGTTTTAGGAGGTATTTCCTAATGTAGATGTTAAAGACCTTGATTAAGAGGAGGTAGAGGTGGAACCCCTCCAGACCCATCCAGATGAAGGTGGCCAGAAGTGAGTAGTGAAGTAAGAGGGCCATGTAGAAGCAGAGCCCATTGGAGTCAAGCGCCGCCACCGCCTGATTTGGGAGGAGGTGAACGTTGAGGAGGATCAGAGCGATGGCGAGGTTGATGTGGACCTTCATAGATATGTCTGCTCTGATAGTTCTGCCAAACACAAGAGATGTTTGTAATCTTTATTCACAAAACAAAGTGACCGGAAAAAAGTTGCATACAATATTTACATTTAGTCATTATATTAGGGTGATGGGAGGCGTGTGATGTAGCCAAAGGGTTGGCGGTTCGATTCCTGCTCTGTCCTAGTCAGTCTGTTGTGTCCTTGGGCAAGACACTTCACCCTCCTTGCCTCCAGTGTCACTCACACTGGTGTATGAATGAGTATGAATGTTCGGTGGTGGTCAGAGGCAGCTACGCTTCTGTCAGTCTGCCCCAGGGCAACTGTGACTACATATGCAGTTTACCACCACCAGAGGGAGCATGTGAGAGTGAATGAATAGTGGAACACTAATGTGAAGTGCTTTGGGTGCCTTGAAAAGTGCTATATAAATCTAATCCATTATTATTATTATTATTATTATTATAAAAGTAAGGAGGTAAAGTATGGATTAGTGCCATGTCTTGGTTGTGTAAATGTGTGTATGGTGTGAATGTTGTGGTGTGGACTTCTCAAAAATAAGAACAAATAGAGGCATATTACACCTATGTAATATGTACAGTACTTAATATTACATAGGTCAGGCTAAATGAGGGCGGCACAGTGGTGCAGTGGTTCGATTCCCACACCAGACCTTTCTGTGTGGAGTTTGCATGTTCTCCTCGTGTCTGTGTTATTTTTCTCCAGGTACTTCAGTTTTCTCCCACCATCCAAACACATGCACTGATAGGTTAATTTGTTAATCTAAATTACCTATAGGTGTGAATGTGAGAGTGATTGTTTGTCTATATATGTTCAGCTCTGAGATGAACTGGAGACTCATACAGGGTGTACCCCACCTTCACCCATTGTAGCTGGATTAGACCCCCAGTGACCCCCGTGACCCTAGTGAGGATAAAGCGGGTTCAGATGTTGAGATGAGACTGAATGAGAGACAGAGAGAGAGGAGAACAGGGTAGAATAAAGATGAAAATATCTTGTCTCGTCATCTGAACCCCCCACCCACCCACCCACCACCCCACCAATGAAGAGAGGTCCGCCAAGGAGGTTGTGTTTTTAACTCAAAAGGTAATGAATGGATCTTGCTGAAAATTTCATGATGCGTTGGGGGGTGTCACAAGAAACAGACGATTAGATTTTGTTGATGATCCAGAAGAGATCCTGGATTCTGGATCACTTTGAAATTTTACATACATTTCAAAGTGATCCAGAATCCAGAATCTGATCTGATCATCAACAAAATCTATTCATTTGTTCCTTGTGACACCCCCAATATGTTGTGAAATTTACATCAAGATCCATCCATAACTATTTGAATTATCTTGCTAACTAACAAACAGACAAACTTAAACTCCTTGGCGGAGTTAATAAACAAACAAATCACCTTTTAGTGATGAAGAGCAGAATGGTGATGAGGAGAGCAAAGAGGGAAATGCTGCAGCCAATCAGAGTGATGTATGTCAGATTCTTACGGTCTTCGTCAGTGGTCCCAGAAGACACCTGTGGAGGAAATGATGTCAAATATATATGTGCAAATGTTCGATTGCACAAAGTAGTGGATCTGTGTAAATATTAATATAAACAGGTACTATTTGTGAGTACAGAGAATGTACATATACGATCATATTTGACCCTTTAACTGTTTTAGACAAAAACATAATAATTCAACAACAATTTCTAGATTTTTTGGACAATATGTCAGTGAGAAGAAATGTAGCCTCTACTGCAAAGTTTAAACTTCACTGCCATCTAGTGGTGGTATTAAGCATTTCAAATTGTAATTTAATTGGTTTATTTAACCCTTGTGCCCTCCAAGTTTTTGCCCTCTGGAGAAAGTCGTGGCCAAAAATACACACACACTAAATGCTGCTATTAAATAATCCCACATCAGTATTTGTTCTGCTTTAAAAAAAAATCACAATAATAATAATAATAATAATAATAATAATAATAATAATAATAATAATAATAATAATAATAATAATAATAATAATAATAATGATAATTACAATTATTAAAAATAACAAAAAAGTTAAGACATGCTTAAAATGACCAAACATTAAATAATTTTCAGGATTTTAACCTTTTAAATGACACTTTAACTATATTAATTATGAATTATTACCAAAAAATTTATTACTTTCCATATAATAAATAATAGGGGGACTTTGGTGGTGATTAGTGTCTTAGCAACAAAATTTATTAAGAAATGTTGGTACTTACAAAATGTGTTAATAGAGTATACATGACATGTAAGACAGTGGATTTAACACACTTTACTAAAAAGCAAAAATCTTGAAAAAAAAAACATATGTCATAAGCTATAACAGTGAAAATGATCACTAAGTAATATAATAATTATTATTATTTTTTTTTTTTTTTAAAGTTGAGAAAAATGCACAAAATTCCCGAAGGAGGGCACAAGGGTCAGTAGGGACCCTGCACATTTATGAACATTGCTGCATAAAAATACACCCATGTAAATATGCCCAAAATTTGTAACAAAAAAATAATTATTATTAATAATAATAATAATAATAATAATAATAATAATAATAACTACATGAATGTACCCCCCCTCCTCTTTGCTAAATAAATAAGTAAATAAATCTACTTATATAAACTTTTTAAAACATCTCAACATCTTTGACACATTGCTGTTATTATGAAAGTTACATTTGTCTATTCTTATTTACATCATAAAACAGCATTTCTCATATAAAATGAATGAATCTCACCATGAGAATACCAAAGTAGGTTAAGTGGTTACAAGAGCAGATGATGTGATCATCCATACGATGAGTTACACAGCCAAATGCACTAAAACCTGGATATTTAACAAGATGGAAAACAATATAATACATATTTTCTTCATGTAAAAATCTAAGAAATGTTATGTTTCGTAAGTAAAACCCACTGTTTATTACTCACTAGATGATGAGAAATTCATGAAGACACACTGGGGTTTGAGGGTGCTCTGTGAAACAATAATATATTTCATTAGATCCATATGACAAAGTTCCAGGTTTTAAGGTTAAAGGTAATTATCTGTGACTTTAATTAAGGTAGTAATTACGTTTATGGCTGTAGTAATGTTAATAGTGATGTTGACAGACTCCTTTAGTGATGAAAAATTCTTCCCTCGAACACTCAGACCAATCAATCTGTCTTCATACAGCAACACTTTAGATCCGAGCTTGGTCTGAAATACAACATTTGGTCACACAGCTACCTTTACTGTCCAAAGAAAGAAATAGGGATACATATTAGGGCTGCATAATATTAGAAAAAAATGGCATTGCGATTTTTTTTTAAACACTGTGATATATATTGCAATATAAAAAAAAATACAGCTGTGTGATGCAAGTGGTCAAACAGAACATACATTTCAGTGTCATCCGTCTTGTAGCAAAATAATTAAATAAAAGTAATAATTAAAAAATAATAAATATTAAAAAATAAATGAACAAATAAATAGAGAAAAAAAGACAAATAAATAAATAAATAATAATACAAAAAATGTTATCAAATAAATAATTTTTAATACAAACAATTTTTATCAAATAAATAAATAATAGTAAATTAAAAAATACAAATAACTCAAAAATAAATAGTTACAGGACATGCGATGTGTCTTGCACGCATGTACATGGTAATGTCAATATATTGTGCAGGTCTAATAAAGATATCTTTTACCTTTATTTCTTTTTGAATTTTAACAATGATTTGAGATTTTTCCTGAGTTGTGTGTTATAAAAGTGTATTTTGTGGAGCTTTTTTTCCCCCAAACTTCGAGTTCAGACCTAAACTGGGTCATGACCTGTTTTTATTTGGCCACTAAATACTATAGAATATTGTCATTACACTGCTAGCACCTCATGACTGATAATGAAATATTAATGTTAACCCTTTAACTCCTGATGCGTCAGTGCTGATGTGTTTTAAATAGATAGTTAAGTTTAAAAATTCAGAAAAAGTCAAGGTTTTTTTAGTGATAATTTTGTCGATGGAACTGATGTACAGGTTTCAAAAAGATTTAAAAAAAGAAAAGGCCCAAACTAAAACTACTGGAACTAAATTACGACACTAATTATTTATTCCTTTTTAACTTCTTTTTTTTCTGTGTTATGTGTTATTTTCTGAATATTTATTAGTTTCTGTTGATGTTGTTACTTATTTTTTTTTCCATGTTTTGTTTTTATATTCACAGTTTGGTCATTTTTTCAGTATTTCAGTGTCGTTCACTGTTACTACCACATTCATATTTACAAAATGCAATCAGTGCAGTGGTAAGATGGTAAAACAGATATGATGTCCCAGTAATTACACTGAAACATGTTAAGTAATGGACATTACATGGTATCACAGCTGTAAAATGCACTATTGCCCCTTCCTACTTATTTACCGAGCTTTGTTGATAATTATTACCATGAAATTACATTGAAATGACCATAGAAATGTCCACATTAATGAAAACTGTTTGCATCGCTATTAACCCCTGAGACATGAACAGTTCCAGTCAAAAATGTATGAAATAAGAAACAAAATGGACAATAACAGCCAAAAATGTATAATAAACCAACAAGATAATGTGTAACATGAACAAAGTAAGCCACAAATGGCCCAAAAAGTGAAGAAAAATACTAAAATACAATATTAAATGTAGAAATATAAAACAAAATTAACAAAAACTAATAAATATTAACAAAATAATAACTTAACTAACTTAAAATAAACATAAATAAATAAATAAATAAATAATATTGTCATTTGGTTCCAGTAGTTTTAGTTTTGGCTTTTTCTTTTTTGTAAATTTTTCTTTCTTTCTTTCTTTCTTTCTTTCTTTCTTTCTTTCTTTCTTTCTTTCTTTCTTTCTTTCTTTCTTTCTTTCTTTCTTTCTTTCTTTCTTTCTTTCTTTCTTTCTTTCTTTCTTTCTTTCTTTCTTTCTTTCTTTCTTTCTTTCTTTCTTTCTTTCTTTCTTTCTTTCTTTCTTACCCCTGTTTATTTCCATATATCAGATCCATTAACAAAACTCAGTAAAATCACAGTATTTTTTTTTTCTGAATATTGAAACTAAACCATCCTTTCAAAACGCATCATCATTGACACATCAGGGGTTAAAGGGTTAACTGCAAAGTAATTCCACTATAAACTGACTGGATATTACATGTAATAAACCATTACAAATGTGTTATTACTATTAAATGATGTCAAAATGACTTATTTTGGATCTGTAATGTAAAGTGTTACCAACATAAGAGATGGAAAGAGACAGCGATCACATGAGGAAGATTAAAAAGACTGTAAAGCTGTATGTAAAGTAGTACAGAGACAAATACACAGCTGTGTTTCCCTTATTAAGAAGAAGTTTCACAGCATGAGTGCTTTTGAAAAAAACAAAAGGACATTTCTTCCTCTTTTGTGCAATATTCCCATCAGTGATACTGTGCAAAGTAGAAACAATAAAGCTGAATTGTTTGACCTAAATGTTCTGAAGGAAACCAAACCAAACAAGACACCAAATGTGGACAGCTGAGATGACTGACAACACACTACGCTGTAAAAAAAATACAAATCCTGTTGTTTTTACAGAGGAAAAACTGGCAGTGGTGGTTATCAGAAACATATATTTTTTTTTTTTACTTTTTTATATTTATACTATTTATACTTAGACATAAAATATTAGAGGTGGGAAGTAACTAAGTATAAGTACTCTGTTACTGTATTTAAGTAGATGTTTTTTGAGGTATCTGTACTTTACTTGAGTATTTATTTTCTGGAAACGTTTTACTTTTAGTACAATTTGTTCAGAAATATCTGTACTTCATACTCCTTACATTGTCAGACTAGACTCAGTATGAAAATAAATAAATAAATAAATACATAAATAAATAGCTTCAGGGGGAATATCAGTGGAGGAGCACAGGGTCTGAACTAGAGTCTCGCACAGGTCTATTTTTTACAAACTGTACAATCTTTTTATAATTTATTTATTTTTTCACATCCTTCCCCACTAAATGGTAAATGGACTGCATTTATATAGTTCTTTTCCACCTTCATGGTGCTCAAAGCGCTTTACATTAGCCTCTCATTCACCCATTCACACACACACTCAGTAGGTTTCTAAGGTCTATGGTAAGTCCTACTGGGGGCCTAAGCCAGGGTTCAGTGTCTTGCCCAAGGACACTTCGACATGTGGACAGCCAGAGCCGGGACACGAACCGCCAACCTCTCGGTCATTGGGGGACCCACTCTACCAACTACCAAGAAATATGCCAGTGTTACATTTAACACCCATGGGTGTTAAATCTAACATCCATAAAGTGTCTATATGTGGCCACACTATTTAGTGTAAAATTAAAACCTTTGAAAGAAGACATTTTATTTCATGTTGAATGTACTGTAATTCTGATTTGATACTTGTTTATTTTGTATTATGATGAAATGTTTTGTTATACTTTTTTGAGTTAATTATTAAGAACCAACTGAAACCTTAATTTAATGGTGTGGTGTGATTGTTTATATTTGTAGCCTGGATGTGAGCAGCTGGGTTAAACTTTCTTTCCTCTCTCCAAATTAAATTCATTAATGTAAAGTGATTGTTAAAGGTACCTGTCAACCTTTTCGGTCTGGCACCCAAAATATATTTTATTGGAGAGACTTCTACGGTACAAACATTTAACACTCAGTTTTTGTTGGTCTAACACTATGTGTTGTTAAAAATAGAAATTACTTAAAGGGATTATCTGGAGTAAAAATAAGTTTAGATGTTTAGATTTACATTTTCCCATTTTAAGCCAAACTGTGTTAACATGGAAGTGATTAGGGCATGTCTTTTTGGTATGTTTAGACCTCTTTTAAAGTTCTAAACAACATCAGACTTATGTGGTAGTAAGTAGAGGGTCCTTAACCTCCTGGGACCCAGTAAGAAAACATTGTTTGCCATTTTACATGAAATAATTGCCTTAATTGGAAATAGCATGATGCAACATTTTATTCAGATACATTTTTAATTTTTTTTTAACATAATGTCCTTTTCAGTTGACATTTTTTATTTATTATTTTTAAATAAAAGTGTGAAATTCTTGTCCACTACAGAGGACAAAAATGTATTGCTGGGACTCAGGAGGTTAAAGGCAAACCGAAGTGTCCTGATGTCTTCATGTCCTCAGATAGTGTGTCCAGAGTTACTGATCTCAAGCTGTATTGATAAGACATTCTGGAAATTCACTATTTCGTTGCATTCTTTTTTCTTTTTTTAAAAAAAAATAATCCAGTATTTCATTAGAAATGGAAATGAATCTGTATGCAACAGCAAAGCTTAGCCTACTAACAGGTTGTTGTTTTTAAAAAAGAATATGTGAATTTCCAGAACGTCTAACTCCACACTCGACAGTTGACTATTTCGGGCTTCATGCTAAAGACGGCTCCTGCATCAGGAAAGGTACTAGCTTGAGATCAGTAACTCTGGACACACTATCTGAGGACATGAAGACCTCAGGTCACTTCGGTTTGCCTTTAGTCACCCTCTACTTACTACTAGTGATGTTAAAATGAGGCCTCATGAAGCATTAGTTGTTTTTTTTTACTCCTCTAGATGGAGATTTCAACAATTTCTGCTCTTTGTTGAACAGAGACTCCATCTAGAGGAGTAAAAAGAAACAACTAATGCTTCATGAGGCCTCATTTTAACATCACTACTTACTATCTACTACTACACGTCTAAAAATAGCAGTTTGTGTCGGCGAATAGACATGCCCTAATCACTTCCATGCTAACACAGTTTAGCTTAAAACAGGAAAATCAAAATTTCTCAATGTACATCTGAATGGTGTGATATTGATGTCAACTATATGTATCTACTCCCAATCATCTAAAAAATGAGCTAAACTTATTTTTACTCCAGATAATTCTTTCAACACTCAACAGGTTACCATGGTGATATAGTAATGATAAGTAATGTAAGAGAGGCACGACTCAGAGGGAGTCGAGCAGGTATGTCCAAACTGACGGCAGGTTTTTGTTCCAACCAAGAGTTGACCAATTGACTCTGAAGACTGACATCAGTTGATTCATTGAGTCCAGTCTGGTGTACTGCTGCTTGGTTAGATCAAAAACCTGCAGCCACACTGGAACCTTCTGGAATAATTTGGACATTCTTGGAGTAGAAAGTATGTTTGGAAACAGTAAACAGAAGTAAACAGAAGGGAAGGAGGTGCAAACATAGTGGCTACGCAGAGTCATGACGTAACCATCCCAAGAACTATTTTGCAAAAGTATTGTGAGATCTCGCATTACTTGACCCACCCCCCCCCCCCCCACCCCCTTAAACCTGGTAGAACAGGACATGATTTGATCGACACCAATCTGAATTTGTTCAACCCTTTAAACTTCCAATGGCCCACTTCTGTATAGGCTGGAAGTAGTTGCTCAAAAATATTAATCAAACCACCCAAACCTACCCCAAATCTCACATGACCTAATGTGGTTTTACAACAGAGTAAAACTACATGTAAAATTATCAAAAAAAACCCCCCAAAGAAAATGGCTGAAAACAAATACTTAAATACTGAAGTCACAATAAAGTCTGTATTTATAGGGTGGATTTAGATAAACAAATACAAAATGTATACATGCTGAACTTCAACAGTCCAAACCTGTGACTTCACTCCTTTAATCATCAGGCTTTTCAATTATATTTTCTAACCTCATTCATCTGAGGCAAAGAAACCATGCAGAACACAATGGTGTTGTTTGATTCAACTTGCAGCTCCACTGGAACCTGAATGTGCACTTTGTTGTTTGCGATGGCACTTTCTGACTTTGCCTGTGGATGCAAAAAAACAAAAAACAAATTTGTACAGATATCATCTAGGTTCCAAAAATAATTAGATTTTCTGAGTAACTGAACTTCTCCTTCCTTCTTCTGGGTTTATAACAAACAATAGTGTTTTTGAGTGAGTAAATGGCTATAAATGAAATGCCTCCTTTTTCTGATGAGTCACTGTAACATAGCACTAACAGACATATTAAACAATAAAATAAAATAAAGTAAAATATCACAACATAATAACAATAAAGGAGAGAAAAGAGGATGATCAAATCTAAACAGGAAGTGACTTAAATGTTTTTTACTTCTCTGTCACTGGCATAAATATTCAGGCCTTTGAAAAGACCGTTTGGCTTGTGCAAGAGTGCCACAAAACGTCCAGAAGACAATGATGTTGTCTTGTCCAGATCAGTTTCCTCTAGTGTCATTTCCATCTTCTTTACAGCACTTGTTGATAAGACCAAGAAATCACAGTTAGTGGTGCTTAAAGTCGCAGAAAAATGATCAGACCACCCCTTGTTTTCTTCCATTTCATGTTCACGTGTTCATGAAGCAAAAAGGCAATAACTGCTTTTTTTTTGGTGAAATGAATTGTTGTGTGTTTTTTTTTTGTTTGCAACATTCTAATCATTTTTTTCATCATCACTAATCACATAACAAATTATTTAATAAAATATCTCATCTCAAATGTCTGTCGTTTTGGAGAAAACTGGTGGGTGTTTGTACAGTAACTGCAAAAAGTATGAGTAAAACAAAACAAAAAGGCAGTAAAGACCATTAATGTGTTCTTACCAACGTCCAATTAGGACCCTGCCCCAATAGTTTACAGTCAATTCTTGTATTAGACTGAAACAGATTATGTAATTACTGTATGTTCCGCACTATAAGGTGCACTGGAATATAAGGCGCCTTAAGAGTCAAAATTATGAGATAAAAAGTCAAAATCATGAGATAAAAAGTCAAAATCATTAGATAAAAAAGCCAAAATTATGAGATATAAAGTCATAATTATGAGATAAAAAGACAAAATTATGATAAAAAGTCTAAATTATGAGATAAAAAGCCAAAATTATGAGATAAAAAGCCAAAATTATGAGATAAAAAGTCTAAATTATGGGATATAAAGCCAAAATTATGAGATAAAAAGCCAAAATTATGAGATATAAAGTCAAAATTATGAGATAAAAAGTCTAAATTATGAGATAAAATGCCAAAATTATGAGATAAAAAGTCTAAATTATGAGATAAAAAGCCAAAATTATGAGATATAAAGTCAAAATTATGAGATAAAAAGTCTAAATTATGAGATAAAATGCCAAAATTATGAGATAAAAAGTCTAAATTATGAGATAAAAAGCCAAAATTATGAGATATAAAGTCAAAATTATGAGATAAAAAGTCTAAATTATGAGATAAAATGCCAAAATTATGAGATAAAAAGTCTAAATTATGAGATAAAAAGCCAAAATTATGAGATATAAAGTCAAAATTATGAGATAAAAAGTCTAAATTATGAGATAAAAAGCCAAAATTATGAGATATAAAGTCAAAATTATGAGATAAAATGCCAAAATTATGAGATAAAAAGTCAAAATCATGAGATTATGTATATATAAGGTGCAGTGTGGTTTTTGTAGAACTAGGTAATATGCAGTAACAATACTGCCTCATGTCCAATAATCTACCTACAACAACTGTGGCTAAACAACAACAGAACTTTAAGGTCATTTTTCTCAGTTTAGTGTCTGTGCAGTTACTGCCTTTTTACTTTGTAGGCCAATATAATGATAACACAAATAGTTCTTAGTAGTTTAATTTCAAAGCTGATATCTATCCATTTTCCATTGTTTCTTGATAATAGCCAAAAATATTTTCAATTCTTACATTAATAGCAGTACAACAGTGATTTTATTCATTCTTGTTTTTCTTTTTAGTCTGTTTTACTCACATGATACACACAGGATTTCTTACTTGATTTTACATAACCATTGTTTTTGATTCATTTTGATAAGCTCATATTTTTTCTGCGGTTTTGAAGAACATTAGATTAAGACAAATAGTTTCAAATAATCTTGGCTAAGAATCTAAACACCAGAATATAAACATAGGACATTATGTACAAATTGTGTGCTGTATATTTACTCTAAAGCTGAGGGATAGTTGCCATTTTCCAAAATCTTGGTCGCATGTTTCATACGGCATTTGGCATTGGAAATCCCTATAATTAAAAAGTAAAAAAAAAAGCAAAAAAAAAAAAAATGTTACTTTCAATACATTCTGAAAAAAAAAATGAAACAAGCAATCAGAGAAAGTTAAATATTCTACTTACCATTTTGATTTTCACTACATGCAACATCATTCTTTAATATACATAGACACTCGTCATCAGAAGGTTTATTTCTTTTTTCTTGAAATTTGTCAATTGTATCTCCATTCGTAGAGTCATCGTTATATTGTTTGTTTGGTTTCTTTGAATTTGAATCTGAATCTGAATTTGAATTTGAGTTACTCTTCCCACTTATGTTATGAGACATAAGGAGCAGTGACATGAACAGGAACAACCAGCGCCTCATCTATTAAGAGGTAATAAGAAACACAAGCCAGAACAACAGATTGAATTAGCAGTTTAATGTGTTTAATATAATAATAATCACACAATCCACTTTCACTCATTTAATGAGCATCAGCAGTCAGACCACACTTAAACATCTCTGAATTGATAGAAATAAATGTAAAAAAAACAAAAAACAAAAACAAAAAAACTTACCTTTGCTGAGTTTGAGGAGCTTTTCTGGTTTGATGGTGACAGAGTTCAGCAGGTCTGACAGTAATCTAAAGGTAAGTGAGGAAATCCGTTGAATTACCAGAGGTTCTGAGGAAGTTGAAAAAGAATACACACAAGCATGCAAATGTCAGATTATTGAGGAAGCAACAACAAAGAAAGTCTATGGCAACGTACATTTTGGTCTGCTTAGGTCATTTGTTCTGTCGTGAAGTTGAAGGATAGAAGTGAGTATTTAAAACTGTCATATGTTAAGTTATTTGACCATGAGAATGGGGAAGGTTTTTGAACACGTTTTTCTTCTTTTCATTACTTTTCGAGTGTAAATGAATGACTTGGAACTTTTCTTTTGTACTTGTATGTATCCTGTGAATGCTCAATAGAAACAAATACATTAAAATCTAATACTGAAGGATGTCAACGTAATTTGAGTTGACATTTATTCCATCATAAAACATGGTTTTACAGTATTTTGTATGCCCCTCCCCCCACAAAATAGAAGAAAAAAATGTATAATATGTATGTTTAGTTGTTAGTGCTTGGGTGTTGGGTTTTCATAACCTGACTTACGTCATCTGACTGCGTTATGCTACGCTCACACAACCATCTGAGTAGCATGGGAATCAAATCTGCTTCAAAACGAAGGAGCCAATCAGTGTCGTAGGGTGGGACGACCCGGCGGTGTTGTGGCTGGTGTGACATTAAGCAGAAGAGACGGCAGTGTAGTCTTTTCAGATACACAACAATGGCAGCGTGTGTTAGGTATCCAAGGGCTCGACTATTTCCAGTGTTTTGTCAACTCTACCTCATGTTCATTCCTTAAAAGATGAACAGGGGACGGCTTTGGAAGTGTTTGTTATTGGAAATGATAATAATAATAATAATAATAATAATAATAATAATAATAATAATAATAATAATAATAATAATAATAATAATAATAATAATAATAATAATAATAATAATACATTTTATTTGTATAGTACTTTTCTGGACACTCAAAGATGCTTTACATTAGTGTAAAAAACATAAAAGCAGTTCATTCAAAGCCACTCAAAGACATTTTAAAATAGTAAAAAAAAAGTAAATCATAAAAGCAGTACACATTACATGACACAGGACAGAACATGGGGGCAGCGATGGATGATGTTTTCCCTCTTCTTCCAACCGGGTTTGGAAAGAGTTTGATCTATCAGATGGCTCCACTGGTGGATAAAGAAATAGTACCAGTGCAGAAGCCCATGGTTATTGTGGTACCCCCCCTGGTTGTGTTGGTAGAGGACCAAGTCAAAGAGGCTGGTAAACTAGGGCTGACAGTAATGGAACTGGGAGGAAGAAATGACAAGAACATCCACAACGGATGTTGGCAGTTCGTGTTTGTAGCCCCGAAACATGGCTGAAGGATAAATGGAGAACCATGTTTTTCTTTGACGTTTACCAGAAGAACTTGGTGGGCATCGTAGTAGATGAGGTTATAAATAAACATCACGTATAAATGGTAAGTTTAAACCCCTTCTGTTGATGTGTATATACCTGATGAAAACTATTTTTGATGATTAAGGAGCTTGACTTCATCGTGAGTGGCTGAAGCGGCTGATGGACAGATTCTTCATCCAATCACATGCAAGGATTTTAGATAAGGCCCCTCCTTTGAAAACGGATAGTTTATGAAAAGGTCCCAGATAGTATTGTGAAATACCATCTGGTGACAGTCAGGTTAGGGTTTTCATTTTCAGTACCTTGTATATCACCTGCATATCACCACTTCAACCAGCAGATGGCAATGTTAGATCAAAATACCCAGTAAAACAAACTCTGGAGCTCTGTTATTTATTTATTTATTATAAAGGTAATATGAAGTAGTATTGGGTTGTGTGTTTCTTTGCAGGCCCCCTCTTTCCTCATTTCAGTAAAGTCATATATATATATATATATATATATATATATATATATATATATATATATATATATATATATATATATATATATATATATATATATATATATATATATATATGTATGTATGTGTGTGTGTGTGTGTGTGTGTGTGTGTCTTGTGCAAATGTCTTCTGCCGCAGTTAAATTTATTGTGTGAGCAAAGTTATACTACATATGCAATTCCCAGCCTGTATATTAAAATACACTAGGAAACGATATACAGTTGCAGAGAAAATTATTGGTCCATCAAAAGTCAGCAAAAAAAAATGTTTATGCAGTCAAGTACTGTGTATCATGTGACTAAAAGACACAGAAAAGAAAACATGGAATGAATAAAAGCACTGTTTTTGTCAGTACAGTAACATATATTGATGGAACAATTGAATTTATGTAGGTTATTATCAAGAAACCAAAGAAAATGGATAGATATCAGCTCTGAAATTACACTACTATGATATATTTTTGTTGTTATCATTATATTTGTCCAAATAAATGTACCTTTAGTTGTACCAGGAATCAAAATGAAATAATGAAGTAATTGAAGAAAACAAGGGATGATGTCATTTTTTGTGACTGTATGGAAAATATACAACACTGATTATAAGAGTTTCTAGAATTTAAAGTGTGAAGTTTAACTATTTTGCTCCAGGAGAACCAGATTTACTGATTTAATTTGTCTGGTGTTTTTGGCATCACATTTCATTTGTCACATGTCAGATGTTTTTTTATAGTCTCTGCTACTTTGTCTCATTTAAAACTGACTGTAGCCTATAAAAGTAATTTAATTCTGAATTTGTGTACAGTTTTGACCTGCATTATCTTATTGTATTTGTAGAACAGTGACAAAAAAGTACCTATGTATGACTATTTTAAACCATACAGTGGGTGAAAAAGCTTCTGAATGCCCCATGCATTTGTAATATCCTCCTGAGACCCAGCAATGCATTTTTGTCCTCTGCAGGGGACAGAAATTTGACAGTTTTCCTTAAGAAAAAAGAGGACATTCCATTAAAAAAAATAACTAATTCAATAAAAAAAATATTGGTAACACTTTACTTGACGGTGAATTCATAACACATTCATAACAGCTGTCATAAAGCATTCATGACTGTTTCATAAGACATTCATAACAAATCTTTCATGAATGGGGAAGAAAGAACGACAACAAATTTTCAAAATAAAAGTCCAACAATCAACAATCGCAAAGCACTCCTTCTTTCAACAGTGCTGTCATCTTTCAAAATATATATATATTTTTTTACAATGTTACGATCCTCTGTGACCCCCCCCCCACACACACACACACCCCTGTATCCGGCCGTTCCAATCTAGCATCCACCATTCACCTACCTTCACCAGATTAAAACAAACAAACAACAAACATTTGGCACTTTTCCCTTTTTTTAGCGGGACTCCAGAGAACGTGTCCTGACCCACGACCACATCTCTCCATTCCCACCCACTCTCGTAAGAGGCGATTGTTAGACTTTTATTTTGAAAATTTGTCATCGCTCTGTCTTCCACATTCATGAAAGGTTTGGTATGAATGTCTGATGAAACAGTCATAAATGCTTTATGTGCAGTTTATAAAAGCTGTTATGAACGTGTTATGAACTCACCCGTCAGGTAAAGTGTTACCAAAATATTTTTATAATGTATATGAAAAATAAGTTACATTATGCAATTTCCAATCAAGACAATTGTTTAATGTAAAAAAAAAGCTCAAATGTCCACTATCCTGGGTGTTAGGAGGATATATTACATTAAAAATTCTTCTTCAGTCATTGAACTCTTATCAATTATTGTTCCATTTTCCAAACCCACATGCTTCCTTCTGCATGTGCTTCAACTTCTATCAAAGTTAAAACTGGTTGTTTCAGTAGATAATGAAATATATCTAGAATGTGACATGTTGAAAGTGTCAGGAATTTAATTTTGCTATTTTTTTTTCTATTTAAAAATTAACCCTCCAAAAAACATTTATTTATCTCTATCTGATGCAAGCCACACCTTTGGAAACATAAATTCCATAAATGTGTTATATTTATAATAAAATATTTCAGATTGTGTAAAATTGTAAGCATTTTAAGCAGCTTTTTGCTCTGTACTGTATTAAAAATAATAATTATCTAGAGTTTGTGTGCTGTTTGTGTCATTATTACCTGCTTAACTCTAACATGGTTTTGTATGTGTTTATGGACCCACCTGTAGCTTGTGATACTGGGCATGCATTCCTCCACTTGTATGTGTTATTATGCTTTATCCATCAGCAGGTTTACTAGCTGGACATGCAGGTGGTCTTTCTGCCAGGTGGTCTGGGCAGCACAAAAACACACTAAGTCCAAACTAAATCAGACCAGAACAGAAGGGGAGAATTACACAGAATTAACTGCACTTGTGTTTTACTCTTAATGGGTATATTTTCAGTAAGGAGTTAGTTGGTTATTCATGCTTAAAAGCTTTTAAAGAGGGAGAAACTGCTGTCTTGGCTCAGTCTGACTGTCTGATAGTAATAAAATCCACCTGCTGCAGCAGCATTTCCAAAATTGCACAGGCGTTCTTTCTTGGCATAGTTCGGCAATGAAAGCCCAAACCCTGCTATTTGTGCATCTTAGTTTCTGTTTAACCCATAAAGACCCAGTGATCATTTAATAGCACAATGTAAACCCAAATAAGGTAGCAGAAATAAAAAAAAAAAAATAATGTAAGTTGATGAACTTAACAAATACAATTTTCCAGAACTTAAAGTTTAGATGCTTATTAAAGTATACTTAAATTAAAACATTATTCATTAACTATAAAATGCTTACCCTTCCGTCATTGGACGACCTGCTCTACCAACTGAACCACAGCTGCCCCTGAATAAAATGACTGTGTTTTGTGATTGTGATTTTTTTGGTGTGATAGATATTGGTGGTTATTTGGAGTGCTTTAAAATTGTATTTCAGCATCAACAAACATCAGTTAAGTTTATTTTTTCAAACATCCTTATTTGAAACAATAGAAATAACAGTACAAAATCATTGTCAGCATTTAATGACTTAATTCCACTAAGTTGTACCTCATATATTGTTAAGTTATGTTCACTTATATCCACAATAGTTCCCCTTAATAAAAAAAAATATTAGTTGGAAGTACTTAAAAAGAACAAAACTTTGAGTATTCACAACTTAATATATTTAATTAATCTGAGTGAGTTCCCATATTTCTCGATCTTTAACCTTTCTTCAGTGATTTATTACCATTTATTACAACAATAATGTCCTTGTTTTGCTTTTTTTTCCCCCAAGGAAATCATCAATTTACCTATATTTAATTCACTGATCATGTAGATATTCATTTAAGATCTGAATAAAGTTGAGGGTTATTATATAAAAAAAAAAAACAGAGAAAAAGGGTTTTGTTGTGTTTTTTCATATAAGATATCAATATCCAAACATAAAATCAAGTATTTCCATCCACTGTCATTGAAACAACTCCATGGGTTTTACTGGTGAATCGATGTTGTAGAAGATGACGCTGTTTCCAGCCACTGAACATCCAAATGAGTAATATCCAGTTACCATGAAAAGACAAAAAACTATTTTATACCAATTATATACAGTACATGTATTGATAGGATTGATGGGTGAACAGATATTAAACATTTTAGATCAATAAATGCTGTTGATGATGGGTGTTTGTATCTTTATGGGTTAACCCTTTAACTCCTGAGACTTTAGCAGTTCCACAGTAAAAAAAAAAAAAATAAAATAAAATAAAATAAATAACAAATGAACAAAAACAGCTAAATTGATCAACAAAAAATTTATAAACCAACAAAATAATGCATAACATGAACAACGTCACATACAAATGGAACAAAATTGAAGAAAATTACTCAAAAAAAACCTACTCAAAAAGTACTAAAAAAAAAGCAACAAAATAAAATAAAAATAAAAAATATTTACAAAATAACAAATAGCATAAAACAATTTGCAAAACAATTACGTGAAAAATAAAATAAAAAGAAAGACATTGCATTGTAATCTGGTTCCAATAGTTTTAGTTTTGGCTTTGACTTTTTTTTCCTCAATCAGTTGCTTTTTCTACATCTGTTAATTTCCGTAGCTCAGTTCCATGAACCAAGGGCGTAATAATGATGCTAATATTAGTGGGACATAGTTTTGCATCACTTTAGCCATTTCGTGAGACTACCCCTTGCGTTGTGGCGGTGAATTACACTGCGCACTTCTCCAGATGCAACTTGATCATAATTGAGAAATGATGGCGAAAATGTTACATAACCATACTGAAGCCTTTAGAAACATCCAAATATTGGTATGGACATGTCCATACCGTCCATATGCAATGCTACACCCAAGCCATGAACAAAATTCAGTAAAAACATATTATTTATTTAACTTTTCTGAATATTTAAACCAAACCATCCGTTCAAAATGTGTCATCGCTGATGCATCAGGGGTGAAAGGGTTAAATGTATAGTGTCTAGTATTGCTAGTGTTTCTCCTGATACTTATGCCACCAGCTGCTACACCACCTTTGCCTTTGCTGTATAGGCATAAAAAGTGTATTGGGTCTTTATTTGTAATTTCTTCCAACAAGTTCAGACCACTTTAAAAGCTTCAGTATCAGTGTTGACTCTTTCGTTCTGTATTTGTTAGGTCGGTGCCAAGCGTTACAATCACTGGTGTGTGGGCTGTCAGTGACTGATGTGAGCCCCTGGGCTTTGATTGTATCTGGGAAAAACCATCACTGACTGCTCACCTGGATAAAGAGCCCACTGAAGCAGAATGAGTCACACACAGCAGGTGTTTATACTCGTGACAAACTGGGAAAACCCAAAATATACTCTCCTTTTTATATCTAACTTGAATTGTCAGCAGCAATGGCTAAACCCTGATGTAATGTTGACTTTCAGCGTCCTTGAGGCATGGGCTTCAAAGACACTGTTGTGTATAGTTTGGGAATCACTGCCTATGGCACTGTTCATTATGTGACTGTAGATCACTGAAACCATCACTTTGGGTGCCTTGAAAAGCACTGTGGAAATATCATACATTATATTATTGTTATATGTGACTTCTCAGCACGAAATCAGGCATAAGTCACGCTGACCCGTTCAGAGCTACAGCCAAATTTAGGCTGGAAGGCGATTCTTTATGTGTGTTTACGTCTTATCAAAAAACGGTACCTTAAAACCTCTATTTTCAGTTCCTGTGGTCATTACATTGAAATTCAATCAATAAAGGTGTTTATTGAGTCAATTATTTAAGCGGCAACAAAAGTTCAGGGATTGCTGAGCAAAGACAAAGACGACTTCCACCTCTTTTCGCCGAACAAAACGATCTCCGTTCCGTGGGTAAACACCCAAGTGTTTGGTACGAGGTAAAAGCCTATATTGAATGCTCTGTCCAATGGTGTAAGCCAAATGATTATTATACGTCGCACTTCTTTCCTATTATTATAATATATAGAACTTCTGTGACATGTCCATCAGAGTGTCCTTTAACATCTGTGGAAAATTTCTGTCAATCGGATACAAATTATTATGCGTTGCTAAGGATTTCCTACCCCAAAACAGTTAAAAACTTTGACGGCCAATTTCTCAAAAATGCTAATTGCAAAATATGTCCAAATGTGGATATTAAAATTACCATAACTTTGGTTCTACTTGTGATAGAAACATAATCTTTTCACCATCTTAAACCTTAGTTTCCACTCTACCAAGATACACAGATAACTCAGTTTTGATTTCCAGACACTTATGCCTGGTTTCGTGGTGGTGGGTCACATATATTAATATAATGTATTAAAGTGTAATGTAATTAGGTATTGTTTTTGGTTCAGTTTGTCTGTTTGTTTGACTGTCAGCTGTTTTACGCAAAAACATTTTTCAGGAAAGGTGCGAGGCAAAGATGGTCAAAGGATTCTGTACTTAAGTAGAAGTACAGCTACTGGTGTGAAAACATACTCTGGTAAAAGTAGAAGTACTGATTCAACTAATTTACTGAAGTAAAAGTTTTTTTTTTAAAAAGTACAACTTCTCAATTGTAATAAAGTAAAAAGTAAAACCTCTGTTAACTCCAATCATCATCACCAACACTCGAAGTTATCTTGTTAAATTTTACTTTGTCCATTGTTGGAATAACTCAGAAAGAACTAGAAAAGCACTCTGAGAGCGCAGACCTCCGCCAATGTAGACACCGCCCCCCCTGTCACCAGCATAATAAATAAATAAAATAATTTCCATATCTCCCTATTACCAACCTACCCTGGAAATTTCATCAAAATCCGTCCATACATTTTTGAGTTATCTTGTACACAAACAAACAAACAAACAAACAAACAAACCAACTACACAACCAACACTGGCAAAACCATAACTTCCGTTTTTCTTTTTTTCAATTATCTCTTTATTGATTTTTAAATTTTCAAAACAACCAGTTAAATACGTACATGAATTGAGATAATTCAGAAACAAAACAAAACAGAAAAAAGGGTGATGAAATAAAATAAGGCAAATCACAGGAGTTTACAATAAGGTTAACAATAACAGAAAATATGGTAAAATAAAACAAATCAGACGATGGTTACAGTCCATTATTTGCAAATGATGTGTGGGCACCCAGACTCTAAAAGGCCCATGAATGGTTCCCAATTTTTTTTTTTTAAAGGTATCCCCCCTATTTTTTTTTTTTACAATATATGTACGTTTCTCTAGTCGTAAAGTTTCATTGAAGATCTGTTTGAACATGTCAAATGATGGGGGACCATAACGTCCTTTTTGAAGGTAATTAAAATACTTGGACATTGCATTTTTTTTTTTACACTGGAGAAATGTACAGAAAAATATAGAGTCCTCTGTGGTTCATGGCATTTCTTCATTTATTTCTCTGTCAAAGGTTATTTCAGAGGTGGAGGCAGGTTTTCAAAGTCTGAAGGACAGAAGGGTTCATATGTTGCACAGATTGTAAAATGATAGTGATACTGGGTGATGTAAGTAAACTGACTTTAGCTGACATTGAGTTGATTGTTCATACCACCTTGGAATGACAATCACTTCCTCTATCTTCTTTCCTATAAGACCTGAAAAGGATTTAATTCTATTGACATGTCTTTCCTCAGTCCCCATCACACACAGACAGCTTAAACTGGTAAGACTTCAACTCAACTGGAACTCAACTGGGATCATTCTTTGCTGTCCTGCAAACATTTATGAAGTGCTGAAAGGGGTTTCCTCCTCGACTTACCATGTGTTGACAACCCTTTTTTCCCCCTTCTTTTTTAATGGGCCTACTTAACAAAAGAAAGTATTTTGTTAAACCACTACCTGGACTTTTCTCATTTATTCATTTATCCCATACAGCCACTGGTGTCCATCTGATCTAAAACATTGAATACCTGTTGATCCATTAATCCTATCAATACATGTAAATAATAAATGTAAAATGCAGTTTGCCAATTTTTCGTGGTCATCAGATATGACCCAATTGGATGTTCAGAGGTTCTATACTGAACATGGAAACACAGTCACCTTCTACAACATTCACCAGTGAAACCTACGGAGTTGGATCAATGACAGATTTGGCCGAATAAAAATAATACATTAATAAAAAAAAAAAATCCTTCACTTTAATCTGTTTTTTGTTTTTTTGTTTTTTTTATGAACATCTCCATGACCATTAAAATAAATATAGGGACATGTATGATTTATATTGGAATAACTGCAAATTATAGAGAATAATATAAGAATACATGGTGATTAATCACTTAAGGTTAAATAGAAACTAAAATGTTATATTTGGGAACTGATAGCAAAGAAAAGGGGATTTATTTATTTATTTATTTATCCTGCAAATTTGCCAATCAGGAATCAGAGCAAATAAAGGTCAACAAATTTTATATGAATTCCATATTATACAGAAAATCAGCTAAATATAGTACACTGAAATATGGTAGAACAGATGTGTAATAACAAACATAGTACACAAAACCACTTTCATGTGATTGTTTAACAGTGTTGTTATGTAGCCTAGTATTTGCCTATTTTATTGAAAATGTAATATTAAGTCAGTCTCCCCTCTATAAATGTCTAGCATAGTTTGTGTTGTGTGTGTATGATATATCATGTATTTTGTGTGTTATGTTAAGAAGCTAAAAATCAACATGAAATCAATAAATAACTTTTTTTTAAAGCCCTTCTAAATCTATTTGGAAGTACATATTTACACACAATAAATCAATTAAAAGGCATAAATAAATGAATAGGCAGCTATGAGTATAGTTAACACTGTTCATAGAGTCTGAAACTGTACCTGCACATGCAATCCAACTAATGTCACAAAAACATATTGGTTAATGAATAACGAGTTTACAGTCAGAGTGGTTTCATATCTTATCAGTTCTTTGTTAAATTCAGATGTTTGGTTCTGGTGGAGCTGCTGCTGCCTGCACATGGGGGATGGGATGGGGCTTTTTCTGCTCCTCTACCCCCTCTACCCCCCCACCATACCCCCTCCCCATTTCCACTTCCATCCGTCCGGTTGATAAGAGCGTAAGTGGACAATAAATCAGTTGTTAGAGGCAAAACCGGAAATGTAGAGTTTCACATTAAAAGCAGCAAAAATAATAAGGGGTTACGCATACGTCTATCTATATAAAACCAGGTATTAACAAGAGGTGAATTTAATATACAGATAATAAGTTCTTGATTTAGGATATTTCATGGCATGAAATGACATGTCTGTGTATTTTTTTTTTTGCATTTTCTTTTTAATTCAAATTTTGATTTTAAACACACCCAGTACTTAACTCAAAGTGGTATATTATATAGAAAGTGCAGGCAGGAAGGTCAGCACCAAAAACAAATAAACACATTTTCTAAGGCTAGATAGACCCTTTCAAAAGATATTTACCAATAACAAGTTAAAAGGAAAACCATTAACAAATAAAAAAGAAATAAGCAAATAAATGAAACAGTAATACATATAGTACACATACAAGTAGTTTTGACAAAAATAGTGCTGTAGTAATAAAAGGAAATAATGTGGTAGACAAACATCCCAAAAATCAAGCTGCACAGTCATACTTCTAATAAATAGTGAGACAATCCATAAAATAATCCTAAATTCCTAGTTCTACATAACCTTTACCGTTTATTCCCACTAACATAACCTTATTGGAGTGTTGGACATGTGGGTGATTAATATTATAAGTTATACCCAACATAACAACAACTGACATTCTCTGGAACTTAGAAAAGACTCTATGCTTTTATTTTGAAAGTCACAACCGGATCCCCTTTTTCTTGTCAGTTGCGCTTGACGCTGGCATGCCCACGTTAGGTGCCGAAACAAACCGAAAAGCGGACCACTCACTACTCGTCCTACCCCGGTAAGGGAGACGACACCGAGTCAACGGCGCTCAAAAGGACCGGCCGCAGCTGAGTAAGCATCGGCTTCAGCGGAAATTTCCTCTGGGAAAAGGGAAAAAACTGGATTTAAAGGGGGAAATAGACCGTCATATGATTAATTTTTTTTTGTGTTACAAGAGCGGTTTGGAGCTGAACCGGCAGAGCTCGCGCACTACTACAGCGCCACAGAAGGAGTCCGGCAAGTGCGGTGAAGTTTGTGCGTATTTATCTGGGGTTGTTCGCAACTTTCTCAGGGTTTTTATGAAGTAGCTTAAAGGTAGGTCAAAATTAATCACAAACGGAAGTTAGTAAGCCACTACATCTGAATATGGTAGCGGCGGCGCATTTGTTATTTAATTGCTCTCGCGGTGGGGTTGCGCGTGGGGATGCGTCTGTTTTATGAAGTGCACTTTGAAGGGTACTAATTTATGCGGCGACTTTGATGTTAATTTAATGAGGCGTGCACGCTCCCAGAAGTAACAGTCGCTATTGATAACAGACAGAACACACACAGTAGGACGTAGAGAAAGGTGAGGCGGTGTGCCAACTCTGGAGGGGGAAATAACAAAAAAAAACAAAACTTTACAAGTATTCCCGCATGTGAGTGGAAGGAACAGGGACATTTATGGAGGGTCAGCTCGTCGTGGGGTCCTGACTATAAGTACATGTGGATATGGAGCTCTGATCCAACATCTGAAGACTCTTATTGGCTCTTATTTTTTGGCACGTGGGGTGTTCATTTGAGCTTTTTTAGCACAGAAACCAGTAGAATTAGGCTACAAGACCAAAACGAACTGTGAACACCGACGAAGGACAACCGCCATGGCCTCTTCTTCCTCCTCCTCCTCCTCCTCCTCCGGCTCCTCACGGGACAGTGGCTTCTGGTTGCTCTGGAGACGGACCCTCCTCGCGCTCTGGCTGTGCGCCGCCGGAGCGCATGGAGCGGAGGATGACAGCACTTTCAACGCGGAGGTAACACAAAAAAATAATTAAAAACATATTGTGTGATTGACTTAAAAGTAGGTATGTCAAATTAATTTTGGTTGAGGGGCTACATACAGCTCAATATGATCTCTAGAGGGTTGGACCAGTAAAATAATAGCCTACTAATCTATAGAGAATGACAACTCCAAACTTATCTTCTATGTTTTAGAGTGGACGAAAAGTTACATTATATGATGGAAATGTTTACATGTATAAACCGTCCTTTAAAAAATGTTTATAACACGAACAACCATGGTCATTATCACATTTCTGAGGAAACTTAAGTGCAATTTTATGAATCTTATGCCTCAGCATCTCATTTACACATGTGCATCTCAACATACAGCTCACAGTGGATATAGAATGATATAAACATTTGGTAAGATACATAATAATTGAAAATTACACTGTTCTTAATGCATTTTGTTGTTGATATTTCTTCAGGTTATTCACTTTTTTTAAAAAAAAACTATATTTTGTAAATGTAAATATTTTTAAATAAACTTACTTTTTACACTAAAGCAAAGAGACACTTATTAAACTTATTATTATTTCTAGGTTAGTATTTTACTTTTATGATGCACTTTAGACAGAATTGATCTGAATCTGGCTCTTGAGCTAAAATGGGTTTGATACCCTTCACTGAATATCTCAGTGTGATTTTTACATTTTTGAAATTCATCTCACAGGCCAGATTGGACCTTTTTAAATGCTGGTTTTGGCCTTGGGCCATATTTTAGACACACCTTCTTTAAACTATTTGTAAAACTGTATTAAAATAAAGTGATGCCCAAATGCATTTTACCTCCACAGGTGCAAATGGTTTTACAATGTACCAGGAAAAAAAAGAAATGTCCTTTACAGAAGTTTGGTGGAAGGGTAAATGCATGTTTGCCAATAAAGTAGGAATAGTTTTGTTTTGAGACACATTCCTCTTTTTATTTCTATTCATACACATCAACCAGGTGTAATTATTACATACTGAGTCCCTGTTACACTTTATCTGTTAAGAATAAAGCACATTGTCACAGTAATTTCATAGTTACATATTTGGTAAGTGTCTTAACTAAATTATATAAAGAAAGAACATGTATGTACTAAAGGAGTATACGCTTTATATGGGACCATTTTCTGTATTTTGTGTTTTTTTTCAGTAAATATCAGGTATTTTCTGATATTCTGGTCATGTATAGTAGATGTTCATAAAAGCTCAGACTAAAGTTGAGGGTTGTCATGTCAGAAACAGAGAAGACTCAAGAAAAAGTGACTTTTTCCATCTACTGTCATTGATTCAACTCTATAAGTTTTACTAGTGAGTCATTGTTGTAGAAGATGACAGTATTTCCATGTTCATTGCGGAGCCTCTAAACATCCAAATGGGTCATATCTGATGACCATGAAAAGACGACAAACTACATTTGTCATCAGTTATTCACATAAATTGATAGGAGTAGTGGGTCAACAGGTATTAAACAGTTTAGACCAGTCTGTGCTTTTGGGTGCTTGTGACTGTTCAGATCTTTATAGGTTAAACTTGTGCCCATTCATCAAAACACTTGACCTGATGAGAGTATGGATGGACAGATGGATAGAAAACAAACAAGTGATTCTATTCAGTGACTGTGTCCTCATGCTCACACGCGTTTCTTTGTCTGCTGTTGCACAAATAGACTTTTTTTGTATTTATTTAGGCGTGTCATGAAGTGTGTCGAAGTGTCAGCTTAGGGGATAACCATCATTCTTGGGCCACTCATCAGGCAGCACACCTGTTTGTTGTGAGAAACAATTTAAGAGATAAGAAAAAAATGTTAAAAGTTTAAGAAGGTAATTAGTGGTGGGAATGTTTGTGTTTCTGTGCCGAGTCTGAGGGAGAAGACAGACAAATAGAGAGAGAGAGGCCGCCTGTCTGGTCATTAGAGGTCAGCTTGGATTACCAACTGCATCCAGGAGGGGGGTCCGGTTGTCAGTCAGGTTACAACACATTCTGATGGGGTATTAACATAGCTGTGGTGTGTGTGTGTGTGTGTGTGTGTGTGTGTGTGTGTGTGTGTGTCTGGGTGGGGGCATGTGTCTTTACTCAGAGGGTTTACACAATGCATGGGTCTGATGGGCAATTCGCTTTTTTTTTTTTCCTAGAGCTGTGTGTAAAGTGTGACAGTATGTCAACATCCATTAACCATTTAGTGTGTGTATGTTGGTGATATTGGAGTTTATATAAGTGCTGAACACAAATCCATTTCATTTTTATTGATAGAAGCAGTTGTAACTAAATAAATAAAGGCTATAAATGACCAATTGTACAGGAAGTGGTTATATTCCCCAACCAGGATATTGTATTAAGTTTAAATAGTGGCTGCCTCATACTGAATTTTTTTAATCGGACAATATGATAGTATTAATAATAATAATCATGATTAAATAGTAGTTTTCGTCCCACCCTTCCCTCTTAATGTTTAACTTTACTTTCTTATAAAAAGCACAACTTCAGAATTGAATTGTAAATCAATAGCTAGTTCTCAAATAGCCATCTGAGTCACTGACTTTCTTTCTTAGTCATTATATTCACTTAAGATGGTTAATGTTTTCCATCAACCAGTATTGGTGCCAATTATTGTAATCAGTCAGTATTGGTGAAATTCTATGAACTAATGAGAGAATAAGTTGAGCTCAAAAGTAACGTTAGTCTCTGAGATACTAGTTCTACTTAAAAACAATATACGCATATTAGAATACATTCACTTTTCAAATTCCTTTTAGTGTCGGATTTTTACATCTATGATATAAACTTGTGTACGCTACAAAACTTAAGGTATATCTTGAAATAACAAAGTTTTAGTTTTCTGATTTTATTTTTCAATATATTTGATCAAACTACGTGTAATTTAGCATGCTTTGTGTCAGCAAATAATTTCCAAAAATTATTTGCCTGATCAGTGTAGTTTTTAAAATGTTCTGTTGGTGCGGATCAAATGTACCCTTGAGCAAGGCACTTAATCTAGTGATGGGTTAAAGGCAGAAGACACATTTTAGTATGTGGTGTATGTTTAATAAAGATTCTATTCTATTCTATTCTATTCTATTCTATTCTATTCTATTCTATTCTATTCTATTCTATTCTATTCTATTCTATTCTATTCAGACAAACTGTTTCTTATTTTATTATTTTCATTCATTAAATTCCTTCTAAGTCAGTGAGTCCAATTGAGAAGCCTAATATTAGATGATTACTGGGCTCAAGGCTTACTTGGCTTGGTTTTAGAATAAGAAACAAATGCTATGTCAAGCAAGTAAATCTATAAACACATTTTTCTAGTCAGGATTAAAGATGTTCCAGAGCTGATGGTGTAGTAGCAGTAGTTGAGAGTTGAGCTGTTCAGCATCATTCTGCTCATCATTCGGAAAAAAGTGAACCATATGAATTAAGCAAGACAATAATAACGGCTAAAAAGTAAAACAATTCATGGAGGGTTAGATAAAAAAATTACCTCAAGCAAGTTTCCAATCCACTTTCCAATTCAGACAATTAAAAAAAAAACATTAATGTGAGCTTATCTCTAATTGAAAAAGAATGAACACTCTTTGAAATAACCAAACAGACATTGGAATTATGTTAGCAAATATGTTCCTAAATTCGAAAGTTCACCAGCGGCAGTGACATATATTTTATTTGTCTTTTTTTTAATGAATGTGCATGTTTTAGCTATAGATAAGAACGAAATCCAAATAAAGAAACATAAAGTAACATCATTCATCAGCACTGACTATCAGCCAAGAATTTTGCAATGGGTGCATTCCTGTTCTCCATAATATATGATATGTTTTTTTTTTTATATATATATATATATAGAACAAGCTTTGTATCTTGAAATAATTTCAGCTCTTAAAGAATTTGCTCAAGATGCCTTTTACTGAAACGTGCCATACGATTAAACACTGTGACCAAAGCAGCTGTGAGGTGTGGGCACTGCACAGTTTTCCAGATGTTGTAAAACAAGCAGGACAAATGATGTTATGTTAGAGGAAATTGGAATAAGCACCTGTTGCCTGGAGCTTTCCACTTTAATGACTTGTTTAATGTGTCACAGCCACAAAAAGTCATCAGGAATTATTAATGGATTTTCAACTACTATAAAGTGAGGGTGGTGTCTTGTTAGATTTATAGTTATGATGTCTAATAATTGATGGGTTTAATAATCGTCATAAGACTCATGTTTATGGTGAGGGGAACTCAGTTGGTCATGTGTTTTGTCAAGTCATTTTCCTTCAGCGTGTAAACAAAACCATATAGTTGTCACTCACAACAGCAGAGGAAATGTCACGTGTGATGAAAGGCCTTTTTTTCTGATAAGGAGGCACATTCTAAGTTATAAAACTAAGAGTAAACTGAGAGATGGTAAATAATGTATGGTTTATTTAATGTCCTTCTATTCATGAAACCAATCTATACTATTGGATTGTGTAAGATCTTACCACGTCTCTTCTTAGTTTGAAAAGGTACTTTTCAAAATGTAGGCAAGAAGTCGTGACCTCTGTGTGGACAAAAAGGATGAAGTGGGAGGACAGACTAACAGAGGAAAAACACAGGGATTATTTACAGAGATTGTGCATTTGAAATGACAAAGAAACATATCTGTGATATGGTTGAAAAGAAAGAGGAGTTGACAGGGACTGTAGTGGTCAGTCTCAGCTGTGCAGCATGTGATGGCTGAATGTGACAGCTGTTTTCTAACTGGAACGTACATATACACACACACACACACACACACACACACACACACACACACACACACACACACACACTGTGCACAGACATGCTGAGTCTGGCACTAAGAAATACAATAGACCCTCTTGTCTGATGAGTAATAGATCTGAGGGCTGGTAAGGGGAGAAAAAACTTGTATGAGTGAAAGAGAATAGAAGAATTCAGTAAGAAACATGGACATGATAAGCAAAGAGAAAGTAAAAAGTGCATTTGTAGATTAAGTAGAGTAGTCAGGAGCAGAGCACAGATCAGTGGCTCATTGCTGCATAAATCTAGATATCTTCCTCAACACTCATTGGATCCATGTAATCTGCAACGTGCCGTCTCTTCGCATTCCAGCTGCTTCCCCTGTGCTTCTCTGTGATTGGCTGTCAGCATGTCCACAAACGCTCACATTGACACAGAAGGCAACTTTACTGAAGTGCGCATCACAATGACTATGCAAACATTTTACATATGTCTCTGTACTCTGCAGGGTTATGTGAACTGGTTGTTGGATGTTTACCTGTGTGCGTATGTTTTCTGACAATCTACAAATTCCTTTCAAATATTTTAAACTACCTAACACCATATGTGCTTGATATAATCCTCCAACTGAATTCACCTCCTCCTCCTCCTCCTCCTCCTCCTCCTCCTCCTCCTCCTCCTCCTCCTCCTCCTCCTCTTCCTCTTCACAGCCTTTCTCCTTTTTCTGTCTCATTCCCCCATTTACTTATTCATCCTCTTGGTAGGACTTAAGGGGGGACGGGATGGCAGCAGACCAAGCCTCGGAATAAAAGCTCTGTTAGTATCTTGGCTGACATTGTGGTGGACACACACACACACACACACTCCCACCAGCATACACACTCCTGGCAGCTTTTACAACTCCTTGTATATTGCCAGGTCTGGTTTTGGCAGGTAAGCTCAAGGACTCTTTGAAAGACCATTTAATAGACGAGGTAACGTACACACACATGCATATAGGCCCTCCCCCATTCCTCTTGTTGTCTAAGACTTGTTTTGTATTCAGCCCAGCTGATGAAGGAAGGTGAGTGGCCAGACTCAAGTACTTTACTGTTTTAGTTGAAGGCTGTGGGGTGGCAGGGGTTCATGTGCCTCCATACATCTTCCCAACAGCACTGCAGCACTGGCCTCGCACCTCGTCATAGCCTGTAAATATCCGTACAGACAAAAAAGGGAATGTGTAGAGCCAACATAAGACGCTTAGATCCACAGACACATGCGTCACAAAGACATAATAAATATCCACGTTGAGTCCTGACACTGCAAAAGTGGAAGTTGTATTTTCAGGATGAAGATAGTCAGAGGTGCATGTGGAGTGTTTAAAGTGATGTGCATTGGGTGTCATTCCTGGTAATAGCTTGTTTTTTTTATGTTTTTATCGTCTTGTTTTCTGATGGGAACTGCATTGTTTTTCCCACTGTGCGTGTATACATGCATTTAGTGAGCATTTCATACTTTTGCTAAGTGTGTTTTGCTATTTTTATCCTCACACAGCATGATATTTCTATATAAAATGAATGAATGTTACTTAATACAAAACATTACATCAATATTTTTCTTAGATATTTTTGGCATTTTCAATTCAGTTTTATTTGTAGAGCCCCAAATCACATCTAGGTTGTCTCATAAAGAGTTTACAGAGTTGGTTTGAAGAAACAAACAATGAATTACACAGTAGATGAAAGAAAGAGATAATGTCCCAGGCATCCCCTGTCCTTAGACCCTCCTTCTTGGCAGGAAAAATGCCAAACCCCATATTATCTAGACCACAGGTGTCAAACATAAGGCCCGGGGGCCAAATCCGGCCCGCCAAAGGGTCAAGAATGAATTTGTGAAATGTAAAAATTACACTAATATATGAATCATTTTAGTTGAGGTTCCACATTCGGACCAATTATCTCTCATAATAACCTATAAATATTCACAAGTTCAATGTTTTTCTCCTTGTAAATGTTTTTGTTAGTTAAACAACATATAATTTTGCAAAAAATCAGTATAACCAGAACAAATATGAACAACCTGAAATGTCTTAAGAGAAATTTTAATAATATCCCACCTATTACTAAATGTTTTGTGCATTTATAAGCTATAATATACACATGGAAATGATAAACTAAGGCCAAATAATGTTAAAATTACACATTCATTTAAATTTGTTAATGCTATCCACATTGTTTGAAAGGATGGTTTGTAGATGTAAACATTTTCATCATGTAAATTGACCTTTTTTGCTGTAAAACATGGACAATTGATTATTATTTATATATATTTTTCTTATTTTATTTTACTGGTCCGGCCCACTTCTAATCAAATATATCTGAATGTGGCTCCTGAACTAAAATGAATGATCTAGATTGTAATGCAGAGACAGCTTCTCCACAAGTGAGAGGGAATATCCAACCAAAACTCAAAATATCTGATATAATTCATTTGCGTTGGATGATTATTTTACCAATAAATGTTGAAACTGACATAATGTGTGAAAACAATGTATGCAGATGTTATGTGAGACGAAGAGTGTTTTGTGAACTGAGCCACCTGCTCCTGTGTTACGAGTTTCTGTTTGTACCAGAGCATGTGAATCTCTTTTGTGTATTCACGACAGAAGGATATATATGTCAGAATGGGGACTTTAACAGTGATTCAGGATGTGCATGTTGGTTTTTCAGTGTGCACGTGTGTATTTAAGTGTGTGTCAGCACGTCTTGGGCTTCCTTATCTAGTGCAGAGGTGGGTCAGGGTCATGTCCAGTTCATTCCCCTCTATGCCTCTTCCTGCTCCAACACACAAAACACACTGCTGATACAACCAGAACATCCAACATCAGGAAAAGTGAAAAAAAAGAAGGAAAAAAAAAAAGAGAATGAGACAGACGATGGGGAGTTTTATTTCTTTTCACGGCACTACACCTACACAGCAAATAAAAGAAATGTGAATAATGAGCAAATGATTAAAAATGTACCGCTATCATCTGTTAGAAACAGCAAAACTGGAAAAGGTGAAACTTGTAAAACTTATTACAGAGCAACGTGTACTTTTTAGTTTGTAGAAATGACAGAAAGATTAAAGATATGAAGGTCTGAGAACTTCGGGCCAAGTTCTCAAAAGCCTTCAGGCAGAACTTTGCTGGCTTTTATAATTTAAAACTTTGCCTAGTACCGGAAAAAGAGCAGAGGCAGTATTTCAGAAACAATTGGAGCTATATTTATCGATTAAAAAAAAAAGGCAGCTGTGACTTCACTTGATCACAAAAGATGAGCTGTCAGAATGTCCCGCTCTGTTTCTGTGATTGACATTGATTGATTAATGAGGCTTTTTATACGAACACTTCACATTGATTTAACGGTGGTGGGCGTCGAAGGAAGGACAAATATAAGTAGAATATTTTTTTTTAAGTGGCATATGTTGGAGGAAAACTGCTTGGGTTTAAATTACAGCATGTCGAAGGTTGATATCAGCAGATGGGCTTGTACATGAGCAGTTCCTTTCTCAGTATATCACCTCATCTCATCACAGGGGCATTTTAAAGAGGAGCACATGTTCATTCCTCTGCACTTTGACTTCTTTTATTACAGGCGGTCATTTTGTGCATTTTTATTTGGTAAAATAAGGAAATGAACACATGTCTTGTTTAGCTTTCTTTTTTTTTTTCATTTGACTATAGGGGCTACAGTTCTGTCTACAGAAACCAGTTTGGTGGGTAGTTCTGGTTTCTGAGCAGACCTTTTTATAAGAGACTGTTTTGTATTTGTAAGAAAGAGGGAGACCAAAAGAGGTCAGTTTGTTTTTATGGCTTTTAAGGAGTGGGTAAGTAAATACAGAGCTTTATCAAGTAGTGTTTTGCATTGTGAAAGATGGGCGTAAGCTTTTAGAGTTACACACACACACACACACACACACAGAAGCTCACACTTTGTTGTGCAGGAGGATTCATGCACACTGAGAAACACACCCTCCAGCATTCCCTGCACCACTGTGGGGAGTGTGTCCAAGTGTGCGCATATCCCATATCAAGCGTGTGTGTGTGTATGTGCCTGTGTGATATTAGGTTTCCACATAACAGGTGGGATAGACTTTGCGTCATCTGTGATTGGGTCAAGTATCATGTTTTCTCTCTCATGTCTGGCATTAGAATCGGACTCCCAGTCATCCCAGTTGCATTCTCCCAGATACACTAGACCTCACTAATTATCTGCCTGCCCTCTCCATTTTATAAGACAAAAATCAGATGAAACCACAAACAAATTCTCAAGTACTTAAAACAAAAAAACCCATAGGACTGCATAATATCTGTTCCATCCAATTAAATCAAGGTCATTTTATGCTTACAATGTAATAAACATTCTTTAAATGTTTAGAAGTAACCCTATTTCATTCAATTTGATCATTTCTCCCCAACTGGGACATGACAGGAAATGATAGAGCATGATATAAAATACTCATCATCATCATCATCATCATCATCATCATGTGGCATATGACATAATATTTTACTTCCCGTTTTTTGTTTGTTTCCAGTCATGGCTGAGGATGTACGGTTACCTGCCTCAGGCGAGCAGACAGATGTCGACCATGCGATCAGCTCAGATCCTGTCCAGTGCCATCAGTGACATGCAGCGATTCTACGGTCTAGAGGTCACTGGACAGATGGATCCACAAACCATCAGGTCAGCAGGGCTTCAGTGTTTTGTTTTTTTTTACAGATCAGTTTTTACAGAGCTCAGAAACTATAGTTAAGAAGATGAACTAGCTCAGAATTTGAAAGTGTTCACTTAAATTTGGACCTGACTTCAATTCCTCGACACATTAATAGGTAATGCATGTCAGTAAAAGTCACTGAGGAAGTTATAGTAATTTCTAAGGAACTGTTCAGCAAGGGAGACTTTGAATTAAACAACAAAAAAATCTACTTCAACATAGACAGGGAAAAAAAGTCTTTTAACTTTTGCTTTTCTTCATCTCCTCTGTCGGTAATTCATACTTTCAACACATTCACTTCACTTCCTGCTTCTTCAGTGCCATGAGGAGACCCCGCTGTGGTGTGCCTGACAAGTTTGGAGGTCAAATCAAAACCAACGTGCGGCGGAAACGCTATGCCCTCACTGGACATAAATGGAACAAGAACCACCTCACTTATAGGTTATAAAACAATCTCTGTAAAGAAAGTCTATCCTACCATGAATATTTTTTTTATCCATCTTAATCTGTGTTTATTCATGTTCTTTTTTGCCTTTTTTTTCTCCCCTATAGTATCCAGAACTACACTCCAAAGATCGGCGAGTATAATTCCTATGAGGCCATCCGACGGGCTTTCAAAGTCTGGGAGAGGGTCACCCCTCTGACTTTTGATGAAATCCCGTACCAGGAGATCAAATATGGACGCCGCAAGGAGCCTGACATTATGATTTTCTTCGCTTCGGGTTTTCATGGGGATAGTTCTCCATTTGATGGGGAGGGGGGCTTCCTTGCCCACGCTTACTTTCCTGGTCCTGGAATGGGTGGGGACACGCATTTTGACTCAGACGAACCGTGGACCATAGGAAACCAGAACCTACAAGGTAAGAAGGAGATGTGCTCTGTTTCTAAGTTGTGAATTCTGTGGGCATTTACACACAAGACAGTAAAGAGAAAGTGTTGACAGTACAACAGAAGTCAACAGGCGACAAAGAAAAGCCTGCGTGTTAAGATATCGGACTCATTCTATAGTTTAACCTACACAAAAAGTCACTTCCTTTCAGTTCTTTTCTAAAACTTTCTATAAAATACACTGAGACCTGCTACTCTAGGTTGAAAATAAATGCCATCTTCACTTAATGTGGGACTGATTTACATTTTTTCTGAACAATATTTTACAATATACTGAATTACATGGCATGCATACTTACATTTATTGTCTGATCATTTCTTAGATTCAGCAGCTTCCCTTTTGAGGAATTTCTCATTTTTAAGATGCCTAAATCTCAATTAGATCAGTGGCTATTTTTTGGTTCCAACAAATTCACAAACTTTTAGCATGAAAAAATGGGAAGGATCTAATACTTTTTTTTCTGCTATAAACATATCTTCAAGAATGGATGATAGAAGGTTAAAGAAAAGGAGAGCAACTCTGAGTTTTGTCACTTCTCATGGGTGGATGGATGGTTTGTATGCATGCTGTCACACACAAAAATTGCTACTTGACATTATGAATTATCTCAAGGGCTTTGATTTTGCGTAGAAGTTAGTTGGTTACAATTCAGGTGAACATGGAGGGGTCATTTGGGGCTTTAATTTTCATGTGATTATTCAGCTGATACACAGTTTGCATGCTGTGCAGGTTGTATTAGACCCATATAATAGATTGCAAACAGCTGCCACAGCAGCTTTCTTCCACACTTAACTCAAGTTGGCACAGCTCAGTTAGCTACATCATCTCTCATACGTCAGGCTACGGCTTCTCAATTTCAAAAAATGCAAAGTTGAAATCATTTGAAATATTTTTTTTTCCTTCTCTTGAGTTCTTAAATGTAACTTCAGTTAAGTCATAGGCTGCAGTTGACTAAACAGATACTTATCCATAAAGACACAATCTTACTCAGATGTTTACACTTACACAACTCATACAGAGGATCTGGATTGCTAATGTTTATGAGCATTGAAGAGGTCTCCAGAGTTCCTCTATCATGCTGTGCACCTTTTAACTCCAAACTGGAGGGGGATTTTTTTTTTTTTTTTTTTTGTGACAATGGACTTTCCTGCCCTGTTATCTACATTCACACAGCAGGACACAGCCAGATGCATCAAGCGTGTGTATGTGTGTATGCATGTGTGAGTGTGTGTCTGCGTCTGTGTGATCAGCTGTGTGTAGGATGTGTTGCAGGACAGATCACAGGGATGGTGGAATGCCACAGTAAGTGGGAGTGTGTTCCACTCAGGGAGCTCTGTAGACTGGTCCCTTTGTTGCGCTACACAACTCTTACAATCCTTAAAGGCAAAGTGCAACTAAATTACAATCTTGTCGACCTGTAGTAAAACTGGTTGAACCATTAACAAGTGACATTTAAGTCCTGTGTGTTTTCTGCCTTCTGGTTTCTTAGATGTAACTCCTGCCCTTTGGAGATGTTCAGATTTTGTTCTGTTTAAGATGATGAATGAATGTTAGACCAGTAGTTTATTTTCATATATCAAATGCATAATTTCACATACCTTGATCATGATAAATGATCGACTCTGACCTCTGACCCGCTACTGGAAAGCAGTGAATGTAAACAGACTGAAAGGATCAATACAGCATCACATGAAAATTTAATAAGAAACCAGTGAAAGCACTTTCCTTGACCTCAGCATCATTTGTTAGAGTAACAATTGCATGAGGATCAACTCTTTCATGTAAACCTTGTGATGCAAAGTGTGATTAATCTGCCTTTTTTTTTTTTTTTTTTTAGTTCAGATGTTCTTATCAAAAACAGCATTATCCTAAAATCTTACTGAAATGCAAACACTCAAACACACCTTACACGGATGGAAACGCTGAAGGGCTGTTGTTTGTGTCATTCTTTGTGATCAGATAAGACTAATGTGAAAGGAAGGTAGAGAAAACATCAGAGTTCATTTTGGTTGTGAGGCTGGAGCTTTTGTTTGTTTCACTGGGAGTCCCCCTCATAGTGATGAATGAGGTGAAAAATTTGGTAAACAACAACTGAAATAGGTACTGGATGACACAGCTTGTACTTATCATAGTCAGAATTAACATTAAATGCGTCATTAGACTTAACTTTACTCAAACTTTGTAAGTTTACTCTCGCCGTCCTCTGTCAGATTGAATAGTTGTCACGGTTACTTCACAAAGACCTCTTTATTTGCTCTCAGTGCTGCATCTCTCCCCTCTTTGCTATCGCTAGTGCTTTCTCTCCTGGAGTGTTAGCATGCCATGAGGACATTCATGTGACTCTGAAATTACAGATGGTGGAGAAAAGGAACTGTGTCTGTTATGCAAAGAGAAAGCACAAGAGCAGGCATCTCACTTCCATAGCAATGACATTACCGAGAACCGAACTCCTCTAACGCCATGGTGTCACTGCCACAAATCTGTCTAATCAGCAAAGGCTATCAGGCTAAGAGAAAATGACAGCCAGTTCAAAGATCACCCAGAGCAGGACCAGGCTACAAAGAGTCATTGACCAAAAGGAAGTAACCAACTGAGCTCTGAATCCACCTCAGAGATAATCCTATAGAAGTATGCTGGATTATTCTATTATTAAAAAAATCTGTAAGGCGTCTTTTGTACAAAGAGGAAGTTGATGCAGCGGTCAGTGTGTCACATCTGTGTCATTGCTTATCAATGTGTAATTGTTGCATTGGCAGCGGACAACTGCATTCCTGAACTGGTCAATGAAGTGTGTAGATTCATATCAGCAGTCATTAGCGTGCCTTTCTGTGATTTATATTTCAAATCTGACATGTTAAATGAGAGCACAATGTACACCTTATACGGAACCTCATGGTTAATACTGGGTGTTTTTCTGATGCCTGAAGTGTGTATGTGTTTTTTTACAGCACGCAGTCACATGTCATTTATGTTTCCTGAAAAACACAGATTATGTCCTGATGAACATTTTCTTTAAAGAGTGTTTTCTCTCACTTTACTGATATTTGCAGTATGTTTTTATTCCAGGTAATGATCTCTTCTTGGTAGCTGTTCATGAGCTGGGCCACGCCCTGGGTTTAGAGCATTCCAACAACCCCCTGGCCATCATGGCTCCGTTTTACCAGTGGATGGAGACTGAGAACTTCCAGCTCCCTGAAGATGACCGGCGGGGTATACAGCAGATATATGGTAGGATATACATTTTTCACACAACCCTCCTGATTTTTTTTTCACAATTCTGTGTATTTTTTGACCATTTCTTTATTGTATTTTTTAATGCAGATTTATATGCAACACAACCTTTGGTTTTCATCCTTATTTTACAACTTTCCAATTGTACTAAACAAGCACTTCAAAATATTAAAAGCACAACTTTTAAATTGCTAGCCTTGTACTTCATTAAAAGTAATTTACCAGACAAAACTGCAAATCTATTGTATTGGGAAAAATTAATTAACTAATACTTTTTATATAATTATTAAGTAAGCATATTTAACTTTACTAGCCTAAGCGGTTGGTTAAGATATACCTCTTTAAGTCTTCTCATTGTCTTTTTATTAATTTAATATCATAATCATAGTTTACAATCAGTTACAGTATTACAAAATATTTCAGTATAAGTTTACTTTTAAGTCACTTGTCAGAGAGTCCAGTCTGAGTCTGGTCACTGAGTGTACATGGCCTGAATGGACACATAACACTAAGGGGGAAAAACAGTTTTAACACCTTAGTCAACCACTCCTTCAGATGTTATCTGTCTTTAGCTCCTGAAGGATTGTTGGTCAGATTCCTGAAGAGTTGTAGGGTGTCTTCCATTGTTTATTCCTATCCTAGTCATCTCAACCCCCACTGGGCCTAGGGCCATCCCAAATTTCAGTGATCTGCATGCCTGCCATGTAAATTGCTTCACTGTGATATCTTTTATAGTCACCTTTAAACTCCAAAAAGTACATTTATGCATTAACATTTATATCTCTGATTTTATTGTAATTTTCCAACACACTATATATTTGTTTTATTTAATTTTCAGTGTTGAAAGAAATAGCCAAATTGCAGTTTTACAGTAACACTTTACATGAAGTATGCAAGTATTATTAACAAATTTAGGTGGACAAATAAGGTAAAATGGGCAGTGTTTTTACTGTTATATAAGTTGTTTAAGGATCCACTTTTACTGCTGTATATATGTTTAGTGATGAGAACATGTAATTATGTTAAAATTATTTATAATGACTTTATAAACTGTTTAATCCACAGCAGCACAAGGTTTTCAGTCAGGTTATTAAATGTCTGTAGTGAGACCCATGTAGCTCAAAAAAGTCAACACATTTAGAGATTCATGGTCTACATTGAACAGGAAGTGGAAAAAAATATTTTAATGCCTATCTGAAGTTACTTGTAATAAAAGATGTCAAGTCAAATATAGTGGAGTAAGTGGAGTAAGTACTATATTTGCCTTTGAACTGTAGTAGTGAAGAAATGCCAAGTAATTGAAAATCTGAAACATCAAGTAGTGGTTTTGTATTTTTGCTTCTTGGGCTTTTGTTGCTAACATGGTCTGAGAGTTTTCACTCATACTGGTTTGTGTCTTCTTTCAGGTCAACCAGACAGCGGTCCCACTCAGGCACTCCCCACAGTGACACCCCGTCGCCCAGAGCCCAGACCCCCTCACTCACCCCCTCGACACCCAGACCGCCCCAGGACCACTGACAGACCCGATCACTACGGACCAAATATCTGCGAAGGCAACTTTGACACTGTTGCTATGCTCCGAGGAGAGATGTTTGTTTTTAAGGTAAATGGTTTTAGGACTTGGATGAGTTATATGCAGAAGACATTAGACGAGATATATTTACTTTAAGCGCTGTAGTTCAGACATTGAGCTGGCTTTTAGCTGCAGGGCTTGCTTTGACAAGTTAACTGTGTCAATAATTTACATGTACTTTTCTGGCGAATCACTTTGTGACAAATGGCACGTGCATGGCCAACAAAAGGTCTGTTTTTAATCAGGTCCTTGTGAATTGTAAACCCACACGCTGAGAGGATTTTTTTTTCTTTCTTTTTTATGAGACGGAACAAGTAAAAGCATGGGGTGTGGTCAGGTGTTAGCTATAAAGAGCCTCTGGTCCCCCACAAAATATTCATAGGCAGCAGTTAGCTATTAATGGAAATGTATGTGCAAATTACCAACAGAAACTAGTCACTTTGTGGACAGGATTTAGCAGTTTTCTAACATTTGAATGAACCTTCATTGACTGGTTAATTGACAAATAACTGAGTGTTGACAACTGTCCATTCAGCCCTGTTATTCGTACATTTTTAGGAGCAGAACAGCAGAGATGATGTAACTGATTGTAGAAACCTCTGCTCTACTCCTACTGAATATTCCCTTGTGTGTTATCTGTTCATTTTAAGATTTGTTGAGGGATAGTCCAATTATTAATGATGTGTTTCAGTGGGAGCGGTCACAGGAGGTGTCCAATGTTGGCAGCATAGCACACCGAAGAGCTTTGCAAATATGTAATAGAGAACACCCAGGCTTTACTGTAATGGAGCCTCTTGGCTTCTGCTGGATTTTACCTCCAGAAATGTTGTCAGGATATATGAAAACTTGACATTTGACAGTGAAATGACTCAGTAGGGAGTGTCAAACTGTATCTTCAACTGATCCCTAGTAAAATATAAACTGGTGGAGGGATCAAAATGATCTGTCAAGCAAGAGAAATTTATGTAAATTAAAACAAAATCCCCTGCAAGTGTCTCTGCAAATATGACTCCTACAACTAATTGAGGTGCAGACAGGATGAAATTTCCGGCACTACTGTATCAGCAAAGGTCTACTACAAGCTTCATTCTGTAAATATCACGTCTTTTGCTGTAAGTGTGTCTGACACTGATCAGAAGATTTGCTGTCCAGCTGCCTGAACATGCAGTGCACATGGTCAGACAATTATATCTGTGCTCTAGAGTTTCATGTCAACCGGTAACATCTCTGTGCTTGGGTTTCATCCCTCAGGCCTGAGTCTGGTCTGGACAGCATTTATCAGTGTCGGCAATTAAATTTCTATGCTTATCTCTAGGTTAATAAAAATGACCTGATCAGAGTAAATGCAGAGCAGAAGTCAGCACTAATAAAACCCATCATATGCTAAAAAACAGACGTCGGCAGACACATCGTTTCAGAATATGCCCAGGCCATAGTGTGACATGCAGAATTTTTTATAGTTGTTGAATTCTTTCCATGTTTATAAGGAAATCATTCGTTCATTCATTTTCTGAACCCACTTTATCCTCACTGGGGTCACAGGGGTTGCTGGAAGCTATTCCAGATATGTATGGGTAAAGACGGGGTACACCCTGGACGTGTCACCAGTTAATCACAGGGTTGACATATATAGATGAACAATTACTCCCACATTTACACCTATGTGCAATGTAGATTAACCAACTAACTAATTAGCACATGTCTTTGGATGGTGGGAGGAAGCCAGAGTACAAGTAGAGAACCCACACAATCGCATGCAAACTCCACACAGAAAGGTCGACTGGTGTTCGGATCGAACTGAGGACCTTCTTGCTGTGAAGCACCCACTGCCCTGTCACTCAAGGAGAACATTGATTGTAAAAAAGTTATTATTAAATACTGTTCGCGTGGGTCAATAGTGGAAATAATATTGTTCCATCCACAGAGATGTGTCATCAGGAGAAGAAAAAGGTTGCAATTTTGCAAGAAAATCACTTGTAATTTGTCTTCAGCTGAAGACTGGACACAAAAACAGCCAGCAGGATAAATTGGCTGCTTCTAATATTGAAAACTCCCACACTGGGATCTGGTCTTTTCTTCTGAGGACTAATATGGTCAGTTCAGTCTTAATCTGCTCAATGCAAAGAGCTGTCAGACCACACAGATCGAAAACCGTGTATCCAATTCACTTCATACCCTTTTTGTTACCCACAGCGCTCGCCAACCCATCCCAGTTCTGTTCCATTCCGTACCGCGCCATGCTGTCTGCCAGCGTGTCCTGAGTGAAGGACAAAACTACACATGCTTGCCAAAAAGAAGCAGCTCTGAGCATTTTACCGTTACATTATCCAGGACAAGCAGGACTACTGACTCACTGCTGATGAATGAGTCCGAGAGCTTCTGGTGTAAATGTGTCTGCAGGCGTGTGTGCACAGCATACATGGTAGATATGAACGCTGTCGGTTCTGTCTGTGACTGGTCTGATGTTGTGCTACTAAACTGACAGTTATAAAACTAAGGCAGGTTATTAAGGTTGTTTTGAAACAGCCACCAGAGCACAATAATGGGATGTGATCAAGTCAACAGAGCAGAGACTATTATTAGCCCATTAGTGTTCAGCTATTGTTAGTTAGACTTGATCTGCAGAGCTCAGTTTGCTTGGCCTAATCACCACCAAACATTTCGAGTGTACTTTAGACAAGGTTTCTACCAATCACATAAAAGACGTGTGACACATGTCAGAACGGCTTTTGGATTTCAGGCAAAGAAACATTTATTTGCATTGTGTTCAGTTTGTTTTTATAAAAGTATCTACTCAGGAGGATTCAATGAGCTGAATTTTGTATGTTTTTTGAGTTAATCAGTTAAATGGACTGACATAACGTGAATTCGGTACCTGGAATCTCATATAAATCCTGCATATCTATTTCCTTTTAATTTTATCTTGATTGACATAAGGTGAGGATATTTTTAAGTCTCCGGTGCTGAAGATATTCTTCTTTATTAAGATGACATACAGCTTCATACAAAACGTCAATGTAACGTCCTTGACTTTCCATTAATAGGAAACTACCTTTATCATCTTGACCTTTAAATCCACCAGCCACTCAATCCACTGTGGAATAAACATTGATGAATTACGCAGTCATCGTCTGTCTGTCTTAGCTGTGTGGGCTTTGTTTCTCTGCAAAGTCAAGGAATGTTTGAGAAAGCACAAGAAATGATGAATTCACACTGATGCTTCATTTTCATGATTCTTTCCCCACAGGGACGCTGGTTCTGGCGAGTTCGTCGGAACAGGGTTCTGGATAACTACCCCATGCCCATCGGTCATTTCTGGAGAGGACTGCCTGGAGATATCGATGCTGCCTATGAGAGGCATGATGGCAAATTCGTATTCTTTAAAGGTAAGTAGCAAACCCAGTATCCTTCAGCTGAACTGGTAATTTTCTAACTTACACATCTCTCTTCCCATGCAAAACACAGTTACCAGTCTTATTAATATCTGGGAGTCAAGCTTAGAGTTATGTGACGGCACCAGAGATCTGCACAGACCTGCTCGTAGCTGATCAACTTATATTTTATATCCACTTTGGAGCACATATTTCTTATTTTGCTTTTAGTGTGTCCACAGAAGGAAAATGTCCTCAACATCAGCCACTAAAAGCAGAAAAATTATATTTAGGGAAGAGTGCCATTTTTAATGTTAATATATTCTCATGAGAATACTAAAGAATATAAGAAAGAACTACTGCCAATCATGTTAACTTGGTAGGTCATTTGTTACTTTATAAGAGGAGGGAAGGTCTGGTGGGTCAACACAATTAACCACCAATGAACACACACACACACACATACACACACACACACACACACTCACACACACACACTCATGTACATCCCCCAAAGGGAGTTGTTGCATGATGCTGTAATCATAACTAAGACAACCCTCTATCTTCCTTCTTCTCTTGTCCTTTTTTCTAACTTTGTATTGAATAATGAGCAAATATGTCACAATATCTCACTCAGGTCCCTAAATACAGTACAACGGTCCATTTTCCAGCCCTGAAGCAAAAATCTCAAGTTTAATTTTATGACAGTGTAATGTTATATTCTCATAAAACTGAATTTTGTCCGAATTTTTGCTGCAAATTTGTTATGAATGTAATTAAACAGAAGCTTCATTGATCTGCAATATGATTTAGATTTTGATATTTTGAATTAGGTTGTGGTTATCTTTTATAATTAGGTCCCTAGAAAAAGTCACATTTATACAAAACTAATCAAATCTTGTGCGCCTGCTCTCATCCCATTGGGTGGTAAGTTACCAGTGAGATCAATTTGGGTCATTTGTTAACAAGAGGTATTACATCTGTCCTGATCCACATTCAAATCACCTACTTGTATCACATCATACTGACAATACTAGTGCAAACTCAGCCATTTTTGTAAGACTTTTTTTCATTATAGCAGGTTTCTACCAAAGGCTGATAAATGACAGATCGTGTTTCAAATGAAAAACATTATATGTCTTATATACCTATATATACTTGCACATTACAGTACATTACATATATATATATATATATATATATATATATATATATATATATATATATATATATACAGAGTCAATATTTACCCTACCCTCTCTATCTAAACTATTTATTTATTTTAGGGATTAACTTTGAGTATACATTTCTTTTTACTGTTGTAGTAATAACCTAGTGGCACATGGTGTAAATAATATTCCTGCTGTTTTATGAGCTGTCAGTTGTAGTGCAGCATCAGCTTCTGTTATCTTAATTTTGTTCTCTACCGTCCAGTGTTCAAATAAAGGCTTCCAGACACATTTGTACGCAATGGCATATTGGTCAGTTTGATTATAAAATTAGCATATGAGTTATTTATACTGTATATATACACACACAGACACACACATACACACACACATATGTACTTTAGAGGAAAAAATGCTCAGCTTAAATACCAGAAATGACAAACAACACCAGTGTTTAGACTTACTTTCCAGGGAAGCTGCACTGTTTATTCTGCTATGCCAATACATAGCCGTAGTTGGACGTTGTACTATAACACTTGACCTAAGTTTTAGCATAAGTTGTCACTGTCTGTCCCACATGTACAGCAGTGTATCTGCTCTTTAAGGTAAAAGACTTTGCTACTTTTCATTTTTTATGGGTCAGGTTGTTTCTGATAGTGCAGGGCCAGAGTTATGAACATATAGAAACATCATAAACTGCATTGGAAAACATCCACCATCTGGTTTCTCTTTTTCAGTCCAAATATAGTTATATTGTCTTACTGTTATCATCATAGTAAAACAGATTCTGGAGCTTTTTCATCTCTTGCAGATAATTATATATATAGTCTACATACCCCCACTCCTTTAAGAAAGCAGGGACGCGTAATGTATTCAACGTGCTGAGTGTAAATCTATTTTAGCACAGCTCATTATTTATACTGAGAGTCACTGAGAGTAGCTTATCTTTTACAGTGGTGGATGAAGTTGGTGCTGTTGAATGAGAGCAAAAGAACTGAGGCTTTGATGCAGCTCGGGTCGTAGCTACAGGCTTCAGGGCAGCTGTTGATGATGGGTGGGATGATGTCATCTGCAAGGCTCTCAGTGTGACATTTGGCGGCAAGCCATTAGCAAAAAGAAAAGACAGAAAAAAGGAAAGAGCAGAGAAGTGGTAAGGGAAGTAGCAACAGTGATGGAAGCACACGGGAAAGAGCAGTGCATGTACTACTTCTGAATAGCAGCAGCTCGATATGAGCTATCATTTGGGATGACTTATGTGAATTCAGAATTGTTCCCCTGTTAAACAAGTTATTAGTATTATGACTCCCACCATCCTGCAGGTTTCAGTTCCAGTGTTTTCCTGTGGAGTGTGATAACATCAGAATCACATGCTGTAGACATTTTACACTTTCATAATATTCTGTATATTACCAATGTTATGTACGTCTACATAGATACCTCAAGTGTGCATTTCAGTCAAGATGCTTTACATTATAATCTAGTCATGCCTCCACTTATAATTTTTGTTATGTTTAGATGTTATAGTTTGTTTTGTCAGTTTTGGTATTGAATACAAGTGGGAAGTGAGGATTCTTAGTCAACCATGTTTGAAAACACAAACAAGAAGACTGAAGATAATTTCATGAATAACAATTTTATCCAAGGGTGTGCATTTGTTTGTTTTATAACGTTACTGAAATGTGTCGTTTCACAGCTTCTTATAGGATGTCTAGCTCTGTCTTATTTTATTAAGATCTGGAACCAAACTAAACTGATTTTTTTAAGTGATTATGTCATAATATCAAATGATCTTTCCACAGAAAGTGTGCACTAGTCTTATTTTAAGTGTATCTGACACTGAGGGTAACAGGTGTGCAGGCGTTGTCAAGTAATGTCAGCAAGAATATAAATGAAAGAGGATGTTAAGTCCAGAGAGTACCAGCAAGTTATGGTGTCACTGCAGAGTCTCAACACAAGGTTTACAGTAAGACAGATTTTTTTACACAGCTGTTATGGTACAGCTGTTTTTATCCAAAACAAGTCCAACTGTAATAGAAAGCACACTGTTTCCCCAGTAGAAAAGAGTTAAACAGCAGGAAAGAATCAAATGTTTAGGTCACTGAACTGAGCACTCCGACATGGAAAGTCATGGAATAAGTCATGGGATTTTACATCAGGACCGCTACACCGCAGGAACCCTGGGAAGCATTGCGTCAATCTTCTTGTTCTCTCCAGATGCTGACTGGAGAGCCTTCATTTTAAACGAGGGGCAAGGGGCCAGAGGTGGGTGGAGGGGTGGATGGATCGGAGGGTGGGGGACTGAGGGAGGGCAATGGGGCTCAATGCCAAGGTGTAATGGTGCCAACAGAATAACGGAGTCCCCCCTTTTTGACACAGTGAAACATAATAAAACCTTCCTTTCAGGCGAGAATTCCGCTTGAGCCTGACAGAAGACAAGCTGCTCCTAATGGATCATTACAAACCAGACCCCTATCCGATGACACGTTTGCCTATGCTGACTTTCCTTTTTTTCTTTTCTTCTTTTTTTTGATCGCCGGCCAACAAATCATTATTGCATTCATATAATTTCCAAGTGTGTATAAATGGAGGTTGGGTTTTTCTGATTGTTCTGATTGTTCTTTTTATTATCCACATTCCTTCATAATTATTTGACAAAAATGGTGCCAGCAAATTAAACGTGGGCGTGTACGAGTACATCTATTCCTGTCGTGTTGTGTGTAGGTAGGGAAGATCTTTTATGGATGTGGACATGCAATATGTATTACCAAGTGTACATGTCGAATTCAGTATTTTTTTGTATGCGTTGCTAATATTTTCCAGAGTCTGTAAAGATTATAATTGGTAGTGGGAAAGTGAATGTCCCAGCGTGTATATCCATAAAGGATCATTAAGCAACAAGTCTCCTCTCCTTTCTTGTCCCCTCAGGAAACAGATACTGGCTTTTCAGGGAGGCTAACCTGGAGCCAGGCTACCCTCTTGAACTCGTCCATTATGGTCAAGATATTCCATACGACCGAATAGACACAGCCATCTGGTGGGAACCATCAGGGTACACCTACTTCTTCCAAGGAGACTGGTAATGAGGCGCTCTTTGTTTCTGTTTCACAATGAATTAAAAAATAGTACCAGTAGCCACAAATATATGCGTATATGTATCTCTTTCTAAATGTGTCATAAAGCTACCCAAGACACGCAGGAGAAAAATGTAAATTATTACTTATATCTCTCTGGAGTATTATTGCTTCCGTTTTTTTTAAAATAGACTATAATATATCTCAGGACTGAGTTATGTCAGAGACCCCAGTCATTAAACTCTGAAACATTTCTGTAATCTTATGAATGTTATATTGCAGTGAGCCAAATATACACATTAACAAACGTTATGCTGCGCTGGAACAAAAATAGCACAAGCATTCATGTGCAAGGCTAACATAATAATACAAATACTCAACTCTCTGTCATTGCATTAAGTAATACTTTAAAAAGTTGGGAAGCGCATGAGTGGATCTCAGTTCCATATTAGATTGTTCATCGGGAATTCGAAAATAAAAAAAGGGGGGGGTCTTTGCTTTCTCCAACTATATATACACACCATCAGATATTCATATCTTTTGGAAACAGGAAACTATTATGCATAATTTCTCTGTTCTCTGTACTGTTCAGTTTCACAAGTCTGGTCTTGTTCGGATGGTTAATCTCATCCATCTTCTCTGTTGTTGCCTGCAGGTACTGGCGTTTCAATGAACAGTCCCGATCAGCTGACAGTGGCTACCCGAAACCAATCAGTGTTTGGGGATCGTCAGTGCCCTCTGCTCCTAAGGGGGCCTTCCTTAGCGACGACGGAGGTGAGCAGGGATGTGGGGAGTGGTGTCTGTATCATTAAGAGAAAAGAGCAGCTGGAGTACACATACAAGCCTGAAACAAAGAATCAGGGTGGGGTTGCTCAGAGTGGGGGGTAGGGTATGTCTGTGCTTCTTTTGAGAACTGAATTTGAGCCTGTGCATTTGGTTATGCAATGCTTTGTCAGCTCTAAACTAGAAGTGTTTCGTGTTGCCCCCCCCCCCCCCAGTCCCTTGGTAGATATTTGTTTGAAGGTTATCTGTGTTTTTCATTCATACAAGAACACAGAGAATAAAGGGATTTTAAAATGTAAACCTGACAAGACAGGTTAAAAAAAAGAATAGTAATACCACTGATGCCCACTAGATGATAATTTCCAAAAAAGTAGCTTATGAAATGTCACTGCTATTATAAAGCAGAGGTGGGACAAAGTCATTGCTGGGCAAGTCCCAAGTAAGTCTAAGTCTTTTGCACTCAAGTCCGAGTGAAGTCCCAAGTCAACACCATCCAAGTGCCGAGTCAAGTCCGAAGTCAAAGCTCACAAGTCTCGAGTCGAGTCAAAGTCCCAGCATTTTAGCTTCGAGTCATTTCGAGTCCCCTATAAAGAAAGAACATTTCTACAAATCATACATGTCTGTAAGGTCTGTATTCATTTAACCTTTTTTATGCAAAGCGTCAAAAGTATTGGAAAATAAGGATCCAGGTGTGAAAAACGTAACATTCCCAAAAATCCCATGGCTGTATTAGCTCAAAGGAGTGTTCCTACTTCATACTGAAGAAAAGGTCCAAATACTTGACAGTTATTTCAGTTTGTATTTCTTAATAAGTCTGCATATTAATACATGTAAATATTCTGTAATTGTGCGTTCAATATTATTGTAACTGCAGTTGTATCCGTCATGTTTGTGTACATTAATGAACAACAACAAAAACTTGAACTTAAAATGATTTTAGCTCATGGCAGAAAAACAACAGACTGGCAAAACTGTAAAGGGTCTGAATACTTGACATGTAACTGAACTGAACAGTAATGCATCCATAGACACTAGTGTGTGTGTGTGTGTGTGTGAGAGAGAGAGAGAGAGAGAGAGATGCATGCACGGTGACAGAGGGAGAGACAGTTAAAATGGAGAATGTGTGTGTTTATGTGCACAATGTGGACAGATGAAAAGGTAGTGAGAGGCCATGTAAAATTAGGAGGTATTTCAATAGTGTATTGTACTATAACAAGTGTACTCTATTCGCCTCATATTGTAGAAAAGTTTACCTTCAAATAGAGAGGGGTCCTTTTAGCAAGTTTTTTAACATAAACAAAATTGTCATTCCCTATGATCACTTTTGAAACTGGGCCAACATGCCAATACAGGGAGGGGTGTGTGTGTGTGTGAGTGTGTGTGTGTGAGAGAGAGAAAGAGAGAGATGTGCGTGGACAGCTGATGGTCGGAGAAAGCTACACACAGTGTGTGTGTGTGTGTCTGTGTGTGTGTGTGTGTCCATGTCCTGAGGAGAGGTGGTGCTGGGTGGAGGACCTATAGCGCACTGCATTTGCAAAAAATCAAATCGGCCAAACGTTTGTCAGTCATTTGTGCACGATGAGGACGTAGGATGATGCCACCATGACTGAAAACTCGTTCCACTGGAGCACTGGTTGGACGTTGTAGAAACTCCGTCTGTAATCTTTGACCCGCAGGTCTTGCATATTGCGATCCATTTTTTGTTGACAACTTCGTAATTTTTATAGCCAAAGGAAATTATCTTCGGCATCATTTTGCACGCCGGCACGTAGTTGTCATTGATGCTTGTTTCGGATTTGCGGTGGATGCGGTGGAATGAAAAGCAACACTGTGATTGGCTGTCGTGCAAGCAGCGCGCACATGCTCTTTACATTCACACATCATTTTGCAGAATAACAAGTAAATTGAGCGCGGCATTTATTAACATACTTTAATATTCTCATGGGACGTAGCAAGTCATCGCAAGTCAAAGGGCCAAAGTCCAAGTGAAGTCACGAGTTATTGACGTTGAAGTCCAAGTCGAGTTGCAAGTGTTTGTACATTTTGTCGAGTCAAGTCTAAAGTCGTCAAATTGACGACTCGAGTCTGACTCGAGTCCAAGTCACATAACTCGAGTCCACACCTCTGTTATAAAGTGTGATGTCCATCATGTCACCTTTTTGTTTGACCGCTCCCTCACCTGCTAAATTTGTAATATTAACAAGACTATAAACTTTTACCAAGTGTTTTGTGATGAGTTCAGTCTTTGCACTTCCCCAGTTACACCCTTTTGTCCAAATATGATCACTTCAGAGATACTTCATAGAGCTGCCATTATACTTGATATTTTTGGTTGTTTGTCCGATAATGGTTCACTCTGGGTATTATAGCATTTTACTTAAAAAAGAAATGCTTATTATTCTACTTATATGAACTAAGATGCTGTTTGTTGATTGAAAAGCCTGTGATAAAGTCTGTAAATGTTTGTAATCATGAAAGGAAGGGATTCTGAAGTAATTTTCCAAAATGTTCTTCTGCTCTTCTCACTGTTTTCCAGCTTACACCTACTTCTACAAGGGATCCAAGTACTGGAAATTTGACAACCACCGTATGAAGAGTGAACCTGGCTACCCCAAATCCATCCTGCGGGACTTTATGGGTTGCAGTGTGGACCTGGACCCGGACAGAGACACGGATACTGACTCTGGACGCAAATACCCAGATGTGAACCGCCCACCCTTCAACCCAGACGCCGGACGCGATGGTGACAAGGGCAAAGACCGGGATGGGACAGATCGGGGTGGAACTGACAGAGACACAGGTAAAGGCACCGACAAAGACAGAGATGAAGATGATCGTGAGGGTCGCGAGGAAGAAACCAATGAGGTGGACGTGGTGCTGAAGGTGGACGACAGTGAGGAGCGGACCATGAACATCCTGATGGTGACCATCCCACTCGTCCTGGTGCTGTGCATCTTGGGACTCATCTACGCCATTATCAACACGCTGCAGAGCAAAGGGGCACCACGGCTGTTGGTGCACTGCAAACGCTCACTCCAGGACTGGGTCTGACCTTAGCAGGTGCTGAACTTTGAACTTGAAATGGACGTAGACACTTGCCCTGACACACATCTCTTCTAATCCAACCTCCCGCCCAGTGATCCATCTGTTTCTGTGCTCAGTGGCTCCTGCAAATCGTAGTACATGTGATAGTAGATCCAAGCAAATACTGTACTGATACAGAAACACAACTAGAAAGTAGAAGCATATGTCTTATACATACAGATACACTTACAAAAGGCGCTTTCCCACAGAGTAGTTCTAGGAACTTAGTTCTAGGACCTAAATAGTTCTTAGAACTATATAGTTCTTAGGGAACCTTTGGTTTTGCATTCCGACAGGGCAGTAGGAACCATGGGCGGGGCCAATGTGATGCCAACATCCACCACAGTGATGTATTCTTTGAACACCATATTCAACAATCACACAAGGAAGTAGAAGACGGAGCTCCTATAAACTAGAACAGAGAATGACGAGGTCACAGTGTTTATGTTCTGTATCACAGGAATGTTAATTATGGTCAAATACAGCATCTAATGTCAAGAATGGAGGAGTTTGCAGAGAGAGTTAGGAGACGAACAATCCAGCGGCAGGTGATACTACAATGTATGTTAATTTCATAACTCTCATCAACTCCCCTATTAACCCAAAAAGAGAACCACATGGTCGGTCCGTTAATAATACACTTTCTCACAATTTTTTTCCAACACACAGACAGTTTTAAAGATAGCGGTACTGAAAGAGGTGTGGTCTCAGCTCTGCCAATCACTATACCAATCATATAGTTCCTAGAGAACTAAAAAAGACCCTGCCTGTGAGTAGGAGCCAAAAAGGTTCCAGGAACTCTAGTTCCTATGCTGTGGGAAAGGGGAAAAAAGGTTCCAGGAACTAAAACGGTTATAGGAACTACGAAATGTTCCTTCAGTGGGAAAGCGCCTAATCACACCTCCTCCCGTCTCCCATGGTGCTCTACAATGCGGTGACTGTAGTCTATTTATACGAGAGAAGTTTGCACATTGTTTTTTTCCTTGTTTTTGTTTTGGTTCATTTTGTGTGACTTTTTGTTGTTGTTATTATAATATCTAAACCAGGAAGGTCATTTTATTCTTGCTCCATCTCTGCACTGCCCTCCTCCTTCCCCAGATCTCACCAGGGACTCATGTTAACACAATTATGGAAAAAAAAAATAATTGGAAGGAGTCTGAAAAGAGAGAATGATGAGTAGACAGGCCGTTATCCTTTCCCTTTTATCTTTTTTTTTTTTTTTCTAAAGCTTGTTCCATCTAATGCTCTTTTTCTGGTCTGTTGTACATCAGGGCATACACACTTTACTCTGACCTCTTCAGATGGTTGTTAGACTTATAACTGTTATTTAAAGTCTATTTTGTTGCGCATTATATGCCTTTATTAGACAGTGACAGTGGAAATGTGGGGAAGAGTGTGGGATGTGATAACTTGTTTATCAGGATGCAGGAGTCAGATGATACTTGAGTTCATGTTTTGGAGGCATTATTCTGACTTAAAAGGATAATTCCAATTTGTTACCTGGCATTTGTTTTTCAGTTTTGGTTATCAATGATATACACTATGTTAAAAGCAAAGAAATCAGTCAAGGGACATTTTTAAATGGAAAAAATGGTGTGATGTTTTCAACTATCAGCAGAAATTGATGCAAGTTAATTAATATAAAAGCCAATGAAAGTACCTCATTAATAAATTGGAATTATCCTGGAAATTCAGATTACTACTGCCTTGTTTTCCTTCTTTACCTCATGATTGACATTAGGTTTACTCCTCTTTCCTTCCCCTCCTTGGAAATCATTCAGAGCTCTTTTACCATTCAGATAAACAGACTTTAAAGGGGACCTCTTCCATTAACTTTCATTTCTGTGTGTAATTCTCACATTTCCTTTCTGTCAACAAGATCTTTTGCCTTGTACGGCAGAAGAGAGAACATTGGTTAATTTAAAAGTCAGCTCACTGTGAAATAATAGTGAATGGAGCGTTCATTTTGTCTGTGTGCAACATAAAACAAGGGAGAAACTATGTCAAGCCATGGCCTTTAGGTTCAGAACCGACTGTGACATCCATAACCCAGCATATGAGTGGCAGGGTGCAGCTAATGTAGCATGCAGTCCATAATGGACTTTTTACAGCTTTTTAAGAGGACATTTTAAAGAAAAAAAGCTCATTGATGACCTGTTGGTTCTCTGATGTTGAAGCTGGAAGCACCAGGGTGGGCTCTTTGGGCTGGATGGACACGGGCTCACGTGAACAAAAACTAATCCGCTTCATTAAAACACAGCAGGTGCGCGCAAATGCTGTTAACCCTTACGACCCGTAAACTAAACCTTGAACTTCGAGAAACTCAAAGCTTCTCGTTCCCTTTTCATCTTCAAGAACAGAGACAGGGTGAAAAGCATTTGCTCTGGGTTCACAGAACAAATGCCCGTGTTAGTCACTCGGCTTATCTGCAATGTTTTTTTTAATTTAAAACTTGATGGCTAGCCAGAGGTTTTCAATTACCACTGGTAGCCATAATTGTCTTCTCATTTCGGCATCACACTTAACATATTTCGAGTGTTGGAGCTGCTAGAGTAGCTGCAACAACTAACCAATGAAAAAAAACAAATCAAAATTATATGATGACTGAGTAACTTCAACATCTGTAACTATTGAAGAAAGTTTGTAGATTATCAATAATATCCATAATATTTTACTTTTTGCACTAGTTTCACATGGAAATACTGTAATCAAAACAACCATGTAGTCTTATGTCAGATATCTTACAGAAATTGTTAGTTCCTAAGGAGCCTTTTTAAAATAGTTCCCATACATGGATCTTATTTAAGTCAGAAAATAAAGCTGAAAAGAGAGTAAGTGGACAGGATGATTTTAGAGTGGGACTTTCAATATCAATGGAAGAGGAAGGCTTATCTGGGCATGTATTAACAATGTAAGCTGCCTGACTGACCGGAGGGGGGGTCAGCTCACCCAGCTCAAGTTACACAGATGTGGGTGAGGGTGAGGAGAGACCGAATTTCCTCCTGCAGCTGAGACAAGGAAAGGGGGGAGGGTAGGAGGACGACGGGAGACTGAACTCTTCTCCCTGAGCTTGCAAAGTTTGGAACTGAAGAATAAGGAGGGGTGGGAAGAGAGAGGGAGAGACAGAGGCCTTTGATGGCTCTCGCTTTCTCTGTCCAACTGGCAACAACCCATGTGACCCAAATTCTCCTGTAAGCTCAACAGCAGCGCTGGCCAAAGAGGAAATTTTAGCTTACAGTAGGTGACAGCCCCGTTTGTAAAAGGAAGAAAATGCAGAGTGCTTACCCTGTTAGGAGTTTTAAAAGCCTGCATCGTGATCCACTCGCACATGCAGCCATGGGGCGTTACATAAGTAAGAGCGAGAATCAAAGTAACTGTTATCTGTCACATAATTAAAAGGGCTTATATCCAAAAATGTTGCTTTTGGTAAATGTAGATTGTGAAATACTACATTGATTTGACCTTGCTGTTTGCCCTCTTATGGTATATTTTCACACAACGTGGGTCAGAAAAGTTTTCACAGTAAATGTATCCCATCTTTAGGCTCCATTTAGATACAATCCAGTCTTTTTGCAGGATCATACCATCATTTAACTTTAGTTTATGTGAAAAGGGACAATACAATTTCATAAAACACATGATTTCACATGGTTAATAAAAGCTCAGAATTAGCCATAAAGCTAGTTTTCATCTGTATTTCCTTAACCATTATGTAAAAAAAAGACATCTACAAAAGAGAAACATGGTTAGACACTTGATAGGACAATAATATAATAAATAACATATACATAACAAATTGTCAAGAGAGCACAGTGTAAAAACTACCTAATTGTAATTTGTACATTTCTCTAATGTGAGATGAATAAAGATTTATCTTAACAATAAAATACAAAATGCATGTTCGCACACTAATGATGCAATTAAAATAAAACATCACAACATATAATCTGATCACAACATCACAATAGGCTTTTAGTGGTCTTATTTTAATTTGCATTGCCAATCAAAAGCTAATTCCCCCTTTTGCAGCATGTTAAAAAGTTACCCACAAGTAAACAAGTGCACCAAGTATCTAAAACAGTTCCATAACTTATTCTATTTTATTTACCCCATTAACTTTTCGAATGCATCATCTATATATATTTGGATGCAGACGCACAACAGTGTTGCTCCATAATGTATTCCACAGCAGTAGGTGACGACAGGCACCGGTTGAGACACCTAAAAGCAGACAGAGGTGAAGTAAACTGGACACTCACATTGAAAGGTAGAAAAGAAAACGCATAATCACCAATCACAAGAAGTCGTGAGATTGATCCGCAAGCAGTCGATAACGGTTGCCAGGAAACTGTGTCCTGTGTCCATCACTCACCTCGTCATCATCGACACTGGGGAGTGGGTGAGTGGGGGTTACAGTGGAAGGGGGGAAATGGAGCTAATCAGTGTTAAAAGCACCAGCAAGCCCTCCCTCCCTCCCTCCCTCCTGGGCTCTTCTATCTCTCCTCTGCCTTTCCGTTGGCCCATCAGACACGTCAATGAACAGCCGAGCGCTCAGACAAATCAGTGTCTGGACAGGCTCGGAAAAATGTCGACTCATTGCAACAGATACAACGTTATAGACGGTGCGCTCTCACTTTATCATTACCTTTCTTTTTCTCCCCCTGTAACCTTTATCCACAGATCTCATGGGGAGTTTGTGCACTTCAAAAGCTCAAAGTTATCGCTTGTACCTGCTGTACTTCAGATCACAGTTTGAATGATTCAGCAGTTTTTTTGGGGGGGGTGGGGGGGATTGTCTCATGAGATGACGTGAACTTTTGTGAAGAATTCACCGAGGTTTATTCTACATCTGAGGAGAGTTGAGAAGAAAACACAGAAAGGAAAAAGAAAGATGTGGAGGTTGATTGAAGCGTGCTTGTTTGCGTGCGTGTTCGCTTAATCAGCTCCACTCTCCGTAAACGAAGGCCTGTGTTTTCAGATCCGACTGTAAATCTCCCACACTCTCTCTCTCTCTGTCTCTCTCTCTCTCTCCCCCACCCTTCCCGCATACTCAGCCCGGCCCTCTAAGCCCGAGGGGATCGTAACAACAACAATGGCCTTCTCTCTCTCTCTCTCTCTCTCTCTCTCTCTCTCCCTCTCTCACTCCCTTCAACCTCCCCCTATTTTATATCTCTTTGTCTCTCTCTTTCTCAAACACACACACACACACACAAACACAACACATTATTGTCTTCCACCCGACCTTACCTTCCTCCCCTCCTTCCCCTTAGGAAACCAGTGCAAGGCCAAGGTCCAGCGTCTTTAGATCCAACTTCTCATCTTACTTTTTCGGTCCTGAAAGTCCTTGCTCGGTTCAGTTTCGACACCGTGGAAGGTTTGAGTCTATATACGAGAACCCGTGGCCATGGTAACAGGATGTCACATTTAAAAGTTAAAAGTTTCAAAGGGTGAACTTTTATTTTCATCTTGTTCGTTTCGAAGCGCAGGGCTTTGATGCCAACTTTAGGTGAGGTGAAGACATCGCAGAACTTGTCTGAGCTTTCATCTCTCTCAGGATGTGTTTCTGTAAACACTGTGTAAAAGCATTTCACCTTCCTGATTCAGACTTTTGCTACCTTCCTGGTTTGTTATTTTGTTAAGATCTTCCGAGTTGTTTTCTCTGTACTGTCTTTTTTCCCAGATTCCCATGTATCCCTGTACTGCCTAATAACCTCAGGCTTAAAACACACACACACACACACACACACACACACACACACACACACATAGACATTAAAAAAAAAAATCTGGTCATTGCATCAGGCCTTTGCAAACTCTCAACCCGACTGGGAAAAAAAAACTGATCAATAAATAACAGACTGAAAAGATCAAAGCGAAACAACCGAGAGGGGAAAAAAATTAAATAAAACCAAAAAAAAAAAAAAAAAAAAAAAAGGTCAGACGTGACACGATGACTCGATCCCAGTGGACTGTGGACGGCCCAGATGTTTCCCACAGTGCATCTCACCTTGCTCTTTGAGCCCATCCACTCTGAAACCACTCATTTGGAAGTACCACTCCACTAACTCATCCAATGCGCCGCAGGATGAAACAAATGACTTTTTACTGAGTGTGTGGATCTGATGGCACTCAGCTGTGGTTTTTTTACGACTTCAAGACAGGCGTTTGAAACTGTTCAGCAAACCACTTAAAAACTGTTTTCATCAACTAACTGCAGCTACGGTAGAGTGTAGGTTTTTTTTTTTTTTTTTTTAATTCAGTGGGTATGTTTTTAATTTAACTCTGTGCTGACCTTCAATAGTGGAACTTGGCAAACTGGGGCCAAGTCCCCTAGTTCCAGACTAGGACTTTCTGGACTAGGACATTCTGGACTAGGATGTTTCGGACTAGGACGTTTCGGCCTAGGAGGTTCCAGACTAGGACGTTTCGGACTAGGAAGTTCTGGACTAGGATGTTCCAGACTAGGACGTTTCAGACTTGGACGTTTCGGACTAGGACGTTCCAGACTAGGACGTTCCAGACTTGGACGTTTCGGACTAGGATGTCCCAGACTAGGACGTTTCAGACTTGGACGTTTCAGACTTGGACGTTCCAGACTAGGACGTTCCAGACTAGGACGTTCCAGACTTGGACGTTTCGGACTAGGACGTTCTGGACTAGGATGTTCCAGCCTAGGACGTTTCAGACTTGGACGTTTTGTCCTAGGACGTTCCAGACTAGGATGTTTCGAACTGCACTTTTTGCAGATTATGACGTTTCGGACAAATCATATTTTCAAAAACAAACACCCTAAATGTATGTTTATTTGCATATAATTTTATTATTCACTTGAACACATTAAAAATGTATATGATATACTCAATTTAAAGTATCAAAATTATACACATTAAATTTGCATGTATATAACCTCACATTATTTGAAAGAGTCCATAAGAATTTTGCACATGATCACACATTACACATGTATACAATACACTCATGTTCAAAATTATACAAATTGGGTTAGGGTTAGATAAGGGTTTGTCTGAAAAGCCTTACTCTGCAAAAACTGCAGTCCGACACATCCTAGTCCGAAACGTCCAACATTCAGTCTTACCATCTCACACTAGGCTCAGTTGAACTTCTCTCATCATTACTACTTGAGTAATGGTTCAGTGACTGTCAGAAAAACCTCACCATCAACCTCCAGTGAAATGAGATCGAGAAAAGACAAAAAAAAACAAGGCAACAAACAAATGAGGTTATTGTTTGTCTCTGATAATTTGTCTTATTTTTTGATTTGTGCTTTGTTTTCTCTCTGAACTTGATATATTGTCAAGAATGATTTTTTTTTTGTTAATAACATTCCAATTAGTTTGTTTTTTGTTTCTCTATGATTGGTTGTTAGTGTTATTGTTTTTTCTGTAGAAAATATAAGATTTTATACATTTGTGTTTGTGTGTTCACCTCTAGTTGAGTGTGTTAACAAGCCATGCTGGACATGTACACATTAAAAAAAATGCTCTGAAAATATTTAAAGCAGTGTTTTCTCAGTCATTTTATGCCTCGGCAGCACAATTCTGTTAAAACTATTTCAATAGAGACTTAACAATTGTGCGCACACATTTACTGTTCATACACACTACTCTCTTCCTGCAGTGAGGTCACTGTCCATAGGGCCTTACTTCCTGTCTCACACGGGACAAGGAGCAGAATGGGGAGGGGGTTTGGACACCAGCCAGGAAACCACATGAGTAAGGAGGAAGTAGCTCACACAACAGTGTTACTACACCAAAAAAAAAAAAAAAGGTCTGACTTAATGTGATGTATTTTCCTCAGACACCAATGTGACTGAAAAGTGACAGACAGCAGACTTTAATTTGACATTTCTGTAAGGTTTCTCAAGACACAAAATGAAGTTACGTCTACTCTCATCCTGTTGCTATAATTGGCACCAATGACATTTTTTTTTGTCCCTATATGAACCCTTGTGTTCCATTAATACAGTGCTTCTCAAATCCGGTCCTCATGGCCCAGTGTTCTGCATGTTTTACATATCACCCTTTCCTTTTTTTAAATTTTTAAATAATCTCATAATTTTGATTTATCTCATAATTTGGACTTTTTAATCGCATAATTAAGATTTTTTTCTCTGCTAATGTGGACTTCCTATCTTACGATTTCGATTTATTTTATCAAATAAATTCTATTTTTCCTAAATGTTCTGTCCATACCCACTAAACTGAGTACCATGACCCAATAACACACATCATCTACACAGTAACTCACTTTTAAAGGCTTTATTTTTGGATATTTTTGAAATGTTTCAGTTTTTTCCTGCTTAAATTAGTATTATTTCATCCATAGCAAAAAAAAAACAGCTTTAACTTTTAACTTTATTACAATTTGAGAAGTTTTACTTTTTACTTTTTTCTTTTACTGCATTAAATGACTTGAATCAGTACTTCTACTTTTACCAGAGTAATTTTTTTTGTTTTAGTAGTACTTCTACTTAAGTACAGAATGTGAGTACGTTGACCACCTCTGGATAAGAAGGTGAAGGGTGAAGCCATAAACTAAAGATAAACAGCATGCACCAGAAAGGCCTACCTCTGCTGCAGTAATTCTTATCTATTTGCTTCATTAAACCTTGGTAGGATGTTATTTTTGGCCAGGCTGTATTTATACAGACTGTGGGTGCCAACAAACCATATAATACACTAGAAATTAAAGCTAACATTAGCTAATGTAGCTAATTTAAGCTGCCCCTTCCAAATGTGCTTGCTCTTTTTTTATTTACCACTCCATTATTAGACATTTTGTGGCCTTGTAGGTGTACAATAATGTGCTTAGTTAACAGAATCTGTACTGACAGCCCCCCCCCCCAAAAAACCCCCAAAAAAACAGCAGAATCAGCCTGTTCATACCTAATGATGGATGATTGGTTCAATACTCAGTAGATTTCACTCCTCATAATCAGCATATAAACATGACAACGCAACACTGACCTACTTTAAGGCGTGCTGTCAACTATTATCCTACGTAGGACATACCAGTGTGCACTTAGTAAACAAACAACTTTAATGGTGCGTGTATGTGCATGCACATGGTATTTGAGTGTGTCGGTCTGCTTTGCACCGTGTTTACATGTCCGCATGTAAAATCTTTCCCTGCTGCATGTGTGTTTGTAGAATGTCTGGTTTGGTTCATTGCCTGTTAAATCTACCCACTGCACTTATCACCAGGTACACCCTGTGGAGTACAGTAATTACTTGCAGTCATCTCTTTTCTCTGGGTAGCCAATTAACTCACTTTTCAGCTCTGCACACACATACAGACAAGGATGGTAATAACTTGCAGGAACATTCAGCTGCAAATGTGTCGCCGTTTTAACCACCTGTTTCTGAACGGTTTTATTGTTATACACCTGTTGGGCATCCTGAGGGTGTTTACAAATACATGTGATGTCAGGTTATAGTGGAAGATGTCCTTTAACTGAAACACCATTTAAGTAGTACTTAGAGTAAGCTTATTTCACCATTAAGTTTATTCTGTAATAATGTGTATTTTGGTGATGATCAGCCTTAGTTCTAAATGGATTCAAGGTGTCTTTACTCTTAAAGGGATAGTTCACTATTTTTCACATGAATTTGTATAGAATCATGATCTTTACTGTGGTGCACCTACAGTGACGTACCCCCGACAGTGTCCTGTGAGTAGTGTTTTGGTCCAGTTTTGGGTCAAAGCAGAAGTAGTCCTGGCATGTTTCTTGGGGTCAGCAAAATGCAACGTGTTTCTTCTCAAAATAATATGTGTTCGAATGAGTGATTTATTTGCATAACAAAACCATCACAGAAAAAAAACTCACACCTCGTAATTGCTTAGAACTACTTTCTCTCAATAGTGATCAATGCACATTGTCACTGCTAACACCAACAAACACTGCCAAACAACTGATGAAAGTAGTTCACTAAGGCGCACAGGTGTTAGTAGTGACAATGACCATTGATCACTATTGAGAGACAGTAGTGATTGAAAATATGTCTCGGTAAAAAGACAAGGTTGATTGGATATTCCGACATTGATTTTGTTTGGAGTCAAAAGACATATTACTGCAGTGAACTCCAGTTCCAAACAACTGTGAGTTTGTTTGGCTGGATGTAAACAGATACAGCAGCTCCTCTACTGATGTATTCCTCAAGAGTTTTTGTCCCAAATAATTGGAACTTGTCTCAAAACAACAAGAAGTAGAAGAAGAAGCACCAAGAAAAGGTGAGTAATATTTATCAGTTGTGTTTATGAGCAACCAAATAAGGGAGAGATGGTGAAAAAAAGACATTTATTTATTATTTTCTGTTCTAAACCCTGAATGAGCCTGTCCATTATTGCAGTAGTGACATATAGAATACAATACAATACAATACAATACAATACAATATATACTTTATTGATACTTTTAAATACTTTAATATATTTTATATATTAAACTACGCAATGAGATAGAAATTGTCAAGTGTAAATGTGCTGTATGTGTAATTTTCTTCAATGTGCTTTTATTTAACATTCCATATAGTGAGATAACTTATTTATATAGGGTGATTAGATGAGATTGAGCTTTAATGAGTGTAGTTGAGGAGTTCCAGTGCAGCAGATAATAGGATATAAGCTAGCTAGACAATAGAGCAGGTAGGGGGTCTATCAATGCAAGGAAGCATTTTGGTTTAATTTAAAAGTTTAGTAAAATAGTTTGCAGAGTTTATGTGATGTAAACCTGATGCGTTAGCAGTTGGGAAAGTAAGCGGGAAGGAGCATGAGAGAAACAAAAGCATTTCACACCATAGAAAAAATATGTGACCATATAAACCCAGTATTATTCCCATGATGTCGTATAGAAAACAGTTTCCATTTTCCTTCCTCGTCCGTCTGTCACTCCTTGATCTTTTATTGTTTCACTGTGAGGTAATGTTGGAGGCAACATCTGGAGCTGTAATGGAGCGGAGTCCAGTGTGTTTTTGGTGCAGTATTTGGCACCGATTTCTGCAGCAGAGGGTGTGGAGATGCTGCAGTGAGGTTTGAGTTTGTGTTTGATGTTATATGGTGAGTGTCTGAATGAACTTTTGCCTCCATGTCATCATGTTATCAGTGCTCATGGTGTAAAACCTAGTCTATGTGTGAGGATGAAATACAACACATCCACCAGGTTCAGTGACAAACAATTGCTTATTATTTGTTCTGCTACTAGTGACAGAAACAGAGGAGTGCTAGAGTCTTGTTTAAAGAATATTTTTTTTCAGGTTTGAGTCTTTAACCCTTTGATGCATGAATCACTGTATGATAACTTTAGTCAACATATTTCTGACCCTGTGCTCTTTTTCTCCTCCACTGATTTTCCCTCTGAAGTGACTTATTTTTCACACTGTCACATCTGCTTAGTTTGAAAAAGTAATGAGTACAGATACTGTATTTATGAATAAATGTGGGGAGTAAAAGTCAAAAGTTGCTAGAAAATAGATACTCAAGTAAAGTACTGATACCTAAAAAAAAATCTACTTAACAAAGTACTTATACTTAGTTACGTCCCAATAAACATCCCCCCTCTGATATGCAAGAGGTAATGTATTGCCCACGTGTTACTATCAGAAAAATATTTCCCGACGGGGCCGAACAACACCCTGACACCGAAGGGAAATACTCATGGGCAATACATTATCCAGCTTATTCTACGGGTTAATTACAGGTTATTACTGCTACTACTCGAACAGACTGTGTAAAATAGCTCTTACAATGTAGTGAATATTTACTTTAAAAGTGGCCGAACTACTTGCGGAGTGATATGGTACCGTGAATCTGAAGTGACAAATCCCGTTGCCATTGGCAGCGGGTGTTAACGGCGCAGTGGGCGGTTATTGTTAAAAATCTGCCTGCAGAAGGCTGGGAACGTCAATTCAAAGTGAACGGGAGCTGCCGCAACATTCTAGAGGGCCTTAGAATAATTTGATAAATGGCACCCTGGGTATACTAATAGTATAGCAATAGTATAGTAGTAGAACTAATACTACTACTACTAGTAGTAGTAGTATTAGTAGTAGCAGTAGGTAGAGTTAGTGTGCGATTTATCAAAAAAACAGAGGGGGGGGGGGTTCACAGAAAAAAGCTTATGTTGGATGTTATGACCCTCATTCCCACACGAATAACATAAATGAGGCTCAAATCACTAAATAAACATTTAAAATCAATTGTTTTCTCCAATGGTTCAGTTCATGTGGCCTTTTCTGCTGCCCACATGTGAGGGCACGGTACAGCGGCGCACCCGGGACCGGGGTTTGGTTCTTTCCGGCCGACATCAGGTCAAACTGAGCACATGAGACCCGTCTCTGGACGGACCACGTTTGAACCTGGACCTCCCCTCGGGTCTGGCTTGTGTCCCCTTCAGGCACATTTCCTCCGGTGGTGCATCACAACCGGCTCAGGGTGGACCAGGAATGGTCAGCAGGAAGATCTGGCTGTGACTTTTACAACCCCCTCCTCTGTCCAGACATCGCTGCATGTGAGGTTCCTCTTTCAGGAATTCATGCTGTTAGAAAGAGTCATAGACCACAGGACGCTATGGTGATGTCTAAAACCAGAGGGGAGGATGAACCCCCCCATCTCCCCCAGCAAATCACACCCAGGGTATGGTAGTAGTAGAAGGTATAGTAGTAGTACTACTACTACTAGTAGTATTAGTAGTAGCAGCAGTAGGTATAGTAGTAGTAGTAGTGTGTGTGTAGCCAACACACACACTCTACATTTATACAATTTTCATACATTTGAAACATAATACACGTTTTCTACTTTTGTATTTTGTAACTATTAATTTTATTTATTTATATATATATTTATTTTATGTTGGCAAGTGTTAAATGCATTAATAATACATTGTCATTTGTTCTAATTCTTATCATTCCATCTAAACCCTTATTTGGACCGGGATAGTTTGATGAGGACCTGGGGTAAAGATGCATTTAGATGAATTTGAAGGATTTCTGATAGGTTAGTAAAATGTTGCCGGCCTCTATAACTTGCAAAAGGAACGTTTGTTAACCTCCAACACGTCTGCCAGGGAGAAAACATAAAGTAGAAGAGAAGTGAATGTGATCAAATAAAATAAATAAAATATAGTGTTGAACATGAAGTAAACCCTGTGCAACTTCCAAGGAAACAAACAAAAGAAAAGCAACATAAACAAAGGTCAAAATGTGAAAAATTGTGCATGTTACTAAAACCCTCCCCAAGACATTTCTAAAATTATCTCACCAAAATAACAAAACTACAACTGTAGAAATATGAGCTTAACCTTGAAATCATGCATTTAGACAAGTGACTTTAAATTCACCTCTCTATATTATTTTATTTTAATTTATTATTTTATTTCGGTCAAAATACAAAACAAGACACAAGCACAAAACAGGTTTTCATACATAATAAATACACTGTTTGACCGAAAATATTTTGGCCGAAGCTAACTTTATCTGCTACTGACTTTATATTAACCTTTATTTTTCTGCAGTTTAGTAAAGTGCATCCTATAATTCAGACTGAAAGTTTACTTGAAACCTCCTTGGACTTGACCTTGTGAATGGATGTGGAGTTTACTCAGTCTCCTGCTGAGGAAGCTCAGCTGGACTTGACCGTGAAACCCTAAATAACACCTGGATATATTGCCAAGCTCCATCTGGACCTGTGCACACAAATAAATGAACATGTGCAGATGCAGGTGCAGGTGCATAGAATGACAGACATGCACACCTGAGAAGACACCATGTTAAAAAGTAAATGTGTTAAATAATACTACACATTTTTTTTTGTTTTTAAATTAATTGTTTTTATCTGAAAGTCTTTGTGCAGGATAAAGTACTTTTATGTTTATGTGTGCAGATTTGTGTGGTCCATGTTCCGGAAACGGCTTCACAAAACTTCCACAGTCGCTCCGTCTCCTTTTCCTGAGAGAAAGTTTTGACCTAATGTCTGCAGCAGCTGAATCCAAAGACAACCAGACTCTTCCCATAACCCCTTTTGTTCTGACCTCACCAGACCCACGAGACAGTAGACACAATAGCTGAAGACATAATTTCAACATTTACCTTTTCTCATACTGCAAAACCACCAAGTTCATTATTATTACTGCTCCAATGACTGTGATATTTCCATAATTAGATGATTAAAATGATGTGGTTTTTGGAATATACACAGAATACTCCGTTTCTGTACTTCAGTAGAAATACAGCTTGTATGAATACAACACTCTTGGTAAAGTAGAAGTACTGATACAACTCCTTTAATGTATGTGAGTAAAAATAAAACAACAAAAAAGTACAACTTCTGAGTTGTGGTCAAGTCTAAAAATAAACACTAAAACCAAATTTTTTTTTGCCATGAATGAAACAATGCTTATTTAACCTGGAAAAATCAGAACATTTTCCATTTCCTAATTTCACAGTGAATGGTATTGACCAGAGTTCTGCACAGGATCTAGTACCTGACCCACAGAAACATATAGGGACTGGTAAAAAAATAAAAATAATAATTTTCATGGGTAAAATTAATCAAAATGCAGGAAGATATGAAAAAGTAAAAGAAGATTCAAAGGTTTTTAAAACAAAAAATAAAATAAAATAATATAAAATATACCCATGCAGGACTCTAGTATCCTGTACTTCTCTCCTCTGAAGAGACTTATTTTTAATACTGTCACATATATTTAGTTCTAAGAATGTAAAGAGTATAAAGTACAGATGTTTATGAACAAATGTAGGAAGTAAAAGTAAAAAAAGTTACCAGTAAAATAGATACTGAAGTACAGTACAAATACCTATTTTTATTTTTATTTTTTTTACAAAAGTACACTAACAAAGTACTTATAGTACCAGAGGTGGTAAAAGTACTCCCGTTGTGTACTTAAGTAGAAGTACAGCTACGTGTGTGAAAAAAATTCAGACAAGAATCTGAATCCTGAGATATTACTACGGATGTGTTTTAGCTGTTGACCTTTAATGTAACCTTGACCTTTGACCTTCATTGCTCAAAATCTAATGGGTTCTTCCATGACCCATTATCTATCATTCCTGAAAGTTTCATCAAAATACGTTCAGAACTTTCTGTGTAATCCTGCAGACAGACAGACAGACAGACCTGAATTTAATACCTCCTTGTCAGAGGTAATTATGAGACAAGAAATGGATAATTAAGAGATAAAAAGTCCAAATGATGATATAGTAAGTCACAATTTCTGACTTTACAACTTATTTTCTACACTGTCACAAAAAGTAATGAATCTGTTCTGAGAATGTACAAAGTATAAGGTACAGATATTTATACAAAAATCTAGGGAGTAGAAGTAAAACGTTGCCAGAAAAATACTCAGATAAATTACAGATACCTAAAAAAAAAATCTAGTTAAATACTTATACTAGGAATCTAGGAAGTACTTATACTTTGGTACTTCCACCTCTGTTCTTATTGAAGAATTTAAGATGTTTGGGGCGACTGTGGCTTCCTGAAAGTTTCATCAAAATCTTTTTGCATAATCCTGCTGACAGACAGACAGACAGACAGAAAGACAGACAGACAGACAAACACACCACACACACAGACAGACACACAGACAGACAGAAAGACAAACACACAGACAGACAGACAGACAGACAAACAGACAGACAGACAAACACACACACAGACAGACAGACAGACAGACAAACAAACACACCACACACACAGACAGACACACAGACAGATAAATAGACAGACAGACAGACAAACACACACACACACACAGACAGACAGACAAACACACAGACAGACAGACAGACAGACAGATAGACAGACAAACAAACGGGCCCGAATTTACAAACGGGCCCGAATTTAATACCTCCTTATATGACATTTACTAGAGGTTTTTGATGAGGTGTGATGTTATAACAGTGTTTCTGTCACCTTGTAGGAAACCATTGTATCATATGAGGACAGACAGTGAGGCTTTCCTACATCCAGCTCTGTATCACTATATAAAAAGCACCCAGTCATGGCAAGATGTACCTGGTCATCATGTACTGCCCATTTTATATAACACTCTAAACTTTTATTACAGTCTGCATCAACCTTTTGCAGTGGTTGATGTTTAACGCTGCTCATTGATGTGCACTACAAAGCTTAGACTACAAAGAGAACTCGGATGAGGTTGTGAGATTTAATGCGGTCCTGCTGTGTCTGTGTGTTTTATTATGATATGTAGTTTTCCCATCTGTACAATAAAAGCTATATCTGTGTGAGGCCAGTTTACACTCTTATGTTCACGCATTGCAACGTGTACGCAAACCGCTTTTAGGCTGATGTTACACCTATTATTATACCAACGGATAAGAAATCTCATAAAATAATGGAGGGGTAATAAAGTTAATGAGCAAAACGTCACGAGGGAAGCACAAATGTGTCTGTTTGTATTGGTGTATGACTGTGCACATAAGAATGAAACAACAGTAAGAGCAGTGTGTGTCTGAAACCACAGCGCAGTAATAAATGTCTCAAAACCAGAACATTTAACTGACAGAGTAGGTCCTCACACTGTACAAGCCATTAATAAATAATTAGCTAATGATGCAAGGAAAACCCTTTTTATAATGTCATTCAATAGTGAATAATCCTGTAAATCAAAAACTATTTCATATCTTTGTATACTTCTCATTTATAATGTGTGCATTTGTTTTCTCATATTTCCTGTTATATTATATTGTTTATTGAACATGTGTCATGCTGCTGCTACAATCTGATTTCCCAGTTTGGCATAAATAAAGCAACAATAATAATATATTTGATGTCAAAGCACCTTTCAAGACATTGTACAACAAGATAAAACAATGTGTAATATACAAATAAGCAAACACAGATAAAAGTAGGATATTTCCTGTCTATCTATCTATCTATCTATCTATCTATCTATCTATCTATCTATCTATCTATCTATCTATCTATCTATCTATCTATCTATCTATCTATCTATCTATCTATCTATCTATCTATCTATCTATCTATCTATCTATCTATCTATCTATCTATCTATCTATCTATCTATCTATCTATCTATCTATCTATCTATCTATCTATCTATCTATCTATCTATCTATCTATCCATCCATCCGTCTGTCGGTCGGTCTGTTGGTCTGTCTATCTGTCTATCTATCTATTTATCTAACTATCTGTCTGTCTGTCTGTCTGTCTATCTAGGGGCAGTGGTCTACACTACTAGTCAGCTTTCAGTTTACTATAGTCGGTTTAAAAGGTTAAAAAATAAATAAATAAATAAAGGTTAAGGGAGAAAAAGTCAGTTTTGACATAAAAATAATCATGAAGAATAGTCTTTTTTGGAGAGTTTATTATGTGCAGCATAAAATAATATACATTTTATTCCTTAAATAACAGTCATTAAAATTTTGACATTTCACTACCTTTATAGAAAGAAAAGGGCAGTGATTAAAATAGTGTTGCTTCATCATTGAACAAATGTTCCCTGGTACAAGAATATTCATTATTTATCCATTGATGAAGTTTACTATTCAGGTTGTATAAATTACAATAAGTTCTGTATGTTTAAAAGATGCATGTATCAGTCTTTAAACAGAGGCGTCTTGTGTTCTGACCTTCATCTACTAATGGTCTGTCTATTTTGTCCACTGACTTTTCTGTTTGGTTTCATATATCCTGTAGTGTACAGGTCTGTAAACATACATGCTTTTCCTGACAATGTGTCTGATAAGGAGGTTTATGTCAGGGTAGTCAGCTGATAATACAGAAACACACACACACACACACACACACACACACACACACTGGTTTCAATGTTTCATGAGGCCTTAGTTTGCAATCATTACTTGTACTGTAGGTAAAGTAGAATTTGGGTAGTGAGTGTAAACACATCTTTAAAAATAAATAAAGTCAATAAATAAATACATACATATGTTTGAAAATGTTTAATATGAAAAAAAAATACATTGAATTCAAAATAAAATCAAAAAAATAATTTAAAAATACAATCTTTCATCATCAAACCTTTGAAAAATCCACGTTTTGTTTTGCACTTGTTTCCCTCATTTCCCCTTTATGGGGACTTCAAGAAAAAAATAGTACTTATAGAGCCACATCATTCATTTGCATACATTACAAAGATTTATATTTCACGAGTGGAGAAATTTACATTTAAGCTGAATTTTGGTCCCCATGGTGTGACTGTAAACAGATCAATGTCCCCATAAAGATATGAATACACACACACACACACACACACACACACACCCAAACACACATTCAATGAGCATCTGGAGACAAAATTAGTCAAACATTCTCTACTCATGATGTCTGGGAGTCAAACAGCTGTTCAGGTGGCATATGTATACAAACACACACACACACACACGCCTACAGACACACAAAACCCCCGCCTGGAGAAGCCACTCCCTCATCAGAGTAGGGCGTTGTGGAGCCCAGAGAAAGGCAGCGTTACGGGGCCACACAGCGGGAGGCGGGCCCCTGGTCCTGGAGAGGATCTGGAGATGCCGTCATGTTTTCCAGGCAGCTGCAGCAGGAACGGTGAGAAGGGCTACTAACTAGCAGAAAACAAACAGATGCCAAAGAAATGTATGTGTGTGTGTGTGTGTGTGTGTGTGTGTGTGTGTCAAAGGAAATGAGAAGTTTTTATGCACCAGGTGGGCTCCCATGTCCCAGTGCCGTCATCCGGCTTGAGGGAAAGATAATCCTATTTATGCTGGATATTGGCTTAATGTTTACATAAATCTTTCATAGAAATAATAAGACATTATTTTTGTGATCTGGTCACACACAGAGGGAGCTTAAAACTGCAAACAACTGAAGCGATACCACCACCTGAATAAAGACTAAGACACCACCTTCATGTTAAGTGCTTTAATATAACGATATTGCTTTGAGATGAATTATTGCACTGAGCCAATTTATGAGGGGTTAAAATTTGCTGTATATGATCAAATTTACAGAAGAAAAAATTGTATAGAATTGTATAAATATTAATAAGTGGTCCAAGTAGTGGTATGAGGAAGGAAAAAGTTTATTTGTTAATGATAACTCCCAAACAAGTGGTGCCAGGCACAACAAACTCCGCCCCCTTGCACACATTTGATCTGATTTGTGTTGTCTCTTATTGCGAAAAGACATTTTTGGTGACTGTGACCTTTGACCTAAATTCACCAAAATTGAATGGGATCCATTCTGGCACCATTCCTGATATTTTCATAGAAATTGGTCCAGTAGTTTTTCTGTAAAGCTGTTGACAGATAAACAGACAAACCAACTCAAAAACAATACCCATATCCCCTTCAGGAGGGGGGGGGGGGGGTCAACCATAACCAGCAGATTCACAGCAAACACTTTCCTCTGTCACTAAAAAGTAAGCTCTCACCTATGTGGTGATAATTAAGAACAATTTTAGCAATTTTCTGCTTGTCATTAAGTGTCATTAAGTGCTTGTCATACTATTGTTGACATTCCACTTATTTTTCTTAAGAAATTTCAAGTTTTACAACTTATTTTGATCTTTTTTTTTATTTGCATAGTTTATAAACATCAGTATTTTCATAATTTCATAAAGACAAAAATGTCCAATTATCATTATTTATAGGTTTTACATTTTACTAGTCTGGCCTGCTGGAGATCAAATCAGGGTTATATTAGGGTGTTGACCTCTGATATAAGTGGTGGCATCAAAGTGTCTCGTAACTCTCTTTTATAAAGGACACTGACACCACCCCCATCACAACTCACACAAAAACCAATTAAACTGATCCATAATCAAAATGTGATACATGAAACACAGTATCCAGACATGTCAAGGCATGCAAAAATGGATGTGATGCTCCCTCTCCACCAAACCTTTATTAAATGTAGTCTCTGATTTGTCTCTTTAAATTGCAACTGTTTTCCCTCTGATGTGCCAAAGCTGCTGCTGCTGTTCATCACTGCCAAATCTTTAAGCTCCTTATTCTACCTCAGCAGATGATATTTATTCATCACATATCTGCATAAAGTGTCTAGATGACAAATTCATAATACATACTGCTGCGGTAATAGAACATTTCCGAAGTGAGTCGTCTGATTGAACTCTAAGGCTACGTTCAGACTGCAGGCAAATGTGGCTCAAATCTATTTTTATTCATTTTTTTACCTGTATCTGAACTGTTAAAGACAGTTTGAACGGCACAAATCAGTTTTTTTTTAACCTATCTGACTTTTCCAGTTACTCTTGTGATTGACATAACAAACGTAATGAGCGAGAGGTATGATATTATGACTTTACAACTAGTTTAATGCATTTAGATTCCCCATACAGACATAGACATGTCACTATCCACAGGTTGACCTTTGACCTTTACCGCTACAGTGTTTTCAGTCATCAGGCTGTAGATGCGAAACCATGAACCAGCCACAGTAAAACTGTTCATATCTGTTAAAGGAACTTCTTCCAATACCAGATAGTGAACTAACTGTATGCAGGTACAGGGGGGCGGGGCCAGTGGGTGACAGTGGACCCTGATAGTTCGTAGCATAGACGTATCCTTCATGTCTCTAATCTTATCCAAATCCCTCCAGTCCATCATGTTGAACTTCTCTCTATATCAGACCTGGGCAAAATAAGGCCCGGGGGCCACATGCGGCCCGATAGCTGGCCCTGACTGGCCCACATGAAAAAGTCAATGCGAATATATAACAGAGTTTTTATTTTGAAGAATCTCCTAAATGAACATTTTTTTAATCTACCAAATTGGTTTGTTGCTAAGTTTCAGCCCATTCATGTCAGCTAACACCAAAAAATGAAAGAAAAATTGATTAAGAATGCAGAGATTTTAACAAAACATGATACACAAACAAATCTGAAGTTAAGGCTTTTTATGTAAAGTTAATATAGAGTTGTATAAAACCATTTTCACAAATTTTTTTGTGAATATTCATTAAATAGTTGTTTTCTGGGCTCTATATTTTCATTGTATTATTTCATTTATTGTTTTTTAAGAGATATTGAACGGAGCTATGGGTGAATTGATCCGGCCCTTAATAACTATCAACATTTGTCATGTGGCCCCATAGGAAAATGAATTGCCCACCAATGCTCTATATGAACCTGTTGCTTTCACCTCTGCCTTATACATTTTTAAAATCTTAAATCTTGATTTATGTAGCTCTTTCCTGCACATTGATATTACGCTGTTGCCCTTAGCAACTGCAAACAACTTTGCCTTCCATGTATGTCTTACTTAACCTGACTCTCACCATGTGGTATCACAATAACATCTGGGACCCTTCCACATTCCAATACATTTTGAAAAGAAGGAGGGGCTTTATCTAAAATCCTGGCATGTGATTAGATGAAGAATCTGTCCATCATCTTGACTGACGCGCCACTTCAGCCACTCACATTGAACTCAACCTGTGAAGTGGCTCAGAGCGACAGCAGCAAGATGAGCTATACTGCAGCAGACCATCAAAACAAACGCCACAGTATGGCTGTACCTAAACGGACTGCTGCGTTGTTTGTAAATGACCATTGTCGTATGTGCAGGGAAAAATTTGAGGATAAAAGACAACATCAGCAACAGCCAGCAGATATTTCTTGAACCTCGCTATGGAAAGGCTAACCATCTTTACGTCACACTGGCCACAACGCTGCCCAGTCATGGGAAGTCCCACCCAGCGACACTGATTGGCTCCTTAATTTTTTCAGAAAGCCTGAACTTCATAATACTCAGATGATTGTGTGAGGGAATCACAACGCCCCCTAGCGTGGAGTTTGGGGAAATGCAAGCAGATGATGTGTGTCAGGTTATCACGTACTATGATGTATTTCCTTATTCGTCATTACGTCAGAGCCTCTTGTGCATCCAGGTCACTTCAGGGACACATTCCGTTTACACTCAAGACTGATAAAAGTCGCATTTAATGTTTAATATTAACCATCGCACATACACACACAAAAAATAAATCAGATTTCACCAGAAAAATTTTAAAATTGTGTATTAAGACCTGGTGTGCGAACATAGCCAACTACAAGTGTGTTTCCATGCAGCTGATTTTATTTTATTTTTTTTCATATTTTCAAATTGTGTATGTAATCCAGTATCCTTGAGAGCTACTATCCTGCATGTTTTAGATGTACCCCCCTTCCAAATACACCTGACACTCATTATCAAGCTTCTACAGAACTTGATGAGAGGTTTGTAATTTGGATCAGGCATGTTGAAAGGGGAATACGTCTAAAACATGAAGGATAGTGGCTCTTGAGGACCAGGATTGGGCACTGCTGGAATACATTAAAAAAAAAAAAAAAAAATCTTACAAAAATATCCCTTGGTAGAGATAGTAAAGTTGGAGCATTCGTGAAAATCAAACAAATACAGTGGAAAGAATGGGGAATTTAGTGAATAACTATTTGTGTTTATATGTCCGCACTAAGAAAACAAGAACTTTCAGGGAATCAACACGATAAAATATACATGCAATGGTGGATTGGGGAGGGGGGGTAAAACACCAGCATATATGAAAAGCTCCAGAAATGTTTTGACAAACTATCAAAAAGTGTGATAAAATCGAGGCCAACGGTTCAACTGGGAGTAAAAACCTGTCATCCATGTTTCAGGTTTTTGCGAGAATTATTTGTGCATATGTCAGCTCCTCAATCATCAGCTCAGGTTAGATGTCAGCAGCTGTTGTCTGGAACAACAGATTTTTTTTTGATGATGATGATGAAGAAAAATGAGCTCCTAATATTCACATAATAGTCATTGCCAGTTTCCTTCAAAATTTGCATTGCATTTAAATGGAAACCTGCCTAATGTCATGGTAGGCTCAGAGTACAGCTTAGATAAATATATAATATGTAACCTGTATAATAATATGGAAACCATTCAGTGCTTGCAAGTGATATTTTGATAACATTCCAGTTCTTTCCATTAGAGAGAAGCATCAGCTAGACTCTATTTACTGTTTATGTTCTGAATTCTATATTTAAGAGGCGGAAGGTGAGAATAAAGAATTAAATAAAGCAGGAATATGCCCTGCACACTGAGGAGAAACAGAATTAATGTGAAAAATAAACTTTCTTTCCTCATTGTGAAACCAGGCTGGGGACTCTCAAAATAACAGAAAAGAATCAAAAACAGAGTAGCACGCATCTTAATTTTAAATGAGTGGGCTTGAATGTAACCATTTGTGCATATTCTGCACTTGTGCCCAGTTCTCCAGGACCAACAGAACCTCACCAGAGTGTCCACATAATGGTATCCATGGCACCGAATGGGAAGAGAAGTGTGAATTGCATTTCATTTGCATTTAAACAGCAACAGATGCCATAAAAGTTAGTTCAGAACAGGATTAAACTGGTGCGATCATCAAGAACATGTGGTAATTGTGTTTATTGTGTTCTATCTGTAATTCAGTATGTAAAATTTCCATGGCAAATGACCTGCCCTAATACAGCAAATCCAGAGATCCTATGATAATATTAGCCCCATGCAAATTGACATCTCTGTAATTGTTGTAATCTGTCACCATGATTGACAGCTGTGCCCACCCAATCACAAGCTCAGAAACAGAATTCTAGACTCATTTTCGTTGCCTCATCAAACTGAAATGTTGATCAATGTCCTTAATATAGTTATTTATTTGTAAACGCCAATGGAAATAAACTAGTTATGAATATTTAATTATTTGTGTTTATTAAAAAAAAAAATAATAAAAAATTCAATTCTGAAAATGCTATTAAGTGGAAGTGCTATTACGACACCCCCCAACCCCCCGGTCTTGCCCACCCCGACTTCACTCATGCTTGTCTAATACTAGCCATCTAGATCCGCCACTGGTGGTGATTATGAATTACATTTTTTTAAAGAAGGCTCATGTTGTGATAATAGGAAGAATGTTCACTGAAAGAGCAAAGTTAAATAATTAAGAGAAGCTATATGAAGAAATGGGGAGGCACTGTGGTGCAGTGGTTAGCACTCGTGCCTCACAGCAAGAAGGTCCCTGGTTCTATTCCCACACCAGACCTTTCTATGTGGAGTTTGCATGTTCTCCTCGTGTCTGTCCCACCACCCAAACATATGCATTGATAGGTTAATTGGTTAATCTAAATTGCCCATAGGTGTGAATGTGAGAATGATTGTTTGTCTATATATGTTCAACCCTGAGTTGAACTGGACACTCATACAGGGTGTACCCCGCCTTCACCCATTGTAGCTGAATTAGGCCCCCAGTGACCCCCGTGACCCTAGTGAGGATCAGATGACGAGACAAGATATGAAGAAATGATAAGATGGATCACATGGTGATGGCAGCTAACAGGAAAATAAGAGACACAGTGAGCCCAGTTACATGTCTATAAAAATCTGATAACGGGAAGTAATCAAATAAATATGACAATTGAATCTGACATGTTTATATGCACTTCAGAAATTCAATAATTAAACAACCTCTGTTTAGACACGTCAATCACTTACCGGATCTACTAATTATCAGTAGATTCAAGAGTCCTGTTATTGTCTTCTGCTCATGTTTGACTCCATCACTTCCATTTTCTACAATGTCTTGTTTTTGTTTTACACATGTGCATATGTAAAAGAACAAAATAAATCAGATTAACTTGTATACATGCAGGAAGCAAAGTTATATTAGTTTTCATTATAATTTAGTTTTATTAAAATTTCCCTTTTTTGTTAGTTTTAATAGTTGTTTAGAGCAGGTTTGAGTATTTTTTTCACAGAAGTAGCTCTAGTTCTACTTAAGTACAGAATGTGAGTACATTGACTCACATTCTAACAGTACTAATCCTAAAACTACAGTACTAAATATGTTTGAACAGGGCTTTAGATGAATTTACAACATGCAGTCCTGTATGGTGCGTTTAAGTACCAACATCCTGTTTACGACGAGACACAATGTGGAAAATAGAACACAGCACAGATGACATATATGTCATGTTTATATATATATATATATATATATATATATATATATATATATATATATATATATATATATATATATATATATATATATATATATATATATATATATATATATATATATATATATATATATATAAATATATATATAAAGAAAAATCAGTCCAGCTGAACTTGGTACGACTGTTGTAGATCAGGGGACTCAAACTCAGGGGCCACATTCAGCCTGATTTGATCTCCAATGGGCCAGACAAGTCAAATAATAGCATAATGACAACTCCAAGTGTTTTTCTTTGTTTTAGTGCAAAAACACCCCTAAATTATGGAAATAATTAGTTTTATAAAGAATTAAAAGGCAAAATGTGTAAATAACCTGAAAAAAAGTGTAATTTCATGAGGAAAATAAGGAGAGTTTTAACAATATTCTGGTTGAATGTATCATTTGTCCATGTGTTTTTATTATGAATCAGTTCTACAAAGACACTAAACTCTTAGTAACAGAAGCAGAAAATGTTTAACATTGTGCTTAATGTTCTTTAGACATTTCAAATTGTTCATATTTGTTCAAATTATTCACATTTTATCGTCCCAGGATAGATTGTAAATATAAATATGTTCATCATTTAATGGTAGTTTTCCCACTAAAACAAAGACAAACATTTGAAGTTGTTAACCTTTATAGACAGAAAAAACTGACAAGTGAATAGAGGCTCTGTCCAAAATCACCCACTCACTCCCTACCATCTACCCCATATAGGAAAATAAATATGGCGTGCTACATAGTGAACTCAATTGAAAACTTTTCAGACACTACTATGGCGCTGTTTATTTGCGTCATCACTGTCAAACAATTAAAACGTAACTGTCGTCTCTCACAAAATTACAAGGCTTTTACATTTTTTTTTTACAGCCTATGCAATAAAATAATAATAAAAAAAAATTACTAAACTTGGCCCATGACTATTTTACTGTTATTAACTGTTAAACAACTCTTGTCTGGTGCCTGTCATCATCCAACAGACCGACTTTAACTTTTACTGTTATTTAACAGCTGCTGTAGCTCTGCCGGTATGTAATCTAATCTCAATCTGTCCGTGTTTCGTTTAACCATAAATCTCCCCGTCCTTCAGCCATTTTTTGAGACCTGCAATGCATGATGGGATATAGTGCTTTGGTTATTGACCATTGATGTCCACTACATTTCGCGGTGGTTTGTGGTGTAACCGAGGGATAAAACAAAGGAGAATAAGTGGTGGTCAAAACACAGTCAATGTTTTTGATTTAGCTACAATAGTTCAGACCACGGGCTACTGTGGCGAAGTCTTCTCATGTAGATGCTAATGCTAATGCTACTTCAGATTCGCTGCAATGGGGGATGGGTTTAACCCCACGTGGGTGACACTAAAGTCCATCTGACATCAGATGGACCTCCTTTTTCTGAGTCCCTCGTTCCTCTTGTTGCGGTATGCAACCAGTGGAGGTGACGAACCATATATTGGTAAGTCGGGGTGACCCATCAGATTCCAAAAGGAGCGTGGAAAAGTGGTTTTCAGGGGAATGACACCTTTAATATAAAATACAAAAGAAGCCCGGATCCTAAGCGGCGTGTATGATAGGGCCGTCCTTACGTGGCACTGAAGCTTTCGTTAGGATCAGTCAGATGAAGAGAAGAGGGCAAGACTGTCTGTCTGTCTGTCTATCTGTCTGTCTGTCTGAGTCCACTCACATTTATATACTGTATACACACACACACACACACACACACACAAACACAAACACCTGAGTAATTGAACTGGTACAGGGGCCGCCATAGGACAATAACCTAAGCCACTGTCGGTCACAGTGGGATACATTGAGTCCAATTTATAGTGATTATAAATAATATATAGAATATAAATATAAACAAAATGGCCTGGTCCCTATATAGCGCACTATATAGGGATTAGGGAGTGATCTGGGACACAGTCATAATCTTTTTCTTTTGTTTATTTTGTCATTATGCTCTTCAGCCAACGGGCCGCATTAGGATGTTTGATGTGCCGAATTTGGCCCCCGTGTCGTATGTTGACCCCTGCTATAGATTTCACATTTTCTCTACTTCTACAAAGACGGCTTCAGTTTCTAAATACAACCATAAGAAGATGACACTCATACCATCACGCTGACAGAGATAAGAACTCTTTACAGCTTGGGCGTCAACGCCTCAGCTCCCATTCTCCCCCATTTTCATCTTTTCTCGTGGCAGAATCACTTCTCGGCTCGCTTCATCTCCCTCTATCACTCCTGTTCATTCATCGTACCGTGGAGGCGAGTCTGCTCTGTCTACATTTCAGCTTCTCCGTCAGATCCCGCCTGGGGCCTGAAGGATTCCTGTGATAGCATCCTCAAAGTGAAGATATGCCTGCACACTGACACACATGAAAGTGAGAATAAAAGGGGGTGGGGGGTGGGGTGGGGGGGGGTGCGCTGTGAGTCGGCGTGGACGGTGTAGAATCTGCCTGAGAGTGTCAGGCCCGAGTCGACGGTTCACTTTCAATTTGCTTGATGTAAATTACCAAATTTAAAAGTGCAAATTACAACAGAATGGAAAATTGATTCTTTAAAAAAAAAAATTGTCATAGGTAATAGGTCGTAACTTGCATTTCCACACACGGAATTTGAATCGAATTGATAACAACCCCTGCTTCAGAGGTGTCCCTTGTTGTTTTGATGTCTGATACTTCACTCCTTTTCTCTCGACAGCTGGTTATCAGTCTCTTCTCACCCCCTCCCTCCATTGGTCTAATGACTACTGTGCCTTTCTCTCATGTCTGTCTCAGAATAAAGGATTCTTGTGCAGGGCGAGAACAGTCTGGCCCAGCTCTCGCCTCTACTTGCATTCCAGCCTCTGTCTCATCTCAGCCCAGGGCAATGGCTTCAGTCTTGATGCACTCCTGGAAAACGGCTGAGTGGGCTGAGTAGGTGGCCGCTCCGCCAGCCCGCTCTTTTTTGTAACGGGTTCACTTGATAACCAAGTCTGAGTGTTTGTTGAATTTTTGACACTGGGTCTCGTTTTAATTTTTAAAAAAAGCTTTTCTTATATTCTCTCTAAAGAGTAATGTGATGCAAACAGAGTATATACAGTATTATCTCACTATAATCAAGTTCTGTCTTTAAACCTAAAGGGATTTGAGAAAAATAAATATATGTCTCTCAGTTTTGCAATATTCATATTAAAGCGAAGAATAAATGTGTAGATTTTTTGCTGCAGAGGAGATTTGAAGTCTGCAGTATTTGCCCATACTGCACTATGTTCAGTCTGACTGCAGCAGATTTGGGAAGCTTCACGGTAGACTAATTTAGTTTAGTTTAGTTTAGTTCACTCACAAGATAAAAGACACAGAACACAAAGCTTGTCGGCAAACTGACCATATTTTGAATGAAAAGGAACAGAAAGACCAAGCCTTTATTTTCTGTCTTTGTTTAACAAAATACTTGAGTCTTTATGTTATAAGTTCAAACAGAATTGTGAAATCAACCACTTTATATCTGCACTTACTGCTGCCAAAAAAAAGAAAAAAAAATGTTTGCATAGTCCAGTCTAATAGGAGTTGATGATTGAAATACATTTTGAACATGTTGCTTTTATACAGACTATCTGATATGGAAGTAGGGAGTGATGTATTTTACATTACCACACTGCTACCAGTATTATTTTTACATGGTTTAACAGCATCTGGTTCCACATACACACTTTAATAGATGGGATGTTCCTGATATTTTCTGTATCTTTCCAAAAGTATTCTGACATTTACATGCACTTCAATATCTGATTCAGAAGCTGTGTGAAAGTGAAAAATAAAGCCAGGTTTAAGCTCTCCGTCCTCTATTCCAGTGATTACCAACCTTTTTTATTTGGTTTGTGACCCCATTTTAACATTGCAAATTTCTGGTGACATTCAAAATGGAGACTTTTTTTTTGGCTGAAAATTATATATTTATTGATTATGCAGAAGTTTGCTATACTATGCTGCACACAGGTGTTAATTTTAGACACACTTAGTGTATTCAATGAATATTATTATTGATGAAGGCAGAAAATAACACTTCATTTTTACCAAAATGAAGTGTAGAAGAAATTCAAATAGCTGGTGTATCTCTGTTAGGTGGGTACATCTCTAGAATAATCTGGATCAAAATTTTAAAAAAGTCTGATTCAATTTGTACTTTTAAAAGGATGTACAAAACTAATATAATAACAAATAATACAGAACATTATCTAAATAAATGAGAGTTTAGTAGTAATTTAGAAGAATGTAGAAAATAAGGTATTATGGCAATAAATTAATACAGAGTATCCTGATTAGGAGATATTATCCTTTCTATTACATACTGTATTTGTAGTAAATGTAAAGTGAATATAAATATACTCATAGTTGATTATATAAACCGGATTGTGTGAGGTGACTTATAAAAAATGTGTGTATAAATGGTCTCTATGGATCCTTTGTGTTAATGGTAAATGGACAAAAAAAAATGTTTTGAAGCATAGCAAGCAGAATTTATTTGATTATTAGTTTGTAAAAAAAAAAGAGGGGGGTCTTCCCATTCCTTTTCAAGTACAAAAAATTATTAATGATTTTGTGTGCTCAAAATAAAATGTAACTAAACTGAACTGAAAAGCCAGATGTAAATTACTGCACAAAGTGAGAATTTAATTTTCCTTGGTCAGGTACAGTCCGTCCCGCTGATAATTAATATTGAACAAACAATAACTCAAACTATGAATTATAAAAGAGCTACAGCATCTGAAAGTGACCACAATGAACATTAGAGAGAAAGAGTGTTGTCATGTAATAAAATATCTCATCTCAAATGTCTGTTATTTTATAGAAAATTGGTGAGTGTTTGTACAGTAACTACAAGAAGTACTAGTAAAGCAAAGTAAAAAGACAGTAAAGACCATTACTGTGTTCTTACAAATGTCCAGTTAGGATCATGCACCAATAGTTTACAGTGAATCCCTGTATTCGACTGAAACAGATTTATTTTTATATATACATACATATATATATATATATATATATATATATATATATATATATATATATATATATATATATATATATATATAGAAGGCGCATTAAGTGAAGTCATGAGATAAAAAGTCAAAATTATAAGAAAAAAAGCCAAATTTATATATGTGTGTGTGTATATATATATATATATATATATATATATATATATATATATATATATATATATATATATATATATATATATATATATATATATATATATATATATATATATATATATATATATATATATATATATATATATATATATATATATATATAAGGCACTCTGTGGTTTTTGTTGAACTAGGTAATATGCAGTAACAATACTGCTTCATATCCAATAATCTACCTACAACTACTGGGGCTGAACAACAAGAGAACCTTAAGGTCATTTTTCTCAGTTTGGTATCTGTGCAGTTACAGTACTGTCTTTTTACTTTGTAGTACTGTATGTGATGTGTTATGATAATCTCAACACAGCACACCACACAGATAATGATTCTGTTTGACCACTGATCTAGAATAATGTTCTCCAAGCCAGAATCTCCCATGACCAAACATGATATAACAAAAATGAAGATAGGAAAAGGAAAATAATAATATTTTTTGCAGGTACGGCATGTGTAAAATCAAACAAAATGTCAGTGGGCACATTGATGCATTTCATTATTATTATTATAATAATCATAATTAGAAATAAAAGCTAGAATGATGCTGATCGGTGTATTATTTGTTGTGTAGCATTCGGGGACAAACCAAAGAATTGGACAATTAGAAATAAAGCTGAGAATGAATGGTACTGAAGAAATATCATGGAGGTATTAAAGTCTTTATCATCGACAGAGCTGCAATATTTATAGCATATTACACTGGAACACATCCAGAATCAAGACAGAAATTAATCGCCGCAACACAGATGATGGTGTGATCATTTTAGAGAAGCAGACATGTTAGACAGTTTAATGAAACTTCACAGCTTTTATTTGAGTCTTTAGGGAGACAGACATGCCATCATGCACTGAGCAGTAAATGACATAATCATCCTCTGATAATTCAAATCCATGGACACAAAAGTAACATATGAAAACTAGACTTATTAACATCATAAAATAGATTATTTTTTATATTTGGAGTAAGTATGGGAATGTTAGTGTTTATTTGGGGATATATAAGTACATTTGAACCTTAATTAAAACATAAATATTGATCCTCTCATTTGGTGGTGCAGTAATACAGTGGTTTTGAACTGACTGACTGATAGTCTGCTTGGATTCAAGTGTAAAACAGAAATTACAAAGGCAAAAAAACAAACTGCGAAGAAATAAGAAGTTAACATCCATGATTTTAAACACACTAAGGAAGTCTTCAATAAATGTCCCAAGAAATTGTATAATTTCTAACTCCTCCACCAGGCAGAAAACACAAAGTACAACAAAGGGGGGCCATGGCTGAGTTGGTAGAGCGGGTTGTCCAATAACTGAAAGGTTGATGGTTCAAATCCCACTCTGTCCTTGAGTAAGACACTTCACCCTCTACCTCCAGTGCCACTCACACTGGTGTATGAATGTTTAGTGGTGGTCAGAGCATCCATGCCCAGGACAACTGTGGATACAAATGTAGTTTACCACCATCGGAGTGAGAATGTGAGAGCTGATGAATAATGGGCTACTAATGTGAAGTGCTTTGAGTGGCCAAAAAAATGCTATATAAATCCAATCCATTATTATTATTATTATTATTATTATTATTATTATTATTATTATTATTATTATTATTATTATTATTATTATTATTATTATTATTATTATTATTATTATTATTATTATTATTATTATTATTATTATTATTATTATTATTATTAATAAAAACAAGAAATATAGTGTTGAACATGAAACCAACCCTATGCAACTTCTAAGATAAACAAAGACACTTGGAAGTGTCATCAAAACACCTGTGAATGAGGGTGCCCATCTGATGACCCCAGTGAAGCCCATGGTTCTTCTCACCCTTGATAATAATAATGATACATTTTATTTGTATAGCGCTTTTCATGGCACTCAAAGACGCTTTACATAAAGTCCAATAAAACCCAACTACAATTAAAAACAATGAAAAACAAAGCACTTACCCATTAAAAACAGTCAGTATTCAAACATTAAAAGCAATCTCAAATCAATGACTTTTTAAAGGGGATTTAAAAGTGTTGGGGTCAGAACAGTGATGGATGGTAGGAAGGAGTGAATTCCAGAGGTTTGGGGCGGTGATGGAAAATGCTGTCAGATTTATTTACTTATTACAAATGTCAAACTTGATAGTAACAACACATGGCTAAATGCCAACATAAATTCTAAAAAAAAAAAAAGACAAAATAAAGATGAAAGCGCTAAAAATGCTGTTTAACTGTTGCGTTCAGGTTTTAAGCAGGTAATGGCTAAGGTTGATTATGTTTAAGAATGGATTACTTGGTCAGAGTTAGAGATAGTAACAGGGAAACGAGTAAAAAAAACAGGGAAGAAAACAACATAAAAGAAACTAAACTTGACCTTTAAGCTGAAACAGGATGTGATCCCTAGTCTCTAGAGTTTAAGTCACAACCACACTTTCAGTTCCTCCTCTGTGGTTCCCCATCTGCAGAAAGTCGCAAACATTTGAGAGGCTTTTAACCACTGATGGTGTAAGTCCTTATCATCCTGTGTAGTTATTTTAGGGCTGACATGATGGTAACTGAACTTTTAATACAATTGAATGACACGTAAACAAGTGACTAACTTTTCCATCCATCGATTTTCCAAATCACTTAATCCTTATGAGGGTTGCAGGATAGTCTATCCTGGATGTTGTTTCCTCCACAAGGGGTATCTGAATCAAAGAGTTGTAGTTCTGAATGATGTCGAACGTTTTTGTTTTTTTCAACTTTGCTAAATAAAATCGGATGAGATATAGGCAGGAATCATTTTTACAGTAATATACAGACGTGGTCAAAGTACTCACATTATGTACTTAAGTGGAAGTACAGCTACTTGTGTGAGAAAATACTCTGGTAAAAGTAGAAGTACTGATTCAACTCCTTTACTGAAGTAAAAAAAAAAAAGTACAATTTCTCAATTATAATAAAGTAAAAAAGTAAAACTACTTGTTTTTGCTATAGATGAAATACTTATTTAAGCAGGAAAAAACAGAAAACATGCCAAAAAATATCCTGAAATAAAGCCTTTAAAAGTGAGTTACTGTGTAGTTGATGTGTTTTATTGGGTCATGGTACTCAGTTTAGTGGGTATGGACAGAACATTTAGGAAAAATTCAAAAGTCAAAAATAGGAGATTTAAAAAAAAAAAAAAAACACAAAAAAGCACAATTATGAGATGAAAAAAATAGGGCCAATGTCCCTGTGCTCATCCGAACATCACAGCTGTGATGTTTTGCTATCAACAAAAGGGAGTTATTTAATAGATCATAAAATCAATCCCACTGTGTGTTTTTATTAATAAATGCCAACAACAGTGTGAATGGTATAGGAAGACCTCGAAGCTCTTCTGGGGTAACATCTGACTAAACAAAAGTTGGTAAGTGGGTAATGACATATGACTATGGTTAAAGCTGTTGAATGCTACGCAGGAGGTTGTTAGTAGAAACTAATATTAGGGCAATGACTGTCTTTGATCTGGATTGAAAGTGAATTTAATCTGAAATTTAATCTGTGGAGAACTGAGGGAAGAGTAGGGATTTTAGTGACAGACTGGAAAAATAAACAAAGTTGTAAACAAATTGTTTAGAAAGGCAATTTTCGACAAAGTGATAAATTTTGTACCCAGTGCTTAGACCTATTGAATTGAAATCTTTAAAGAAATGTGGGAGGAGGTAATTTATTGAATTGTGGACAACGACAGACGGACAATGGAAGAAAATTTGATTTAAAAATCTAAATGGTGAGATAAAAAGCCAAAAATTATGAGAAAAAAATCTGAATTATGACATAGGAAATTGATAATTATGAGATAAAAAGTCAAAATGATAATATAGTCAGTCACAATTTCTGATTTATGACTTATTTTTCATACTGTCACATTTGTCTAGTTTGAAAAAGTCTATTTTGAGAATGTAAAGAGAATAAAGTACAGATATTTATATACAAATGTAGGGAGTAAAAGTAAAAAGTTGCCAGAACAATAAATACTCAAGTACGAATTGTAGGTATCTATACTTAAGTACAGTAAAGGAAATATTTCTACTTGGTTACGTCCACCTCCGGTAATGTATTAGCACTGTAGTCATGCAAGAACAGTTTTTGGACACTTAAAAGTTTACATAATATCAAATACTATCAATTCTTTTTGTGTTTCGAAAAGTGTGGTTAAAATGATCTCATACATGCAAATAGTTGTTTCTTTTATTGTTAACAAGAAAATAACAACAACTAGATTTGTGACAGTTTCAACATGTCATGTTCTAGATGTATTTCATTATCTTACAAAAATATTCAGTTTTGACGTCAACGGAACAGAGCGTATGCAGAGAGGGGGGGGGGGGGGGGGCATGTTAGTTAATGAACAGAAGAGTGATTCTTAATGCAATGTATGACAAATAGACAGGGTGTCCAAAAACATTTTCCATTGTGGTATTTAATTTTAACGAAGAGATGATGATACCATTGACTGGCGACCAATCGAAACACACCGTTAAAACTGATTTCTCTGAATGTGAACATTGTTGGAAAGCGTTTGATATTATGTAAGTACATGATGTGAGCAGCCTCTTTCCAGCCGGCGACCAGACTGTCTGTCTGACCTGCCGGGTGATGGCTTGTTGAATGGCAGGCATTGTCGTCACACTATGACCCATCTAAATTTACATCATCAATGACCAGGCCACGCTTTAGGGCAAGTATAGGGGAATACCACTGCATATGAAATGTATGTTAATGGCCTGAGGCAGTGGTGTCGTTACGTCAGGGTGAACAATTCTGACAAAAACTGAAACACTGCAATGTTGTGTGAAATCCTGCTTTGAATTATGGCTGTGTGGGTAAGCAGGCTGTGGAAGTATCTGAATATATAAAACCCCCCTCTGATATTGATCTACATTTCTAGATATCTCTCTGATTTTGGACTGATGCCAGATTATTTTTTAAACTTTGTCCAAATATTCTGCATAAAATCAAGGTGATGTATAAACCTGATGCAGCTCTTGTATATTTTACTTTATTATCTATAGATAGACTGTAGTGGAACATCTTGGGAAATGTGTTTATTTGGTCCCTTGGATGGAAAAGGCGACAATGCTGTCATGTTTGTGTAGTATGAAATGAGCAAGGAAACAGTTATGAGAGTATGACAAAAACCAGGAGGGGAAACAGACTGGCTCTGTTCCAACTTTAAAACATTTGGAATAAACTTTGTATATAGGTCAAAAAAACAACATGTAAATATTAAAAGAGGCCTGAAGGTAATCTTTATCCTACTTCTAGTTTTGAACTTAAGTTGTAAAGTTCTGTCTTTGGCTACATTTATATGGAGACGATGAAAACAGATGATGCAAAAGTGGCGTCTCGTCTTCAGTTCATCATCCACGTTTAGACGAACGTATTCAGGAGGAAATCCTCGTTTATACAAAGATGCAACAGTAGACGAAATATGATTGGATATGCATGACAGGCTGGCGAGGTGGTACTGTGATAGACCACTGACATGTACTTTTCTGTTTTTGACATCTGTAATTGTACACCCGTCTCTGTTCGACTATGGTCTGTACAACAGCTCCTGTACATTTACTAGAGCTGCTAGTGCTAATGCTAATGCTAGTGCTAGTGCAGCTGGTAGATCTGTGGGATCCAGGTTCTCCAGCATGTTTGTTGCTTTACCTGCTCGGTGTATGAAGGAAATATGAAAGTGTATGTGACGTGAACATATGTGACGTAAAGACACTCGCAACGGAGATGTGACCCAGCGTGTCTTCAATACGTCCCACTCTGGAAGGAATCTTCAGATTTGTGTGTATTCACACCCTGACGGCATCAGCTTCATGTAAATGAAAGACATTTCTGATAAAATATGCTGTTGTATTGAACTGCAATTGTCCTCGTGTAAATGATCCCTTTACCTTGATTTAATAAACTGTTCCTTAAAGTTAAGGAAGTATTGTGCTACATTATGTGCTGCTTTACATTCCTTATTCCTTATTCCTTATACTTATCATTCCATTGGGATTTCTCTAATCCTTAACACAGTTGCAGGTAAGGCTAACTGGGCCGAAAATAAAATCCAGATGTTTTAGTCGAAAAACAAATTTTAAAAATTTAAATATTTAGTAAAACTACAAAAGACAACAAAAGTTGGCATGTAATTTTCATGAGCAGTCCACAATCCAAGGCACTGCTCCCTACCTCAGGCCTGTGACGATATCCCAGAATCCCTGAAAAGTTATACCAATGTAAGTCAGTGACAGGCATCAAGCATGTGTGAGTGCATGGACCATGTCAGATGAGTAATCCCCATGTGCTTATGTTTAAATTGGGGTATCCATCCATAGAAGAGACTGACCCAGAGCAAACTGGAGGGATTATATCTCTGGGATTTCCTGGGAATGCCGCAGTTGGTGGATGTGTTCTGGGGAGAGGTCTGCCTCGGCTCCTCTACTGAGGCTGCTGTGGTATGGATCCATCTGTGAATAATGGGACGTGAGTGATACTACAGATACTCATACAGTTATATTTCAATTGGTGGATCTGTTTAGTTTGCTTAGTTTATTTATTTGTTCCTTTCATGAAAACGGACACCATAATTTATGCATAAAGGTGCAATTATGAATAAATAATGTTATGAAGCAATTATGTTACTACACCTCTCTTCTAATTTCCTGTAAGGGATCAATAAAGTATCTATCAATCAATACATTTTCATATCAAAATCAACACCTCAAGAACTGGAAAGGAGCCCCACAAAAAATTGTCTGTCCCCTCATTTTAACAAATAATACAAATTAAAAGAACAAATGGTGCCTTGAAGCTTTTATTATTTTCCTGCTTCAAAACTTCCACCTTTGCACACATTTAAACTGTACTGCTGCTCATTCTCGAGGCTGTGCAGCTCCTCACCTTGTTGGTCTGTGGTGGGACTAGCACTCCTGGCAAAGCTTTGATGTTTAGTCTTCAGTCCAGTGATTGTAATGTCGTCAACTCAGGAGTACTGTTCCATATCATCCACCCTTTGTTCCATGCACTCAATCCTCTGCTCCCTTTGCTTGATTATTTTCAGCTGACAGATCTCCTCCATTAGGCCCTTTGAGGTTTTTTTTTTTGTTTTTGTTTCTTCACTACTGTGTTGATTTCCTCAGCCATAAAGTTAAGACAGTTTTTAATTGTTGCCATTTCTTCTGACAACTTCTTGGTGCTATTTGACATCTTTATAGGTGGAAAACTTTGAGCTTATTACTGCTACCAAATTGAATCCAGTCTTATGCTGAAGAAACTTAAGAGCAGCCTGATAAAAATCGAATTGAAATAAAAGTACTATTTCAACATTACCTTTTTTTTTGACTCTGGTGTCCTTTCAAAATCTCACCTCGGGGTCGTAACAGGACCCATCACAGATTTAGGGTGTATTCAAATGGTAAAGTCCGGACCAAGGTTCGGACCAGAACCATTTTTTTGCCTTTTCACACTGTACTTATAATCCGGACTTTATTTACAGTCTTCATTCACACTGAATTGAATCAAGTGGACCAACGGACTTTAGAACGTCATGTTGTCAATGCGTGTACAGCATGCATCTCTCTATACTCGAAACTGATTGGTTAGTAGATGAGCGCGCTACACTGTTGCAGGAAATGCTCCCAGATAATGGATCCAGTTACTAGTTTTATGAGTATTTTCTAATTCAGTCTTTATAGTATCATCCGACCAAATTTCAATGAAATACCTGGTTTCCTCGTCTTCCCATGTATTGCCGCGACTCATGCTTGGACGTTGACTAGATTCCGCGCACGTGACTGTGACGTAATTGGTCCGATAGTCCGGACTTTCCTAAACAGACGTTTCACACTGTGCACCAGCGAACCTTGGTCCGGACCGAGACTACCTCCTCAGCTCAGACCAAAGACTCGGTCTTTAGTCCGGACCAAGGTTCGGGGGAGGTTTCACACTTGTCAATAAGGTTCGAACTTTCCTGGAAAGTCCGGATTTTCTGAGTGCTATGTGAATAGGCCCTTAGTTACAGTAGCCCGGAACCAAATTAATGATTTACCTTTTATAAAAATCATCATAAGTTTGCATTCAAATCAATTTTTCGCACAGCTCTCGTGGTGCTGGAGCCTATTCTGGTTGCTTATGGGCAAAGTCAGGGCAGATTTCACCAAATCATTATTTTAAATATATAAATATAGAGAGACACTTTAAAGGTTTCACAATCGGTGGGTGCTTCTAGGGTTAGTAAATGCCATTTTATATGTCACAGGTTCACATATAAAATGTAAAAACAACGAGTAAAAACATAAAAAACCTGGAGTCATCAGATGAGGAAGATAAAATAGTTGTGCTTCGTCATTGGCCTGTACCTCTTAAAAAAAATATTGCTTTGTAACTGAGACATGTACATGCATAGATGTAAAGTGAGTATCCCTGGCACTTTGCCTCAAGTATATCCTTTGTAGTCAATGTCAGCCCAGTTTGCTGAGAAAAAAAACTGTCACTTTATGTTCTCGTAAATCATGATTAATGTATTGTGTCATGTAGGGAGGAAGAGAAGTTGTATAACTGTAAAATTCAGGACCTAAACTTCAACACCAGAGACTAGAGTTCACAGCCTGTCACTTTAAGTTTTTAGGTTTAACAACAACAGCAAAAAACAGCTTAGTTAGGGTTTGTGAAAACATCACAGCTTCTTACCCACTCAATTCCATGGTTATAATAGGATTGTATTTTTACATCTGCCAAGAAGGTATTACATTTGGGTCCGTTTGTTTGTCTGTCTGTTTTTCTATCTGTCTGTCTGTCTGTCTGTCAACAGGATTACACAAAAAGTTCAGAATGGATTTTGATTCAACTTTCAGGAATGATAGATAATGGGTCAAGGAAGAACCCATTAGATTTTCAGCAATGAAGGTCAAAGGTCAAGGTCACAGTAAAGGTCAACAGCTAAAATATATCAGTGGTAATATCTCAGACAGAATCTGGTGGGTTTTTTTTTTTCATTTGCATTGTCTCACCTTCAGACATCAGATGGGTCAATGACCTATTGACCTATGGGTCAATCACATTATGTTTTGACGTCATAAAACGCCATATCAAGCCTCGGTGGAGGTCTGCTGTTTCTGACTGCCTTGTTTTTTATTTTAATTTTGACTTTTTTTCCCCTTCTAATTCAGTTTTCATTACTTTTTAGAGCAGGTTTATTAGGTTTTATGAGTTTTCATGTTTCTAAATGCTTAGTATTAGTTACCCCGTCCCCGAGTAACTAATACAAGTATTGTGTCTTAGTCAGTTTGTTTGTCTGTTTGTTTGATTTTAAGCAGAAAAAGTACTGGACCAATTTCCATTACATTTTTAGGAAAGGTGCAAGGTGGTCTGGAATAGATCCCATAACATTTTGGTGAATGTAGGTCAAAGGTCAAGGTCATATTCACCAAAAATATATTTTCACAATGTTAAGAGACAGGGCAAATCAGGTCAAATGTGTGAAAGGGGGGCGGGGGTTTGCTGTGCTAGGCACCACTTGTTTGATTTAGTATTTATTCATATATTTGATCTTTCTCACTACTGTATTCAAAGAAATCCGACACAGGAGTCAGCTGCTTTCTCACAACTTTAATCTCCATGTTGCCAGGTAGAGTGAGGAACGACAAGCTGACTAAACAACAAGTGATGAAAAGCGATGGACCCTGAAGCAACGCACGGTGCCACCAGTAACAAGCTTGGGTGAACTAAATCAATTTCATATCAATCCATCATTGACTACGATGAAAATGAAGCGAATTGTATCCATTATTTTTACATGTTTTAGTTCATTTTCTATACAGACAATACTGTTTCAGTTCCTTTTTTCTTTTTTTTTTTAAGTACAGCTTTTATTTCTTTTAATTCTGGTTTTGGTCATTTTGTTAGTTTTCATGAATGTAATAACCATCCTTAGAGCCAGAAACAGGAATGAATGTTACCACTTTTGCCTGAAAAACAGGAACAAGTGAGAAAAAAAAAAATATATATAAAAGCATGTCAATCACAAAACAAAGGTTTTCATACCTTAACCACTAGAAACTAAGATGAAAAACAAGAGTAGATTGCCATTTTTTGTGGTTTTGCACCAGCATATCATTTGTACAAATTATTATGTAGACAGGTCCTTAAAACACGGCAAATTGCAAATGCGTATTAACTGGTACAATCCATTCTTTGTACATTTGGAAATGAAATGCTGACATACTGAAAAAAAAATACTAAGACAGAAGAACCAAATTTGAAACCATGGGTTAAACAAAAGCACTTAAATGATCAACATTTGAGTCTTTGTGCTGTGTTTGTAAATCTGAAACACACTTCTTACAGTCACAGAGAAAACACTTCTATTCAAAATGCAAAACACACAAAATGGACAAGACATACACCTTTAAAAAGTGAATTCCAGTCAGTCTGAGCCTCAATGCTACAAGATAAAACGGGTACATTCACCACTTTGACAGAAACATAGAAACATGAAGGAAAAGGGAGAAGAAGAAGAAAGATGAGGGGGAAAAAAACAAAGAAAGGAACAAGGCAATAGATAGAAAATTATTTGACAAAAACAGGATGATATTTTCTCTGTTGTTTATTCAGGGATGACATTGTTTGTGGATGAGGACTCTGACAGAAGATCATAAACCATCCACCCTATTCCTTACAATACCATTTGTTGTTTACCATTGAACACTAGTCTTTGTGCTATAAGCCTATATTTCTTTCTGAAGCCTTTCTATTTTGGTGTTCATTGAAATGTACAAGGATGCACTGTACTGGAAAACTATTTGAGACAAAGAATGAAAGACATCAATGTTTGGTAGAAAGTACATTAGTCTGTTGTTGGTGCTTTTAAAACATTAACCCTTTAACCCCTAATGCGTCAGCACTGACACATTCTGAATGGATGGTTTAGTTTAAAAATTCAGAAAAACTAAAGGTTTTTTTGTGTTATTTTACTGAGAATTTTGTTGATGGAACTGATGTACAATGATTTTGAAAAACTAAAACTACTGGAACTAAATTACAACACTAGTCATTTATTCCTTTTTTTTAAACTTCATTTTGGTTTTTTGTTTGTTTGTTTTTTTAAATTTTTTCACGTAATTTGTTATTTTGCGAATATTTATTAGTTTCTGTTGATGCAGTTGTTTATTTTTGTTTATTTTGTTTTATTTTATTTTATTATTTTTCTTCAATTGTGTTCTGTTAGTGTCTTACTTTGTTCATGTTACGTATTATTCTGTTAGTTTATTCATTATTTTACCTTATTTTATTTTTTACTGTTGATTCTCTTAAGTCTCAGGAGTTACAGGGTTAACATTTTAATTGAGGTTTCATTTTAACATAAGTAGGAAGTAAAGTTCTGCAATAAGCGTGTACGGAATTGGGAAAAAGTCAAAATTATGGTAAAAAGTCAAAATTATGAGAACAACAGTCAGAATTATAATTAGAATTGTAATAATTATAAAGTCAAAATTATGATATAGTGAGTCACAATTTCTGACTTCCAACTTATTTTTGTCACATTTGTCTAGTTTGAAAAAGTAATGAGTCTATTCTAAGAATGTAAACAGTATAAAGTCCAGATATTTATACAAAAATGTAGGGAGTAAAAGTAAAAAAAAAAGTTGCCAGAAAAATAAATACTGAAGTAAAGTACAGATACCTAAAAAATAATCTACTTAAGTACAGTAAAGGAAGTACTTCTACTTAGTTACATCCACCTTTGGGAAATACACACTTGACGTGGTAAAGACGTTTTTTATTAATAGTTTTTACGTACGAAATTCAGTCAATGCAGGAGAAAAAGAGATGGCAAACCAGAAAAATATGTCAGTGGCAGCAGACATAAGAATGTATTGAAGGTGACAATTAAAAGCATCTTTGCCATCTTAAGTCCCCCAGCTCTTTTCTGTGACGTGTCGTAATGTGTGTTTTCTTGTTATTTCATTTGGTTCAGGAATGCAGACAGATAGGAAGTTGGTAACCACCGTTGTTTTGACCACTAACTTGCATCCCGAGGGTTCTGTACATACACACAAAGAGATAAACACACACACAGACAGACAGATAGACAGACAGTAGGCAGCTTAGTAGATTTATAGGGCTATTTATCGTGCCACTTGGTCATCGTCTGTCTTGTCCTCATCTGTTCTTGTCATGCAGCTGCGTAGGTGTGGATCAAGCCTCTTCCTGGACGAAGCGTGCTAAAAGTACACCTAAGTTAACAACAACAACAGACACTATTAAATGTTAATGTTAAGCAGTGTGACCCAGCTGGAAATCTTAGACAACAAAAGGTTCTGCTCAGGATTTTGCAACCTTGACACATGTTGGAGCAACTGAGAATATTCATGGGAAATGATCTTTCTTGGGTTTCCTGGGGGGGAAAATTCAAAGCCGTAGCAGGCGCCCGCTCTGTCTGGTTCGTGACCTTTTCTAGGTGTCATAGTCTATAATGCTCCCTTATTTTTTTTTTTTTTTCCTCTTTTCTACCCTTGTATAGCTTTTCAAGTGAAGCAGAGCTGCTAAAAAAAAAGGGGGGGCTTAAAATAGATGGTGTTCAAGCTGTGAGTCTTTTGTGACAGGTACGGCAATTTGCAGTAGAAGCAAGCAACGAGGGAGCTACATGAGAAAATGTCATGTTTTAGAGCTGATTCAGAGCAACATCATTATATATATATATATATATATATATATATATATATATATATATATATATATATATATATATATATATATATATATACGCTCATGCCCGACCCCCATAAGATGCATAAACTAGGTTGTGAATGAGTGGTTTTGTTAAAAAAATAAAAACACTACAACAAAACAAGGTCAGCGCAAAGTGAAGAGGAGAGTGAGGAATGTCAAGAATGAGCCTAAGGATGCAGTCAAGTGAGATCTTAACCACAAGCAGACAGAGGAGGGGAGTGGGGGTTAGACGCACATAAGGCCAAGTTATAGGCCTTTCCTCATCAGGGTAATTACAATGATACCCACATCCCTTAGGATATAAGATATGGTTTGTGTTGCTTTGAGTTCATGTCATGTTTTTTCCTGCTGGCAACATGTGGCAGTTGTTTGACAGTGACATAGTACTTTATACCAGAACGTGTTTTTATCTCAGACTGCACTGTGAAAAAGAGACTTTCTTTTTACTTTATTTTACAGGTAGTGTTATCACATGCACAATCACAACTTCCAGTAGATTTGAACCCTTTAAACTTCCAAGGGTCTACATATACTATTTCCAATTTAGGCGGTCAAAAATGTTGATCAAATCACCCAAACCTGTCCCAAACATGGAGATGGAAAGTAACTTATTAAAAGTACTTCATTACTGTACTTAAGTACATTTTTTAGGTATCTGTACTTTACTTTTTCTCGCAAATTTTGACTTTTACTCCCTATATTTTTACATAAATATCTGTACTTTATACTCTTTACATTCTCAGAATAGACTCATTATTTTTTTCAAACTAAACAGATGTGACAGTACGAAAAATAGTCACTTCATAAAGGATAATGTATTGCACATGCGTTACTATCAGAAACATATTTCCCGATGGGGCTAAACCCGAATTTTCAGCATGTGTCAGGAGCATCACAAGGAACAAATGATTACATTTTGGGGGTGATCTGGAAGAGATTCTGGATTCTGGATCACTTTGAAATTTTACATTGCTCCCATAACATCCTAAAAATGTCATCATAATCCGTCGATAAGGTTTTGCTAATTGACAAACAGACAGACTTGCGTCACTTCCTCACAAAATGATTTTATGATAGGACATGTAAAAAATATATGTGTGACTTGGAAAAAAAAAAAAAGAAAAAGAGACATGAGGTTCTTTATTTTTTTATTTAAAACATTTTAACAGTTCAAACAGTCCTCTGTATGAATAATTCTGTCTGATTTTACCCCTGATTTGTGCAAAATGAAATCTTCTGTAAAGGACAAAAGATATTTGTCATGATTTATCCATCTTTAGTGAACAGAAACCACTTTGAGGTCATTAGTATTTAATGTACAGAAAATGCTTGTGCTTTAAAGGCTGGTTTTATCACAATTCAAACATTGATAATAAAAATAATGAGACTTTGCCAACGATGGTCTGACAAAGACATTATCCCCTGATATATTAGCTCGCATTATATATATATATGTATATATATATATATATATATATAAAAAAAGAGGATGCACTCAAGGATTGGCAGACACAGGGGGTTTATTTCATGAGCTGCAGTTTCCAGGCATTTAACATCTGCTGAATAACAAAAAGTATTTGACTGTATGTGATAAAGAACTTTTTTTTTTTTTTTTAACATTCTCCTCCCATGGTACTAAAACCAGTGACTTGAGTTGTACAACTTGCAGTTGTACTTAGTGTTTTGAGGAGCATAACTTAAATGAAACGCATGGATGTTCTCTGAGATTAAGTGGTATATTTAAGCAAAAAACTCTTTATTTTATTTTATTTTTTAGAAAAATCTTGATACCTGATGTAACCTGGTTAAGAGGATTATGTCTTTCAATTAATTTAATTAATAAATCCTTGTTTCTAGGGTTTCTACATTGCCTTGAAGATTTTAAAATCCTTTTATCTAGGAATCTGCAATTAATAACCTACTTTAAAATGGTATTAATGTTGGTAGCTCTTAAGTTCTGTTATCTGTTTAAATGTGTCTGTGAAATGTCCAAGATGCAAAGAAATTAACATTTGCCAACAATTTATATTGAAACCAATTATCACAGACGTTACCCCCTGGTGAAAAATGACTTGGAATGGGAGGAGTCAGGGCATTGGAGTAAGTAAGTTCATTTTCCAGAATACTAGGAGTCATACGTTTAGTCAGTATGTGAAATGGGCAGTAAATTAAATTAAATTAGTTTAAAATTCCAAATTAATTTAGAAATTTGTACAACCCTGGTTTTAGTTCATTTCTGAACCAACTTTATCCTCACTAGGGTCACAGGGGTCACTGGGGGCCTAATCCAGCTACAATGGGTGAAGGCCGGGGTACACCCTGTATGAGTCTCCAGTTCATGTTAGGGCTGAACATATATAGACAAACAATCACTCTCGCATTCACACCTATGGACAATTTAGATTAACCAATTAACATAAATAGCAGCCTTACCTATTGTTTAATACTCAAGTTTTTGTTTTTTTTATTCATTCTTATAATGTTGTTAAGCTTAAATGTTAGCAGGATATGTTCTGGGGAATATGGTGCAGTTAGTTTTAGTTTATTGTGCCTGTGCGGGGGATTGTGATGAAAAAGCTTAATAATAGTTAAATGTGTTGGGGATGTGTGGTATGATTTCTTCTGATTGCAGCTTTTCACAGAAGTCAGTCAGATAAATTCAGTTTATAATCCTTCTGTAGTTTTAGTTTATTCTTGCAATTTTTGCCTCAAATTAATGAGTTCACTGTCATAAAATCACCCTTCTATTATTCTATTTTAAATTTTTCTTACCTTAAAGGTGTCATTCCATTGTTATTTCATTAATATTGTTGTGTTCTCCATTGTTATTGAATACATTGTGTGTTGGTTCTATTTAAAAAAGAAAAAAACATCTGGGTTGTTTTGTTTCCAGCTGTTTTTGGACGGTGGAAAAATGACTTGAGGTCGAACAACAGAGTTTACCTGTACTTCCACATACATGTCCATGACGCAGTAATGAGGCGTCTCTGATTGGCTCAGAATGTGTGAAGGAACACTCCCCCCTCCCCTCTGGCTCTGTGTTTTTACCTTTACCAGAGTAGCATCCAGCTAGGTTTCATGCTGTCACTTGTTTTGAAAATGTGCAGGGGAAAAAACACACTTTATTTTCACAGAGGACACATGAACCAGTTTGCTCCACCATTTTTTTCAACTTTGTGCAGCAGCTACTTCAGCGCTGTCTTCTCTTGTAGATGCTAATGCTAATACTACTTCAGATTCACTGCAATGGGGGATGACCTTAAACCCACGTGGGTGATGCCAATGTCCTTGTGACGTGTAGTGGACGTTTCTCTGTGTTTTGTCTATAAATGGGAAATACAGCCAGTGGAAGTGACACGCCACGCAGCAAACGCAGTATGTGTTGGTAACTCAGGGTGACCCATCAGATTCCAAAAGGGGCGTGGAAAAGTGGTTTTCAGTGGAATAACACCTTTAAGTGCCCCCGTCATGGTGTTGTTCATGTAGTCTTCATGAGCACTTGTGAAAACTATGTTCCATTTTAGCAGGTGTAGACTCCACTCTATGTTCATTTATTTATGAAAATACTATTGTTCAGCTCATCGGTTGCAGGACAGAAAACAAAAACAGAGCTATAAGTGCCCCAATAGCTTCCTAGAGAAAGTACATGTCAAGGCTCAGATTGAAGTCTGGCTGGAACCTGGCTGGCCCAGATTGGAATTTTCATTATAGGTCAGCTCAGATTGGAATTGCATCATGGGTAGGCCTGATTTGGAATCGGGCCGGACCATGTTAGAATTTTACTGTAGGCCAGCTCAGAGTCCTGCACGGTTCTGATTTTGACAAACCACAACCGCCCGTACCCGTCATGTTCAAACCCGCATCCGACCCGTTTTCAGACGGAAAAGAAATTACAAATCCGCACCCAAACCGACCCGCTATAAATGAACCCGATATCCGACCCGAACCCGGAAGAAAATGTCAAACTTAAATACAAAATGTATTGCCATGAATATACTGAACAGTGACATAGCCAAGGCAGAGCCAAATAAAAATGTTGTTAAACAGGAGCAGACAAATAATAAATTCAAAAACTATTTGTATCCGTGAGCTTGCGTGCGCGAGCACACACACACACACACGCACACACACATGCTTGAAAAACGCATCAAGAAGGAAGCCGACAGGAAGCAGCTACAGTCCAAACTAAAGAACAGTTTTTAGCCTATGAACCGCAAATTAGACCCGCGATCACCCACGTCCGACCCGAACCGAACCCGTATCGTGAAAATCTGCGGTTCACCCACGGGTCAACCGGGTACCCGAACCCGTGCAGGACTCTGGGCCAGCTTAGAACAGAATTCTAACTCAGCCTGGCCCAGATCAGGATTCTGATGTGGGGAATCCTGTAGAGATTTATCATTATAATATATTGGAATTCCACTTTCGGCTGGTCCAGAATGGAATACCAGTCTGGGCCTTGACATAGTCTACATATTAGTTAAATTCTTTGTAAAGAAATAATTTACAAATGTACAGTCATAAAATCTGTCAATGATGTAATGGCTACAGCCTCTTTCATTTCATAGTTTTCATCTTATGGTTGTACATTAGTAGAACATGTATAAGGCTTTGGTGCAGCTCTGTGCTGGTAAAAAAGGCATGAAACTATCGACTTCACAGCACTGAACATTTCCCACCCAACCTCAAACAGCAGAATTTAATTTGAGCAAACAGTGAATTGATTTAGTGGGGACTGGAATTTTAAGTCTGCTTCTTGTTTCGGTCAAACAAGTTGAGTGGATCTTATATCAAATCATCTCTGCTGTAGTTTCCAGACCATTAGTTTAATTCAAGATTGTTCTGCTTTCAGTCAGGTGGTAGTAATATTTTCTTTTTTTCGCCAGAGGTAATATTTTCTTCCATGTAACTGGATATTTAATACAGCTCCATGAACTGAACAGATGGATAAGTTCACAAGGCTGTAACCAGATGCTTCAGAGGGTGCATCAGAAAGAACCAGTGAAGACCACCGGACCACCTTATGTAGTTGCACATAAGTACCTGGCAGACTCTTCCCTCTGGTCCAAAACCATCTGGACTCCTCTTAGAAAACTGTTGCCCTTTACTCTGAAAATGTACATACACACAGACCAGTCTCTTTATTATTACCCCAGGCTATGATTTTTGGTGTGTTTTGTTTGTTTGTGCACAAATTTACTCAAAAACTACTGGACCGGTTTCCAGGAAACTTTCGGGAAAGTTGTGTAGTGGTCCAGAAGAGATTCCATTAAATTTTAGTGACTGTAGGTCAAAGGTTAAGATCAAGGTCATCATAAATCAGTTCCCCTAGGATTTCGGAGGTCTTTTTTGAGATTGTTTCATCCTAAAATGTCTGATGTAGCATGAGCTTTTCCAAACAATTGTTGGGAAAGTTGCCTTGCTTTTTAGGCTTTTGTTGTGGGAGGAAGTGAATGTTGCGATAAATAGTTGCGATTTTTTCTTTTTGTAATCAACGTTGAGTAATATTTAAAACATTTAGTTACTGGAAAATTAATTCAAAGTCATTGTGATATGGTCCTCAAAACTACCTTTTACCAAGATTGAAAACGATTACGAGGATTACAAAAATGCAACAAAATTTATATTTTTTTCCCAAATGCACCTGTTGGTTCAAAGGTTAAAGTTCATATGACCTCACAACACTACATGATGTTGTAAAACATAATATAAAAAAACCCCATTATTACTAGTACTGTGTACTGTGTAGTAGAGGCAGTTTCTCTGACAAAAATAGAACAAAGACACTGAGATATTAAGACAACCTTTCAAATATGGCAAATAAAATATTACTTGGAGGACAAAAATGTAACAAAAAAAGGATTCAATCAATCAAATGTTTTTTTATATAGCACCTTACAATACCAGAACCTGCACAAGGTGCTTTCCAAAATGAGATAAAAACAATAAAAACAAGTAACAATTATAAAACCAAGATAAAAACTAAGATAAAACAAGTTATAAAGCCATAGCAACAACATAAAATAAGACATGGACAGTCGACTACGTGTCAAATGCTTGCCTAACTAAATTTGTTTTTAACTGAGAATAAAAAACGGCTATCTCAGTCGATGATTGTAATTGTGCTGGAAGCACATTCCACAGCCTTGGGCTAAAAACTGCAAATGAACGATCACCATATTTTTTATACTTGGGTTTGGGGACAACCAAAGAGACGTGATCTGAAGAGCGTAGCATCCTGACTGGTTTATGGATGGTTATAAGTTCAATGAGGTAGGGCGGGGCTAGTCTATTGATGGTCTTGAAGATGTATAATAAAATATTGAATTGTATTCTGAACTGTACTGGGAGCCAGTGAAGAAAATGTAGAACTGGGGTTATGTGGAAGTATTTGGATGTGTTTGACAGAAGACGAGCTGCTGCATTTTGTATAAGCTGTAGTTCAGGCAAGGCAAATGTATTTGTATAGGACATTTCATGTACAGGACAATTCAAGGTGCTTTACACAAAATAATAATAATGATAAAGATGCATTAAAAGACAATTAAAATCAAGACATAAAAACATTTTTATGAAGAAGATGGTGTTTTAGTCCAGTGTAAAGGGAATTGCAGTAGTCCAACCTTGAGCTAATACTCTGCCAGATGCACCTGTTGGTACTAGTGCATCATTGTAGTCGTCAAATGTTAACTTCTGGCCGTGCACATGTTGCTTTGTACTGTAAGGTAAACAGGAAAAGGCGGAAGGAGCAGCTCAAGACATCATAAATGATTGGTTACATTTAGTGGCAAAGTCAGTGTGATTGGTTAAAATTGCAACATCCTACTGAATTTGCGTTGAAGTTGCAAATCGCAACATCGTGAAATCCTGGAGGGTTTGATAAATGTGTTTTTGGAATGATAAGAGATAGGGTACATCAGGTAAAATGTTCATGAGGGGCGGAGTTTGTTGCTCTGGCACCACTTATTCCAATTATTTTCACTTCCCTTTTACTCTGTATGAAGATATGCTGTTTTTCTTCTAAGGGAAACTATTTTCACAAACTGTTTATGCAGTGACAAATTTCCTCTTGGGAAACTTTGTTTATCCATTTTTTTTTTTTTTTATGTATTCAGTCAGATCTGTCATACACTGTAGCCCTATTCTCTATTAGAGTTTTATCTCTGAACGTACACAGCTGTCATTTTGAGACACATGGAGCTGATGCTTATAATTATAAGACAACTTTAACCATTGGATAATTGCCAGCTTTAATTTATTTACAGTCATTAGATGTTTTAGCAGTTGGCAATGTTATTAGTTGTATAGAAGTGTCTGTAAATGTAAAGAGAATCTGGAAGAAATTCTAATTGAAGCTGAACTTGTGTATATACTTTAATGTTTTACTGGTTCAGCAGTTCGTTACATTTTGAGAAGTATCTGTATTAGGTGATCTATAAGTGACTTTGCTAATCCTTGGAATACAGGGAAAACTTTGAGTATAAACTCTTGGGTTGAAAAATGTGTTCAACTGAAATGAACTGAACTGAAATGTAGCAAAATTTGGATAAAGTTATGTCTCTATAGTGAAACCTAATGTACATGAGCTAGTGTCACATACCTCCTTTTTTTTTATAGTTCACGTCACAAACTTTTCTGTGCACTCAACTTGAAAATCTCGATGAAAATGTGTGATAATAAGTTTTCCTACCTGACAATTGCCTTGGGCTTGCTCCTGAAAGATTTGTTGGCTTTCTCCTGTGTGCTGAGATATAACCATGCAGAGTTTGGTCCTATACCAATAAAATATTGCATTGAAATTTTTTCAACCCATTTACTTTCTTAGCCTCATGTTCTTTCTGAAGGTCACAGGGGTGTTGGAGTCTGAATTGAAATGAAATGACTTGGTTCATGATATTTCATGAGATGTTTCACACATCACACACTAGAGTTGTAATGAAGATTTGCCTCAAAACCAGGGTCAAGATCACATTTTGGTCTTGGTCTAAAGCGCAGTTTTACATGGCCTCCAAGAAAAGTGGAAATCACAGATAAAAGGATGTCATGGCTTGTGTTATTTAACATTACTGTGGCTGGAATAGAAGCCGTTTTAAATTTTTTTTTTTTTTTTAAGATGTGAAACCCTTCTTTTAAATCAGTTATAGATTTGTTTAATTCTGTTGCTCACTGCTTGCTTACGGCTGGTTGATATGGCCTAAAATTAAAATTTACCATTTCTTTCATGAATTCTATTTACGACCCCCCCCCCCCCCCAAAAAAAAAAACAACAAAAAAACAAAAACAAAACTTTTTCAAGAAAACAATAAATACAGGTGACAGAGCAAGCTCAAAACACGTTTTTGCTTTCATCATATCAAAACCGTAAACAAAAGTAATGCCTATTTAAAAAAGCCAGATCAAGAGATCTCTAGTCATGACTTTATGTTATTTGTGTGAGCGGTGGTGTTGCAGTCCAGACCACTGACACCGACACCATCATATTTGCCGACAGTAAACACTGACTGAGTCCTGAGTCACTTTAAATATCATGTTCAATAATAGTCTGACAATCATTAATTGAGTCAGGCTATAATGTGGGTCATTCAGTCATTTGGATTGTTGAACATTTTATGAACAACCCCAATTGTATTAGAACTTTAAAGGGAAAATGGAAGAAAACAATGAGATTATCATCAAACTGTTTGTTGTGGACACTGGAATGACTTCTTACTTTACTTTATCATCTCACACGCCTGCAGCTTTCCCGAGCAATTAGGTATTATTGGTTTAGTAGCGTGTGTGTGTGTGTGTGTGTGTCTGTTGGTTTTTACGGTGTGTATGTATGTATGTGAGGTCAGCCAATCCACTGCCCCTCTCCCCTGGCACAGAGCATTGTGGGAGATGAGCCGTAATATTGTCCCTTCTGGTAAACTGATAGATATTTGTGCGTTCATGCTCACAGCACTCAATCCAGTAAAGCCAAACAAAAATTATTTGGAGAGACACTGGCAGCTTTGTATTGACCTTTTTGTTCCAAGATGTTTTTTTTTTTTTAAGTATCTGCTGGTTTTATTTCTATCTGTATGTTACACTAATATGGGTGATTTTCATTAAACTATGAAAAAAAAATCAATGACCTGAGGTTTTACTGGTTAAATATGAAATAAATCCTATATAGCGTTATTTTATCGTCAGGAAAAATGTGTTTTTTTCTTCCACACTAGGTCGTTTTAAAAGATTCTATTTTTATTTTCCAAGTTTCATACATTTTCTGAGCAAATTCTCATTACTGAAATGTGGCCTAACCAACATGTTTGGTCTTTTAACTCATTCACTACCATTGACGTGTTTTGGAGAAATCCAAGTCCAAACAGTCTACACTTTATTTTGATGGGTGCCATACTTATGTAGCCTTAGAGTCTTTTATTATCTCATTCACTTATTAGATGATATTTTCAAGGTAGGTAACTTGGTAATGAGGAGATCTGGTGATCGGGGGTGTGTGATTAGCTTGGCAAAGGTCTGCTCTCTCAGAGTGCTTTTCTTGTTATAGTATAATATCATATATATATATATATATATATATATATATATATATATATATATATATATATATATATATATATATATATATATATATATATATATATATATATATATATATATATATATATATATATATATATATATATATATATATATATATATATATATATATATATATATATTCTAATATAATATAGTATAATATATTTAATATTATATCAATATTGTCTTGTCATTCACCTGGCAGTGAATGAGTAAATTATGGGAAAACATAATAATAATAATAATAATAATAATAATAATAATAATAATAATAATAATAATAATAATAATAATAATAATAATAATAATAATAATAATAATAATAATAAATACAAGTACATTGTATGTCAAAAGGTTCACAAAATGTTTTTCTTGTTTGTTTGTTTTTTTGTTATTTTAATGATGAATAGTCATAATATAAACATCATGTCCATGAGTCATTATTCTCATTACCGCAATATATTTGAGAACCGTATTGAAAATATGAACTCAGTCTACCCACAATGCATTTGTACTAACAGAAGATCCAAGATGGCTACAAGGTGAATCACCTTTATTTTATACTTCTGTAAAATTGTCTTGGTTTCATAACTGCATGAACATGACATGATTTATTCTCAGCATTTTATAAAGACTTTTTTTTATTATTTGTTTGATAATAGAGTGTTATTTTTCAGAATGTGACAAAGGTCATTATTTAGCTAGGTTATAATACCTAATGCTACAGTTAGCATTATTGTGCTGAGTCATCACATCACCACAATGCACTCATTTATAACCACAATAGTTTCACGTTTTGTGAGGAAACACCCTAATACACACTCGACACATACTTATCATAAAACTCCTGAAACGATTCTCCCAACTTTTTCATCATTCGGTATCATTATGAAACATTCAGTATATTGATATTCTGCAAAAGTATAAGCCTTTAAATGGTCCCTGTAAGTACCTTTAGGAAGTACAATCATTATTCTTAACGGTATCATTGATCTCTATGTAAAAGGGGGCATCACTTTTGTGCAAATGGTGGATATGACATTTTGGAAAGGAACTCTTTTATTATTTAGAGACCAATTAGTCAAACACATAGCCTGAGGAAAACGCAGCTGTTCAAAGTGACTGAGGATGACAAATTGAGGCGAATCCACTGAGGTTACAAACAAAAAACTGTTTTGCATCAAACAAAGTATTATATTACAAACAGGAAGAAAAAGAGCGAAGCTATGAATTTGGGCCAGTCAGAAATCAAACAAGAAATGGGTGTCTTAAGACAATTAAATGTCAAAGAAATGTGGGATCTATATTGTTAGAGGTACACCATTTCTGTGTAATGTTTGCAACGAATAAGAATGGTCGAAGTGGTGGGGGAAAAAAATGGGACTATTTATATAAAATATATAAAATAACTAAAAGCAAGCATGAAAATAAAATAAAGCAAAAGCCATCATCAAGAGCAGGGTTTTAATAGGGTATTGAGATCATAAATATTTTACTATATTACAGCTGTAATATTTATTTCATAGTGTCTGATTCATTAATTCATTTATAGTCCATTTCTGTATTCCCCATAGTCCCACTGTATCCTTAGTGTTAGAGGACCATACAGAGTTCATTAGGAATATCCCAGAGGAAGCATTGGTGCGATCACATCATCCTATCACAGTAACCAGGAAATGAGTCAGAGTTGCCAAGGAGACCCGTTGCCAGGGTCACAGAGGCAAGGGCACATAGGACTTAACACACACACACACCCATCAGATACCGTTAGGGACACTGGTAGGTTAAAAAACAATAAGACATCTTCACTTGTTACAAATGGCACCTTTTAATAAGTGGATATTGGATGGCAATTGAATATTTTGTCATGTTAATGTGTCAGACAGCATGTAAATATGACAAACTGACAGAATCTATCCAAAACTGCTAGGTGTTGAGGTTTTGTAGTCTATATTACATTCTAGTCAAGCACAGAGGTGGTGAAAGTACTCACATTCTGCACTTAAGTAGAAGTACAGCTACTGGGTGTGAAAAAATACTGTGGTAAAAGTAGAAGTACTGATTCAACTCCTTTCCTTAAACAACGTAAGTATTGAAATATTCAGTGATACCTCTACTTATGAAAGATCCAGCTAACGAATAATCCAAGTAACAAAAAACCTTTGCCTGAATTTCTCCTCTCTGAATACGAAAAAAATAAATCAATTCACGAAACAAAACCCCAGCGACATCAATATGTGCATTACTGTATGTAACTACATAATGTACATAAATCCATCATGCATGTGCTGTACGTAGCATCCCATTGGTTATGAGGGAGCTACCCATGATGCTTTTCATTATCCTATGTCCAGCAGCCAACACTGGACACATGACCAACATAATGCCTCTGTCTCCTTTGCACTGACTTGCACATTACATATTTTTGTTATATTTATTTTTATCTTATTCTATCTTGGTGTATGCTTTGCATTTTTATTATTTTTTTATACTATATATATATATATATATATATATATATATATATATATATATATATATATATATATATATATATATATATATATATATATATATATATATATATATATATTTCTTTTTTTTCTCTTTTTCTTTTTATTGATATACTATATGTTGAATGTTGCAGCGTTACACTGAGACAAATTCCTAGTTGTATACTACATGTGTACTATACGAACAATGGCAATAACTCTTTCTGAATCTGATTCTGATTCTGATTGACCCTCATTCATCACAGAGTTACTGTTGTTTAGTGAGTTTTTTTCCCAGTGTGCTCATTGAAACTTTATTACATATTCGTTATTCATCATGAGCCCAAAGGAAATGATTCCCGTTGCGAATGAAAAGAAGAAACGAGCTGCGTTTATTAATACAAGTGAAACAGGAGATGATAGAAAAAAAACATGAAAGTTGCACACGGTTGAGTGATATCGCAAAGGAATATGGCCGAAACACCCATCTACCATTGGTACAATATTGAAGCAGAAGGATGCATTAAAAGCAAAGACCCATTCGAAAGGCATCTCTGTGATATAGAAAAACAGGTCATCACTGAACGACAAGATGGAGAGACTTACTGCTTTGGATAAAGGAGAAAGGAATTACAGGAGATACAATGACTGAGGTGATTTTTTTCAGAAAAATCATCCACTATATTCAGTGATCTTATAATGTAAGGTGGGGGTTTCTTTTAACACATATGTAACACATTTCATACAAAACTGGTAACTTTTTTTTATAATTTTTAAAGGTTTTGGGGGGTAGTGTTTGGGGTTAATCAGGCCTTTTACATGTAAAATGCGATTCTTTTTTACGAAAAATTCACTGTACGAAACCACTTCTGGGATGAATTAATTTCATAAGTAGAGGTACCACTGTATATCGCAGGGTAAAAAAAACCCATCAGAATGTCTTTTTTTTTTTTGCTAATATTATGCAGCCCTCAACTTTAGCTAACACAATCTGGCCTCTGTCGAAGTCACTCAGTTCCTTATTCATCTTCCTTAACAGACCAACTTCATTAAGTAAATGTTCACATGCTGCCTGCTGTCTCCTACCCATTGAAATATGATTATAATAATTTGCTAAATATTAATGTTAATTAATGTCCCCTTGTGGAACAAATGAAGGTATGATCTTATCTTATACAATATCTAGAACTCATATAATATGTTACATTATAGAGAAAATACAGCACAAGGGACCGCAAATACATTCTTTCTAGTTTTATTTCACTGATTTCCTGTTTTAACATAGGGTTAGCATGGTGGTGCTGTTTCCCCATGGGAAGATGGATTCAGTCTCTGTCGGTTGGTTGGTCGGGTCATTCAAAGCCAGCGCACTTAACAGGTGAATTGGTCATTTTATATGGCCTGAAGGTGCAGTAATCCGATGATTAGGATGTACCCCACCTTCACCCAATGTCAGCTGACATTGGCTCCAGGGCTCCTATGACACCCCTCCCCCCAGAGTATAAAAGCTGTTGCAGAAAATAAATGAATGTTTTAACATGGCAAAGGCAGTTGGTAATTTGATGTAATAATGTTAATGATCAGTTTAAAGCTAATGGGAAGACTGCACTGATTATTATTACATTCATAGCACACAAGACCTCCTTTTTTTCTATAGCTAGGGTTGTAGATAAGACCAACTAAACCAAGACCACGTCATGAGCATAACCACTGTTTCTAGGGATTGAGACAGTGTTAAGTTGGAGACAAAATCACAGCATTATGGCTACAAACTTGTTCAGACATTACACAGAAATGTCATATGAAGGGTGAGAAGGTCCTTTTCGCCAATATTAAAATGTTTTTTGGATGTTATCTTTCACATTACTAGTCATCTCGTATATTTATATACAAAGAAATAAGTAGCTCAGAAGATCGATGGTAAAACCAAATGTATAACGACTAATTGATAATGGGAAGTACAATTTTGACTATGTTTCAGTTATATGAACTCAGCAGAAATGATGCTGTCAAATGTGAGGTAGTTAGAAGTTTTTCCACAAGTTTTAATTTAAAATGAACTCTCTGCTCGAGCTGAAAATCACACTGTGACTAATGAGGTTGAACTTGAACCAAAGCCTAATTAGAGTAGATACTAAAATCTCTAAGCTCATGCAGGTGTCTCCACTCATTACACTTCCCCACTTTTTACAAATTTTTTTTATCATACCACCTTTTTGTGTAACTTCACTTTACCACTACTTTTCAACCTGGTAAATTCATTGGTTAATCTGGGAAAATTCTAAATAGAATTAGAATTTTTCGTATAAGAAAAAAAAAAATCCACTGTAATATATTTCTGAATGCATTATGTCAACTGTGGACTGATGTAAATTTGATATTTGACATTTCAGCATGAATGATTGCTGAGGCAGAACTATCATTTTATCACTGTTTTCAGTCCATAATCTATATCTTCTATCTCAGTCTGTATCTCTAGTGTAGGTTGCTTCTCTAATTATGTCCACCCACTCTATCGTTTACACTCAAATACATCCATACCCATGAGCAAACACAATAAACAGACGTCTTTTTTTTTTTTTTTTTTTTTTTTTTACATTTCATTTGATTCTTTCATGTCTCCGATCCCCGTTTATGTAAATTACAGGGCTCCATCAGATTGAGTCTGCCTACTCTGCTTGACTGAGGCGATTCTCTTGTGTTTCAGAGGATTTCCATACAAGTCGGGTAATTACGTCTAGCTTATTCTGCCTACGCATAGAGACGCTGCACCATGGGTGGTAGACTGTGGTTCACTTAAAGGTCAACAAGTAAACAGACATATCATCTTTCATAGTCTTTCATATGTAGTGCTGTGCGTGTGTCTCTGAGTAAGCATGAAAAGCCAGGTTTTATATTAAGCTGTGCTGAGGCACTTTTAAGAGGATTGATCAACTCCCAGGAGGTTTTGGGGAAGAGTTAAAGCCTCTATCATTGTTACTGACCTGATGGTTTAATTCAATGCCTATTTCCTCTGGAGGGATCAATGCAGCGATTCAGTGGCTATTTGTCACATATTGAACCGCTCGCAGTCACAAGGAGGGGGTGGGGACCACGACGTTCAGATGAGGAAGATGTAAAGATGAAGTATTTAATCATTCATCTACAGCCATAAATGTCTGCTTTGGCAAAAACTGGTAAAATGTGTTTTTTCATTTGTACTCGGACCACTCCCAGTTAAATAAATGTATATGTTCTTATATATGGCTTATGACTCTAGTGAACTCTTGTGCTTGGTCATGACAGCGACAGTATCTTCCATCCCGTATAATCAATCATCTTAGAGTCCCATAGGGGGCCTGAAAAATTTATCAAGTGTGGGTCAATAAATCGGCCCACAAGAGGATTTATTCACCTGTTGGGGCTGATTCACTTTTATTAGTTCTGTGATAAAATGTGTAATGATTTATTGTGTTCATTACGGGTATCGTAATTTTTAATTGAAAGCTAGCTTGTGAATAAGTCATCTTTAGTTCTATAGTGTATCTGTCCTAGGAAACAAAACAGAGCAAATACAGCCACTGATTTTTTTTGTTTAATATTCAAAAATATTGTAATGATACAGTAACTGCAGTTGCTGCCAGCTCATAACATTATTTCTATTATTGTATTGACCCAGCTATAGGATGACTTTTTTTTTTTTCTATTGAAACTAATGTAAAAAAGTGGGGTTGTCCTATGATCATACCTGGGAGATTTTTATGGCGGCGGTGGGTGTTGCCTTTTCAGGAGCAAATGTTGTTTTTATGATGATAAATTATTTTAAAGTGGTATATCATTAGTTTCCAGTGCATGAATACTGTGGACTGTATTCATCCAGAAATATAATTTTAATTTTCAATGGATGGCATGTATTGTTAAATTCCCATTAACTGTATTAATTAATTCTCATGTTAATCACATATGCACACACACACACACACACACACACACACACACACAGAGTGGGAAATATATCCCCTGGTTAGATTTAACTTGACTAAGACTCTCCAAACACATTAATGTTTTGTGCTTTCTTACATTAATACTGAGCTGTCATCTGTGTGTGTGATACTGCCAGGGGGAAAAGTTTCAACTTGCGCACAGAACAACTACGCATCTATGAGTTGTCAAATAGTCAATAAATGATGTGTATACGTTCCATACATGCTCTCTGGCAACTGGAGAACATCAGCCAAATGATATGTCTTCTACTCCTGATAATATTTTTATCGCAATATACAGTGTATATATCGTAGAAGGAAAATAAATAGCAATGTCAGTTTTTTCCTAATATTTTGCAGCCCTAATAGCAAAGTATTAGATAATTTTGGCTGAAGTCAGCTAAATTACAAGATAAGAGTTGATGATGACTGAATAATATGGACATGGATAAAGTAATGGTGAGTTATTTAACATATGACATTCCTTTATTAGTCCCACTAGGGGAAATTGCAGGTTTGCAGCAGCAACATTATAGTACAGCACACAAGAGTATTCAGTTCTATAAGGAAATAAATCATTCTGTATACAAGAAGTAACGGCATACATTCAGCTTACACCCCGATTAAAAACATTGTCTACACAGTAGAGTATTTTTAAGGGCTTTAATTTTGGTTAAAATACAAGCATCAAGTAAAGCTCACTTTAAAATAAAACAAACCTGTTGTGGATCAACCACAGTGAAATTAGATGATGATTATCAAATGTCCAGGACATTGTTTTCATGCATTAATTTATTTCCTGTGCCCATACCCCTGGAAATTCTTTTTTTTTTTTTTTTTTTCCCATCCCCACATGTTTTTGCAGATTATCCACCAGATGCAGTGTTGTATAGTTGTAAATGGTGGTGCTGTTCTGTACAGGTAGAATGCTGTAATGGACTATTTGATGCCTCATTAATCCTAGAACACTGATTTAGGGTGATTTCCCCCAACATTATTTTTGTCATGTGATTTCCATTGTGTTGCTGCCTTTTTAAAGAGTCCCCCATGGTACCTTTACGTTTATGTGATATTGTACATTGTGCAATTAAAGAACAGTACTATAATTTGACATTCAGTGTCGTACTTTGACATAAATTAATGAAAATTGCATTTTACCCAGAATATTATATCAGTTAAAATGTACCTCACGTTAGTGATGGTGTAGCTAATTTTAACGCCAGTGTTCTAGGGTTAAGAGACAGACCAGTGAACCTACAACCAGGTTCTGTTCAGTGTTGTGTGAACAGTTTTCAGAACAGCTTTCAGAATTTGACATCATATTTTAAAATAAATCTTTCAGTGATAGAATATTTTCAGTTAACATGAACTCTGGTAGTATTGATATTCCAAACTGTCAACACAGGGGACAGTCACATAAGCAGTCAGTACTACCAGAACCACCAATGACTACCAGAACCACCAATGACTATCAGAACCACCAATGACTATCAGAACCACCAATGACTACCAGAACCACCAACGAATCAACATTATGGATACACAGAGTCTATCACTCACTGTATAAAGTTCGTTGTTTGCACACATCTGTATAATAATTATCATATTTTAACCAACTGTAAAAGTGACTGGTTAGAAAATAAGTGTCCTATAATCATTTGGTGCTTCAGGTGATAGTTCACATTTAAGCTGTTGGATCTGTTTTTAAACAGAATACGGACACAGTAAAACTATAAATCACCTCAGTTTTTACCCTTCGGTCCAACTTCTGGCTGAAGGGGTATGTGATCATTTTGTCATCTTTCTGTCTCTGTACATTCAATGACATAATTGCAATATCTAAAGAATGCGTTGAAATATCTGTTGTGAATTTATTCTATGGATGCATCTTGGCATGGAGCAGAAGCTGATTGAAAATGGGTCACTTTGGCCTACTTTCTCATGGTCCAATTATGTTGTGTAGTTATAATATGAGTACTTTCAAATATAAATATGTACGAAATAAAATGTCCACAATCTAATCTAAATGATAGAATCATACACTCACTATATTTTAGGGCATTAAAAGTGCACAGTACATTACATTCTGTCATGTTTTTTTTTTTTTTTTTTTTTAAACCTATCTTGTCCAACATCCTTAACAGCAGAACGTTAGACTGGCTCCTTTTGGTGCTGAGCAAATTAGCTTTGCAAAGGGAGACTTCATAACATGTATGAGGCTAAGCTTGGTTTAATACTGACTTTATGACTTTTGATAAACCACATTTCGATGCCGTATCTGACAAGGCAGGATGGGGTAGGGGGTCAAAAGCCCTCATGGGACAATATCAACATTACAAACAATACCAAACATGTCATGGTTTAATCTGAACTGTGCATCAGGAAATGGAAATGTGGCAAACACAATAACATAACATTAACTTATACCTTCATAAGCCTCATAATCAAACTCTGCTGTGTAGAAGAAATCCTGTTATTTCAGCATCAAACTCTATTCTTTTCATTTAGAGCTGCGTCTAGTGGAATATAATTTATCTGCATTGCCTATAAGACATGTAGCTCTTATAATTCATACTCCGTACAGGACCGTGAAATACCTTGTCAGTCTGTTCATGTATTATTGTAGGACAGATAAAGTAATACCACAGATAAAGATGAACCTTTAAAGTGAAAAATGGCATCCCCAAGGTAGAAAACAGCAGTGTTGCTATCGTAAATATTTTACAGGGTATTAAATCATGGTTTAATATTAGCACAGGCTTTGAGAGCTTGAGGGAGTACAAGTACTTGAAACACTTTACCAACACTAGGTTTATATGGCAACTATATTAAAGGCACATTTCACCCACATAAGGAAAAACGCTTCTTTGGCAAATCAAACTGAAAAATCAACAGAACTCTACATATTTACCAGATGACGTGCATAATATAAGTCCAAAATTCAAACACGCACTGAAACATAAATGCGATGTAAGGGTTCATATTGTATTTGTTTTCAATACAGAGTTGTACATGTGCTCAATTTCCCTTCTCTTTCAGTCATGTTGTAATTCCATGTCCTTTGGAGTGAAGAAAGAAGAACTCCCAGTCCTATAAATTATTAGTGTGATTGATTTTTTTTTTACTTTGATGCCTGATTCAATCACCAGCATTACTGCCTGTTTGTATTGCTATATGTTTATCGCTGTCATTTTTAATGCTTATCTGGTAACTGGCACATTTGGATTCTTTTTAACTGACTCATGGCGTGCTCAGCTCTCTTGACAGTTATTGGGACAAAGAGCAACCATGATGGATTAGAAGAGTAGAAAAGAAAAAAGGAGCCTGAGGTGGAAAAGAAGGTTAGAAAGACAAGAGGGGCAAGAGGGGCAAGAGGGGCGCTGGAAGAACAGGAAGGGAAGCGGAAAGGGGAAACAGTGGCTTATTATCTGACCACCGCCGTTCCAGACCAGTTGCTTTCAAAGTGCGGGTCATCAAGTAAAATGAGAAATGACTTAAATTCACGATAATGAGCCCTATTAGGTGACGTGCTCTGACTGCGACCTCTCTCTCCCTGTCATGACTCTGTTTGGGTTGACATTTTCATCACCCTTTCTGTATTTTAGAGCATACAACAACAGCCACCTCTGTGTGCTCAGCCCTTTTATCAGTCAGATCTGGAGATACGTAGACAAGGGCGTCCCAGCCATTTAAAATGTGGGGGTGTTCTAGGTTTTGGCACATGAGCAAAATTCTATCATCGGAAAATTAACAAACAATTATCCATTAATGATGAAATTTTTTTATATTAAAAAACTGAAAATAATAACAAAAGTGTGTGTTTCCTCAATTAAACATTTATGCAATTCATAATTAAAAATGATGAGATAAAAAGGTCAAAATTATGAGATTAAAAAGGATTTAAAAAATCGAACACTGATTTTACGGACACTGTTCCTCTTTTTTTCTTGTCAGGGGAGACGACTAAAGATATGTTCCTCAGGGGGAACATCACTGAAAAAAATTTGAGAACCACTGTCTTAGGGTAAATGTCACAGAACAAGACATAGTTTAGTTAACTTAGTTTAACAGCAGTAACATTTCTCATTACTTACTAGTTGACTGTGTGCTAACACCGCGAAGAAGAACTGTTTACATTAACGGCGAACTGAGGTGCGCTTCATTAACATATGCTGTTGTGCTGCCCGGGCGGGTAAACAGTTTAAACCATAGATATTGTAACAGCCCCGCAATGTTATTGTTGTTTGTTTGGCGCGATTGCTACCAATAGTACCCGTTTATCCTGAAATAAAAAGTAGGTGAGACCAACTCTCCGTCCGTTTCCTGGATCCAGTAACGATACAATATATAAACTAAGGAAAAAGTGGGGGGTATGAAATCATCTGGTTGGAGAAGTGGGGTTGTCACAACACCCCCATCCCCCACGGCTGTGACGCCCATGTACGTAGGCACTGATGAGTTTCTAACTGAGTCCATGATTCAAATATTCGAAGTCAGAATAGCTTCAGGAATAGACGAGATGAATTTAACAGCACTGTGTGAAAGTACAAACATGATGTGAAACACGGTTGCTTTATTTAAATAGTCAGAAAGAAAAGCAAATCAACATTTGTCAAGTGACAGTGTCCCAAACCACTGTAAATGAGCTGGTTGTAGCGTTTCGTCACATTTCAGATGCATTCGACTTATTTTAAACATGAAACTTAGTTTTTTTAAACTTGTGGAAGGAGTTGCATCAAGTCTCCTGTGGTTTTCAAGGAGTTTTGTCGAATCTGCACAAATTATTTTAAAGATAAAAGCAATTTGGATTGAGCTCAAGACGCTGACTTTATTTTTTACAATGTAAAGCCTGTTTTAAAGAAGCAGGTACAGAATGTAAAACATGCAGCTACTAACAAGGTAAAAATGGACGATAGAAAGATGAGAGCTGCATAATGGAATATAGGAACAGTTTCCCATTTGTATCTTAAAGTTCTCCATGTTTAACCTCCTGAGACCCAGGAAAGTGTAAGGTTGGGCTTTTTAAAAATTAAACTAGAAAAGCACTCAGAAAGTGCAGACTCCATTGAGGCGGATTGCCATATGAAAATTTCAGCCAAATCTATAACTTTTTGAGTTATCTTCCTATGAATCCCCCCCACCACTACCACTACACACACACCAATCACCACCACCAACATGTGTTCCTTCTTCCTATATCAGCATTTCCTGATACGTTGTATGATACAGTATTTTCATACACATACACAATTCCAGATGCATGAATGATTCATTCATACACACACGCACACACACAGGCACATGATAGGTGGAGCTTTTGTGTTATAATGCAGATTTGTGCATTTATGCAGAATCTAGAGAGGGAGCATAATAGGTTGTTATTTGAACTGGAGTCTGTTTGATCTATTTAGATAAATCTTTGTTCCTCTTCTTAATCCAAAAGTGTTGCAAAACTGTTTACAATAACACACTCACTTTTGTTTTATCATGTAAGATGGTTAAAAGAAAATCTGTATGTTATACCTCATTCTGGCCACAAAACAGAACTCGGCCTGTGCAGTCGTCTTCAACTGCTTAAGGTAGATACCTGAAACGTGATGCTTCCAGTCATCCATCATTTCCACCACTCTTGTCCACCCATTCATCCATTCATAAACTTATATATTATATATATATATATATATATATATATATATATATATATATATATATATATATATATATATATATATATATATATATATATATATATATATATATATATATATATATATATATATATATATATCATAACTTTATAAGTTTATGCTGCACAGAGGCAAATGTAACTCATTCCTTGGTGGAGTAATAATGGTCTATATTAGAAACATCATGATGCAAAGATTTTTCCAGATGCATTTTTCGAATTTTTGTCCTTTGTGGTGGGCAGTTTTGTTTTTTTTCTTTTTTATAAAACTGAACACTATATACATGCGCCTTAGGAGGTTAAGGCCATTGATGCTTAGAGTGATGTGTTGGTGTTGTACAGGTGTGTCCAAGTGTAGGCTTTGAATGAGAGCACATTACCTGCTTCTGTTAGACTATAGGGTTTCTGTTTGTCAAAGGAAAGTCTGCATTTTATATGATAACCTGCTCCACTGAAGATATGGTTGAAGTTACACCAAAAATATAGAGGATTCTTTCTCACCAATGTGTCCAAGTTTTTCAATAAACATAGTAATTAAAAAAGCGCTGCTTGATAGGGTCATTTCATTATTGATGTAAAATAATCATTAAGTCAGGACTGTGACAGATACCATGCTAATGAAAGCAGTCTTAAACACAACTGTATCTATGTAGCAGTCAGCTGGACTTACTTAGCAATGTTATTGTTGGTGGATAAACTAACTGTTTTCTTCTTATTAATATAGATTACTAAACACTAAGTCAAATGGAAGTGTTGTGCAGTGCTGAGAACATGAAAATTCAGGGGTATTTTTTATTGGTACATTCTAGTTCTATCACACTATAATGCAGTGCTTCTCAAATCCGGTCCTCGTGGCCCAGTGTCCTGCATGTTTTACATATCTTCCTTTCCTTTTTTAATTAAAAAAAATAAATAAAAACTAATTAAAAATGTAAAATGAAATAATTAAAAACTAATAATTAAAAAAAGGAAATGAAAACAAACAAATAAAAATAAAAACAAATAAAAAATAAAACTTCCCATCTTTTGTAAATAAAAAATTTAATAAATATATTTTTGGAAAAAAAAAAAAAACAAAACATTTAAATTAACCAAAATTAAAAAAATGAAACGATGTTTAAGACATTTTAAATATTAAAAAATAAAACTATGAATTTAATTTACATGAAAAACAATAAATTAAAAGAAATCTCCCACTTCCATCACACCTGGAAGCCATTACGTCATGATTAGGCTTCTGAAGAGCTGATCAATAATTGAACTAGGTGTGATAGAAGAGGGAAATAACTAAAACATGCAGGACAGTGGGCCACGAGGACCGGATTTGAGAACTACTGCTATAATGGAACGGGATGGCCCGAACCCCCCCACCCAGTGGGAAGCTTTATAGGTACAGTTACTGTAACAGTGTAGTTGTCCTGTCATTAAACTTTCTATTGTTTCACTTGGTCTCATCAAGATATGGACACTTCTGTCTTAATAAATCCAAAGTGGCTACAGCCAGATTCTGAAGTGAAATGATAATGATTATGTCCATGATGTCATTCTCTAAAATATGTCATTTGCACCAAATAACTGTTAAAACAATTACTTTTATAAGAGAAGAAAATAGAAAATAATTAACACCTGCCATATAAATAAAAACCGACATTTAAAAAATGCACTGCAATGCACTTTCTCATAAACAACTATATTAACATTGTAGTGATCCTGTCAACAAAAGACAGAGATATTACAATTATCCATAGACACAAAAGTTTAATGCCACTTCATTGTAACACTGAGTGACTTAGATGTAATGGAAAGTGAGGTTCATTTATTGTCATATTGGTATACTCTGGGTTAAAATGTTGTCCATTTATGTTGATTTATTTTGGCTGGATGACTAAGAATGTTAATTTGTGCTTCATCAAGAGAATCTTTTGCAGCAAATTTTGTTTAAGAGAATTGTAAAATAACCTGCAATTTTGTGATGAAATGTCCTGACTGGCATTGCTATGTTTTTATGTCCTATAAACCAACAAGAGTAAGGCACGTTTATGACATTTTTTGGGGACATATTCAATTTATCAGTATGGGATACATACTCTATACACATGTATGTATGTGACTAGATGTTAACACAAACACAGAGGTCAAGCCAATCAAGCAGATTTGATAGGATTGATGCTTTTTATGTCTTTTATTAACCCTTACTACTCAAAGAAGTGCACTTTTACCAACCCACAAATCCCATTTCCTGAAAAATTGAGGCATTTTCTATAATAAAAACTTAACTAGCCAACTGAAATGTATTTTATAAATATAAGGAAATTAAACTTTTGATGCCAGAAGCATCTAACCCATCTCCTTTCATTTATCAAGCTTTTTAATGCTTGATTTCTTTCTCCTTGTTCCCCATTAGCAGATGGATTTTTTTTCCATTGCAATAATTGAGCTGTTTAGCAATCTGTGCTGATTGTCTGATGACGTCTATACATGCTCATCATGATACAGATGTGAATCAGCAATCTAACTATGAAGCAATGGTTTTAGGAATCACTGTAAACCCGAATGTTCAGAATAATTAAATATATTCAGTTGTAAATACTCAAAGTTTCAGAAATAGTACTACTAACTCAGATGTATTAAGTTGCTGTAACATGTTCTTCTTTTTAAGTACTTCCAACTAATATATTTTTATTAAGGGAAACTATTGTGGATATAAGTGAACATAACTCAAAAACATATGAGATACAACTTAGTGGAATTGAGTCATTGAATGCTGAGAATGATATTGTTCTGTTATTTCTATTGTTTCAAATAAGGATGATTGAAAAAAAAAAATTAACTGATGTAGTAGATGATGAAATATAATTTCAGAACGCTCCAAATAACCACCAATATTTATCACATCAAAAAAAATACACAAAACAGTCATTTTATTCAGGGGTGGCTATGGTTCAGTTGGTAGAGCGGGTCGTCCAATGACTGAAGGGTCAGAGGTTCACGTCCCGGCTCTGTCTGTCCACATGTCCAAGTGTCCTTGGGCAAAGACGCTGAACCCTGATTTAGTCTCCCAGTAGGACTGACAGAACCTTAGAATACTATGTTAATAAGTCATGTTTTAATTTAAGTATGAGCATAAAAATGTTTAGTTCTGGAAACTTGTACTTTTTTAAGTTTCATCAACTTAACCCTTGTGCGGTCCTTCGGGTCAAAGAGACCCGGTGGCTCACAAATGTACCTTGTTATACGTACTGTAGGATGCCATTGCTTACTACTGAAAACAGTAATATATCCTTGGGGGGTGGGGTGATGAGTCTATGGAAGTGAACTTTGGAATCTGGGTTTTTAAGACCCGATTGTAGGACACAGCCAGTGTGCCTTTTACGAAGGACCGCACAAGGGTTAAAATAATTGCCTTAGATTTTTGGAGTTCTGTTAACTTATTCAGGTTTACAGTGATGGCCTGACAATCTTCTGGTGAAATAACAATGAGCCCTATATGGAAAAGACATTGAATTTATGGCAGCATATGTCTCTGTAAAACTGTAATCTGTGCTTTAATACCATTTATATCTTCACATACGTGGATCAGCCATGTTGACAGTACTACAACCACCCACCCCATCACAGATACTGCTTCTAAACTTTGACTCAGAACAGTCTGGAAGGTTTGCATATTATTATTTTTTAGTATATAAACCCAATGTCCATTAAAAAAAAAAAAGTCCGACTGACTACAGCATATCACTCCACTGTGTTTTTATAAAAACTGGAGGAAAAGTAAAAGACTGAATATATTTCACTTTTATAGAATTGTTCTGTTTTGACATTTAACCTTCAAAAACAAGGTCAACAGAGTGCATAAGGTAAAAATAACAGAGGCACAGACTAATGATAGATGATATATTGGTCGGCCAATCTTATTGTATTGGCTGGTATATGCTTTTTTTTCTCCTTCCCGCTGACATGATTTACTGACAGGCAAAGTTGACGGCATCTCTGCGTTTTTGGAAACACTGCTGTCCACACTAAACAAAATTATTTTTTGGTGTAGTAATATTTATTAGGTTAACTGTCAGAAGTTTTATTTTCTAATTGTAAGTAAAAAAGTGTTTTTTTAAGTGTTTTTTTTTTTTCATTTGACAAAGAAGAAACTCACTAGTGGCTTAGAAATATCAGCGACCTGCATCGGCCATCGGTTAAGGCTGATGTAAATGAAAATTGGTAGAAATACAGTGAGTGCTGAGTCAAAGTTATATTGTATTATCTACACCCCTATTACAAAAGCCTTTTTTTTTCTTTTTTGTTTTAGCAGCAGTCCTTTCATTGAAATGATTTAACTGGCAGAGATACACACAGGCATAACTCACCATCATGTGCTCTGACGGAGGGGTCAAAGGTCACACAAATTCATCATACCCAGGTGTAGTAGGGGTGTAGTAAATGACACACCCGCATACTTGCACATACAGAGTGGCAGCTCTTTAATTACAGACTCGCTTGCTCTTTGAAGAAACTGAATAGGAAATGCTAACTCGTAATAATGTGACATGAGTTCACTCTGAGACAGATTATCATAACTTCTATAATAACTGAAACTGCTATTTGTGCTTCAACAGCTGCTTTTTTCTTCTCTTATACCTAAGGGGTATTGTTTGTGGTTTGTTTGTCTGTCTGTCTGTCTGCCTAATTTATCATGATATTGTGCAATTTGAGGTCTGTTGAGCTGCATTTTTGTAATAAACATCCAAAATGTAATCACTTTTTCATTTCATTTTGTAATAAACTGCTGTATTTTGTAATAATTTATTCCATTTTGCAGCAGCAGATACTTTGTTGGTGTGGTATTAAAACTCAAGGAACTGTTTGGGAAACATTCTAAGTGGTTTATGTCTTGCCTGGTAATTAGACATATTAGACATGGACAATTTGAAATTACAGATGTATTTTGGAAATAGACGTTTTGTTGTTTGTTTAGAACTTTAAGGCAATGTCATATTTGTTTAAAATGAATGTTAGTGGATAAATGATCTGGTCACAGCAGCTCTGTAAACAAGCAGAAGACACTTACACTGTTTAACCTCTTAAGCCCCAAGAGGGTTTTCTGGCAAATTCCACCTAAAATGCATGCCCAAATTAAAGTAAAATACAATTAGCAAACAAATAAACTATGCTTTAGAATTGTTATTATGTAATGCACCATGTTATTACATTTTCTAGAGAATAAAATTTGCAAGTGCATTTTGTAATAACCTTCTCAAAATGTAATAACTTATTACATAATGTGGCAAAATTTATTACAAAATGCGTTGGGGCAGTTTATTATAAAAATGCAGCTTTATAACAAAATGAAATGAAAAATTTGTAACATTTTGGACGTTTATTACAAAATACGGCCCAACACGGTCATATCAGCCAGCCCTCCAGGCAGGTGAGTGAGTGAGTGAAATGTCCATTAAGAGCTGAAATGTTTGCAATGGGGGGTTTTATGCCTTGTTTATTTCTTTTTTTGGTTTGCTCACTCAACACAGATTTAAGTCCTTCCTTCCTCACTTCCTTCCTTTTTCCTTTTACTCTCCTGTCAAGTGAAGCGCAGGCAGTGAAGTATTTTTAAGTGCTTTTCCCGTGCGCAGACTTCAGTCTTTCTGGTTGGAAAGTGGAGAGAAATGGTGGAAGTACAGTGGGGTGGATCAGAGGAAGAGATTCAAGTGACATCACCTCCTTCCTCTTAAAGCTACGTGTGTGACTATGTGCTGCTATTGCAGGAAGTGATGCCAGTGTTGTACCTTTATATGTGTCTGAGGACCAATATACTCCAAAGACTGTATGAAGGAACTCCTTGTACTATACAGGTATGGATGTTTCCTTTATTTCCCCCTGACGTAATGCAGATACATTTTCATGGCCTATAATTAATGCCTAACATTACAAGAAAAACAGCACAATAATATGTGTGTTTAAAGGCTCAGCAGGGACATGACAAACATTGTTTCACAATATCCTGTATCACCACAGTTCATCATTTCTGGCACCTTTATGATGTTAAATCCTGGAAAAAAAACAAAACAAAAAAAAAACAAAAAACCATGAGATCCAGTAAGTGTTAACTCCCATGAGACAACCCTTACCAGGAACATAAACCATTTGTGACGAAGTTAAAGTCAGATGTCAATGACTGGAGAATAATTGTTTTTTTCCAGGTTACTCAGTTCCTGTGGGTGTTGCAGATTATTTTCATTATATTGTACCATTCAAATTGTCATTATTGGCACAATTATTACTAATATTGTTTAGTGTAAGGATCTCTGTAGCCATTTCTTTGGGCAAATAACAATTCCTCCCTTAACCCTCAATCTGAAAATGCACGCTCTCGTGAAATGTAGGTGCTGTCCCAATTCTAAGAGCGTTTAAGCTGAGGAGCAAGTTTGAGGGTTGTATAGCCCTCAATATTGACATTCTCCTACACCACACTTGGGAGCAAGGGCTAACCAGAGTACAGTATTTTTTTGTTAATTACAAAAACCATATTATCTTAGATTAGATCCATTTAATGAGTTATGTACCTCACTGTTGCATAACATGTATTTTTAATTTTACAATCTTTTGTCAATACCGGCTGGTGCGGACAAGCTAGCTATCGTTTAAGTTAGCTAACGTTACAAAAATGGTCATTTTTCACTGTGGTAATGTAGTTGTTTTAATTCAATTCAATTTTATTTATAAAGCCCTAAATCACAACAAAGTCGTCTCACAGGGCTTTACAAAAACACAATCAATTACAGAGATATATGAAAGATAACAGCCAATATAACATGTTTGTGCCGATAATGGTATAAAATGACCGGGCTAACTTCATGTCCCGTAGCTGCAGAGTTATGGAACGATAGCTATAGCTGGTGTTTACCGTTCATTGAGCCGTGGTATACGGTGATAGCTGAATATGGTTGTGTTATTTATACGGATTATTTGTTTGATAGCTCTAACTGAAGGAATAACTTACAGATAGTCAACAACAATTTAAAAAACGTGGACCTGATGGACCAGTGGATGATAGCTGTGTTTGTGTCTTATGATTAAACAGGCAGAGTTAACAGTGCAAATATTAAAAAAATAATAAAGTTGTGTTTCATTTCAGGGGCTACAGAGACAACGCGGGCCCTGATTAATTTCAAGGCCAACATTTAAGGGTTGTCCCATTTCTAAGTCACAAATAGCCCTTAACACTTAGTTTTTTGAGGGGTAATGATTGAGGGTCAAGGGAGGAATTGGAATTGGCCCTTTGTCTCTCCTACTCCATCTTCACTCTCTCGTTCTCAGTTCTCTCTCCTCTTTCCCCCTGTCTTCTCCTGTCAGGTCCAGTGTCAAAATGTGCTTCAACAAAACCCAAAATAAAAACGGTGGAATATAAACAGGAGCCTTCTATACTTTATGAAGTTCCCTTGGCAAAGGGAGATATTGTTGAGCACAACAAGTCAGCCAGACCACCATTCTGGTGTTATGATCCTGGGCAAGACAAGGTAGAAAAATATAATAACAAGTCGTTCCAGGCACAACAAATCCCACCTCTCACACATATTGCATCTTATTATGTCATCATGTCTATGTGTACATGTATACTGATGTCAGCATATCAATTGCCTCTATGAATGTGCAGTGAATTTACTGTAAATAAAACTGCTGGGTTTTTTTTGTTTTTCTGAAAAAAAAAGATTAAAAAGATTCACTTCTATTTTATGTTACTGGAAATCTATAAACCAAATTTAGTATGAATTCAACCAATACTTTTACTGCTTCAGACATTTTAATTTCTGTCCATTCCAAGTAAATTCATATATATATATATTTTTTTTATTTTGACCTATTGTTCCCATAATATGAGATCTATTCTGGTGATTTATAAACCCAATCTGGTTGCTGTAAACAAATAAACTAAACCAAAAAGAATTCATCTTGGGTGGGGTAATTATAAAAGAAAAAAACTGTTAAAAATTGAAACAAAACATGAGATCTAGTGTCTCTATACACCTGTTAGATAACGTTTACCAGGAACATAAAACATTTGATTAAGTTGAAGTCAGATGTGAATGGCTAGAGCCAAAGCATTTTTCTCGGGGTAAACTAGGGGGAAATGTCTTCCACAGACAGTCTGGGTGCATCATGATTTATCAAACAGTTCTACACTGTCATTTGGATAAAAGTATCTATAAAAGTTAGCAATTTCAAAGGCTTTTTCTTTTGGATAGAGAGAAAGGAAGAAAGAAAGATGGATGGTAGAAAGAAAGAAGGAAAGAAGGAAAGACGGAAGGAAAGAAGAAAAGACAGACAAAAGGATGGATAGTAGAAAGACAGAAAGAAAGAATGAAAGATAGAAGGAAAGAATGAAAGACGGAAGGAAAGAAGAAAAGACAGACAAAAGGATGGATAGTAGAAAGACAGAAAGAAAGACAGAAAGACAGAAGGAAAGAATGAAAGACGGAAGGAAAGAAGAAAAGACAGACAAAAGGATGGATAGTAGAAAGACAGAAAGAAAGACAGAAAGACAGAAGGAAAGAATGAAAGACGGAAGGAAAGAAGAAAAGACAGACAAAAGGATGGATAGTAGAAAGACAGAAAGAAAGACAGAAAGACAGAAGGAAAGAATGAAAGACGGAAGGAAAGAAGAAAAGACAGACAAAAGGATGGATAGTAGAAAGACAGAAAGAAAGAATGAAAGACAGAAGGAAAGAAGGAAAGACAGAAGGAAAGAATGAAAGACAGACAAAAGGAAAAAAAGAAAGATGGATGGACAAAAGGATGGTAGAAAGAAAGATGGATGAAAGAAAGAAAAAAAGAACTAAAACCATGTGACATATGGTAGTACATTTACCAAAATATATAGGGGTAGCATTAGTAATATTGACAATGGCTTTGAAAATGTGATTAAATGCAGTTGTAATAGTCATCGTCTGAAACATCAAAACATCAAACTCACCCAGAACAGATGAGGATTAAAGAAATAACTGTGAAAAGAAGAAAAACGAGTCCTGAATACAGAGTATAGATGAGCAGGCGCCTGACCTGACACCACGTTAACATAGTTTCTATGATTTTATTACCAAAGCAAGAAGAGGCTGTCAATCACTGATAAAAGTTTCTCTAACTCGCAAGAAAAAGTGTCGACTTATGACACATCTGACCAAAATACTTTATCTAAACTGTTCTGGTTTTCAGCTCAGTTGCTAAAAGGCTTTCGAGCAGCACTGCTACTACTTCATCTATTGATGGTTCTGTCACAGGACACTTTCTTCATGTGATTCTGATGTCAAAAAATTCATCAGCAAAGGCATTAAGGAGAGTATAAAAATTCAAGTCATGCATTTTCCTGCGACATCAGATTGCAGTGTAATGCAGCTCTTACTTAGTCTGGTCATCCATCTGGTTTTCTTAGTGTGTTGAATACTAAGAAACCAGTCTAGAAATGGGCCAATCACTTTGAAATATGCACAATCTATTCAACACCAAACCAATCAGAAGTCTGTGGGGCAGGTGTTTCACAATGCTTCACACGCAGTAACTTCTTTTTGTCACAGGTCAGTCAGTCCCAAATCTGTAAATCTGTTTATAACTGTTGTCAGTTCTTCACTTGATTCTGATAGCCTTATTTGTTGTCCCACAAAGGGGAAATTTGGTTCACATCAGTGGTTAAAACATAATAAAAACAACACAACATCAAACCAACTATGTTTGCAAACACCTTAACCAACCTCAGCATGGGCTGCACTTATACCTTCATGGTGCTCAAAGCGCTTTACATTAGCTTTACATTCACCCATTCACACACACACTCATACTATCACATGTTCACTCTGGTGGTGGTAAACTACATATGTGACTGCTCAGCACGAAATCAGGCATAAGTCGCGCTGACCCGTTCAGAGCTACAGCCAAATTTAGGCTGGAAGGCGATTCTTTATGTGTGTTTACATTTTATCAAAAAGCGGTACCTTAACACCTCTATTTTCAGTTCCCATGGTCATTACATTGAAATTCAATCAATAAAGGTGTTTATTGAGTCAATTATTTAAGCGACGACAAAAGTTCAGGGATTGCTGAGCAAAGACAAAGCCGAATTCCACCTCTTTTCGCCGAACAAAACTATCTCCGTTCCGTGGGTAAACACCCAAGTGTTTGGTACGAGGAAAAAGCCTATATTGAATGTTCTGTCCAATGGTGTAAGCCAAATGATTATAATACGTCGCACTTCTTTCCTATTATTATAATATATAAAACTTCTGTGACATGTCCATCAGAGTGTCCTTTAACATCTGTGAAAAATTTGTGTCAATCAGATACAAATTATTATGCGTTGCTAAGGATTTCCTACCCCAAAACAGTCCAAAACTTTGACGGACAATTTCTCAAAAATGCAAATTGCAAAATATGTCCAAATGTGGATATTAAAATTACCATAACTTTGGTTCTACTTGTGATAGAAACATAATTTTTTCACCATCTTAAACCTTAGTTTCCACTCTACCAAGCTACACAGATAACTCAGTTTTGATTTCCAGGCACTTATGCCTGGTTTCGTGGTGGTGGGTCACATATGTAGCCACAGTTGCCCTGGGGCAGACTAACAGAAGCGTGGCTGCTAGTGTTGCGCGGGCTACCCACTGGCCAGTGGATATCCGCGGGTGACCCGCGAGTCGGGCGGGCTGGGTCGCAGTATTAATACATATTGCGGATGCAGGTGGGGCGGGTCAGGGACGATCAATACCCGCTGAGGTGTGTGTGTGTGTGTGTGCTCGGCTCGCGCATGTGCAAACCCGTCAGTTCCTGTTTTGAATGCTTTTTTATCCCAACTTTTTGTTATTTGTTATTAGCGCCAAATCTCCCTGAACACTCAGAGATAAGAGTGAAAATGGCGGACTTGATCAGGGAGAAGATTAAAACAGGCGATGCGAAGGTTGTATGGAAACGTTGTATGTGTTCGCTTTATAGAGTGATGATGTGGGTGGAGTCTATTTTATGTGCTGGAGTGCATATTGAGACGTTAGAAAGGAGGCAAAAATTATGCTTCATGACTTTTAACATTAGAAGCGCAAGGTAAAGATGCCCCGAATGTACTATGTGAGTTTAGAGCCAAATTTAAGCTCGCGGGTTGATAGCGGGCGGGTTGGGTTTATCGATACGTGACATCATGTGGGTTGGGCGGGGTGGGCCTAGCCACGTCTTGGGTTTGGGTGGGGCGGATTTCTGTAAAACCCCCTAACTGCACATCACTAGTGGCTGCCATTTGGCGCCTCCGGCCCCTCTGACCACCACCAAACATTCATATGCATTCATACACCAGTGTGAGTGACACTGGAGGCAAGGAGGGTAAAGTGTCTTGCCCAAGGACACAACGGACTGACTAGGACAGAGCGGGAATCGAACTGCCAACCCTTCGGTCAAAGGACAACCCGCTCTCCCAACTGAGCCATGGCCGTCCCAAAAAGTCATATTTAGAAAAGGTGGTGCCAATGTCCCTGTGCTCATTCAGACCTCACAGCTGTGATGTCTTGCTATCAAGTCTTTCAATAGATTATAAAATCAATCCCACTGTGTGGCTATGTGTCAACAAATGCCAAATGTGTCAATGGTATCAGAAGCCCCTAAAGCTCTTCTGGGGTAACATCTGACTGAACAAAAGTAAGTAACTGGGTAATGACATATTACTGTGGTTAAAGCTGTTAAATGCTTCGCAGGAGGTTGTTGGTGGAAATTAATGTTGGGACAATTATTTTCTTTGAATTGAAACTGAACTCAGAAATATAATCTGAGCAAAATGAGCAGTGTTTACCTTGATTTGAATGCTTTATTTTGAACATGTGCAGAATGCAACAATAATCAATACAACAACAATAATAATAATAATAATTAATAATACACAATGACATGTCCGAAAAGGGATAGGATGAAGCATAAGCTTATTTAATCCTACCCCTTCTTCACTTCCCCAATAACCTGAATTCATCTTGTAGCAATAGAGTGCATAGTACAAAAATTATGATAATAAAAATAATAACAATAATAATAATAAATAATTGAAGTACTAAACATATACATATATACAAAAAAAACAAAACAGTACAAAAAACAACAACAAATGAGCAGATAGGAAAGTAGGTAACAAACAGAATGTTTTTTTTTTTTTTTCTAATTTGTCTGCATTTTGTTCTCATTTTTTAACCCCACAGAGGGGGAGTCAACATTGTTACGTTCTTCTGTTTAGTTTCACTGAATGTCTTTTTTTTTCTGGTGTTTTTCTGCTGACCTAATCTGTGTAGATACTAAAACTATGGTGATATGTGTTGTGGGACATGAGGAAAGGCAAAGGATGAGCTGTCACTTTCACGTGAGCCAGATATCCATGACCTCTGCCACAGTTGAAGAATAAACATGCATCCATCAGCCAGGCAGTTTAGTCCGTCAAATAGATAAGCTTCAGAGACTCAGCGAAGATAAACTCGTCATCTTCACTTGCTAGTCCTTGACTTTTAACCCATCAGGCAGCAGATGATAACACTGGTAAGCACATTTAAATAGAACCACAGGCGATGAATGAAACCTCTCTGTATATGTAGTTTGAATCTGTAACACAAATGACACAGTAGTGAACATATGCATCTGCACATGTGACACAGGCTCTGAAACTAAACACACACACACATGCCTCCCATGTTTAGAAGACTGATACAAATCTCTTAGAAGACCACATAAACCTTTGAAGAGCAGATAGCAAACAGCAGACAGGTTAAACTTCATTAGTTTGAGACGAGGACGAGCTGGAGTCAGGATCACACGTACTAACCAGTGTTCAGTCATTGCTTTGGCCCAGCTTTAGTAGCAGCAGCGAGCAACTGCCTCTCAGATAGATAGATACTCAGACTCGTTATCTCAACCCGCTTTATCCTCACTAGGGGCCTAATCCAGTTACAACGGGTGAAGGCGGGGTACACCCTGTATGAGTCTCCAGTTCATCTCAGGGCTGAACATATATAGACAAACAATCACTCTCACATTCACACCTATGGACAATTTAGATGAACTAATTAACCTATCAGTGCATGTGTTGTGATGGTGGGAGGAAACCGGAGTACCTGGAGAAAACCCAGACACAGGGAGAACATGCAAACTCCACATAGAAAGGTCTGGGATTCGAACCAGGGACCTTCTTGCCGTGAGGCACGAGTGTTAACCACTGCACCACCATGCTGCCTAGATAGATAGATAGATAGATAGATAGATAGATAGATAGATAGATAGATAGATAGATAGATAGATAGATAGATAGATAGATAGATAGATAGATAGATAGATAGATAGATAGATAGATAGATAGATAGATAGATAGATAGATAGATAGATATGTCATGGTTATGTGTCTCTGTGTCTGTATGTTGTCTCTCTTCTGTGTTTAGTCTGTTTTTCCTGCTCTGTTTTCCTGTGTGTCTCTGTCTGTCACCTTTGTCCTAATTCATATTGCTGTCACCTGTGAGCTCACACCTGTGAGTGATCAGGTGGCTGTATATAACCCTGCTCTGTGTGTCTGTTCTTTGCCAGATTGTTTTTGCCAGTCAAGACCTTCCAGTGGGTTATTCTGTCTGTTCTCCCGTGTTTTACCTACGTTCCGTTCCTGACCTGGTTCTGCCTGCCTCCGACCTCGACCCTGCTTCCATCTGACTACGCTACTGTCTCCGACTCCTGGATCTGAGCCTCTGCCTGTTCCCGACCACGCTTCCGAACTCGCTCCAGCCCCCTTCCCCAGTAATCGACCTGTAAGGGGGGTGGGCCTTGTGAAGGCGAATAAAAATAATAAAAACAAGCTAAAAAAGCAGTGTGAGAGCTAACCCAGTGAAGCAAACGAGATGAGTACCGTCACAAAAGGATGATTTATTTACAAATTCCGTTAAAAACAAGGATATTTCCTAAAAGAATAAAACCCGATTTAAAAGTTCATTAAAAGGAATAATGTTAAAATCTGGCAAGGGCCAGGCCACGTTTCTCTCACTGTCGCGCGTTGCTCCTGGCGCCGCCTGGGGCTGGCCTCCTTACCGGTGTCGCCTTAGGCTGGCCTCTAGCCTCTTCACTGCTCCCGGCGTCTCGCCGCACCGCTGCTCCCGGCGTCTCGCCGCACCGCTGCCCCCGGCGTCTCGCCGCACCCTGCTCCCGGCGGCATCTCGCCGCACCGCGGGGAACCTGTCCACAGAACACCCAGCCGGCCATCGCCCAACCCACGCCCACCGAGTCACCCTTGCCGGGCCCCAAAGGCACCGCTGCCAGGGAACCTGTGGACGTGTCCACACTAGTGACTCGGTGGGTCGGCCGGGCTGGCTGTGTCGTCTGTCCCCCGCGGCGCGGTCCGCCTGCCGGCTCAGCCAGCCGGATCTGCACCCGGATCTCCTCCTGGATCTTCCCTGTGAGCTGCTTAAATCCTGTCCCCCCCAGCACAGGTGTTTCTCATGATCAATCAACCTCAGCTGCTCTCTCGTAACGGTCTGTGCTGACCGAGTCTCGTAGGGGCGTGCACACATTGGTAATAAAAAAAACACACTACACACCAAATCAAAACATAAAAACAATACTTCTGTCACAGACCCATGCTCCCGAATCCTGACCACGGACCCCACCTCCTGTTTCTGACTCCCCGGCATCGAACCCTGCTTTGGACCTCGTCTTCCCCTTGAGCATTATTCCTTTGAACATTGTTTTATTTCTCTGTTTATTAAACAGAAGACTGAACTGTATGTTGTGTGCTGTCTGCATTTGGGTCCCATCTCAGAACGTCTCAAGATAGATAGATGGACAGAAGGATGGATGGTAGAAAGAAAACCATGTGACATATGGTAGCAGATCTTTATTTTGTCATTGCAACACGTACAACGAAATGTAAAAGTGCCAACCAATCAGTGCAACAATCATAAAAACACTCATAAAATCTTAAAGAACTAAAAAATACATGCATAGCCTGCTTTTGTTATGCACAGACTCCTAATTGTACAAGACCCATATTGCACTTACATAGCAGCATTTAGAGTGACTACTGCAGTAGGATAAAGGCTATTTCTAAATCTGCTGGTCCTTGACTGTATTGATCTGCACCGTCTACCTGACAGCAAGAGTTCAAACATGGAGTGTCCAGTGTGGGAAGTGTCCTTAATAATATTCTGAGTTTTTTTTAATAAGTGGGATCTATACAGGTCATCCAGGGGAGGAAGGGGACAGCCAACAATCTTTTGTGGTGTGTTTATGTCCCTCGTTCTGCTGCACAACTGGTCTACCACACACACATACAGAACGTCAGGATGTTCAGAATGGAGCACAGATAAGAGGACACCAGCAGTCTCTGAGTGATGTTGTACCCCCTGAACACCCTCAGGAACTACAGTCTCTGTTGGGCCTTTTTAAGCAGCTCAGAGGTGTTCATGCTCCAAGTCAAACCCTCCTCAATATGGACTGCCAGGAAATTGAAACAGTCTACTCTGTCCACACAGTCCCCATTTATGGTGAGAGGTGCAATGTCTGACCTGTTCCTCCTGAAGGCTGTAACTAAATACATTTCAGACTCAAGATGTCTGTATGTAAACATGATTAAACAAGACAGTCAGAGACTGCAAACCTCCGCCAAGGCTAATAGGATCACAGTCAAAGATAGGGTCACAGTGAGTGAGTGGATGTGTATGATAATCTGAAACATTAACCTTGAAAACGTCCCTCTAGTACTGGAATTCTTGTGGATACCGTCAATAGTTTTGTAGATATTGAGCAAATCCAATTTTTTGATAGTGGCTGTTTTCTTCAGGATCTGACCTCTAATCTGCCCTACAAAGCAAAAAGGCAGTAACTGCATTTTTTGGTGAAAATGAGTTATTGTGTTTTCTGCAACATTCAAATCATTCTTTGTCATGTAATAAAATATCTAATCTCAGATGTCTGTTGTTTTGGAGAAAATTTGTGGGTGTTTGTACAGTAACTGCAAAAAAAATACTAGTAAAGCAAAACAAAAAGGCAGTGAAGACCATGACTGTGTTCTTACCAATGTCCATTTAGGACCCTGCCCCAATAGTTTACAGTCAATCACTCTATTAGACTGAAACACATTATGGAATTACTGTATTCTTTGCACTATAAGGTACACTGTCAATGAGTGGTTTTTATGAAGGTTTTTCTTATATAAGGCGCATTAAGTGAAGTCAAAATCATGAAATAAAGTAAAAATACCCAGTTACTAAGAGAAGAAGTAGGTATTGTACAGTAACAATACTGCCTCATGTCCAGTAATCTACCTACAACTACTGAGGCTGAACAACAAGAGAACTTTAAGGTCATTTTTGTCAGTTTGGTGGGTTTTTTTGGTTCACTTGCAGATAAAGGTTTTACGTGATGTACCATGAAAAACCACCTATTACCAGCACAAACACTTTTAATGTAAAATTAGGTAAATTTTTATCTGCAATGTACAGTATATTCATGCAATTTGAAGATCAATGGAAAAGTGACTACAGACAGTTTAAGAACTTTTTGTACTAAATTACTCCAATGATTAAAAAAAAAACGCTGCAGGAACACTGACTGTTGTTGTCATGGATCATTATCATCATCATCATCATCATTTGTTGTTTTCACCACCATACTGACACACAACCCCAACTCCAAATATGTTGGTATGTGGTCAAATGTAAATTAGAAACAGAATACTTTGATGTGTAAATTTCATGAACTCATACTTGAAACTTCTTTAACTTGTGGCCTGTGGGCTTTATACGTACGTCCCATTTGAAAAATTCCGTGTCCCATAAAAGCAGTCTATAAATCAAGCTGTAATGTGGTAAATAAAACTAACACAGCTCACCTCTCAGCTAGTTCTGTCATGTGTTGTGATTCCCCCTCCTGCCATTTTACAGAGTGAAAAACATCAAGAAGGATCCATGATAGTATGATGGAGTCTGGATCCAGTCAGCTCCCATTAGACCAATTAACTGGCATTAATCTGCACTGAGTGTTTTACTGTTATCTACTTTCGACATTATAAAAAAAAAAATGGCAGTGTCAATATTTCAGAAGCTATTTTAGCCCAGATAGAGTATTTATAGTTTTGTGGAGTGTACATTAGTGCTAACAGAACAGATGCAGTGTAAAATTTAACTCTACAGTAGGGTTGAGGATTTTAGTTGTAAAGCCTGTTTTATACCCCCTGTTAATTAAGGAAACAGGCATTTTTCATCCGGTTCTGAGGGTAGATTCACCCATCAGTTTGTCCGTTTTTCAAGAGTTTAGCGATCCGGTGAGCTTTGGGCAAAACGGAGCAATATCACGGGAAATTGTGGGGGCAGGAGAGAGGTCGAAGTGTAAAATTTTGGGATTCCACCCACGAAGAAGGTTCCCGCTAACATCTGTGCATACGTTAATTCAGGTCAGGTATCTGTTTTGCAACTTATGATTAGTTGCTGTGCTGTTCTGTAGGGCTACGTTCAGTTTTTTTTGTGTTTTTTTTTTTAACATTAACAGTCAATTTAAGAATGTCATTAAAGCTATCCCTGAATGTTTGCTTAAAACTATTCAAAACCAACTGACAGATTACCTCAGTTGATGACTCCCACCGTCCAAACACATGCACTGATAGTTTAATTGGTTAATCTAAATTGTCCATACAGTACGTGTGAATGTGAGAGTGATTGTTTGTCTATATATGTTCAACCCTGAGATGAACTGGAGACTCATACAGGGTGTACCCCACCTTTACCCATTGTAGCTGGATTAGGCCCCAGTGACCCCCGCGACCCAAGTGAGGAAAAAGCAGGTTCAGATGATGAGATGAGTTTACCTCAGTTGATTTCTCCTTTTTTGGATAGCACGCAATGAAGAAACCTGTCCAATGAAATGCACCCGGCTTCATCTTTTCTTTGACTGCGCTCCATCTGAGTGCCATATTTCAGGCACTCAGATGGCTGAGCAGAACGTCCGGACCTTAGTCCCACGGCTGATCCAATCTAGCATCTCCCCTCGGAAAATGTTCCTACACTAATGCCGGCAACGTGAAATATGTGCATTATTGCGACAAGACCAGGAGCATGAGCAGAACAACAGGAATAATGTTAAAGCGGAATTAACTGTTTAAATGGGTCAGGAATGATCTTTTTCGGAATTAACATAGGAATAAAGCAGTGACTTTATTTGGAATTTAATTTAATTTGGAATTAACATTTTCAACAGGAATTAGGTGTTTGGTCTTCTTAAAGCGGAATGAACTTTTATTCGGAATTAAACAGGAATAAAACCATCCATGTAAACAGACTGATTGTGAATTTGATGGCAGTAAAATGCCATCAATGGGATGTTCTAGTGAATAAAATGACAGATTTCATTCATTGTAAATATTACAAAATGTAATTATTTTAAGCCAGACTGGTTTCTATCTTTCTATTGTCATTCTAAACCTACCTGCTGTTTCTGTTGTGTGTTAAATTACTGATCTTTCAATGATACACCCGCTTTATTGTTGTTTTAATTTTTGTTTTTCTTTGCACCACCTCCCACTGTGAAGTCACTCTCAGCTAAACTGACCGTGACCACATTAAACCTATACATGCCCCACTCCCACATGACCCCAGCTGTGTTTACTGTCCGCTACTGCTTTTCATTCCCAGGACCTATAGACACAAGAGTTCCTGGGAGAAACAACACACGAGCGGACAGAAACTCCGTAATCTGGACAGATGACTGACCAGACTCGGAAAACAAGGGGGGGGGGGGACAATCGATCAGTTAAGTGTTAACAATAAATCATTCATTAAACTAGAAAAATAACATGTTATTACCCTTTAGGCAAGGAAAGTCCATATTAAAAAACAATTGCATTAGTCAATTTTCCTTTTAGATTGAACGGAAATGCAAAATAAATACTGTCAGAGATATTTGGTAAAAAAAAATGGGACAGATTGCATCTTAAAAACCCACTTCTCAGCAAACACTGACAAACGGCTGCAGGTTATTACTCACATGTGAAGGATTCAGATGAAATATAAAACAAAAAAGAAATAAATTTGTTAATGACAAATACTGCATGACAGTGGTGCAGTTGATGTTGATGCCAAGAATAAACAAGATAAAAAAAAAAAAACTGCTGTTCTGATGCGTTTCATGACTAAATGAAAACCTGATAAAGGTTTAAATGCAACTCCAACAAAGACCAAAAGGAGATAAAAAAACAAAAAGGATAATTGTTCCTGTCTTAAAACCCTTCAGTAAATGTGTATCTCTGTGGCTAAAATGGGCTTTTGCTGCAAATTATTGTGCTGAAACAGGTCCTTGACGCATTAACCACTATGCAAGTAAAGGCATTCTGAAAATGGTAATGACAGGGAAAAACAATCACAACAAGTAGGAAGGTCTGAAAGGACCAAACCACAAATAAGAGCTTTTTCAGGAGTCAAAGAACAAAGAGAGCAGGTTTATTAGCAAGAGAGACAGAGGAAAATGGTAAAACATTAACCATTAACCAATTGCAGAGGTTTAATGAATGAGGTAAGCGGTGAGGTCAGTACCTGTAACCACTTCAGCTTTGAATTTAATCTGTGGTTGACTGATTTACAAGTCACGACTCTATTTCCTGAAACTTATTTTACTACACTGACCGTATACCTGAGGTCAAAGGTTGTAACGAAGGATGTCAATATTAATGTGAACATTTTTTTTTTTTTAGAAATACAATGTTATCTCTATCATTTCCTATTAAAATACAGTATATGGATAAAAGGTAAAAAACGCACATGTTGATGCACATATAAGATGTTGCAACTCTATTTTGATTGGATATGTGTCACGTACTAGGTCAAGGATCCCTAGTAAAGTGTCAAGGCAATCTATGCAGCGTGCTTGCATCTATAAATACATTATCATTCCCCTCTGACCTGTGAATAATGGTGGTGGGAGTTTATGGGACCCAAAGAAATGAAAAAGAATGGAAGATTCTAGTCCCTGGAGAAGTCGATAAATAAGATACTTAACAGGCATGGTCAAAGCGAAAGTGGACTGTTCTACATAAAAAGCTACTTTGGCGTTGTGAAGTTATCTTGCTTTTGTTTTAATATATTTACAAATGCAAAGTGAAACATCTAAAGGTACAGTATGTTGACATAAAGCTAATTCCAGGCTGCCCTTGCAAATGAGATCTTGATAAAAAAAAAAATGTAAAAAATAGGGCTGTCAAAAGTAATCCATTAATGCAGATTAATCCAACATCATGGTTAATCTGATTAAAAAGTTTAACACAATTAGCCCATCTGCAGCATAGAATGAATCTGAACGCCTCTGCCAATGTATTTGAGGCAGTTAGTTCAAGTAGAGTTAGTGTTGGAAATGAATAAATGGTCGGTTGATCTGATAGTGACAGGCAGCAGAACCAGCCCATAAAGATGGAAGACACTAAACAGCACATTGGCCTTTGGGTGGAAATATGAGGGAGGAAAAAAAGCAGGATGGAACAGTCAACTGGCAAACTATTATTGCAAACTCAGCAGTAAGGACTTTCCTTTTCACTAAAGCACTTCCACCTTAAAATACCATATTAATGTGAAGTATATGTTAATTGGGAATTCTGCTAGCACTCCAGCTAACACATCAGCCAGGAAACACGTTGACACGTGAATATTCTTTTCTTTCTTGAATCAGTTTGCTCATGCAAAATGAAACATGATTAATAGAGATGAAAAATAGAATATTTAATTGTGACTAATTAGAATTAATTCACTGTGATAAATCTGCTTAACATTTTAATAGTTTGACATCACTGATAAATTTAAACGTAATCTACCAGTTTTGGGTTAAGACTAGACAAGATACTTTCTGAATGTTCAACATTGCAGTGGCTTTAATATGAGGCTATATTCAGACTATATGTCTTAATGCACAATAAAACATTTTTTGGTGAAATGCAATTTTTTGTGTGTGCTCGTTATCAGTCTTGAGTGTGAACATTGAAAAAAAAAATCTGATTTGTGCAGTTTTGGGTGTCTTTAATAGGTCAGATACAGGTCAAATGGCAGCAAAGGTCAGATTTGGGAACATTTACCTGTAGTCTGAACGTAGCTGTAGACAAAGCAGAGACACTGAGTCTTCACATGATAAAACTGACGGATCCTATCTAATGTTAAAACAGCATCTTATTGGGTTTTATTCACATCAAGGTTGAAATGCCAAACATATTTTTATCACCTGTATTCATTTACACCAGGCGTAAAAATAGGCTCTAATAAAACAACACGCAACGTAAGCATCTAAAAATAAGAATAAATTCAATCAGAAAACATTGTGATGTGATTTGACTTGGAGGACACGTATAAGTCATCTAAGCAGAATAGAGAAACCCTATCACTGCCAGCACTGCATTATGGGGGATGTCTGCACATAGAGACCCAGTGTCACCTTGGACAATTTAAGAGGTATGTTCCCTTACTCAGCCATATACGCGAACACACACAGGACACAGGAGACGCCAGTGGTACATTAGTTTGTCTGTGTCCAAGGTGGTCATTATTAGAATGATGCATTTAAACCTTCATTTAAACTTGCCTAATGGCTCACTGTCGCCTGCACACGCCCGTACACATGCACACTCCCACACTGATAATTATACATTCCAGGGACACATTGTCTCACTATGGCACGTCTCCATGCCAATGTGTCTCCCATCACATTACCCTCTGTCCATCTCTCTACGTGTTATGCACAACATCTTCAGTTGTGTCACCCAGGCTGCACATGCTTTAGTGGCAGCTGTAAATATGCCAGTGGGTGATGTAGACACACTGGAACAAAGGTTTGTATAAAATACTGTATTTCATGATGTCAGGCTCTGATTACATCCATTACTGTGACCTTAATGCACCACATCTTTGACACATTATCTTGTCTACAGGGCATCTATTTCAGTTGTTATGGTTATTGATAACATTTAATTACACATTTTTAAGAATAAATACCAGGACATTAAAGGATATTTTCATCTCTGACAGAAGACAGAAAAGTGCCCAGTGTAGACAAGACAGATGTAAATTTAGTTATTATTTTAGGTATTTTGTCTAAATATGGTGTGGAAACAGACATTATTTCTAATTTTATTCAGAATCACATTAGTACAGACACCTTGGTAAATACGTAGCCTGGAAAACTAGGAAATATTAGCTGAACTAATTTATACAAGTCAAATGAAAATATTCAAACTCTGAAATGTGTGTAAAAGTTAACTGGATTTTTAAACAGTATTTCCAGTGGCTGTTTTTGAGCAAAGCAAACTTCACTTAATATTATATAAGTATAATGTGAGGACTAATACACCATTCATCATCACTAATGAAATAAAACTTAATAAAAAAGAACATTACATTGAAAATAATGATGATTAACTGTCTTCAAATGAAGAGATCCATTTTCAATGTCAGCACGAGAAATAATTTTATGCTACTACACAGTATCAGACAAAACAGTACATCTGAGTACAAAGAAAAGGGCCCATAGTATATAATTTACTGCATTCATAGAGAATCAAGGACTCTGATTAGGCTATTTAGTAATCAAATGATATTGTAATAATTTTTCAGAAAATTATATAATTTACTGAGTTGATTTTATAAAGTTAGGAGTATGCTGTTGCCCATGACATTGAAATAATTCTATTTTCAGACGTATTCCTAATTATATCCATCAGTAATCACTCTTTACTGGTTGCAATCACATATTCTCTGCAATTAGATGAACGAGAAGAGGTAAAGTATTTTATTTGAATTTTATGAACAACAGTGCATTTGCAGAACTGTTATACAAATATGGAATGACTTAAATGAAACATATTCTAAAACGCTTCCCTCTGAAATGTGTTCTGTACTTCCCTGCAGGAAAATATAATAAATCAAACATAATCTATAAAATGTACTTTAATGACAACGAGCATGAATCTCTTTATGTTGAGTTCTTGAAACTCGTAATAAAAGTTTTTGGTAGATAAATTGTTTCTGATCCTAAATGTCATTTCAATAAAAGTGATGACTACAAACCTTACATGCTACCATAGTTATGCTAAGTGTAACTTTTAGCTACATTCCCTGAATCAACGAATCATGGTTAAGCATCGAGTCAGAGGGCGGGCCTTATAAAATAATGTTGCGACGTTTCGGAGAGAAACAACCATAGAAGAAGAACAAAAATAACGATATATAGCTGCCGACTGGGTGGTGGCTTCCTTTTATTAAAGATGAGTGAAGAATGTGAGAAAACATCAGTAATATTTAAATTCTTTTTACAGAAGCAACAACAATCATTAAGCTCCATAATCCCCAATTTTGTTTAGTCATTTGCAACTTTCTCTAGACTCCTCCGTGAACTTTCTGGCGCTCTAACTACGTCATCCTAAAGATAACACTGATTGGTTGAAGTACCGTCCTATTGTATACAGAGGGATTTGAAAGACAACATTTTAGCCCCGCCTCCCCTGCTTACCTATACATGTAATGAATGGGGATAGCGCGGCTAGGCTAATTGTAATCATCATCCAAGCATCAATGACTCACATGCGCACAACAACTTCCTCTAAGACCATATCAATCAATCAGACAAATCATTTTTTAAAAACCGTGCATAACTTGTTTTAAATAAAACCATTTGGAAATGCATAGCTTTAAAAAAAAAAAAACAACAACAATATATGTTAATTTTAATAACCATTTTAAATGCAATATTGAATTTTATTAAATCTGTATTTTCCATTATTTACTAAATATAAATGTAATTACATTGTACTTGTGTACTCCAGTATATATACATTTATATAACTACCATAATAGCTGAACAAATGACCTATGAAGAACATAAAAAAAATACTTTAACCTGCAACAGAGTCAATAAAAATACATTTTAATTAGACTTATTTTGTTTGTTTGTTTTATCAACAACTACAAAATTTGAGTCAAACCTACATGGGGTCACAACCTCAAGGTTAACAAGCACTGATTTAATCTATTTCAGACATTTTGAAACAATTTGTTGACTTGCAGGGAGTTATACGTTCCAGGCCCTGATCCTTGACTCGCTCACACGAGAAACGAAAGCTCATAAAATGTCCTCGCTGTGTATTTTACTGACATCTGCTTTTTAGTATGGCAGTCACACACGAGCGGCACACAAACAAATGCTCAAACACACACACACACTGTTCTGCATTTTGTCATCAGGCAACATAATAAAGACTGCCATGTCTGTCAGAGGCGCACAGCTGATGGACCAATTTCATTTCAAACATCCATGACAATTGAGAAACTCAACTCATCGCTCACATGAATCCATATGTACAAAACTTGTACACACACACACGCACATGCTTCATCATGTACTATATATATTGTAGATACACTTGCCCGCCCCTACTCTTTTTTTTTTTTTCTATTTACGAGGGCTTGTCCTTTTTCCTGTCCGCTTCCAGATCATAACTCCTCCTTCCCACTCCCACCCACTGCCTGCAGAACCTCTGCAAATGAGATAAGAGCACTAATGTGATTGGGAGAGAGACAAAGATAGAGAGAGAGAGAGTTTCTAATTTAATAGAAACTCCATCAGGCTAATGGAACTGTGGACTGACCGCCTAGCCTCCTACACACACACACACACACACACACACACACACACACACAGAGGAACACAGTCATTTACCCTCCACTATATTGTACCTTGTGAGCGTGGGAACCTATTAGCATTCAGCACAATACGTTGGGCCACCAAGTTAAATGAATATACAGATAGAGAGGACATGGGAGGTTGAAAGAGGAGGATAAACCAATGTGAGTGATAGATGGACCGGTGGTGAAGAAAAATGAAATATTTTGAGACGGATGTTCAAAGAAAAACAAAAAGCCTTTCTAAATTAGAGGGAACAGAGCACAGAGTGAGCCAGGCAGACGAATGATGTGGCAGTCACCCAGTGTAGACAGCTCACAGTGCAGATTTTAATGTAGTACAATGTGGGTATGGGGACTGACGGGGGTGGAGTCAGGTGTATATGGAGGTGAGGGTGAGGGTGAGGGGTTAGGAGACATATGACGGATGGCTATTCAGTCAAGATGTGTCTGGCATGATACTAATAAATGACTTCCCAGGCTATCTCTCACACACAAACATTCACCGCTTCTCATTCACGTACGGCCTGGTCGGTTGATTTATTTCCACTTACGCTCTGAAGTGCGGAAATTTGGACGAGTGACAAAACGTACAAACAGGACGTGTCCTTGAGTGGGTGCGTTCCTTGTTCTTCTCTCCTTCTTGTTCTATCACTTCCGGCTCCTTCTTCTTTTTTTCTCGGCCAACGACGCTGACTTTTCATCACTTTTCATATCAACCTCATTTGAACCTTCGAGGACACTTTGTTCCGGACACATTTTGCCACTTCTGCTGACAAATGGTACCTGGGCACGTCTCATTTTCTGACCCTGATTAGATGAATTCTTAGTGTTTGAGTATTCGTCTGCAGATTGCTTATACAGAGATAATTTGTTTGATTAGGAAATTATTCAGTTTGGGCAACCGTTATTTGTCCTGTGGTGTTGGAACGAATAAATATTTTGACTGACCAATTTTGAAAATTACCTCAGACAGATGTGCAAAAATAAAGAAGACTGACACCATATGCATAATAATCCATTAAATACACCATGGATACTGTTTTTATACTGTGATTTAACAGTTCTGCCCTGTTTCTAGTCTCTATGCTTTAAACAACTAGCTTTATTTTTAATGGATATATATGATATTTATCTGTCACTCACCTCACTTGACCAGTAAACATGGGCGTCACAGCCGTGGGGGATAGGGGTGTTGCGACACCCCCACTTCTCCAACCAGATGATTTCATACCCCCCACTTTTTCCTGAGTTTATATATTGTATTGTTACTGGATCCAGGAAACGGACAAATAGTTGGTCTCATCTACTTTTTATTTCAGGATAAACGGTTACTGTCGGTCACAATCACACCAAACAAACATCAATAACATTGCGGGGCTGTTACAATATCTATGGTTTAAACTGTTTACCCGCCCGGGCGGCACAAAAGCATATGTAAATGAAGCGCACCTCAGTTCTCCAGGTGAAATGTAAGCCAGTGGTTCTCAAACTTTTTTCAGTGATGTTCCCCCTGAGAAACATATTTTTAATCGTCTCCCCTGACATGGACAAAACATTTTTGTAAGAAAAAAGAGGTACAGTGTAAAATCAGTGTCTGATTTTTTAAAATTCAAACTTATATCAGTTTTTTTATCTCATAATTTTTACTTTTTATCGCAAAATTTTTACTTATGAATTGAATAAATATTTAATAGAGGAAAAACACATTTTAGTTATTATTCTCGGCCATATATTACTTTTTTAATATAAAAACGTAACCATTAATAGATAATTGTTGGTTAATTTTCCGATGATAGATTCAGAATATTTTGCTCATGTGCCACAACCTAGAACACCCCCACAATTTAAATGGCTTTAAATTAGTAGGGGGGGTTAATTGACGTCATACCTGTGCAACGACAATGGACATGACGCATCTAACAGTAACAATGAATGACATCCAGCAGCAAGGGGTCATGGTTTTTTTTTTTCATCCAATCAATGGATGGTATTGGATGATGTCAGTCAAGCTCCGCCCTCTGTGGTATACTATATTATATTTGGGCCCATTTTACAAATGAAACGCACAAAATAGCACACCAAATTGTATTACTTAGTGGAAAAGGTATAAATAAGTTTTAGCTCTTCTAAAGTAACTGAATTTTAACCATCAAGTAAATGTTGAATCACCTCAGGGTTTTAATTTTTTCAAATGTTTGACTTCAGGTCAAGAGTTGTGTTTTATTCCAGTCAGGTCTCAAATCTAGAGTAGAATTAAGTGTGCAGAAAATACTGAAAAATGAAATGCAAAAAGTAGTCGTGATGTCGCTAAAGGTCAAGCTTTAAAGGTCCAGTGTGTAAGATTGAGCAGCATTTAGAAGGTTTGAATGAAAGTGAATATTTATGTTACTGTGTTTTCATTACTGCATATTCACATGAAAATGAGATTTCTTTTTATGATTATTAACTATTTATATATGGACAGGTGATGGTAATGCAGGTCCATAAATGGTGACCTTTTCTTTTTATTAGGTCCCTCTTCCACAGACTTATGAGTAGGACAGAGGCTACGTTTATATGGAGAAGATCAGAAGAGAAGACGCAAAACTTGAATCTCGTCTTAACCTTTTTATCTGCATTTAGACGAGCATTGTCATTAAGAAATCTCCATGCATAGGGTGTGTAGAACTGGATTGGATATACATGCCAGGCTGTAGATGCCACTGTGATAGATGGAAACACAACAGCAGGTAGTTTTCAAGATTTTCACTCTAGAATGTGGCTTCAGATTTTTGTGTTTTCAACCCGTAAAACTATATTTTCATATAAACAAAAGGCAGTTCCGATAAAATATTTTTGTTGTTTTTAGCTGCAATCATCTTGGTATAAACAGCCCCATAAAGTGGGCACTGAATCTGTATTAGGTCACCACTTGATGAAGAAAAGTACACACGATACATGCAAAGCAAGCAGAAATAAAATGCAAATAAAATAAACAACCAAAAACAAGATTAAAATCATCTAATCAAGACAACATGTTGAATATAGATGAATATAGACAACAGTACCTATTGTTATTTTGATGTCAGAACAGACTTTTATTTATTATTGACACATATGGTTCGAATTTGGTCGTGAGGAGCCCACAAATTGACTAAGAAAAGACATTAACATTAAATTAAACACGTCCAAACTCATTTATGGTTACAACAAAATACACAGAAGTGCAACATTAGATGACATGTCGATTGAAATCTACCACTTCACTGCTAAATGTCACTGAATATCACACATTGCATATTTAATGTAGCAGAAAGGTGTAAATATCTAAACCTTTTTTCTTTATTTTCAACTAATGTGCACTGACAGTTCATAGCATTTAACCCATAAAGACCCAAAACTCCACCAATGACCAAAACCATCTACTGACCTGAAATGTTTAATGACTCCTGATCCATTAACCCTTTAACTCCTGAGACTTTAACAGTTCTAGTCAAAATGAATACAATAACTAACAAAATAGACAATGAACAAAATAAGACACAAATGGCACAAAAGTGAAGAAAAATAATAAAATAAAATACGATATTAAATGTAGAAATATAAAAGAAAATATGGAACAAAATTAACAAAAAACTAATAAACATTTACAAAATAATAACTTAACTTAATTAAAATAAACTCAATCAATCCAATCAATCAATCAATAATATTGTAACTTAGTTCCAGTAGTTTTAGTTTTGGCTTTTTCTTTTTTCTAAATCAGTTGCTTTTTGACACCTGTTTATTTCCATATATCAGATACATGAACAAAATTCAGTAAAAAGAAAAAAAAAAACAGTAATTTTTTTTTCTGAATATTGAAACTAAGCCATCATTTCAGAATGCGTCATCGCTGATTAATCCTATCAATACAACATTTTTTGTTAGTTTTTTTCATATACTTTACATGCTGTTTAACTCATCCACTGTTGACTAAAACTATCTGATATAACTGCTTAATAAATGTTGATCCATTAAATCTAATAATAGAATATAACAATAATAGAATAATTGATGTAAAATACAGTTTATCTTATCTGTTCATGGTCATCAGATATGACCCAATTAGACATTCCAAGGCTCCATAGTTGCCATGGAAACACTGTCATCTTTCAAAGTTATGGATATCTGTACTGAAAAAGTTTATTTTTCTTCAATTTCATCTGTTTTTGATATAACAACCCTCAACTTTAGTTTTTTTATAAACATCTACATCATGAGTAAAGTAAATATAAGAAAATACATGATTTACACCGGGGGTGAAAAAAGCAAAATAAAGAAGATATTATGACAGTGAATGGAGATAAATCACCTAAAGGTTAAATATAGAGGGAAATAAATGAATTTGGGAACTGCCACAAAAATAGTTCTGGGACAGCATGGGTTAAGTAGTGTAGAGAGTGACAATGTATAATGTGTTAATTAAATGTAAAAAAAACAAAAAAACTGGCAGCTCCTACAGCCAAGTTTTCTTTCTTATTATGTTGTGAATTTTCAACTGAACAGCCTGTGATTGAACCAGTACAAGGAGTAAATTTATTAAAAATGTCAATCCTGTGCATAATCACTGCCGAAGCATTAGTCACACAAATAATTAGCAATAAAGTACAGAAAGTATGCAGAAACCAAAATACTTGAAAAACACAGCACAGATTGTAGAGTCCTGGTCATCCACCCAGACGTCCTTGATTATGTTAAGAACCACAACAAAGACGCTGAAATAAGCATTCATGACAGGAGGATGGTTTCTGTCTGTCTTATCATCTCTTTTTCATCCACTCGCAGATGTTTTAAGTCTACTATAGCAGAAAGGTGAGATGATGAGGAATATCTTACACTCAAAAGAAAGATTTGATCACCAGACCGATTACTGTTAAATCATTTGTAATGAGATTACTGCATATTGGATCATAAAGGGGTCAGCATTGTGTTAAATCGATTTTTTTTTTTTTCCATGTTAGTGGTTTGAAGATGGTAACGCTGGTAACAAGATCCATAACTGTCTTAGTGAATTATGTATTCCATCTCCTCTTAACAAATGATTTATTCTGGGATTCACAGACACACATGCAGGCAGACACTCTAACTCCCACTGGCAACTACGTACATACGTCATTGTGGCTCTAGGATCAAATTTTATTGCTTTTAATCTAGACAGATGTCTCTTTTTCTCTCTCTACTAAAGCTTCTCACAAGACAACTGCTCTGAATGTCTGACATGAAGAATAACATGCGGCATATAAGCAGATTCCACACAACCTCCAGAGGATCCTTGGATATGAGTGGGTCAACAACATGGAGAAACAAAAGAGAAATAGAAAAAAAAATATATATATTCAATTGGGAAAAATATAAACACATGTTCATGGTGACAATATGAGTCAGTGAAGTTTGTCTTGCTGATGCTTTGAAGGATAATGCAAATAAAATATAAAATGTATGGCCTATTAATGTCAATGTTCAATAATCTACACTGTTCACAAATTTGTGAAGTAAATTAAGAATGGATTACTACAAATAACAAGTATTCAGACAATGCTTCATCTCACCCCTATTTTGTGCCAATCTCAAGTTTCTATAACAACCCGTTCTTAAATTACAGCCAATAATGTGATTTTGACCTTTCTGCTAAATGCAACCTTGACCTTTAACCTTTTGCAATATTGATAATTTTGTTATATGTATATATGCATCAGTGCATGTAATATTATAATAATATATCCAGTATTTATTAAGTTATAGCGTGATATGTCTATGGTTGACACACACAAACAGTGTTACAGAAGTACATTTTGTGACTTCACATTTGACCTCCAGAGATCTAAAAAAAAACATTGGTCATAGGTGATAACACCAATTATGAGAATTGTAGAAATCTTCATTCTGCATTATTTGGTACCAAACTGAAAGTTCTGTGACCCTCCGTTCTTGAGTTATAACCGATAATGTGATTTTGAACTTTTAGTTAATTGTGACCTTGACCTTTGACCTTTACTCAAATGGATCATTGCATCTGATGCGTATTAGCTATATGTATATGTACACATAATTTCATGATAATATCTCAAGTATTCATGGAGTTATAGCATGATATGTCTCTGCACACACACACACACACACACACACGGCGGCTGTGGCTCAGTTGGTAGAGTGGGTCGCCCAATGACCGAGAGGTTGGCAGTTTGCGTCCCAGCTCTGGCTGTCCACATGTCAAAGTGTCCTTGGGCAAGACACTGAACCCTGACTTAGGACTGACAGACCTTAGAAACCTACTGGTGTATGAGTGTGTGTGTGAATGGGTGAATGTGAGACTAATGTAAAGCGCTTTGAGCACCATGAAGGTGGAAAAGCGCTATATAAGCGCAGTCCATTTACCATTTACACACACACAGAAGGTGATTACATAAGATTAATTATTGTTATTCCCATCATCATATGTCAGTCCATAAGGGTCTACTGTTGCCCGCAACCATTTAAATAGACATTTGGATGCACTGGATAATAAGTTTATTTATGCTCACAAACATTATTTTCAATCCACCACACATATATTGTCATATAGCAGTAAATACTCATGGGCCCATTGATTCACAGCTGAAAACAAGTCTGCAACAAATGGACCTTTACTGCTGATTTAGGAACATTTGCAGCAAAACTACAGTCTTCAGCTGTTTTAGGAAGTGGAATAGCCATTTAATTATGCAATTACATATTGGTGTGAGAAGACCAATTTATTGACTGTCGTATTTTTCTCACTGTTCTTTTCTTTTTGACACACCAAGATAAATACCCACCCACCCTGCCACTGCTCCCACAGACTTCACCCACAGGATTCTTTCACTAACACCAACAAGCCAATTAGCACATAAATCTACGTAATGTACAATGACGGTATGAAGGGGAAGGTGTGTAGAGGGAGCTGTATAGGAAGTAGGTGTGGAAATGTTGACCAAAGGACTAGACCACAGGAAGCGACACACAAAAAAAACAAACAATGTGTGTGAACAGGGACGTCACAGCCATTTAAAATGTGGGGGTATTCTAGGTTGTGGCACATGAGCAAAATAATCTGAATCTATCATTAATGGTAACCATTAATGGTTACATTTTTATCTTTAAAAAGTAATATATGGCTGAAAAAAAGAGCAAAAATGTGTTTTTCCTCAATTAAACATTTATTCAATTAAAATTCTCAGATGAAAAAAATCACAATTATAATAAAAAGTTAAATTTATGAGACAAATACTCAAAATTATGAGATAAAAAGTCTAAATTCAGAGAAAAAATACTGATATAAGTTTGGATTTAAAAAATCTGCCACTGATTTTACAGACACTGTTCCTCTTTTTTCTTACAAAAGTGTTTTGTCCATGTCAGGCAAGACGACTAAGAATATGTTCCTCAGGGGGAACATCACTGAAAAACGTTTGAGAACCACTGTCTTAGGGTAAATGTCACAGAACAAGACATAGTTTAGTTAACTTAGTTTAACAACAGCAACATTTCTCATTACTTACTGGTTAACTGTTTGCTAACACCGAGAAGAAGAGCTGTTTACATTTCGTCCCTGCAAACTGAGGTGCGCTTCATTTACATATGCTGTTGTGCCGCCCGGGCGGGTAAACAGTTTAAACCATAGATATTGTAACAGCCTCGCAATGTTATCGATGTTTGTTTGGTGTGATTTCTACCGACAGTAACTGTTTATCCTGAAATAAAAAGTAGGTGAGACCAACTCTCCGTCCGTTTCCTGGATCCAGTAACGATACAATATATAAACTCAGGAAAAAGTTGGGGGTATGAAATCATCTGGTTACATCCCCCACGGCTGCGACGCCCATGTGTGTGAGGACTAGGTTTGCACGATATTAGAAAAAAATGACATTGCGATTTTTCTTAACCCCGCGATATGAAAAAATATTGTGTGTAACAGCTGTGCGGTGATGACACAAATAGTTAGATTAGTGGTCGACGCAGAACATATGTTTCACTATCATCCTTCTTGTAGCTGAGATAATTCCACATAATTCATGTTGGTTTTTTTTCTGGCACCAAGCCTTTATTTGTGGGTGATTTTCTCTTGTTCCCACAAGGCACCACTCAAAAGTTTAAAATCCTTAATAAACAATCTTTTGTTCATTTCTCTGGAACATTTTTTTTTATTGACTTCAAATCAAGTGCAAATGAAAGGTCATGACCTGAGGATGTCTCACGTCACGACATCATTAATAAACCTCTAGCCATCACTTCTTATTTCCTGTATGGGTTGTTGTTCATAGCTGACAGTTCTGACTTTGTTGATTTGTTAATTCCAAACAGATCTTTGGTACAAAGTTCAGCCTGAACCATGGATCACCAATCAGCCATCTTAGAAAAGATAATAACTTTCATGAGCATCATGATCACACTCACCCCTCGAGAACAAATGCTACCATTCTTTTCATTTAGAGCCGTGTCCAGTGGTGAAATAAAACCAGTGCTTTTTGCTTTTTCACAAAACCACTTGTGTTTGACATTAGAAGTTGTTTCTGATCCTATCTGGTCACTTTCTCATGTTTTGGTCAATCATATTTTGTAATTCTGATGTTCCCTGATGTCACAAGTTTAAAAGACAAAATAAATATTAGGCGAAGATAACAGAAAAATGCGGGTGATTAAAAGTTTGAAGAGCTCCATGGTTGGCTGTACTTGTCCAAAGTCTTCACAAAAGGACTTCAATGAAAGCTTTTCCTGTCCCCTTTAAGATGAGACCAAACATAATACAATACAAATGTAAATGTAAATGTGTCTTTAACAAAGGTCAATATCAACATATGCAAAAACAGTTTTTTTCAATGGGGCAGCTGATAATACTACTTTAGCTGTAACTCCAGAAGGATTATCATATAAAAATATTAACTACAGACATGAATCTTTTCAAAAATTATAAGTAACCTTTGCCACCTTGAGTGGTACCGACCTCTCGTCTGGCCCATGGACTAAATAGCCCCAGGATGTTCTTTGAACTCATCACAGGAGACAGTGACTCACCACTACCTCTAATGATCACATCGGTGTAAATAAAAAAATGTTAAAGCTCTTTATTCTAAACACACTGATGACATTATTGTTCAAGTCATTCATTTTAATACATCTAGCTTCCTTTCATAACTACAGCCAGGGGCATCACACTGATGGGGGAACGGAGGTGTTGCGACACCCCCGCTTGTACAACCAGATGATTTCATACTCTACACTTTTTCCTGAGGTTATATATTGTAGCGTTCTGCAACTCTGCGTCCATAGAGTTGGTCTCATCAACTTTTTATTGCAGGATAAACAGTTACTGTCGGTTGCAATCACACTAAACAAACAATTACAATATCTATGGTTTAAACTGTTTACCCGCCCTGGCGGTACACCAGCATAAGGAAATTAAGCGCACCTCAGTTCCTGGGCCAAATGTAAACAGCTCTTCTTTGCGGTGTTAGCAAACAGTTATCAATGAGGAATGTTGCTGTTGTTAAACTAAGTTACTAAACTATGTCTTGCTTTGTGCCATATACCTTCAGCTAATTTGCTGACAGTAGGAGGATGTTTTGAGTAGGGGTAGGGAGGGGCAGGTTTTCATTCTTATATTTCTGTCAAAAGTTTTGTTCTTCTTGGTATAAATGTTTAATTGAGGAAAAACACATTTTTGTTATTATTTTCGGCCATATATTACTTTTTTTTTTACATAAAAATGTAACCATTAATAGATAATTGTTGGTTAATTTTCTCGATAATAGATTCAGAAAATTTTGCTCATGTGCCACAACCTAGAACACACCCACATTTTAAATGACTGTGACGCCCCTGACTGCAGCTGTATTTGCTGTGTTAAGAGAAGTAGTTTTTTTGTTATAGGTGGTTACACTATTGTTTGCAAAGCCACAGTGTTAACATGTAACTACTTAAGGAAATTGTGTATTTCAAACATGTACAATCCTGATTTATTGTTGAATTGAAGACACATTGTATTTTCCTTTCAAAGTGCCTGTCACCAGTTTATCAAAATACTGTCCTAACAATATACCCGATATAAATCCATGGGATATTGTCCTCAATACTGCATTTCTCTAAATGTATCTGTAAAAGTACATTGGAAAACCTCTTAAAAACCTATTCATACTTGAATCTATCTACTGATTAAGACAATATATGTTCATAGGACCCTGTGGTGAATACCAATGTGTAATTAAACTTAGTGTGGAGCCTCTTATTTAATTTTAATTTCCAGTGTGTTTAGATTAAAACTTATCTGGATAAACATACAACCAGTCAGAGCAATGATACATGGAATGTGACACTAGCTGGTAGATGAAACTCAAAATTAACACCAAATTTTGTTGTTGCTACGTATATTTGTTGTTTCTTGTCAATCAGATATTTACATGAAGTTGTTTGGGATTTGTTTTTTTGCTTGTTTTTTTTACAATGGAAAATACATGACGGAGGATATTATTGAATGAGAGTGGATTGTTAAGCATGAGGATTTTCAGTGCACAGCAGAATATTATGAATACAGCTCAGTCATGGACGTTTCTGCTGTGACCAGAGCCAAACAATTCAGTAATGATTTCATTAAGATCCACAGCAAGGACAAGTGAAGCACATGCTGTGTGAAACAAACAAAACTAAGGAAGTGTATTCAGAAAATAGGAGTCATAAGTTACATTTTTGGCCAGAAGACATGCATCAGTGGCTTAAATATAATATATACTGCCCTGGCAAAGTGTCTCTGGAAAAAAAGAAGTACCTTGTTGATAAATGTGGGTCATTAATAAAGAAATAATTGAGTCAAAAGTGTAAGGTGACTATAGTTCTCGATCAAAATGTGACATTCTATGACTTAATGCGAGAATATGTTTTACTCAAAAGGCATGTTAAATCCTGAGTTACATGACTAATTAGAAAGCATTCACCTTTTAGATTATATTTAGTGTATGATTTATACATCTATCATATGAATCTCCGGAATAAAAAAATCATGCATCTTGAAAACATTATTCAACTGGAACTTTAATCATTCTAGTCCTTTTTTTTCTAATTCATCCAATCAAAACATGTAAAATTCAAAAGATTTTATTTCTGAGCAGACGATCAGATGGCAGTGTCTTCGTGGGGAGCCATGGACGACAGGATCTGCGCCTGTGCTGACCCATGACCCTGGACCTCCTCCCTCGCCTGTCTGGTGGATGGACACCCCCCTCCCCCTTCATTTATAAATGGACGTTCATCTATAGCCTGTCCGTCCATGGGAGTGGATCTCTCCTTCAGTGTGGTTCTCCTCAAAATGTCTTCTTTTTCCCACTGGGTTTTGAAGTTTTTTCTTGCTGAGAAGGAGGGACTAAGGTCAGGGGATGCTTGAGACTTTTCATATATTTCTGTAGTCGAATGTGTTTCTGTAAATCCCTGTGAGACGACTTTGTTGTGATTTCGGGCTTTATAAATAAAATTGAATTGAATAGAGCAGTGGTCCCCAACCCCCGGGCCATGGACCGCTACCGGTCCAGGGATCAATTGGCACCGGGCCGCCAGCTGCCTAATACATAATTAATTATTTCTCTTGAGTCTGAACAATCTTTTGAATGTTGACTTGAACGCCAAAAATGTAACCCATGTGTTAGCAAAATAAGTAAAAATAATAAGTAGAAAAATGCGTTTGGAAAGTTTTTTTCGAGGAGGAAAAGGTGCACTGAAAAGTCAGAAAAGCCTACAACTTCCAAGAAAAAGAAATCTTTTAACAGATAATCCCAGGACTTGTACTTGAAATATGGTGACAGGTGATTCCCACAGACCAAGCCTACTCTTGCGGTGACCGATATAAAAACCCTACGTAACCCCCCCGCCCCGGTCCGTGGTAAAATTGCCAAACGTTGACCAGTCCGCAGTTATAAAAAGGTTGGGGACCACTGGAATAGATAATTTCCAAAACCATTCATGGGCAGTACAGGGGCAGTGGTTCCTACTGTGATGACCGGTCGACTCAAAATAGACACATGTCGATGCTCTTCAATACTTGAAGAATCACAGGCAGTGGTCGGTCATTGTACCAAAACACATTTGATACCAGACGTGATCAGCTTTGACAGACAAATACCATCTGTTCACCACACCAGCATTTGCAAAAAAATAAAAAATTTAGGTTCAATTAAGCCATGGAATTAAAAGTTGGCCAGGAAATAAGAAAATTTACCTTAAGAAATTTGAGATAACCTTAAAATCTAATCTTAACCCAGCAGCCCTTTCAAGGTCCACATGAAGGTGAGGACAAGTCGAAATGTCCACACCTTGTAGATCAGGTCCTCACTTGAGTGGTTTAAAAGTCAAACTGGTTCTCACAGTGACAGGGATACAAACGCACACACATACACACACAGAGGGGAGGGTCTGTGGACAAGCTGGGAACAGGAATGGCGGGCAGGCCCCAGAGTGGACCCCGATGGGCATCACGCCAGCTTATTGGCAAAGGAAACTGATGTGTGTGCGTGAGTGAGTGAGTTCCAGATAAAGACAGAGAAAGAGAGAAGACCATTTAAGTGTCAAGATAATTGCCCCACCCTGCATAAATTGTAATATGTGTTCACTTTATATTGTCTTAACCTTCAAAATTTCCTGAATGACACTGTGTGGATGTTGATATTAAGTATGAGGCCTCATTCAGCTATTCATGGCAACAGCTGTTTTGGCATTAGCCACATAAATCCAGTGACATTCCCCTTCTTCTAAAAACAGCTCGCCCACAAAGCTCAGCTACTAGATGACTGTGGCAGCCGCGGATGGGAATCAGCAGTGAGGCCCCAATGAGCCTAGCGGGGGCACCAAACAGAAAGAAAGAAGTGTGTTTGTGCATATACAAAAATGCACGCTTGTGAAAATTTGACTGGTCAGTCTTATTATCTTCTGCAAACAAACTGAAAACGCATCCATATGAGGAGGATCCTAATAATAAAATACCCACAAACCTGAGCGGTCATGAATGACATTGCAAAAAAAAAAAAAGAAAAGTATTTGGAAATCATCCAATACCCCCCTTCCTTCCATATTCTGTATGTAAACATGACAAAAAAGTATGTCGTTGGGCATAAAGTGGGTCAGATAACATTTTATGGCCCACAAAAGGAGTAAAGAAGGAAGGGAATCAATAGGACTTTTCCTGGAGATCAAAACTAAATAAACCCCAACACACATCTGCATGCACACACATACACAGCATTTGTATTCCGGACATCTGATAGAGGAATATTCTGGCTTTGCAGTGCCACTGGCTGGACAGGAAGTAGGAAGTGGTGAAAGGAAGCAGAGAGCGGCTGATGACAATGCCTTTTACATCCTACTGTTCTGCACAGCAATGCTAACACCAGCTCTGGAAATCTACTCAACAGTCACTAAGATTTACACACTGATGGTATGACTTCAAGTAACTGCTGCATTCACTTAAAATACAGAGAAATTATTAGGTCATTAAGTCATTTTAAAAAAAATGGGTTTCATGTTGTGAAGTGGTTTTGTGGAATAGACTGGATCTAAATATCACACAGTATGAAAGCATCACAAAATTATAAAATATGTATTAAAAACTGGTTTTCCACAAATATAATAAATATTAACAGGAGTACAAGAGTAATATTTAGTGATGGTTTGTAATTTGGTCCCTCTGTCTTTTTTTTTTACTTTTTTTTTATTGACTTACCTGTTCTTTGTTATGGTCTATATACATTAGCTGATTAGCCAAGTCTATAAAATATAAAATATAAAATATAGTTCAAGGGATTTTTTTCACATGAATCTGTATGGGATCACCGCCTTTACTCTGGTGCACCCACAGTGACTTACCTCTGACTTACTTCTGAGCTGTTAGCAGTGACAACGTTCATTGATCGCTATTGAGAGTAAGAAGCTCCAAGCAATTACGAGGTGTGACTTTTTGTTCCGTGACAGTTTTCTTATGCAAATAAAATAAATCACTCATTTCAACACATATTGTTATTTTAAAATCTGGAATTGATTTTGTCTTGTTTGATATAAAGTCTATCTATCTATCTATCTATCTATCTATCTATCTATCTATCTATCTATCTATCTATCTATCTATCTATCTATCTATCTATCTATCTATCTATCTATCTATCTATCTATCTATCTATCTATCTATCTATCTATCTATCTATCTATCTATCTATCTATCTATCTATCTATCTATCTATCTATCTATCTATCTATCTATCTATCTGTCTGTCTGTCTGTCTGTCTGTCGAGTTTAGTCTGAGGAAATGAATACACAGCACATTCACAGTTAATATCAATATACAGTCAGAAACAAAGATGTAAAAATATTTTAAATTTACCTTGGACTATGCCTAAGTTAAATATCTGATCACTTACATTTTATTTTTTACTGAAAAAATTTATTTAAAAAAAAAAGGTAGGTACTGGAACTATGTTGTTTTTCAGACACATTCCTCTTGTTTTATCCCTATGTATACACATCATTAATAACATTTGACCTGCTGACATGATTATGTACTGAGACTACACTTACACTTAATCAAGAATAAATCACATTGCCACAGTCATTCATTCAAGTAAAATATTTCATTAGAACTTTATGGGCAACAGTGCATATAAATGTATATTTTAACTGAGAAATGAATTCAAAGCATCTGAAAGCACTTTTAGGCATTAGTTTGTTAACACCACTGTGGCCTTTCAGTGTTTAAGTCTCTAAAGTGCTCTTAAAGGTCACACAACTCTTCAGACAAATTGTTTAGTATTCTGAATTATTTTGCTCTAACTTGTTTTTGTTTAGTTTTTTTTTTTTTAACTTTTCTGTGGTATCCGTAGTACAAGAGAAATCTCTGAGGAGGCAGTTTGAACTTCCTTATGGTAATAGATTTCCTTTTTGTGTAAATACCAAAAAGCACAAGTTCATCAACATTGCGTGATCTTGCTTTTTTCAGTTGGTTAATATACTTTGTGATAGATTAAAAAAATAAATAAATCCACTTCCATTCATTGCAGAAAAGAATTTGGCAATGCCATTAATGTTCAGATAAATCATATGTTGACATAACTAGGCTTATTTACACTTAATTAGGAACACAGTAGCAAGCATAGAAGATAATGTCCAGTATTCAGATGAGTCTAAGGTCTACGTACCTGTGGGTGGAACCAGGGAGTCACTGTCTGTCTGTACAGTCAGACACATAGAGTGATAACAAGCATTGATGACTGATTACTCACAAGCTTCTGAGAAGGTAGAACTGAAGAGAAAACCACTCCCTGGACCACAGGTTTTTCACCAAGAATGAAGAGGAGTAGAGGCATTAATGAGTGGCAGTGGCTGGGCCAATGTGTGACGTCATGATTCATACTAGGACATTAACAACTTCAGTTTTTTACAAGTCGACTTATCTGTCAATAAAAGTCGGAGTCGAGTCGACGTGTCGTGGCGACGTCATCACATTTTCAGTTGAGGAACAACACAGTGTTGACCAGTGTTGACACGGACACACATCTGTCCAGCAATGAGTGTCTTGTATTAAAGTTCACTGCAATGTAACAATGTCCATTGACAAGACACAAGCATCAACATTTTAACCCCAACAAAACAAAGGCTAACGTTAACAAAACGTTTTCTGTTAAATTTAACTGAACAACATCAGTAGGTGAGTATATGTCCACATTTTGTCTGGACCCACGGCTCTAAAACCGGACTGTCCAGACGTCTGTCATGGGTCCTCAGTATTTATATTAAGTGCAAAAAGTTTAAGGGAGACGCACACCACACTGTCATGTTTGGAAAAAAGGAGCATGTTGTCTGCGCTGCTGCTCACTCAGATTAGCTAGCGAATGCCTCTACAGATGGCCATGCATTTTTTTTCATCTAAGGTGAAGTAAGGTAAAGTAAAAGAGAGTGGCAGACACACATGTGATGTTTGTCTGTCATTCTTTGTTTTGTCAGCCCACCTCAACTGTCTTACCTGCAGCAGCCATGACTGGTTGAGGTCTGACTGTGTTTACGTGCCGAGAGAGATTGAGAGAGAGAGGGACAGAAAGAATAACATGCGACTTGTCGACTCCTCAAAATTTAAGTCGACTTGTGCTCCGGGAGTCGACGTGTCGACTAGTCGACGTGTCTGTTAATGTCCTAATTCATACAGTAACGTGGGATGAACTGTGGAACCGCAGCTTATGGCAGCACCTGATGGTAGGGTGGAGATCATGGTCACATTATGGTTGGAAATAAGAGCATGTGTTTAGAATTGTCCAGCCTGATAAAGGTGAAGAAGTGAATGGGAATACGTGAGCAGGGAGGGGACAGTGAGATGTATAGACAGACAAAGTTCAGGATGAGGTCAGAGGGGTGTGGATGGGAATGGACCCTGAGTGAATAGCGAGTCTAGCATGGTTTGGCGCTCCCCACAGACCTGTATCACATCCCTGTATAAGTTGATTCCACAGTGCGACTGTTCATAAAATGCAACATGTGTTAGCCCTTTATTTCTGGCTCAGGTTCTGGCAGACTTTTTCTGGCTCTGTATCAGAGCTGGAGCCAACGAGCAAAGGTCAAAGCTAATAATGTGGCGAGGAAGAGCTGGGCTCAGCATTAAGACGTCTTGTAGAATAAGCACGGTTAATGTGAAATAAAGCAAGAAAACAGCAGCGAGAAAGCAGCCAAGAAAAGAGAATGTAAGATTGAACTGTGATTAGATGCATGTGTGGCTAAAATGATGACTTCACACTAGGTGCCGTATTATATTCCATCCTATTTCTACCTCAGATAATAGAAAAGACAGTGGATTGGATTGCTGTCGTCTTGTATAATCTATACAGAGCAGCATTTTAATGGTGTGTGATTGTGGCAAGTGTGATTGAGGGTAATGGAAGAGTGATTGCCCTTGTGATTTATTAAAGAGAAAGCAATTAGGGACTGTGTGAGGCGTTGCTGCCGCTTCGCTTATCATTAGATCCAGTTCAGACGAGTCAGCTAATTGGTAAGAGAAAAGTGCAAGGCACATCCAGCATCTCTTTACAGGTTCACAGAACTATCGATCCGCCGGGAGAAGTTGAAAGCTATAGGAATACCATGACATTTAGACTTATGCTCACTATATTTACACACATTGGAAAACAACTTTTTCCTCAGTGAGGGTTAAAGGTCGTGGATCAGTTGAGCGCCAGTCCTTGAGGTATTTAGATAACCATTTACTGCGTTGTTTAATCTGACCTAACAGAGGAAGTGGAGTACTTACGCTATACAAATCTCCAGTTTCTACAGAACTGTTTGTTAAATTTCTGTGGTTCTCATTAATTCAACTTCCACTGTATTCTCTAAATCACATGATAATAAGGAACTGCAGAATGAGAAGTATGTTAATGCAATGAAGCAATAACAGCTGATATTTTTCAACTTGGACAACGATGAGACTGTGTCTGCTAAATGTTTTTCTACAAAGAATAATAATAAAAAGAGGTCACTTATGTTTTTCACGTGTAATGTGACCTCATTTTATTTACATCTATTTCCCTTGTTTAATAAGGTTTTTTTGTTAATAATGACCGAGATTTGACAAACATTTTTTTTCTGTCAACATCTACACAGAGGAACAAAATTACTATATTATCCTCATTTTAACCATTACACCAATTGTACAACATTTTACATTTAATAACATAAAGTTTATGTTAAACATGGGTTGGATTTTGATATTTGTCATTTGCCTTTTTAAGAAAAATTATTAAATATATAATATAATATTTTTAACAGGACTGTTTTTTTTGTTTTTTTTTAGTATTCAACTTATTGAACTGAAGTCAATTAAGCCACGTTTCCAGTACATGGTATTGGCATGACTCGATTCTACTCAATTTTACTCAGGGACCACGTAGGGCCTACTATTTACTGAGTGCATTTCCATACAGATACTTTCATACCTGGACGTCATTGCTAACCACCATCAAGCTCGTGTTGATTTTCATTTTTTCATCACCCACCAAAGACAGAAATGACTCAACCTCCACAACTGACCACGGTGTAGTTTTGCGGACTGCTATCATTGCGTTTCAGACTGAAATGAACTTACCACAGTTTACTGTAACTCTAAATCTAGTAAAAAAAAACAAAAAAAACCCACAACAACTCGCACATTGATAATGACACATTGATAATGCACTGACACAGAGACAACTCCACCAATCAGTGTCGACACATTATATGTCATGTTATATTATCACTTGGAATCTCAGCATAGAGTATATACAAAAAAAAAATCTAAGACCGGATACAATGGGACTGGGTCCTTTTTAATCTCGCCCAACATTAGTTGGGAGTGATTATTGTGTGTGTGTGTGTGTGTGTGTGTCCAGAGACATATCATGCTATAACTCAATGAATACTTGAGATATCACCATAAAATTACATGGCATCGGATGCAATGATCCATTTTACTAAATCACTTTATCAGTTATAACTCAAGAATTGGTACCAAACGATGCAGAATTCTCATAATTGGTGTTATCACCTATGACCAATGTTTTTTGAGATCTTTGGAGGTCAAATGTGACATGGTGCAAAATTAACTTGTGTAACACTGTTTGTGTGTGTCAATCATAGACAATACTGGATATATTATCATAATATTACACGCATTGACACATATATACATCTAACAAAATTATCAATATTGGAAAAGGTGCAAGGTAATTTAGCAGAAAGGTGAAAATCATATTATTGGCTCTAATTCAAGAATGGGTTGTCATATAATATTGAGATTGACACAAAGTACGGGCGAGATTAGACATTCTCTGAATACTTTTTCATAGTGGAAATGCCCCAAAGTAAGTAGAATTGGGTAGAACTGGTACTTATGGAAACAGGGCTTTAGTTACATTGCTTAATGTAGTAATGGTTTCTGTACTTCGTTACATCCTGGTTTACATTGCAATGACATTTCATGAATACTTTGACTGGGAACAGGATCTTGAACTGATCTCATATTATTGTCAGTGTCACTGGATGCTATGCTGGTTAATTTCCCAAATGCTGCTGTTGGGTGAGGCCTGGTAAGGATGGGAAAGTGTGGTCAGAGGCTGTTCATAGAGTTGGGGTTTTTCCCAGTTTGACAGTTTCTTTTCTGGACTCCAGTGCCAGCTCATATCCCATACCCTACTCCCTACCCTCTAGACAACTGGCCATCACCCGACAGCTCTGCCATGCACACCCTCACACCCACTGAAGTCCCTCTGTATCCAAAGCAACAAAACATGCCAAACACACCCACTCCCTTTGGAAATCACCCACCTGTTACTTGTTTTAGTAGTCAGCGATGATTTCTCATGTATCTGTGCTTCCAGTTATTATTTATTCTCTCTTATGGGTTGTGTTTAATATCATAAACCTCAATATCACTAGTTGATTTTCCATTGGATATATGCACCAAACTTTACCGACATTTACTAAATGTCTAAAAAACAGAAGTGCAAGATGTCCATTTTGGCATTAAGTCACAAAAATGCAATGACGGGTTTATTTATTATCACAAGATGACATGCGAAGTCAATCCATAAACATGGTGATGAACATAAATATGTTGTTTTACAGATATATTCATCATTATTATTATTATTATTATTAATCATCACATGTACTAATTTAAAAAAATGATTGACTTCCTGGTTTGTCCACATATACCACTATATTTAAAACTCTTCTTCGCTTGTTCTAACGTTTGCCAACACCCAGTTTGTTTAATTCACCTAACTGTAATTACGAAAAAAAGGTTTTTCCATCGCAGTTTTGCAGAATATGCTATTTGCATTACACCTCAAAAACCACCTCTTACCAGCACAAAATCTTTTAATCGAAAAACAAGAGTTTTGCCAAAACTGTTGTTTTTCCATTGGATACATTTTTATCTCGTCTCGTCATCTGAACCCGCTTTATCACAGGGGTCACTGGGGGCCTAATCCAGCGACAATGGCAGAATGTGGGATACACCCTGTATGAGTCTCCAGTTCATCTCAGGGCTGAACATATATAGACAAACAATCACTCTCACATTCACACCTATGGGTAATTTAGATTAACTAATGAACCTATCAGTGCATGTGTTTGAATGGTGGGAGGAAACTGGAGTACCTGGAGAAAACCCACGCAGACACGTGGAGAACATGCAAACTCCACACAGAAAGGTCTGGTGTGGGAATTGAACCAGGGTCCTTCTTGCTGTGACCTCTGCACCACTGTGCCGCGCGGGTACATTTTTATGTACAAGTTATATTTACACAATTTGAGACTACAGACTTTCAGCATCATTACTAACTAGGTACTATTATAAGTCTAACAACAACCATAGCAGCTCCCCTGTAGTTCTGTCAAGTTCAATTTGGCTCAGTATTAGCAAAAGAATTCAAGCTGTTCTCAAGTGTGATTATCAGTAGTAAATCGGGCCCTTAAATCCCACACCTCTAACATGTAAATATGGCCAATTTGCTGCCTGTGCTCCTGCTGGTGTGGTCACTGATGTGAGAAGAGAGTGGTTCTATGCCACACAAGCCTTGTTAATATGAGATGTAGTATCTACAACCAATCATTTTTACCACATCAGCTATGGATTCATAGAGTGGCCCGAGAATCCTTTTTAATCCCTCTAATTCTTTCTCTGCTCCTAATCCTTTTTTAATTCAACTCGCTGAGTGACTTACAAGAAGTCAAGCCTAAAATCTAGGCGTAGTATTCTGTCAGCTTATTTTGGCAGACCCCCTTTTTCTCACTTTAAGACCTGTCTCAGTGTGTCTGGAAGAGCACAACAGAGCAGGCCATTTCAGAATTTAGGTGGGACGTGTTGTCTAGTTTCCAGGCTTGGACCACAGCCATAAAAAGTTCAAGCAGATGCTGAGCTTTGTCTTCGGCAGCATTTTCAGTAGTCACATCGTCTCTGGGTTTATCTCCCTTCTCTTGAAGTCTATCAGCGTTTATCACACTCCGACTTTTTTATGTTTTAAAGTCGTCAGTCTCTCTTTTTTTTTTTTTTTTTTTATATATAAGTGATGTTGTCAGCATCCTCGGTCAGTATATCATTCTTTTTAATACATCATGGCAGCGTAAAAAAACAGACATGTTTCAACCTCTGGCTTGCGTCAGCATTTCTGAGTCACTCTTGGGTTTGACTACATACTGTATTAACATAAAGATGAGCAGCACAAAACTTACTTCCTCGTGCTGTGTAAAATTTAAGCCAAAATCCTACAGCAACAGGACCATCTACTTTGGGTGGATCCAGTCTTTGCAGTGATATGGGGATAAGTCTAATGTCTACCTACTGGACACCTAAATGGTTTTGGATGTCTGATGGATTCTAGACTGTGACTGATCATTATAGATGTCAGTCTCTGAAGAATGACTTCAGTTAGTTTGAGGAAAATGTATTGCATGTGCAGCTCTTGCAGTTGGGCTGAACCCCCACACAATAACACGGAAAGGGGGGAGAATGAATGATCTATGCTGCAGGCGGCGACCAGTGGGAGAGGAAAGTGGATTGGCTCCATTTTTGAGATGCTATCACTGTGTCCATTTGATCTGTGGGTATGACCCTCATCAAATAGCAACCAACATGGACCAAGTTAATGTTTTTTCATCCATTCGAAGGGGATAAATGCTAGTAGAAAAGGGCTATGAAAGACGTACAGTCCACTTAAGTAATGCAGATTGTTTGTAAATGACACAAGACCAGTCAAATACTTTATCCCTGTCCTAAACTCTAACCATAGATAGATAGACATGTTTTGAAGCACATTAACCCATAAGGACCCAGTATTACTTTTGTGTTTGTCTATATTTAACCTTCCTGAAGTGATTTAGCACTATTTATGATAATATTATCTTCTGGATTGTATGTTTTTTGAGTGATAAAGAGGTATTTTCTGATATTTAATGTACTAATTATGAAGATATTCATAAAAGCTGAGAGTAAATTTGAAAAAATATTATATAAAAAATAGAGAAACCAGAGGAAAAAGTGAGTTTTTCAGGAAAAATTATCACTAACTGAACATAAATCAAATGTCTCCATCCAGTGTCATTACTGGTGAGTCAGTGTTGTAGAAGATGACGGTGTTTCCATGGTAACTACAGTAGCTGATGACCATGAAAAAAATGACAAACTGTATTTAGCACCAATTATTGATAGAGTTAATGGATCAACAGGTATTAAACAGTTATATCAGATAGTTTTGGTCAACAGTGGATGTTTGGGTTTTTATGGGTTAAACAATATGTAAAATATATAAACAAAAATAACCAATTTACCTACTTATATATCATAACACTACACCTTTCAGAAAAATCCAAATAGTGCATTTCCATAAATAGGTTTCTGTGGTGGCTCATTGGAGACGTTTCCTCTTCCCGTTTCCCCTACTCTAAAGTGGCCCAACATTCTCAGTCCCCCTTTGTTTAGTCTGAAGGTCAGTCTCAACCCATCAGTCCATTAGCTAACAGGACAGACCAGGCTAGAGGTCAGAGGTCACAGGAAGAGCAGGATAGATCTAGTGGAAGACTCAAGAAGCAAGACTAAAGATGGATGTGGTGTCAATGCAAGAGGTTAACAAGGCGACCTCCTGTAGATTCTCAAACTGACATCACGTCTACAACAATAAGCGACGTATCAATCAAGAAGACGAGTGGCACATGAAATCTATATGTGTGCGCAGCTGGACAACCTTCTACCTCTTGGTGTACGGTTATACATTTTAGCATAAAAGTTTAATGTGTAATATTTAGTAGCATTTAGAAAAGTTGTTGAGTGTACCCCAATAAATAACCCTTAACCTTCTCTACGGTTACAATAAAAGATGCTAAAGTAAGTGTAAGGGTCTCTTTAGGTGTTTGTTTATTTCTTCTAACATGGCTACCTTTGTTTACGTAATCACATTCATCCTAAGACAATGAAAATATAACCTTATATTTCGTGTGCGATTTATAAAAAAAACAGAGTGGGGGATGTTTTGGATTTTTTTTTCCACGGATGTTGTGACCCTCATTCCCACATGAAAAACATAAATGAGGCTCAAATCAAATAAGTGAACATTTCAAATCAACTGTTTTCTCTGATGGTGCAGTTCATGTGGCCTTTTCTGTTTCCCTGTTGGGGGGTCATCTGGGTCCATATACATGGTGATCATTTGTTCATAATAACAGGGGCAGTTTTTCCACTGATTTTGTTGCCCACATGTGAGGGCATGGTACGGTGGGTTCGGTTCACTCTGAGCACAAAAACTGAGCGCATGAGACTTGTCCCCTAAGGGACCACATTCAGAAGGGGGTACCGGGGTTCGAGCTGGTGGGAGTCAGGTTGGGGCAGTTCGCCGCCCTGTCCCTTTGCCCCCACACCCCCACCCCCCAACTACGACCTCAGATCAGACAAGACGACCCCCTGAATGTAAGCACGTTTTACCAAGAAGAGGAAAATAAACTAACCCGGATTCAACCTCAGTGGAGCAGGGTCGGTCCCTCACAGGACCTCCACCCATGTCTGACTTCTGTCCCCTGCTCGCGGGTCCGGCTGTGAGCTTTACAGCCATGTCCCCCCCCACCCGTCCACCCGAACTTCGCTGCATGTGAAGTTCCTTTTTTAGGTGTTTTACGTTCACATTGTCAGAAAGAGTCATAGATCGCAAGACCCAACGGTGATGTCCAAAACCAGAGGGGGGGGGGGGGGGGTGACCCTTCCATCCCCCTCGACAAATTGCACCCAGCTTATATTCATCTAAATATACTCAAATTGATAGATAATGTTGAATAATGAAGTCCATTTGTATAGTTAGAGTGCATCAATCGTATTGTGCTCTAATGGTTTGAACTAAACTAATATTATTAATTAATTAATTAATGTCATACGGCGCAAGTGCAAATTTTACATCAGTCGCTCAATAATCTTGACCTACTGGTGTAACTATGGGGACAGTTGATGGACCAACACACTTGTTATGGTATAAAACCAAATTTGTCCAGATTGCATGTAAAATGTATTTTTATAACACCTTTCACAGACAAGTTAAATCACAAAGTGCTTCACAAATATACTGTAAAATTACAATCCACCAAAGGAATAACTTACAATAAAACATTACAGACACTTAATAATCACTTAATCTACCACCATTAAAACAGTATGTGTAAATTTCTATTGTTGTAAATGTCCAATCTAAAATCTCTCTACATCTTCAACAAAGACGTCAACTCTGCGAAACAAAAAAAAAAAAGAACCTTCTGGCATCTTCTGTTTTATAACAGATGCTGCTTTGTTGTCATCAAAAATAGACACTTACAACAAATGTAACCATCAAACCCAAACAGCAAAACATCATTTTAAAGCATAAAATTGCCCTTTTGCACCAACCACAAGCAACCAACCAATCTAACCTCATCCACCGCAATGTGATTATTAGTTCTGGAATGCTCTTTAGAGTTCTGCTGTATTTTATGATACATGTGAATCGTCAGCGCTCACAGTTTGCTGACAAATCATGTACTTTCCTCCCTCTGAGGTGCCCCTTTTCGCCTCACAGCTTACGACTCTCAACCACAAGTCTTTTACCCCCCAAACGTATAATAAAAACTAATTTGGCCTCACGGGAAATCAGGCCAACTTTTAACTGAGGAGTGGCACCAACTCCCAGTATTCCATTGTGCTTTCTGTTACTCTGCCTTGTGTCGTTTACTCAGTTTGCTTCAGTTTCAATGCCACCCTCTCAACCTCAACTATGGATATTTCTTCCTCCTGACCCCCTCCTGCCCCTCAATGCCAATGAATGTGCAGCTGTAAAAAGGGGTTTTCACAATATGGTTATTGTGTACACACTGGACATTTATATGGAAGGGTGCATGATCCCAAGCCACAAATTCAATAGTCTAGCTTTTAGTGTCTTCACAGAAAGATAATCCCTTTCTTCAGAGTTTCATCTCTTCCACAAGAGCACTATTTGTCAACTCGCTTATGAGAGAACGCAGTGAAGCCCCCCTCTACACACACACACACACACACACACACACACACACACACACACACACACATTTCAATCTCATGGAACACTTCTTCGCCTTCAGGGATAATTTGAGAATCAATTAACTTTGAATGATAATGCAGTTGTATGTAATGCAATGCAATGAATCTACAACATACTGCATTAGCTTTGAACAAAAGCATAAGGGAATCAATGAGCCTACCATTATCATAACGGACTTACATCCATAACTTGTGTCATTACACTGATAGGAGACCTGCTGGTGCTGAGGTTCAGGGAGCAGGTCTGTGCTTACATGGCATAATCGGCCGCTTTATCCGATGGATTACTGTGCACTCCAGAGCACACTGTCACATCATATGTGAGGATGTATTCACTATTCACAGATGAGCTTTGAAATTACATATGAATGTGAGATCACAGCTGCCCATGAGTTTCAGAAAAGTCATTTAGAAACATAGAAACATAAAGGTTTTATCTTTATACCATTACACCTGTGTAGTTAGACCATTGGGATTAGCTGTAATCTGCTGCCCCCTAGTGTTTACAACCAATAGTATAGGAAAATGTAATGTACCCAGCTGTACTGTTAAGTACAAAAATATCTGTGGGGTACAATTTTCATTTCGTTCTTGTCCATTGTTCATATGGAAAAAGAACAATAACAGCCCTCAAGCTGTAACTAGATGATAAAAAATATAGTGCTTTTGTTTTTGATGGATTTAGACGTAACCCACAAGCACAATAACACACTGGTTTGTACCTCAAATATATAATCAAAGCAATTTTTCATAGTATTTTTAAACAACTTCATCACTGTGTATTATGGTTAATACCACTTAAGAACAGTGTGTTTTGTTCAAAGGTTTAGTAATGATCTAAACAAACAAAGAGATACAAAGTTTGAAATTAATTATATATACTATATATATATATTGTCTCTGGTTTCTGTTTACAGCATTGTCCTGATTCATACATACTACTTCGTGAAAATATAGATTTTCTTTGTTTTATAGTTTACGTTATTATTAATTAAATTATAGCTTAATTATTTTTATGTGTTCTAAACATACTAAGGTCTGACATTACTGGACTTGAATGTTCCTATTGTATTTTATTAGTGTATTTTATGTACAGTTTCTTGTGATTTTACTCTTTTCTTGCTCTTGTTAGTATGTCTATTTTTTTCATTGTTTGTATTTTTGATATAAAGTATTAATGATTTCTAAATGACAAAAATTGAAAAACACACACAGACAAGGGTTTACTGACTCTACTGAATTTATTCATTTAAGGAAGGCAGTGATAATATGAGAAAATACAGAGCTATAAAACATACCTGATCAGACATAGTAAAAAATATCTGTAGAGGTCAAATATAACTATATGTTATATAGTTACTATATGCCTGTGTCATTTTTTTTATTTTTACAAAATTTTATTTTTTACAATATCTTTAAAGAATCTTAATTAATATAAAAAGAGGAGATTGTACAATGATGCAGTGCACTCACACACTTAAATGTGTCATTTTTATCTGTAGATAGTTTGGTATATGTTAGAAAAAGTATTAAAAAAAATCCTCCTTATACAGCAAGCCTCATTAGTGACACCAACAGGTATATTGTTTTAATAACCACGTTTTTGTTCGTTTAACAACAGCTGCAAAAACTCACTGATGTCACATTGGCAATGATAATTGAAAATAAACTGTATAACAAGCCATGTTCTGGAATCTGGAACCTTTGATAAATATATTAACTCACAAACACATACACTTTAGTCAGGAATAGTTACTGATGTCAAATGTTTAATAACTTGTTACCACTATTTCTAGCAATGCTTTGAAATAATTCAGATAAAATGAAGTTTCTCTGTTTTTTACATATAACCCATTTGGATCTTCAAGGGCTCTGAAGTGACCATGGAAACACTACCATTTTAAAAAATGACAGAGTTTGTACATGTTATTTTGTCACTTGTCTTTTGTTTTCTTTGTTTTTACTCCGAAGTTGTATGAACATTTACATGTAGAGGAGAAAAATATCCTTTGAAGTAGGCACAAAAATAGTTCTAGGTCTTTAAGTGTTAAATGCTCAAATGAAAGAAAACAGTAGAAAGCAGCAGACTGGTCTGTAAAAGTGTCATAAAAAGACAGATAGACACAGTAATAAGCTGTACTGTACCTGCATAGAAAAGTACAATAGTTTCTTTTTATGATTAAATAGAGTACATTCGCTACAGAATGCCTTCATCAGTGTGATGTACTGCTGACATTAAATCAAACACACCCCTCATGTTACCTTTACCAACTTCATTATTTGTTTAATTGTCTTATTGAACCTATGTCACTCCTCTCATCCTCTTCCTCACTTTAAAACACAGCAGGGATCAGTCGGTACGGCACAGCGTCAGTGTACCGTATCCAGTCTTTACCGTATTTGCTGCTGCAGCGGTGCTCATCACGCACACAGCGGTGAACCAGTAGGATGGTCATGTAAACAATGTAGAAGTACGGGAGCAGGTGTCCAAAGCCACATGCAGCACAGTATGACAGCGAGCCCATTAAGTCACCGGTGTAATTTAAGTGTCGGGCCACACCCCAGAACCCTGAGGTCAGGAGCTTGCTGCGGTGGGTTCCACCATCAGCGGAGCGGTACGAGCACTCGATGTAGGTTGGTTTATGGCCCCAGATGGAGCAAGAGCCTTCGGTGCGTCTGAACAGGTCCTTCTGGTGGTTGGTGGAGCGGAAGATGTAATAACCAATCAGGCCGAGCAACAGAACAGCGAGGGCATGGGTATTAGAGAGCTGGACTGGGTGGTAGACCAGATACAGGCCCTGGGAAGAAAAACACATTTACTTACATTGATTATTGCTTTGGTTATTCTACTACTGTCTTTAAATACATTTATGTGTATCTGTAAATATTAGCATGATAGTGCTAACATGATAGTGCACTGTTGCCCATAAACTTGAATTAAAAATACTACAAGGTCTTCTCATAAGATATTTATTCTTGACAAATGTCGGTATGCAATAATTGCTCCAGGCCAAAGGTGATTTTTATTCTTTTACAAGAATAAAAACATGTCTGAAAAAACTCTTCCAACTTTATGGGCAATAGCGTACATTATATGATTGAGTTAATGGGAATCATCCATTCAAATTTAACAACAGCGCTGAAAATATGACGCATTTCATTTGTGTATTGGAAAGTAAATATAAAACCAGAGTGCATCTGTTTTCTAAAGAAGCGCATGAAAGCAGAACGGGATCATAAAAACATGTTTTGCATCTGATCTGGAAAATACATTGAGATAGTAGGACAATCATTTGGACAATAAATATTTCATGAATGGTGAAATGAAATGCAATGCAATGCAATGCAATATAAATGACTGCTGGGGCTTTTAGTGTGGTTGTCCTACCTGCAGGGTGTAGAGGTACGGCAGCCACACACAGTCTCCCCATCCCAAATACCATCCAAAGTGATCATGGCAGATATCAATGGTTTTCAGGTACCACGCCTCATTCCAGAAGAAATCCAACACGTACAAAGCCTACAAGACACAGATATTATTCCAATACTACAGTGAACATACACGACAAACAACACCTATTTCCAACACTACTATACTTTCACAACGTATAGTGTATTTCTGGACATTCAGTGATGCCGATTTTAAAAATAATTCCATCCCCTCTGTACCTGCAAGATGTTGACCAGGATCATGGAGTTGGTTACGTGACCATACAGTTCCTGTTGCTTGGCCATGTACGACAGATTAATAAGAGTCCAAGCGACAATGCCCGGCCGTCCATTAAAGAAAAGTTTGAAGTCGAACCACTTTCCAATGCGTGGATTAAATTCGATGCCCATCATGTAGTTGTAGAAAATGTTGCCAGTAAATTTACTGTGAAAGGAAAACAAAATTATACTGTATGCAAAGAGGGTGAAAACTATACCGTGGACTAAACACTGTGTTGTTTATTTCTATATGCACATCCACTAACTGAGTAAATGTATATGAATGCATGTTAACGTTCAAAGAGAGAAATATGCCTTAAGTTTTCAACATTTATTGTTGAAATGGGGATGTAATAATGTTCATTTAATGCACTATATGAACTCATTGGCTGCCAGCCATTTTCAGATCAGCGAGCACCATACTGCCAGCGTTTTGGAGCATTTTCCCCAATTTTTCAAGGCCCACAGAATATAGAGTTCTCCGACTACATACAAATTGAAATTATATAAAGAAAGTGTAGATTCTTTTCTTTCATCAGGAAGAAAAAGTTTGTTTCTACCCTATTGGGTTCTTTAGCAATCCACAGTAGAAAAAGGGTGGTTTCAGCATAAGCACCTGTTATTGATCAAAATAATTTTTTGTGCACAGAGGCATGTCAAGCAGAATATTGACTGTGACACCGATATTTGTAGCTTTAGTGACACCAAGGGTAATTTCTATGAAGTCTATGAAGCAACAGAAACACTGAAAAAATTAACAGAATATCTATATAAAAAGAGCTGTGTGTCCATATATAGAAATGATGGTTTTCTGATGAAACAAAACTATTTTTAAAGCTAAATATTATAGTTTTGTTGTAGATTTTGTGTGTATGTGTGTGGTGGTGGGGGGGTCCCATTAAAAAAACATGAATGTTCAGATTTGTATTGATGTCTATGGCAGCGAGTAAGTTAACATTTAAAATATGAAAACATATCATTTTCCAAAGTTTTGCTCTGCATATTGCGAATCTCAGTTTTAGTAGCACAAAGCATTAACTGAAAACGGTTATTCTTTACTAGAAGAAAACGGGTCACAGCTCAGAAGTAATGGTTTCTTTTATCCACAACCTTTAAAAAACTTGTAAAGGGAAAGTAAAACCCAACATCAGTTTATTCATTCAGTCACAACCGTACATCCAGTGCTGGGTAAGTTAATTACCTCCGCCAAGGAGGTTATGTTTTTGCCGGCATTTATCTGTTTGTTTGTCTGTTTGTCGGTCTGTGTACAAGATAACTCGAAAACTTATGGATGGATTTTGATGATATTTTCAGGATATGTTAGAAATGTGAACAGGAAGAACTGATTTTGGTGCGCTCTCAGAGTGCTTTTCTAGTTTGAAAAAGTAATTAATTACAATTAGTAGTTACTTTCCCCCAAAAGTAATTGCATTACTAACTGTGTTACTCCACTAACAAAGTAATTAGTTACCAGGAAAAGTATTCATCCTTGTTCTGTGATGTTACGATGGATGTGATTTAAGATGTTTCCTTAAAAACACTATCAAATATCTTTATGACTTATTATTAATGGTAAAAGTTTAGCAACCTGCAATAGATTATAAACAGGAAATACATTTTAAAAACTGAAAATATAATATTTGTGGAAAGTTGAATTTCTTCAAAATGTTAATATTCTTTAACTTTGCATGCAAGTATAAAGGTGAACAGGTAGTGATGAAATAATGATGTCTGTAAATTGTTATTCTGTTATTATTAATGGAAAAAACAATACAATGATGTCTGTATATTCTTCTCCAATTATACATTTATCTACTGAATACTCATCAACAACATAACTTATGTTACAATTATTTCAAGTGTTTACACCCCTTATATTAAGGCACAGAAACTTGCTTAGAAAATAAATTAGCAAAGAGAAAAGCAAATATTAATAGTGCAATTGATATTTTTAACAAACAGAGCTCAAATGTGACCTTGCGACTTGATGCTGCCATCATCTGTGTGTGTATTTGACTTGTGTGTGTGTGTGTGTGTGTGTGTGTGTGTGTGTGTGTGTGTGTGTGTGTGTGTGTGTGTGTGTGTGTGTGTGGGAACAAGACAATTGAGACCCTGCCTATCCAACTTCTTAGCAAATCATGATTGATTTTGTTGTCATGCAAGTGTTCTACAGCGAGCTGAATGTGAGCTTGGTGTAGACATATGCGTAGCACCGACGTGTTGCCAAAACTCCAAGTTGTTGTCTGTAACAACACTTGCGACCCAATTCATCAAATTGTAACGCTGCACATTATTTCCAGAGTAACGGTAATGGCGATACAGTTATGGATAAAGTAATTAAGTAATTACTCCGTTATATGATGTGATATGTGGCTGTGTTAATAACACCATTAGACTCTAACGCCATTATTCCCAGCACTGCGAACAGCTGATATAAAAGTAATCTACCATCTAACTTTTTCCATGGCGATAGTGAGACTGAGCACTGCTATAAATAACAACATAACCAGATGGGAATATTTTCTTTTCACAATACATGATTCAGAACAGAACTGAAAATCAGCCTCCGTTTAAGACACCACATAAGTACTCACCAGTCCTCAGCGTTTGTGGGGAAAAGGTAGGCTTTTATGAAAGCAAAGGTAGACACAGCGTAGCCCAGTATGTTGGTGCACCACATCAAGGGGATCCAGTTGTCAAAAATGATGGTGGGGGAGAACCAGTGGAAGTAGTGGGCATTGGCGACCCACAGGGCATGAGTGATCAGCCAGCACTGCAGCCCATTGATTTCATACTTATTAATCAGGCCTAGATCATAAAAAAAAAAAAAAAACAGATCACAAAGAAGATATTACTGGATAATTTGATAATGGAAGTGCCTTAAATAAGAGCTCAGTACAAGTTCTCAACCAAAACAACACATCTTCGAGTCAGATCGGTGTACAGGTATTTATGAGGGTTGCATCATTACAATTAACAGGTTTTAGTTTTCATTGCAACACAGAATATATCCCAATTTCTGAAAATGGAAATGGAAAAAATTAGTAAATGAATGAAACTGTTTGACAAAAAGTGTAGGTTTAACATTTATGTTATACTGTACATACTCCAATATGTGTGCTGGAGTGTTTTACGTTAATTTTCATCATTCATGTCCAGTCCTCAGTTTAATATTATACGGGATACCTTCCATATTTCATTAATGTTGCATCGATATATATAAGCTACTCACTCTCCTTATATTTTACTTATTTGACAGTGTAAGATGTTATCTATTCACTTCATTGTGTGTATATGTTTGGAGACCTTTGTCATATAAGAAAAAGTCGCTAAAAACATGTAACGTACAATAGCCCACAGAGCCACCATAAGTCTTCCTTATAAGTTCCTGGATTTAGGCATTACTTTTATTTTTAAATTGTTGTTAAAATGTCAGAAATGCCAAATGTGTTCCCAAAAAAATAACAAAATAAAATAAACTGATGTGTAAAATTTTAAAGACAAACCGCTGATGTTTAAATGCCTTCAGGAACATATCTTAGACTTACCAGCAGGAGTTCGTGCTCCATCTTGGACTCCACCGACGTAACCAGGAATAAACTTGTGGGTGACATCAGGGACACACATGTAGAGGAACATCTAAAGACAGATAAACAAAACCTGTGTTAATTTGTTTGCTTCTGGTATCATCCCTCTTGCTTAAACTACAGCTGCTGATAGTGTATCTGTGAAATACACCTAGCATCTTCTGAAGGTCCAGCATTAGCTATTATTTATTCCTTCCCATTTTAGAGTTTTACACCTTTTCTTCACCTTATCTTACCTGAAAAGCCACCCAGATGGCATATATCTTAGCAGCTGACCAGGTGAAGGAGGGTGACCGGGCCCAGATGGAGAGCAGGGTTGTCTCTCCACTGTACAGGTCGAGCAGAGGCTGACTAATGGAACACTGGTACTGGTCACAAGCCATCACAAAGTAGAAGACGATGAAAGGGGCAAAGCAAAGAAGGGTAATCACACCCATCAGGGAAAACCAGTCCACCTCCCTGGGAAAGGACACATGGTAAATAATTAAAAATATTACGATACGATTCCACAACTCTGTCAACAAATGACAAACTCTAATACTGTTGATGACTCACAAAATGTCAGACAGTTACTGTGTCCTGCATATAATACCAATTCTATATATAAACAGTGTCCTATAATGTATTGTTTATTTAAAAAATTCAGGTGTACAACAGCACAGAGGAAGGATGCAAGATTATTTGAAATTTTCAATCCAACAAAATTATCTTTGAAAATTCCCTTAATTCTTTGGTTGTTTTTTTTGTAGATGTGAAGTAAGACAGTCTAATGCATAACACATATTGTAAAATTCATGAATATTTAGGTTATATTTTTGTGATCGTTTATCTGTCTGTTTGTCCGTCTGTGTACAACATAATTCAAAAAGTTATGGACAGATATCAATGAACTTTCAGAATAGCTTGAGAATGACAGAAGGACCAATCGATTAGATTTTTAGTGAAGATCCAGAAGAGATACTGGATTCTGGATCACTTTGAAATTGTACTTTGTGGTAAACGAAGAATACATTTCAAAGTGATCCAATAACCAGGATCTCTTCCAGAGCTTCACCAAAATCTAATCAATTGCTCCTTGTGTCATTCCAAAGCTATCCTGAAAGTTTCATCAAAATCTGTCATTAACGTTTTGAGTTATAATGTACAAAGTCAGACAGATAAACGGCAGGAAAATTATAACCTCCTTGACAGACCTCATTTCATTGGGGGGGAGGGGTGCATTGGCGGAGGTCTGTGCTCTCAGAGTGCTTTTCTAGTTACTTATTCTGTCTGTGTGTGTACTGAAAAAATGCAGCATTTATAGTTCCTGGCTCTGAAAATAGGGAAAAAAAGAACAGGCTGATCCACCCAACAATTCCAGCCAGTCAGCAAAAGAGGGTGCATGGAACAGAGAGAAGGTGGGAGATAGGGGGTGAAGTGAGCAAGAAGGAAATTCATTACAGAGAGAAGAGGGACAGTAAATCTGGATTCCAACATGGAGAAATGGATGAAAAACAGCTCAAGAACAAAAGGTCAGATGAATAAAAAATGAATGAGTGTCCATAAATTCATTGAGGTGAAGCACTGAGGGGGCTGCAGTAGTTTCTGAAATGTAGTGATTTACTCCTTTTGCTTCTAGACAGGTGAATATGGAGTCATAGTATTGCATGCTATGTTCTAAAAGCTAAAGAAAAGTGTGAATACCTGATAAACAAAATAATAATGTATCTGCGTGGCATTTGTAGTAAGCTCTTGAACCTTCCTCAGTTGTGCATGATGAGAATAGATCAAATTAAGAAAGCTGTACATGTAGATTCATTCTCACGAACAGCAAAGTATAGAGACAATATGCAAACTCCTGCATTAAGGTGCCAGGTCATAACATGAACTCACCATGCTCTACCCCACTGTGCCGGCTCCTTCACCTGCTCTGATGATTTCCCATTTGCACTGTGTTGGGTGCGTCTCCTCGTGGCCTCTGTTGACATTTCACCATCCATTTCTGCAGCGAGACCAGTTTATCAGGTTAATAATACCTGATATACAAAAGTGTCCTACACAGTATGTTGTACAGTTACTTATGTCCTGTATGTTGTACAGTTATTTAATTGCTTTCAAAACAGTTCACCATACATAAACAATCATATTATTTAATAGACAGTCACAAGAATTTAAAATGGCACCATACCTTTACTCCCACTATGCATGTAATTTGTTTAGTTACAACCGCTTATAAAGTATATCTAACACTGACACTAAGTATGTGATATGAACTTATAATAATAAAAGACATTAAAAAAAGAATCACATGAAATTATTGAAAAAAAGGGACCTGTTATCTCATTCATCTGTATTGCACCATCAGTTATACAAGTGGGAAGGGTTATAGTTTAGTGTTACAATTAAATACTAATAGTAAGTTCACGCCTGTGTCTCCTTTGTAAATATGTAGAGTATGTGTATGTATGTTTCAGCACTTACAATATAACTGCAAGCAAATTATTACATAATGCTTTCCTACTGCCCAACACTGTTAATGTCACGCCTTTATAAAAAGATAACGACTTTATTAGGTGAATGACAGAACATGTCCTTGAATACGAGATAAAACTTATGAAATGTCACAGCATTATTTACCCACAGCAGAACTTTATTGACTATGTCATTCTCTGCTTGTGTCAAAGGTAATGTCATATCATCTGAACTTTCTGTCAGTAGAAAACATTTCATTTTGTGAACATGTTTGCATTCTTGAGCAGCTTGTTTGACAGATGAGATACACGGGGGGGGGACAAACCCACCCATGCGTAACGTTACACAATCGACAGTTTTCATTTAAATCTGCAAGTGCTAACCAAACGCTAGCTAATTGTTAGCATTTCACACTACAACTATTAGTATAACATCGCTTAAGCTAGCATCTTTTACTAGTTTAGTTAGCACATCTGGCTCATTGTGAACATGAACTGATTTGCAGGTTTCCTTTGAATCGTATACGTGTTTCTCCGCTATTTTTAACATGTAGGCCTTTCTACCACTTTCTACTTCCGTTAAAGATGCTCAATAAAAGATCCTCGCACCATATCTTACTCACCGGCTGTTAGATGTAACCTATCCCAGAAACTGAGAGGCTGATGTCAACCCTCGATCCCAGGTGTTATCACGTAACCTAACCACCTCTGGGAGCTTCAGGCCACGCCTATAACGCGACGACGTCACACATATAGTCTAATGCTATTGGTGAAGAGGCGGGTCCAAGTGGTAGAGGTGAAATCTGATTGGGTACTTCTGCCTGAAGCCATGAGCGCCTGACAGTGTAACCAGTTTACAATGAGCATAGTGAAGTGGCACCGTTATGACACAACAGATCGTATTTGAGACTGTATAAATTAGAATATATTTTTCTTTAAGAAATTGATTGCCCCAGAAATTAATTCTGCTCAATGTAATTTACTTTAATAAGATGAATTTGAAAGGAAATTTCAAAAGTGTTGGTGTACTGATGTTTTTAATGTAATATGATAAAATATATATATTACACATTATATTTCTCATGGTCTATGTACATTTATCCTATAGATTTATAAATATTTTACTATAAAGAACCTGTAATGTGATTATACTGTAATGTGCAGAGTGTTTTCAAGTAGACCGAGAACGTCTGAGAGAAAAATTCCTTTGCACTCATTAATTCTCAAAATTTCATATTTCTACCCAAGACTGTACCAGATCACCAACATACTAACTTACTTTTTCTGTATTGGTGCCTCAAATGTAGTAAAGTTTCACTACCTTTATTTTGGATGTAATTTACTTGTAGACCAGACATTACAACTAGCACAGAATATCAACTAGTCTACATTACTACATGTAAATAGAATGCTTCAGACTAGGTTTTAGTGTTGAGGTTAGACTTTAGACTTTCATAAATGCAGATCTAAATATCTCTTATTTGTATTCAGAATGTGCAATATAAGATGCAATCAGATTAAACATTATTGGTCCCACAATGGGGGAAATCACAGATTAAGACAGCAGCAGGATACAGTACAGAACAAATTGTGCTGACAGACAGTTATAAAAGGTACTTAATAGATTTTATACATATTTAAGAAGAATAATTGTACATAGTGTCAGAGAAATCGGATTCACATAAAGAAATGTTAAAATAATATAGTTTACATGCCTGTATGTATGCACAATAGGGACATTTTATTTCAATATAAAGTTTGGTGCTAGATCTCATAACAAAAAATAATGTTACAAAATGTACAGTAGCTAAACATTTGTAGAACATAACTGTTTTGAGGCATGTGATCAAATTAGGTGCTTGTGTAATTTCAGGTGGATATACACATAGTAAACACTAGAGGGTAGTGTTTAACTTGGATGTAAAATGGAAACATTAAACATGAAAGTTGTGGCATAGAAAGACATGACACACTTCATCAACAACCCTGAAATTCTTAAAAGAATTAATAGTATAACTGAAACTTCCAGATCAATATGAAACATGAGTCCGAGCAGGTAGAGAAGTGACAGATTCTTGGGGGGAAAAAAGAAAAGAAATATAATATACAAGGAAGAAAAAACTAAAATCACTAAATTGTTGATGTAACCTTAAATATAACATATTTATTTAAAAAAAAAAGGGGGGGGGGGGGGTCACTGTTCCATATAAAAACATTTTTGTCTGCATATTTTGTAGCATTTGTTGAAACATAATATTTATTTTTAGAGCCTCTTCTGGAATGTGCTGAAATGTGAACAGTTGATGAGGGGCATTTCTTCTCTGGCTCAGAAATTGGAAATTGACATAAATTCCTGTGTCATTAGATGGTGTGGTTTTATGCCAAGTTAGACATTCCAGCTTCTTAATATCCCCTTCATGTAATCAACGGAGTACATTGTTTTCAAGGTAAATCAAATCAGACTCAGTGTTGGATTCTAAGGTTCTTTACTATTTCCTATAAACAGAGCAGCTTGTTCATTAAACAATCTGCTTTGTCTTTTCCTTCACTGATCTTTTTCAAACATTTCTTGCTGATTTATCTCTCTAATTTCCCTCAGTGATCCCTTTTTTGTTTTTTAGCACTTTTCCCAGTCTCTGCCTCTATACTCTGTATGCTCTGTCTTTCTTCTTGACTCTTTGATGTGATGCCTTGTTGCTATGCCGTTTCCAGACAAGTGTGATGTATCTGGGCCATGCAACATACACCACTGCTCCATAATGTCTCTGAGACAACGACATATTTTTTGTGGAGCTAGTACCTTTTTGTTACTCACTTTTAGAAAACTGTGTGACATTTTGGGATTACTTTAGTTTAGAGAACCAACTTTACAGCTTTGATCTTTCTAAACTGCAGTACAGTAGCACAGACAAACAGTAGGGAATCGTGTTTTCAGATATCGTCTTGTTTTTCTGGGTTGTTAAATTCTCAAGACATCCTTACTCTCTTAACTGATAGAGTCAATATACTTGGAAATGCTTACTGAAACCAACATACATTAAACGAGCTGTATGTAGTACTTGTAATTTACATTTTTTAAATGTAGCCTAAATATATCATTCGAGTATTTAGAATAAAAAAGCCCTTAAGTTGTGCCAAAGTTGTATTGGATTATAGACAAAAAAAAATGATGCTACTACTATTATGTGCAATATACAGTACAGTGTGTGTGTGTGTGTAGGCATCAGACATCTGGGGTATGTTATAGATACAATTTCACTTTATGTACTGAAAAATCAGAAGTACTTGCTACAAAAAATGTTTTATTGTAGACTACCACCCCCCACCCCCCGCTTTGATTGCACCTCCACACCTCATATGTGACTGTAGGGTTAAATCAAACATGTTTATATTTCAAATAATTGTTATTATTTTCAGCAAAATGAAAAAAATACAGATGGCAAACAGCAGGGTTATGCAGTTATATTGTACAGAAACTATGTTTAGGGCATCCAAAGGATTTGCAGTAGCCCTGTGTAGATAATTGAAAATGAATAAATGAATGAATGAATGAGTTATCATATACAGTAATACGTTGTTTGACATTTTCACAAATATATAAAAAAAATATATATATATATTAAATTCCCTGCTGTAGTCCTGCAGAAATAATGCAAAAGTATACTGTAGTACAGAAGAAAAGAAATACAGTAAAGTGAGGTTTCATTTGATTAACAAAAGAAAAATAAATCAGTCAACCTAATAAAAAAAAAAAAAGGAAATTCTGCAAACCCATCAAAAATAAATTAACTTAAATAATTCTATGTATGACTCATCCTCCATTCTTTCTGTGAGTAAATCAGCCAAGTTCAGGCTGGATACACACACACACACACACACACACACAGTCTGAAAGCTGCCACCTGGCTCATTGGCAGTGGTATGTCCTCCAGGCTGATCATAGATGTAGGCCAGCTGATCATCCGAAGTGAATACAACTGCTCTCATTCATCTACAGGGAAGGGACGAGGTGGTACCTGGCAGGAACATTAACTATGATACATGACAAATGAAAACACCATGAATACTGTCTGTGGCAACATCCACATTGCAGTGAACCTGAACCTGAACCTGAGTTTATCTGTGACCCAAATGTGTTGTGTTCATAGTAGTATGACCAGCACAGTGATATTTTTATGTTTCCATATGTGGTCCTTAATTCAAGGATTGAATCTGATTATTGTGACCTTAGTCACACCTCCAAAAGTATTGGAACAGTAAGTTCAATTCCTTTATTTTTGTTGCATACTGAAGACATTTGGGTTTCAGATTGAATGAATGAATGAGTTTTTCTGTGTCTGTCCAAACCAGACACAGAAAAACTCATACATCCATTCATTTTCATTAAATTAGATTATTATAATGGCGTCTTCACTGGTCTAACAAAAAAAAAAAAATCAACCAGGCAGCTACAGCTGACCCAAAACCAGAGAACCAGTACCAGGAAACTGGACCACATCATACCGGTCCTCAAATCCTTACATTGTCTTCCTGTGGGTCAAAGGTTATAATTCTAAATCTTACTCCTGGTCTATAAAGAACTAAACGACCTTTGACCCAAATACATCTTAGACCTGCTGGTTCCCTATGAAGCATCCAGAGCCCTGAGGTCATAGGTCATCAGGAACAGGTTTACTGTGTGTTCCCAAAATCAGAGCCAAAGAAAGTGAAGCATCATTTAGTTGTTCTGCTCCTCACCTGTGGAACAAAAGACCTGAATACCTGAGGTGTTCATTTAAAGCAGGCCTGAGTTTTTACTGGAGTTTTTACTTAGATTCTCATTTGCTTTTAAATGGTTTTATGTCTCTATTTTAATTGTCTTTTAATGCATCTTTATCATTTTAATTTTCTTAGAACTTAACTGAGGCATAATATTGTTAGAATATTGTAGAACTGTATTGTATAACACTTGTATAACAAAATTTTTCTTGAGCTATTTCAGATTATTCACACCTTTCTTGTTGGATAGCAAGTATTTTCATTAGGTAATTGGGTTGGTTTGCACTAAAACAAAGACATAAAGTTGGAATTGTCACTTTTTTCTCATATATTATGCTAATATTTTACCGCTTGAGATCAAATTGGGCTGAATGTGGCCCCTGAAAGTCTGGAGTTTGAGACCCCTGTACTATAGGATTATAAATGTTCATAAGTTTTGTGTGTTTTTTTTACACTCATCAGAATAACTGCTATGAGTGGAATGTAAAGTTCATGGGTTATTTAATATCATATTACCATCTGTATGGAGAAATGTCTGTTCTCTGCATGTGTGTGTGTGTGTGTGTGTGTGTTTGTATGATCAATATAATGAAAGCCTGGCAGCAGTAGTGTGCATGCAAGGCACATATGTGAATAAGGGGGGCTTGGTGGGTACGCTGCTTGACAAATCTCACCCTAATCAGTTCCCATGGGACGGTACATGTGTGGCTGCATGCATAACTGAGTGCATACGTATGTGCAGGGTTTTGCATTTATGAATAGTGCAGATGCGTATGCTCATGTGTTTGTGTGTGTGTGGGTGTGTGTGTCTCCCTTTGTTGGTGTTTAAGTGTCTTATGAATACGAAGGTCTGTGCTGGATCATAGACGCAATGCAACATCGCTCTTCAATAATTTACTATAAATGAAAGTGAAAAATTAATGAGAGCAGATCCTCTCTTATGTTTGTCCTCCCCACTTCTCTTCTCCAGTTGTCCTGATGTCGGCCCTTCCTCCATTCTCCTGTTTACTTCATAACGCACTGATTATTACCAATGATACTAATAATTTACAATCAAACAAACAACTATAACATACTGACTGTGTTTATTTAGTCTACTGAACAAATGCATACATGACTGGGTGGCATTCATTTTTATTTAATTAACACAGGTCATGATGTAGGATTTTTTTTTTTTTTTTTTTGGTTATTTGAAGGACTTCCAGATTGCTAGTTAATATTTCCAGTCTTCAGAGGATGTTCAAGTCTCCCCTCTTTTGTGTAATTTCTTAGGTTTATGATGCAAATTCTGCTTTTATTGAGGTTTCTGATTTATAACACATATAAAAAAGTTTTTTGTCAAAGATGTTTTTTTAATTATAGCCATTGAATACATTGATATTGTATAGATAAAACAGAAACCAATACGTGTAAATGTTTTTAGCTGCAGTCTCTATACAAAATTCTCCTTTGAAAACGAATGTTAATGTATGTCATAGTTCAAATTATGCCAAACCTAAAAGATCTTTGAGAATTATTATTATTGGCAATTACACTATGATTTTTTTATCTGTAGGAATACTTCAAGCATTGTTTTTCTTTATATAAATAAAATGCACTAGTCTGAGTTATTAGGCACCATGCTGTTAAAAAATATTAAATAGTTCAGAGTTAATCTGAAATTTCAATCAGTCAACAGATAATTTTTCAATAAATGTTTGCAAATAGCAAACATAGTAATTACACAACAAATTAATATAGACACCTTTTTGATGTTGCTTTACAACTTTACTATATGTCATCATGTTGTCCCCGTTGTACCTGTTATTAAAAAAAAGAATAAAGAAAACAAGAAAAAAAAAGCACAGCATCAAATAGTTTTTTTTTTCACTGAAATCCGACTGATGTGTCACTTGCATAATAATTTGGAACACGGTGTAAAGTACTCAAATTACAAAATGAGGGTAATAGGTGTGAGAACATGATGACAGAATCCAACAGCAGTGATGCACAATGTCCCATGGGACCAGTAGAAAACGGTCCAGATGGGCATCATGATGAGTCACTTTGCAATGATTTATTTAGAGAGCACGAAGGACCTACAATCATAGCACAGGATTCTCAAAAATAATTTCATACACTGTAAGCACAGATTGTGTTTTTATTTAGAACAGTTCGTTTGACGTCAAAAATGACGAGGGGTGTTCAAATGATGACGGTATATTTGATTGGAAAATGGAACGTCTATTCTTTGACTGTGACATTGTCACCATACGCCATCATTTCATTTGTACTGGGCAGATACAGTACATGCTCATTTTCAAAGGGATGTTAAAATGTACTTTAACATAAGAAGGAAAAAAATGACATGACTTGGTTGATGGCAGAGCCCTGTCTGATTTTGTCACATGGTGTGGAGACAACTATTTGGACCTCAATGTGACAAAAACTAAATATATGATAATTGATTTTAGGAATAACCCCCGAAAAAATGTGGTCAGTATCATTAACAAAGAAGAAGTGGAAATTGTTGATACGTACAAATACTTAGGCACAATAAAAAAGTTTGCTTAAGGAGCGCTACCTGGACTCAAAATAAGCAATAACAATTAGAGGTGCTCTATTGGATGGGAAAACAGCAAGACAAAAAAGAAAAAATTCCAAGGGACTCTCTTATAAGTGAAAATTAAAAAGCCTGTCTTAAATTGGCTTGGTTACAAAAACCTATAAAATGCTATAAAAACCCCAACGTGTTTTGGCATCAAAGCTTTCATCAGGGCGTCAGACATGCCATAAAGCAGGAAGAGGTATTTAAAAAAGTGTTAACCAATCACAAGCTTACACATTGCAGTGTTAATGAGGTAAAACGTGTAGTATAAAAAAACATATATATATATATATATATATATATATATATATATATATATATATATATATATATATATATAAAATATAATAATATATAAAACCTCCACCAGGTGTCATCCTTAAAAAAGTCAATAAGACATAAAATAAAATTTTACATAATACAGGGTCTAAAAAAACAACAACAAACAAACAAGTTAAAAACAAGAAGAGAAGGACAACCACATAGTAAAAGAGTAAAACTGAAGAGTAAAAAAAGGCACAATATTTGACTCAGACCTTAAAGGTGTCATTCTGCTGAAAACCACTTTTCCACGCTCCTTTTGGAATCTGATGGGTCACCCCAACTTACCAACACATGCTGCCTTTGACAGTTGTTCATCACCTCCACTGGCTGCATACAGCATTCACAGAAAACAACAAGAGGAACAAAGGACCCAGAAAAACCCGGTCCGTCTGACGTCAGATGGGCTTTAGCATCACCCACGTGGAATCTGAATCTGAAGTAGCATTAGCATTAGCATCTACAAGAGAAGATGGAGCCACAGTAGCTGCTGCACAAACTGGAAAAAAATGGCGGATCAAACTGGTTCATGTGCTCTCTGTGGAAATAAAGCCTTGTTTGTTCCCTGCATGTTTTCAGAACAAGCAAGGGCACGAAACCTAGCTGGATGCTACTTGGGTAAAGGTAAATACATGCACAGTGCGAGAGGGGAGGGGGGAGTGTTCCTTCACGCATTCTGAGCCAATCAGAGACGCCTCGTGACCATGTCATGGACAAGTATGAGGAAGTACCGGTAAACTCTGGATGTTTTTTAATATAGAACCAACGCACAACATATTCAATAACAATGGAGAACACAGTAATATTAATGAAATAACAATGGAATGACAGCTTTAGGTTTGACAAAGAGGTTATTTTAAAGAAAAGCCAGCAATGTATTTATTTGCTGCGGAAACTGACCTCTTTTAATATATCTAAACCAATTTTATGTGTCTTTTATCGTTCCTTTGTCGAAAATCTTTTAACCTTTTCTTTTGTGTCTTGGTTTTATGGGCTTTCAGTCAAAAAAAAAAAGCTTCCGGTAAACTCTGTTGTTCGATCTCAAGTAATTTTTCTACCGTGAAAAAACAGCTGGAAACAAAGCAATCCAAAGGTTTTTTTAATATAGAACCAACACACAATGTATACAATAACAATGGAGAACACAGAAATATTAATGAAATAACCATGGAATGACAGCTTTAAACCTTGGTTTAGAAAATTTTAATCAGTTTGAAAAACACATTTGTCCATCCAACATGATTATGATCATAAAATGACCACGCTATAATAAGTGTACACATCTGAAAAGTGTCAAACTGAAACATTCTTACATTACAGGACAGGAAATGTGAATGAATGGGAAAAACACATGAAGTGTTAAATAATTCTGTGGGGTACAATCACTCCACATTCTTTACATTTCAACACTTGACTCTGTTGCATTTCAAACCTTCAGCAGGTTTCATCGCAGGTGGTTCTACAATGAGTTGCAGCTGTGCTTGACCATATTTCTGTGTGGTTGTGTCCGTGCTTGTGCACATGTATGTGTGTGTTTGTGTATTTTGCCAAGAGACAAATGCACAGTGTTGGGGATATTACTTAATCCTCTTCCTCTGTTAAAGTGTGATAACATTTTAGCTATAGCTGTTGACATACATCTGTGAAGGCATATTGCACATTATACATCTGTATGCCAGCATGTGTATGTGTGTGTGTGTGTGTGTGTGTGTGTTCTCCTGAGACTATTGTACGTGTGTGTGTGTATGTGTATGTGTATGTGTATGTGTATGTGTGTGTGTGTGTGTGTGTGTTCTCCTGAGACTATTGTACGTGTGTGTGTGTGTATGTGTATGTGTGTGTGTGTGTGTGTGTGTTCTCCTGAGACTATTGTACGTGTGTGTGTGTGTGTGTGTATGTGTATGTGTGTGTGTGTGTGTTCTCCTGAGACTATTGTACGTGTGTGTGTGTGTGTGTGTGTGTGTGTGTATGTGTGTGTGTGTGTGTGTGTGTGTGTGTGTGTTCTCCTGAGACTATTGTACGTGTGTGTGTGTGTGTTTCTGGAAGCATATGCAAGTGTGTTTGTGTCGCTGTGTGTATTTCTGCATATTGTGACGTATGTGTGTGTGTGTTTAGTCTGTGAGATGCGTCAGTAACTGGGGCAGAACTGATTGTTGCTGATGGCTGTAGGCAAGCAAAGACCTACATTCTGCTCTGCCGTACAGACGAGGAAGAGGAGGAAAAGGGTGGAAGGTGCAGGGTGTTGTGGTTAAAATTTGGGTCTGTCCTGTGACACCCTTGACATTGGTTTAGTGAAGCTATTTTTCTCCTTTTCTTTAAGTCTTCTAAGTCCCTAAACCTCACTGCGTCTCTTCATTTTGTTGGATGTGACAGTTGACAGGCGAAGGGACTTACTCAGCAGGCAGAGAAGAAGTGACTCTGGAGAGGAGGCAGAGAGGCATGACCAGAGGAGGAGGAGGAGGAGGAGGAGGAGGAGGAGGAGGAGGAGGAGGAGGAGGAGGAGGAAGAACGCAAGAGCAGATAATGGTACTGACATTGATGGAGGGTCAAGAAAGTAAAAATTAGATCACCCTCAGCAGTGATCCATTGAATTCTTGATTTTTCCCAGATTAAGAAAGACATGCTTTGGCTGCAGATGAATGAACATAACACACAAACAGAACAAAAACACACCAGACAGACACAAACTGCATCAGCTTCATTCTATAGATCATTTTGTCAGCAGCTCCAACCGCACCTGCAGGACAACTCAGGTCATGTCCTCTGCAGTTTGTCTACGAATACTAAGCATGTCTCATTTTTTTTTCCCCCTTTCGGGTCAGATAATTTTTACATTTATTTTTGTGAGAGTTCTTTTTAACCAAAGAAAAGCTGTTATTACTGTATGCAGTGGTTCTCAAATCTGGTACTCATGGCTCAGTGTCCTGCATTTTTTAGATGTTTCCCTTTTCTTCTTTTTTTGTAATAATTAAAAAAAAAAATTAAATTAAATTAAATTAAATTAAATTAAAAAAAAATAAAATATATATATATATATATATATATATATATATATATATATATATATATATATATATATATATATATATACATACATATATATTAAATACATTTTTAAATGCACATATACATAAATACTTCTACAAATTAAAAAAAATATAAAAAATAATTAAATAAAAAATAACAATAAAATAAAACAATTGAAAAATTACAAATAAAACATAAATTGAAAAAAATACACTAAAAAAATAATAAAATATAAAAACTAATTAAAATGTACAAATCAAAAAATTTATTAAATAGATACATTTAATTTTAAAATTTTAAACTAAAAAAATAAATTATATCTCCCTCTTCCATCACATCTGGAATCCATCACATCATTATCAAGCTTCTGAAGAGCTGATCAAAAATTTAACAAAGTGTGATAGAAGATGGAAATAGTTAAAACATACAGGACACTTGGCCACAAGGACCAGATTTGAGAACCACTGTTATTCTGTAATAAGATAACTTCTAGTAGAGTAGTAGCAGTTGTTTTGTTCTGTACACCACATATTGGAGCCTCATACTATAATTAGGATCAATATACAGGAGAATTCCATATTACAGTATTTTCCAACTATGAGATCACCTGAAATATCTAGTAATTGATAAAAAAGCAAAAAAAAAAAAAAAAATAATTAGCTTGTTTGCGATCGTCACAGTTAAAAGCTACTAAATTTTAATTCATGTAAATCATCTCTGCAGTTCTGTCAACCTGCTGTATTTGTCATAACCAAATGTCACCTGATGGTACACTGTAAAAAAATCCTGTTGTTTTTATTATAAAACAATAACAACTGGTAGCTGTGGTTAACAGAACAGCACTGTAAATAACACAACAAACTATAAACACATGTATGTAGATTTATTATTATTCATGTTTAACACTGGATTTAAATGGTTTGCACTTATATAGTGTAGTTTATAAACTCTAAAAAAAAGTCTAAAGTACTTTACAAAACTAACAGGTTCTACTGGTAGAAAAGTAAGGTTCTGTGTCTTATAAGGACACTTTGACATGGGATTTGAACCCACAACCCTTCAGGTAGTTGATGTCCTGCTCTACCAAATGAGCCATATCTGCCCACTAAATATATGTGGTTTTTTTACAGTATATTTGCTAAATAAAAAATTGAATAAAATTGAAATCCTGCATGAATGACAGATTTGTGATCATACATGTTTTTCTTGACACAGTCCCAACCATTACTGTGCTGACAAAAGTTGCAGTAGCATTGCTTACCCTTGGTTTTTGTTCCTCTATTACCAACATAGTCCACATTATCACTCTTTTATTAATAATAATAACAATAATACTAATACTATTACTAATACTAATAATACTAATAATACTACTACTACTACTACTACTACTACTACTACTACTACTACTACTACTACTACTAATAATAATAATAATAATAATAATAATAATAATAATGTAGTGCTTTTTTGGACAGTCAAAGATGCTTTACATAACATAAGTTTAACACAACTGTCATTTGATGACAAATGACTTTCTTAAAGATAAGATAAACATAACTTATGTTACATAAGTGCTCACATCTGCTTTTGGTTTGAAATTTTGCTGCTTCTTCTCAAAATAAATGTCTAGTCTTTCAGTTTTTTAGGGTGAGGGTCATGTACCCTCTGACCCCACCCACAGAGATCCAGCTCTGCATACGCATGAGTCTGTCTGAACAGTCCTCATGAATTCTAAACTTATACTATGACTTGACAGTAAATGTAATAAGACAGACATGCACGTTAACTCCCAAAGGCTTAGAATAATGTTTGGGGTCTCTGCAACTCCTGTATTTATTATTTTTCTCTAATTTTCTATCAGTTAACATTTGTTGCCTTTTATTTTTGGTTTCATCTGGATATTTTACATTTTACATTTTACATTTTCTTTGACTGAAGGTGCATAATTTTACTGATATTAAAGCTATGAATAATATTTTTTGGTCAATACTTAAGAACATGAATGGTTTCAGCTTCCAGATAATTTTTCTTTTTCTTTATATCTAATCTTTACAAAGCATGTTAAGCACCATCATTTTAATATTATTTCCCCAGCCCCTAAAAGATTCTGTTTGTGTGTTTGTTTATTAATGATTTAGCAAACAAACTACTGGTTGAATTCATAACAATTTGAGTTTATAGCTCATCACTGACCCAAAAAAGATGGCATTACATTTTGTGAAAAGTAGGTAAAAGTTAAATTTTTTTAATTACATTTTCAACCCTCCCATTTACTGGCCAAAATTCCAAATCAGTATTAAATTAATTTTTTTTTAAACTCACTTTACCTAATAGACATATTCATTTTAGATATCACTGCAAAAATATCTAACTTTTACTCATAATAGGTGAAATTTCTAATTTCAAAAACATCAATGTTGTTTCAATTTACTTCAAACTTGACACATATATCATTTTTATATTTAACAAATATGGATGAAACAGTTGACTGATGCTCAAATAAACCACAATACATCTGAGAGGTGGGGTATGTTGTGTCTAGCACCACTTGTGTATGTTTTCTAAATGTAATTAATTGACTAAATAAAAAAAAAATATATATATTATAAAGTAAACTAATGCAAATAGTCATAAATGATGGTGTCTGTTGATGTCCAAATTAGACAAAAACAACTCCACATTGATATAATCATAATAGATATGTTTGGTTTGGGTTTGGAGTGTTAATAATTATCAAGCACAGTCGTTTTACTGTAAATACTTTAAATAGGCAGAAATAGAAATATCACAAATGTGTGGTTATACACTGTAATATAACATATGCATGAATGTTGAAAAAAAAATAGGGATTTCAAAGTAACCAATGTGTTTAAATATGTGATATAAGTGAGCACAAATGCCTTTGATTTAGCTTTAAACCCATTTGTCATTGTATATTATGAGTAACTGCTACATTTCCCAAGGAGGCAGCTGCATTAAATCGTTGGTGATTCTACATGACAGCAGGAGGTAGGCCGAAGCATCCTTTATAGTGGTGGTGACTCAATGGTTCTTTTTACATATATGTCCTTCTGAAAAATAATGCATTCATTATAAGCCACAGTTCTTCCTACACTGACTTCATATAGGCAGAGCTTTGTCATACATGTGTCATCTCCATCTGAGTCATTTCATTAAGCCTTCTTTTTTTTAAAGACATCTAAAAATGACTTTTTTTAAGACCCACTGACTAATCTGTTCAGCCATGAATAATACCACAAGCATTAAACAAACAGCTAAGAGTAAATAAAAGGAAAAAAAAACACTATTTACTTATGGTCTTGTTTCTTGTTACAGGTTGAAGGTCACAGACAAACATTGGGCTAAAGTCCTTTATAAAAAAAAAAAAAAGAAATAAAAGTGGTGTTGGAGTCAGGTTAGGTCATGGTTGAAATAATGTGGTTTTAGGGTTAGTAAAAAAAAAAAAAATCTGTAACATATGCAAGGTTTTCTTTGTATTTCTGATGGATAGAAAAAAAGAAAAAGCCTACCAATTAGGGCTGTGCGATATTAGACATTTAGACATAAAAAAAAAAAAATTATTAAAATATTTTTAACCCTGTGATATAACTTGTACATGAAAACAAACACTCAGTACTGTAGTATATTTAATGGCAGTGCAGCTGCAAACAGTCAAACTGACACAGAACATACGTTTCAGTGTCATCCTTCTTGTAGCTGAAATAATTAAATACAATAAATAAATACAACTAAAAATTAAGAAAATTTTTATATATATATATATATATATATATATATATATATATATATATATATATATATATATATATATATATATTAAGAACATGAGCTAACCAGTACTTTTGTTATTCGTTTTCTCATCCATCATTTTAAAGCACATTTAATGTCTAAAGATACTTTCTAAAAAAAACATGTAGAGCAGTATAATCATCTAGAACAGTGGTTCCCAAACTGCAGCTCGCGGGCCGGATGGGGCACATTTGGTCCTGCCCCCTGAACAATACCAGAGAGCATTTTGATTTTTTTTTTTTTTTTCATATACGTGTATTTGTATTTGATAATGAAGTTGGACTTTTGCAATAAAATGTTCCTTAGTTTTGAACCATTTTCATTATTAACTATTAATTAGTGACTAGTTTAACACAAGAACTTTGAGAGACTGCTCATATGAGTCATTTAAGTCAGAGATTCTGCTCTAACAACTATCTTGGACCTGTTAAGATGAAAGACGTTTATGTTCAATGGACTTTTTTACTGTAAAGAACCCAGAGAGAGTTATTTGATTGTGGCTTTCTGGAAAACAATACATTTTTCCATTTAGGCACTCCTGCAATCGTCACACTTTTTCTGTTACAACCCCTAATCAGAGAAGGGATAAGTTATGTGACCCTCACAGGAAAAAGTTTGGGGACCCCTGATCTAGAATTAACATTTATCTGCAACATAGTAGAGAAAACTTTTACATAATATAAAATAAATTCATTTAAAACAAAAAAAAGTATCCATTTTGAACATCTGGGGTCACCAGAAATATATGATATTAAAATGTTGTTATGAATTTGAAAAGGTTAGGAACCACTACTTTAGGTGCATCTGTCATTCTAACAGCATGACTCTTTCACACTCCTGTTGACTCTATTTTTAGCTAGTTCATTTACATTACCATCACACAGGAGGCTGAAGTGGTGACACTTTACTTAACAGACACTGATCTAGCCGACCGAGACACATGCTGCGTACTATCTATGTGGCTAAATGTAAACAAAAGTGCATTAAATGGGATCTGGGATTTGAACTGGATACGAGACACTTGAAATGACAAGTGTAAATGGAGTCTGAAAGGCGTGAAGGAGGTGATGACAGCCAGAGTCAGCCAGAGTCAAACTAAAGAGACACAAGGCCTCACTCTTTACTCCACTGCATTTCATTTACAGAAGAAGCTGGAGGCTCTTTTCTTATGCTATGAACCGGTAAATACCTGAAAAAATCCTGGAAGCTCTACGCTGGCCCACATCAGGACCCATGTAGATCATGTTTTCATGGCTGCAAGAGGTTTTGGATTTGAGATGATATCATTAAAGAGATGCTTAAAATGTGTGTCTGGCTGCTGAGGTGAATGAAAATCACATGAAAACTCTGCTGCCTTTCGGGGCTGGAGCCGCACTGGTTCACATAGACACTTTGTTGTCCAACAGCATCACCCAGAGGGACATTACAGACAAGGAGAGGGATTTCCTGCACAGCACTGTATACGATCAGACACACTGTAGGAGACGAGAGGGAAGAGTAGGGGGTTTTATTTGTTTGTTTGGGGGGTTTTACGGTTGTATTTCTTTTGATTTATTTCATTAATTTCAACTCAGAAATATATCGAGGAAGTAAACTAATTTGTAATATTGGTAAGACTTTATAATACCTACACACAATTGACTATTTATTACCCATTTATAAATGGGTTGTTCATTATGTATTAACCATTTGTTACTTATTTGTTAATGTCTTACAAAGGTTCATACTAGTTTCTTCCAAAAATAAATGTAAAATTAGATTATTTTTAACCAACAGGTGCAGTGTTTGTATATCTGCTTTGCAGTTAAACAGTTGTAAACACTGCACCTGTTGGTTAAAAGTAATCTAATTTTACATTGAACCTTTACAAGACATTAAGAAATAGGTAACAAATGGTTAATACATAATGAACAACCATTTATAAATGGGTAATAAATGGTTAATACAGAGTCAATTGTGTGTAGGTATTATAAAGTGTTACCTATTATTTTTAGTGCTGTCAAACTAAGATTTATAATCCATATTAATCACACTTCATTTTGAGTGAGCAAATAAGGGAATACATCACTTATGGTAAATATTATGGTAACACTTTATAATACCTACATACAATTGACTATGTATTAACCATTTATTACCCCTTTAGAAATGGTTGTTCATTATGTATTAACCATTTGTTACCTATTTCTTAATGTCTTGTAAAGTTTCATACTAGTGTAAATGTAAAATTAGATTATTTTTAACCAACAGGTGCAGTGTTTACAACTGTTTCTTTGTTTACCTGTAAAGCAGATATACAAACACTGCACTGGTTGGTTAAAAATAATCTAATTTTACATTTATCTTTGGAAAAAACTAGTATGACATTATAAGACATTAACAAATAGGTAACAAATGGTTAATACATAATGAACAACCATTTATAAATGGGTAATAAATGGTTAATAAATAGTCAATTGTGTGTTGGTATTATAAAGTGTTACCAGATAATATAATGAGGTGACCACACATGAAAAAATGTCGTCTTCTTCTTGTCTCCTTTCATTTTGGAATACCATAATTTTCATACTATTGACAGTAGGGATGTAAACAATTAATCATTCATTATCTTCAGTTTTATTTCATTTTTAGTCCTACAGTAAATGTCACCTGTTTTTTTTGTTTTTTAATGCATTGTTATCTGATTGTAAGGTATGGATATTGATAAAACTATTGCTTGAATTTATACCAAATTGGATTTTTAAATTTCCCAGATTAACCTAGAATAGATATGATTACCTTTTGGGAAAAGGTCAATTTTTATTTATACGTTTTTTCTGTTTGTTTTTTGTTTGTTTGGTTGGGGTTTTTTTTTTTATCTTTTCTCCCCTCCCATTTACTTAGAATGCCTGAACGTTCACATCCATAAAAACCGCAATTGTGTTTCAATTTACTTCAAACTTGACACATATATACTGTAGAGGCAATTGATATCGAATCGATGCCAATATAAGCCACAATATGTGTGTGTGTGTGTGTGGGGGGGGGGGGGGGGGGGGTTGTTTTGTTTATTATTAATATTAATGTTATGGTCATTTAATATAAATTACGTTGTATTCACTCTGTGCGTAACGAAATACAAATCAAAATAAGGTTTATTAACATTGCTTTCATTTTTAGTTTGGTCCCATTTATTTTGGTTACATCCCATTTTTTTTATTTGGTGTTGTACCGTGAGCATTTATTATTTATTATTTATTGGTGTCCATAATTTCAAATCCTTTCACCACCCAGTTGACAATTTGCCTCTGGGTCAGTCAAATTCAAGTCTAATAAACCTGCTGAAATATTATAAATTGTGTTCATAAATGTGATTTATTGTCAAATGGCACTGTTTTGTTTGTTGTTACGGGAGCAGATTGTACACAACAAAAACAGCCAGTGCTCTGTGAGGGACACCTTTAAATAGAAAACAGCTCCACAGTTAGGAATGCAGTAAAACCCTGTCAAATTGATTTAACCTGGATGGATTCTGTCACTTTACCATACACAGCTGTTAATACACACACACTGTTTTCATGACTCTTTGAAGTCTGTTTACTTTCTACACTGATCCGATCATTTTCAGGAAAAGGCCTTGTTTGAGATAATGAGAACCAAAGGAGGATTTTTTTTTTTTTGCTACAAGTGAGCATGCATTTTCTTTTTTTTTTTTTTTTTTTTTTTTCGTTGTGTGTTCCAGTGGAGAACGGTCTGCAGGAAAGAAAGGACAATGTGTGAACGGAACACACGTCCACAGACAGGAAGGATAAGTCTATGACAAGAACAGCACCGCCTATATATGATAGGTATTACATCCTTCCTTATGCCAAGGTCAAAGCAGAAGATCAGCATATACGCTCAAATAATAAACATGTGCACATATAGAGGGTACATATGGTACTCACACACATTCGCTGGGGGTGTTGACATGGACGTGTACCCTTCTCTACCCAGGAGGTCTGTCTCAGGGAGCTGGAAATTTGACAAGCATAAAGATTAGCATATGTGTATATTCAGGAGAAGGGGTCGGCAAGCTTTATAAACTAAAGAGGTATTTTTGTCTTGAAAAAGAGGAAAGAAATCTAACTGGATCAATGAAAAAAAAAAGGTGTAAACACATTTTACCATAAGGTAGATGCTCTTCTGTAGCCTCTTTCTGATTAGTTTACTATTTAACTATTTTAATAAAGCAGTATGTGGTTCATTTATGAAATTATACAACTACAATTAAGAAAATATTCACAATTTGTATGTTGTTTTTTTTTTTTTTAATGATGAATGTATTTCCAAAGTATAATTTCATTGTGTTGGACAGAGGCATGTACTTTAAGGAAGTTCAAACTCAAACATTAAGTTTAAGATTAAAATTATTGCAATATAAATGTGGATTTAGATAGCTTCAGCTACTGTATTCTACATAAGTACAATGAGATTATTCCTGATACCTGTATAAAATGCAACAAACTCAAAGGTGATTTTTATCATTATATATGGGACTGTGAACATATCATTTCTTTCTGCGAAGGGGTGAGAGATATGATCAATAAAATGATCTAACATCTAACATTAGCAGCAAAAACTTTTATTTTGCACTTATACTCTCTTGAAATGTCATTGACAAGAAGGGAATATATTTTCCTCCATATGTGTTTGTTGCATGTGAAGTGTGCAATTGGTTTATCCTGAAAAAAAAAAAAAAAAAATCAAGCACCAAATGTAAATGACTGGTCGAAAGAAATGGTGACCAAGATGGCCATGGAGAAAATAACATACATAGTGAAAGGTAAATGCAGAATTTGATAAGATATGGTACCCATTCTTATCCTTTCTGGAAGAGGATGGAGGTAACGAGACATCAGATGTGAAACTGGTGCTGAGACACTTCAACCCCCCCCCACCCCCCCGGCCCCGACCCGCATCAGTTTGCATACCAACCAAACAGATCCATGGAAGATCCACTCTGCACTGAGCCACCTGGAGAAAAAGGTGAGCTATGTCAGGATGCTGTTAATTGACTATAGCTTAGCCTTTAATACATTAATAATGGACATTCTTATCCCCAAGTTGATCAACCTGGGGGCTCCCACTTTACACATCTTTCTGATCAACCGACCCCAGCACATGAAGCTCAGTCCCCACTTCTCATCTGCCCACATCCTCAGTACTGGCTTGCGCCAAGGTTGTGTGCTGAGTCCACTACCCACCCTAAGAACATCATTGAGAAATTTCCAGATGACACAACAGAGGTCGGGATGATCACTGAGGGAAACGAGGTGGTTTACAGGGATGAGGTCCTTAGACTTAATGAGTGGTGTGACTTCAACAACCTGACACTGAACATCTCCAGGACTAAGGAACTCATCATGCACAGTAAATTTTGCAGTGTTAAATCAACACTTAGAGAGTTTATTTAACTTCTTCTAGAGTGTATTTGGTCCCATTGTCTCCAAATTAACACTGCAAAATGTGCAGTGTGGACTTCAGACAGAACAAAGCCACCCCTCCCCCCCTGTACATCAATGATAAATGTTTGGAGTAGGTAGAGACCTTCAAATTCTTGGGGGTCCACATCTCTACTGATTTCTCCTGGACAGGCAACACCACAGCACTGGTCAAAAAGGTGCAACAATGACTCCACTTCCTGCTGGTGACCTTCTATTGATTAACCATTGAGAGCCTGCTGACCTATGCTGTGTCAGTGTTGCACTCAAGCTGCACAGAAGGTGACAGGAAGAGACCGCAAAGAGTAACCAACACTGCACACATTATTATTGGATGCCCTCTACCTCCCCTAACCACCATCTACTGTACAAGTCCAACTTCAGCAGGGCCAGAGAATCATAAGAGACTCCACACATCCCGGCTTCCACCTCTTCAACCTGCTGCACTCTGGCCATACAGGCCAGAACAAACAGAGGCAGAGAGGAGTTTCTTTTCCAGAACCATCACCATACTCAACTCAAACCCGCACTGAGGTCAATCCATCAATTCATCTGTTTATTGCTTCCTCCATTACTTGCTGCTGGTCACTTTTATCACTTTAGCTTTTTTTGTTTTTAGCATTTTATTGTAAACCTATGTACCTATTATGTACCTGTTTTTATTGTAATGTATTGTTACTGTTTATTTAATGTGTGCACTTGTGTGATGAAGCTTTTCAATCTCGTTGTACTGTGTGTAATGACAATAAGGGCTTCTTTTCCATTCCATGAATGTGACACCATTAGTCAAACCTGTAGCAGAACAATGCTCTGTGTGATGTTGATTTGAAACGATTGATTTCATTAAAGGTGGGCTTTTGAAAATAAAGGGTTTTTGTAGGGTGATTGACACTCTAGTGTGAAATGTTATCCTCCATAACCTGAGTGATATGAGCAGCATCCGCTAGCTAACTGAGTGATATGAGCAGCATCCGCTAGCTAACCTGAGTGATATGAGCAACATCCGCTAGCTACCTGAATAATATGGACAGCATCCGCTCGCTAACCTGAGTGATATGAGCAACATCCGCTAGCTAACAATACACACAAAGTAAAGTGCATTTAGACAACATACTCTTTTTTTCCAAACATGGTGTGGACAAGCGTGGGTGTGTGTCTTGGTGGACGCTGCCATTTTTTACTTTATGTCGGGCAACCATTAGGACAGATGGCTCTAAAACCGGACTGTCCAGACGTTTGTCACCCGTCCTCACTTTTTACATTTTTGTCCTTAGGATGATATGCAAAAGTGAGGACGCATGACAGACGTCGGTTTTAGAGCCATCTGTCCGGACAAAATCCGGACATATGTTCACCCTACTCATGGCGTGCAGTTAAATTTAACAGAAAACTCAAGGTGTTAGCCTTTATTTTGTTCAGGTTAAAATTCTGATGCTTGTGTCTTGTCAGTGGACATTGTTACGTTGCAGTGAACTTTAATACAAGTTGCTCATTGCTGGGCAGACATATGTCCGTGTTGTTCCTCCGCCGACAATGTGATGATGTCATCACGACATGTTGACTCGACTTTGACTATATTGAAAAAAACTGAAATCATTAATGCCCTAATGTGCGTACCACATACACATATACACACACACACACATATATACTGTATATATATATATATATATATATATATATATATATATAAATATATATATATCTAATATATATATATATATATATATATATATATATAGTATATATATATATATATATAATATATATAGGTGTATTTCTGCAGATGGACAAAGTTAGAATAGATTTATGCCTATAATAGTGTTAAAATGTAATAACTCATTCAGTTCATTTCAAAATATTACTTATATTTTTTGACAATGGGAAACATAGAGAGGCTAAAGAGCCACATTTGGTCCAGGAGGCACGTGTTGAAGACCCCTGCTTGTTATTTTAGATAACCCAATATGTGACTGTTATTACCAGCTGCTCAAACAGCTTCTACGTCAAGGTTTCTTTCTCAAAACTAAAGAAACGTTAAAGGCAGTTCCAAGAATAAAAGATCTAATTCTCTTTGTGCTTTATGTTGTATTTTGAGTTTCTTGACATGATACCTGTGGTTAAGAGACAAAAATAAGCTGCAAATAAATATATCAAATCACCATGAAGGCACGAGAACACCATGTTGAAACTGATACAATAAAAGAAATCCAATGTCCACAGCTGTCTCATTTCCTGGCACTTGTTTCCATTTGCGGCCACAAGAATACTCCAAAGCACTTTGACCTTTGACCTTTCCTCCATCTATGAGCTTGCTTCCAGTATCATGTTACAAATACATCTCCCATATTAATCACATATACGACCTTTACTGTTTGATCTATAGTTTTATGCAAATCACAGCTGTGCACTTTGTATTCTTCTTTCCACTGAAGTTTATGATGAAATCAACATGATGTTAATTTTAAGATTTAATGCAATATTTTTTTTTTCGGGAGGGGGGACCGAAATCACATTATACTACTTATAGCTTTTATATGTAGGCTATTTGTGGCTTAACCTTAACCTGACATCTGTACTTGAATCACAAATTAGTTGTGTTAGAGGGGATCTGTGTAAAGGATATTAATTGGAACCATGGGCAGAATGCATTCCTCCACACACACACACACACACTACACACACACACACACACACACACACACACACACACACACACACACACACACACACACATACTGGTTTGCATTCCTCATCAGGACCAAGTTTGTAACCATCACTCGTAGGTAACGTGTCCATTAGATAGCGTAAACACAAAAGGTCTTATTTTAATAAATATATTTTAAAAAATATAAAAAAAAAATACATTTTAATAAATAAATTAATCTTCCAACCCTGGGAATATATATGTTTCATTCTGGACCTGTTTCCCTCATGCTTTATGGGGACTCCAAGAAAAAAACAAGTTAATGTGTTTATTGGGTCAGATCATTTCCATAGATGTGTGTACTTCATACAGATTTAGATTTTACTAGTGGGGACCTATAGTATATTTAACACCTTAACACCTGAATTTAAATAGAAGTTAGAAAATAAAAGGAAATGCTAAATTAAGTGGAGGTAATTAGTTTGACAATAGCACATACAATAGATAGATACATATTCCTGACAATAGGAATTAAGGGTGTGAGGACCAGAATTTTGGTCCCAATGGTGTCAGGGGTCCCCATGGCGTGGACTGTGTAAACATATCAATGCCCCCATAAAGATAGGAACCACACACAGACACCACACACACTTGTTTACATGTCTCATGAGGACCAAATTTGTCATCAAGTAGTCATTAGGTAGTAAGTGTAAGTACATCTTCTTCTCTCGTTTTAAAAAAATGAAAAAAAAAACAATAACAATAAAAATGTGAAAATTATATTCAATTAAATAATAAATAAAACTGAAAAAATAAAAAGAATTAATATGAATTAATTTCATGAATAAAATTAATAATATATTTAAAAAATGAAAAAATTAAAACATAAATAAACACATCTTCAAACCTTCGAAAAATACATGTTCGCTTTGAAACCTGTTTCCCTGATGCTTTATGGGGGACTTCCAAAAAAATGTATATATAGGGCCACACCTTTTCTATTTTACTCGTGGGGACCTTATTCCCTCAAATTCAAGACCCTCGTGGGGACTTGAATTCAAATCCCTCGTGGGGACTTGAATTTGGGTCCGGATAGTGTCAGAGGCCCTATGGTGTGACTGTGTAAACATATCAATGTCCCCATAAAAATAGGAATACACGCACGCACGCACGCACGCGCACATACCTCTGGCTGCTAAATCTATTTGACATCTAGCCCCTGGCATTTTTTTTTTTTTACTTTTTATTTTGGTGGTCCATGTCGTGCGTGTTTTGCGTGTGTCAGAGTGTGCCTGTGACCATGTGACAGCCCGTCCAGCGTCGCCCAGCCGCTTTTTTTTTTTTGGACTCCCTTGCATGGATCGTATTACTGGCTGCTCTTCCCGCACCGCTGAGCCCACCGCCTCTGCACCAATCACAGGCTGCGTTTACCTACGCGCACATGCATGCACGGACGCACAGACACACAGCCTGATATATCCATACACACATGTAGCGCACCGCACGCACGCACGCACGCACACCATCCATCCCTCTGCTTCTCTTCCCATAGCATTCACATGCGTCCCCACGACTCCGCGTAGCGCTGGCTGCGCCAAGATGAGCGTGGTCCAACCGGTGCCATCCGAACCGACTCACCGCCTGAGCTGACCCGACCGGAGAGACAGAGAGAGAGAGAGAGAGAGAGAGAGAGAGAGAGAGAGAGGAGAGAGAGAGAGAGAGAGAGAGAGAGAGAGAGGAGAGAGAGAGGAGAGAGACCTTTCCTCTTCATAACCCATCTTCCATTCGCTTCGGCACAGACCGCAGCACAAGCCGCTTCGTTCGGCATCTTTTCTTTTTTTCCTAATCCCCCTTTCTGCTCCTCCTCTTGCGCACTCCTTCCGCTATTGTCGGTCCCGCGATTCGTAGTAGGAACACCGGACAGCCCCGGTGGTGATTGTGTGGAAATACATTTTTTTTTTGCCTTTTTTTCCCTGGGTGTTGGTAGCGCGCAGTTGGTGCGCGCCTGCAAATTCCGGTGAATGGTGGGATTTGGCAAACATGGAGACCGTGGAGAAGGAATGCGGGGCCCTCGGGGGTCTATTCCAGGCGATTTGTCAACGACATGAAGGTAAATAGAAGCAATTACACGTTTGAGTACATCCGTTAGAGCAGCTGCACACACGCGCTCCCCTCTTGTAAATCCTAACCTTTATTGTAAGGTAGCCGGTGTTTTTTGGTCTCACACGAATATTTCACATGTCTCGACATACACCTGACATTCTGCTTGAATTCAGTATTCAGTATTTTCCTGGCAGTAATGCGGCGGCCCGGTGGGTTGTCGGTGCGAAACCCACCCTCTCATCCTTAGTCGCTTATTGGCTGCGCCTGTAAACAGCTATGCATCCATTTTCGGACACGCCTGACGTGATGCTTCATTCTTTGTAGCCTGCAAAGCTAAGACAATCAGATAATTGTCTGCTTGTTGTGATATGATTTTATAAGCCTGGATAAAAGCACTACTACCCAGATAAAATGACTATGCAGTGCGTAAATGAAGCAGTAACTCCAGTTATCTGTGTGCGTTACTGGGGAGGCTTTAGTCAATCAGATCAGGTTTGCATCCGTGATTAGACACACAGTTTATTCAGTCTATAAGATTTGAGACATTCCATTACATAGTTACACGTGTGGACCTGGGTGAATGCTTCATCGCCACCACCGTCATCATCACCACCACCACCACCACCACCATTTCCAGTATTTTATTTCATTTTCCCCCATTCCAATGCCACATAATGTCCCTGTGTAGACATGATTGTTGCATATTCATCCTTGCAGTACCGTCCTCGCTTTTCAGCTGTACTGTGCGTCTATGTGAGAGTGCAACGTCATTGATTTTCTGTCAGGCTGATCTGGCAGGAACACATGAAGGCGTGAGAAGCCGTGCAGCAGTCAGACACCCAGCCTCCCTTGCTTTTTCCGTCTGTCCACCTATCCATATATCTGTCTGTTTCCCTTTATTCCAACCTGTCTATCTACCCCAGTGACCTGTCTCTCTGTCTGTGAGTCAGGCTTTTATCTATTAATTCTGCAGTTTGAAAGGCTCCAGCATGACAGTAACAGCAGCCACTGACAGACAGGCTGTAGTCAGTACAGAACCCACCCATACTAAATGCACTGGTGCAGATGCTTTGGATGCAAGTGTCTATCAAACGCCTCATCCTTCAGCTTCTGTCACTCTGTTCCTTGTCAGACGCCCATGCAGCTCATTTTTATTCAACGCCTTCCCTCGATCTTTGTCTGCTTCTGAATCTCAGCATCATTGATAGAAATATCGCAATATGGTTACCTCCATGCTCTATGAAGACATCTTGTGTTGCTCCAGTATTTTCTTGGATTTCAAGCTAATGCTATTTAACATAAAATACAAGTCAGATAACATCTCTGTCTCTATATGAAAGGATTTAGAGATTCATTACAATTCAGCTGTGTTTGTTTAAGTTCTTTGTCCTATAATGCATCATGAAATGACTGGAAAAGGCAAAAAAAAAAAAAAATCATATTAAGGTTAAAGTTGACTGGAACAGTGAGGGTAACTTAAGGTCAAATAGGTCAAGTGTCAGTGAGGGTAATCTGAAGAAGGTAGTGACTGAATTCTTGTGTCAAGCATCAAAAAGGTAAACTAGGATAATGTGAAAACAGTAAGAGATGTACCACATGGCAGCAAAGGTCAAACTGTGACTAACCTTAATGCAACGGTATGTAAAAATAACATGCAACACAGTTCATCTCCAAGTCATCAAGTGAAAGGTGAAAGAACTGAATGAAGCTCTTTGAGACCTTGGCAGTTTTTCTACAAATGCACTGTTTTCAGTTTTGTTTAACCCATGAAGACCTAGCACTACTTTTATGTCAGTTCCCAAATGAAAATTTCTCTAAACTGTATCTAGCCTATATCTAAGTTATTTACTGGCATTTATTCACAATATTAATCTCTGACTTAATCAGGTACTTTCCTGTAGTTACTGACCATGTTGTAGAAGATTACTGTGTTTCCATGGTAACTACAGAGCCTCTAAACATCCAAATGGGTCATATCTGATGACTATGAAATGATGACAAACTGTATTTTACATCAATTACTTACCTATATTGATGTGATTAGTAGATCAATAGGTTTTAACAGTAGATACTTTAGTATTTTTGGGTGTTTATGAGTTGAAAGTCCTACATATAATTTTTCCAATAGTATATTACTGCAAACACCCACAATGTATATCATTAATCAAAGCAATTTCAAGGCTTTTGTACTAATGGGAAATTATTATTCTGCCAAATCCAACCATTTTGAGATGATAACAGACTTGTGAAAATGTTCATCTCTGAAAGCTATTCGCTTTGGTTGCATAGCAACATCAGCACCCATGACACAGCATCTGTGCTGCTTCACAACAGGCTACAGGACGTAGGTTTAGAGTGAGTGGTGGGCTGAAGTGAATATTTACAATTGAATTGTTTATTTTGGTCAGTGGAGAACACACTGTATGAGTAACATCTCTGTCATGCTCTTTTGTTATCACACAAGCACAAAACAAACAGAATGTCCCTTTAATTGAATCCTATTTCTCTTTTCTTTTTTCTTCTGTCTGTTTCATTTATTATTCACCATGTTTCTAATGGCCCCCAAAGTGAGTTATCCAGCTCACTTTGAAATATATGGGTCACTACATCCTGGGCCAAAAATTACACTACTATCCCCGTCAGCAGAAGATGAATTCCAGAGTCTTGAAGGAGGCACTGAATGAAGTCAGTGAAAGGATGATAATTATCGAGTCATAAGCCCTCAGACTCACTTTGACTCAATAGGAAACAATGTGGATTTAATCAATGTTTATAGCTCACCAAAGAAGCATTTGTCAGAAAACAGCAAATGGATTAATAGTTTTTCACCGGTGGTTCTCATAAATAAGCTGGTTTTGACAGATTTGTTTATTAAGTGGATACATGAGTTGGTCCAATGGATGTTCAGCGCAGGAAAAACACCAAGAGTGATATCCACTGTGACTGAAATCTATCAGATGGACTTGGGACTGTCACATAGAGGTTACTAGGGCTGGGACGAAATGTTTTTATGCCAATCCGATTCTTTTAAGATTTTGTTGGGTGCCGATTGGGTGCATATTTCCCCTAAAAAATGCACATCATATGTGAGTCAGTTCAGATTTATTCGGCAGTAATATATTTGAACCAGACTTTGGAAAGTAAACTGCTTCATTTATCTGCACACAACACAAATAGGAGCCTTTAGATGAACATACTTCATAATGAAGTGTACTTTAAAGTGTACATGTCCAGCTCTGATCTTCTCTTCTGTTAGAAAGACCACACACTTTAATTATTGTTGATTGTTTAATTATATTTATTCAGGAACAACTAATTTTCTGTAAGGTTTCAGATATCCCGCACTGTTGAACACACCAGAGATGTTACGACGGTCATGAACGCACCACCTCCGTGCTTAGAATTAGCTGCTGTGTTGTTGCTAAGCCCCCTCTTTTTCTCTAATTCATATACTCCTGGTTTATTACTGAGTGTAAATGCCACAGGGTGAGATTAATAACACAATACAGTTGGAGTAGATATTAACATAGTGTATTGTTTATCTGTGCATAAGTTAATGCTGTTTAATGCTGGTTTGTTGTTGAAGCTAATACGATAATAAGCTAGCTGTTGTCTGTGTGCCTTCAGTGAGGTGATTTCTGTGTATTCCATGACGCATATTATACATCTGAGTGACACATACCTTTAAATGCGGTAAAATTAATAATTTAAATATGGGAAAAATCGATTTTTCAACAAAAAAATTTATTTAAAAATCGGAAAACAAAAAATCCCGATACATATGTGAATGAATTTTTTTCTCCCAACCCTAGAGGTTACATTTGCAAATATTCACGTTTGTAGATTTCAGTTTGACTTAGAGTAATGAAGCATGAAATGAACATAAATGTCAGCTTTGTACAGTTCTGTAGGATGAAACAAGGGAAGCAATAGAGGGAAATTAAAGTCATAAACCAGTTACATCAATTGAAAACTAGGGCTGTCAAAATGAACACATTAATGTAGATTAATCCATCATCATGATTAATATGATTTAAAATGTTAATAAAATTTATCCATAGAAGGACTTTGAATATCTCTGGCAATGTATTTGGAGCTGTTTGTCCAGGTTGAGTTAGGGTCACGCATGAACTAGTGATGCACCGATCAGTATTTTTTGGCCCGATCACCAATACCAATCACCAAAAAACTTGATCTGTCGCTTGCCGATCATGGAAGGAATTTTAAATGTCCATACCTTTCATGTATGGATAGTTACATCTCTAGATGCAACCACTTGATAGTTGCATCTAGGGCTGCAACTATTAAATAGTTTTTTAATCGAGTATTCTGTCGATTTTTTTCATCGATTAATTGAGGTATCGAATTAATTAAATTTTTTAAAACCCTTTAACTTCTGACACATCATTGGTGAGTGTTCTATATGTATGAGTTATTGTAAATATTCATAATTCTGAACATAAAATGGAACAAAACAAAGCAGTGAGTGAGACCAAAAATAAACAGTTTGGGATTTATTGTGATTTTCATTTGTTGCCCCCACTGTATCTTTATAATCTTTTGACTGTGTAATTGTTGTTTGGAATCAAACTGAGTGCCAGAAAACACTTGAACTGACTTTTTTAAGAGCCCAAAACGAAACCTGCTGGGCCAAAATTCAAATAGTTGTTCAATGTGTTGCAGTTCACAGTCCATGTTCAACATCCTGAACTGATGGACGTTCTGAGGGTCTTCAATTTACACTGTTTTTGTCTTTTCTCTGTTATTCCACCTGTTTTGACCCTGAAACACAGTAAAACAAGACCCTTGAAGAAAAAGAACACAAACACAGACTCACAGCAGCTTTTAGGACAAATTCACAGCATCACATTTACCCTTGAATAATGTCTCAGCAATTAAAGGGTTAAACTGGATCAATCAAACAGGGATTGGATAAGTGCTCATGCATCTGTGCACAGGTGCATGTGCCTTGATATGTGGAGGCAGATGTAGCCTAAAAACTACACTACATTGGTATATTTGCTAAAAATAATTACAACACTGAGGCTACATGCTAACAGATGCTAGTACTCCCCAGTTAGCAAAACAAGCTCTGAATCTGCTTTGACAAAGTGCCGTTGAAGTGTGGATGCGTTCAAGTGTTGTAGTAAATAAGGCAGTGCTAGGCTAATGCTAATGCTATTTAGCCGTGGGCACACTGTTGTCTGGTCCCAAACTTCTGCTATTAATTAACTATATTTTAAATAGTACAGAAACAGTCCAGACCAGATGCACCTGTTCTGCAGCATGTTTGCAAGTTTGAAAATGGTCGCTCATAATTTACCTTACATGATCGGCTTTTTCATCGGCATATTTTTCCGATCACCGATCAGGCTATTTTTAGGCAATATCGGCCGATTATGATCGGGTTGGGGTTAGATTTTAGCATTTTCAAAAAGTATTTTTCCTCCACATTTGTTTGTGGTTCTTCGTGTATTTTTATGCATTTCATGGGAAATTTTAGTACAACCCCCCACATATAAAAGAGTCAACTGACAAAAAGGCATTTAATAAAAATGACAGCCTTTAAAAACCAAAATCATTAAATTAATTGGAGCTAATTAATTTAACTATAGATATAGATCAATTTTATGGTATGCTGCATATTTGCGACAGTAAGCGTTAAGGGGTTACTTTCTTAAAATTAAGTGATAAAAATGGGCAATGTACTGTAGTACTAGAACTAGAAGCCGCACCCTTAGTATTTTATTATCTCTCTGTCTAGCTCATTGACGATCATACCATTCTGTCTTTCCCGTTTGGCTCGACCCAGGTACTTTTTGGGTGTGATACGTACAAGAACCAAAGTGCTGCTGTAATGCCTCCATCAGCAGATAGGATGCACTCTGTTTAGAAAGCACTTTTCCTTCCTCTTTCCTCAGTATCTTCCTCTTTGTCAATCTTATCCCCCCCTCCCTTCCTCTGTCTGTCCTCAGCAGATCCTCAGTATCTGTGTGGGATGTATGTGAGGTTACATGTGTAGCACAGTGTACGAATCCAAGCTATCTTAGACTAGTTAATGATATTTTTTCTTTTTTCAGCCGTATATGTAAGGTTATAATGTGGTTGTCTACCGATGTGGATCCCCGTAGGCTGTGTCTGTGAGCTTTCTAGTGAATTACACACACTCCCACATCCATACACAGGTCACAGGAGGGTAATCTGATGAGACACTGAGGTCATGTTTACGGTCAGCTGGATATATAGACCACTGGTTAAAGGGTTAGATTTTGTTGACAGCAGCAGGATTGTTTCAAGAAAAAATGTGGTTTCTTGCCCTTGAAAAGTGGACTTTACTATAGTGCTGTGCCAGTTTCTTTTATTCATTCTCCCATTCTCATTGGATGTGCATTGAAACCTTTTCTGTAGAATGCAATTGTGTAGTTATTATTATGGGTATGGTCAATATGTGGTAGCAATAACTGGGGCTCAATCCTAAAATAACTGTATATACTAGTGCTGTCAAATTATTAAAATGTTTAATCAGATTAATCACAGGGTTGCTTTGGATTAATTTGGATTAGTCATGATTAAACATTCAGACTCAAGAAAGAAGGAAATATATTTGCACTTATGGTGTTGGTTCAGGCTGGGCCACACGTTAGCCTAGTGCTAACAGAATCCCTGACTAACGTATGCTTATCGTTAAATGTGGTATTTTAAGGTGGAAGTGTTTCAGTGAAAAGAAAACTCCGTCTTGCAGAGTGTGGAAAACTCTTTATGTCAGTCAACTCTTCTGTCTTGGGGTTTTTTTATACTCAAATTTTCCACAAAATACACTAAGACACAATAAATGTGGAGAAAAAAATGATGTAAAACATGCTAAAATCCACTAAAATTAACCCAAAAATTAATAAACTAAAAAAAAAGCAATGAAAATACATAAAAAAAAACCACCACAAAATGTGTTAAATATCCAAAGCATATGAAACAAGTGTTGCTAGGCACAACAAACCCCGCCCCCTTTGCACACAATTGACCTGATTTTACCTATCTCTTATCATTGTGAAAACACATTTTTAGTGAATGTGACCTTTGACCTACATTCACCAAAATTAAATGGGATCTAATCTGGACCTTCTCACACCTTTTAGGAAAATTTTATAGAAATGAGTCCAGTAATGTTTGCATAAAACTGTTTACAATCAAACAAACAGACCAACAAACACACAAACTGAGCCGAAAAAATACCCCTCCCCCCCTTGGGGGACAGCGTAAAAATATGACTACATATACAATTAATGTATTATTCAATACCTTCAACATTTTCTACAAAACAACTGTTCCACTTAATTGCGTTAAAAGTTTTAATCAGATTAATCATGATGGATCGATCCATGTTCATTTTGACAGCTCCAGTTTATACATTTATATAGTGACACATATTTCTTTTCTTTGTGGTTCACTTTCTTTACATTTTCAATCATAATCCCAAATATTTCAGTATGATTTGACATAATTTTACTGACATATTGTATATTTTTGTATTTTTTAGTGTGAAATAGTTTGTCCTCTATAGATGTGTTACATTAAATGTCAAAAATGTCCCAACTTCTGAACATAAAAACTTTCAAAAACTAAAAAAACCCTCTATCTACTGTTACTCAGAACCAAAAATGTGAAGATGATTTGACATTTATCACAGTCATGCACATGAAAATGTTTTTTGGTGGGAACATCACCTACCTCTGGAAACATCTATACACAGCACAACTTCAATACTTACTTACAACTAACAACTTTTTTTTTTTTCATTTTATTTTCTTTATATGTCACGCACTGTCTATTATTTCAATAAACACTAAGACAAACAAGAGATGGTATTTACCATCTACTTCTCTTTTCCTCTCTGTTCCACTTTATACCGTTGTTAATGTAATTTATTTAGCTGTTTTGACTTGTAAAATGATTATCTGTGCAATTTTGTGACATTTATCAACTAAAAGACATCCAGATAATTTAAAAGAATCATCCGGTTATTTCTAAACTCTACAGAAAGGCTTCCACTAAAGCTATAAACTTAGTAATTTTGTTTCTGTGCTTAAATCCAACTGTTTAATGTTACTAATATTCTTGATGTTTATTGATTCATGGCTTACACAACATTTCCAAAGCTTGTTTTGCTTAGTAGGAGGTTTTTCAGTCATGCAGATATGTAGAGTTTTGCTCTGGGTTATGGTGGGAACCAGGAAGAGACTGTGGCTTTCAATAGTCAGGAGACATCTGCTTTGCTTATATTTTGTGGCCAGGGCCATGTTTCACACTGGAGCGTGTATACAGTCTAATACAACACTCACAGGAAAATAATGTGGAGGCAGCGTCGCTATGGTTCCACTGTGATCAGAGTGTGAAAACATATCATATGGAACAAATGTGCCTTATTTTCTTGATTTTCTCATTTGATAAAGTCACATTTATGAATACAATGATGTAAACATAATGTAGAAAATGAGACTTTATGTGTATTATTATTATTACACTAGTCCACAATTAAAATGCTTCCGGAATAAAACTAATGAAATTATGCCACATGTGTGTTACTGATAAATAAAACTCAAGTCTTAAGTGTCTTAAATGCTGGTTGGCTCCAGTTTCCAAGATACGTCTGGGGTCCAAATGTGAAATTCTTAGAATGAACAAGAGAATATGTTTTAGTCCAAAGGAATATTGATCTCAGATCTACTTCAAAACACTGGGACTGTTTCCATGACAGTTTATATTCCTGTTTAATTCAGAATGAAGGTTAATTCCTCTTTAAGATGACCATGTAAACACCTAAATCTAGTTGAAAATCACAATTCCAAATTAAACTTAATTCTGAATAAATTCACTGATTTATCCCACACTTAATTTTGAATTCAATAATTCCTCTTAAACATTTTAACATTATTTCTGTGTTTCTGCATATGTTCCTGGTCTTGTCATGATGACACACATATGACGGCATTAGTATGTTGATTTGGTTGAGCTGCTGCTTTGTAATTATTACAAAAATAAATGCAAAATTCACATGTAATATCTGGTCTTCGATGTTGACAGTTGAAATGAAAGCAAAACAGGAAGTGGATGTGATTATTTTCTTCTGGTAGAACTCTGAAAGCCAAATTACCTAGAGTAGAATACATCCATTTCCTATGTAAACCTTTATTCGAAATTAACATTTCCAAAGGGAATAGCTCAAATTCTGAATTATTTTATTCAGAATAAACAATTCTGAATTAAAAAAATATAATGTAAAAATAGCCATGATACATTATCCATTCACTTTACAGGTTCTTACTAGTGGAATATTTACAAATCCATTGTATACATGTAAACCACCATATATGTGGAATAACACACTATCATATATATTAAAAACATGAGCTAACCAGCACTTTTGTCATTTGTTTTCTGACTCATCTTATTAAATTATGTATGATTTTAGCACATCTAATGTCTGAAGCAGAAAAAAAGTTATGTATGGTTGCTTCACATGTCTGCTTGCATCTTCCATCTGGGAAAGCACCATTAGCTTCTCTTTGTTAAGGCGGGGTTGTCAATCAAAATCATTCACCCTGATTGGATAACTTGTCATGTTGAATGACGTACTACTTCAACGAATCACATTGAAAGCAGCATGTAACGTAGATGAGAGCTCTTACCATACACTGTTGGGACAAGCACCATAACATCATTGTCACCAATACATTCTTTTAAAATAGTTTTCTGTTAATTTTTTTAAAGAATCAAAATATGGTAGTTTCTACAACACTGTTGAAATTGCAGAATCGAAACCGAGTTCAGTCTCCGCCATGTTTTTCAGAGTTACTTTGTTGAGTCTTCCTTATGTCATAACTGTTAAAATCGCACCCAGTGATCCTGATGGTCCGTCCACAATTTGAATGGAGACAACAGAATGTCTACGGTGCTTTACCAAACCCTTGTGTGAAGCTCACTGAGCTTTAGCGGAAACACACGAGTGTCTGCGAAAGCCAGGCTAGAAAAAAGTAGAGCAGTGTAATTATTATTAGAAGAATTCTTCACTGAAACTGAGCATGAACTGTTTCCTCATTAAAGTGAAGTAGAAAAACAACAGCTTCAACAAATCAGGAGAACTGGAAGCAAACTGGTCAGTGTCCTCACAGAGACTGTCCATTGTTGTTCATCCCTTTAAAGGCCTGTGACAATTATGTCCTATGACTCTGGGACATTCTGCACTACTGAAGATGCTCTGTGGAAGCGTATCATTAGTCCAATCTGTGGTGTGTTTGTGTCTGTGTGGTCCACGGGACTTCCCACCACAGCACTGTTGTTTAAAACAGGCGGAGATGCGTGTCAATGGTGGTGGTGGGGGGGCATAAACAGAGGCCGCTCTCTCACCCCCATGGCTCCTGTATGTCCACACAGACCTGCTTCCATGAGACTAGTGCTTTTCAAATCCGGTCCTTGTGGCCTAGTGTCCAACGATTTTTAGTTATTTCCTTCTATCAGACCTAGTTCAATTATTGATCAACTTTTCAGAAGCCTGATAATGATTTAATGGCTTCCAGGTGTGATGGAAGACGGACATATTGTTTATATATATATATATATATATATTGTTTTTAATTAAATGTTTTTTTACTTTTTAAAAATGGTTTTATTTTACTTTTATTTAAATGTTTTAAATGGAAAAAATTGTTAATTAAGAAAAATATTTAATTTTCTTTATTTAATATTTTTTTGCTTGTTTTTTTAAAAGATGGAGATATTTCATTATTTTTTATATATTTTTTGTGATGTTTAAAATTAAGTACATTTTTTAATTTACATTTTTTTAATTGCTTTTAATTAAAAAAATTTTTTAAAAACTTTTTAAAACATCTTTCATTTTTTATTTATTTTTTAAAAATAATCATTTTTTATTTTCTTTTAAAAAATTTTAAAATAGTTATTTTTCATTTTATATTTTTAATTTGTTTTCAAGAAAAAAAAAATTAAAAAAGAAGAAAGAGATATCAAAAACATGCAGGACACTGGGCCACGATGACCGGATTTGAGAACCACTGCATTAAACCAACATTAAACATAACCAAAAAAAAAGTTTCACACAACTTACTGACACAAACTTCAAATGACATTCAGGCAGTTTTTTTTTAAGAAATTCTGACTAAACATATTGGCATACGTTCAACTCCTGTACATTAAAGGTTTATAATCAGGCCAAGTATGTTTGAGGTGTGTGATGGTGATGACATTCTGCCAGGCTGCATCCTATTCTGTTCTGTAATATAAATGCTAATTTGTTAAAACCAGTGTGTGTGTGGGGGGGGGGGGGGGTGGGGGTGGGGGGGGGGGGGGGGGGGGGGGGGTTCAATTACAGTATTAATATGCGCAACACAACAGCAACATTTTTTCCAAATACATTCTGAGATAAACATTTAACTCCTGTGATTGATCAGCTGATTTCCTGCTTTTGTAGGTGTTCCAGTATTGACTTAGAGCATTACAATATGACATTACTGCAGATGAAAGAGATAACATTAACTGATAACATCAAATTATTCCTCTGTCCTATTCATCGAAAAGAAAAAAACAATATGGTCATTTAAGATAGAGAGCAGCAGAAGGATGCTATATTTCTTCTGTTCTGCTTATACAATCATGTGTAAAATAACATATAGCCTCACTTTATGATGATATTACATAATCTATCTGTATTTTTTTTTTTTTTTTACTTGATATTTGGCTTCTCAACCCCTTGGCTCCATGAATTAATACAAGTGCTGTGTCTTATTTTCCTACCAATAGGAGCATATTTGCAACACCATTAGTAATTCTGCTGGTCATACCTGTTAGCTTTCTGCAAGTTAACATTATAAAGGTGGTTTCTGATTGGTTGTCAGAAGTAAGTTCATCATTCATTATGTTTAAAGCTCTTCTAAAACTAGAAAAAGTCAATTGTTATGTTTCCATTACCCTTGTAAATTCGCAAAATGTAAATATTGCTATAAAAACTGGTAATGGAAACACCTGAATTTGGGGGAAAAAACACTTAAATATCGATAAAAAGTTTTCATGCTTTCATGAGGTGGTTTTTCAGACATTTCGATATTCTAATATATCACAAAAGTGCAATGGAAACACTTTTTCTACAATTATACGTCAGAGGATGTGATGTACATGGTCACATGATCACTTCTCTCATAGTCGCTGTAACCATAACAACCATAGACATAGTATACCTAGACCCAGCATTGTCTGCTGGGATGCGAGAACTGCGGCCGCCATCTTGGATTGGTGATCAGGGTGATTCCTACAGTAGACACAGTGAAGGTTTCATTTTATTATCTGTTAGTTTTTCAATATTTAAGTTTTTTTTTTTTTTTTTTTTTTTACAGATAAATATATTATCTGTTCTGTAAAGTGTCAAGTGTTTTGTTTTTGTTGTTGTTTTTGTTTGTCTTTGTTGTTGTTAACTGAGCATATTTCCACTTAATATTTCGACCTGACAGTGTAGGCACCACATTTACAGACCTTTATAATGTCAGCCAACTTGTTTGTTTGACATGTTAGTGTCTTTAAAGAGTTCTCCAGGGACTTTTACTGACAAGAGAATTAGCCGATTCATTCATGCTAATGCTATCAGGGTCATAGCCAATGTACAGCTCCAAAGATAACAGCAGTGAAATCTCGTGGGATGATATTTCACGAGAATTACGACACTCCTGCCTAGAACAACCGTCAATGGAAATGCGTTCAAAGCGCAAATATATTTTGTCGAAATTTTAGGAATATTACTATTGTTTTGCGAAAAATTATAATGTGAAATGCAGCTAATGATACCACCTCAAATATAAGCAGATTTTTCTGTAAAACTAACATAATATTTCAAACTGTAGTAAGCTGGAGTACTAAATGCTGCACATTTAAAGCTCCTCAGGGACACAGAATTGTTTGAAGTGATACAGGAGCAGGATGTTGACCTTGAAACTTTTTACTGCAGTACATTAAGCAGATGTGTAGGCAATCAAAATGTCCAGGACACTGCTGTTTTCATGCAACATTGTTTTATCTTTCTGAAGATCCCAACAAGCTGGTCGAATCCAGAACGTAAAGGAGCATCTCTCTGGTTAGAGCTCATTAAAACCTCAGTGGGCCTGGGGGCTCTTTGGGATGGGGCCAGATGAATGGGGAGGACTAGTCATGGAAGGCGTGGAGGCTGCTGGGAGCCAGCCAAGACAGCCTCTCTCACTGAACCCTTTGTCAGGCCTGTCAAAGCCTTCTCATCACACTCAGCTGTTCACTGTAAAACACACTGATCATTATGAACAGGCCAGAGAGGGAGAATAACAATGATGTGGCAAATCAATACTCTCCTTTTCTACTCCAAACAGAAGCTGAGGAGTGAAGTGGAAGTTCCCCTTAAGTTCAAACACATCTTAAGGTTCATAACAGTGTCACTGTATCAGATCTAACTGTTTGTCTGTGTGTAGATTTATCTAAATATCTTTGTCTTACTCCTAAAAACTAAATATTTGAGCGGAAATGTGCTGCTAAGAAAGACTATTTCAGTTTCAGTCAGACTGTACATCAGGACCAATGGCACAAAGTGTGTTTCCATCCAACTGTTGTTATTTATATATTCAATTTGCACAATAATTACATGGAAAAAGCATTGATTAAGAATATGAAATATTCCAAACACATTTCTAAGCTTAAAATATGTTGCTTGCTCATTTTGAATGAATGCATTGGAAAGAGATTTAGGCTGCATCTATACCAGGGATCTCAAACTCATTTTCTTTAGGGCCCACATTCAGCCTGATTTGATGTCCAATGGGCTGGACCGGGAAAAAGAAAACATAAATAACCTATTTAAAAAAATGACAACTCCACATTTTTGTCATTGTGTTAATGCAAAAACACTCATTAAATTAAGAAAATACTTTTATAAATTATCCAAATATTTAAAAAAGTTGCATTTCATAAGGAAAATAAGGGCAATTTTAACAATATTCTGCCTCAACTTATCATTAGTCCATGTGTTTTATGATGAATCAGTTCTACAAAGACACTAAACTTTTAGTAACAGAAGCAGAAAATGGTTTGAATTGTGTCTAATTTTCTTTAGACATTTCTGGTTGTTCACATTTTATTGTTATGGGATACTTCGTAAAAAGGTAAATAATTTCCTAATTTAATATTTTTTGCAGTCAAACACTGAGACAAATTGGAAGTTATCATTTATAGACAAAGAAAAATTGTAAAAGAAAACATGAAGTCATTTAATAGGTTATTATGCTCTTCATCCCTCAGGCCGCATTGGAACTGTCGGCAGGCCGCATTTGGCCCCCGGGCCGCATGTTTGAGACCCCTGATCTATACGGAGATGATCGGAAGAGAAGACATAAAACTGGCATCTCATCTGAACCCTTTTATAAGCATTTACACAAGCCTTGTAAATACTGTAACAAATTATCTACAGGCTGTAGATGGTGCTGTGATAGAACGCTGCAGATTTGAGCGTTTTTGACAATGACATGGAAACAGTGGATAGTTTTCACTCTGGAATGCGTCTTCAGATTTTTGCATTTTCAACCTGTAAAAACTCAATGTTCATGTAAACAAAAAGCACTTCTGGCAAAATATTTTGTCTTTTTTTTTTTTAGCCGTAGTCATCCTCAGTAAATGACACCTTAGTGAGTAACTAGAAAAGCACTCCGAGAGTGCAAACCTCCGCCAAGGTCCCTTCAAATGATGTTTTTGCCAGTTTGTTTGTCTGTCTGTGTCTGTTAGTTAGCAAGATAAGTCAAAATCTTATGGACGATTCTTGATCAAATTTACAGGGTAGGTTGGTAATGGGGGGGGGGGGATCTGGAAATTATAAGATTTTGGTGGTGATCTGGGGGAGGGGAGGGGGGGGGTCAAGATTACTCAATTAGTTATACACGGATTTTGATTAAATTCTCCAGGACGTGTTGGGAATGTCGCAAGGAACAAATGATTACATTATGGTGGTGATCCGGAAGAGATCCTAGATTCTGGATCACTTTGAAATGTATTCTCCATTTACTGCAATGTAAAATTTCAAAGTGATCCAGAATCCAGGTTCTCTTCCAGATCACCACCAAAATCTAATTTCTTCTACATCTCCTTATTACCAACCTACCCTGAAAATGTCATCAAAATCAGTCCATCATTTTTTGAGTTATCTTACAAAACCTACAGACAGACAGACTCTGGCAAAAACAAAACCTCCTTGGCTGATGTTATTATGTGTTCGTGCATTTGTGGACCAATGAGGAGACTGCAACATTTGATGAATAAATACAGGAAATAGATGCTGCCTAGATGGTTGATAAAAAAACCCAGTATGCATAGATGTGTGCAAAAACAAGTCTTACCTGTCCAAACTTCTGTCAGTCCAGTTCACGAAGTATGTTATTTGATGAAATTCTACATGTCATTCATAACTGGATTTATGTAATGTCTTGCAAATGACAAAAGATAATTGTTGTGAACAGACAGGAGAATGATATTTATATAGAAACAACCCACGAGCCAATACAGTATGTCAACCAGTAGTGGTATATTTACAGACATGTCAATACAGTATATAATTTCTTACCATTAGTAGCTAATTATTCCAATACACAAATGATATATGAGGTGTTCTAGGTAATATGATTAACTGGGATGCATTCCAGGTTCAGTTAAATTCAGTTTTATTTATAGAGCATCAGCATCATGATTTGCTCTTATCTCACAACTGAAATAAATTAGGGTTTACAATAGCGAACAGAGAACAAAGCTCAGAGAAGGAGTGCACGGCCACAGCAGGGATTGAAAATGTCCTTTATGGAAGAAAAAACATGGGTTAGAAATGGGCTCCAGGTAGGCGGCCATCTGTTTGGACCAGGTGGGGTGAGTGGAAAGAGGAGAGAGAGAAGCACAGAGAAGAAGTAACAAACAACACAGACACTGTACCATGCAGTTAAATATAAGCAAAGATCGATAATTGTGTAAGAAAATATTGTTTCCGTTATATATTGCAATGTTTAATTTCATGATACTGTATCGTAGAAGACTGTAAAAGAAAAAAAAAATTACTGTATTGATATTTTTAGGTAATTATTACAATAGAATAGAGGTTCATGTGTTGGTTTTTATTGTGTGGATTTTTTTGGTAGTATTGTCAACTCCAACATTGTTTCACCACTAAAACCCATGTCTGTGTTTTGATATAACCTTTTGATCTATTTTGAGAAAATGCCTATCAGTCAAGTAAATATGTGAAAAATGTAAAAAAAAAAAATAGAGCAGAATATTATGATAGATGCTGATAAATTGCTAAGGAAAGATAAGATGTGGAGAAAAATTCCTTTGGAAGTCTTTGCAAATGTAGTTCTAGACTATGGGTCAGTAACCTTTTCAATTTAAAGAGTCACTTAAGGACAGAAATAGAAAAACTAAACTGTCTGGAGCCAAATACTACATTTATATCAGTGGCAGTTTAAGAAGCTCTTCAAGATTAGTTTGTACAAAATATGTGGAGAATAAATCACAGTTTCAGTGCATTTACAGAACAAAAGAAAACGTGATATTTGTCATTATTTTTGTTTGGTAGTAAAAATCATCTGGTGTGTGATGACTTTCCTTACAACGAAGAATACAGACATAACATTAAAAAGTAGTTTGCTTTTACTTCTGTTACCACTACTCTATGTTTCCTTAAAATAATTTGGAGTATAGTCTACTTTTTACAACTGCATTACATCACAATCATCTAATGGTTGCAGCAATAATACAAACGTGTAAAAAAACAAAAACAAAACAAATGTTATTTATTTATTTTCATATGGTTTTTGATAAAGCCACATTGAGCCATTGGAAAAGGGCCCAAGAGCCATATGTGGCCCCAGAGCCACACGTTGCCTACCCCTGTTCAAGATCTAAAGTACTAGGGCTAATGACACAAATAAGAAAAAATAGGAATAATCAATGATTTATTAAAGGACTAGATGGTAAGTTTCCCAAAATATGAGATGTGGACTGCACAGGAAATGATCCCAGGTGGTCCACACCCTGTAAGAAGTAGGGGCACATCCTCCATTGTATTCCCAAAATACTAAGATAAAAACACACTAAAACATAATAAAAGCCTAAAAAATACTAAGATAAGCACAATAAAATATAATCAAAGCTACAAATACTAAGATGAAAACACAATAAAACATAATAAAAGCCTAAAAAATACTAAGATAAGCACAATAAAATATAATCAAAGCTACAAATACTAAGATAAAAACACAATAAAACATAATAGAAGGTACAAATTAAAAGATAAAGATGCTAAGATAAAAAACACAATAAAACATAATAAAAAGCTACAAATTAAGAGATATAAATACAAGGATAAAAACACAATAAAACATACTATAAGTTTGGTTTATGAAAAGGACTATTAAGGTGAAACCTTTATTGATAAGTGTTGTCAGGAACAACAAACTCCGCCCCTTCGCAAACATTTTACCTGATCTGCTCTATGTCTTGGCATTGCAAAAACCCATTTTTGGTGACTATGACCTTTGACCTACATTCCCCAAAATTTCATAAGATCTCTTCTGGACCACCTTGCACCTTTTCTTCCAGTAGTTTTTGCATAAAGTTGCTGACAAACAAAAAAACAACAACAAAGACTTCGGTCAAAATGTGATATTCTTATCATTTTTAGAGTTTTGGACTTTTATTTTGAAAAGTTGTCATCATTCTGTCATTCATGAAAAGTTTGGTATGAATGTTGAGTCATGTCTCATAAGTTTATAACAGTTGCTATGAATGTGTTAGGAACTCATCCGACAAGTAAAGTGTTCCCGAAAACTCAAGATAAGTCTGGGGTCAAAATGTGAAATTCTTACAATTAACAAGAGAATAGGTTTTAGTCCAAATGAATATTGGTCTCAGATCTACCAGATCTACATCCAAACACTGTCTGCACATTATGATCCATTCACTTTACAGGTTCTTTCTAGTGGAATATTTACTAATCCACTGTATACATGTACATAAACCACCAAATATGTGCAATAACACACCATAAAAACCTGAGCTAACAAGCACTTTAGCCATTTATTTTCTGATTCATCTGATTAAAAATATTCATGATTTAGCACATTTAATGTCTGAAGCAGATACTTTCTAAAAATTGTAGATCAGTGTTATAGTTAAGGTAATACTTACTAATACACTATCTTACCAAAAGTATTTGCACATCTGCCTTGACTTGCATATGAACTTGACATCGCATTCTTAATCCATACAGTCATATGGGTTCACCCTTTGCAGCTACAATAGCTTCAACTCTTCTGGGAAGGTTTTCCACAAGGTTTAGGAGTGTGTTTATGGGACCATTCCTCCCAGAAGCATTTGTCAGAACACACACTGACGTTGGACCGAAGGCCTGGCTCTCAGTGTGTGCTCTAATCAGGACTCTTTTCAGGTCAACCAAATTCATCCACATCAAATTTTCTCACCTATGTCTTTATGAACCTTACTTGACGCACTACTGTTCCCACAAACTTGGCAGCATGAAAATATCCAAAGTCTCTCTCTCTCTCTCTCTCTCTCTCTCTCTCACACACACACACACACACATACAGACAGACAATAGCAGAATACAGAAATGTCATATTAAACTCCATAGATTAAGAATGGGATGTCACTTGAGTGTATTTCAAGGCAGGTGGTAATATAGTGTGCTTATTCTCTCAACTTAAAATCACCAGATTTAAAAGAAAGACATTTGGTTTATCTGTGAGTGCAACAGAACGGGTGATATATGGACCCAAGATGCAAAACTCTGAGGCTCCAGGTGCGATTTGCAGTCTTTATTAAATGATGAGGAAAAGCACGGATGAGGTCCGTCCGTACGGGACACCGAGAGTGTTATCCAGGTACGTAGCAGGGTCACGCCGAGGGTCCGAGGTCTGATGAGGCACCGAGGGGAGGCAAGGCAAAACTCCTGGTCCAAAAACAAGCTTAGGGTCAGTACCCAAAAAATCCACACAATGACAGACAAGGGGTAAGCAGAGATCAGAATCCGAAAACCAAAACAAGAAATCAAAAGGTAACCAGAGGTAAATGTATACTTACTCATAAGTCGCATAACGCAGACAGATTCGCACCAGACAAACACACAGATTGCTTATTTATACTCTTCTGACAGCTGTCACCAATGATGTGAAAATTAATGGAGGCGGGGAAAACACTGGTGACAGGAATTAAAGGAGGAAACGTGAACATGAACCCACATAACAAAATAAAAACAACAACAGAAACGGTAAAAAGACATACAAAAACTAGACATAAACATGACACCAGATGTAGGATCCATGATACTGAGTTCAGTTTCTAAATGTGAAAAATGCAACTGATACATTTCCAGTGTAGACGTGGTGTCAGCCATGAACTCTAGCCCCTCCCCCTCCTCCAGCTCTTCCTCTTTGCTTATACATCTCTATAAGTGGTGAGGGTCACAGTACCAGTCGCTGTCACTTAAACTAAGTGGTCTAATGGATACGCCTTCAACAAGCACCAACAGCCTTTTGTCACTCTTGTATCTACAAACACAACAATGGTGGAGAGGAAATAGTTAAGTGACACCTTTTTACGTGTGAAATCTGCAGATGATTGACGGCTGCTTTTGAAAGAGGCACCCAATGAAGCTTAATGTAGGTTCTCTATATCTTGATCTCGTCTTTTATCAGTGTCTCTCTGCACTTGAGGATTCACGTCTGAAAATTTATGTTTGACTAGACGCTAAAAGGGAAACTCCATTTATGTTACGGATCATAATCAGTTTATTGGTCATGGGATATTCCTGTGCATCATGTGAAATAGAGCCCCAAGCTTTGGATGGAGCTCTTTAAAGTCACTGAAAATGACACCAGTGTCATGGCCATTGTTTGTCCTTGTCTGTGAATTTAACACATTTAGAGCCATAGACTTATCCCCATATTAGCTGAGAAGAAGACTCATTAAATAAAGTTAATATGGTAGATGCCCGATTTTCTGTTGTTCCTAAGGAGGACTAAAAGTGCCAAGATTGAATAAATAAATAAATAAATATGTTATAAATTAATTAAAACCGGAATTAAATTGATAATCTGTTATTAAATGTGTCATTCATTCTTTAAAATACCAATTAATTTTCAGTAAAAAAAACCTCGTATATAACACGTAGCCCAGCAACCAATCTCTGCAGCGTTCAACATGACGTAAGTGCAGGGGTTGAACCTTCAACCCGCCCATTGTTGTCGAAGTGGCGTGGAAATAGTGACTCCCGATTTTGGACACAGCCTGAGTCTAGAGGTTAATAGCGCCACCCAGTGTATGGGAATGTGTTCACAAGTTCTGCATCAATTATCTGGTATCCATTTGACTTGACTTGATATGCAGGCGAACCAATCAGGTGATAAGACCCACCCACCGATATTGATGGGCAAGGTTGACAGATAAAATAAATTCATAATCCACTGCAACACAAGGACAATGTAATAATGAATTAATTAGTGAAATAATAATAATAATATATTATTTACCTAAAATGACTTGGTATTTTAATTAAATAATCACACTCTTAACACATTTATGTATTGAATTCCAATTTTAATTAATTAATGACATATTGAATGACTTATTTCATGATGTATTTATTTTATTTTGGCACTTTTAATCCTCCATTGTTTTCTGGTGATGAAGCCATTCTCCAGTTAACATGGATTACGGTTTGCTTTTCTCCTTTGTAGGATTCATTTTGGCAGATTGTGACGTTGAACTGTGAAACAAAACAATGACTGTTTGGCACAAGTTCAGTCAATCTGGTGACAAAGTGACTCGGGCGCAGCTTTGCTTGTAGTGTCAGACCGATCTGACTGTGATTTGACCCAGAGAAGGCGTCCTCCAGGAGAGGTGTTGCCTGGAGCCACTTTGCAGTTTATTCCTAGAGGTCTGACACGAACTTGCTGACAAATAATGCTGCCATCTTATGCTTTTGGCCAGATAATATATAGCACCTGCTTCTGGTGTTGTGCTCAATGCATCTAAGAATGAACAAAGTCAATATTGTCACATGGCTTTTTGCATTATATTATGGTGCCTGTTAGGACTAAACAATATATTAAAAAAAATATTATCACAATAATACAATAATGTGTAATAATTATATCACAAAGATGTGTAACCATTTATTTATTTATTTATTTATTTCTATTAATGTTCTGTTTCTCAGAGTGGTTTTCTTTATCTCTCTAACATACTTTATTTTTTTCTGGCAAAAACAGTTGAAGTAATGCTACTGCTGTTGCTGAATGCAAATTTAGTTTTTAATGTTGAAAAAATGGGAATATTTTCATTTCAAGTTTGGGAAAGGGTTGAGCACGTATATTTAAAGATGTAATTTTTATATGCAGTATTTACTAAACCAGGTATATTGTTTTATTAAAGGTGTTAGGTAAATGGTGGTACTTTTGTTACTAGGAAATGCATCCATGTCATTTACACACTAATATATGTGAATAAAATGACAAAATATTTGATGACGTTTGTGTCTGAAGGTCTACAGTTGCAGTATTACCATGTTCTTAGACAAAACTGTGTAATTGATACAATAGTACAGTATTTTGTCTTAAATGATAAATAATTGACTAAGCATACAGTAAAAACAAAGCTCATTTTAACATTGTTGATGAACATGTTTCTTGGTAGATGAAATTGCTTTAGGTGAACAGGAAATAATGCAATATTATTATTATATTATCACAATGCTGTACACTTATATCACATATCGCAAGTTTTGCCAATACCCAGCAGCCATAGTTTTTGCCTGTCACTGAAGTAACAAATGGATTTATGCAATTTTCTTCCTCTTTTACTGTGTATTTTTCCTTTTTTTAATTTTATCTTATGGACCTAGTTTCTGTGCACTTAATAAAGCTTTATTGAATGAATGTGAGACCAAAGCTTTAGTAAAATACAAACTCCTCTGTCACGTCAAACAGATAAAGCTTTACAATAAGTATAGTACGACTCTTTTCCTACATTTTTCTCTGATGATGTTGCTCCAGTTTTGAATGAATAGTAAAATAGTAACTAGTGATCAACCGGTATGGATTTTTTGGTGTGAATACCAGTTATTAAATCTAATATTTATCCATCCATCCATCCATCCATCCATCCATCCATCCATCCATCCATCCATCCATCCATCCATCCATCCATCCATCCATCCATCCATCCATCCATCCATCCATCCATCCATCCATCCATCTATCCTTTTTTTGTTCTTTCTTCTATTATTCCATCTATCTATCTATCTATCTATCTATCTATCTATCTATCTATCTATCTATCTATCTATCTATCTATCTATCTATCTATCTATCTATCTATCTATCTATCTATCTATCTATCTATCTATCTATCTATCCATCCATCCCTCCATCCATCTATCCATCCATCCATCCACCCATCCATCCATCCATCCATCCCTCCATCCCTCCACCCATCCATCCATCCATCCATCCATCCATCCATCCATCCATCCATCCATCCATCCATCCATCCATCCATCCATCCATCCATCCATCCCTCCATCCCTCCATCCATCCATCCATCCATCCATCCATCCATCCATCCATCCATCCAGCTCCCCTGGAAATGAATGGTCCTTCCTCTGGTTTTCTAAAGGTGCAGAGCTGTGGAGAAACCACATGACACTGATGCAGGAAAGGGTTTTGATGAAGAGTGTTGTTTTGCAGCACCGACTTTGGTTCTGCATGAATCGGAAAGAGAATGAAAGCAGTGGCGAAACAGTTGACTGCATGTAATTATAGAACCGGTCCATTTTGTTGTAGCTGCATCCCAGAATAATTCTACCACTCATGTTTCCTCTCTCTCATCTTCGACTCCCGCTGTGATAGAGTCACATCCAATGTAGCGGCCGATTAAGTGTGTACACTCCTGACTACTACTGTCTGGCATGCTACATGACATTCATGAATATTGTGTTCCCCAGAACCTGCTGCAGACATCCTATTGTGCAGATGTTTCACTGATAGGGTGTCTATGATCTCTGGCCCTGCAGCACAGAGACACAACACAGATGGTTTCCTCTTTCCCCTCATCACTGTGTTTAGATTGGAATTAGCTGCTGCACTTCATCAATTATGCAGCGAGGCAGCCTCTGTCTCCTCATCTGCATGCTGATCCCTTTTCTCTTTGAAATAAAGTGCCAGGCTGTTCCCTGATAGAAGGGTTTTACTCAGCATGGAGGAGGAAATCATGACTCCACTCATCTCACTTAATGGTATATTTAACAATTTTGAAAATACTGCAACTGATTTAATTCAAATGACCCTTTTCTCTGTTGCTATTTCATCTACCAGAATCTAAAAACACCTTTCATTGGTTTTTGATACAGCTTCTTGTACCATTTTCCAACTTGCCTCTATCAATGTTATTTCACATTATGCTGCTATTGTTACAACCGTCATGTAAATTGATTTATAAAGGTTGTTTTACCACCTCAGCTAAATGTTTCCTCGGGGAAAAACCCTGCAAAGTCAAACGTTGTATGCCCTTCATTAAAAACAGACCGCCTCTGCTCTCTTCTACCTGCTTTTGTTTGTCAAATAAAATGGCCATTAAATACAAGAACCATTTCCAGCATAGTTTTAATCAAATAGTCTCTCATTTTGTTTATCAACTTTTAGGTCTGAACAAATATGAAGACATTTTCAGATAAACAGTCAAGTGATGTCAATTTATTCATGGTCTGGGATTTTTATATAGTGTGATAGAAATATTGTTCACAGTGGAACAGACATTTAACCCTCAAAGATCTAAAGCATCTACCAATATGAAATACTCAATGACCTATAATCATATCAATGTATCTTTGCTTTGTAGCAGATTTTGATTTTGATTTTCTTTTGTTCTTTTTATATGAATGATCAGTAGTGAACATTGAAACGGTCACCTTCTGAAACACTGATTCACCAGTTTTAAAAGCTTGTTTTTGTTTAAAATTTTAGTCAAAAATGCCATTTTTTTTCTTTCAGTTTTCTTTGTTTTGATACAATAACCATTGAATTTACGCTGAGCTTTTATAAACATCTACATGTTCAGTTAACCACATATAGGAAAATATGTGATTTTTACTGAAAACTGCAAAATGAAGGGGAAATATAATAAATGGTGACAGGTTACTTTAGAATGGTTAGATGTAGAGAACAAAATTATTTGGAAGTAACCCAAAAAAAACATGAAAAACAACCCTTTATTGCTACTAAAGGGCAAAGGATGTTCAAAAATAAATATGTTGGCTTAAGAAAAGCTGAAGTTGCAGATGCAGCTTAGTTAATAAAACATGCAATTTCTGCGAAACATGGTTGAGAAATTCACCACTGAAATACAACGAGAGTAAAAATAGCTTTACGTGCAACAGAAGTTGCCATTGTCCTTCAGTTCCCTGGAGTGGTGTGCAGATTTTAGACCAAGTTGAAATTGTACAGATTCATTTTGTAAAGTAAAATAACATGGTCCATTTTTACTATAGTTTTAGTTTCTAACAGCAGGACGGTAAGCACTACCTGTGTACGTCATTCTGAATGAATGTAATTGTGCAGCTGACCTGGGATCAGACAAAAGGTCTTGCCACTCTCTTTGGGAGAGGCACAGGGAGATAATGTACAGCCTCTTTCCCTGTAGGCTACATATCCATCCCAACCTTGATAAAAAATGAGTTTGATCCTCTTTTTTTTTTAAACTCCCAGTCAGTCGATTATGCATATGAAGCTCTGTGAAATTAGCCTCTTTTGTTTGATTCTTGCGTTCTTCTTTTACCATTTGAATTGGCTCGATTATACAACAAAAAATCAGGCTAATCCTTACATCCCTGTACGCCTGCCTCCACCCGCTCCTCTGTCTCCCTCTGTCTCTCTTGCTGGATTTCCTCTGTTTTTCTGTCTTGCTGTGGGGGAAACAAAGGGAACAAAAGAATGAGAGGAGACAGTAAGCTTCTCATCCACTGTAGTGAGTGGAGTGGAGCTCTCAATAGAGTGCTGGGCAGACTGGGTGGACTGGAGCTGATCTGAGAACTAGGCCAGAGGATTGTTGACAGAGTCCAGAGTCAGGACTAGATGAAACAGAGGATTACTGAAGAGGAAAAAGGGGAAAACTGGTCAATATGGTGCACTTTACCAGGGGTGAAGGATTATTATCTGAAGGGATGCAGGGTGAAGGAAAGGGCCACTGTAAACTGGTTGGACTGGAAAACCATTGGAAGTGTTTTACCTTCTTGTGAAAAGTGGTTGTAACAGCAAACAGATGATTAAAGGAGTCATTTCATTAATATTGCTGTGTTCCCCATTGTTATTGAATGCATTTTGTGTTGGTTCGATTAGAAAAAAATGTCTGGATTGTTTTGTTTCCAGCTGTTTTTCACGGTAGAAAAATTACTTGAGGTCAAACAACAGAGTTTACTGGTACTTCTACAAACATGTCCATGATGTGGTGATGAGGCGTCTCTGATTGGCTCAGAATGCGTGAAGGAACACTCCCTGCTCCCGTCTCACTCTCTGTGTGTTTACCTTTACCAGAGTAGCATCCAGCTAGGTTTCGTGCTGTCGCTTGTTTTGAAAACGTACAGGGAAAAACATGCTTTACTTACACAGAGAACACATGAACCAATTCGATCCGCCATTTTTTTCCAGTTTGTGCAGCAGCTACTGTGTGGCGCCGTCTTCTTTTGTAGATGCTAATGCTAATGCTACTTCAGATTCGCTGTAATAGGGGACGAGCATAACCCCACGTGGGTGACGCTAATGTCATTGTGACGTGTAGTGGACAGGCTTTTTCTGAGTGTCTCTTTTCTTTGTGTTGTTTTCTATGAATGGGAAATACAGCCAGTGGAGGTGACACACCACACAGCAAACGCAGCCTGAGTTGGTAACTCGGGGTGACCCATCAGATTCCAAAAGGAGCATGGAAAAGTGGTTTTCAGCAGAATGGCACCTTTAAATTAAAGATTAATTATTAAATATTTACAGTCTACTGTCAAAATTGCAATATACTTCCATGTGTCCATCCCTTCTGAACAAGATACAAATGTGTCAGAATCATTTCGTGTACCCTTCAGTGTAGAAAAAAATAAATAATTAAACTATATGGCACTTTTAGGACATGCATGTTGAAAAATGACATTAAAACATAATAGTATTCTAAACAGAAGTTCTGCACATCATCAGGGGCATCTTTACCACAGATGGATGGACCACTTTATGGACAAAAATACTGCAGTGTTACCCCTAGTGTATTACAGACCTGGTGGACCACCAGGTCTTGATTACCCCCCCACTGGGCTAAGTGTCACTATTTATTTATTTTGGATAAATGTATACATGTTACAATTAGTGATACCAACCATGATGTTAACTTGAATGTTAATAATGTAATTTCATAGTTTGGCTCAGCTCTGGATATAGATTTAAATGTCTGTATAATAAAGTGTAAATGTACCCTTTGTGCTTCCTTGACATGTTTTCTGTTAAATAAATAATAATCAAGCCTCAATATGACAAATCATTATTTTAATAATGTTACTTTGTGGATTCTGTCATTGGCAGAGTGTGTGTTTTTATTAGCAGTTGGTGTAAGTATTAATAAATATTGTACAGTAACACATAATGGATAGAATTTCATATTTCTTGTCAACTTTTAATGTAATTTTATTTATGAATAAACATAGTAGGCCACCGCTGTTCTGGGACACTTCATATACACTGGTTGTAGAATTTTACTTTCCTGTTGATTCGAAGTGGCTTCAGGATCAAATATTCCTGTCAACTTTTGTCAGTTTTTCCTTTATCATGATACATTTCAAATCAATATTTCTATTAAGTTTAAAGCTTGACTTTTCTTCTTGAGTGAGACCTGAAGGAACCAGATAGTTGTGGTTAAAAATGAATTTTTTTTTTATAAAAACAAAGCATTTTATAGATTTTTAGGTACCGTACACAAAAAGATTAAAGATGAAATAGAAATTATTATCATCATATTCATCACAATATGAAATTATTGTATTATATTTCAGCCCTATGCTATTAATGAAATTCAATGCATCCTAATAGTTTTGTCCATATAGTGTAACTGTCATTAGAACAAACTGTGAGTCTGGTGGATGTGGTCTCTCTTCTCTCATCATTGACAGTAGCACTACAGCAGTAGTAGGATACAGCTGATTGACAGCTGGTGCACCGTCGTCATGTACCAGGTGGAACATTGTTCTGTTCTGCATTGATGAGTCGACCAAATACATTACAGTGATTATGTAGTTCAAAGAATAGAACATTACATAACAACCAAAACCAAAGAGTTCAGAATGTGTGCACGTACAGTACCAATACTGTACGTACTCCAATACTCTATATAAGGTTTTTTCACTCTTAAACAAAACCAACAGCAATGTTGGTTCTGAAACAACGAGCTTTAACCAACTTCTGTAGTGAACTAGTAATATTGAAAAATATGGGGAAATTAAGCTAGGTAGGTTAACAAATGAAAACTTACTCAAACTTTGAATTAATGCAGTATTTTTGTTCATTCAAGACATGTAAAACAAGTGCAGTGCCCCTCACATGTATTGTTATGTCATCATGTTTATGTGTGTGGTCATGTAGCATATTCAACCTAATGTGATGTAAAGTGAGCCGCCCCAGTAAAATGTTACAAATAATTGGATAAAATTGTATAAAATAAAGTCAACACCAAAGTTTTTTGTTTTTTGGAAAAAAAAGCAGAATTCCACAATAAAAATGTTTACATCTACAAACTGTACTTGAACATAACAAGAGCAAATATGAAGAACCTGTAAATTGTTGAGAAAAATAAGTACAATGTTGACAATATTATGCTTTAGTCTATCATTTCTACATGTAGATCATAATTTACAGATCACAGTAGATCCACAAATATCCACAACATTTAGTAACGGGCTGAATATTGATAAAATTCCACAGACATTTCAAGTTATTCCCATTTTATTTTTTGTGAAAGGCTAGTACTTTTTGTACTTTAAAAAACTAAATAAATTTTACACTACAACAAAAAGGGGGTGGCATGGTGGTGCAGTGGTTAGCACTCATGCCTCACAGCAAGAAGGACCGTAGTTTGAATCCCACGCCAGACCTTTCTGTGTGGAGTTTGCATGTTCTCCTCGTGACTGCGTTAGTTTTCTCCAGGTACTCCGGTTTCCTCCCATCATCCAAACACATGCACTGATAGGTTCATTGGTTAATCTACATTGTCCATAGGTGTGAATGTGAGAGTGATTGTTTGTCTATATATGTTCAGCCCTGAGATGAACTGGAGATTCATACAGGGTGTACCCCGCCTTTACCCATTGTAGCTGGATTAGGCCCCCAGTGACCCTAGCGAGGATAAAGCGGGTTCAGACAGCAAGACAAGAGCTTGAAAGTAATCTTGGTAAGATTTCTTGAAATAAGATTTTCAAGATCTTTGGTCTAAAATTAAGTTCTTATATCCCCAGTGACCCCTGTGACCCTAGTGAGGATAAAGCGGGTTCATATGATGAGTACGAGTACCATTAGTTTTAGGTTGGTTTCCATTTTTTATAGGTTATTATTTGTTATGTTTTACTCATCTCATCTACTTTAGATTTATGTAAACTAAATTGATTTTAACTTTTTTGATTGTTAACATCGTTAGTATAATGTTTGCATTTCACACATTCATTCCAGGGGCCAGATTGGAGCTTTTAGTGGGCCGGATATGGCCCCCGGGGCCTTATGTTTGACACCTGTGTTCTATCACATCCCTCATGTATGTCGACATTAGGGATGATATAGTCTTGCTTGCTTTGCTCAACTTTAACTGGCATGGCAGGAGTACATTGCATGGACTAATGAAGAGAAAATGCTCAGATAAAGGAGCTGCGTGAGGGTAATGTAATTCTGTGGAGAGCAGGGATTGTCACTGGAAGGAAGGAAGGAAGAACTGGGGAAGGGAAGATTCTTTGTGGGGGAGCATCCAGATCACGTACCAAAACCTTGTGGGTGTGTCTGTAAACGTTGCCTTTACCTTGAAAAGACATAGATCTCGCCTGTTATGTGTTACTGTGGCACTTCTATGATTTAAACTCACATTATCCTGAGTTGAACTTTGTGCAAATGCAAGTTATTCATCCTCCCTAGACGCAATATGCCAGACTTCATGCAAAATAGATGGAAGCCGTGCAGCTCCATAGCTCACTACAGGCAGCCTCGCTTTATGCTGAGAGAGATAGTGATAAAAGAGGGAGGAAGGAAGGAAGGGAGGGTATTAGAGGAGAATGAAAGGTGAAGTATTGAGGTGAAGGTAAAAATTAAAATGACGAAAATTGCACACAGCCTTTAACCTAAGTGTTTGTGGAGTGGGATATCTCATGAAGGGGTCATTTAGAAAAGCAAGGAGGAAGTAGAGTTAAAACGCATATTTAGCCGCGATATGTTTACACTGGGATGAATCCGGTCGTGTCTTTGTGTGTATGTGTGTGCGTAAGAGGTAATCATGCATGCCCTGCTGAGTTCTATTATTTTTTCTGACACAGGAAGTGGTGATGTAATAGCAGGCTATCCAAAAGCTTTTTCACATACTCAGTGTCTGCAGAACTGTGTCGCTCACATGCTGATGTATTTGCCCCATAGCTACTGTGATTTCCAAGTTCTGAACTCACTGGAGAGCAGTGGTTATAGTCACAGCTTTTGCCAGAGATACAGTAGACACACACTTGTAAACACATTTCTGAAGTATAATATTCACAAACAGACATCTTTGTTACATACACAGTGACATAATTGGACCCTTGGCTTGTCTGTTTCGGTGCTATTATGTTTTTAGTGTTCAAATAAGATAAGCTAAAGGATACTTAGACATAAGCTAGAAATGACCTGAGGCGCGATCTTTATAAGTGCTAGCTTTTCATTAAATTGTACATGTTAAGCAAAACTCCCAAACATGCTTACAGTACTATCTACTGTGTACTGTAGTGTTGGTTCATTACTCATAATCAGCTGCAGGGTTAATGACACTTTTTTTTTTTTTTTTGTGTACATTTTCAGCAAAGCTGTGAGGTCATTCAGGATAAATGCCATTACATTTTGATGAATTAAGGTCAAAGGGTCAAAGGTCAAGGTTACCAAAATGTGTTTTCACAATAATAAGAGATACAGCAAATCAGGTAAAATGTTTGCGAGGGCTGGGGTTTGTTATGCCTGGCACCACTTGTTAGTTAGTTTTATATTTTGTATATATTCACAAGTATTGTATAATTGCAATGCTAAAAAAATATCCCATTTTGACTTATACTGTGGAAGTCTACACATCTTAATGTCACTTTATTTCAATCACTCAATCCATCAGAGTTTATTTATGTAGTTGCGTTGATTTTGACTGTTTTGCTTTGTCCAACCTCAAAATTGCTAAAATTGAGTCTACTTGCTGAGTTATTGAAGAAAATGCAGATTATTGATGCGTTTGTGTGCGTTTCTCACTCAAACTCAAACAGACAGGCTTAAACTAGCATAAATAATACAAAACCTTCAGGAAAAAAATTGATAGCTATCTTCCTTTTTGCAGTTTTTAGTAATTTTCTATGCACAGTGAATTGAAAAAAATCACCATGCAATTGGATAGATCGTGTTTAAATACATCCCGATAGAAATAAGTACAAAAATAAAGTGGAAAAAAAAAACCCAAACTCGAATATAACTGCTGAGTGAAGTAATTCTTGTGTAATTTGTTTCTTAGTTATTTAATTCACTGTTAATGTAAATCATTTAAAATCTCATATGTGGCATGTCACATATGACAGGTCTATTTTTAAGACTAATAACAGCTGTCATATTAGCATATACAGTCTATAATTGGAGGTACCATGGTGCAGTGGTTAGCAATTTACATCTTAGCAAGAATGTTCCATGTTTGACCTTCACTTCTGTCTGTGCTGTAAGGTTTCCTCTGGGTCCTTCATGTGTCCCCACCATTAAAAACAGGTACATTTAGGTGAATTCACCTGTCAGCTCACCTTACCACAAAGCTATTGAAGATTTTGCTTTCGCTATTTTTTTGAAGTATGTCATTTAATTTCACATAGGAGGCATTAAATTTCATCTGGGTAGCCTACGGTTAATGAAAAACATATGTCTGGATTTTTTTCTTTGCTAGTTATTTATTTAGCTAGTGTTGTTTGATTTCATAAAGCTGTTGTGTGTCTAACAGTGCAGGAATCACACTGCAGGGGGCAGTGTGTCCTTTTAGCATCATTTACGTCATTGAGTAGAACACATGAAGAAGAAGAAGTGGTTGGAACAGGCATACGTGAACATAAACCTAGACGGGGAAGTGCATGTTCAGTCCTAACATTTGAATTTACTCTAAGCTTTCATGAACATCAGTGACTTAAATCTATAGTATTGATCTTTAGTATTGAAGGTGCTAAACATACACTTAATTAAAAAAAAAAGAATGTGTAAAAAGTCATCTTTTTAGTCAGCTGGTCTACCAGGATTAAAACAATTTTATTTACTATTAGTTCCATGTGATCCTTCTATTAAGTTCTAAGTTATTTACATCTATTTGTTTTTGTTCTTTGTTCTACAACTTTCTATTGATTTATTAATAATTTTATCATTATGTTTAATTATTACTATTATAATTTATGCTATTGTTCTTTAAATTTTTGTCCTCATTTTCTGTAAAAATGTTTTGCTTGTATATATGGTTGTCAATGATTCTAGGACCACAATGTAATAATAATAATACTAATACTAATACTAATAATAATAATAATAATAATAATAATAATAATAATAATAATAATAATAATAATAATAATAATAATAATAATAATAATGTTTATTAAATCAAATGTAGGGAAATTCTTAATTTTCAATCAAAAATACAGAATGTAGAAAATTTTATTATAACACTGGTCTACAAGTAAAATAAAACTAATGAAATGTTCCCACATGTGTGTTACTGATAAAGAAAACTCAAGTCTTAAATGCTGGTTGGCTCAAGTTTCCAAGATAAGTCTGGGGTCAAAATGTGAAATTCTTAGAATGAACAAGAGAATAGGTTTTAGTCCAAAGGAATATTGGTGTCAGATCTACCAGATCTACTTCCAAACACAGTCTGCACATAATGATTTATTCACTTTACAGGTTCTTTCTTGTGGAATATTTACGAATCCATTATATAACACCATATATGTGGAATAACACACCATAAAAACCTGACCTAACAAGCCCTTTAGTCATTTATTTTCTGATTGATCTGATTTAATATATCTAGGATTTAGCACATTTAAAGGTGTCATTCTGCTGAAAAACACTTTTCCACGCTCCTTTTGCAATCTGATGGGTCACCCCTACTTACCAACACAGCTGCCTTTGACAGTGTTTGTCGCCTCCACTGGCTGCATACCGCATTCACAGAAAACAACGAGAGGAAAAAGGGACCCAGAAAAAGCCGGTCTGCCTGACGTCAGATGGACTTAAGCGTCACCTGCGTGGGGTAAATACTGTCCCCGGCAGCGAGTCTGAAATAGCATTAGCATTAGCATCTACAAGAGAAGACGGCACCACAGTAGCTGCTGCCCAAACTGGAAAAAAATGGCGGATCAAACTGGCTCATGTGCTCTCTGTGGAAATACAGCTTCCCTGCATGTGTTCAGAACAAGCATCGGCACAAAACCTTGCTGGATGCTACTTGGGTAAAGGTAAATACATACACAGCGAGAAGGTAGGGGGGAGTGTTCCTTCACACATTCTGAGCCAATCAGAGACGCCTCGTGACCACGGCAAACTCTGTTGTTCGACCTCAAGTGCAAAAACAGCTTGAAAAAAAATCAACACACAATGTATTCAATAACAATGGAGAACACAGCAATATTAATTAAATAACCATGGAATGACTCATTTAATGTCTGAAGCAGATAGTTTCTAAACAAAACTGTAGAGCAGTGTAATAAATAATTATCAATTGCTTCGGAAAGGTAAATTGTAGAGAGCAGTTCCAATGGAAGACACCATAAAAATGATTTGAGAGTTCTTCGAGGGTTCAAATAGAGGGGGGTGGGCAATCAATTTAGCTGATAGTTAACTGGTTCACAAATCTACACCACATCATCACCCACACACACTCAGTCTTGACTTGGTCACTTGCCACCATGAGCTTTTACTGGATAGAGATACCCAAAATATGCTAATGAGCCACCGAGGCTTCTCATATGTATGTGTGTGTGTGTGTGTGTGTGTGTGTGTAAGGAGGAGGGCGTCACTTTACGTTATCTCCCATCCACACTACTTAAGCTTCATAGGGCACTTCAAACAGATTGGAAGGGGAGGGAGCAGCATGTATGCCATGGGTGCAGAGGGGGTAGCTTTCCATACTGAGGGGAAATAGGACTGTGATTTCAGACCAAATTAAGCCACATCAAACAGGCCAGATGAAAGAGTAACAGCCCGTTACTGTCTGTGCCAGTCTAACATCGTGATAGGATGGGCCACCCCTCACCCCCCACTACACACACACACACACACACACACACACACACACACACACACACACACACACACACACACAGACAGACACAGACACAGATCCATGCATATTTCATTCCTGCCGTTCTCATTTAATTTTCCCAGCCGTACCTGCATTTTTATTAAATGTTGTTTTTCTGTTTTGTTTTTTCTCATGTTCATGCATGTGTATGTGTATGTGTGTGTGTGTGTGTATGTTTGGCAGAGGTGAGATGGTAGGGGTTCCTGTCAGGGCTGATTTGTGCGTGATTTTCCACCTGTGCTATTTTTGCATATTTTTGTGTACATAATGTCATCACAGAAGAACGTCTACTCTGACAACACCCAAGCACCTGACATAATTATACACCTCACCTTTGATTCTGAATCCAAATTCTGCATCTTTTGTTTTGTTTTTGTTTGTTTTTTTACCATTTTTCAAACGTGCTGAAATGTGCTATTTTTCTTTCTTCACCTCTCCTTTTCTTTCCATCCCAGTGAGGATGCATCACACTGTCGTAAATACAGACGCTCAAACCCCTCCCCAACACACACACACACAGAATTTGCACACATTTAACAGGGTTATAGGTTAACCTGGATGAAGTGTAATGTAATATGTGCTAAGGCTGGGGGTGTGCGATAGAGGAGGGGTAAGAGGATGGGGGAGCAGCATCCATTAGAGACACAGCCTCAGCTTTGAATAGTGATAGCAACCCTCACTGCTCTAGTCAAACCCTTTGATGCAGCCTGATGCCAGTGGCTGTCAAGTGTTCTGCATGTGTGTGTGTGTGTGTGTGTGTGTATGTATGTGTTTGAGTAGATGGATTAGATGGCTGCAATGGGAGGAAAAAGGAAGGATTTCTGCTCTTTTTTGGGGGGTGGGTGGGGTTGTTAGTCTGGATGGGGGAAGAAAAATAGGCGAGAAGTGCCGTACCAAAGGAGTATACAGGAGAGACAGGGTTAAGGTGTGTGTGTGTGTGTGTGTGTATTCCTGTCTTTCTGGGGACATTGATATGTTTATGCAGTCACACCATGGGGACCTCTGACACTATGGGGACCAATATTCAGGTTAAATGTAAATAGAAATAATGTGGTCTTATAAATACATTAATTTGTTTTTGCTGGAGGTCCCCATAAAACATGAGTGAATCAGGTGCAAAGTGAAATGTGTATTTTTCAAAGTTTTGAATATATGTTTACGTAAAAAAGGATACATTTTTATGTATTATTTTTTTATTTTTTAAATAATATTTTTTAATTTATTCTTTTTTTAATTTTATACTCTAATTTTGATTTTAGATAAAAAAAAAAAAAAGAAAATGTGTGTTCATTCACTATCCAATGTCTAAACTTGGTCCTTATGAGACATGTAAACGAGTGTGTGTGTGTGTGTGTGTGTGTGTGTGTGTGTGTGTGTGTGTGTGCGTGCGCGTGTGTGTGTATGTGTGTTAGGGGAATAGGGAATTAGATTTATGACAGGAGAGGTAGAGGTAGAGACATATATTATTAAGGTATCGAGGTAGAGGACAGGAACAAAGGGTGTGACTTACAGAAAGTCTGTATTAATCCATAAAAGCTTTATTGTCTGATGTAAATAAGTAATTGCATATGTAAGTATTAGCCATAGAGACTGAGAAAAAAATGTAACAGACAACATTAAAATGTAGAAAATCAGTGTTACATCTGGGTTGATCGTTTTTTTTTTTAGATTTAGGTAGAATGCTAAGGGTTAATAATAACAATTACCATAGATAAAACAGACAGAGATTAAATTTATAATTATCCTTCATGGTTATTTTTACAGTGGTGTAACATTGTTTTATATTTTTTAGAAAGTATCTGCTTCAGACATTAAATATGCTAATACGATGAATTAGTAAACAAATGAATTTAGTGCTGGTTAGTTCATGATTTTAATAAATATGATGGTGTGTTATTCCACATATATGGTGGTTTATGTACATGTATACAATGGATTTGTAAATATTCCACTAGAAAGAACCTGTAAAGTGAATGGATCATAATGTGCAGACAGTGTTTTAAAGTAGATCTGGTAGATCTGAGACCAATATTCCTTTGGACTAAAACCTATTCTGTTGTTCATTCTAAGAATTATCTGTAACACATGTGGGAACATTTGATTAGTTTTATTCTGGAAGCATTTTACTTGTAGACCAGTGTAATCAATGGACATTTTAATTAAAACAGCGTCCCAAAGTAATGAAATGTTTATTAAAACCCAAAATGTGTTTTTTTTTGGAAAACAAACCAATGATATCCAGTAGGGCATTAACAACTTCAGTCAACTTATCCATCAATTAAGTCAGAGTCGAATTGACGTGTTGTGATGATGTCATCATATTGTCAGTGGAGAAACAACACAGACACGCGGCTAACCCAACCCCCCCCCCCCCAACAAAAAAACACAGGGACATACGTCTGTCCAGCAATGAGCAACTTGTATTAAAGTTCACTTCAGTGTAACAATGTCCACTGACAAGACACAAACATCAACATTTTAACCCCAACAAAACAAAGAGTTAGCAAAGAGTTTTCTGTTAAATGTAACTGAACAACATCAGTAGGTGAACATATGTCCACATTTGGTCTTGTTTGTTTTGTTAGCCCACCAAAACTGTCTTACCTGCAGCAGCCGCGTCTTGTTTAATCTGACTGTGTGTACGTGGAGAGAGAGAGAGAGAGAGAGAGAGAGAGAGAGGGACAGAAAGAATAACATGCGACTTGTCGACTCCTCTAAATTTAAGTTGACTTGTGCTACGGGAGTCGACGTGCCTGTTAATGCTCTAATATCCAGTTTACTGTCATAGTAGAAGAAGGAAATCAGAAAATATTCGCATGAAAAAGAGATGGATTCACATTATTATTATTACTATAATTGATTTACTATTTGACAAATAATCAATTTATTGTTTTTTTGATTAAAAAACCTGGATTTTGCACAGAACCAGTTCTTGTCCACTACAGTTCAGTGTTATCTTTAATATAAGCAGGTATTATATTAAACAGGTGCAGGTCAAGGTCAAGCTAAGATACATATTTATTAAATAAGTCATACATTTTATTACAGATGCCTTAACGTCACAGTATTTATATGTTGTAGCTCCTTGGGATAGGCTAGATTTACAAGTACAAATAATGATAGTTGAGGAATAATTAACAAAATGCTTTTTGATATCTGACAAAAAAAATCTCCATTAGTCTCTAATTGTCCTTAAATGGCCCACTTCAGATGACTTTTTCTGGCTGATTTAATAATTTGTTCAAGTTCTATCTAAACCTATAATATATATATATATATATATATATATATATATATATATATATATATATATATATATATATATATATATATATATATATATATATATATATATATATATATATATATATATATATATATATATATATATATATATACATACATACAGTAGATACTGCTAGATTAATGCAGTAAGAAATATATGCAAACTATAATATTAGTCCAGAATTAGTAAAGAACTTTTAACTCTTAACCTTTTAACTCCTGAGACCTAAGCAATTCCACAGTAAAAAATAAAATGAGCAACAAAATGAACAAAATCTGCCAAAGTGATCAGAACAAAAATGAATATTAAACTAACTAACTGGGCTTTTTCTTTTTCTAAATCAGTTGCTTTTTAACACCTGTACATCAGTTCCATCAACAAAATACTCAGTAAAATAACACAAAAAAACCTTGAATTTTTCAGAATTTTTAAACTAAACCATCCATTCAGAACACATTCAGGGGTTAAAGGGTTAAGGTACAATTACCTCACACTAGAGCTTTAATTAAATATAGGATGTAATTACATGTAATGTACTATTGATTAAATAATTATGAAGCTAGTTTTGTGATTGGAAAGTCAAAGCTGAGAGGGATCAATAAAGTCACCAGTGTTAATGTAACACTGTAAGAGTTAATTTAACACTACTTCAGTGAACATATGATCCCCATCTACAGTGTAAAGTTTTCACTGAACCTAGAGTTACATTTCCAGAGTCAATTTTACACTAGTAGGAGATAATATTTTACACTACAGTAATTAGTGTCACTCAGGTTTTACATTATGAGAGAAGTAACACCTATAGTGTTATTCACATTCAACACTGAATAATTAAGTTTCTGTACTTTTTCATTATGAGGAAGATGTCAGTTTGAGCACAGGTGGGTTCTGGTTGGTGGGTTGGGATTTTTTTTTTTCTTTAATTTTGTTCCATTTGTGTCTCACTTTCCTCATGTTACTAATTATTTTGTCAGTTTGTGGTTAATTTTTGTTCATTTTATTGATGACTTTGGCCATTTTTGTTCATTTTATTGCTTATTCTTAATTCTTTTTCTTGAGAACTGGAGTCTAGTCAGTGACAGAATCAATTTACTTTAACACTGAATTTATAACACTGGCAGTGTAAAACCTGTGTTAACTCCAATTATTTTCAAGCCACTTTGTTACATTTTACTGGGTCCATTCTTGGAATAACTCTGAAAGAACGACTGAATTTTTTTACAATAGTAAATTTACTGTATGGTGTCGGTTCAGAAAGAAAAATAGGATCAGAAACCAGACATTTCAAACAGCAAACTGAGACTTTATGTAACTGTAACCAACACTTATGTTCTCACATTAGCTAGAATCAAATGTTTGTATGTGTTTCTTTTACATCCACAATCACACTTGATGGTACAGTATGATATGAGCAGTACAATCTATTAAGTGATTGTATTTGTTGACATGGTATTGTGTTGTCTGTTTTCTCAGTGCTCCTATCCTGTATGGGAGGACTTCAGCGCCAAGGCCACCAAGCTCCATTCCCAGCTCCGGTAAGTTCTTCTGTCTGTACAATAAAGAAACTGAATACACGACACTCAAAGAATTTGCTTTAACAAAAGACTCAAACCAGTAACTGTTACATCATATTGGAGTGTATACTTAGTATTTTTTTTTCTCCTTTAGAACAGGAAATGAAGCTAAAGCTAAACTAGTTATTCTGCGCTTGCTAGGTATGTTGGAATATAAAGTGAGTAGGGCTGAGGTCTATTCCAGTCCAGACTAAACATGGAAAAGCAGAATGTATTTATTACACTGCAAACAACTGGAAGTAACTACCAGTAAAGCTCCGATTGACCACAATTATAGAGATTTTTAAATACAGGTTGAAAACATTTGTCTTTTGACGTGTCTGTGAGTGAATTATGTAATTTACACTCTTTTCTGACACACCCTAAGATTTTTTTATTGCCCTGTATTGTCATCTAATTCTATTTTCATATTCTAATCTTCTATTTTTTTTATTTCCCTCTAGATGTTTCATTTATCCATGTAAACCACACTGAATTGGCTTTGTGTACAGTATGAAATACAGCATACTGTATAAATAAACCTTCCTTCCCTTTAGTTTATCAGAATGAATAAGGAAGTTAGGGTTAGTCTTTCTTCATTCTGTCAAGAACACAAGCTCTTACCCTGATTTAGGATTTTGTGAAAGAGTGGTTGTGAAAGGTTACATGAAGCCTCATCAGAGTAACTAAATAGTCTGCACTTATATAGCACTTTTCCACCTTCATGGTGCTCAAAGGACTTTACATTCACCCATTCACACACACACCAGGAAGTTTCTAAGGTTCTGTCAGTCCTACTGGGGGCTTAAGTCAGGTTTCAGTGCCTTGCCTAAGGACACTTCGACATGTGGACCGCCAGAGCCGGGACACAAACCGCCAACCTCTCGGTCATTGGGCGACCCACTCTACCAACTGAGCCGCCCTGAGCAGTAGACAAACACTAGAGCAGTGTTTGTCAACCTTGGAGTTGGGGTCAAATGAGGTCACCTAGAATTTCTAGTAATTAATCAAAATAATAATAACAATAAAAAAAAAAAATAAAAAAAAAAAGCTGCAGCTCATTCATAATTCATAGTTTGAGTTATTGTTTGTTCAGTATGAATTGTCAAACTTGCAAATACAGTTTGGACTGACTGTACATATCCTGACCAAAGAAAATAAAATTCTCCCTTTACACTGGCTCTTCAACCTCTGTCCATAATAATACACATTATTTAAACTAAATGTACTCTAAAATTATAACATCATAGTATAGCGAACTATGCACATGATCAAAAATTAATGAATTTTCATGAAAAAAAAGTCTTCATTTTGAATACCTGGGGTTAAAATGGGGTCACGAGCCAAAAAAAAAAGGTTGTGACACACTGAACTGAACTAATTTTCCATTTCCCCAACAGAACCACTGTTCTGGCTGCTGTAGCCTTCCTGGATGCCTTTCAGAAGGTGGCAGACATGGCTACCAACACCAGAGGTAGGATAACAGCTGTGTATAGAATCTATGTTTGAAAATGAAAGCACCAGGGTTCCACTCCGAAAACCCACAGCTCTGGTTCCTGTGTTTTCCTGCTCTGACCGGCCTCCGTATGGCAGCACTATTAGGATTCCTATTATGTTGTTGAGATATTATCAAGCAGCCTGCTAAATTCTGCTTTGACTGATCAAAGTATTTCCAGCAGCCTAAAGGTACAGTTTGTTCCTATCTTCAAAGCAGCTTCACTGCAGTGTTTACAGAGACAAAAAAAGAAAAACCCGACAGAAGTATCTCGGAATGGTTTATAAAAGCTATATTTTCAACAGCGTGTGTGAAAAATGATATGTTTTAATTAGATTTCCCAATGCAATGAGACGACTATACCTGTATTAGAATGTGTCTCAGGTTTCTGGAGGCTAACAGCAGTGTCTGGAGGCTCCAGTTGTGTTTTTTTTGGGGACCAAATTTGACAAATGTAAACAATACAAAACATAAAGAGATCACTGATCTTTTGTACGTTACTGAGGAAACAGTTTTCAGTTCTGGCTTTAGTGGAAATTACTATTAATTTGACCATCCCTAATCTCTCTCGACCTCTATTTGTGGGACAAACTGCCATTATAATAGATGTCTCTCATTTGGTATTTTGCTGATGTTGCTGTCCAACATATTGCATCAACTCTGCCTACATTCAACAATGGAAATCAATTAGGTGTTTTTTTTTTATGTGTGTTTGTGTGAATTTTCACTTCTGAATTTTGTACAATTATAGTGAATGGATTGTTTTTTGTTTTTTTGTGCTTGACCCTCTTTTTAGTTTCAGCGTGGGCTAAAAGCATTGCACTAGCTTTAACAGAATGTGGGTAAGGTCAGACAAACACTCACTACCCACTGGAGGCTATCTGAATACTACCAGGGAGAGAGCAGAATGAAGAAGATGACCGAGGCTGGAATAAAGGGAATTTCTACTCCTATTGTTGCTTATTAGGTGCAGCTGCTAGACAGTGTATGTAATGGGGATCTGTGTGTGTGTGTGTGTGTGTGTGTGTGTGGCCCCAGGTGGGCTCCTATAGAGGAGGATACAGGAAGAGGCTCATGCTGCGTTTACAGGCCAGACAGGAAATCACAAAGCTCTGTCAGCTCATTACACATGCCACTAACGCTGATATACACACACAAACAAACACACACACACACACACACACACACATATATATATATATATATATATATATATATATATATATATATATATATATATATATATAAAGACAAAAATACAGCATAAATGATGTTGGCACGAAGACGCAGGCTGTGCATCAGAAGCTCTTTGTACTTTCTCTATCATGAGTCATTCCTATTTGAATCCATTTGTCAGATTGCTGTACAATTGCTGCTCTTTCTCAGTATGTGATGTTCTCTAATAGATTTGTTAAATGGATGGAAGCAGGAGACGGCACCAATAATGAGGCTCTCTGTCTTCTTGCCATTTGCTATATCAATGTGCCACTTATTACACTGTGCATGTGTGTGTGTGTGTGTGTGTGTGTGTGTGTGTACGCATCAAACCCTGAAGGGTACTGATGATCCTGAGCTCGGCTCTTGTACCGCCGCTCCATTTATAAACTTAGACCGGCTGTGTTTCCATCCAACAGTACAGCAAATATTATGCCAGCTGAATTACACTGAATGGAGAAGCTGCAGAATATAACCTGTGGAATACAACTGGAATTCATGAGGTTGGAAACTTTAAAGGGGACATATTTTGCTAAACCCACTTTTATTAGTTTTTGATTCATTTATTTGTGTATTTTGGGAACTATTAATTACAAAAAGCTTCCTGGTGCAACCCCCCCCCCCCCCCCCCCCCCCCCCACACACACACACACACACATTTTACCTGATTTGCCGTACCTCTTATTATTGCGAAAACACAATTTGGGTGACTGTGACCATTGACCTACATTCATCAAAATTAAAATTTAATGGGATCTTATTTTGGACCACCTCGCACCTTTCCTAAAAAAACTTCATGGAAATCGGTCCAGTAGTTTTGGCATAAAGCTGCTGACAGACAAACAGATAAACCAAAAACAGTGATCCTCTCTCCTTTGGGGGATGGGGTAAAAAGTTAGATTTTGAACCCCTCTGGTCCTGCAAAACTATCTTTATATTAATTATATTGATTGGATTTCTACAACACTTTTTAATTCCTGCTGTAATTGTCACGTATATAACTAGAGTAGTTACGTCAATATTTTCACATATAAGGCCAGTAATTTAGCCTTCTGAGACCCTGATTCCTCTGTCAGGGACAAGACTTCCATAGTTTTGCTGAAGAAAAAAGAGAGTCCACTGCAAAGGACATTGCATAAAAATGAAAAAAAAATGCATTTGACAACAAAGGCAATCATTTTAACTAAGAAAAAAGTCAAAACTTGTACTTTTCTGGGTTTCAAGAGGTGAGATCAGTAGTTTTCAAAACCAGTCCTGATGGCTCTGTATCCTGTATGAACCAGCACACCTGGTTCAATGAATGATCAGTTCATCATCAAGCTCTGCAGAAACCTCATAATGATGTAAAGGCTTTCAGGTATTCTGAAAGAGGGACATATATAAAACATGCAGGATACTGGGCCACGAGGACCAGCTTTAAGAACTATTGCTTTAGATGAACAACACTGAAAATATGTCCAAACTTAGCCTAGCCGTGCTGGACTCTTAGCGGCAACACATTAGCTAGAGTTCCCTGAAACTGCCCGACGAATCACAGTGAAGTATAGCCTCAGAGGGCGGGCGTAACAAAGTTAGTCATTCGTAACTTTCCTCCGTGAACTTTCCGGCGTCTAACTACATCATCCTAAAGATTACACTGATTGGTTGTAGTACCATCCTGTTGCATACAGAGGATTTGAAAGACAACCTTTTAGCTCCGCCTCCCCTGCCTATGAAGCGTTCCTAGACCAATACATGTAATGAATAGGGATAGCGTGGCTAGGCTACTCCAAACTTTGAGCTGATTGATTGCCTAAAATGTTCAGTTGTTGGTCGAATGGAAGAGAGGAGCACAGCCAATAACCTGTAGGGGGCGGAGTCATATGCATTTAAAGGCCCAGTGCTCCAAATCACTTTTCTGATGTCATTACTCAGAAATAGGGATCTGTGGAGTTCAATTAATGAAGAGTTCAGAACCAAGCAGAGCATTTACAGCTTAAGTAGATCACAGGGAAATGTTTTAAAATAAGTGTTGCCAAATGATTAAAGTTTGTTATCACATTAATCACAGGGTTTCTTTGGATTAATTTGGATTAATCATGATCAAAACACTGGGGTGAGGGAGAGGTCTGTACTGAAATTTCCAAAATCTAAATGATGAAAAATCTAAAAGATATTCAAGAACTCTGTTAAAATACAGAAAAAACACCAAAAATGTGATAAAATATCTAAAACACATAATAAAATAGGAATATATGTAGAATTACGATGTTTATTCAACAGCTAAGACAGTTTCAACAAAGCGACTATGAACAACTATTCCATTTATTTGCATTAAAATTTGTAAACATATTAATCATGAGGATGAATTAATCTGCATTAATGCATTCATTTGGACAGATTATTGTATTAAAAAATAAAATAAAATAATAATAAAAGTATAAAATAAAACAATAATAAAACATATATATACTTTTTAAAAAAACAAGGCAAAACGAAGCAGATTTATTTGTGTAGTACAATTCATAAATGAGGTACTTCACAGTGCTTTACACAAATGGAAAACAGACACATTAAAAGCACACAATTACAGTACAATTAAACTGGGGCACCGTAAAGGGGATTGTAAACATGACAAATTCATGAGACCCGGCATTCCCTGGGGGCCCATAGAGCAGTGGAGGAGGCCCAGTGGATATAGGTTAGAAATAGTTAAAATTTCGTGTCAGCTCATGTAGTCTGTACAACAGAGGTATAGAAGCCAAGACTCAGACGTCCATTGCGTGTTAAGTTTCACTTTCAGTTTATGTTATGATAGTTACAGAACTTGCAGAACACCCCCCCCCCCCCCCTCCCCCAACCACCACCACCCCATAACTACCACCCTAATCACATGTTTCTTTAACAAAGGGCCCACAATCTTTACCTTTTCTGGGGCCCACAATTGTTAGCAGTGTCCCAACAATTCTAAGAATTATCAATAAACCATAAATAATGAACAATTCAAATGAAGTAATAGAGAAGAGGACAGATAGGACCCTTTCAGTTTCAGATGAACAGAGCCGTTTTCAGCCTGGACTTAAACACTGTCAGAGTCCAGGCCTGTTTAATGTCATCAGAGTTTAGCTGCACTGAACTGAAATGCAACTTCACTCTGTTTCTGTTCAATAACCATGGATCAACAACCTGTTTCTTTGTCATTTCATATTATATTCAATGAGATAGAATCTGATGGGGATTTCTGTTTGCATTCACAGTTCATATGGGCTCTTGTATTCTTGATGTTTGGTTTTTTTCTAATAGCTCAATGAAAAAAACACACCTTTTCCACCTGGATTCATGGTTATTGCACAGAAATGAGCATTTCCAGGAAAATCCATATAGTGCCGTCTTCATAGAACTGTCACATTTTGTGTGTTATTACAAAACTTGTTACATGGATATTAATGATGTGGTATTACTATACATGGATGGCATGGTGGTGGAATGTTTACAGCCAATTGTTATGGTTGATACAAGGTGAATTAGGATGTAGAAAATGCTTAGACCAAATTTCCAAAAGCAACTTAACCCTGGACTTAACCTTATTGCTCATACCAGACTGTAATGTGTGTTACTCATGTAATAGCAATAAATACATCATTATCTGTGCTTCTGACTCACATTAATTTCACTAATATTCCACGTATTTAAATCAATTCCTTTGATGTAATACTTGCTGTGCTGTCATATGGAAACACAGCCAGTTTTAAGTATTTGTCTCGTCTCATTCAAATTGTCTTGTTTAAGGGGTTTATGATCTGTGATTAGTGATGGAACAGTTCAGAGAAAGGTTTCTTTGTTAGGTAAGGGATAGATAATGAAGGAAAAAAAGTGGTTGTTTATTTCAATCTGAGGTGGCAAAGGCTGCACTCTCAATTGTTCATTTAGAGTCAAACAAATTGACTTAAATGGCAAAGCTATTGAATCGCCACCAGATGTAGATGACATGAGAATAAAGAATCAGCCTTCTCCATATGGTATTATAGTTTGGCATTTTCCCTTTGATGATTGATTCTATATGTCTGAACCCTTCCTGCCAAAAATACTTTGGCCACTCTCTGTGAAGGCCATGGCATAACATTCACATCATTTTCATAGCCATTCCCTCATGTTCTATTGATGAAGGAATTGTCCTCTGGAAAAGACCACCCACTGCCATTAGATGTCCCTTTAATTGCTAATAAACCCCTCTGTATTAGCATACATATTAAGCTGCAAATAATATATATCGACGACACTAATTACAAATTATTTAATGGTACCATTGGGAAATAGTCATGTAAAACTAGCCTTGTTAGATGTCTCCAAAAAAATGAAAAACACTGTGTTGAAGTAATAAAAAAAAAAATGTTATGACAAAGTGTGAAAGAGGTAGTTTGGCTTATGTGTGTGTTTGTGTGTGTGAGAAAGATTTAGCAAGGAGGTGAAATCTACCAGGAGGAAATGTGCAAGTGTTTGTGAACTCCCTGGTGTGGGGTGAATTTGAGTGCATTTTTAGATGTGCTCTCCACTCCCCTCACAGCCCAAACATTCATTTTCCCCAGGGTGAACTGCGCATGTGTGTGTGTGTGTGTGTGTGTGAGACAGCATACCACAGTGAAATGGAAGCACATAAACAAACACACGCAATATGGTAGCATCCCATCCCTGATGTGATTTAATATGCACTATTGCGTGTATGTTTGGCTGATGACACTTAGGTTCTCATCTTTAAGTCTGTACGCCTGTGGGCGCATTGTACTTTAGTTACACTTTCTAGTTTTATACTAACATGCAAATCACTTCCCCTATTATGTTAAATTTTATTCATTTCATCCACAAGAGGAAATTGCTGGATAAGGTGGCACTAAAAATACAGATATACATATGATTGAAACGTTGCTAAAATTGCCACAGTCATTGTTTATAGTGCATTTTTCGGCTGATGATATCTGCAGGATTCTGTTACCACCCTTTTCCTCCTCCATAAGGATGCCATCGCCCAGATAGCGATGATATCATACATAGTTTAACAGGGACAACATTGCTTTATCTTCTGGATTTTGATATCCTAACCTCATCACACACTGCTTATGAAAGGGTCAGAGAGTAATTGTTATTGACATCTAGTGGTGAAGGTGTAGGTGGATCAACTCATCATCCTCCATGGAGTAACTGTAGAATGTTTATTATGTCTTACTGTTAAATTAATTTAGTATTTTCTTTTATCTCAGACATATGTGTAGGTATTTCGCACCTGACATTTCTTCACTTAGATTCTCCTAAACCACCTTAACTCTTACACCTTGGGTTGCCAGTTCATCCTAGTTATTTGACAGCATGCTTTTTTAAAATGAAATTTATGTGATCATATTCCTCATTGACCTGTTTCTAGAAAAGTTGTATAACAGCAAAATATCAAACATCTTTAGTCCTGTGTGTCATTGTCATTGTGCTGCTGCTTTTTTTTCCCCCGCCATATATATAATGTGCTTTGCAGATTATATAAAACTTTATATTCCACTTTCTCAGCTTTTACTGTTGTATCCATCACCCCCCTCTCCATCTCTCTTTATGACCATCATGACGATGATGATGATGACAATGATGATGATGGTAATGCCGCCCTACATCTTTCTTGCTCCCTCTCCCCCTCTGTTTTGTCTCTACTGGCTCCCACAGTAACAGCAGTAAAATTCTGGGCTAATCCCGGGACCCTCACTATTGCATACTTAGCACAAGGTGCAGCAATAAACTCCACATGTGTGTGGGTCTGTGTTTCTGAAACCATGGTCTGATGGTACAGAATGTTAAGCATTTTATTGCCAGGCTCTAAGTAAGTAAGGTTTTATAATGAATATCATAAATAATATGTCTAAACACATCCACAGACTCGTGCATATGCATACCCGAAGCTGTTTTCCTTTTTAAAACCACACACAGAGAGTACAGCATGTTCCATTACACATGATTTAAAATGCATGTCTAACAGGATACTTAAATCAACAGCAGAATAATAATTTATCATTTTAACAGTCCATGTTAAGTACAACGAAATACATGTTTTCTCACTGCATATCTTGAGCTCTGTAGTCATCATTAATATATAAATAAGGCTTGTTCATAAGTCTGCCTTTTTATGAGCTGTAGCACCTGTGACTCATCAGAAGAATTTAGAGTTCAGGTCATTTCCAGCCCAAGGCACAGAAGTCTAAGAAGTCTTTAAATGTGGAAAAAGAAGCACACAGGGTTTAAATACTGAACCTTGGTTGTGTCTAGTCAATGAGTTTTGTTGTGTTAAACTCCATCCTTTCAGTTCCTGTCTTCTGTGTATTTGGGACAATTAATGACATCAATTAAAGCCTTGAAAAAATATGGAGGGGGTGCAGTGGTGGTATGAAAAGATGGTAATGATCTGATAGTCTGAGATTGTGACTGACCTTAATTTTTCACATGATGGACATTTCATTGCTTTGTATTATTCATATTATGATATTAAATTGTTTAATGGCAGCATAGTGTAAACTTTTGTTTTTAATGATTGTATTTTTAAGCATTGTACATAAACATCAGAATAACCTTTATAATAAGGTTTGTAGCAATACAATTTCTGGCATACAGTAGCTTGATCGATTAGCGCATTTATTTCAGTCTAACATGTTGAAAACTGAAAGAAAACGTCACATTTATTAAATAGAATTGCAAAAATAGAATAGAAAATTGCAAGTTGAGTTGTGATGTTTCAGACTGTGGATGGATTCCACTTCGTCATATGATCATTTGACAAAATGTGAATCATGCAGCTCTCACATTCACCATTTCTAATTTTAGCTGAAACATCTATGGGAGACTTTGGCTCAGTGTGTTAGACAGTTGTTTCTACCACCACCATCAAAGATTTACATCAGGGAGTGTCTTTTGGAACAGGGATGTCCCTTCCTCTGAGTTCACAGAAGTAATAAACTTCACACCTTATTAAGATCCTTAATGTTAGAGTTAGTTTTCAGTGATCTTAAACTGTACTGTGATTATCAAACTGTATTTTATATAATAAGAGCAGGAACAGGTGTTTGAAGGACAGTGGTGAAGTTTCATTGACACTATTCACATATGTCTGGGACTTAACAAGAGCTTTAACTGCTGTATAAAGGTTAACTTCAAAGGTTAACTCTAACTTTTAAACCAATAGTATTAGCTGATATATAGAAATCACTTTAAATAGTATTATTTTGATTAGTTCTTGTTTTGAACCAAGGCAGCCAGTAAAACAGTTTTCAGTCAAAGTATTTAGTGAATGATAAATACAAAAGCTTCATTATTAAAAATAAAACATCACATCTAATCTACCTGTAAGCAGTCAATTTTCCAGTATAAAAAATTTTAAAGTATTGTAATTCTTTCAGAGTTATTCCAGCAACAGTGTCAAATTTACCCAGATAACATCCAGTGTTGGTGAAAATAATTGGAGTTAACAGAGATTTTACACTGTCAGTGTTATAATAAACTGATTCTCAGAGTTAATTCAACACCAATAATAGTAAGATACATTTTAGTGTTAAAAGATAATGACTCTGAAAAGCCCCGTCCACCAATGTCTGCTCAAACTGAGTGAAAAGTTGGACAGTGAAAAACTGTTTTTCTAAAACTGTTGCTTTTGTTTTTTTGTTTTTTTTCTTCAAACATAATCTGTGCAAAAATTAAGTTACGGTGTCAATGTTGGGTATATGTTCTAAATCAGCACTCTTTGGAGTAATTTATTTATGTACATAGTGTTAAGTAGGTTTAACACTGGGAAAGTTATTTCTTCACATTATGGGTGTCACTTCTCACAAAGTATAAAACTTGATAAACACAAATTAGTGTAAAATATTAACTCTTATTAGTGTAAAGTTGACTTTGAAAATGTAACTCTAGGCTCAGTGTGAATTTTACACTCTGTACAGTAGATTGGGACCATATTTTCACTGACGTAGTGCTATATTAACACTGGTGATTTTACTGTGTAACCATCATCATCTTTTTACAATTTTGAGTGAAACTAAGAAAAAAAAAATGAAAAAACTGCAACTGTTTATGAACAAAAACTCTTTTTGATCAATTGTTTTAGGTATGTTGAGAGGCTATACATCACCCTATGTATATTTATCTGTTAATGAGGTTTCATCTTCTCTAATGTTACTTTAATGCAGTGCTGTTTCACATGCATTAGCTGAGGTTTGTTGGATATATTGAAACATTTTTAAGTGCCGCACTGCATTTCATCGAGCCCGTGTTCGCTCTCGAGCTGTTTTCGAGACGTAGAACCACGTCATCCTGATGCTGTTTGGATTATTTGCTGTACAGCTGATAAAAAAGGAAGTTGTTTCCTTTGGAGCAGGAAAAGAACAAGAGTGATTATTTCTTATGCTTCATGGCACTAAACAAGAAGTGGATAGAAATAGAGGTACAGTTTATCTCAGCAGCAGATGGTGGAAAGCAGAGAAAGCAGGCTGGAAAACTCATTTCCAACATGTTTATCTTCATCTGCGAAGCCAAAGGAAGAGAGCTGGGGGGCAGGAAGCAATGAAGTTTATGGGAAATGTGGTTTTGATTTTGAAGAAATGCTACCACTAATAATACCGCTGGTGTGACAGTGGCTCCCAGTGATCGTAGACCATGGTCTCATGTGTGTACGTTGATTTTAGCGAATTACAACTTGAATCTGACAAGGCTTTATTTGCACTGAAAACTGCTATTCACAGCACATTTAAAGCTTAATATAAAGAAGAAGAGTATGTTGATTTGGCATAAACAGGGGCCCTAATTTGAGGCATAGTAGCATAGTGTGTAGAGAGAAGCATTAAATTGTTTAAATAGTAAAATGATAGAGGCGAACAGATGAGGATTGTTAAGAAATGGAGGGATGACTGTATGAAAAGACAGAGAAACGTCCATGCATGAGAGAGCTCTGAGCGCAGCAAGTAATAAAGACAGAGGAAGGACAGAGGACTGTTGTGAAGAAGTGTTGCGCTGCAGGCCTGTGCTGTCGCTGTGGATACCAGCATCAGTGAAGTGACTGAAGAATAATGTGGGAGACACAATGGGAGACAGAGAAGTGGCCATGGCATAATGTGGCAGAAGACAGAAATGAAGTAGCACTATCATCGAAATAAAAACTGGGATGAGGGAAACGGGAGTAAAATCATTATCTGTAATGTGATTTGACTTTGGACATTTTATGTGTTTTGAACATTCAGTTTGGCAAAAGAGATATTGTTGAGGCGTCACATACTCTTTCACTCAGAAATGCATACGTGTCTTGTTTGTGTTTATGTGTTGAAGTTTGTATAGGTGTTGGTTCATACAATTGCATGTCAAAGCCATTAACATGAAGAAAAAACATTATATATAGCCTTTTTATATTTATTATTTTATATATATATATATAGAGAGAGAGAGAGGGAGAGAGAGAGAGAGAGAGAGAGAGAGAGAGAAAATTGCTTTACTTTTCTATTCTATATCATTTTTGATTCTTTTTTTCATTTACATCTTGTATCTTGTACCTATATTACCTATATTGCAAAAAAATACAACTACACCTAATCAAGTGTAAAAGAAACAACCTGTTCTACAAAATAAAGTGTTACTGTTATATCTGCAAACCATACATAAATGTAAAATCAGTGTTTTTCAGCCCAAAATATAGGTCACATCAGCATCAATGGGTGGCACAGTGGTGCAGTGGTTAGCATTAGTACCTCAGCAAGAAGGACCCTGGTACGATTCCCACACCAGACCTTTCTGTGTGGAGTTTGCATGTTCTCCTCGTGTCTGCGTGGGTTTTCTCCAGGTACTCTGGTTTCCTCTCATCATCCAAACACATGCACTGATAGGTTCATTTGTTAATTAAATTGTCCATAGGTGTGAATGTGAGAGTGATTGTTTGTCTATATATGTTCAGCCCTGAGATGAACTGGAGACTCATACAAGGTCTACCCCGCCTTCACCCATTGTAGCTGGATTAGACCCCCAGTGACCCTCGTGAGGATAAAGCTGGTTCAGATGATGAGAGAGAGAGAGAGAGAGAGAGAGAGAGAGAGAGAGAGAGACATCAGCATTAATCTTATGTTTATAGCAATGCCATAGTGTTTTAAATACTCACATCTCCTGTCAACTGCATGTAAGATTATGTATATAAAACAATGGTTATGTTTATACACCAACAGCTTTTGCTCATGGTTAAGAAAATATAATAAGACATGGTGTTAAACAGAAAACTTCCCCATTTAAACAAGTTTGGGATTCAGATTATGACACTATCCCTACACTGTAATGTCTTCATGTCACTCTCATTCTACTGACCTGTAATTACAGACAGTGGCGAAAGCATGCCTTAGACATTTTTTAAAGAAAGTACACTGTACACTGTACTCTTTCTTTGTTTATGAGTATATTTTAATATTCAGTGATGTACAAATATATAGAATTACTTCACTTACTCAGTATATGTAGTGATATCTGCCTGTAACCCTCCCTGTTTACTTGTGGATGTTTTGTGCTTGTCTCTCACATTTGTGAAATACCAATAAAAAGTGAATTACAAAAAAGAAAGTACACTGTTATACTGTACACTGTACACTGTTTAATTAAATATTTGTACTAAATGTGATTTCATCTGGATAGATAAAGTGCACCTGATCAAAGGTGAGTACTGGTTACTGTAGAAATAGGAATAAAAAGATGAATGTATGTGAATGATTGAATTGAATGAATGATTTGAACTTTGTTGGTAACAGTGTGACATCATAGAGGTAAGAAAAGGAACAAAATAAGTGCGTCAAAATAAGTGCGTTGTGAGGTTATTGCATCTTTAACCTTTGACCCCTAAAATCTGGCCAGTTCATGAGATATTAATGTTATTAAAAGAAAGGGAGGGGCAACAGACCAAGCGGACCAAAAGAGCGGGCAGTGTCTCTATGGACAAATCCTCTTATAGAGATGCATGCTAGCGTCTCTATAATGTCTGTCGTAATACTGAACCGTAACCAAAGGGCTTTTATATGCAACTTAGTGTTTAGATCCATCTCCATCTTCAGTTTATGGTGGGAGCATCCTGGAGTTTTTGTGTTCTTAGTTCAACTCACCTTGAAAAAAGAAAAAGTTCTGGATCCTTCATTGTTGAATTAGGTTAAGATTACAAATATCCATAGTTTGTAGAAATATACGAATGCAACATTATTCATCTGGTGACCAGGTTAGAAAAAAAAATTGTGCAATTAAATAAATATGAAAACTCATGAAAAATGCAAGGCTATTATAAACGTAGTGTGTGTTCATTCGGTGTAATAAAAAGCGTTTAACATGTTCTCATTAAGTAGCTGTCTGCCTGGCAGGGCAGCCTCCATGCTGGCTGCACTGATGACTCCCAGTGCGGGAGGAAGAGAGGTAACACTCAGATGTGAGGCCACTTAAGCTAATACAGATACACTAACACACACACACACACACACACACACACCCACACACACATGCAACTCAGCAAGAGAGGTTTCCCTTATTCAGCTCGCAGCATGGCACCCCCCTGTAAGGACCACCTGCTAGTTAATACACACACACACACAATTCTAATATGCATGTGTATTAGCTTGCAGGCATGTGTGTGTAAACATAGTCATTGTGCAGAGTATGCCAAGCAGTTGTGACCACACACACACACACACACACATACATACACACACATAACCTATTAAAATGGCATGTAATTAGAACATTGGCTATTGCACCAAATAAACACACAAAAGGTGTACCGTAAAAAAAAAAAAGGAAACATCTGACTGATTATTTAACGGTACATCATGACTAAAAGTTGACTGTATATGTTCTATGTTTGTGGAATTCATCTCAACCTTATCAGTCTCTGACTCTGACATGAATCTGCTGTCCCTTCAACCAATCGCAGACAAGTGGGATCACTTTTACGAGCACGGTTGCCAGGCAACACGGAGAGAGAGACAGAGAGAGAGAGAGAGAGAGAGAGAGAGAGAGAGAGTGTGTGTGAGAAAAAGAAGGAAGTGGTGGCAGAGAAAAAATAGCCATGTTGTTGCCAAGAGGAGAGGAGAAATCTGAGCAAGGCAGCTTAATTGCATTTCACAGATAGCATGCCATTCATGGTGAACTGGAGATCCATTTGATCTGGTACAGTTGAACACGCCACCAAAACCTTTGAACTGGGGGATGTGTGCTATGCATGTCCCAGTTAGCAGCAGGATGAGTCAGCTATTGACCTTACCTTAACCCTACTGAGGCAGCAGACAAATCATTACAACCACTAATTAAAAGCTGATTATCTTCTTTTTTCGACGTTCAGCTTTGGTTTCTCTGACTGCACTTGAATGCAGCAGGTGTCACTGTGTTAAATATCCATAATATGAAAGAAAGACCATGACGATGAAAGTCACATGACTGATAACCTCTGACTAGAACAGAAAATGGCTTTTATTTTTTGTCTGTCTGTCTTTCTTTCTTTTTTCCTTCATGCTGTACTTCCTTTGTTTCTTTGCTTCTTTCTTTCTTTCTTTCTTTCTTTCTTTCTTTCTTTCTTTCTTTCTTTCTTTCTTTCTTTCTTTCTTTCTTTCTTTCTTTCTTTCTTTCTTTCTTTCTTTCTTTCTTTCCTTCTGTAAGTAGGCCATGGTTAAGAGGCCTGTTGTTGTGGAGGGCTACAAAAACAACATTATTGTCTTTAATTAAGCCTCAGCCACAGTGAGCATCAATTTCCCTCCCTCCAGACCCCCCCCTCCTCCTCCTCCTCCTCCCATTCCCATCCTGTTTTCTCTCCCTCCCTTCCTCCCTCTTCCACTAAGCTTTTTTCTCACCCATCCAACACTTCAGCCTCTCCCCTTAAACCCTCATCACTCACTCCCTAAACGCTCCTCTCTGCGTCCCTCCTCTGTTATTCCCTCTCTGATCCCGCTTCCTTCCCAACACGTTTCTCACATCAGACCTTCCATTCCCTTCATTCCCAGTCCTCCTCTGCCCTCCTCTTTCCCTCCATCCTTCTCTGGGTCTTTGGCAGCTCTCTAAGGACATTTCCTCATGTCACAGTGCAGCATTGTCCCAGAGGTCAACGACACAAGCCATGCTCTGTTGCACACACACACACATGCAGTGCAGCATGGGAAGCTGGGCTCACTGAGTCTTACTGCTCCAAGGCCAAGTCCTGTTTAATGAGACAAGAGGCTGGAGTGAGGTTCTGGTATGCATGTGAAAGTGTGAGAGTGCGTGTGCATACAGTAGCGTCGGGGCTTGTGTTTGTTTGTCTTTACTTTCTGAATGACACGGCTGAGATTCTCCCACAAACATCTCACCTCACTCTTCAAGATCCGTCCTGTCTTTGTTGACCGGTTTGTCAAATTACAGAAGAACGGCAGCACTTAGAGAGAAAGAGGACGGATGTGTGTTCATGTGTGCTCAGAGTTAGTGAAAGCTAGGTGTTAATCCGCAGCATTAACAGCCATCAGCCAGGCGTGATAACTGGTGTGGCTGCTGCTGGCTCAGCTCTACACCCCGACCCTTGTATACTTGTTAGCCCCCTCCTCTGGGTATGGTTATTCTGTAAATTTTGTCCACACTCCGAATCTCAGGAAAAAAAAAATGTTCACTGTAACAAATTATGTGCCCTTGAATCTTTTGTTGCAGCTTTGAGTCGACCACATTTCATTGAGGAAAGAAATGTCCAAAATATGTGTTATTGTTTTATGTAGGGTCTTGCATCATTGTGAGCCCACCCCCACCTCACATATACGCAGTATTAACCCATAAAGACCCAAACAGCCACCAGTGACCAAAATAATCTGCTGCTCTAAACTGTTTAGTACGATCGATCCTTTAATCCTGTCAATACATTTAAATAAATGGTGTAAAAGTCAGTTATTCATCTTTTCATAGTCATCAGATATGACCCATTTGGATGTTCAGAAGCTCCACAGTTACCATGGACGTACTGTCATCTTCTACAAAATTGATTCACCAGTAAAACCCATGCAATTAGGTCAATGGACCCGTTTACATGAGAGTTTTTATTCCTGTTTAATTCAGAATAAAGGTTAATTCCTCTTTAAGATGTCCATGTAAACACCTAATTTCACTTCAAAATGACTATTTAATTCCAAATAATGTCACTGGTTTATTCTTAATACTGAATTCAATAATTCCTCTGACATGTAAACAGTTTATTCCTCTTTAACATTATTCCTGTCATTCTGCACATGCTCCAGGTCTTGTCGCGATGACGCATATATTCTGCGCTGCCGGCATTAGCATGTTGATTCAGTTGAGCTGATACGTTTTAAATGTTACAAAAATAACATGTAGTATCTATCTCTGTATTTCTATGTTGCCAGTTGAAATTAAAGCAAAAGACGAACTGAACACGATTTTTTTCCTTCCGGTAGGCATTGAGACATTAAGACATTATGTCCAATCAGAACCCTCTGTGCCTCCAGCTCTTAAAGCACAATTAACTAGAGCGGAATACCCCTGTTTCCATGGAAACCTTTATTCAGAATGAACATTTCCATGTAAACGCGAAGAAAATAGCTTTAATTTCAAATTATTTTATTCAGAATAAATAATACTGAATTAAAAAAACTTCATATAAACATAGCCAATGACATGGGATGGGCACGCTCTTGTTTTATCTTTAATTACTGATATATTTGTTGAAAAAAATAAAGTTTTTCTTGAGATATCCCTGTTTTACATATAACAACCTCTACATGTAATATTATCATGATGATTAAAGTACATGAACAGTAAATTAAAAATAGGTAAATATCAGATTTTCACAAAAAAAAAAATCTAAATATCGAGGATAATATTAAATCACTGAAGAACTGTTAAATATGTACAGAAATTAACTTGGGAACTTTGATTAAAGTCACACTGGGTTTTTATTGATTAAGCAACATCAGGCCAAATTAGCCTTGGCACATCTACTGTTTTTGTGGAACAATATAGGATAAGCATATATACAAAACATATTTAAAAACATTATTCTGTGTCCTATATGTCCTACATGACTCTATAATTCATTTAGGATAAAAAAAAAAGGATACTATTCATGAATACAGTCACACCCTGTACGATACATACTAAACACTGCATACATTTACACTGTATATCATATGCTGTTTTTATAGCCATATACTGTATGTGAAAATTAATGCAGTGTAATATATAGTTACATGACCAACAGGTTAATCTCCATGGTTTCAAATTTACAGTGATTAGCATCATGTTCCTGCAGAATAATATGCATGAAAACATTTGATCTTAATAAAATTGTCCATACCGTCTACTAGTACCAGTTGCTACTTGTCTTAATTTATGTACAGTTATAATATTTTATGTTGAAAATAATGTGTACACTAGTTGTGTATTTTTGTTACAATGTTCATTGTAAGTAAATATTGAGCTTTGACAAAGCATGTGGAACTCATGTACTACTAAATATGATGGTAATGCATCATGTGACGCACACTCGATTCATTTTGTCAAACTCAGTATGCCAGTAATATGTCTGTTTCAGTTGTGTATTCCACGTCTTCCTCATTCATGATCTGAATTCATAGACATGCAAATTAAACTCCAAATCACACGTCATTTAGCTCCAAAGTAGAGGATTTTTACTCACATGTGATACAGAAATGTGAATCAGGCTTTTATATATGCATACATAAACACACAGGTGCAATATATATCTATAATATATATCATACATACATCATTGCATGTATATCAGCTTGATTGTACAACAGGATTTCGGCGTAAAGGCATTAATTGTGCTAATGACATTAATGATGTCCCTGTTCTGTTTAAACATACACAAAGATAAGGACCTGCTACTACACTGAATTCACCTTTTTTTTGCTTATATTGACACCTGTGCTTTTCTTTTTTCCTTCATTTAAAAAGGTCTAAATCACTGAGATTGTCCTGCATCACATCACGACATGACTGAAGTGTCGTATTATATTACAAGGACCCACTTGGATGGAACATACATGCTTTATTTTTGTTTTGTGTGTAGTGTGTTTACACGGTGTGTGATGAAGGCAGAGCTTGGTTGCTCTGTGTGTGCGTTATCCTTTTTCATTCATTTTGTTCCCCTACCCTTCAACCCTGTCTCGCTGCTCTGCAGTCCTCCTGCTGGGTGCGTTGCCATGGCAACTGTGGCACTCACAGATGACATTGTGGTATGTTTTTTTTTTTTTTTTTTCCTAACCCCTTATTCTTCATCATGCTTTTTCATGTGTCATTAATAAACCGTATGAGAGCATGGGAGATTTTTTTTTATATTTTTTTTATTTTTTATTTCCCAGTGCATTTTATCTTGTATAAGATCATGGGATACAGTTCACCTCATTAGATGATTCGTTGGCATTAAACACCACACTATTTTAAAACAAACATAATGTATTCTGTGCACAAAAAGGCCAATTGCACTCTTCAACCAGCTGATAAGAACACATTACTTGTTGAGGCATGTCAGGCTCTCTTGAAGTTGATGAAAGCAGCGTTGAAGGGAGGCAAAGTGAGAACCAGAGAAATTAGCATAAACAACAGAACAGTGTTTCCCACAGCTACTTGACCTTCTGCCAGCCAGTCTACTGGAAACTAAACTTCTCAAAGGCAAGGTCTCTCCTCCTGACTGTGATGGAGAGTATGAGAAAAGAAAAAAAAAAATAGTGAAACATATAAACGGAGAGAAATGGTGACATTGAATCATCTATCTGTAAAATATAGTGTTACTGTCAGAGTCATGACCCATTGTTCTATCATTCTGCCAATTTCACTCTGATCCGCTTGACTAATGTTGCATCTGCAGGGGGTCAGGAGTGCTCAGAGAGCCAGAGGATACCCATGATGCCCAGACTACATTACCCACAATGCTATATTTAGACCACTGCAGTGTGTGACTCAGCACAGCCAAGCCTAACTCTGATCTGGCAACACTTGGAATGCTGCCACAGCATATGAACAGTGATGTAAAGAATTCAGATGTTAATGTTCACTTAATTAACCATATAAACCTGTTCATGCTACGTCTTCATAAACCCTCCTGATTAAAGATGTAACTTACAGGATTATAGTGTACGATGCGATAATGAGTGGAATTTAAAGCCTCCTGTTTACCTGTAAATGCATATCTTATGTTTGCAGAACATAAGCATTAGATGTAACAGGCATTACACTTTGATCATAAAAAGGATTAGTAGACATTCTGACGTGTATGTGCTTCTATAAAATCTTGAGGAATTTTCCCATACAATTTTTTTTCCCTTTAGCATGACCCAGATGTAGGCAAACAGAGATGAGCTGTTGCAGGCCAGAGTGAAAGATGATTATAAATCAGTCTTGTTTGGTTTGGGTTTTTAGGTTTTGCTTCAGTCGTACGTCATAGATGGTGATGCTGAGTTGCAGTGTTTTTATTCAAATCTGTTAGATGATATTATTGAATATTAAATCGGTGAGTAATATGGTTGTTATCATTATTAGCACACCGTTATGTCATCGTCACTTTCACTACCTACTGACTGTGTCATAGAGAACAAGTGAAAGCACCAAAGACAGAGTGTGTCATCTGCGTTTGGTCGCTTAGCACTTAGATGATTATAATAGCAAGTATTTTATAAAATACATAGTACTCAGAGTCATGGCAACACATCTGAAATCAACTGAAAAAGCTGAAAAATCTCCCAAAATGTTACCATATATGAACTTACCTGCAGAGGGTGTGATTTATCACCTATCCCTCCACCAGTGACCAGGGGGCAAAAGAGAAAAAGGAAACATATTGGTGTAAAAAAGTGTTTTGGTCTGGTTTCTGTACTAATTCATGACACCTACAAAACTTATATGTCAGTATTTGATCAAAGTTTATCTTGAGCTTTTTGGATTTTATTCAATGTTCGCACTGCTGCCACAGACTACATTCAAAATAACTTAACAAGTGATTCCAGGCAAAGTAAAAAACATTTTACCTGAATTGCTCTGTCTCATCTCAATGTGAAAGCACACTTTTGGTGATTGTGAGCTTGACCTTTGACCTACATTCACCAAAATTTTATGGCATCTATTCTGGACCACCTCACAACTTTCCTGAAAATTTCATGGAAATTGGTCCCATAGGTTTGTGTAAAGTTGCTGACAAATAGACAGACAGACAAAGAGACAGACAAAAATACCCGTCTCCCCTTTCAGAGGACAGGGTTATAAAATAATTGATTGATCAGTATTTATTGGTAGTTTTGTCATTGTGTTTAAATGTACATTTACTGGATAGCAGAGTGAATAATCTGGTATAATCTGGTCATGTTTACTCATACAACCAATTTTTTTTTCTGGTTGGATGAATTCAATGGTGAGTTATCTGAAGGTCAGAAAGATCAGCAACAGTCAGTGACTTCTATGCATCCACAAACACCACCTTAAACAATACATTACCGATCACCTTTTATTTCATCCTTAACAAAGAAAACATATGATTACCATGTGTGTTGACTTTAATAATAATAATAATAATAATAATAATAATAATAATAATAATAATAATAATAATAATAATAATAATAATAATAATAATAATAATAATAATAATAATAATAATAATAATAATAATAATAAGCTTTATTTCTGTAGCACCTTTCATACAAACACTGTAGCCCAAAGTGCTTCACATTGATTAAAAATTAAAATACAATTTTAAGACAAGGGCGAAATAAAAAAAATACATTACAATTCGATTGCACAAAATTATAAAGTTACAAAAGTAAAAGATAAACTGATTATACATACATTATACAATTACAATAATAAATCAGAAATACATTAAGATTTGATTACGCACAAACTATAAGGAATATAAGAGTATAAAGAATGTAAAGAATGGGGGTCACAGAATTGTGACTCCATTCTTTATCTCCCTTCAAAGGCTGAAGAAAATGAAAATGTTTTTAATTTAGTTTTAAATATACTCAGTGAACTGGCTTCCCTGATGTCTTTTGGAATTGTATTCAATAACTTTGGTGCATAGTTAACAAAGGCTGCGTCCCCAATTTTCTTTGTAATATATCTGGGAGTCACTAGTAAGTCTGCATTGGATGACCTTAGTGTTCTAGTTTGTACATAACTGGTCAGTGAGTTTGAAATGTAACTGTGTCCTGTTCCATTTAAGGCTTTATAAGTGAGGAGTAGTATTTTAAAATCTATTCTGTAGGTTACCCGTTACTTTAGAACCAAACCACAACCCTGTCTGTGAAATAAATGTGTTAAACCATGTCTATGCCTCGGTTAAATATAGTAAATAGTAAATTAGTTAAAACCCAAATGTCGTTTTCAGAATCAGAATCCGTGAACAGATAAAGGAAATTTGATTCAGTTTTTCTTAGCTCATTGTGAACAATTTCAACATATATACGAACACACTCAAACAGAGACCGAATATAAAGAAAAATAGTATAACACAAATAACTGAGTAGATGTGTTTTTATTTATGCATATATTATTTACAATGAGGATTTATGTTATAAACATCTATGGAGTGCAAATTGGTCAGAATTTTATTCAACAATGACCTGGCTTGTGTTGTTTCTTAGTTAAATTAATGTCATCATGAAAAGTAGGGTTTAGTATTGTGTTACATACCTAGTTTAATTCAAATAATAAAATCATCAACAGAAATATGATCTTCGATTTTGCAGGCCATAGTTTACTACTTTTTATCTACTATACATTACGATCCGTGTAATTTTTCCTGCTGTCCCGCACATATATTTTCAAATTCACCTTGGATACATGTGTTTAATATGTCTTTTTTACCCATAAGCAGCTCACATGATGCGTCCGTGCAGATGGCATGCAGCCTTACAGTGAATACCATCTGTAGAATGCCTGGTAGCCATTGTGCACTTTAACATGTGACTGCTATTAAAATAGTGTGAGAATGTGCCCATACAGTACATGCACAGAAGCATATGTGGATCGGTGTTTCATTAGGTGTGTAGGGGGGTGTTCATGTGTGCTCTGTGGAGCATGTAATTGATGACATGAAGTGTGGATGGGAATCCCAAAATACCCTTCTATGCAGAGGATGATCATGTATGTTAGTCATGTTTGCAAGTCTCTGTATGTGTTCAACATGCAAACTAGTGTGTGAGCGAGGCCCATGACAATAATCAGCCCCAGGCTCCTTAGTGTGTGTGACAGAGAGAAAGACCTTATTAAGTTGCTTTGACTTTAGGGAATGTGTGCTAGGGAATATTATTCAACTTCCTCATGCTAATCTTAGAAAACCACATATATATAATAGGTTAATTCTTCCATCAGTGCATCGACCACTGTGCAGATGATCTGGAGTTTGTTCCCAGAATACATTCAATGGCAGCTCACTTTCCCTAATGAGGCAAGTGCTAATGCTAATGCTAATGCTAATGCTAATGCTAGGTACTGAGTATGTGTAGATGGGCAAAATAACACAGGCTGAATTTTCCTTTCAGGGATAATAAAGCAAGTTAACCTTTATATACATTTTGTGATTGGCCTTATTTGAGAGTGACAATCTGGTGTTTATTTATTTTTTTTTAATTCCTACAAATTTTTTTACATTTCTTTAAGAACAAAAATCACTTTCAGCCATATAGTTTAGTTGAACTTTTTTTTTTATCATTCCAAGATGTGTTTTTTTTTTTTTTTTTTAGTTTAGTATGTTGTTACCTACATCCTGTTACTTGCTTTCTCAGTCCAGTTGACTTATTTTTTTCACTTGCCTTTTCACCTCATGTGTTTATTACCCTGCGTCCCGAAAGGAATTGATTTTGGTTCATTTTTTTGGTTTGTTTGTCTATTTAACCATTTGTCTGTATTTCAGTAATTTTGCACAAAACCCACTGGACTAGTTTCCAGGGAATGTTCAGGAAAGGTGTGAGGTAGTCTAGAATAGATGACATCAAATTTTGGTGAATGTAGGTCAAAGGTCAAGGTCACCATGATTACAGTTAGGACAAATCAGGTAAAAGGTTGGTGAGGGGTGGGGTTTGTTGTGACTGGTACCATGTGTTTATTCATTTTTTTTATTTTATCATGACACCTCTCTTTTGCTTTTTGTCATTTTTATGTCTATACTGTATGTCCTTTCCTTTTGCAACAAACCTAGCTGTTGTCACATGATCAACATGACCATGATTATCCCGTGGTGCTGAGGTTTTAAAACTGTGCATGTCTTTTGTATTATGTACTGATGAAGACACTGTGTACTCTAAATGAACTGGCAATGATGTCCTTATGGGAAATAATGGATCTTTAAACTTGTATCAGCGTGTCTTGGAGTTGTTTCTGGCTGAAAATGGATTTTTATGCAAGTATTTTGTGCAATCTTATTTTTTAATCTTTATTTTTTTGATTATTTTCCTTCCAATTCTATGTAATTTGTACAAATACCTGTCCTGTATTGGGTTTTATTTCAGAAAAATAGAAAATTTCCAGAGCAGCTATGGAGTTTTCTAAGGTAAATGTGAACATCATACAGAACAATATGATCTGGATAATGTTCTTTTATTCTAATCTACTTCCATATTTTGTAAACTTAGTTCCTTGGATGTATAAAGTATACAGAATGACTCATGTGATAAAGAATAATTCTTGATAGTTTCTGCATTTTCTGTATGTGGAGACTCCAGCGCCAGTTATTTCATTCTTTAATGCTGATCTGTATTGAACTATTTTAAGAGCAAAGTGAGGTATTCACCCACTGGCAACAAGATTATTCAGCTGACCATCCCCACCACATGATGCTCCACAAAACACACACATGCAATAACACTGATACGAAAATACCAAAATATGTTACGCAGATAAGCTTTCACTCGAACCTAATACAGAGTGGCTTTTTAAGTATTTGCTGGAGCAGTGAGAGCTCTTTAAGATCATGTGTCATGTAGCCTCAAGAGGTTAGGAAGTGCAGACTGCAGACAGCTCAGAAAATCAACTACTCAACAGTCGTTACTGAGAGAAGCGCCACGGCATGAACCAGCGGCTTTGTTAAACTCAAGTATTTCATGTTAAGCATTCTTACCAGATTACAGTCAGGTGATGAGAACTTTACAGGTCTGGAAGCATTGCTAATATTACAATTAGAAGGGGATGCAGGACAGTTATTAGGCTGATGAGTAGCAATGTATGGATCAATATCAGGTTTTCCAGGTGGATAAATGTATTTTCAATTGATTTTCCTTATTATTGATTATGGGTCCAGTTGCAGGATTCCTGGAAACGGAGTGTCAAATAATGATGCACACGGTTATAATACTGGGCTTGTGCTTGTCTATGATGAAGGACGGGGTGTTTTTAACTGCCTTAGAAAGGTCACGGTCCAATACAAAGCCAGGAGAGATTTGGTTTCTCGCTCAAACCCATATCTAAAGAGTGGGAGATCTGCTTACAGATAACTACAACCATCCTTTCTTCTGTTTGTTTTCTTATTTTGACATATTTTTTTTTAAAATAAACAGACCATCCACGATGGTATGCTTTTTCTTCTGCTTAAATATTCCCATGTTCAAGTTCTTTGATTTGTGCTCTGTGGAAATGTCAGGTTTGTTTGTAGTACAACCGCCGGAACAACAGAAATGATTTTAACGATTAACAGGGACCTGAAGAAAGATCCCGGGGCTATCACTTTGGTCTTCTTTGTTCTCTTATCCTGCATCTTTTCTCTTTTCTTGTTATGTCAGTCCCAGCTACTCCTCCAGTTTTTAGTTTCTGTCTTGGATATTTTTAGCAGGAGAAACTGCCAGCAACCCCGTCCCATTTTGGAGTGAGTATGCCCCTGTCTGGAGGCCTGTAGTTCAGCCCTGCCTCGGCCTCCGGGGAGAGAGTGTGTATCTGCGTTTCACTTGGTCTGTATGTGTCTGTGGATGTGTGTGCTTGTGTGTAAGGGAGATTTAAAGCCTCTGTAATCAAAGCCAGAGAATGTGCATGCTTTCCCAGGCCCAGCTGACTACACTCTAAACCATTACACCAGCACACTCTCTGTTCTACAGTATCCTGCATGTTAATGGCTCCAAGACGCTGGGCTTTGAGGTATATGAGTGTGTGTTCAAGTGGCGATTGTGTGTTGGAGCTGGTGGAAGTTGACCGGCAGTGGACTTCCTCTCCACTCTTTGATGTCAAGGTCATGTGCCAACTGGTCTGTGTGATCCTGGAGCAGTTTTACTGACTCACAGGAAATGTAGTGTTGTAGGCGGTTATGTATTGTGCTAGCTTTAATTTAATTCACTTATTTGTTTACATATGGTCCGTGTGAAACAACAACGTAGACACAAATAGAAAACGCAGTCACGGAAAGTACTGACTACAAGACATGTTAGCGCCGTTAAATTAAAACTTATTCTGAATAAAGTCACTGGTTTATTTGGATATTAATTCTGATTGCAATAATTCCTCTGCCATGTAAACAGTTAATTCTGCTTTAACATTATTCCTGTTGTTTTGCACATGCTCCTGGCCTTGTCGCGATGACACATTGATGACACACATATTCCACACCGGAGCCATTAGTATGTTGTTTCCAATGGTTGATTTGGTCGAGCTGCTACTTTGTAATTATCACAAAAATTGCACATAGTACCTGGTCTAACCTGTTGCAAGTTGAAACAATTGTAAAACAGGAAGTGGATGCAATAATTTTCCTCCGGTAGACATCCTCTTAAAGCCAAATTAACTAGAGTGGATTACACCTGTTTGCCATGGAAACCTTTATTCAGAATTAACATATCCATGTAAACACAAAAGAAATAGCTGTAATTCTGAATTATTTTATTCCAAATAAATAATTTTGAATTAAAAAACATGATGCAAACGTAGGAATTGTATGTACACATCACCCCCACATACACAGCATTAATGATAAACTAATACTATACCGGGCGGCAGATATTTATGTTTTTTGGGGGGGGGGGTTCTTGTTGTGTTCGCCGATATACTCTTTTTTTCCTGCCACAATTTACTGGCAGGTGAAGTTCGCAACACCTCCATGTTCTTGGAGATGTTGCTGTCCACACTGATTAATTTGATGTAGTAATATTTGTTAGGTTTTTCTGATTGTGAGTAAACAAGATTTTTTTATCATTTGACAGAGAAAAAAAAATCCGTATCACAGTCCTCTTCCCAGAAATTCCTCCCAGAGGAGGAGATCATCTTCTGGGCAGGACACTTCATGTATGCCTTGCACTTGGTCATGATTTGTGTCCGCTGGAGTTGTTTATGGAGAATTTTGTGTGGAAGCGTGGCCTTTAAAAAGTTGCCATATTTTCACCAATGACAGTGCTTTATTTTGGCTGTTTGCTAGCACGATGCTAGCACGATGCCGGAGGATTGAAAAACAACAAAGACGGGCCCAAAAAATGTGTATCGATTGATCGATCACTATACAACATAACCCACACACACACACACACACACACACACACACTTATAGCAGGGCTATTCAACAGCTGGCCTGCAGACCAGAACTGGCCCGTCAATCAAATTGGACGGACCTGTGACTCCTCTCACAAGTAGTAAATAAATTATTTAACAGCCACTGAATAGTACATACAGCTATTTGTGACATACTACAGAGGTCCAGCCTTCAGTCCATAATATTTTGACAATTTGGCCCATGGGAAAATATAGATGGATATTCCTGCTGTGTAGTGTACACACTCATCAACAATCCCTGGTTAGCTTCTGGGTGGTATTTTGGTGCTGTGGTCTCAAAGAAAGATGGTCCTGGCTTCTGTTTATTCACGTCAACCTTACAATGAGCTAGTGACACATCCAGGGTCTTAGACAACACCCCCTAATTCTGATGGGTTCAGAAAATTAACTCTCCCCTCTGGAAAACAACAGTGATACTTTGACTTCACTTCAATAGCAAGACATATACACATTTTTATTTCTTTTTTTATTATTTGTTCACACGATTACAACTATTTTGTAAAAAATTTATCTTTTTCTTTACACATGTAAACAGCATTTTGGGTCACAAAAATAATGATTATTTTTTTAACAATGTGAAAATAAAAATATTACAAAAGAATATTGTCATACCCCAATTCACATGAACAGAAATGATTCTTACAGGTGTATAAGTCAATGTTTTAGCTGCGGTAGATTGTGGTCAGGATGGACAGATTTGGTGACAGACACATGTACCAGTGTAGCAACGTATTTAAAATATGAATAATACTCGACACCTGAAGCCACCTGTTAAAGTAACTGAAGTTTATATCCTAAGTTGTCATTGTTGTTCAGCTTCATAACAGACTAAAGCATGTGTTTCTAATATTATCCACAGTGTCCTCAGTTTAAAGGACACTGTGGTTTGTTGTGTATGTACTGGTTTGTAGATGTTTATATTGTAGTGTGGACCGAAATATTTTGTTAAAAGATGGTCATGTGTGCCAATGCTTGTTTTTATTCTTTGAAACAAGTGGAGAAAGCTGGTGAAAATAGTCTGCATTTGCAAAAAAAAAAAAAAAATGCTGTTTTCCCTCCTGGTTTATGCCTCTTGCAGCTTTAAACATTTCAACACCACATAAATATGTGAATGTTTTAAATAATCTCTAAATTAGGCTGCCAGAGCAGATGGATCTGCATTAGCATTTATTACAGTTCCTCTAACAACCAGCATCAAAATGAACCTTCTGCCTGTGATATTTTACTTTTTAAATCCATACTGTAGTGTTATAAGGAGGGAAAATACAGTTTGTGTCTAATTAGCATTACTGACATTTGCTAGCATCTCAAGAGAAATACTTTGAATATGAAGTGAATGCTTAACACTACCATCTAAGGTGGGAAATTATAGCGTTCAGGTGTCAAGCTGACGTTTCATACATCTTATAAAATGGAAAATGTACACTCAGTAGATTTACGTTAAAGAGTATGCGAGAAAGAAAAGACTGTGCAGTTAAAATAAAAATTTCTGTTATGCTGTTTTATGGCTTCAACACTTTCAAGTCAGTGCTTTGTGCTGTCAAGTTGTTTGGATGGTTATTCCCATGATAGTAAAAGGAACACAATTCTACTTCCGACTGGAATCTACTGAGGAGAGACAGAGAGGAACAAAAACTGCACAGATAGAAAACTAAGATGTAGAGCTGTCTGGTGTCATCCTCCCAAAAAACAAAAACAAAAACAAAAAAAAAATAGGACATATAGGGCACTAGTTTTCGGGCTGGCAAGCTGGCAGACTCTGTGCAAAGATAGTTTCCTTTTCAATTTTGGTTCATTGTCAGTTTGGTCTTAAATTTGATTTAAAAAAATGATTAAAGTCTTGAATTTAACTTGCCCTGAGCTGTAGGAACCCTGTATAAGGTGATTGTTTCTTCTTCACTCTGGTTATTTTTCTGCTTCCTTGTCCAAAAATTCACCATCTTTTTGCCACTTCCATTAGAAGTAGTGATCGAAAAGTGCTGATTCTTCCATCATTGCATAAACTCTGAACATATGCACTGTTCTCACTGTAAATCATCGACAATATTTTGAATTAAAACCAAATTAAAAACATTTTTATTTTCATCAGCCTTTGAAGGGAGATAAAGAATGGGGTCATATTTTTGTGACCCCACTCTGTATATTCTTTATATTTAGTGTTTAATCAATTATTTATTTTATTGAAATTTTATAATGTATGTATCATCAGTTTATCTTGTACTTTTGTAATTTTATAATTTTGTGCAATCAAATCCTAATGTATTTCTTGTTTCACTCTTGTCTTAAAATTGTATTTTAATTTTTAATCAATGTGAAGCACTTTTTGTATGAAATGTACTATATAAATAAAGTTTATTCTTATTCTTATTCTTATTCTTATTCTTATTACTACAATTAGTGTTACAATTAGTGTTGTTAATGTTTAACGGAACAACTGCAAACGGTACTGTAAAAAGATAGAAGTTCTGTCAAAATGTTTCCCATAGGATTGTGATAAAACCCTGAGGTAGGAAGATATCTCATTCTTTTTTAACCAACAGTCAGAAACACACACACAACAACACCTTATAATTTAGAGAAGTGCCTAATTACAGATTGTACGAACAGAAACGTGAAGCACATATTACAGAGAAGGGTAATTCAAACACTCTGAGGCATTAATAGTAGATAATCACTTGTGAATAAGCTATAATCACAGTACAATTTACCATAGCACAGTTAAACTACACCAAGAACCAACAAAGAAAGAAGTGGCTGAAAATCTACTGTCTGTACTCGGGCTCTATTTAGTGTCTGACTGGGTATTTTACTTCTCCAAAACTTCTCAAAATATTATGATCAGTCCTTGTCTGTGGAGTAAAATGCGTGTCAGGTCAGGAGTTATTTCAGAAATGTACTGTAAATGTCCATCTTCTATGGTTTGTTTCTGTTCCCCTTGACTAAAATCAATTTAATGTGCAAAAAAAAAAACCCAAAATTTATAGGTCATGTTTATTTTTTGCCCATATCAGAGACACAGTAGATCATTATAATATGACAAATTTAATGTGAATTATGTTGTTTCAAACCAAAGAATAAAACCATATATAGACAAATATAAAGTTGTGGCCTTAAATTTTTAGAGTGATGTACTATTTCAGGCCAATGCGAGTCTGTGGGAATCAGCTGAACTGGACCAGATCATCGATTGTACATGTTCCTACTCATCTGATTCACTCTCTGAAACACAGTGGGTCACTGAGGACGGTGTCTGAGCAGTAGATTGATCAGCCATGGTGTGTCTTACAAGGAATTTGGATGCAAAATATCATTGGGTAGACAGAAAAACAAAAATGAACAGATCCATTTCTAACTTTATTAAAATTTGCTGGGGAAACGGTTTTATTATAGAGGAAAAAGGTGCAAAAAAAACCAAGTAAAGATGAGGAAGAAAGAAACAACAACAACTTTAAAATTCTTTTTTGGAGAACAGGTGATGTGTAATAACCTTTGAGCCCTTGAGCCTTTGTCAGCTGTCACCATGGCAACAGCCGCTGAGTTGAGAGACATGTTTTGACAGGAAGTGACCTCGCCATGACCTTCTGACTGATGTCACTGGTCCTGAGAGGGGGTCAAAGTTCAAGGCCAGTGTTTGTGTGTGTGTTAGCGATGCAGAATATATAGTTTGAGCATCAAAATCGCAATAGTCACATGGCAGCTCCTCCAATGTAGGACAACATTTTCTCATATAATTTCAATAGAACCTGAAACACACTGAGCACATCACAATCATTCTGAACCAGTTTGGAGTGAGTCACTGGTAACAAGACTGAAAAATTTGCAATGAACAAGAGAAAAACAAGGATCAGTGCCAGAAATAAAAGCAATATCATTTATGTGGAATTATTTCGGATGATACTGAAACATATATTTTGTATCGACCACTCATTTGTGACCATTTGTGTTGGCACCACACAGCTGTTAGATACTCCTGGGTATATTTTCTGATCACAATATATATCGGAGGGTAAAAAAAAAAATCACAATGCCAGATATAAATATTGGTTATTATTTATTATTTATTAATCTAAATATTTTTTCTAATATTGTGCAGTCGTAGTATGTAGGCTGGCAAACTGTTAAACCATTGTGACAGTATGTGGCAGTGATGTATAAACGACCCGCAACCGACCACTATTTTAACTAGCCTGCACGCAACTCGGACTGCAAGAAATTTATTTGAAAAGGACGGACCCGACCCGACATTTTTAAAAAGTAGTTATGGTCTTTATGAACATCACATGACCTTACTCACATACCTATATTTATTTCTGTCATTACTTGTAAGTGAATATGTTGAGAAAATATATTTGTTCTGCTTCATCATTCAAAAGTTATCAACCCACAGTATCTAAACCAGGTTTCGACAACCTGTAACACTCAAAGAGACATTTGAACCCAGTTTCCACAGAAAAGAAAACACTGGGAGCTGCTCATTATCTTTAAAAATCTCAGTGAATGTGTCCCAAACCTTACTTTTTTTGGTTTGTATGTTTCCCTCCCTCCATACCTTAGGATATTTCCGATGTTGTACATCACCTTTATGGAAATTCAGTTGTAAAACATATTTACTAGGTTTTTTTAATGTTTATCTCAAACATCAAATGACCGACCGCAACCCGAATATCATTAAAAATATTTTTCAATGATCTGCAACTACGGGTGACTGTGGGCACCTGCTCACTTCAGGTCAATTCAATTTAAATTCAATTCAATTTCATTTATAAAGCTACAAATCACAACAAAGTTGTCTCACAGGGCTTTACACAAAACACAATCAACTACAGAAATGGATAAAAAGTCCCAAGCATCCCCTGTCCTTAGACCCTCCAAGCTTCAGGCCATGCATCACTGGTATGTGGCTTAAAGTCTTGTAAATATATAATATTACATATGATATTTAACTTTTTTTAATGGAATTATGCATTTCAAAACATTATTCTGTAGTCTACAAAAACTGTAAATGGTCTGCTTGGGTCTGAATCCTTCATTAATTCAATTTCACAGGTCTATCTTCAACCCTATTTCTGAGTAATGACACCAGAAAGGTCATTTTGAACACTGGCCTTTTAAATACACATGTTGCTATTGACAACCCACTAGGTTGTAATTAGACATTTGAATATTTTAGGTAATCGGCAGAAGTTTGGACATTTTCAGTGTATACTACAACTGCTGTTGTTGATAAACAATGATGTCATACATGGAGAAATGTTCATCAGATGTCTTGGCTTTATATGTGAAAATGTCATGACATCACCACTTATAAAACATAACAAATTGAGAAGGAATTGTAATGGGTTCTAGAAATCCACTCAATTTTTGCCAAAATAAATATAAAGATAACTTTGTAGCACCTGGAGGTTTCAAATTCAGATTTTAGGAACTATTAGGGTCCCAATACACAAATAAATGAACTGAAGACTAATAAAAAAATGACTCCTTTAAATCACATCCAAGTTGTTATGATACTGTAGTGGTTGGTTTTGGCTGGGATTTTATTGAATAGTGTCATAATTCATTATTATTATAAGACTATACAGATGTAATCATGTGATCAGGACACATGCTTTAATTATATCCACTATAGTAACTACTGTGTGTTTACATCATATGTCACTGTGATGTGACTGATGGTGGGAAAGTTAGCCTGGTTTTATGACCAAATATAAATCTAATGCATTCCCTTTTCCAAGCTGATATTATTGCATTTAATGTCAGAGTGAGGCTTGCAGTTTACAGACATCTAATAAATGTAACCTAGAATGTATATTTAACTAATATATGGCTGGAAATGAATACATTAAACCATTTTTGCTCTTATACATATATAGGTAAAATGACCAAAAATGTAGACATATTCATATCGATTATACTCTATAACATCAAAAGTTATCATATTTCATATATACGTTTTGAAGCCCTCTACATGATCAGTGTGATATTTTTTTTTTTCTTTAAAAACCTGATGTATACAATTAGGTGGATGTAATACATAGATAATCCACCAGTGAGGAGGGATTTGTTCATCAGAGGACTTTACAGTAACACTTCAAATCAAAACTGTCATAAATCTGGTTTCCAAGTTATCATGATTGGAATAGTTCCAACTTCAAGGATTATTTTAAGACATTGGAGTCCAGAAGTGAAGGAATGGACGGACCGCGGTGGTATAAACAGCATCATATGAGATGACTGATGAACTTTTAGTATGAGAATATTTTGTATTTAGTTATATTTATTTATTGATTTTTAGATGAGAGTTAGTTTTCTTTTGGATTTCATACATCCTTAAAGTGTCTCCTCACAACAACAACAATAATAATAATAATAATAATAATAATAATAATAATAATAATAATAATAATAATAATAATAATAATAATAATAATAATAATAATAATAATAATAATAATAATAATAATAATAATAATAATAATAATAATAATAATGGATTTATATAGCACTTTTTTGGCCACTCAAAGCACTTCACATTAGTGATATTCACTCTCACATGCGCTCTCTGGTGGTGGCAAGCTACACATGTAGCCACAGCTGACAGAAGTGTGGCAGCCATTTTACACCTACAGCCCCTCTGACCACCACCAAACAACAAGGAGGGTGAAGTGTCTTGCCCAAGGACACAACGGACCAACTAGGACAAGCAGGATTCGAACCATAAACCCTTTAGTTACTGGATGACCCGCTCTACCAACAGAGCCATAGCCACCCTAATGAATGTATATGTTTGTACCAGTACTATTACTTTCATAAAAAATAATAAAAACTTAAATGCAAAAAAAACACTGTCATTAATAAGGAAGACAATTTTGAACAGGAATGACCAATTATGTGTGATATTATGTTTTTGTTTGTTCAAAAATATTTCGGGATTGAGACCCAATGTCTCAAAAGTGATACAAAAATTAAGCGTGGAATACGTGGAAACTCATCTTGTGTTGTTGTCTGAACCTGTTTTATCCTCACTAGGGCCGTGGGGGTCTCTGGGGGCCTAATCCAGCTACACTGGGTGAAGGCGGGGTACACCCTGTATGAGTCTCCAGTTCATCTCAGGGCTGAACATATATAGACAAACAATCACTCTCACATTCACACCTATGGACAATTTAGATTAACTTATTAACCTATCAGTGCATGTGTTTGGATGGTGGGAGGAAACTGAACTACCTGGAGAAAACCCACGCAGACACAGGGAGAACATGCAAACTCCACACAGAAAGCTCTGGTGAGGGAATTGAACCAGCATCCTTCTTGCTGTGAGACACAAGTGCTAACCACTGCACCACTGTGCCACCCTACGTGGAAACTGTTATTTGTAAAAACATTTTTTGGTTGTGCAGAAGGACCAATAGAGGCCATGGTTTCAAAGAACTGGAAGTAACTGGAGTTAATGGTTCACGCTTTACAAAGTTAAATATCAAATAAATGTTTTTTCAAGTATAAAGGCTGGTATTTTTCTTGAGTGTACATTGAAAAACAATTATTTACAGCCACAATATGGAGTGTCAAATAGAAGAACACTAATATTAACTGACGTGATAAAATGATCAGTAAACATTGAACAAGACTGAAACATTTAGAAGGTGAAGATGCCAATGAAAACAAACTAAGACATACATTGACATTGTAATACGTAAAATTAATGCAATATACAATATGTGCCATAGCAAAACCAATTGGGCTTTTATTGCCCAATTCTAGTATATAGCATTCCATTATAAATGTATTCATATTTGATTAAAGTCTATTGTTTGCAGTGGTTATTAACTATAATAGTGACAAATCTAGCCAGATTTCACTGACAGAGAAAGAAGACAGATTATGCTGTTAACACCAGCCTGTTTATGGTGTAGTCATACCCAGAAAAATGTCTGGTCTGTTGCGATACTCTAATATCACAAGAACAAGAAATAGGGAAAAAAAAGGACAGAATGAACTGATTCAAACATCAGTAGGTTTTTTTTTTTGTAAGGGGGGGAAGGGTTTGAATTGCATTTTCTTTTATTTATCAAATAGTTTTATGTAAAGTCATCTTTCCACAAACCTCTACCACCACGGTCCACACTACTTTGGTTTGCAAAGCTTTGTGGGATTGTTTTTCGCTCATTCTATGACCACTGACCACTATATTCCTTGATGTTTAAAATAAACTGGACCCCCTACCTTACTTATTATAATGGAGGGTTTGAACGAAGAGGACAACTGGTATGGAGCCACAGTCTTATAAAAGTCTCGTATGTTGCATTGGGGTTCAGACGAAGCTAAATATAACTTACATGCCATTCTCATTTCTCAACTTTGGGGTGCAGAGATAAGTTTGACAGAGGCTCAAGGAAGGTATTCATTTTAATAATTAATAATTTTAATATTACCAGTTGCATTGCACTGTAAATCAGTCACTGGGTTGTTTAAGGTATTAATAACTAATCCTATTGTAATGAACCTTTACAGCTTAACCACTAGTTTCCTGTCCAATCACAATCCATCCAAACCACGGCCTTTTGTGGCTTATTGCTTTAGTATAATGTTTCATGCTGTAATGCATTCCTTCAGCATGCGGTACTCGAGGTTTGTGGCACAGAATTTACACTGGAACACGCTTCTGTGTGTGTAGATGTATCAGACTGATGGCTTGTTTTGGTCAGGGTGACTGGCTGCCTGCTTGTCTGGAAAGCACAATCTCTGACTTGGTTTCATAGTGAGAGGAGAATCTAGGCCTCATGAATAATTCTGCTTTATCTGGCTCTGCTACTACTGCAGTCTCACCGCCGCTCCCCGTCTCTCCCTCTTTAATCTGTCTCCTCATCACCTTCTCCTTTGCCCCTCTTTGTCTCCGCCTGCCTGCCTGTCTGCGTTTCTGTCTGTCTGTCTGTCTGTCTGTCTGTCTACCCTCAGTCTCTCATCCTCTTATTGTTGCTGTGTCACCGCTGAGATGCTGGTGTCAGGGGAACAGATGGGCGGGTGCCGCAGACGTCGGTAACCTTGGCAACTGCAGCCTCACCTGCTCTGGCATTACCCGGCTTTTGCTTGCAGCGTCACCCGAGATGCAGCATCGCCATCATCATCATCATCATCATCATCATCATCATCAGACGCCGTCATTCTCTTTATCCGTACATTCTTCACACACAAGTTGTAACTAATTCATTCACTTGACACACGTTTACAGATGTGTCTATCAGCCCTTCAGTGATCCTGGTTATTCTAGTGTTACCGTATGTGAGGAATTACAACTGCCCATGTGGATCTGGATTATGTTAGTTTACATTTTGACCTGTTTGATCCGTGTAATTGCCAATGTCACTTGTAATGACTTTGAATATCAATTAAAATCTGATGATACACTGTGGCTCCTTGTTGACTTCTGTCCCTGTAGAGTCAAGGATAACAGACTAAATTAATCTCTAGAGAAAATCAACTGGCACTTTCACACCGCTAGTTTGATTACACTGCTGTACAATTTTTTTTTAGAAACTATCTCACTATCTGCTTCAGGCATTAAATGTTCTAAATTTTACATATTTTTTACCTCCGCCATGGAGGTTATGTTTTTGCCAGCCTTTTATCTGTTTGTTTGTCTGTTTGTTTGTGTTCAAGATAACTCATAAACTTATGCACAGATTTTGATGACATTTTCAGGGTAGGTTGGTAATGCGGAGATCTGGAGATTAGATGGATAAGATTTTGGTGGTGATCCGGGGGGGGGGTCTATATCTTGGCGAAGGTCTGCGCCCTTAAAGTGCTTTTCTAATTATAATATGGATCAGAAAGTGTTGGTTAGTTCATGTTTTTAATATATATGATGGTGTGTTATTCCACATATATGGTGGTTTATGTACTTGTATACAATTGATTAGTAAATATTCCACTAGAAAGAACCTGTAAAGTGAATGGATCATAATGTGCAGACAGTGTTTGGAAGTAGATCTGGTAGATCTGACACCAATATTCCTTTGGACTAAAACCTAATCTCTTGTTAATTCTAAGAATTTCACATTTTGACCCCAGACTTATCTTGGAAACTTGAGCCAACCAGCATTTAAGACTTGAGTTTTCTTTATCACGAACACACATGTGGGAACATTTCATTAGTCTAATTCCAGAATCATTTTACTTCTAAAGCAGAGATATTTGGTCCACACAAGACAATAAACATGTCCAGGGTTTACCCCACTTTTGCATTTAAGTAACTGAGATACACTCCATGCAACCCCCCATGACCCTAGTGAGGATAAAGCAGATAATTAGTAGTAGGTTCATTCAGATACATTTTTATCTTAATATTTTGAGTGTGTCTGAAGAACACCAAGTGGCTTCCTTTTTTAAAATACATTTCTAATCCTTTTCCTATATCCTTTTACTATACATTTATATATATATATATATATATATATATATATATATATATATATATATATATATATATATATATATATATATATATATATATATATACACACTTTTATATATTTATAGCATAATACAATGTAGATCTTTGTGATAAAAAAGTGATAAAAATAATTGTGACATAAAATAACATTCAGCAGCAACACAGATGTCCAAAGAAAAAGACATTAGTAAGAAAAGAAATATGAAAGAAATTGAGAAAAAGAAATAATCATTCTTGGAGATAATAATCAGTGATTACTGTAGGTGCTGGAAAATGTAGGAATTTACCCTTAAAAGTACTTGAATTTGACCATGAAAAATGTGTAAAAACTCTAAAGTGAAATAAAGATGCAGAAACTAACACTGATAATGGCCACAGTGTCATTTTAAATATCACTACAGACCAACAATTTTACAATTGGTACATCCCTAGAGCTGAATAAATGTTGAGTTGGCATCTTTATATGAAAACTGTGCATGTGGATTTTTAAAAGCTGTTTTCTCCTCAACCATCTGAGCACTCTAGATCAGTTTACTTACTTCCAAATTTCCCAGGACCCAATCATCATCACAAGTTAGAAAACATTAGCGTATGTTGCCTTCACAGTGTGGAAGTGAAGCACATACATAAATGTACGTAGATGTTATTTGACATTTACTTTTGCATGTTTGCTCACATTGCACAGCACATGGAAAGACAGAGGCTGATGAATCCCTCAGCAGGATGATGGATAGTTGCCATGGAGATTCACCGGTGGGAAGACCACAGATGCCCCAGACAAAAGAATAGAAAGAAGAGACACACACTGGACCATTATTAGAGGGCAGTTTGATATTCTCAGTGTAATCTGCATCATAGAACATGGAATTCAGTCGGGACGTCCTGATCTGATACTGGTGTTGGACACTGATCAGATATTGACCCAGACAGCTGCATCCGGTATTGGTAGCAAAGGCTATGATGAATAAGTCAATCTATTGGGTTTAATTATGCACATACTGTCGCTCTGCTAGTCTAGTCAGCAAAAAATGTATGCACAGAAAATGCATACAAAGAATTATCAATGATATATGGCTTGCTTATTAAACACTGATGTCAGATCAGTACCTGGTATTGGCATAAGACGTCAGACCAGTGCATCATTACATTACAGAAGTGTGTAAGGTACCACTGTGCTACAATATCTCCTTCAGACATTAAATGTGCTAAATCTTACATACTTTAATAAGATGAATCAGAAAACAAATGACAAAAGTGCTGGTTAGTTCATGATTTTAATAAATATGATGGTGTGTTATTCCACATATATGGTGGTTTATGTACATGTATACAGTGGATTAGTAAATATTCCACTAGAAAGAACCTGTAAATTGAATGGATCATAATGTGCAGACGGTTTTTGGAAGTAGATCTGAGTCCAATATTCCTTTGGATTAAAACCAATTCTCTTGTTAATTGTAAGAATTTCACATTTTGACCTCAGACATTTTGACCAGCATTTAAGACTTGAGTTTTCTTTATCACTAACACACATGGGGTAACATGTCATTAGTTTACTTGTAGACCAGTGTTATTGTATAGTTTTACAATATGACAAAAATGATGTGATGAAAAAACAATTATCTTCTTTTGATCACATTTGCATCAGTGCATATTAATGATAGACCAATATATCAGCCAGCTGATATATATCGGGCCGATATTATTATTTTTTCTTCTATCAGTATGGACCTATTGCTTAGGCCGATATGCTCTTTTTCTCTCCATGTTCATGGATATACTGCTGTCCACACTGAACTAAATTATTCTGTGGCGTGATATGTATTAGATTAACTGTCATAATTAGATTTTCTGACATTTGTTATCACTTGACAGAGAAAAAAAAATCATTATTGCCTCCAAATATGGGGTGAGAAATACCAGCAGCTATTGGCTAAAGCTGATGTAAAAAAACAAATTTAAAATAAAAAAAAATTGGTACCTGCCCCCAAAAATCCTACAATTACTATATTTACATACAATGTGTTGTTTTATTTTGTGAGGTAGTATTTGATTATATTGTCATGATAGCAAACTTATTATCACCATGAACTTGCATCAGTTTATCTGTTTAGGTCATGGTTACTTGGATCTTCACTGATTGGCCAAATTCTAGTATGTTACATGTGAGTGCATGGAATATCTAAATAAAAAAATATCCCTCTTATTGTTTGGATGTCAGGCTGTGTTTTACATTTGGTTAAAGGCATCATATTTTGAATTTTTTTTTTATTAGACTCTGGTACATTTATTGATGCTTTTGGAGACTACAAAGTTTGAAGTTGTGTTGACAAGCTATCTTTATATTAATTTTGGCAAAAATTAAGTGGATTTCTACAACCATTTTTTATTCCTTCCAGCTTCCTCCCACCATCCAAAATTAGTGATAGATTAATTGGATGTATGGATGTATGGATGGATGGATGGATGGATGGATGGATGGAGGGATGGATGTATGGATGGATGGATGGATGGATGGATGGATGGATGGATGGATTTCTAAGAGTTGATTGTTTGTCAGTAGGAGCGTTTGTAGTCCATACTGAAATGATGTCCATATTTCAAGATGATTTCTTCAAATGTTCATTATTACTTGTATTGACGAACCGAACAGAGCAACACAGCAAACGACCTGTAAGGGGCGGGGCTTGAAGTGGCTTGTTTGCATTTGACCCTCTATGGGACTACATCATTTATAAATGACACTTAAAAAACAGCGTTGTAAAATAATGAGCTTATAACCAATCATATTGTCCCATACATTTTAAAGAATTTGATTTTTGTAGGGATTGAAACAAATTTTATTTGTAGTCATCCATTCAACTTTTTCATCACTTTCTCAAAATTCAAAACTAACATGATTTTTTTTTGTTTGTTTGTTTGTTTTTTTATGATTTTAGAATAGTTCTGAAATGAAATGTTTTAAGTGTTTTTCAGTCAAATATGTTCATGGATAACGAAGCCATTGTTCTTTTGTCAGTTGTTTTTTACATTAAGAATTCATGGCAAAAATATATACCCTCATGGGACGAAGTCATTTATAAATGATGGTACCCCAAAATAAAGGTCAAAGGTCAATTTTGTAAAGTGAGCAGCGGACATTTACTTCAGGGCTTAATGCATTTAAAATCAAAGGTCATCCGTTTTTTAAATAATGATTTTCCTTAATAATTCAGCCAGCACTCTAAACAACCTTTCTGGTGTCATCACTCAGAAATAGAGTTGAAGATGGACCCATGGAGTTGAATTAATGAAGAATTCAGACCCAGGCAGAGCACTTACAGTTTATATAGACTGTAGGGAATCATTTTAAAATGCATAATTAAATTTTTTTAATGCATTTATATTACTATGATGATGAAAGTTAATTTTGAAATCACACATGCTAATGATATTAATCAGTTTCACTCATACAATAAGGACAATATATGAGTCTAAAGGTTTGAAGGCAAGTTTTTCACCACCATTTGAGGGGTAGTTTAGAAAATCACTTCCGATCTGTATAAAAAAAGAGAGATACTTGAGCACAAACTGAACGCTTCTTTATACAGCAGATGTTATCATACAGTATATACCACTAGTGTAGGTGTGTGGACCAGTGCTGTGTGATTCTTTCTCTATTCCCACTCTGTCTGATCTATGAGCCTTTTCCGGTTCCACTGTGCGTTCTGTCTGTGTGTGGTTTATTCCCTTTCTGTCCTTCAGCCTCTCTTGCTCTTTTGCAGTTCAGACATTTGTTTCCGTAGCAGCAGACAATTTGACCTTAGCAACAAACATTCTGATTCTCACCTTAGCAACAAACCAAGTTCTGTGCTGTCATGGAAACCGCCACAGAGCTGTCAGTTAGGACCGTTGCTAGGTGACTAGGAAGAATAGTTAGTTTGTGACTGGGTAAAGTAGCTTCTTATATGTGCTCAATATCTGCCATCATGTACATTACATCTGTTTTATTTTTAGTCTTGTCTTAATATCAGTATCTTATATGTCATGGTTTATGCCAGAGCAAAAGTGATGCTCAGAAGTCGAAAGGTATCTTATGATACACGATGAAAATGTAGATTCAGTTGCACTTTTGAAGCCAAAAGCAGGAAACATTGACGAATGAGAAGAGGAAAAATCATCTCTTACTAACTATGAGCACAGCATGATAAAACCTAACTCTACCTCCAACCACAGCATAACTGTAACCTCACTTTAACCTTAAAACATTACTTTAAAAATGACTTCCACTTCACTTCCAACCTTTGTTTTGTCCCCATGAGGAATTTGCATTTTCACAAGTGACGCTGTAAACACATTTAAATCCCCATAACTCATGCACAGTAGCTGTATTCCAGATGTTAGTTCTATGCCACCCTCATCTAGTTGTTGATCCCCTATGGAGTCTGAAATGCTGGGTAATAATCGACCAACAGGAAGAGCACTATCATAAAGCCAGATCAAACACACACACACACACACACTTGGCTTCTAACTCCAGTCCCATGGTTCTCTCACACACAGTGAGCTCATTAAAATGTGCAAAGCGACCTCTCTCGTCTTCACCCTCTCTCATCTCTCCTCCATCTCTTCCTCTTTCATTTCTTTCCCAGTATTCCCCATCCATCGACACAAAACCTCACAGACGGTCTCTTCATCAGTTTTGCGACTGCGTCACACTCCCTTTGCACCAGTTACCAAAGCCACGTATTGATTTGGGATTATGTCACACTGTCAAAACTCACTTTAAAATATTGTTTCACTTCTAAGACTGATCGGCATGCGTAGTGTATAGACACACACAAATACACTTTATATGTGTGTGTGTGTGTGTGTGTGTGTTTGGGGGAGGGTAGGTCTGCTTTAATGAATGGTTGCCGGGTAGAACAGGAGGCGTGAGGGAGGAATTTGTTAATTATGAATGGAGCACTTCTCTCTCAATTTGAGCAACACACAGTGATAGCATGTGTGTGTGTGTGTGTGTTATTATGGATTGACATGTGTGAGTGTATGGATATGAGTGTGGCCATTTATGTTTGTGTTCATGCCACATACACACCATAAACAAGCATCTTGCACACCTATTGTTGCACAGATGTTGCAGCGGGGCAAACAAGGAGACACATAATTACCTCCATCACAGGGATTAAGTTTCCATGGGTAATAAGGAGTTTCATGAAACTTGGAGGGTTATGTCAAAGGCAATAGAAGGACCAATTAAATTTTGGAGCAGATTCATAGTAATGAGCAGAGTTTAGGCTAAGATTATAGGATAGAGGCCCAGGGGTAGAAGTATGTGTTGTCAGTGTTCTTCTGTTTTATCTACAAACACCAAAGTAAACTGCCTTCATTATGAAGAAGTTTTTATATAAAGGAAAAAGTTATATTATTTTAGGTTAATAATAGACTAAGACGTCCCTGCAGTACATCATTATGGAACAATAAATAATCTGAAAATAAACAAAAAATGTAAGTGAATGAGAAAAAAAAATGTAGGTTTGTCACTATTTTCACTTTTAATGGAATTTTGTTCATCAAAACACTTTACCAAACTTTGTGTTGTTCAGTTGGGGATGCTTTCTTAACTATTTGCCATTCCTTTAGGTCCATCATATTGTAAATTGTCCCTGAGTTTAGCTTTTAAAGGATCACATTTGATCATTTTTAGAAAATTACCTAAGTAATGATTAATGATAGATGATTAGTTCCATTTTTTCTTGTATTGGTATCGACCTGTTGCATTGTATGCTTATTTTTTTTCTGCCACGATTTACTGACTGGTGCAATATCATTTTTTATTTTGCAATTGTAAGTATTGAACTGGAATTCTTCAAGTAAAACTAAATATATCATTGGTGTAATGAATAAACTGTGTGGGAAGAGTAAGTTATATTTTGTATTATTATACAATTCCCAAAGGTGCATGTTTTTTTGCATGTTTTGACTTTAGCACATGTAGTAGTATTAGTAGTAGGAGTTAATTTATTTGGAATATGCAACAGCTTAAACGATTGCACTCAACTAATATAAAACATATACATGAAAAACAACACATAACACATAACAAAACATGACTTTGTTTGCACATTCGAAAAGGAATGGGAAGAAGCAAAATTTATTTAATCCCACCCCTTCTCCTAAATTTTTTTTAAAATCAAGTTGTTTGGATCAATTCAGGAATAGGAATATAACAACATCACAATATAATAATAATAATAATAATAATAATAATAATAATAATAATAATAATAATAATAATAATAATAATAATAATAATAATAATAATAATAATAATAATAATAATAATAATAATAATATACACCCATAATTATATATAATATCTAATGTCTAATGTATCACATATTACATTATTTATGTATCTCATATTACATTATTTAATGTACTGTAACATGCACTTTGTGACCATATGTTTCTCCTATTTTTACCAGTAGTTTAACATTATTTTTTTAGTTCAATAAAGGTTTCCTTTCCAAAAATTAAAAAGTTCCAACAATTTTTATAATTTGACACAGATAGAAAAAAAAAAAAGCAGTATCAGCTCTAAATATTGACTTACAAATATTTGCTGCCTGTATTGGTGATCTGCTAAGGCTGATGTAAAAAAAAAAAAAAAAAAGGATTTGTTGAACGTATTGATTGACCTTCCAAAATTTTTTTCAATCCGGTCGATTACTAGTAAATATTGTCTTAAATCAGTCATTTACAATAGATTCTTCTGTGTGTATTCAATCCTGTACTATACAGTTTACCTATTTTCTAATCCTAGAAATGACAGTTTTGGAAGAAAATATTAATCTGGTGGAATATTTAGGATTTAGACCCTTTGTCCCTCTACACTCCATGCATTTTAGTGTGTAAGCCTGTGTAAGCCCTGATGATAAACAGTGTCTCTTGAGGAAATCCCATTTGGCTGCTGTTTAATCTGAATTTTCCAGTGTGTACATTTCAGTGGCAGCAGTGATTATGGTATTCTCTAGACACGGTATATTGTGTAAGCCCTACTTCTGTTAGAAAGTCTTCAGCTACATAGCACAAGAATGAAGCAATAACCCCACTTTTCTTGTCAGCTTTCCACCTGTATGATCCAAGCACCTTGTTTGGAAGTGGATGCTGTCTGCCATCAATTAAACTCACTGTCACTCCGGGGTCAGCTTTTTCCACATAGACTTACTCTGCCTTAAAATAGACTGGTGTTTACAGTTGCAGGTTAGCCACTCGCTGGATCTGGGTCCCTGTGCGTTTGGCTCTCGCACAAACACACGCTCACGAGACAATACTTTATTTGGGCGAAGCTGGGAGTGTGGACAGTATCTTTAGAGGCAGATCCCAGTCTTGTGTAAATACTGGCTGGATGTAAAAGGACACAAAAGCGAAGTGGTTATTCATCTGTTTGATAAATACAATGCTTTCACCACAGTTTACTTTAACCAACACACTAGTATAGAGTCGCGGAATGTAAATATTCACTTCATCTTACACTTTAAACCCGAATAACTTAGAATTAACTCACAAAATATAAGGCAATCGATTGCCTCAATTATTTAGATGTTGATGAAACTTAAAAAATACAAGTTTCCAGAACTTAAAATGTAGATGCTTATTAAAGTATACTTAAATTATTAACTTAGTATTCTAAGGTTCTGTCAGTCCTACTGAGAGACTAAGTCAGGGTTCAGTGTCTTTGTCCAAGGACACTTGGACATGTGGACAGACATAGCCGGGATGTGAACTGCTGACACTTCAGTCATTGGACGACCCGCTCTACAGTGGCGGATCTAGACGGTTATATTTAGACGGGCCTAAATGAAGTCAGGGTATAAAAATAATGTAATGGCATTTCCGGAACTGAAACTGAATTTATAAATTTTTTTTAATAAACACAAATAATTAAATATACATAGTTTATTTCCATTGACATTTACAAATAAATAACTATATTAAGGATATTGATCAACATTTCAGTTTGATGAGGTAACAAAAATCGGTCTAGAATTCTGTTTCTGAGCTTGTGATTGGGTGGGCACAGCTGTCAATCAAGGTGGGCCGCGCCCGCCCACCCAGGCCCCTGTCGCTCTACCAACTGAACCACTGTGTTACTATGTTTTGTGATTGTAATGTTTTGGGTATTTGGAGTGTTCTGAAATTATATTTCATCATCTACTACATCAGTTAAGTTTATTTTTTTCAATCATCCTTATTTGAAACAATAGAAATAACAGAACAATATCATTGTCAGCATTTAATGACTTAATTCCACTCAGTTGTACCTTAAATGTTTTTAATTTATGTTCACTTATATCCACAATAGTTCCCCTTAATAAAAAAATATTAGTTAAAAGTACTTAAAAAGAAGAACATGTTACAGCAAGTTAATAAATTTAAGTTAGTAGTACTATTTCTGAAACTACGAGTATTCACAACTGAATATATTTAATTATTCTGAACATTCAGGTCTACAGTGTATGTTCTTTTTGTCGCTGCTATGCTGTCACTCAATATATATGTGTGTTTTTCAAATGGATCTGTATGTTTTGTGTTTCTAGGAGCGACCAGAGATATTGGTTCAGCTCTGACCAGGATGTGCATGAGACATCGCAGCATTGAAGCCAAACTTCGCCAATTCACAAAGTAAGATACATACCCTTTTTTTCTTTATGTGTTTTCCAGTTTTCTGTGTCCTTTCTTTCCAGTTGCTGACCTTGCACTGCAGTCAATTAGGGTTTGTCTGATGTTTTTTAGATGCTAAACCTCAAATGTGTTTCCATGTAAGGCTGACCTTGTTTTTGGGGGTTATGATTGAAAAAATACTTGTAGAGGTTTTGATGTCATTTTTATGGGCTCTGTTAAGCACATTGCTCTGTCTTTGCAGCATTGAATGATGGTAAATAAATACAGCTATTGGAACGTAATATGGAAACCTCACTCACAAGAGTCTGTTTTCAACCATTGTTTGTCTTTTCCTTCATTCTACATACTATCTAATGGCTTTTCCACAGCAAAGCTATTACAGTGATCTTAATGGTAATGATGATGATGATGTATGACTATGGTGATGATAGGGGTTCCTTTGAAGATAGAGGCAATCTGAAAGCTATTTTAATGCTATGTATATATGCACATTTTAGTGATATTTATTCTATAGTATGTGTGCATTTGTTTCACATATGTGTGCATCTGCAGGGAAGGAGCAGGATGAAATAGAATAAAACATAAAGCAGGGGTGTCAAACTCATTTTAGATCAAGGGCCACATTCAGCTAAATTTGATCTAAGGTAGGCCAAACCAGTAAAAAACAAAACAAAAACAAAAAAAACATAATAATATAGAAATAATGTCAACTTTTCTCTCTGTTATAGAGCAAAAAAATTCAAATTACATCATGAAAACAAACAATATTTGGCTTTAGTTTATCATTTACACGTATGCATTCTAATTGACAGGTCGTAGTGGAACTTCAGATATGTTCAATATCTAGTAATGGGTGAAATATTGTGAAAATTGTACTTTCAGATACTTCTCATAAGACATTTGCAATTTTTCAAATTTGGTCTGATTATTGACATAGTTTTTTGTGAAATTCTATTTTGTTTTAGTATCAACAAATTTAAAAAAGAGGATTTTTTAAATTTGTGAATATTTATACGTTTTTATATTATGAGACTAAATTGGTGTGAATGTGGACCATGAACTAAACTGATTTAAATCTTAGTGTTATTTTTGCATTTCATAGTGTCATCCAAAGATTGAACCCTTAGGCGGGCCGGGTTTGTTTGACACCCCTGACATAAAGAATATTTACAGGGCCGGTGTCAGGGGTCTCAAACTCTGGTCCTCGAGGGCCGGTGTCCTGCATGTTTTAGATATTTCCCTCTTTCACATGATTCAGTTTAACCCTTTAACTCCTGAGACTTTAGCAGTTCCACATAATGGACACATATGGAAAAATTTGCGGAAAAAAAAGGAATTATTAGAAAATTCCTTCTTCAATTACACCTCAAAGTCATGACATCATTAACAGCTTCTGCAGAGAATGATAAACTGATTATTAACTCCTAAGTGTCAGAAACTGATGTATTCTGAATGAATGGTTTAGCTTAAATATTCCTAAAAAAATTATTTGTTTTCCTTCTTTTTATTTTACTGTGTTTTTTACTGAGTCAAAATGCAACTAATTTTTTTTAAAAAAGTCAAAATTGAAATTGCTGGGACCAAATTTCAATAATAGTTCTTTTTTCTTTTTTGATAAATTTTTCCATGTTACTTATAATATTTTTTGTTGACATTTTTAATATTTTGTTTTTATTTAATTATTTTCTCCTTTAATTTTGCTCCATTTTTGTCTTACTTTGTTCATGTTGCAAATTATTTTGTTGGTTTATTCTTCATTTTTTTGTTCATTTTATTGATGACTTTGGCTGTTTTTTTTTTGTTCATTTTGTTGCTTCGTGTAATAGTTTTCTTTATGTGGAACAGCTAAAGTCTCAGGAGTTAAAGGGTTAAACTGAATCATGGGAAAGAGGGAAATATCTAAAACATGCAGGGTATCGGCCCTCGAGGACCAGAGTTTGAGACCCCTGTTCTAGGTGGAATGGTGGCTGAGAAACATGAAGTGTCAGGGGTCCAATTCCTGACTGGAGCAGGGTCAGGAATTTCTATATCAGGTTTACATGGAATTCCTCTCCATGCTCCAGTTACCCCTGCCATACAAACACATATATGCAACCCAATTTGGCTCCAGTGCACTTGACCAAGGTACTCATTTAGATCTGGAGTTGTTCCCTGCCTGGATGCCTTCACTGGCTCCTGGTGTATTAGGGTGGGTCAGATGGAGAAGGAAAGCCCGTAAAATAAAGTGAATGAAACATGTTCTGACTTCTGGTCCAACACATTCAAAAGTATTCCAGGAAACACTCAAGGAATTCATATGAAAATAAGTAGGAAAAAAACAGCATTAACCCGTAAACATCCAGTGCTATTTTTGAAGCAGTTCCCAGATAAATCACTCCATATATTTAGCCCTTCTTAAGTGATTTTTCATAATTTATTGCAATATTATGCTTTATTTTTAGGGTAAATCATGTATTTTCCTATATGTCATTCACTGATAATGTAGATGTTCATTAAAGTTCAGAGTAAATTCAAAGGTTATAATATCAGAAACAGGAAAAACACAAGATAAAGTGACTTTTTCAGTCAAATCTATCATTAACTGCAGGTTAATGCAGGTGTGAAGGAGGAGGACACTGGCAGTCATTATAGTCTGAGACAACCACCCTCTCAAACACACACTGACTGCACTAAAGAGGTCCTTTCATGACAGAATGAGACACTCCAAGTGTGTAAAGAGTGGTATTGCAGGTTGTTCCTTCCTGCAGCTGTCAGAATCCACAACAGACACTGCTCCAAATTATCTGTACAATTATATATATATATATATATATATATATATATATATACATATATATATATATATATATATATATATATATATATATATATATATATGTATTTGATTACGTACTGTCTTGCTCTTCTTCTTCTTTTGTCATTTAATCTTGCTGCTGTAATCCTGGAATGTCACCTAAGGGGACTAATAAGGGAATATCTTATCTTATCTTATCTTATCTTATCTTATCTTATCTTATCTTATCTTATCTTATCTTATCTTATCTTATCTTATCTTATCTTATCTTATCTTATCTTATCTTACCTTACCTAACCTTACCTTATCTTACCTTACCTCATCTTATCTTTTACTGGTGAATCAATGTTGGAGAAGATGACAGTGTTGCCATAGTAACTCTGGAGGTTCTGAATGTCCAAATGGGTCACATGTGATGGTATTAAATAGTTTGGATCAGTAGATGGTTCAGGTCACCAGTGGCTGCTTGGGTCTGTATGGGTTAAGAAGCAAGGCTGCTATTTGCAAATGCATATAGTGACAAAGATCTGACTTTTTTGGAACAGTATTGTCTGTTCAAGTGAGACTAAATGACACAAAAGATGCTTCACCATGACGTTGCACCTAATAAAATATAAAACACTGTGAAAAAGAATTATCATATGTAGAACTTTATACTGAAACATGAATTGAATAGATCAGCTAGGAACACAAATGGGTCATCGATGTCAAGTTTTCCTCCAAAATGGTGACACCATGGCTTAAGGGCAATGTGGTTAATGTGTTGAGGGGGCCATCAAAAAGCCATGACCTTAATTTAATGTAAAATTTGTGGGATACACTAAAAAAACTAATTAATGCAAGGAGGCCCTTAAATATGACTCACTTGCACAGTTGCTGCCAGAAGGAATGGGTGCTCGGTGCCACCAAATATGAACACTGACCCCAAATCACACATCACCACAATAAAGTAGTTAAATAAATTAATTTATTCAAATTCCGTGTGGATTTCTGACTTCAACTATGCTTTCTCATTTAAACAAAGCGGCATTTGGATATTAGAGGCCCAGGATAGTTGATCTGTGGTGCTAACGTTGTTTAGCATTTATCATTAGGGATGTGATCATTGTAACTTGTGTCCCATATTTTTACCCATAGTGCTTTGATGGAGAGTCTGATCACTCCCCTTCAAGACAAGATTGAAGACTGGAAGAAGACGGCCAATCAGCTGGATAAGGATCATGCCAAAGGTACCCCCCCCCCCACCACCACCACCACTACCCAAACACAGATTTTTTTTTTTTTTTATGTATGTAAATGTTATTTGTTATTGTTATTTGTATTTGTTTTATCAACTGCTTTTCTCAAATGGCCGACGATAGAATGAATAACCTGCATAAAGTCCTCCATAATAAGAACATTTCCATTAATGTCGCCTGTTTAAAAACTGTTTTTGTCATGACTTCCATTTTACTAATAATTTTATAAGCAATTTCTAATGTCTGGTTACGTTTCACCCACCCTGTATTCCTACTTATCAGCCATTAAAAGTTAATATTAAGGAGTGAGATTGTAATTATCCTAAATTTAATAATGTGCCTCGTACACTAGACTAATATATAATGTCACCACATGCATTTCCAGACACTGTTGTGACTCTTACCACATGCAAGATGTTGGGACCACATTAAAAAAAAAAAAAAAATTCTATTTACCTCAGACATGCACATGTTCACACAGAGTGCCTCACATTTCTGCAACTAAAGCATCTCTGTTCATCGTCTTTTCCAGAGTACAAGAGGTCACGTCACGAGATCAAAAAGAAGTCATCTGACACCATGAAACTACAGAAGAAGGCTCGTAAAGGTAACCGTCTGAAGCTAAACAGTTAAACAAGATAAAAGATGTAATGAATCTTTTGACTTCACATATTGATCTGCTATTAAATTTTTTTTCCTGATCAATTAAGGACACTGTATCATTAGCAACAAACTGAGCCAACATTAACAGCTACATATACTAGAACTAGAAGGATATGTCATTCACTGAGGTCAACAGACGGCTACTGTGTTTAAACCAACATCTGTAGGTTTATGTCGCCATCTTGTGGCGCTTTGCTGTATTGCAGGTCATTTTTCATTTGTTCTGAAACACTTCAGTCAGTGATGCAGCAGCCAATAATTAGTGCTTTCATTGTGGAAAAGCTCCCATTGGGTTGCCAGGCAGATAATACACACACACGCACATGTACAGTAATGTTAATACAAAGTGTATTTAAGCCAACAGTTCTACTATGGAGTCCTGGGAATGTTAACTTTGAACAGTGCAAATAATAAAATAGATTATTTTACATGCTGTTATTATTAGAACAAATCACAAATGGCGTTAGACTGACAGTATATCATCGCAGTGTCCTTTTCTCTTATGCTCTCAAGTGTCTGGTTAAGCCCCGTCAGTGCTGATGCTTGGTGATGTTATTATTTGTAAATGTACTTTTGGTTGCAGCAGTATTATTTTGGCTCTAACCTGTGGCACTGTGGCTGTGTTGTGATGGCTTCCTTGTACTAACCTTAACAATGAGTTCTGCTATTTCTGCCCCCTCTCCCCTTTTCTCCCTCTTTCTCCGTATCCCTTCTGCTCTGTTCTTATTTTTGTTTCTCTTTGCTGTCTCCCTCTCTCTCACTGTCAACATTTCTCTCTCTCCCACCCTGTGGTATTTATCCCCCCTGTAATAGAGATCCAGGGTAAGTATGGTCCTGTTGCTCGCTACTGCTATATCGTTTCATTTCCCTGATTTTCCTACATATCTAATCTGGTTATACTGTAGCTACATTCATAATCTAAGCCTTCCCAGTTGCCATGGGTGTATTAGAAGATAGAATCCTAGCTTTAATAGTGTATCTCCTTCTGCAGCATTATTTAAGTCTCTTATTGACTCTTCAGTGTTTAGTATAAATATCCATATAGCCAGTTAAGAAGTTGGAGATGTGCTTAATCCCAACATTGCATGATGTAATATCTCCTTCCTCTTGCATGTCTTTGGTAGCTGCAACTATTAGCTTTGTAGTTATGCCGCAGGCCTTCATTGTACTCCTCCTGTTTTGCTCAATTTTTCATTCTATCTGTTACTGCAGATACCTCAGCTGCCTTTGTTTTCTGTTGCATGCTGTAACACTACAAAGACTTATTTCATGTCTTGTTCCCCATACATTACATTATCATGAAATACTGTATAGGATCCACAGTGGACCATATACACACCTATTTATACATTACATCATGTTTTAATTAGATGGCTGTTGCAGTACAGTGAATACTGAAGTTTGGAACAGAAACACACAACCTATGTTTTGGCTTTGTGCTAAAATGGATTAGTGTTAAAATTAATGTAAATTAAACATATGAACGCAATGAACCCATCTGTAGCACAGAATGACTCTGAATGTCTCTGTTAATACATTTGAAGCAGTTTGTCCATGTAGAATTACCATCGAACATGGACAAATAGGCAGTTGATCTGGTAGTGACAGGCAGCAGAAGCAACATGTTAAACATCACATTGACCCTCTGGATGGAAGTATGAGGAGGGACAGTTATTTACAGTTGTTTTGTTGAAACTTTTGAACTGTTGATTTATAAATACATTAAGTGCATCTATATTTGCTCATGCACAAACACAATTAATATAGATTAAAAAATGAATTCTAATTAATGGTGATTCTTCAAAATTAATAGACAACCTGTGATTATTTTGGTTTAAAATTGTAATCATACGACAGCACCAGAGGTGGTCAAAGTAGCTACTCCTATTCTGTACTTAAGCAGAAGTACAGCTACTGGTGTATAAAAAATACAGTAGAAGTACTGATTCAACTCCTTTACTTAAGTAAAAATAAAAAAGTACAATTTCACAATTGTAATAAAGAACAAAAGTAAAAAGTAAAACTGCATGTTTTTTGTTTTTTTTTTTGCCATGAACGCAATAATATTTAAACAGGAACAATCTGAAAAGTTTCAAAAGTATCTCAAATAAAGCCTTTAAAAGTTATATACTGTGTAGATAATGTGTTTCATAGGGTCACTGTACTCAGTGTTGTGGATATGGGCGGGGGGTGTGGGGGGGTAAAATCACAATTGAGATAAAAAGTCATCATGAGATAAAAAAAAAATCTATACAAATAAGATTTAAATTTTAAGAGGGAAAACTCAAAATTGTGAGAGAAGAAGTTAAAATATTTTTTTTTCAATTCTATTTATATATTTCTATCAATTTGTTTTTAATTTTTACTTTAATACTTTTTTTCCTCTATTCCTTCATCCATGTGTGTCATAAAGGAATGTTCACATATTTAAACTGTTTTGTTTACTTCTATATGTAAAACTAAATCCAAATTTATGTAAAACAAAATCCACTTTCCACTACTTTGATTCAAAAGGACAAATAGAAGAGACGGGACTGATGGAACTTTGCACATAAATCACATGACATAAGAATTAATCAGAGGTGGCCAAAGTACTCACATTCTGTACTTAAGTAGAAGTACAGCTACTGGTGTGAAAAAATACTCTGGTAAAAGTAGAAGTACTGATTCAACTCCTTTACTGAAGTGAAAGTAAATAAGTAGAATTTCACAATTGTAATAAAGTATAAAAGTAAAAAAGTAAAACTGTTTTTTTTTTGAATGAACGCAATAATACTTATTTAACCAGGAAAAATCTGAAAAGTTTCTTGAAAATAAAGCATTTAAAAGTGAGTTAATATGTAGATAATATGTTTGATAGGGTCACTGTACTCAGTTTTGTGGGTATGGGCAGAAAATTTAGGAAAAACAGGGAAAAAGTCATCATGAGATTTACAAAAAAAAATACAAATGAAATTTAAAAATGCATCATTTTAAGAAAAAAAAGTCAAAATTGTGAGATAAAATGTTAAAATTGTGAAATAAAAAGTATAAATTATGAGATAAAAAGTCAAAATCCTGAGATAATATTTATATAACTATAATATATAAAGTCACAGTTCCTGTCCTTCCACCAGTGACTTATTTTTCGTAGTGTCACATCTGTTTAATTTGAAAAAGTAACAAGTCTATTCTGTTAATATAATCAGTATAAAGTACAGATATTTATGGAAAAACGTAGGGAGTAAAAGTTTGTTAGAAAAACATTGTCAGAAAAATATGTAAAAAAATCTACTTAAGTACAGTAATTAAGTACTTTTACTTAGTTACTTTCCACCTCTGGAACTAACCAACAGTATATGTCAGTAAAATAATATTAAATGTACACGACCTATATGTTATTGAAACATAAGCCTATGGGGTGAGGCAGGGTTAATTGCATTCCTGAAATGCATTATCTGTTTTGCCATACATCTTATGAAGGCATTTGATGTCAGCGGGGAGTCGCTAACAGACTGTGAGTCATATTTATTTTAACAGAGCATCACTATAACAGGTTTTAATCATAATAAATAAATAAAAATATAACCCAGCATGATGCAAGTGTAGCTTTCACATGAAAATCAAGGCAAGAGCAAAGCCAAAACATCCAAAAAAAAAAAATAAAGGTGTAGCTGTGTGCTTTGTTTTCCACTTGAGCTCCATAATGTATGCCAGTGGTTTGCTGGAGCTGTGCATTATGGGAAACACCACCTGAGGGACCACACCATATTGAGGCTGGAATTTCTTTTTCTGCACTTATCCGCATATTTTCTTTAAGGACTCAGCCCCACTGCACTTCGTTCTCACTCTTACACCTCCTTTTCATCCATCTCTTCTGGTGCTAAACAATGAACTAGTCATAGTGTTTCATTATCATACAGTACTCTGCCTTGTTGAGCCTCATTTTGTCATAAACGTCCAAAATGCAATTACTTTTTCATTTCATTTTGTAATAAACTACCGCATTTTATAATACATTTTGCCGCAATATGTAATAATTTATTACATTTTGTACCAGCAGGGTAGCCTAGGATCTAGTCTGTCCCCAGTGGCCGCAAATGGTATTTGCTACGGGGAGACAGACTAGACAGCCTTGGATCTGAAAATCCAAAATGGGTCGGACCAATCAAATCGCGAGGGGCGGGATTGGAGCCCGCCCTGCCTCATGACGACACAAATACGACACGTAATGTTGTAGTCGCAGAGACGTAGCAGCTAGCACACATTGCCGTAACACCAGTTGCTAGCTGCTAGACAACATGGCTCATCACCAGGAACAACCATTCGAGCTGGCTTTGGCAGCAACGCTAGGTGATTTAAAATGACAGTTTTCCCTGCGAGAGGAGCAGAAAATGGCACTTAAGCTGTTTTTGGAAAAAAGGGACGTTGTCGGAGTTTTGCCCACCGGGTATGGCAAAAGTTTGATTTATCAGCTGGCTCCGCTAGTGGGACGACGCATGGGTCTGCACAACCCGCTGGTGATCGTTGTGTCACCCCTTTTAGCCCTAATGGATGACCAGTTGCAAGAGGCCGAAAAACTGGGAATACGAGCAGCACAACTCGGCAAAGGCGACCCGGAGGAGATCCGAAGCGGCCGGTGCCAAATAGTGTACGGGAGTCCGGAATCATGTTCTTCGCTCTGATTGGTTGGCTCTGACTGGTTACCCATCCAATAGCGTGGCGTTGTATAAAGAGAAAATTTGACCTACAGCGGTTATCCCGCCCACAAATTCGCCTAGACTTTCTAGACTCTCCCCGTAGCAAATGCAGTTTGCGGCCACTGGGGACAGTCTAGATCCTAGGCTACCAGCAGGGTGCTTTGGCAATTTCATTTTTGTTTAAAATGAATCTTAGTGGATAAATGCATGCCCAAATTAAAATAAAATACAATTAACAAACAAATAAACTATGCTTTGGAATTGTTATTACATAATGCACCATGTTATTACATTTTCTAGAGAAAATCTTGGAATAATCTTCTTAAAATGTAATAGGTTATTACATAATGTGGTAAAATTTATTAGAAAATGCATTGGGGCAGTTTATTACAAAATGTGGCTTTATTACAAAATTATATGGAAAAAGTTATTACATGTTGGACGTTTATTACAAAATGCAGCGTTATTATTAAACGCGGCTCAACATGCGTCCTCTGTTATGTTGTGTTTTTTGTTCCCCCCTCCTCATCAATGTACCCTTTCCTACCCCAGGCCGAGGCGACCTGCAGCCCCAGCTGGACAGCGCCATGCAGGATGTGACCGACATGTGCCTGTTGATGGAGGAGACGGAGAAGCAGGCGGTGCGCCGTGCTCTGGTGGAGGAGAGGGGGCGCTTCTGCACCTTCATTGGCTTCCTCCAGCCTGTTGTGGTAAAGACACACAGGGGGTTGGAGGGTTTATTCTATTCATTCTTTATTGAGGATCCCCATTAGCCCACACACAAATGACAGGCTAGTGGTCCTGGGGTCCACTTAAAACCACTTCAAGATACAAAATAACAATACACACATCCAATTGCACCACACCCTGATGGCGCAGCGCAGCAGCCACAGTGGGCAGCTAAGGACTGAGCGCCACAGGAGGACCTTTGTCCCTAAGGCCATCAGGCTTTTTAACAACACAGTCATGGATAGGGTTCGCTGTCCAGGCTCTGGCACCAGCCCCAACCACTGACCCTGAAGTTTTATCTATCTATCTATCTATCTATCTATCTATCTATCTATCTATCTATCTATCTATCTATCTATCTATGTATCTATCTATCTATCTATCTATCTATCTATCTATCTATCTATCTATCTATCTATCTATCTATCTATCTATCTATCTATCTATCTATCTATCTATCTATCTATCTATCTATCTATCTATCTATCTATCTATCTATCTATCTATCTATCTATCTTTACAATGATTCAATTACAGTAATAAAGAAAAAGAAAAAAACAGAGGGTGAAGGGAAGGGATGGTAGTTTTGCACTGCCATGAAAATCATTTCCATGTGTTTCCACTGGGAGGCGACATACTGTACTAATGTGGATAGGTGGATATACAAAGTGGAATCAAAATGGGCTTATTATTTTCAAAGCACAGTGCAGTTCATTCTAACTCTGCATCATTTATGTTTCGTGATAGACAGCCAAGATGGTCTACATTCAATTAATGTAATTAAGTATGATTGGGTATCATTTAACAGCACATTTGTATGTAAAGATTAAAAAAAAAAAAAAAATATATATATATATATATATATATATATTTAATCTTTTTTTGGGGAGGGCATTTTATTGTTGCATATTTCTATACAATATATTAACTATTGATGGTAACTTTTTAGGGGGGGGGGTTATTCTTAGTATTCTGACCCTTTTTTTTTTTTATCAAGATTTTGGATTGCAATTGGAGTACCCAGGACCTGAGAGACATTTTTTTCATTTCTGTGAATGACTGGAATGACAAATAAAATCTGAATCTGAATCTGAATAAATCCATGGGGCACAGCATTTCCAGAAGCCTAGTGGATATAGATTAAACGTTTTGAAAATTTCATATAAACTCCAGGTTAAAAGAGAAGCCAGGAGATAGACATCCAAAAGTTACGTTTTAGTTTCACTTGCAGTTATTATATCACTTATGAAATGTGCCCCTAAACCCATTTCCTACACAACGTACATACTATAACCCCCCTCCTGCAAGCTGTTCCAACAACATTTGTTTTTTTAATTTATTTTCTGACGGGCTTACAATCTTTACCTTTCACGGACACGCAGCACCTCAGTCTATAGATATATAAAACTTGCAGAATGGAACATTTTACTATTAAGATGTGGGATTTGTAAATATCATTATGGTGTCATAACATGAGGATTCATATATAGAATGGATTTGGAAGTTGTATGTATTTTACACGCTACAGTAGTTGTGACACAACACACGTATTTGCACTCTCCTGGTATAACAACAAACATATTAACCTATATTTGAACAGGTCTGTAATTTTGTCTCACTGCTCTTTGTTGCATTTGAAAAAGAGATGGGGCATCTCAAGTGGCTATCGTTAACAAAATTAAATGGAATTGTATGTACACTGAGAACCAATTCTCATTTCTGATGATACCCTGGCCAAGAGGAAGCAATAGGAGGTAAATTATACCCCCGAAAAAAGTAGCACAAACCCACTCATAAATCAATTAAAAACCTGGTAAAATTGGAAGCTGTGGAGAAGAGTGATAACTACTTTTGCATGTTATGAAATAAGATGTCAGCAGGGTTTTGGAAATGAGGATAACATCAAAACCCTGATCAAAAAGTTATTTGATGGAGCAAAGCAGGGAGGTTTAGGGAAAACAGGTTTTTAGTGGGTGCATGTAAAAATGAATATTTATGGAGTATACAGTTTCACTAATCATGGAAACAGCTTATTAGAAATTAATAAGAGAATAAGAGCGAAAATGTTAGCATTATGTTCCTGTATGATGTTATGGTGCTGCATGGTGGACATAATATAAGAATAGAACACTTAGTTAAAAGAGTCTGTGTTCCATTCTCATTTAAACCTAGGCTTGGTGTTTTCCTGGTTTTGATGTTTCTTCATTTCCTGTAGATCATATGAACTCCCCCTACCAACAAACATATGCGTTAATTCTCCTGTCACTACCTTCACTATAAACATATTTAAATCTAACCAAGTGTATTTTTGTCATGTCCAGTCCAAATATCTCATCACATTTAAAATAATCAACTAAAGATTAACTTTTCAGTGAGATATAAGAACTTATTTTTAGACAACAGATGTTGAAAATCTTACCTACATCATTTTCACTTGTTCCATTGGCAAATTGTTTTGCTTTAATTAACCACAAAAATCTTGAACCAAAAATAAATTTGAAAAAAAATCTGCCATTGGACCAAGTGAGTGACCATTTTCAAGAAATGTTGTTTCAAAATAAGTTCTTATATCTCACTGAGAAGTTACACTTCAGTTGATTTTGTCTTATTTTAACCACTAGAAAAATACACTGAAATATTTAGATTTGTGCAGTGCTTGATGGGGATTTGGTTACAGAACATAATAATAATAATAATAATAATAATAATAATAATAATAATAATAATAATAATAATAATAATAATAATACATTTTATTTCTATAGTGCTTTTCATGGCACTCAAAGACACTTTACATGCAGTAAAAATAGAACAATAAGAGTCCAACTACAATAAAAAAATTTTTTTAAAACAGCAACAAATTAAAACAGACAGAATAAAAGTAATGAAACATTAAAAACAATCTTAAATAAATGAGTTCCAGAGGGTTGGGGCGGCTACAGAAAAGGTTCTGTCTGTTCTTTTTGATCTCTGTTTGGTGCTTGGTTTTGGGCGAGGAAGTGAGGAATAAATAGCAGCTCACTGGTTTTAATGCACTAATGCTAATGCTAATGCTAACACTAGATGCTGTGTGTGTAAAAGAGTCAAACGTATAAACCAAACATCACCATAATAGAGACAATAACATGAATGAACCCGCTCTACCTCAGTTGATAGAGCGGGTCATCCATTAACTGAAGGGTTGGCGGTTCGATTCCCGCTCTGTCCTCATCAGTCTGCACTGACACTTCACCTTCCTTGCCTCTAGTGTCACTCACACTGGTGTATGAATGAGTATGAATTTTTGGCGGTGGATGGAGGGGCTGTAGTCTGCCCCCAGGGTAACTGTGGCTACTAGAGGGAGTATGTGAGAGTAAATGAATAATGGATCACTAATGTAAAGTGCTTTGGGTGCCTTGAAAAGCCCTATAGAAATCTAATCTATTATCATTATTATCATTGTCCTTGTCGTATAGAATGGAGAGATCGCCATGCTGGGAGAGATCACCCACCTCCAGGCCATCATTGATGACCTCACTGTGCTCACAACGGACCCCCACAAGCTGCCCCCTGCTAGTGAACAGGTGAAACACACACTAAATACATGGAAAGAAAGTTAACATGTACTTGTCTTTACCTCACTCTGTTATTTGTCTCTCAGGTGATTAAAGACCTTAAGGGCTCAGACTATACCTGGTCCTATCAGACCCCTCCTTCATCCCCAAGCAGCTCTGGTTCACGCAAGAGCAGCATGTGCAGGTACACACACACACACATATATATATATACAACCATTTTAATAATGTGTACCAGAAAGAGGAGCCTTCTCTGACGGTTATGTTTCACTGTCGGTCTGTTTGTCTTTGTGTCAGTCTTTCATGACAGTCATTTTCTGTTTAATGCACAGGTGTCAAACTCCAGTCCTCGAGGGCCGATGTCCTGCATGTTTTAGATATTTCCCTCTTCCATGTGATTCAGTTTAATGACCCTCTAACTCCTGAGAACTAACAAAATAATTGGTAACATGAGCAAAGTAAGACACAAATGGTAGAAAAAAAAAATACTACAATAAAAAAAAAAAAAAATGTAGAAAAATAAACAAAATGAGCAACAAAAACTAATAAATATTTACAAAATGACAAATAATGTGGAAAATTTTGAAAAATAAAACTACTATTGAAATTTAGTCCCAGCAATTTTAATTTTGCCTTTAGTTTTTTTTTTTAAATAAAATTAAAAAAAAATCTTGCTTTTTGACACCTTTTCCATCCACAAAACTAAAAGGAAAATGGTTGAATTTTTCTGAATATTTCAACTAAATCATCCATTCAGAACACATCAGCACTGACACTTAAAGAGTTAATAATCAGCTCCTCATCAGACTGATAATGATGCAATGGCCTCCAGGTGTAATGGAAGAGGGAAACATCTAAAACATGTAGGACACCGGCCCTCGAGGACCGCAGTTTGACACCTCTGGTTTAATGGATGGAATCTCCAAATAAATGAACCTCAGCTTTTTCAGACAGAGACACACAGACTCTTTTATAACAAACACTGACAAATAAATCTGAAATTCTGCTGTTCTCTGTCTGAAAAGTTTTCATGACGTATGAGTGTGTCCGTCTGTGTAAATGTGTCGTGTCAACCACCCTGTGCAAGTACAAAACTGGGTGTGTGTTGTTCAGTGTGTACTTGTGTGTACTGTAAGTGTGCCCTGGATCCTCATAAGCTCACACACTCTGCCTATCCCCTTCCTCCCCTTTTTTTCCTCCCCTGTTTTTTCTCCCCATGACTATCACTCTTTGTGCTTGTCTCTTTCTCCATTTTGTCTTTTTGTCTCCTGTTTGTGCGATTTGCCCTCTTTCTCTCCCGCTGGGGTGTTCTGGTTACCCCATTTACTGGGTGGGTGTCTCTGCTTTTACCTGTGACTGACATGTGACATTGCTGGCTTTCACTAACCTGATCAATGGGGAACTCTACTAAACTCTAACCCACCAATCACCGATCCATTACAAAATAATCCTCCAATACATTTTGAATTCATCGATCAATTCATCACGCTCGTGCCTCCAAACGTTATGCACCTCCTTTAAATCAAACATACACCTGTATCAATGCTCCCTCATTCCACTCGGGCAAACATCACTTTCATCCTTCCTCACCCCCTCTTCCTCCTCCATCACTCCACCCTCCCCTCTGCTCCTTTGCACCTCCCCCCCCTCCACAGCAGCGTCAACAGTGCCCACAGTAGCGCCTCCCGCTCATCGGGGGGAGGCAGTAGTGGTGGTTTAGGTGGTGGTGGTGGTGGAGGCTCCCAGCCTCACTCACCAACTTCTTCCTCCTCCTCCTCCTCCATTCGATACCGCAGCAGCCTGCCACATCAGCCTCCGCCACCGGGGGGCATCGCTGCCCACCGCCTCAGCAGCGTCTCCTCTCACGATTCAGGCTTCGTCTCCCAGGATGCAAACATCTACTCTAAACCCCCCTCACCCATGCCTTCCGACATCACCAGCCAGGTACAAGTGCCTTTTGTACATGCACATATTTTTATTGAGTTATAAGGTCTTGATTGTTTTATCACACGACTAACTTTAAACATTGTCACCTTCTTAAAATATTTGCCGAAGCAATTTTTATTCACATTTTTCAGGCAGGAAACACAAAAAATGAACTAGAAATTGAATGTATGATGATTTACTGTCATATGTGTGTTTACATTGTTGGCAATATTTACACTACTACTAAATTATTTGCACATTTTATACTACTATATTATACTACTATATTTTTTATTTTAATTCTTACCCTTTTATTCTGTATCTGTCTGATTTGCACACATGTTTGTATTGCGCACTATTTTATTTGTTATATATGTTATTGTGTCATTTAGATGAAAATGCAATGTTACTAGGGTGGCACGGTGGTGCAGTGGTTAGCACTCGTGCGTCACAGCAAGAAGGTCCCTGGTTCAATTCCCACACCAGATCTTTCTGTATGGAGTTTGCATGTTCTCCCCGTGTCTGCGTGGGTTTTCTCCAGTTTCATCGCATCATCCAAACACATGCACTGATAGGTTAATTGGTTAATCTAAATTGTCCATAGCTGTGAATGTGAGAGTGATTGTTTGTCTATATATGTTCAGCCCTGAGATGAACTGGAGACTCATACAGGGTGTACCCCGCCTTCACCCATTGTAGGTGAATTAGGCCCCTAGTGACCCCTGTGACCCTAGTGAGAATAAAGTGGGTTCAGATGACGAGATGAGGCAATGTTACTGACACCTGCAGTGTTGTTGCTATTTTAATGACAATAATTTGTATTGTATTCTATTGTGTTGGGGCAAAAAAGTCAATTATTTTAGGAAGGTGACAAAATATATTGCAATAAATATTTTATATGTAGGCTAAATATTTAGAGGTCTACATCCATTGGAATGTCTTCATTAATTATTATATCCAGTCCCAGGATCTGTTATCTGTTATGTTCCAAAAGTCAGAACAGAAGTGGGAAAGAAAAGTTTCAAATGTTCTGCTCCAATTGCCTGGGAAATGAAGGAGCTGGTCTATTTAAATACATTCAAATTCATTTTAAATGAAGGGGAAAAGAATAAATGTGAATGGGGATTGTTTCTCGCTGATTGAATCTAGTTTTGATTTGAGCTGCTTTTAAAGAACATTGTTGTTTTCTTTTACTACACTATACTACTGTTGGTGTTTTGTTTTTTCTCTATGTTTTTAGTGCAGTGTATTATATTTGGTTCTAGCGTGGATGGGCGACTGAAATTTCTCACTACTTTTGGTGCTGTTGCCAGGACACTCTTGCAAAAGAGATCTGTAATCTCAATGAGTCCTTTTTTTCCGGTTAGATAAAGGTTAATGACAATTAGCATCAAAGGCTATTCAATAATGTGGGGAATTAAAGGTCTTTCCGAGACAAATTTCACATTTTTCTTACCTTGGGAATCTATTTACTACTGACATATGGATAAACAAGTGGTGTTTGTTTCCCCTTCTCTTCTGTTACTGTAGAAGTCATCCAGCTCAGCGTCATCAGAGGCTTCAGAGACGTGTCAGTCTGTCAGTGAATGCAGCTCCCCTACCACTGTAAGTACCTACGATTACCTATGATTACATACTGTGCAAACTCTTAATAATATCACACATACATGTAAAGTCAAAGCTGGAATCCACAGTAATATAAGGCCGAACAGATTACCTAAATGCTTCAATTATTAGGTATTTATTTGACTATTACTGTAGTTTTGCATCATCAGGGACTTGGTATTTATTGTTCACAGCAAGTTCATGTTTAGAGAGATAGTAAAACACTGTTGACCTCAGAAACCTGTTGAGTTGGTAGTGATTTTCTTGCTGTTCTGTGATTTATCAATAATTTACTGGTAATGCTCTGACATGTAGGTGAATACCCATCTACATTTTTATCCTACTTCAATCAATTCTGCAGCACGTTTCCCACATCTACCAGAAATGTGTCTCCTAGTAATTCCAGAAATTCATTAAAACAGTTTGCACAGACTTATCTCTGTGTGTCCTATCAATACACCATGTTGGAAAAAGCATAACATCATTAAAAAACACATTTTTCCTCCAAAAAAAAAACAGTTTTTCCATTGCTCTTTTCTCATTGTAGTGATAGACAGATGCTAATGTAGCTAATATGAAGCTATTTTTAAAATAGCAATTATAACACCAAACAGTTGATAATAGTTAATTTTGTACATCACGATGTGAGAACAAGGACCAAAATTCATCTCAGATATAGAGTGAGTAAGTTACATGAGTTCACGGTTATGTTTTAGACTGATAAGGTCTTTTTTTTTTTGGCAGAATCTTGGCACCGGTAATGTGTTTTTCTGAGTCACAGTGGGATTTCTTTGTCCTGACTTGTTCATGTAATGTTCATGCTGTTTGCTGCAGTATTTCAACAGGCGGGCAGTGTCAATAACAATCCAGTGACAACAGAGAGTACAATTTAGGTGTCAGGATTCAGAGATTTGCATAACCAGCCACCTGCCACCTTTCTTGGATCAGGTCGACAGCATACTACACAAAGCAAATTTGTGTTCTGGGTCTTTTTTTGTTACTTTAATTGGTGGAGGTACACCAAAATCCCAATTTTTCCTTATTTGTATGTGAAAGCTGGCCTGCCTCTCTTTCTTTTTATAAATTCTTGGAACAATCGCCACATCTGTTTACGAAAAGAAAAAAAAAACAGTTTGATTTCCTTTGAGGCAATGATGCTTGTGAGGCAAAGTCAATATTCATGTCTGATTTTGAGCATCTGTCACCAACAGCAGATTGCATGTATCACTGCCTCCCCTTTCTGTTGATTAACTCTCTACAGTCGCCTGAAGGCACCAGGTGTGTGATTTAAATGACATGCATTTTCAGAATGGACCATGTGCGCCACATTCACTGGTTGTCACTGATGATCATATAAACTTGTGTCGTGTTATACACATAGGGTTGTTCATTAGACTTCAGTACGGTTAGTTTTACATCCTTATCACCACTACTGTAGCTTAGTGTTTTGATTTGCAGCATTTGCCCATGTCAGACTGAACCAAGAAAATTTATGGAAACAATGATATATATATATATATATATATATATATATATATATATATATATATATATATATATATATATATATATATATATATATATATACATATATATATACATACATACATACATACATACATACATACATACATACATACATACATACATACATAGGGCGGCACAGTCGAGCAGCAGTTAGCATTCGTGAGTCACAGCAAGAATGACCCTGTGTGGAGTTTGCATGTTCTCCTCGTGTCTGTGTGGGTTTCCTCCCACCATCCAAAGACATGCAGTGATAGGTTAATTGGTTAATCTAAGTTGCCCATAGGTGTGAATGTAAGAGTAATTGTTTGTCTATATATATATATATATATATATATTCAGCCCTGAGATCAAATGGAGACTCATACAGGGTGTACCCCGCCTTCACCCATTGTAGCTAGATTATATATAATATATATATATATATATATATATATATATATATATATATATATAATTTTATTTTATTTTTTTATTTTACGTCACCACACATGGACACTCGACAGACTCTCGAAGTTCTCCTTTTTCATTCTGTCATTTGATTCACAGAAGTGGCATACAAACAGTTCCTGGTACAGTGAGTTCTCTGTACCACTATTAGTAAAAATTGTTGTGAAAGCCAACAATGAATCATTCTTTTAATAGATTCTGACTTTGACAGTGTGGTTGTACTGAACTTGAAGTAAAACAACTTGGCACTTTATAATACTGGAGAAACACGTGGACACTGTAATGTAGAATAATTACACATAAAAGAAGAACATGTCCAAATCAAATCGAGCTGGAATATAAAATGCATGACTGAGGCTGCATTAACATCATGACCTTTCTAACATAGTTGTGCAAAGTAGCTTTTGAATGTAGGCCTTCTGTGCTTCAGTAACCTTTTGGTCCAACTAATTGTACTTGATTTGACTTCCATACAGTCAGACATTAGTGACTAATAATTGTCCAGAGATTGTTTGTACTCTTATATCTGCTTCTGATCTGTCACTGCTCTTCTGGTTTTCACCCAAGATGTGGACTGTGAGTGTGCATCTCAAGTCTTCCATGACCACATTCAGCTCTCTCTCTCTCTCTCTCTCTTTCTCTCTCTCTCTTTCTGATGATGTGACTGTCTCTCGTCCCGCAGTTTGGCTCGTCCTTCGCTACCTTCCGCCCCGCTCTCTCTCACTCTGGCTCCACCAGACCTCTCTCTGTCATTCTTCCTGTTCCTGCGTCCCCACCCTATATTCGCCCCTCTGGATCCAGCTCCTCCTCTCCCACATCAAAGGTTCCTATCTGGAAGGTTTGTTCTCCATTCGCTTCCATCTCTTCAGTTGCACTTTTTTTTTTCTCCTTCTGTTGCTTTTAATATGGTTCAGTTAACATGTGAGTTAATTTCTTTGAACTTTCATCACTGGACTAAACTCCATATTCATAACCACATTGCATTGTTTCCATTAAATATTCATTTCCATTTGCTGTGTGTGCATGCATTTATTTTTTATTTTTTGGCCTTCCTCATCTCACTCCCTGGTTTTGCAATCTACCGTGGTGAGATTGGTAAAACTAAGCAAGTTGTGGGGCGTCAACCAATCAGAATCATCATCAGCAATGCTCTCAAATCGCTCAAAAATACCCTTACCCACATGCACCCACACACACGAACTCCTCCAAGCAGAAAATCCATTCAGAACAGCCCCCTCCTCTGCACTCAGATGAAGGGCTTCAAACTGCTGGATAGTGGACAAGTCTATTGCTCTAATCCTATGCGCTACTTTATGTTTATTAATACAACTCACCTCCTCAGGACTGGTCTAAAGCAGGTCAGTATGAGCAGCCAGTGGCCGTTGCAGCAGTTCAGAGGAGAAAGGAGCCTCTGGATAGGCTGAGGGAGAGTGAGGCTTCACCCGGATCACAGGGGTATTCTGGACCGTCGCACGCTGATGATGGACAGAGACCCAGGATGACCCCGGCAACCATCGCTGCCAAGGTAACGATGGGTGATGCTGATGAGCAGTCAGAAGGCAACAAGAGTTTGTGGTTTAGTCTGTATTTGTAGAGGGATATTTGCATTGTGGTTGTTAACCCATAAAGACCCAGTGTTACCTCTGTGCCAGTTCCAGTGCCAGTTGTCCCTCTGCTTAACCCTTCTTGAGTGGTTTATCACTTTAATATGCACTGTCAAATTGCAACATTTGCACTCCGTTCTCACTGCATCATCTCATATGTTCCTTATGTAGATTTCTTCTCTCTTGTTTGTTATGTTTTTAGATTGTATAAATGTTTTTTTTTTAACTTATATATTTCTCATATTTAATTATGTATATATACTTTTTTTAATTTATTTTTTTTTTTCGCTATTTATTTCTTCAGAAATAGGGTCAGAGAGAAATGCCATTTCAGGTCTTTGTATGGGCATACATGTACCAGAACTGACAATAAAGCAAACTTTGAACTTTGAACTTTGAAATTATGCTCTGCTAGATAATTAGGTATTTTTTGCTATATTTAATTCACTGATGTAGATGAGGCATAAAGGGATAATTCACTACTGTTCGCACAAATTTGTATGGAATCAGTGTCTTTACTCTGGTGCATTTACGTGACCCCAGGAAACCTGCCGGGACTACTTTCGTTTTGACCAAAACTGGACCCGAAATCACAGGATTCTGTCGGGGGTAAGTCACTGTGGATGCACCAGAGTAAAGAATTCTATACAAATTCATGTGAAAAATAGTGAACTATCCCTTTAAGTTGAGGTTTATTATATGAGAAACAGAGAAAACTGAACAAAAAGTGACCTTTTCCAGTTAAATATATCAATAACTGAACAGAAATGAAGGTTCTCCATCCATTGTCATTGTCCTAATTCCATGTGATTTACTGGTGAATCAGTGTTGAAGAAGATGACAGTGTTTCAACCATAACTATGGAGCCTCTGAACATCTAAGTGGTTCATATCTGATGACCATGAAAAGATGACAAACTCCATTTTACACCAATTAATTACATTGATAAGATTAGTGGATCAACAGGCATTAAAGTTACATCAGTAGATGGTTTAGGTTAAAGGTGGCTGTTTGGGTCTTTATGGGTTCAGATGATTTTGGGACTGTACTGTGCATGGTTGGAATTTACCATAATGCATCATAAGTAAGTTGTAAGAAGTATTAATAATAGTAGTTATTATACTGCTGAAAAGTGCATAATAGGATTAACAAGGCATCATTATGGCTTTAGAGCAAGTGGAGTCATGAAAGCACAGTTAATAAGTACAGTTATCTGTCAATATATACATAATAATCTATATTTAAGTCTTATTAAAGGAACAAAAAAAACTGTACTAAAAGTCTAAGAGTGACACATGATTTAATTGAGTAATGAAGCCTATACCAGCGTATAAATTAGATATTTCTCGTAAGTGCTTACAAATCTTTGATAATTCAGCTATAAATATGGTTATGATGGTTTTAGCACATATGTAGCCCAATTCTCAAATAATAAACTTAACAAGTGTCTTATAAAGGGTTAACTACCTATTACTGTGTTTTACTGCTGATGGGCACTGACATTCATATATTCACCATGGTATGAATAGTTTAAAAGGATTTTTTTTGGTTGAGTATACTGCTGAGTAACTGCCTGACTCAATATGATGTGATTCTAATGTGAATCTGTCTATTCTCAGCATGGGGAAGAGGTTTCTCCAGCAGCCAGTGACTTGGCCATGGTGCTGACCAGAGGACTGAGTATGGAGCAGCAGAAAAGCAGCAGAGACTCCCTGCAGTATTCTAGTGGCTACAGCACAGAGACCACAACCCCGTCCTGCTCTGAGGACACAATCCCCTCGCAAGGTGCAACTCTAATCCTTTCACTTCCTCCAGTGCCGTTTGAGTCTTTTTCAGAATGAACACCATATATTTTATTGATGTCTTACAGCTAAGAACCTTCCACTCACTGACTTATTTTTTCTTTATTTATTTTTTTATCGTAGCTCTTCAGAGTTATGATTATGAACGCAGTTATGTACACTTTCCATACAGCCCCTGTCCTCAGAAGTGTAGTGTCGAATCAGTCAAAGTTTGAAATGAGCGCAGTAACCTGACAGCCCAGTGGTTAGGGCTTATACCACACCGGTGCCACTGCCCTAAGCATTGAGTCCACGGTTCAATTCCTGACTGGTTAGACCATTTGCTGCCTGTCATTATCTACCTTTCCTCGACTCTGTCTACTGACATTATCTAATAAATACTTAAAATGCCCAAAGAATAATATTCTATTTTTTTAAACACTAAAAAATGGGAATATAGAATAGGAATGACATATAATTTAATTTCTTCCAAGAAAGTTTGGGATTTTTCTGGCTCCAATAAGCCAAGTCAAATAATGAGGCCATCGTAGACTGTCTTTTAACTGTATCCTTGGTGAAGTTTGAAACTTATTATTTATCATGCTCTTTTCCCTTTCTCCTTCATTAGGTTCAGATTATGACTGCTACTCAGTGAATGGTGACGCTGAAGGCCCAGACGGACAGACAGAGTTTGACAAGTCCTCCACTATTCCTCGCCATTCCAACATTGCACAGAACTACCGCCGTATGATCCAGACCAAGCGGCCAGCCAGCACTGCCGGCCTGCCCACTGGGGTGCTTGGACCTGGGGCTCATGGGATACAACCCGGTGGAGCCAGTGGAGGCGGAGCAGGGACTCCGGGCACTGCCACCATTCGTCGAACCCCGTCTACTAAACCGGGCGTGAGGCGCACGCTGTCCAACGCAGGGCCCATTCCCATTCGACCACCCATTGTGCCTGTCAAGACACCCACTGTACCGGGGGACTCACACTCACCTGGTGCAACCGGTGGTGGGTATGCAGGTGGAGGGCATGCAGGAGGTGTGCCCGTACGTGTGGGTAGTGAGGAGTGTGTGTTCTTTACCGGAGTTGAGGACTCACAGGGAGCGCTTGATTATGTGAAGGCATCACCCAAGCGCCTCAGCTTGCCTAACACTGCCTGGGGATCAGGCGCTGCATTAGAGGTCTACGCTCAGCAGCATGGAGGTCTTGCAATGGCAACAGGTTCAGGGGCTGGATCAGAGGAAGACCAAATGATTGCAGCCAACCGACATAGCCTTGTTGAGAAGATTGGTGAATTAGTAGCCAGTGCACATGCCCTTGGAGAGGGGCAGTTTCCTTTCCCCGCTCTTCCCGATGACCCAACCCCAGCACCAACTGGCTCCGCCGAGGCTCAGACAGGGACCGAGGGGGTCGAAGGGACCGGTGACATGTTGACAACCATCAGGAGAGGAGTCCGTCTTCGCAAGACCGTCTCCAATGACCGCTCAGCGCCACGCATCTTGTGATTGGAGGGGGAAAAAAATGGAAGCGGAAAATGCTTGTCAGCCAGTAGGGAGTCCGGTGTTGGTGTGGTGCAACCCAACCGCCTAGTAAATACACAAAAACTTAACCATGTAGGGAAATCTATAATATAACAGAAGATGAATGAAAACAAAAACAGACACAAAAATAAGTTTTAAGACATCATTAGAGTAAATATATAATATAATGATAATAATAACGTTAATAATAATGTTAACACATGCTGACAGTTAAAGTTGAATACTGAATATTGACAGGCTCCTAGCAGGCCACTATAACTAGTGTGTGTTGGACGCATGTTTGTCTTCTCTACACCCTCACCCAGGGATGGACAGATCCGCAGGAAAAACAGATAAGAAAAAAAAGAGGAGAGAAAGACTGGGTTCTGTTTGCCAACTTATACCCTTCCCGATTGTCTTTTCCAACTAACCCGACTGTCTAATCCCACATGAAAGACTGATGACTGAAGGAGGGGCCGTAGGGGCCAGAGAGGGGGCGTTAGAGTGCCATGTGACCAGCTGGATTTGACCCACGCTGTCTCAGCAGCAACACACTGTACCTATTAGCCCACTGAACTGAAGCTTTGGTATTAGCATGGGGAGCTAACAAGCCAGAGGACTCCTCTGGTTCATGAAGAGTCTTTAAAAAATAGAGTTGGCATTGAACCATGCTAGTGCCCCCTTCCCCTCTCTCTCTCTGTATGTAGTGTGCGCGTGCATTCATGTGTATGCATGTGGACAAATGAAAAGCAGGAGCGTATGCACATTTGATTGTGTGGATGTGTGTGGATGTATGTGTGTGAGGGGGGTGGGTAGAGCTCTGCTGCAGGACAGCTGGTTACCCATTGAGGGCAGGGCTTTTCTCCTGTGTGTTGTGCGTGTATTTGCTTGTTTATATTGTGACGTCATTACCTTGTTACCACTGTACGAGAAGTTACGAGAAGTAATCCAGGCGTATAGATATATTCATATATATTTTCTAGAACCAGAGAGAAAATGTTAATCTGAAATGGAGCAATAAATGTGTTTTATTTTCTTGTTTCGAATAAGAGAATCGATCGGGGAATTGTAGGTTCTCCTTTGTCACATTCAAGCAATCATCAGGAATGCTAAATTACACATCGACTGTGAATTCATGCCTAGCCAGTTATGGCGTGTGTTTCTCTCTCTCTCAGTCTCAGTCTCTTTCTGGGTGGGGAAATAGATTAAAAAACTGTTGAAAAAAGGAAAACTGTAAGCACTTTGATAGGTGGTAGAGTATGTACAATAGCCACTAGATGTCGCTGTAGTCATACTGTGTAATCGAGAGAGTGAAAGTGAGAGTTGGTCGCCAATAAAATTGTCCTTGGACAAAGTGAGAGTAACTTGAGGAAATTATTTAATTTAGAAGATGAAGACAGGAGGGACGAAGAGGAAGTGATTGAGAATGGTGGAATTGGAGTGATTGGTCACATGATAGATGGGATAAGAAAGTAGAGTAAAAATATTTATCTAAAATACAATGAGACATCAGGGCCCCTTGTATTAGAGGGGCTCTATGAGCGTCACCTGCTGTGGATTGTGAATAAGTTGATGCAGCTGAAGGGTTGTACCGGGATATGAAGGATTAAATGTAATGCAAAAAATACATGTCACAAGTTTTTACAGCGTTTCAATGTAGAATATAACAGACATTTTCTAAACCATCCCTAATCAGTGATGTTTATTTCCTTTGGCACTAAAACTCCTCATAATACACATTAAACATTTAAGAATTGGAGCAAATTTATTTAACCAAAAATGTAGACCTTTCAACATTTAGAGCAGTACGTCATTTGATGTGCAAATTTAAAACCAAATAGAAAAGTAATTGGTAAAAATAAGTCTTACCCAAAGAAAATAAGTAAAAAAAAGAAAAGAAAAAAAATTCTAATGAAAATTCATTTAACATTATACATGTGATAAAGTAAATAAACTGTGCATGTCTTCATAAAAACACAGGAAAACTTTCAATTTGGGGGAACAGACATGTAAATAAGTACTTTAATAAAATACTTTAAATGTATCTGCTCATATAACTCATGCTAATTAGACATTTGATTGGCAACATACATACAGTATTACCAATAGTAAATGTTATACAAGTGTATTCTCTATTTCATGGAAACTGCAAATCCTTTTCAGAATACAAGCTTATGTGCAAATATGTGCTTGCCTCTGTACACTGTGTATTTTTTGCATAACTTGTAATAGTTAATCTTTGGATGTACTTTAGATAAACAGTGGTACGTCATCCCTAATAGGCTCTAGTTAGTCTGGTTCTTACAAAATGACACAGTGGGAGACACTACATTGGATTAAAGTTGGATTAACATTACTGTCACAGACAAGAAAGTGATTAGAGGTTTGGTATATCCTACAGACACCTTTTAATTCCACTAATATAATATTGATTTTTAACATTGCGGTGCCACTCTCAGACAGTTGACTCAAGCTTTCTGAATTTGCACTAAGACAACACAGCTATGGTGCATATGGAGACTCCACTAAAATTTAAACATTCAGACCAGCATTTCATTCCCAGAAAATGAATGTCCTACCATAGATCAGGTTATTAAGCTGACTGCTATGTGAACACTGTTGTCAAAACCTTTTTAGAATTCACTCCAGAACATTTTCAGCTCGGTTCAGTGCAGATAACGCAGTTCAGCCCGGGACGTGGCTGGGTGGATCGTTTATGGATATTAAGATATGAGAAAAGGTGAAGCCAGTTTGATGCGCTCACAGATGACAAACAAGCAGAGAGGTTTAAATTAGACTTTTGAAGCCGACAGAGAGGGGAGTAGATGTGTGGAATGAGCATTTCACTGCCTGTTCATACAAAATGTACTGTATGTGCTATAGAAATTGGAATCAGGCGCACAGATTTGGTTATAACGGTTTGTTAGAAATTATTACATAAAATATTCAGTTTTTATTTTCATTCTGCAGCACTGTTTGAATATTTAGTCTTACTTTTAATTAATGTAAAAAGAAGTGAAACTCCAGTTGTAACACAAACTACTAAGATATGTAACATATGGATGTATGGTGTGTGTGGGCCGAGAGTGAGTGTGTCCTTGTTTGGCTGTTGAACTGTAGGCTAGTGAACCCTTCACCACCATGTCTGTACGCTCTAACAGTGACCTGAACATACCTGATATTGGTCTCAATGCTCTTTTTTTTTTTTTTTTTTTTTTTTTTTGTCAATTTATTTATTGTTTTTGCCTTGAATAGAGCACTGTTTTAGTGGCTGTTTCAAACTGAGGAGGAATTAAATAAAGGTGGAAAGGAGGTTGTTTGTAGCTTTTGCAAACAAACTTATTTTCTTTTCTTTTTTTTTAATTTAGAAAGGGGACTTTTTTTTTTTTCAAGCGGGGGCAGGGGAGGGGACTGCTGTATGTGTGTTCACATGCCGATGATGTGTATGAATAGAACTGGGTGAGAGGGTGGAAGGGGAGAGCAGCAGACTTGGACTTTATGCCCCAAAAAGAAGCATGTCTGAGAAAACCCGAAGCATAAATGGACATATGTATGCTGAATGTACTACAAGGTGAAATGGAGGCTGGAACTGTTTGAATTTGTTGCTGTAAAACTGTGTTATTGGTTTTCAGCAGCAGAAAGCAATAGAGGGATAGTGTGCATGTAGGTACATTCACATTGATGTTCCATTGTGGGTATTTTAAAGGAAAATACCAGTGCGTGTCCATTGTAGACTGTTTGTGGTCCTTACATGGCTCTGATGCTATGATTTGGAGTTCAGACACGCTTTTCTGTACATCTGATGATGACACTGCTAGAGCCACAAACCACTCTTGTGAATGCGTATGTGCTATATGTTAATCGATTCCAGTGTGAAACGAAACAACTGAATTCACTGCCAATTACCTAGGATAAGTTATCGCTTGAATAAAAGGTTTGTAATGCCCTGCGGAAAAGACACGCATAAATCCAAATGATGGATAACAACTCAGGACAAGACAGGGGTGCTGAAGGTGTAGGTTTTTAAACATCCAGCGGGATCTGTAATAAGAATGAAGAAGCAGAATGGCCATGAGAGGACATCTAACACTGCTGATTTCCTTTAAAATACCCTTGTGTTAACAGCACAAAAATGATCTAACTAAACAGTAATGTCTTTTTTTTTTTTTTTTTTTAAACATGCTGAATTAACTGTGTACTGAACTAACTGTCTGAACAAGCTGAAACACTTCTCTGCAACAGATGTGTCAATATGCCCATTTTTATGAGTGTACTGTATTTGTATATGGGTAGAAGTAGGCCTACCAGCTCGGGGGTAAGGCAGAAGCTACAATGAAAACAGGACATTCTGTAGAAACATATATAATATTGAGGAAATGATCCGATTAACATGCGTGCAGGCATGCATGCGCACAAACATGAACACGTGCAGTCACATCCATATTCAAAAATCCCTGAAATGAGCAAGCGACACTATAATCTAAAAAGGAAAAAAAAGCGCTGCAAAAAAGTCACAGTCTAGGATTTATTTGATATTTAATTGAGTTTTAAATTAAAACACGCCATCTGTGTTTTCTGCGGCTTTTAAAGTATTCCTTTATTGTTGAAAGATAGTTAATTTTAAAAGGTGTTCCATTGTTAAGACTGAGATGAAAACATTCAACCGCACCATTTCTTACAACTCAAAGGATATAAAGGAAAAAAAAAACAAAAATAACTAAAACAAAAAAAAAAAATCTGACTTTGACAATTGATGTCTTTGATTGATTTATACCGAGTAAGGTGAAGTCAAACAAAAACAAAAACTAATCCCCTGAACTCTCATCTCTGACTTGTGTATCAACCTGTGTACTCCCATCTGTTCCCTGTTGTATTCTGTTTGCTCTTTCCTTTTATAACACCTCTCAACTCTCTGTCCACTGGTCGGTGCACATATAGAGCTGACAAGTCTGAAAACAACACTTGTCACGTTCCCAGCGGCTGGCCCTTGGTGCTGCAAAAACACCAATGAACAACTGGGAAAGTAGAAAAAATATCAGAAAAATAGTGAAACAATAGAATCCAAGATTTGCCACTTTTTTTTACTGGATCCACCCTAAAATGATATGGGTTCATCTTTGGCCCATATACTTCCACTTTTTATAAATTTGGGACCAGTATTTTTTGTGCACTGCTGACAGACAGAGAAAAGGTGTTTTTTTTTTTTTTTTAAAGTCAAGGGAAAGATTCTTCAAAGACTCACTTACATAATAGAATTTGCCTCACGACTGGCCCTTATGAAGAGTTTACATGTCCTTGCCTTCTGAAGACATGGATCTCAAACGTTATGGAGGAAAACATTCTGTGTATCATTTGTTTTTCAAAATAAAACAATGAAAAAACAACTTGTTTCTTCATTATTTGTTTGCAAAACCAAAGTGAAAAAACAGATAGTGATGCGTTTTTTTTCAGTTTAAATTGATAATAGAAAAAAAAATGGATAACAGCTTTCCATCTTTGTCACTGCGGGTCAAAGGTCATTTCCAGTTTCTTCAACTTGTTTCAGGTCAAAATTGGATAAAACGGAAAACGGCCTTTATTCGTTTTTCCATTATTCATTTAAACACAAAAAAGGAAAACTGAAAAACTGCATCGTTATGTTTTTTTATTTTGGTTTTGGAAACAAATACCAAAGAAACAAGTTGTTGTTTCATTGTCTTATCTTAGTTTTTATTTTGAAAAACGAATGAATGAATGATACACGGATTTCAAACAACCATTGCCTTCTACTGATGTAAACTGTTTAATACCTGTTGGTCTGTTCATCCTATCAATACATGTCAATTATTGATGTAAAATGCATTTTCTTATCTTTTCCTGGTCGTCAGTTATGACCCATTTGGTCGTTCAGAAGCTTTATGCTGAACATGGAAACACTGTCATCCTCCACAACATTGGTTCACTAGTAAAACAAATGGAGTTCGGTTAGTTCAGTTTTCTGTTTTTAACAGAACTTTAATCTGAGCTTTTATAAACATCTGTATGATTAGTAATATATCTAATTTACACTGAAAAAAATACCAATTACAGAAGATAATACTGTAATAAATGATTATTAATTACTTAAGGAACGTTAAATATAGAGAAAAATCCACAAAAGTAACACAAGGGTCCTTATGGATTCATTGGTTAATATGTAAATCTACGTTTCCTGACTATGAATGATTATTTGACTGAATATTTTAGCCCCACACACACACACACACACACACACACACACACACCAGCACCACCAACTAGCCCTCTTTACAATCCTACTGAGAATCAAACAGTTACAGAAAATGAATAAATGACTGAGTCGTAAAATGTCTGGGCTCTTTCCACAGACTTCTCCTTCCTTTGCGGTATTTTCAAAGACGCTTCTGTAGATCCTCCCTCTGTGATTAAGTATTCACGATCCTTTCCGTGAGTCTTTTAATAAAGATTAAAAAAAAAAAAAAAAAAAAGTTGCTACTGTAAATGAAAAAGCCAACCTCAACTGCAGCTACACTTGCAAATGCTGAGAAAGAAGAAAGTATAATATGCACTTAAATACAATTAGGGAAATGATATTGGGCGAGGCAGTTTCAGTGTGTACGTAAATCAATAAATGTTCATCCAGTAGAAAATATTATCATACAAAAACAACACTGAGGAAAATATACTATAGAGAATACTTAAAAAAATATGTACAATTATGAGCTATTAAAATGACTAAATGAAAGTACAGTATTCCTGAATTTAAATAACAGTCATACAGTGCAATAATAATAAATTAAAAGTTGAATATTTACATTTCAAACAAAGTCAAGTCTATTTCTTGTTGCAGACAAACACATACAGGCACTGCTTTATCTTTATTATTGCCTTAATAAAAACACCTATTAGATTTATACATAATAGACGCTCATATGTTTCATTCCGCTATCTGCTTCTGGAGATCAATACATACGTGAATAGAACAAGGTAGTGAGTGATCGGTAGAGAAGGAAGTGAGTCCCAATGAAACATCCCTGACTTTGAGAAACACCCACAGAAACAAAACCTCTTTGGTGAAAGTAGTGATTGTGTTCCAGCATTTATTTTTTCCACAGTCTTTCATCATCACCTCTTCACCTCTTTTTCCTTCCCCCCATTTTCCTCTTGTGTACATGAGAATGTGTGCGATGCAATGGCTAAAAAAAGTTCTAGCATTATAAGTCAAGGGTGTTATGCAAAGAATCTATGCAGTAACAGGCTGCTTTTCTGACGATTCAGCTGAATATTGATGCAAGCATCTGGGCTCTACATTAAATTTTCATGAATTTTGATCAGGTTTATTGGCATCATCTCAAACTATGCTTCGATTAGTTTCATAGTTAGCAAGCTACCATCAAAAAAATCCATGTTAAGACAGTAATTCAACGTGCAGTAGACTATATTACCCAGGTTTTCGCAGTAACTCATGTCCCACAGGGAAAAGAAAACACAGGAGTTGATAAAATTATGCTACCTTTGGATATTAATCAATTAAATGGGTTGTTCCACCGATGGTAGTGACTTAAAAAGAGGTCAAGAAATTCTTGCAAAGGTTAGTTGTAGAAAAATAGGTAAACGGGTCTGAAAATTACATCTAAAATTGCACTTATAAATAGAAAACATGTATTGAAAATTCACTTAGCATCAAAATATAATGTGAAACAGAGAGAGGGGTAAGGGTTATATTGGATGTTTTTTTTTGTTTTTAATATAGTATCAAATGCATTAAAATACAAGTCTTCTGCTCTGAAAAATGAACTTGGTTCCGTTCTGTTTTCATATGAAAATGCTTTTTTAAATCTACAATGAGTATCTTCATTTAGAAGAACCAAAGACTTTTAGATCAATATTGGTGCAGGTTAAAGGGGTGTGAGTCAGAGGAGTCTTGCAGTTATTTCCAAACTCTGTAGGGAACAGTTTATTTTCAAAGATTGTTAAATCAGACCAAGACAGCCTTGAACATCACACACAAATTTCAAATCCAAACTGTGATTCTGAAAGTGCCTGTTGACGACCACATAACTTTCAGCCCAGTTCTTTCAGCTTAGTGGACCCCATTGACCATTCACGTTTTGGTTATTTTTCCCTGGTTACTTTTACAAGAAACTGGCTGATTTTCAATGTTTGTGTTTGCTCACAGCAAGAAAATCTTTTCACAGAATCTAAAGCGAAAACTTTTCAAACAGCACATTTACTTGTTTTCTAAAAGTCACTCTTCACAGTGCTGGGGTTTGGCTTAATATACTTTATAATACCTACACACAATTGACTATGTATTAACTATTTATTACCCATTTATAAAGGGGTTGTTCATTATATATTAACCTTTTCATACCTATTTGTTAATGTCTTGTAAAGGTTCATACTAGTGTAAATGTAAAATTTGATTATTTTTAACCAAAAGGTGCAGTGTTTACAACTGTTTCTTTGTTTACCTGTAAAGCAGATATACAAACACTGCACCTGTTGGTTAAAAATAATACAATTTTACATTTACACTAGTATGAACCTTTACAAGACAGGTAACAAATGGTTAATACATAATGAGCAACCCCTTTATAAATGGAAAATAAATGGTTAATACATAGTCAGTTGTTTGTAGGTATTATAAAGTGTTACCCCTTTTACATTTCAAACTAAGGCCACACACATAATTGAAACAAATCTGATGAAACTAATCTAAGAACAGACAATGTTCTGCCCATTAATGCTTGTTTTGTGTTATGATCAGATCAGATCATTCAGCTTCATTGCATGTACAACCCACTCTTTTTAGCCATCTGCCCAGGTTATACTGAATGTGTACTTGCTGCAAGTGTGCATATTTGTGTGCATGTATGTGAGAGTTTTGAACATGGACACATGATTAAGACCCCTACTGTTCCTCCCTCCCACCTCCCACACTCAATCTGTCAATGCTTCCTGCTGTCTGATACGAAGAAAACCTCCTGCACAAATACACACTCACTCACCAGGCTGAAGCAAACATGACTAAGGTAGATTCTCTAAAGCCACGTGAGAATCGACTAAACTCCTACAGCGGATTGTGATGAAATATGTTGTAATTTTTTTTTTTTTGTCATGCAGAAGCGAGTGGTCAAAATGGCCTCCTGGTGCCGTCGCCACCGTAACGAAACTGAATGTCTCACGCTCAAAACTTCAATTCTTGGTAGTGTCTCAGAATCACTGGCTCTTTTCTTCTTCTTCTACTTCTTCTTCTTCCATCTTAACTCAACAATAACATCTCTCCAAACTCATAAACAAAGCGTTTATCAGTTCACAATGGGGCCATTTTGTTCAAAGAATAATATTGTGACTGAGTCAACATCCGCTTTATGTTTCTGTACAAACTAATCTTTTGCTCCTCGGCCCATACTGAGTGGCCCTTTGGGCGCTGTGGTCTTGTCTTTCTCTCTTCTTTCTGTCCCCTCTCCGGCTCATCTTTAATTTATTGTGAATTGATTTCTAATGTTGTTTTGCCTCTGTCGCTGATGATAAAGTTTTATTTTCTGTCTTCCTTTTTGTAAAATTGACCCTTTTTTTTGTTAACTTTAGTCACTGCTAATGTAACAAAACGCACTGTGATGATTCCAGTATTAATAAAAGTTGTACTTAAACTGTGTACATTGAAGAATAAGACTTTTTTTTTTTTTTAATTCAAGAGACAAACCACTCGGCATGTACTGGTACATAGGTACAGGTTAAGGTTAGGTTTCAGTGAATTGCTGCCATGACATAAAAGGCTTCAAGGTTATTAAAGTCAGTGCACAAAAGAATCAACACATAAGACTACCTTGTGACTCCTTTAAACACATCAAGTGCAGAAAAGTTCCAATAGAAATGTCAAGGGCCAGATATTTTACTAATATTAAAACATGAGCACAATACTCTTTTCAGATACTTTAAAAGTGAATAGTTTCCTTTATTCAATGCTTGTCTGCTTGTGTGGAGTTTTTGTGCAAAGTTGGTCATTGTTGATGTTCCAAGTCGTCAATAGCGAGGTCCATTCAAGCAGTATTTTTGTGATGCAACACCTCTACATAAAATCAATGCTCACTGGTTTGTTTTTTCCCCATCCAAAAAAGTCAGGAGTTTAAATATCTGACCATCATACATTTCACCTATCCTAACATACCATACTATCAGTAATGTCCAAAATGTAAGGAATATAATGCACATCTGAGATGGAACATACAATAATGTATACTTAAAGTTATAGAACCAATACAATGGCCTCTTTATTGGGTAACTGCCATTAAGCCCGAAAATTGTGTAATTTTTCATTAATTATTAACATATAATAAATCTGGACAATGGAAATTTGTTTAAACTTTTGCTCAAAGTTAAGAACCTAATGTTCATAAAAGTACATATAAAGTGTATTTTAGTGATAAAAGTCACCTTTAAATATGATCTTTAATGTGTGTGTGTGGTGAAATATAAGTTATTTTTAATCGCCGATACGCGCAATTAATTCATCTATATCTTGTTCTGGCGAGCGATAAGGCAGCCATGTTTGTAGGCGTTTGAAAGAGGAGATTCTCCTGAATCCATTGACACCTCACATTCCATGAACTACATTTCCTTCTGGACAGGAAATGCATGCGTAAATCGTGAAAGGTTGGCTTCGTTGCGCATGTCGGGCGCATGCACAGGACTGGCCTGGGGTAGACACGCTGCAGCAGAGTAGAGCAGAGTACTGCACTGTGTCGGTTATAGTTATATTTCCCGACTTTACTCTTAGTTTTAAGTCATTTTAGAGAGTTTTAGTGAGTAACAGTGAGTGTATTTTCCTGAATGTTACTGACTGTGGTAAGTTTTGTGAAGTGTTAGCTGTTAGCCGCGTGCTAGCATGTAAACAACAGAGACACTACAGAGAAGCAGCTGAATGTTCAACATCTGACTGAGGTCTGACTGTGGATATGAACTCAAAACAGGATGAATATCTACCCAGTAAGTTGTTGTATCTTACTGATATCTGTTTTACAAACTAATAGTAATAATAATAACAATAATACTACATTTTATACTATACACATGCAAACAATGTTGACTATAGTAGTATTTTTTCAGTCTCATTTCTCATTGTATTGTTATTTCTACACATAAGTAGATAAGTTTATAATTAATCAATGATTGTTTGAGGATTTATTCACTTTCTCTGTCAAAATTAAATAACATTCTATCATTTCATGAGAAGGAAAAAGTCTCAAATCATGATTGTCTTCATTTTTCCTAGGTAGGAGGATGACAGCCTTATTTGACACAAATAAAACTGCTTTTTGGAGAAACACATGGACCAGTTCAGTCCCCCCATCCTAATGATAAACCAGCCCCCACCTGATGATAACACATGGACATTTTTGGACTTTATTGCAATTGTTTGTGTTTTGAATGTTTGTATTAGTTATTTTGTTTAGTAAATTTGCACTAATTTTGATATTTATATTTATTCTAATTGAATTTATCATATATTAACATTTGTTCAACTTTATATTTGATTTTTACTAAAGTGTATTAATATTTTTATTATTATTATTATTATTATTATTATTATTATTATTATTATTATTATTATTATTATTATTATTATTATTATTATTATTATTATTATTGATATATTATTATATTGTTTGGAGTAAGTTCTTAATAAAACTACTCAATTTAGAGACAAAATAATCCATGTTTATATGGTTTTATTCATTTTAGTTGCCCACAAAGGTAGAAGTTGATGAAACACAAGGTAAATTTCATTTCTAAAAGCTCCAGTAGACAGTAATAGACTTCTGTAATGGATATGAGTTGTATTTTCCAGACAGATTTTACTGGAAAATTAAAATAATGTATTTGGAACAGTTTGGCACAACAGTGTGCCAAACTGTTCCAAATGCACTGTCTGCCTGGTGTTATCTGGACTTAAACCTTTCTGGAGGCTTTGTCCTTTGCTCTAATTCTATCAACTTTTGTACCTGTGTTGGAAAGGAGTTACTGAAGGTAATCAATAGTGTCTATATTCATGGAATCATTGTTAGCAGGGTGTTTTCTTTTGTCAAAAAATAAATAAATTCAGGCGAGACCAAAAAATTCTATTTTATCTTTTAGTTTATTCCAGTTTATTCAGTCATAGTAGTAGCTACACTATTTTAGACAATGGGAATATATTCTGTGAAGCCTGTAGATGTCCATAGATACAAAGAACATCCATATAAACCTTAGGATTGTGGAGCAATTCTTAATTTACTTTGGGTATGTTTTTTTAGGCGTTTCTCTCTGAAAATAGGCTCTCCATATTTGTGATATTTACCCACACCCCCAAAGGAGAGGCAAGAGCTATATTGTTATATACAGTAAAATGTAATATAAACTGTTATATAAAGGCAATTTTGTTTGTGGTCTACCAGCAAAACTATTGGTTTAATGCATACTAGATGATGGATTTCCAGTGACCCAGAATAGATGTAGTGACATTTTGGAAAAAGTTTGTCATAGTGTTAATTGTTTTAATGATTTTTTTTTACTTCCTCTCCTTCCCCTTTGCTTTTAATAATGCGCAAAATTGCAAATGTCAATCAGGACATCAATTTTGTTTCAATTTGGAACATATATATATATATATATATATATATATATATATATATATATATATATATATATATATATATATATATATATATAGAGAGAGAGAGAGAGAGAGAGAGAATTGATATGCTGATATCACCACATGCATTGACATGATGGCATCAGCTAGATTGATTCCAAAATAATTATATACAATACAATAATATACATTATTATAAATATAAATACGAATACTTTATTGTCCAAAATGTGGAAATTTGTCTTCAGTTTCACCACAAGCAGTTAGACATTAAACAACAAAAGACACAATACAGTCACTGCATCTCCCCCAAAGCAAAACAGGAGCAAGCTAAACCATTATTAAAAACAAAATGTGTGTAATATAGGCCTACAAATATACAATAATATACAATACATGCAACATATACATGCCTGGAGCCACTTGTTTAGCTATTTTTATGAAATTCATCAGCATTAAAGTATGATTCATTATAAAGACAAAATACACGACCAGTCAAAAGTCTGAATGAACCCTTTTATGCATACAGGTCACTACAGTGGACAGTTAGTCTGTATTTGTTCTCTTGTATATTCATGGGTTTTGTTGTTTTAGTTCCATATCAGTCAGTTCATACCATTACTGTTCTTATTACGTAAACTGCACTAACTAAAATCAATGTGATTGAAATCACATTGATTTTTCAGGCCTAAAGAAGAATAGGAAAAAAACTCTTGACTAAGGTATACTTCACGCATCAAAGGGTTAAATGGCATGAGATGGACCTCAGATGGCCAACAAGTGATCAGCATCACTGGGAACTCCTTCAACAACTGCCGGAAATTTCAAGTGACTAACTCATGAAGCTCATCCAGAGCTTGTGCGAAACAGTGACACAAGCAAAATTTCTCTGTTTTGAAGAATCTAAAATATGACATGTTTTGAGTGACTTTTTTAAACTATATAATAACATGCATATTCATTCATAGTGTTGATGCCTTCAGTGAGAATCTACATTTTATAAAGAGTCATGAAAATTAAGAAAAACAAAACAAAACACACACATATATAATAACACAAAAAAAATAACAATAATAATAATAATAATATATATATATATATATATATATATATATATATATATATATATATATATATATATATATATATATATATATATATATATAATTATTATTATTATTATTATTATTATTGTTATTTTTTTTGTGTTATTATATTTTTTTTTTTACATTTGACTTTTGGTCTCTGGGGCATTGAAATATAGGTAAAACCCAACTAGAAATAGTAAAAAATAAATAAATAAATAAAAATACAAACCCAAAAAATATTCATTAAGAAGTTTAATAAAGTGTTAAAGGCTACACTACACTTTTTAATCTCTTAGTTTTGCAGGTGTATGAATCAGATAGGGGTCGTTGTCATTTTTTTATTAAAAAAATTTAAAATTGACTAGACTTGTCAGAGTGTAGCTTATGTTAAGAATTATGTGACGGATGACGGATACATTAACGGAGGAGAAGCATGAGAAGAAAAACGGACAATGGAAAGAATGCTAACTTCAGACCAAAGGAAAATCTGAACCCGGATTAAAATGGGAAAATATATAACTGATTTTAGATTCAGTTTAATTTTGTTTTAGTTAGTTTTCTGTGGTTCACTCTATATGTTGTTTAGTTTTCATTTTCATTTTCATTTCAATTAGACTATTTCCACTGCTAATATTTGTTATAGTCCTATTGCGGCACATCATGCCACATCGGACGCATTCCATTCATTCAATCTGTCCAAATGCTGTTACCGTACTCGCAAAGCCTTCTGGGATTGCAGCACAGCAAGACAGAGATGAACAGAACGTCAAGAAGTTGAGCTGAGCTAAACTTTATGCAAACTCCTGCAGCGGCCGTACGTGTGTTATCCAATGACATTTATTTATTGATGTTTTGATGTGTTTTGGACGACATATGGACGACATATACAACAATTTTTTTGGGTTGGTTTTGGATGTTTTTGTTGGACTATGACTGCATTTGTTGGAATATGGTTCCTCTGTGGATAATTATGAGACATAAATGTTCAGATCAGCTGTTTGGGTGATTGTACCTTCTCTTTTTATTTTATCTGAAAGTGGTTTCTATCGTCTGATGTGTGAGAATCTCCATTGTCAAACTTCATTAGGTCATGTGCCTCAAGACAACACTTTTACTGAGGATTTAAGTCAGATCAATAAGACATCAATATTACACACATATGTGAAATACATTACTGAACATTATAGAAATGACGTATAATAAAAATGTCTTCAAACATGATACTGGAAACATACAGAGAAATGGTAACAAGTACATGCCAATTGCACACTCAATCCAGTTTATAAGGTATTGTGCAATTTGGGGAGAGGCCTCAGCTCCTGTAACTCTGTTGTATTTGAACAGGATATACCAACGATATATCAACGATTTTGACTATAAAACAATCCAAATTAAAAGGAAAACAATTGCATTGAATGCACAGATCAGTGGATAAATATTAATCTTTTTTTTAATTATTTATTTATTTTTATTTTTACTTTTCATGATGACTAAAATTTGATTTCTTTTATTTTATTAGTTTTATTCTGGAAGCATTTTAGTTGTAGACCAGTTCTAATACTGTGTGTTTTCTGAAGTCAGGTTGTGAGGTTAGAGTTAATGCAGGTATTTTTTTTTTTATCAGTCAGACCATATACTGGAAACCTGGCTTGTATTCTGCACTGTTTTTGGACATTCCATGTATATTACATAAAGAATCACTTGTAAGTCAGTGAACTCTGCAAACCATTGTTCATTCCTTCAACCCAATGCTCCTAGTTTCTTGTAGAATAATTGAATTGTGTGTATCTGATGCAGCTACACATTTTAAAATATAGAAAATATTTTCCTGCAAATATTTCATGACACACACACACACACACAAACACACACTATCTTAGATATTGTGAAAAACTCCATTGATTAACTACTGTAGGCTGTCAATCTCTATCCAGAAATCTATGTTGTTGTCTGAAAATATAGCACTAGTGGGGTTTTTTCACACCTTTATATAGCTGTTTAGACTTGGTGTCATTTGGTAGATCTGTATCTGGACCTGTTGTTCCTCTTGAACTATAACTAGAATAAGAGATCTAACAATATATAATGTTCACATGTGACCAAAATGATGATGGTTATTATTATCGCAGTATTGTTAAAATGTGCTCAAAATCAAAAAAGTGCTAGTACACTCATTACAATATTTTTTTACCAAATTTTGAAAGAACAAAAAAACAAACAAATCCAAAGAAATAAAACGGCATACGTTATGTACAGTAAGACTTTATATGACAGATAAGGTGGTAATTTTATGGTAATTTCTTGGTAATAGTTCTTTGGGACCACTTATATCAAGTAATTTCCATGCAGTTTCCAGGTAATAACAAAAGCTTTCATTTCAAGTATAATCTCGTCTCGTCGTTTGAACCCATTTTATCCTCACAGGGGTCACAGGGGTCACTGGGGGCCTAATCCAGCTACAATGGGCAAAGGCGGGGTACACCCTGTATGACTCTCCAGTTCATATCAGGGCTGAACATATATAGACAAACAATCACTCTCACATTCACACCTATGGACAATTTAAATTAACCAATTAACCTATCAGTGGGAGTGGGAGTACCCAGAGAAAACCCACACAGAACATGCCAACTCCACGCAGAAAGGTCTGGTGTTGGAATCGAACCGGGGTCCTTTTTGCTGTGCTAACCAGTAGGGTTGTGACTTTTGGTCCAAAACACTATACACTATAATAAAATTCGAGACAAAAACTATTATAATATTATTCAAAACCCCCAAAACTAATTTGCACCCACACCCCCAAATCACACACGATGACAGAAAGGGTAAAAGAGGTAACCAAACATTTACTGAATAAACACGAATATTTCAAATTAATTCAATTTCAATTGTTATGTCATTATATACAAATCTTAACTAACTCACATATGATGTGCATTTTTTGGGGGGAACCATGGCTCCTGATATGATCTGTAGGCATCATTATTCAGCTTTTTCACCTGGTCTGGTGTTAAAAAAGCAAGCAAAAAAATCATAAAGAAGAATCACAATCTAAATTGAATCAGCACCTAAAAAAAAACGTAAAACAATCGAATCAACATAAAAGCATATCATCCCAGCCCTAGTAAATACTTTGCTGTCGCGATTCATGAGTCACATATTCAGGGAACCCTTTGAAAGTGTGTGCGTAGACATTTTTAAAAACATGGCAAGCCGAAAACTGTTGATTTGAAGATCAATATGCAGCAACAAAAGAGGGACATCACACACGCACACATACACACACACACATATGTACACACAGACATTATTGAGTTGTTATTGAAATTTAGTTTTAAATAAAATTTGAAAATGTACTTTTACGTGCCCTTTTTTTTTTTACAAAACACTGAGGCCCTGCCCTGCCCTACCAAAGGTCTCTGCACGGCCCTGCTATGCACACAAAAGATATGATCATTATAACTTTCTCTTTCCACAATCTGTTCAGAGTGTCTGAGGGCGTCTCCTCCACTTCAACATGATCAGACTTATGGTGGTTTTCACTTCTTTTAACACTTTTTCACCTCCCTCTCAATGAGCAAGGTGGAACATGCTGAGATGACAGATCTTCTGGGGTTGTGATATCACATGTACCACAGATGCACTATCAAGCTGTTGAGCACTATAGTTGATTATTTATGACCTTTAACAGAACACTGACTGTCTTTGTTGGTGAAGTTGTTTTTTCTTAACCAACAAATATCATATGTTAAATTCAGGATTAAAAAATATATATTGGTCTCTCATACAACTTTGACCAAAAAATCCTATTCTAATTTCACTTGAAAATTAATGTGGATATTCAAATAATATTAGAATATTTATTAATTATATTATAATTATATATATTATATTATTATTATATATATTATATTATAATTATTGACTGAAAACGTGTAATTAATGAGTAAAAAATTACTAGAAAATCAATGAAGTGATATAAATTAAATATACGAGGTGTGTTATGTGTGCCAAAACCAGGGCTATAAATTAAAGACCTATTGGAGTCCAGAGGTCACATGACCCACACACTATTGAACAAAAACATGTAATTTGAGAAAGCATTTGCTAGTTAAATTAAATTAATACTTATTAATTATTCATGTATTTATGTATTGATTAATTCATTCGTGTATTTATTTATACATTTGAGATGAATATACACAGTGTTGGGAAAGTTCACCTTGATTAGGAACTAGTTCAAAGTTCAGTTCAAGTTACTCAATATGAATTAGTTCAGTTCATCGTTCATTCTTCCAAATTATTAACTAGAAGTTCATGGATCCTAAAATGAACTTTTTCCTTCTTTTTTGTGTTATTATTGTCAACTTATTATTAACCATTCCTAACGTTATCCTGACCGCAGTCAGGAAAATCAGGGGAAAATTTTGTCCTCCTCCCGGGGTTAACTTCCCTCTGCAGGTTCTTAGAACACAAGGAGCGGTTTCAGTGAGCTTCGTTTTCAATGTTTATTTCCAAGAACGGGACAACACCTGCTCCGGTCACTGGTCACACTCTGTACATTTAACTCTTTTTCTCCACTCACAAAAACTCTCTGCACCCCTCTCTCTCTCTCTCTCTCTCTCTCTCTCTCTCTCTCTCTCTCTGCCCCGCCCACAACGCCTCTCATTGGCTATTCCACAACATTATGTTGCCAAAATTTGTTCAGAATAATACAAAAATGACATCTATGATAATGCTGTTTTGATCCCATCTTATGCCTTATAGGACTCAATAATTACAACGTGATAAGAACAAAAATTTCGTTCTTATCACATGTAGTTCACATTTAATGTGAACTACATAAGAGCGCAGTTCAATAAATGCCAGAATAACCGCGTTCACAACTTCCCGTACATTTAAAAAAAGTGAACGAGTCGTTCACGTTCATCAAAAATATGATATCATTCGTGAACGGTCGTTCAATGAACTCGTTCAGGTACAACACTGAATATACAATTGATTTAATGGAGAATTTATTTATTTATTCTTAGTCTTGTCGGTTGATTTATTTTGTGACGGTCCCTAAACTCCCAGACAGTAAGGAAGTCTGTCCGCTCCTGAAGCCTCTCCAGTAGGGTAAGGCTGAGCGGACAGCCGCTGATGCTTGTGGAGAAGGTGCACATCTGTCAAATATCAGACTTAAGCAGCTCACTGGGCATAAGTTTGATCGGAGACTCGGTGGAGACGTGCCTGCATACTCAGTGTTTAAAAAAAACTCCCTCGCATAGACCAAAATCCAGAATATTTTATCTATCTCGCGGGCATCAGTGAGCCACTATCGATATCAGGGAGACTCCCAGAACTTCTGGGAGACTTGGGATGTCTGAGAAAGAATGTCAGAAAGTGGAGCTGAGAGCAGTGACAGCCATGACTGGGAGTTATTCTCCAACGAGGACGATGTTATCGAGAGAAAAAAGGTCAGTGGATATCGGTTGTGTGGCAGTGGTTTGGCGACCGTAAGAGTGACGGGTATGTGACAGGGTATGTCGGCTAATCTGTGTATCGTTCATTCATTGGTTTTTCAAAATGAAACCAAAAATAAGACAACGAAAAAACTACTTGCTTTTTCATTATTTGTTTCCAAACCCAAAATGGATAACGATCTGTTTTTCATTTTTGTGTTTAAATGAATAATGGAAAAACCAACAATGGCCGTTTCCCATTTTAACCAATTTTGACCTGAAGCAAGTTGAGTAAACCAGAAATGGTTGGTGCCATCAAAATCTGGCACCTGCACAACAAACCTTTTTAATCATTTAAAGAAATACCATCCAAGTGATTATGGAGAAAACATGAGCATGTGATTGAAGCCTGGTGACAGTTCAGCCACACGACCAAAGCAGCAGTCTATGGTTTCAGACCAGGTACCTTAAATATGGGCGAGGGGAAAAAACATCAATACTGTTAAGTATTGCATTGTTTTATTATATTTTTCTATTTTTGTTTTTTTTTGCAGTTTTGTGAAAATCTTATATAATTTACTGTGTCATTTATTTCATATCTTAATGAAAAAAACATATAACTAATCTGTAATTTCTTTATTTTTCAGTACACATGCATTCAAATTGACAGTTTAAAAACAATATTTAAAAAAAATCATGATAATAATGAAGATCAGATGATGTAAGGAAATTAGGCATGATAATTTTTTTTGCCTTCCTTCGTTTCCCCAGTTGCCTGTACTGATGAAAGCCTCTAAACCAGGGGTGTCAAACTGCGGTCCTCGAGAGCTGGTGTCCTGCATGTTTTAGATGTTTCCCTCTTCCTTTACACCTGGAGGCCATTGCATCATTATCAGTCTGATGAGGAGTGGATTATTAACTCTTTATGTGTCAACGCTGATGTGTTCTGAATATATGATTTAGTTTAAATATTCAGAAAAATTCAACCATTTTCCTTTTAGTTTTGTGCATGGACAAGGTGCCAAAAAGCAAGAGTTTTTTTTTTATTATTATTTATTTTATTTAAAAAATTTCTAAAGGCAAAATTAAAATTGCTGGGACCAAATTTCAATAGTAGTTTTCTTTCCACATTATTTGTCATTTTGTAAATATTTATCAGTTTTTGTTGCTCATTTTATTTGTTTTTCTACATTTTTTTTTTTTTTATTGAAGTATTCTTCTTTGATTTTTCTGCCATTTGTGTCTAATTTTGTTCATGTTACCAGTTACTTTGTTAGTTCTCAGGAGTTAAAGGGTTAAACTGAATCACATGGAAGAGGGAAATATCTAAAACATGCAGGACACTGGCTCTCGAGGACTGGAGTTTGACACCCCTGCTCTAAACCATTAGCCGACAATTAAAAAGGGAGCGTTTACAAAATGAGCAGGTACAAAAACAGACACGATATTTAAAACGGTCACATATTAGTTTTATATGCTCACTTTGTTAACTTATGATATGAGTGTGCCAGCTGGATGCTAACATCTACATTTGCCCAGATAAGTCAAACGATAAAAAAAATAAATAAATACATTTTTAAAAAGTGACCTGAACTGAAAATGTTTACAAACACATTCACAAAAATAAAATAGGCCGAATGATTTAGGTTTGAATATTAAATATTAAGAGCTGCCTAATATTTGTTAAAAAATTATTATTATTTTTTTTAAATGACATTCAAATTATATTTAAATGTCAAAATTCGAAGTCAAAAGCTTTAATCTCTCACATTTTTACTTCTTTAAAAGTATTTATTTTTTTAAGTTAGGTCATATAGGTTGTGTTGCAACAGGAGGGAAGTGTGCTCACATTTTCATTTTTTGTACCTGCATTATCTACCATTATATATATACAATAATGGGGGGAAAATTCTCATGCATTTGTGATATATTGCACAAAGAATTTCTCTTAAGTAGTTAACTAGTTTTGTTCTCGTCTCCAGACCCATATGTTTCTTTCTACTGAGGTCAACAACAGATAACGAAACACATGCAGGACATGATACTGTATGATGAAACTGTTCAGAATTTAGTTTGGTTATTTTTTATTTTCCAAAATCTACAAAAAAAATAAGAATTAAATTTGCATTTGTTTGTGTCTGCCAGATGCATGCACACCTTTTGAAGATTTTTCAGCAAATATTTCAACATGATATTTGAGGTTGTGTAAAATTTTAAGGGTGTCTGAGATTTATTTTCCACCACTGTATGTTTAACTGGTCTTATTTAATTAGTATAAATATAACCAGAGGTGTTCAAAGTACTCACATTCTGTACTTAAGTAGAAGTACAGCTACTTGTGTGAAAAAATACTCTGGTAAAAGTAAAAATACTGATTCAACTCCTCTACTTAAGTAAAAGTAAAAAAAAAAAAAAAAAAAAAGTACTATCTCTCAATTGTAATAAAGAACAAAAGTAAAACTGTTTTTTTTTTTTTTGGTCATAAATGCAATAATTTAACCAGGAAAAATCAGTAAAGTTTCAAAAGTATCTAAAATAAAACCTTTAAAAGTGAGTTACTGCGTAGATAATGTATTTGATCAAGTCACAGTTACTCAGTTTTGTGGATATGGGCAGAAAATTTGGGAAAAATGGGGGAAGAAAAGTCAAATTGACATAAATATTCATGAGATTTAAAAAAAAAAAAAAGTTATAAATATGAGATAAAAATGCATAACTTTAAGAGAAAAAGTTGTGAGATAAAATGCTAAAATTGTGAGATAATAGTCATATAACTATAATATATAAAGTCATAGTTCGTCCTCCACTGAGTTTTCCTCTGAAGTGATTCATATTTTTTGTGCTGTCACATGTTTTTAGTTTGAAAAAGTAACGAGAATATTCTTAGAATGTATAAAATATAAAGTACAGATATTTATGTAAAAATGTAGGGAGTAAAAATAAAAAGTTGCCAGAAAAATAAATACTCAAGTAAAGTACAGACACCTAAAAATTCTACTTAAGTACAGTAACGGAGTACTTTTACTGAGTTACTCTACACCTCTGAATATAACAATGTGAATGTATCAGACCCAGTACCCTATTGTATATATTTAGTGTACCAGTTCTCTCAGTGTTTAATACCTTTAGATCTCTGAAACTGTTAAATAAGAGCAACATGATTGAACTGCCTCAAGTCATACATGTTATAAATTCTGCTGTAAAAGGTCAACAAAAATATAGTTGGTAAAGTGCAGGGAATAGAGTGGTTAATCAACAGTAAAACAATGTCCCTCCACTACTATTAATAATCCATTCATTACTCTGTTTCGTAATCAACTCTGGCCAGTAATTTGAAAATCTTTGTTAATTTCAATGATTATGATGCATTTATTAAAGTATTTTGGCTACAACTACTCAGAGTAAATGCAGTCATCCATAAATAGAAAGTGTAAAAAAGAAAAATGCTTAATTGTTCAAACCGGTGCATTCAAATGTACTTTTTTTTTTGGGAACTAACCTACTTAGCACAAAGCTGCCAGAAACACCCTGAAAGATGACACCATATCTCTACACACACTTGGTCTAAGCACACAGTTTAGTGGCCATTACAGCGTTCCCTTTAACTGCTGAGTGTGCGATCTTCACTTGACTTCATTTGCCTTTTTTTCCAACTCAGTGGCCATGACAAAGCATTGTAGATCATCCATGAATGTGGAGGGAAGAGAATGGTGGGAGGTGTCTGGTATTCACATGTGCTGGTAGGGGGCGCCCAAGACCTTTAACTTCCTCATGCAGACATCGGTCTGAGGCAGAGGGACTGGTCATTGTACACTTTGCAGCAATGGACAAGTCTTTTCCACCATGGAGGACACATGAACTGGTCAGAAAACAGTCAGAGAACATGTTAATAAAGACGTATTAAACACTGAAAAGAGCCAGAGAAGTAGCTGGGCTTTACTTTTCATGTTCAGCATGAAAAGCAACTTGTTGTTTTTTTTCTAAAGAACTACTAAAATAAGAAGAAAAGAGCTACAGATATTGCCTCCAAGTGATTTTCCTGCATGGACAGTTTGGTTAAAGATGTCCTAAATGTCCTAAAGACCTGCAGGATCTTAAAGGAAGCCTCCAGTCAAAACCACTGTAGCCTATAGCTGTGGAAAAATACAAACCATCTCTGTAAATATTGCTGATCATCAAACTACTATAAGTAATCTGTCTGCAAATATATATTTTGGATAACCAGTCAAGAAGAAATAACCTACTGATTGAGGGTGTACCTGACAATAAATGGGAATCATGGAATGAAACAGAGATCGATGCTCACGGAAAGTTCTCTGAAAATACACCCCGAGCTTTTTGAAATGATGTGTTGCTCATTATCATTGGTCATATTGGTTATCCTTTAACTCCTGAAACTTTAATAGTTCCACAGTAAAAATAAGTAAAATAAGCAACAAAATAAACAAAAATGGCCAAAGTCATCAATAAAATGAACAAAAATGAATAATAAAAATAAGAATAAAAATAAGACAAAAAGTCAAAATGATGAGATAAAAGGATAAAAAATTGTGAGATAAGTCAAAATTATGAGATAAAAAGTCAAACTTGTGAGATAATAATCATATAACTATAATATATAAAGTCACAGATTCTCTCCTCCACTGATTTTTCCTCTGAAGTGACTAATTTTCATACTGTCACATCTGTTTAGTTTTAAAAAGTAACACATCTATTGTGACAATGTAAAGAGTATACAGTACAGATATTTATACAAAAATGTAGGGAGTAAAAGTAAAAAGTTGCCAGAAAAATTAATACTCAAGTAAAGTGCAGATACGTAAAAAATCTACTTAAGTAAGATAAGATAAGATAAGATAAGATAAGATAAGATAAGATAAGATAAGATAAGATAAGATAAGATAAGATAAGATAAGATAAGATAAGATAAGATAAGATAAGATAAGATAAGATAAGATAAGATAAGATAAGATAAGATAAGATAAGATAAGATAAGATAAAATAAAATAAAATAAAATAAAATAAGATACGATAAGATAAGATAAGATAAGATAAGATAAGATAAGATAAGATAAGATAAGATAAGATAAGATAAGATAAGATAAGATAAGATAAGATAAGATAAGATAAGATAAGATAAGATAAGATAAGATAAGATAAGTAACAGCAGCTCCAGAAACATCGGAAAAATAGTGCAAACTCGATACTAAACACAGAAAAACAAAAATAAAAATAACAATAATAATAAAATAGTAATGATAATAACCAATTGCACATGTATTGTAGTAAGTGCAGTCGTGACGTAGTGAAGTAGATTGGTTAATTTCAACTGAGGTATTGTACAGTCTGACTGCTGTTGGGATGAATGACCTACGAAAACGCTCGTTCCTACACCGAGGGTGAACCAGTCTGTTGCTGAAGGAGTGCAGTAATGAAGTACTTTTACTTAGTTCTTTTCCAGCTCTGGTTAATATAAAGATTTTTTATATAATTTACCAGTTTTTATGCTGAAACAAAGAGAAAATCTACAGTTTTCACAGGCAATTATGATCATATTTTACTTGTCTGACCAAATTGACATGTAATTATTCTGTATGTAGAACCAGAATTCAAATCATTTTTTACACCTTTATTGCTATTTATCGTACGGGCCAGATTAGAACCTTCGACAGGCTGGATTATTTTTGACAAAAAGCTACAGCTGTGGACCATAGATCTGTGAGAATAGATGAATAGTCATTTGGATAACCTGTCCAAATCTCATCATCTGGCCTCGATTGAGCCCTAGTGACAGAACAAGGCCAGACTTCTTTTACTTAAACACCTACTCCACATCACCATAGAGAAAACACACCATGCACACACACACACACACACACACACACACACACACACACACTCAAGCGAAAACTTCCATTAAAAATAAGTGGGACACAATTAATCAGAAGGAGTCTGGCTTCATTGAAATTTGCAGCAGCTTGAGACTGTAGGGTTGACGTAACGTTCTTTGTGTGTGTTTGCGAGTCTGCCTATGCTTTTCTGGAAAAATGGAGGGGTTTTGAGTGTTGGTGTCTGTGCAGCTCGGTCAGTCTTTCTCATGTTGAGACTCTAATTAAATGCTTAACTGATGTGGTTCAGTGGTAGCAGCGCTAATGGTGAGCTCCTGTATGACATATTGAAAAGCCTCACACATACTGTTATGGTTTTAAAGAAAAAAAAAAATACAAATAAATAAAAATAAAAAAGCAAAACCAAGGTGTTGCCATTTTGATCATTTCATCATAACTCTTTTTTTTTTTTTCTCTCACAGATCTGTGCTTATTTTTGCAGTGATAGCATCCAGAATCTAGTTTTCCTTCAACTTTGTGCACATGTTCATGCAATTGCAGAACTGTATGCTTTATGTAAAGACAACTCGTACAGACAATTCAGGGAAATCCCATATTATTTCTCATTTAATAAAACAAAACTGTCCATTAAGCATGCAGTAATATCAGTTGAAATCTGATATTATGTGATAAAGCAGGCATGTGTTTTATTCATTATTTTTTTCTTATCAAACAAACAATCTGTTGAAGGGAATTAAACCAACAATTCATTTAGAGCACCATTAGTAAAGTCTGTGCACATACAGTGTGATGCCATGTGAAATGAAGAAATTAAACACATAAAACAATCATTAGTTTTGGCTTCACGAATCTGTGTATCATTCGTTCATTCATTTTTAAAAATAAAACCAAAAATACGACAACAAAAAACTAAATAATAATTTCTTCATTATTTGTTTCCGAAACCAAAATAAATAAACTGATAACTATCTCTCTTTTTTTTGTATTTTTCCTTTTTGTATTTAAATTAATAATTTTTGACTTTCGTTTTAAGCTCAAAACCAACAATTGAATTACGTAGCATTTCATTTTCATTTTTTAAATTTCACTTTACTAAATGAAATTCATTCAAAATCAACAAAAATTAAAAACGGACCAAAAACAAGCAAAATTAATATTCTCGTACCGGAAGCTGCCATTCAGACTGTAATAATGCGAGAATAACAACCAAGAATTATGTCTTTGGAGCCCTTCTCGGGTGGAACAAAACCTACTGGTCCATGTTTCTGGGCTCTGTAACCGAGTAGCACATTCCCAAAGACTATGCTCACGACCTTTCTTCTCTAGACGCCAAAATTATCTATGCTTTCCCCCACCACGCGCTCTTGCCTGACTTCCGGTGTGAGAAATGTTTTTTTCTTTTCTGTCGACTTTTAATTTATTTTTGTAAAGTGAAATAAAAATCTAAGGAAAATGCAGTATAATGCAATTGTTGGTTTTGTGCTTTAAAACCAAAGTCAAATAAACCACTCTTTTTTTGTTTTTTTAATTCCCATTCATAAATGCAAAAATCCAAATACCGTTCCAAAATAAGACAACGAAAAAACAACTTCTTTTTTCATTATTTGTTTCCAAAACCAAAATGAAAAAACTGATACCCATTTGTATGTTTTTTTTTCATTTTTCATTTTTGTGTTTAAATGAATAATGGAGAAAACGGATTATCCCGTTTTATCCAATTTTGACCTGAAGCAAGTTGAGTAAATGAGAAATGTATCTTAACAACCCTTAAAAACATTGCCAAAGGACTTGAAGATGGCGATGGAAAAACACATGCGAAGATTTCTAACACGCTACCATGGTTAGGTATTCAGAGATCCTCAGAAATGTTCTGTGCTCAACACCGACTCAGGTGTAAAAGACATATGTCAGATGCAGAACTAGAAACTGTTATCCTGTCATCAATACATAAGGTAAGTACAAGCTGTATGCATATGCAAGATATGTCATATAAATATTTGTTTGCGTGTTATTATAAGAAGAACATACCTGGAATATGACACTAATTTTCTCCACGGTCATATCTTCAGGTCTTAGGGTGACCCTCTTAGTTTCCCAAAATAAAACATAGGTTTGTATCTTTGTCACTGCGGGTCACGATCATTTCTGGTTTACTCAACTTGCTTCAGGTCAAAATTGGATAAAATGGGAAACGTTTTCTCTATTATTCATTTAAACACAAAAATGAAAAATGAAAAAAAAAAACAGATGGGTATCAGTTTTTTCATTTTGGTTTTGGAAACAAATAATGAAAAAACAAGTTGTTTTTTCGTTGTCTTATTTTTGGTTTCATTTTTGAAAAATGAATGAACGAATGATACACAGTATAGTTTTATTTTTATTTTTCAGAAACAGCAAAAATATCTTTTTTTTTTGACCCATCAGAAATTACAGAAGAAGAAATAAATGTATGTTTTTATAAGGATAGTCACTCATTTTTAGTTAGTTAGTTATAAATGCATTTCAAAACAGCAAAAAAAGAGAGTTGACTGAAAAAAAAAGCTCAGACAGAAGCAAATCTTATTAATGCCTGTCTACTTGACAAGCTTAAGCTACATAATACATGGTGTTAAGTAGGGGAATGTCTATCTTATGGCTGTATTTTTTTTCAATTACAGACATAACTCTTAAATATAGATCCATTATAGATGCATTTTTTAACATAATAAAGGCAGTTATATTAGTACTATTCCACAGTTGAACCCTTCAAAAGAAAAAGGCATCTTCTTTTAACTGCTTGTAACATCAATTTACATTAATCTCTTAACTCTTTTGTGCAAAAAACATTTGTGCAAAACTTGGGAGGGTTTTTTTTTTTGCTTTAAACATGATCTGCATTGTTCTATACAATAATGCTTTACATTGTTCTATAATGAACAAAGATATGCACTGGTATGTTAATTGGTCAACCTAAAACTACCCATAGGTGCATTAACTAACCACATGTGACACTTGCTTCTGTATGAAGGTGAGACCAATGACAGTACAGTTGAGACAAGGGGGGGATCTAATGGCAGGCCGGGGGGATGCGGGGCCCACCCTGATTGACAGCTGTGCCCACCCAATCACAAGCTCAGAAACAGAATTCTAGACCGGTTTTCGTTGCCTCATCAAACTGAAATGTTGATCAATATCCTTATTATAGTTATTTATTTGTAAGTGTCAATGGAAATAAACTATGTATATTTAAATATTTGTGTTTATTTTAAAAAAATCTGTTTCAATGCTATTACATTGTTGTTTTAATTTAATTAATTAATTAATTAATTAATTAATTAATTAATTAATTAATTAATTAATTAATTAATTAATTAATTAATTAATTAATTAATTAATTTATTTATGCAGTGCTTATTTGTCTGTTATGTAAAGCGTCTTTGAGTGTCCAAGACAGCACTACATAAGTTTGAGGTATTATTATTATTATTATTATTATTATTATTATTATTATTATTATTATTATTATTATTATTATTATTATTATTATTATTATTATTATATTATATTATTATTATTATTATTATTATTATTATTATTATTATTATTATTATTATTATTATTATTATTATTATTATTATTATTATTATTATTATTATTATTATTATTATTATTATTATTCACTCAGGCCCCTCTAATAATAGCAGTCTAGATCTGCCATTGGTTGAGATGGTCTCACCCTGTACTACTACAACACAACAATAAATAGAAAGCTCTTATTGTTACCATTTGTTTAAATTATTATTTATATTATAGATCTGATAAATAAATACGTATATTTAAATATTATTTCCCATCACTAATCATCACTGTAATAACCAATTGTGATTAAACAGTACACGGTGGTGTAGTGGTTAGCACTCGTTAGCACTCACAGCAAGAAGGACCCTGGTTCGAATCCCACACCAGACCTTTCTGTGTGGAGTTTACATGTTCTCCCCGTCTCCTCCGAGTAATAGGTTAAATGGTTAATCTAAATTGTCCATAGGTGTGAATGTGACTGTGTTTGTCTATATATGTTCAGCTCTGAGATGAACTGGAGACTCATACAGGGTGTACCCCGCCTTCACGCATTGTAGCTGGATTAGACCCCTTGCGACCCTAGTCAGGATAAAGCAGGTTCACATGACGAGACGACGCCCTTGTTGGCCCGGATTTGGTCCGACAGTCTGAAAGTGGCTCATGTCACAGAAGATGATGCCATTTCTACATCCACTATAGAGCCTCTGAACATCCATATGGACCGTATTTGATGACAAAGAAAAGCTGAGAAACCATATTTAACCTGAATCATTTACATGTACTGATGGTATTAGTGGTTTAGAAGTTATCAAACATTTTAGATCGGTAGATAATACTACTACTACTACTACTACTACTACTACTACTACTACTCCTACTACTACTACTACTACTACTACTACTACTACTACTACTAATAATAATAATAATAATAATAATACTAATAATCTTTATTTGTATAGCACCTTGTGTCAATGTGTGTCAATGTGCTTCACATTGATTAAAAATTAAAGTACAATTTTAAGACAGGGTGAAATAAAAAATACATTAAAATTTGATTGCACAAAATTATAAAATTACAAAAGTACAAGATTATATGATGATTATACATGCATTATAAAGTTTCAATAAATAAGAAATAAAATTACACGAGTAGAGATAAACAAATAAATCAGACATACATGAAGAGTTGTTTCCGCTATAAAGAATATAAAGAGTATAAAGAATGTAAAGAATGGGGTCACTAATTGTGACTAATGATTTTTAATTGGTATTACTTTAGTTATGTCTCTAAGGTGGAAGAATGACGTTTTAGTGACTTTCTTTATGAAGGGACTTAAAATTTAAGTCTGAGTCTAGAGTGACTCCCAGACTTGTCACTTCTGGTTTAATCCAGGAGGCGAGTTTACCCATCCTACTCATCAGCATTTCTCTTTTTGCTTTAGGGTCAACAAGTAGAATTTCTGTTTTGTCCTCATTTCATTTCAGAAAATTTCTGCTCATCCATTGATAACATGCAGCAGATGTTTAGTTCTTTGAGGTTCAATAGCACAAACAACTTATGGTGAAAAATAAAGTCGTCATTGGTTTTAATTTAAAACACGTCTACTTTAACCTATTTCAAACATGAATTTTTCACATCTAAACAAGTTCCCAAAAACTTATTGTTGCCAGTATCTCAGAAAGTTACTTGCATGAACCAAAAAAAGAGACAGAAAAGGCAGTTAGACAGCTATAGTTCATGAGGAAAACTGCTGCTGGGTGTTCTGACATAGACCATGAAAGCTGAACACAACCCCCCAGTTGTACTCTGAGATGTGCTGAACGTATTGTAAAAATAGAGCTGCTCATTTACCTTAATGGTTTCATACAAAAATACTTCTCATTGTTGTTTTTACTGTATGACCCTGAAGCATTTCGTTGCACATTGTTGTAAGAAGCAAAACCCAGAGTGTTTGTTTACATGGACAGGTTAGCTGAGCATTTTTTTTTTTTTTAATTTTATTTAAATTCTTTTACTTTTAGCCACATCATTATCTTCCAGAAGAAAACTTGTTTTGTGCTTTTTGCTCTGAAACATAGAATAGAGTTATCGAGTGTGACGACTATTTTGTATCAAAAAGTATCTAAAAGTATTTTGTTATTTTCATTTTTTTTTTAATAGTGCTACGTTGCAATTGGAAGGATTTACATCAAAATAATTGAACAAAACAAAATAAACTTTCTCAAATAAATTAAATAAACTGTTAAACTACACATTAGTTGAATCACGTTGAATAACACAAATGTGTCAGTCTGAAAACCACAACACATAATAATATTAATAATAATAATAATAATAATAATAATACATTTTATTTGTAAAGCGCTTTTCACGTCACTCAAAGATGCTTTACATGCAGTAAAAATAGACTACAACTACAAAAAAAACTAAACAATAGAAAACAAGCAATCACAAATTAGAAAAGACAGAATAGAAGTAATCAAACATTAAAAGAAATCTTGAATATATGAGTTTTTAAAAGGGATTTCAAGTGTTGAGGTCGGAGCAGTGACAGATGGTTGGGGGTAGTGAGTTCCAGAGGTTTGGGGCGGCTACAGAAAAGGTTCTGTCCCCCCAGGTTTGGTGCTTAGTTACTTAAAGAAGTACAAAATGAAATGTTCACTGTGCAAATGAATACTGCACCTTGGGGTGAAAGCACGTACACAGCAAAGTAAATAAGTAATAACATCAGCTGGCCGAATATAGTACTGCATAAAGACGTCGTACCAGATGAGTAAGACAGAGACATCCTGTACAGTAAACTCACACTGATGTTTTCAATGATACTGACCTAACCTTGAGTCAACAGGCTGTTTGGGAGTTTATTGTGTTTCAAGGTTTGCTCCAGAGAACGCTACAGTAATCACAAGTAAAAAATAAAACTTTCTTCAGGGAAGTTAAAATCCACATTATGGAGCAGAAGCAGAATTTTGCTGTCATTCTTGTTCACCCTTAAATATTACTGAATTATTTGTGATATCATGAACATAACCCATTATTTTAATACTGGAGATAAGGTTAATTTTCCCTCTGTCAAACTGTGTTGGGTGATTAAATGTTAACACTACTGTAACTTATTCTATACTGTAGGTCACGGGTGTCAAACTGATTTTAGTTCAGGGGCTACATTCAGTCTAATATGGTATACACTGGGCCAAACCATTAAAATAATATAAATAATAGGATAAAAAAACGTATAAATAATGTCAACTCCAAAATGTTCTCTGTGTTTTTGTGCAAAAATTGTAAAATACCATCATGAAAATGTTTACATCTGTGATCTGTACTTGAAAAAATATTAACAACCTGAAAATTATTTAAAGAAAAATAAGTGCAATATTAACAGTATTGTGCTTTAGTTGATCATTTATACATGTGCATCACACCTTACAGTTAAAGAAAACAGTGGATTTGACAACATTTAGTAACATGCACAATACTGGTTAAAACATTTCAGTTCATTCACATATTTTGTAACAGGCTAGTCTTTTTTTTATTTAGTTATTCTCCTTTTTTTACACTAAAATAAGGAAATTGGTGTTTTTTCATCATTTACTGTTTATTAGGATTATGGTCTGATCCATTTTAGATTGAAATGATGTCTAATGATTTTAACTTCCTTAATTATTAATATCTTGTGTGTAATTTTCGCATTTCACAAATTCATTCCAGGGGCCAGATTGGAACCATTGGCGGGACAATTTTGGCCCCCGGGCCACATGTTTGACACCACTTTTGTAGATTGTATACAGAACCTGAATATTTAAAGGAGCTGTCAATAACCACAAATTAAATACAATACATTAAATGAAATTATAGGCAGGCAGTTAGAAATTAAAATGTTCCACAGGGAAAGTGTTTGCAGTATGTATGTCCCCTAAATGTTAGGATCTAAGTGCAGATTCTAGAATTGTGTATAAGAATTCATCACTACTGAGAGATTGATTTGATATGGATATTTTTTTCTGACAAAAAAAAAAAAATCACATACCTGTTCCATATCTATCAACATGGTAAAATGTATAGTTTTATTGTGTTGTAATAACATAGTTAATCTAAATAGGCTAGTGCAGTGGTGCAATATATGGAGTTTGCATTTTCTCCCATGCCTGCCTTGGTTCTCTCAGGGTTCCAAAAAGGCACCTTGATAGATTAATACATCAGACTAAATTGCCTGTAGGGTGAGAGTGATTGGTTGTTCAACTCTATACAAAATGTCAGGCTTTCAATGAACTTGTGACATGTCCACTTTCTCCTGATGATAGCAGGGATAGGCTTTAACCCCCCCATGACCTTCCAGAAGATTTGGAAACTATTATAGAAAATGAATGAAACACAAGCTGGTCCCCCAAGAAGAACACAAGCAGCATATTGGGTATGATCAAGGGGACAATGGTCTGTTTTTTCTAAACCCAGTTTGTTCCCAACTTTATCATTGATGGATGGATCATGTGTCAGTCATATAAGGGTGTTTTCAGACTGGGGGTCTTGGTTCATGCTTTGTCTGGATATGATCAGATATTTCCTGTTCTGTAAATGCGTTCACAAGCATGTTACTGTGTGTTATGGACTGAAACAGTAGGTGGCAGAGTGGGGAGGAATTCTCAAGGTAGCCAACAAACGCGGAAGTGAAGTCATTGTGACATGAAGAGCCAAGTCACTGTTTGTTTTTTTGTTTTTTACAGGCAATACTAAAAATAAAATCTCAGATTTTTTCACAAAAAATTCAATGTCAGATTTTTTTCAGATTCTATTATTTCTAGTACAGGAAATGAAGCTAAAGCTAGGCTACTGTATATACATTAGCAATATTATGATGTAAAGTTCACCAGAAATCTGTTAATAAATTACAAGGAAATGTAACGTTACGGGAGGAGACCTCAGGGCCGACCCAGGACATGCTATGTGGGTTTTCTCTGGGTACTCCAGTTTCCTCCCACTGATAGGTTAACTGGTTAATCTAAATTGTCCATACGTGTGAATGTGAGAGTGATTGTCTATATATGTTCAGCTGTGAGATGAACTGGAGACTCATACAGGGTGTACCCCACCTTTGCCCCTTGTAGCTGGATTAGGCCCCCAGTGACCCCTGTGACCCTAGTGAGGATAAAGCAGGTTCAGATGACGAGACGAGGCCCTTCTTGGACCGTATTTGGTCCGACAGTCTGAAAGCGGCTAATGTCACAGAAGATGATGTCATTTCTACATCCATTCATCCATATCTCTCAGTTGGCCTGGGAACGCCTTGAGATTCCCCTGGAGGAACTGGCTGAAGTGGCTGGAGTGAGGGAAGTCTGGGCTTCTTTGCTGGGGCTGCTGCCCCCGTGACCCGGATAAGCAAAAGAAGATGATGACGCAACGTTACTGAGATAGTATGAACTATGTGTGGGCTGGAGTACGAGCCTGAGTCAGTATCAGATCTTGTGCCTGATCTGGACCGGAGAAGGGAAGGAGGGAGGAGGAGGATGGGGGGGCAGCAGGAAAAGGAGAAAAAAAAAAACCTCAATTTTTTTTCAATTTTTGAAATCAGCCACAACACAAAACTCCAATTAATCGATAAAATCGATGTGTCCCTGATATATAACCGAGTGGTTTGGTCTATAAGGCGAGTGTGTGTCGTGCAGATCCAAGGCTGGGAGGTTGATTAGGTCACTTCTGGTCTTGAGTTATCTCCAGCATTCCCTACTGGAATCCATACAGTTTGTAACAAGGATTAACTTCTCAGCTGGACCCAGGTACAGTACTGACACATGGATTCACAATGAGAATATGAAGTGTACTTTGGGGTCCATTGTACTCGGATAATTGTTTTTGCTAGGTTCAAATAGAATTTTCTCATTTTATTGTCATTAGATACCAGAGGAAAATACAGAGAATATGTGCACAACATTAAAATACACATAAAAATTAACTACATGGGTTGTAAAGGTCAAAGTGTGATCTCTGATAACAGGACAGGAAGGAACACCAACAGGAACATTTGACACATAAAACCTCATAAACATTAAATTAAATATTCTACATGTTAAGTGCAGACAGGAGCCACAACTAAATAATTTAATATTTAGCTTAAAGAAGCCGTTTTTTCACCCTGAAACTGTTGTTTATCTGCTGTATATACTTCACACATATTCATGTTGGATCTAAATACAGAGTCTGAGAAATGCATATGTGTGATAAACCTAAACCAAGAAATAAAGTTATTCCAATCTGATATTAGGATCAGATACTGGCCCCAATATCAACATGTTAGCTAGGTTGATAAAATGAACTGATCTAGAGAAGTCAGTTGTTCCCTTTAAAAAAAAAGTAACATATGCCACACATAATTCTAAATGTAATACCATGGATGTGTATGTGGTGCTTTATAAAGTACTGGGAAGCTGAAAGTGAAGTGAAGTGAGGCCCTCGCCCCTATCATTAACTACCTGGAAAGAATGAGGGGGCCTACATAGTGAAATTGTAAGGACAGACTGGGGCATGAATAAATCATAACACATGCTGTATGACTAATGACGTATGATATATACATTTATTTGCCTGTTGCATTGGCTGATGTATTTTTTTTTCTTTTTCATGACTTACTGTCAGGCAAAGTTAACGGCACCTCTCTGTTCTTGGAGATACCACACTGAAACAAAACCAAATTGGTGTAGCAATATTTATTCGGTTAACTGTCATAATTTTTAGTCTTTTAAATCTAAGTAAACAAGATTTTCTGATACTTTCTATCATTTGACAGAGAAAAAAAATCTGCATCAACTCCAAATATTGGCTTAGAAATATTGGCGACCTGTATTAGTCATCACCTAAGTCTGATCAGTGTTGCCCCCGAAAAACATCCATATCACTCCATCACTACATTTGCCTGCAAACACCAGTGTCCCCCTGGTTGACAAGCTCTTTTATAAATCCCTATCAACAAACATGATGTTGGCCGAAGACTGCACAGTGCTAAATTAATTCATGTATTTTCTGAACCCCTCAGTTCTTCTGTTGCTGGAGTCTGTCCCAGTTATGAACAGGGGAAGGCGTTCATAACTGTTCATAACCCCATTAGCACCTGTCTGTGGATGGGAGGAGGAAGTCAATGTATCTGAACAGAACCCATGCAGAGCGAGTTAAACATCCAAACTTAACAGAGACAGTTGAATGACACTGCAGTTTGGTCTTTGGTCATTTATGAACCATATACAGCAAATGTTTTTCAGTTTAATTAGAACTAGGGATCACAATCACAACCCACCAATTCTGCCTGTGCCACTATATACTGAGCTAATGGTTGCCCTGGGTGTTAATTTATAGTGTGACACATTTTCAATGGAGTTGGGGAACGCTGCCACTCATTTTGAAGGGCATGGTATATTTCCTCATGTGATGAATGTATGTACATTTTACACAGTTTGGTAATTAATTTAATGTAATTTGCATCAAAAGGCATCAAAAAATACAACACAGTGTCTGTTTTTTTGTAGTTTTTTTTTTTTTTATTTTATTTTTATAGTAGCTCTACTGTTACCTGAACATTACAAGGATTTTCTCACTTTCCTGTTATTTCCTAAAATAATATAATATTTTTGGATGATTTTGACCTTGATGGATTTGTCTAAAACCAAGTCCCTGAGGTTTAAATCTGAATGAGTGAAATATCTGTTTAATGATTATGGGTGTTTCACAGTGTTTGATATCATGGATGAACAAACTACATGCTCAAAGACCACTGAAAATATTCTGTGCTGGGACATGATGTGTGATGCTCTCTGTAGCTGCTGCCACTCGAGTCAGATCTGGACAGGCTTAGAAGGACATCGCAGATTGAATCATGAACTTGATTAACTGTGGCTCGGCCTGGCGGTGTTTCGTCAACAGATGTGACGGTTCATTGACTGCTCAGATTTTGTCCTTGCACTTTTCTGCCATATCACCATCTGCTTGCTAACACGCAAAGTACCTCAGTCTTCAATGTCCAATCGGATTTTATGCGACTGGTGTAACTTTGTCCTACAGCGCCAACAGCCACTTCCTTCATTTTGCGTCTTTACTCTTTGATTTGAAGCAGGATGACGTCTGGTGTGTGTTTAACATAATTAATCAGCTTTCATGTGCTTATTTCTAATATATTTTATAATTTACCATTTAGACCTCCCCATTTTTAACTGCAGTCTTCAGCTTTTTGTAAAATTCTTTAGGTAAATAAACACTAGTTTAGGTTCTTATGCTGTGACTTTATTGCAACATGTGTAGATGTGTACCTTACATTACATCAAGATAATGTCAATCGTTTAGCTGTTTAACATTCTAGCAGCACCACCAAAGGGACACTGTTGTAAGTACATGTTAAGAAAAATGTTTCAGTTGTCCTTTTACCATCTGCCTTTTTCATGGGGGATTAGGCTGATAACACTGGAACTATAAAGCCAATGTGCATGAATTAGACATGGAAAATACCTTTCTGTTCAGCATGTAACAACCTGAACTACATCAGCTTAAATGTGGTACAGATATGTAGTGCACAACCCCATATTCACCACTGATGGACAGATCTGAAACAGTCCTCTGTTAGCGCTCCTGCACAATGACACGATGCATAGCAAGGGGAATCATCATGAAAAACTACTGAATAATTGGTAGTATGGTAAAAGTTCAAAGTTTGCTTTATTGTCAGTTCTGTGCTCATACAGACACCTGAAATGACATTTATCTCTGACCCTTTTTATGAAGAAATAGAGAGAAAAAAAGTTTATATATACATAATTAAATATAGGAGAAATATATAAGCTAAAAACTAACCATTTATCCAATCCAAAAAGATAACAAACAAGAAAGAAGAAATCTACATAAGGCACATATGAGATGATAGAGTAAGAATCGAGTGCAAATGTTGCAATTTCACAGTGGAGTTTAGAGGCTTATGTTCTGTAAGGTGACTTAGTAAGTCCAGTGTTAGTCCTGAGGGGGGGGGGCTAGCTGGGAGAGAGTTCAGCTTCCTCACAGCTAAATTGTAACATAAGAAATGTCATTATATTTTATGGAAATATTCCTGAGAATCCCTTTTTAAAAACATATCATTCATTAATGATCAGTTATGAGCGATATTTTTAATAGATTTTACCCAAGAAATTGAAGTGGAAGAACTGACGAAGTTTACTTACTCTAAATCTTCACTGCAGTGAGTGCAATTAAAATATACCAGCCTCGGACTGTTGATTTATTTACTCGTTGAGAAAAAAATCAAAGTAATTTCGATGCTTTAGGTTGGCACATTTTGTGACATTTTTTACTATGATCCAATCCATAGTTCAAAATGTGTGAATAAAGTTTGAGGAATGCTTAATTTTTTTTCTGCATGGAGAGAAATAAAGTGTTTACCTCTAAATGGGTGTGTCAGTTTAAGCATTCGGGAACTGTGTCTCATTATTTCAGTAGGATATGCGCATAATATTTCAAGTCAAATTGAGTTATGAGCATCAGCTGTGTGGCGAACACATGTAAACAATGACAGACCAGCTGTTGATTGTCGTAAAGTCGTTATAAGAGATACAACTCTATGTAAATAAACTAGAAGAGATTTTAAGTATTTAGAGGGAATAAATTAACCAAATTCTGGTAAACAACAGGTCAAACTTGAGTTAGAGCAACCCAGATCATAATTTACAAGATAAATTATCATTGACGTTTTTACGACACCTGCAATGCGCCAACATCCGGCAGACCAATTTACGGTATAGGTGGTTTGGGACGAGGTGGGAAAATGGCGACTGACGATGAACGCGGTGAGTCCTTTCAACATATATGTCAAAACATTACGGGATTCAAGGGTTATTTGTCAATTTACATATGGTGATAATAATAATAATATATATAAATACACAAGTCTTTTTTTTTTGGCCAAAAACACAATCAACAAGCTATGTTAAATTTGTAGTCACTGGTCTTTCTGACTTTGGTTACAGCAGTGCCATCTTTTTTGTTTTGGCACATTATATTTCATCACAAATGTGGCACTAAAGACTATCAGAAAAACTTTCTGTGGTCTTAGCACATTCTATAAGACTCATTTGATTGTGCTTCATTGTCTGTGAACTGCACGTTTGTTTGCACAATTTTCTTGTGTCTCGAGAGTCGGTTGCTTGTACTCTCACCATGGCCTGAGTCAAATTACGCACAACTGCCTCAGTATGTTTCGAGATTTATTCTGTTGATAAATTACAAAAAATAATGAGTTGTACCATGGAGTGTAGCTTCCTCAGTTGCTTATAATCAACACTTCCAAAATCAGCACTTGGGCTGCTAATAATTTTAGGCTACACATGTAATCTGACAACAAAATGGCCAGTCCTAGAGCTGGCAAAATTACAAGCCTTTAACTCCCTGACTACTTGTGATAGACTAGTGTTTCCACTAGAATTGTGATTACTGCATTGTGTTACAATGGGAAATTTATTTCTAAATATTCCATGCTTTGTAAAAGTGGAGTTTGAAATTTTGATTTGATTCAATGTCACTGTTGGCAGTAGGTAACAGTGATTACATCCATTTTGGTCAATGTACCTACTGCAAAACAAAATGCTTATTAATTCAGATGTATCTCATACAGTGCATTTACTTAGAATTAATCAGTTTGTGTTTTTACTTTCAATCTACTAAGAAAATAAGCATACTATTATGTTGACGTACAAAATTTCTATAGTTTCTTCAACGCTGACAATTTGACCTGAAATGTTTTGCAGTCAATGATATCTGCTGCTGCAAATTTTGATAGTATTTCATTCTCTTTAGAATTTTCATGAATACACATACAGTAAGATTAGCATATTTTGGCTTCAATTTTACTCGACTCTCCTAAAATGTGCATCCATTTCTTCAGATAGTAGAACATGGTAGTGCCTGTAACATTGACTTGAAGCTTTATTGTCATTGTTACACCTGGCTTGCTAAGGTCAGTTTCCTTTTTTATGTTGAATTCACTGTGTGGGTGTTCTCAGAATATTTTCTACTGGTATTCCCAGAACGACCATGATGCTTTGTAACTTCTAATCTTACTTGGGTCTGAAAAAGGCAGTTCTTTGTAACTTTGACAGGGAATTCAATTATTCCCTTTCATCTCCTTCCATAATTTGCTAAATAAACATAAATGTTGATATTGATAATTTAGTTATTCAAAAGAGTTTTATTCCAATAATCTGTTAAAGATTTCTTCACACAATGTTATGTCTGTGTAGCGATCAGAGTTCGGACCCAAATGCAGACAGCAGACTAGGATCTAGTTCAAAACAAGGTTTAATAATCAAAGTATTAAACACAATCCACAGGGATAATGCACAGAGAATAAACACAGTCCAGTCCAGAGTTCGGTAACATAAATCCAGCGTAGAAAAGGCAGAGGGAATGGTCAGAGTCCAAAAGGCTGGTCGGTTACCGGGGCAGAAGACAGGAACGTGGTCGTACGAAGACGGGCTCCGATCCAAGGATGAAGGCAGGAACGTAGTCAGACAGAAACAGGAGAAAACGCTGAAAAGTCTTGACGGACAAAAACTATCTGGCAAAGAGCAGGTAAAAAGGGCAGGCTTATATACAGCCACCTGATTACCCACAGGTGTGGGATCTCAGGTGGCAGTAATGAAAATTAGGACAAAGGTGGAAAACAGAGAGAAACAGAGAAGAGACAGAAAAGAAAAAAAAAAACAACAGAGAAAAATAAAACACATTCATGACAGTCTGGATTCAACATGATTAAAGATGGAAAATTGTAAAAAGTTGATGTATCTTTTGACCTGTGTTTATGCAGGTAGATACAGTCATAGAAGAAGAAAAGACGCCACCACTTCACCGATCAGTTAGAATCAGAATACCAGTAGATAGTGTCCCAAGTATAACATGTGTGACAGAAAAATCGAGCGAGAGTCGGAATTCAAAACGAGTCAGGAAACTGGAAGACAATGGCATTTATGAAGATTTCAAAAAGTGTGAAGCTCTTAGACATTCCATATACAGGTTAAGCCTGTCTTTCGAAGGGAGAAAGAAATATAATGAGGCTGCAAAAACTGAGAATGCATAAATACAGATTGCTTCAGAAAAGGAAGTCAGAGGAAAATTCAGAAGCGAGTAAACCTCTAACACGTAAAGAGCAGTAGAGAACTGAGGCCCAGAAAAAATGAAGACAACAGAATAAAGCAACAGGAATCTCGTACATGTAGTTCCAGTCAGCAGATTCGGAGAGATAAAGAGAAGGAGAGGAAGGTTAACCAAGAAAAAAAAAGGGAAAAAAAAGAAAAGAGAAATGGGATCATAAGAAGGAATGCTAACCTCAACCACCAGCTCCTGCAGCTGACCTGCTATACTCCACATAAACTACAGGATGATTGTCAGGATAAACAACTAAATGACTTCCCCACAGATCAGGTGAAAAGAAAGGCCATTTCAAGAGTCAAAGGGAAAATGTGAAAAGATCCACTGAAATGGTTTGAAGCTATACTAGGGCTAAACTCTGGGGCATCTCATAGAAAGAAAAAGTTGCTGGAGGAATCTCAGATCAAGAATATTGTTGTTAAAAATGTAGTGTCTGGTTTATCCTTGTCATGCATTCCATGAAAATACAAAAAAAAGTGTTTTGTTTGTCTGATAATAATTTTGTTAAATTCATGGAGAAGGTAATAGTTTTCTTTCTTACTACTAATATGTCTCCAGATGGATCTAGTCAAATTGTCTGGGATTCCCTCAAGGTTTATATGCTGGGACAGATTATATTTGACACTGCGCAAGTGAGGAGGGAAAAGGATTGTACGGTTCAAAGATTTGTTCATAGACAAGCGTTTGGCATCATTTGAGCATCTTAGTAGAAAATTCGGTCTCCCCAAGTCAAATTTTTTCAGGTATCTTCAGGCAAGACATTTTGTTTTCTTTCAGATGACCAGATATGCAACAGCAGCAGACTATAGTTGATACCATCCTTTCTATAGATCAGGGGACTCAAACTCATTTTCTTCAGGGGCCACATTCAATCTGATTTGATCTCCAAAACACCAGGCTAGTAAAATGAAAACATAATAACCTATAAAAAATGACAACTACACATTTTTGTCATTATTTTACTGCAAAAAATGTTTTAAATAAGGGCAATTTTAACAAATTCCTGCCTCATTTTATCATTAGTCGGTGTGTTTTATTATGGATCAGTTCTACAAAGATACTAAACACTTAGTAACAAAAGCAGAAAATGGTTCAAATTGTGTTTAATTTTCTTTAGACATGTCAAGTTGTTCACATTTGTTGAGAATATTCACATTTTATTGTCACAGGATAGCTTGTAAATGTAAGTATTTTCATAATTTAATATTATTTTGGCAGTCAAACAATGACAACAATTTGAAGTTGTCATCATTTATAGGCAAAAAAAAAAAAAAACTGAGAAGAAAATACTGAGTTATTTAATAGGCTATTCTGCTCTTCATCAGACGGGCCACACTGGAACCATTGGCGGGCCGCATTTGGCCCCCAGGCCGCATGTTTGAGACCCCTGCTATAGATCCACTTAAAAGAAGGCTCATTTCAGTTCTTCATGGCGAGCTGTTGGAGCTTAAAAGTAGCCCTACAGATGCGCTCAAAACTGCATGGAAGGAAGATTTGGGCTTTCCTTTATCAGAGGATACTTGGGTTTCCATACTCACACTTGTTAATTCAACCTCCCTCTGTGCACGTCACAGTTTAATTCAGTTTAAAGTGGTACACAGGGCTCATATTTCAAAAGCAAAACTGTCCTCCATATACCCTGATATTAGTCCATACTGTGTAAAATGCAAACATGTGGAAGCTTCTCTCATTCACATGTACTGGTCCTGTTCTGACTTTGGGAAATATTGAAGGAAGGTTTTTCATACACTTTTTCGAGTGTTAAAGGTCAAATTTGAACCAAACCCCTTAACTGCTCTGTTCAGGATCATGGGAGGAGAGAAAAAGTTAACCTTAGCAAAACAACACAATTTATCCTTTGCCTCCCTTCTGGCTCGACGAGCAATTCTGCTCAGGTGGAAGGATACTTTACCTCCTACTAATGCGGCTAGAAGATATCATGTCCTGCCTAAAATTAGAGAAAATTAGACACTCACTTCAGCATTCAAATAACGAGTTTCAGAAGGTGTGGGGCCCTTTCCTAAAATAATTCCAGACCCTTTAGGCTTGGCCGTTGAGTACAGCTTAGCTATGCTGCTCACTTGTTACACTTTATATTAAACAGTGGCCTTATCCGGCAATCTGGCAATGAACTGGAAGGGGCTATTTTATACATTGTTTAATTTCCTTTTTATTAATTTTTATTTTTCCCTTTATTTTTAATGTATTTTTAGACATCTCATTTGTGCATGGTGTGATCGTTATGTACCCACGTCCATCACATGTCTCTTTAATGGCTACCTAGCACTGCACATCTGTTATAATGAGAAAATATTAATAAAGAGATTTAGAATTTAAAAAAAAAATGAACACTTTCCTCATATATGGACAGATTTGGGGCTGTAGAAAATGACCCTCAAGATGCAGCCTTACATTTTTCAGGTTGGTAGGAGGTTAAATACATGATAGACAACTGTAATTACTCTTCACAGTACAGACTTTATCAGATGTGGTTCCATTGTTCAGCAATGAGACTTGGAAACGTGCCCTCTCTCCTTCTGGTTCAAATGAAGACGAAATATAAATGTGGAGTCAATGACAATGAGCGCTCACTCATTGCTTTCCAATTCTGGCTTTTTCCTTTGTGATTTCAACTCCTGCAAATTTGAAGAATGCGTAGGCTTAAATGAAGCTAAAAGGTTTTTTACTGCATCACTTCCCATGTATCTCGTGAAGTGTTTGTGTATCATTACTTGAATAACGGGGAGAGGAGGTGAACTTTAGAGGCTTGTAATGAAGTAAAACCATTTACATATAAAGAACTGATTTCAGAATTGATCATCTATTTATAATTTTATTTATCTGATGAAAAATATGTTAATCTATATATGCAAAAAAAGTCAAAAATTATCCCATAAAAGAGCGAAATTCTGAAATAAAAAAGAAAAATTTCAAGTCACTAAGCACAACCAGAATTAATCCATATATAAGGCCACTGTAATTTTTTGAGTATTTTAAGTGTGCCTTATAGTCCGGAAAATGTGGTATATATATATATATATATATATATATATATATATATATATATATATATATATGGTATATATTGGTATCATACCAATGTAAGCTGTAGATTCATGCATGGTTTTTAAATATAACTGCATATAAGTGTCCCACAGACTTCTTTACTGTCTTCTCCTGATCTGGATCTGGGTTGTGGGGTTAGCAGAGGAGCCCAGACCACCCTCTGCTCATCCACATCCATCAGCACCAGGGGAATCCCGAAGCATTCCCAACGCAACAGACTCAGAGTAATGCATGTTGCATTAATTACCACGGCCAAGGAGGTTATGTTTTTGCCAGCGTTCATCTGTTTGTCTGTCTGTCTGTGTTCAAGATAACTGGAAAACCTATGGATGGATTTTGATGAAATTTTCAGTATATGTTGGGAATGTGAACAGGAAGAACTGACTTCATTTTGGTGGTGATCCGGGAGGGGTGGTGGTGGGGGGTGGATACCTTAGTGGAGGTCTGCGCTCTCAGAGTGCTTTTCTAGTTACATTATAGAATAGAATAGAATAGAATAGAATAGAATAGAATAGAATAGAATAGAATAGAATAGAATAGAATAGAATAGATTTTATTGTCATTGTGCAAGAAAACACAGTGAAATCGATGTGGAGATTCATCACCCACTGTGCAAGTGCATACAGTACAAACATACTGTACAAGAACTTTTAAAAAGTGTAAAAACACAGAAAAAACTGAGAGATTCTGCATGGAAAATAAATTCTAATAAACTTTTTTTTTTTAATGAGTTAGCTTTTTTTTATAAAAGGCAATGTTGGTAGATACTCTTAATATGTTTTTCTTCTGTAATAAATATCTACAGATGCATAAGAGTTCACCACTGAACCACTTATTTCTCTATACAGCAGTTGAAGAATTGCAATACAAAACATTTTGCAGTCAAATGACGCATACGGACAACATGATAACAGTAAAAGCAAAATGGAGTGATGCAACAAAAGGAAAACATCAGGAAGAAAAGATGGAGCAATAGTTTGGGCTTCTGATAAAAAAAATAAAATAAAATAAAATGAAATTCTAATCATGGAGCAACAAGGCCATAAGAGTGACATGTTTTGATTATCACACTGATAGTTGGCCTGCTGCGAGACCTCACAATGAATCAGGCAGATCTCATGTTTAAATGTATATATTATTGAAAATAGAGGGAGGGAGTGTTTGGAAAGAGAATGGGAAGAATCGGCGGAGAGCATAACAAAACGAGGATTGCTGGAGATGAAACGAATGTCGGGAGTTTGGCTTTGTGAAATGATGACAGAAAAATGTCAGTCTCCTCCGTATTTTGTTGCTCACATCATATCCTAACATGGATGTCAGGCTTCAGGGAGAATGGCAGTTTCTGCGTCTGAAGCTGCTGAAAGCTAAATCAGAAATCACAGAATACCTCGACTCACGGTAAAAAACCATCAAGAGCTTCTCGTCTGCATAACTGAGTGGCCCTGAGGAGGAAGGAGGAGAAAAAAGAAGAAAGACGAGAGGCCCCGATGGAGGAAAGAAAGCCTGCCTCTGTAGATGACGTGTTGTATGCTCTCGCCTCATGTCCACAACAGAGTGAGTGACAAAGAAAAAACAACATTGCGAGGGAAAAAAATTTGTCAGAAGTGACATAGAGATGAGAGAGATGACAACAAATACACAGATGTGAATACATTATAAGCAATTGTCAACTGTCTACTGCTCGCTAATACAATGCATCTTGAATATTTTTTTTAATTATTTCAAAGAAAATTCACTGTCTGGCACTTTTGTGAAGTCGGCCTTGTTAGGACTTCTCATGGTTTCATTGTCAGGTTCATACTTTGTCAGAATCCACTAGAAAAATGCTCTTTTTCAACACTGAGATTAGAGAAAAAAATACTAACAAGTGGTTAATCGATTTTTTACTGCTTTTCTATTGAATATGAAAAGATATTGTATCATTGTAACGGCTAAAGACCTTGAATCCATATCAAGAGACATGCGCATAAACAAAGTGTGAAAAGTGCAGAGCGCTTAATGGGGTCAAATCTGTATTAGGAATGTTTTCATCTGTATTTATTGTGATATGGTTTTTCAACAAACACTTCGAATCATAACTCTGTAGAAATGGCCTTAATCTTCAGAGTCTGTCTTTTCCTTGCACACTCCAGTCTGCTCCTAGCAATTAGCACTTGTATTCCTTTACTGGGTGAAGTGGGGCGCATTGAAAAACACTCAATAACTGTGTGTTTTAAAAAAAAAAAAAAAAAAAAATTCAAAGTCTTTTCCTACAAATTGGGTTTATCTGGGAAAGCGGCCCAGCTGCAGAACAACACAGGGTTCTTACAGGGCAAAAAATATTTGACTGGGTTAAACTTTAAGCAAGCAGCAGCACTGAGTAAAATAATTACCCCTGCATTATTATTTTTTTTTAGTTTCTAACCCTGTCTAAAAGTATTATCTGTCTCTATACTATATTGAGCTGTTAAAAGAAACAGGACTTTCTGCATTGTATTTTACCCTCGCACTGCTACCCGAATTAACACAATGTTTATTTTATTTATTCTTCATTTAATTAGCCTTCAGCTAACGTTCATGTCAAGAAATTAAAACTATCCTAAAATCAAGGATAATCACCGACAGTATCATCCTCTCTCAGTACTACCTTGCACCCATGTGACCAGTGTCGACCTGCACTTTAAAGATTTGTCTGTGCATTGAGCCGCCAAGATGGCGTCACAGAGGCTGGCTTTCATGTTTCCAAAAGCTACGTAGAAATCATGAGGCCTTTTATATTTAAGGGGATCTATCAAAGGCACAAAAGAATCCCCTGGAGTGCCAGTTAAAACCGACAGATATATGTTAATCTATAGTTGAATGAACTCACACTGCGCCAAGTGTACAGTAAGATATGCATTAGCAATGTAGTAGAACAGTGTGCTCTAAATACACGGCACAGCTTTCCACATTATGCACAAGACTGTTCATTAAGTGCGAAACAACTTGCTGGTCCTTTACACAACCCTAATAACATGACAAAAAAAATTAAAAATTTAAATTGCAGCTCAGTTGAAGTTAGTCATTTCACTGGCCTGCTGTGACGACTTAGCAGCCAAATGAGGAGCATGGACCCACGCATGGCAGCAAAGTACTTCTTTTTTTTATTAATATTTTTCTGCAGTGAACATACATTAACCAGCAAACCCCTCTTTCCTCCCTTCTCATTTTCCAAATGACACATCCCCCTATATCAGGGGTCTCAAAGGCATTTTCTTTAGGGGCCACATTCACCTTGATTTGATTTCAAGTGGGCTGGACCAGTAAAATGAAAAATAAAAAAAAAAAAAACCTATAAACACTAACAACTCAAAATGTTTGCTTTTGTTTTACTGCAAAAACAAACAAACAAAAAAACAATTACATAATGAAAATACTTGTATAAACCATTCAGGCAAAAAAAAAAAAAAGTAAAATTCTGTATTCTAAAAAAATTACAAAAAATTCTTAAGCAAAATAAATGCGATTTTAACAATAATGTGCCTCAACTCATCATTTTTAAATGTGCATTATGGATCAGATGTACAAAGTGGCTTAATTTGTGCTTAATTTTCTTTAGACATTTCAGGTTATTCATATTGGTTTGTCATATTTTGTAGTTACAGGGTACACTGTAGATTTTGCAGTGTTAATTTGGAGACAATGGGACCAAATACACTCTAGAAGAAGTTAAATAAACTCTCTAAGTGTTGATTTAACACTGCAAAATTTACTGTGTAGTATGCAAATGTGAATATTTTCACAGTTATGTTATTTTTTTACCTAAAACAAAGACAAACATTTGAACTTGTCATTATTTATTGGCATCATTTACAACAAACAAGAATCAAATATGGAGTCATCATTGTGTTTGTATTATTTATATGTAGGTTATTCTATTATTATTTGACTCTAGATAATATTGGACTGTATGCATCCCAGGGGCCGCATTGGAACCTTTGGTGGGCCGTAATTGGCCCCTCGGGCCGCATGTTTGAGACCCCTGCTCTATATATACACAGAAATACCTCAAACATAATTGGACCATACCATTCACACAGGGAAAACATAAACTATCCATTGAACCATACATGCCTGAACTCTAAAATATATACACCTAAACTAATATTTTATATATATATATATATATATATATATATATATATATATATATATATATATATATATATATATATATATATATATATATATATACACAAACATTCCTATAAACCCATTCCACCCTATACACCCCGCCACAACTTCCCAAGTGCCGTCACCCTCCCGGAACCTTTAAATGGTGGTCTTGCCCCCTGGGGATCTTTTAGCTCGATGCACCACATCTGAGCAGACAACACACCGGAAAATTGACAGCCACACACACACACACACACACACACACACACACACACACACATACACACACACACACACACACACACACATACACAATCGTGACTTTAAATCTCCTTCCCAATTTACAATAATATCTGTGCATTCTGTGAATTGTGGTGAACAGCAGTGCAAACACAAGACGACAGTGCACTCCTCCAGCGGATCAATTCACCCAGCATCACCTGAAAATGCAGAACACTCATAATATTAAATATGGTCAATAAATACTATATATATAAAACAATGTCTTTATTCACCGCTGCCAATTATGTCCAAATCATGCTGCTGTGACGGCGACCTGTCGTCACACCTGCAAATATCATTAGAACTGGTTGATATTGCTCATGTATTTTGCAGAATTGCTTTAGAATTTAATTTAGTTGCCCTTTACAGACTCTCAGAACTTACCCTTTAAAACCATTAACTTGTTTAGAATGTAGCATGTGGTTAATCTTGGGTTACCCACCTGTCAGTGGACTAAAACACTTTGCATTGTGACTCAGACAGCACATGTTAAATTTGCAACAACCTCTATTCTTAAGACAATTTATGTAGAACGATGACTCACGATTGAACAGATAAATCTCGTACCACACTTCCAGATGGCAACGTGTGAGCAAGACCCATGAATGAATGACAGGCATCAAAAGGACAGGTTTTACATGACAAAGCTGATTCAGTTTATAGTGTTCCAGAGCTGCAATAAGATGTGTTTGCTCCTGCTGTGCACCTTATGAGTTTTATACCTGGGAAACAGTTAAATATAGATCAGAGGTGGAAAGTAACTAAGTAAAAATACTTTGTTACTGTACTTAAGTAGATTTTTTTAGGTATCTGTACTTTACTCAAGTACTTATTTTTTTGGCAACTTTTTACTTTTACTCCCTACATTTGTTCATAAATATCTGTACTGTATACTCCTTACATTCTCAGTATAGACTTTCACTTTTTCAAACTAAACAAATGTGACAGTACAAAAAGTAAAAATAAGTCACCAGAGGAAAAATTAGTAGGAGTAGAGGAACTGTGATTTTATATATTATAGTTATATGGCTATTATCTCACAATTTTGACTTTTTTCCCTAAAATTATGCATTTATTAAATCTCGTGTAATTTTTTTTTAAATGTCATGATGACCTTTTATATCAATTGTAACTTTTACCCCCCCCCCCCTAAATTCCTTGTCCATACCCACAAAACTGAGTACAGTGACCCTATCAAACACATTATCTACACAGTAACTCACTTTATTACAATTGTGAAATTGTACTTTTTTACTTTTACTTAAGTAAAAGAGTTGAATCAGTACTTCTACTTTTACCAGAGTATTTTTCACTCCAGTACTTCTACTTAAGTACAGGGTGTGAGTACTTTGACCACCTCTGATCTAGATTGTTTTCAAGATACTGAAGACTGGCAAAATATCTGAAACTTTGACACAGCTCTGCTTGCATTATCTGTGTACTGTACTGCATGGGTGTCACAGCCGTGGAGGATGAGAGTGTTGCGACACCCCCACTTCTCCAACCAGATGATTTCATACCCCCTACTTTTTCCTGAGTCTATATATTATATCGTTACTGGATCCAGGAAACAGACGGAGAGTTGGTCTCACCTCCTTTTTATTTCAGGATAAATGATTACTGTCAGTCACAATCACGCCAAACCAACATCAATAACATTTTGGGGCTGTTACAATATCTATGGTTTAAACTGTTTACCCACCCGGGTGGCACAACTGCATATGTAAATGAAGCGCACCTCAGTTCACTGGGCGAAACGTAAACAGGTCTTCTTCATGGTGTTAGCAAACAGTCATCAACCATTAAGTAATGACAAATGTGGCCATTGTTAAACTAAGTTAACTAAACTATGTCTTGTTCTGTGACATTTACCCTAAGACAGTGTTTCTAAAACTTTTTTCAGTGATGTTCCCCCTGAGGAACATATTTTTAGTCGCCCCCCTGACATGGGCAAAACATTTTTGTAAGAAGAAAGAGGTACAGTGTCTGTAAAATCAGTGTCTGATTTTTTAAATGCTTTTTAATCTCATAATTTTGACTTTTTATCTAATAATTTTTACTTATGAATTGAATAAATGTTTTTATTTGAGGAAAAATACATTTATGTTATTATTTTTGGCCATATATTACTTTTTTAATATAAAAATTGAACCATTAATAATTGTTCATTAATTTTCCGATGATAGATTCAGAAAATTTTGCTCATGTGCAACAACCGAGAACACCCACACATTTAAAATGGCTGTGACGCCCCTGCTGTACTCTAATATCTGAAGTCTTACACAGTGGCGGCGCCTCCTAGTGTCAGTGGCTCACACTGTTTTTTTTTGAGAAACTGTGCAACTCAGTTTCATTTGCTATGATATTTCAAGTTGCATTCATTCATTCGAAAAATACAGAAATCCATTTGAATGAAGAAAAGCACCTGCACATCCATGTTCAAACAACTGCTGAGATTGGAAACAGAAGGACTACTTGAACTATGTCATTTTTTGATATATTTAATCTGAGGTGGGGTGGCACGGTGGTGCAGTGGTTAGCACTAGTGCCTCACAGCAAGAAGGACCCTGGTTCGAATCCCACACCAGTGGAGTTTGCATGTCCTCCCCGTGTCCGCGTGGGTTTTCGCCAGGCACTCCGGTTTCCTCCTACCATCCAAACACATGCACTGATAGGTTAATTGGTTAATCTAAAATTGGCCATAGGTGTGAATGTCAGAGTGATTGTTTGTCTATGTATGTCAGCCCTGCGATGAACTGGCGTCTCATACAGGGTGTACCCCGCCTTCGCCCATTGTAGCTGGATAAGGCCTCCAGTGACCCCCGTGACCCGAGTGCAGATAAAGCGGGTTCAGATAATGAATGAATGAATGAATGAATAATCTGAGGTGCTTTTAATTTACTGTTACTTTGAGCACATACAATGATACAACATTCTTTGACACTCAAAAAGGAATCGGAAAAGGTATAACTTATAGGCTATCACCCCCTTTTTAAAAAGCAATAATTAAATAAATTCTGTTTTCTTTTCTCTATATCACAGGTCCAGTTGTCGAGGGCCGGTGTCCTGCATGTTTTAAATATTTCCCTCTTCCACATGATTCAGTTTAAGTCTTTAACTCTTGAGACTTTAGCTGTTCCACACTAAAAAAAAAACTAAAATAAGCAAGAAAATGAACAAAAACTGCCAAAGTCATCAATAAAATGAACAAAATTTCTAAGAAACTAACAAAAGTAATTAGTAACATTAACAAAGTAAGACACAAATGGACACATATGTCCTTTAAATATTTACTACAAATACAGTATTTAATAGATGAAATATCTCCTACTCATGATAGTATTTTTATATTCATTTATTACAATAATATCTTATTTCATGCATTTATCTATGTTATAACTATTCACTTATTTGGATAGTGTTCTATATTTTTATTATACTGGATTTATGCATATATAGAGACATTCTTAACATTCTTAGATCACAAGAAATATTGCAAGATGTAATATTATCTTTTACCCAGATCCAGCACAACAGGCCACATAAAATCATCACCACTATAGGACACCGCAATCTGGTCAAACACTTCTCCAAAAAAAAATCCTCATCATGTAACACCCCCTTGCTCACCACCACTTGGTTTAAAGTGAAGTAGCCTCACCTTGTACGTGACCTTTCACCTCCTCTGCTGTGACAGATGAGAACACCTCCATCTAGGCCGGACCAGCTCAGACCAAATCAGGTTAGACAAGGATAATGGAAGCAATTCACTAAAACCATTACCTGCCTTCACCTGCTGTAAAGAATTTACACTGTAGCTGGTCAAGGTGCGCATGCATGAAATGCGTCAGCCAACCCCTTTTCAATTTCACAAGGCCCATTACAACCTCCTCTAGCAGGAGACTCGTATCATGGTAAAGTCCACATTAAAATCTTTCTTGTTTTTTCTCGTTTCTGAACCATTGGAAGGTAATCTTTTGCATGCGGTAAAAGTAACCATGACTACAAATTGCAGCAGGAACACACAGTCTCAATCATCTCAGCATCCCGCACACTAATTTGTCCTCAACTGATGTCTTGCAGTCACACTGAATCCACTTCCACTCTGTCCACCTTGAATTCAGCCATTTTGGTCATTGCTTTTTTTTTTTTATATATATAGTGTCACTGCTTTATCAGTTTCTTATTGATGTCTTACTCTAATTATGACATACAATTTCAGCTCTTTTTTCTTTGCACAATTTCAGCAAGCTCTTGTATTGATCAAAATTAAAAACAGAAGCTGAGTCATACCACAATGATTATATGGATTCAACTCCCCAATGATGCTCCATATTGCTCGTGTGCACTGGTCCCTAGAGAAGTGGGTATACTCTCAATTTTTTGTCTTTTTTTTCAGTATTTTTTCTTAAGTATTCCAGAAAAAATACCATTTTAGAAACAATTACATGTAAGACTATTCTATTTAGTTTAACCCAAAAAAATTCATCAGTTCTATTTGCTCACTATTATAAACTTATTGAGATGTCCGATGAAAACAAACGATTGAAATAAACGAGAAAACATCAAGAGAATGTAAATGGGAAACAACACAGAAATAAATAGAAGAAGAAAAAAATGTTACAGAAATAAAATGTATTAAGCCATTTTAAAATATTTATATTCATTTCTGTATTTTTATTTTTACATACATTGTAGTGTTGTCACGAATACTGGTACTTGTACTGTACCAAAGTACTGAGGCATTTAAAAAGGTACTACACTCTGTTTGAAAAATACTGCCAACAGTGCGGCAAACTCGGCATGTAACGTCGCATTGTAACTATGAAAGAGCTGAGTGAATTATGGAAGTATTTTGGTTTTACCACAAATGAGGAAGGCGAAATAATTTTATACAGAGCCACCACTTTTCAAACAGTGATGAAGGGTGGAAACACTTCCAACCTGCTAAATGCTGACAAGACAAACACCCAAACCTTCATGCTGAGTTCAGGGAATGACAGGTACGCTAACCCATGAACTGTAAGATTTTTTGCTTAAAATTCCAGGAAGCCATTAAGTCACGTCTGGTATGTCATGGGTAATCAATGCCTGTCCTGAACACGCCGCGCTCACTCTCTTTTGCCCCGAGACACGATGGGAACCCAAGAGCATCATGGGCCACGTAACATGGAAGTAAACCCAGAAGGAAGAAACTTTTTCAGCGTATGTGCCAGGTGAGCAACTTTCATTGAAATGAACGGCGGCCATTTTGGAATCCAGTATCCAGTTCTATTAATACATCCATGGTTAACACATGTGATCGTTATGATTCTATCCAAAGTAGGCTACTGTGAGTGTGTTGGTTCAACAAGGTTGCAAACCTCATTCATTTCTACCTATGAATCATACAACACACAGCACTTCCAACATGTGTGTGGACTTTATAGTTTCTACAGTCTTTAGAACACTGAGGTGAGTTCGATAGTGAATGTCAGCCATGGCAGAGCTTTTGTTCATCCAAGGTCACACTCCAGTTATAACCGAAAAAATAGCACTCTGTGTCCCAGACCTCCAAATGCATTCTAAGAGGTCAGATCTGAGTTCATCTGGAAAAGTATACAGTGGTGGAAGAATGCTTTTTTGTCAGCCCATGCATTTGAACTGTATAATATTAAGACATTAAGACATCTCTGTAAAAATGTAATTTTGGAATATTTTATTTTGAACAATAAACAAAAACAAAATATATTAATTTGTTTATGTTTGATGCCGGTAAATCCGTGTATCATTTGTTCATTAGTTTTTCAAAATAAACCAAAAATAAGACGATGAAAAAACAACTAGTTTTTTCATTATTTGTTTCCAAAACCAAATTGAAAAACCTGATTGTTTTTTTTTTATTTTTCGTTTTTGTGTTTAAATGAATAATGGAAAAATAGATAATGGCTGATTCCCATTTTATTAAATTTTGATCTGAACCCATTTGAGTAAACCAGAAATGTTTCTTAACAACTGAAAGAAACATGTCCAACAGGCTTGAAGATCGGTATGATTAAACAGCTGTTTGGTGATAGAAAAACATATGCTGACATTTCTAACATGCTAACACATTTAGGTATTCCAAGATCCTTGGAAATGTCGGTGAGAATTCTGTGCTCAACACCAACTTGGGCTTAAAAGATATATGTCAGAAGCAGAACTGGAAACTAGAATCAATACATAAGGTAAGTACAAGCTCTATGCATATGCAAGATATACATATACACTTGTAATACACATATAAATATTTGTTTGTGTGTTATTAGAAAAAGAACATACCTGGAATATGACACTAATTTTCTCCATGGTCATATCTTCAGGTCTTAGGGTGACCCTGTTAGTTCCCTGAAATAGGACAAAGGTTTCTATCTTTGTCACTGCGGGTCAAAGGTCATTTATGGTTTACTTCAGGTCAAAGTAGGATAAAATGGGAAACGGCCGTTATCCATTTTCTCCATTATTCATTTAAACAGTAAAACGAAGAATGAAAAACGGAGCATTATCCGTTTTTCATTTTGGTTTTGGAAACAAATAATAAAGAAACAAGTTGTTTTTTAGTTGTCTTATTTTCGGTAATTTTCGGTATTCCAGTAGACCTTTTGGAACACAAAACATTTACAGTATTTCCTAAAAGAGTTCATGATAATAATTTGAGTTTGTGTCAAATGTCACAACCCCCCCCCCCCCCACACACACACACACACACATACACACACACACACACTTTACGAGATATATTAGAACTGAAAAAGAGTTTGTAATGAGCTTCGAGCTAAATAATGTTATTTAATAGTTAAATATATTGTAATTATATTTATTATTGTAGTATAGACCATTTCACTCTGCACATCTTACAATCTGTCATAGTATCAGGGGATCTCAACTTTGGAATAGCTGCCACATGTTACTTTGTACTTATTTAAATGAATAGACATTGATTGATAAGACTAGACAGGGAGTCAATAATTCAGCAGAGTTCAAGGAAAGGCCAGGAATCAGTGCAAATGACAAAAATGTGTTTGAGTGGGGGTTTTTTTCTTGTTGCCCCCCCTCCCCTCACCCCCAACTTGTCAATAGCCACAGTCACTCACTAAGCAAGATGATTTCCCTGTTCAATTAAATATGGTGTTTTCAATGGGATGTTTAGATTGTTGTAGGGCCACTGGTTCCCAAAATCAATTAACATACTCCCAGGGTAATATGCAAAGAATATGCAAAGCAATACATAGAACTATGCCAAGTATGTGATCGACTTTCCTGATCAATTTGAAAGAGAGAGAGAGAGAGAGAGAGAGAGAGAGAGAGAGAGAGAGAGAGAGAGAGAGAGATCCCAGCTGGAATCAATACTGCCATACCTTTGCCAAAATATCTCACTCTTGTTTCCCTTTCTTCGTAATGACTAGATACTTTTCAAACTTCCAAATATCCTATCCGCTCCTTTCCCTCTGGTCAGTGGCTCTATCCCAAGTGATTTATTTTTTGGTGTGTCACTCTGTTCATAACTGTTCTGGTGTCAGTGTCTGCAGTCAGCCAGAAGCCCAGAGCAGCATGCTTGCTAATTAAAGACAGCTAATGAACGACGACATTAGCATATCAATAAAGGCCCCCGCTCCCTCTGCCCGGCAGCGTGGCTGCTGAGCTGTCCATGATGCTGTGTTCATGGCCAACTGCACAGAGCCAGTTTATGCAGGAGAGGAAAACTGACAAATTGTTGAAACATAACTGAAAACCTACTGGAACAGCCCTTGTTATAGTTAGTGGGAGGTCACATGATGGATGACATGACCTCCCGTAATCTCCATTTTACAAATTGCTGCCTTCTACATTTAAGTATCCCAAATAGCTTAACAGAGATTATTGCTGTTTCTTGTGGCTCTGGTAATTAAAGTATTAAGTCTTATGTTGTTTTGGAGATACTTTATCTCTGTTGGGCAGTGCCACGCAGAGCTTGGTTAGGTAAGGAAAAATCAAGAAATATAATAAATCCACCACTAAGCAGTTATCTAATTATTTAAATGTAAACCCTCACTTTTCTGCCTATTTGTGGGCAGGCATTTTCATTATTGTGATCTGATTTTGACTTGCACATTAGGTGCGGAACCTTGTGAATAAGCATGATCTGCATCCCAACCAAGAGAAATTTAGGACAGTTTGTCTTTGTGGGATATTATGGCTTATCACTATCATAATCAAAAGTAACATTCATTTAAATATCTGTAATGTACTGGTGGTAAACAAAAAGTATTAATGATAGTATTAAAAAAAAAAAAAAAAAATTCTGTGCATTGTCCATCTATTTCTACTCGATATTAAAATAATGCCAGTGATTGCATCAGAGTGAGTATTCAGTCATCCCATGATGCAAGTCTTTTCAAAGGGCTATTTCACAAGGCCTGGGAGACTCATTGATTCACTATGTGATCCACTTCTCCACACAACCTAATGTCAAGAGCTGTCACTCTGGGTATAAACACTTTGAACCTGCATTTGTACTGCACTGGTTGAGTTTCAGCCTATTGTGAATCTGATCTGATGTAAGCCAGCTATTCACAGACATCTGTTGTCTGACAGTGAGACTTTTCCGACTTAGAAATGTCACAACAAGGATTTCTGAGTTTCTTTTTTGTGATTGCCGATCAGAGGGGTCCATTATTGAAGTTAGATGGTGGAAAGTCTTAAGCTGCTTTCTTTAAAAAAAAAAAAAAAAAGACTCAGAGGTATAATTGCCGCATCTGTCTGGAACTAATTTGGTGGAGGTATTGCAGAGCTGAGATGTTGGTTGTGAGGTCAAAGAGACAGGAAAAAACACTGCAGTTTATTAAAGGTCCTCCTACTCAAGAGCCTCAAGAAAGGTGGTAGCGGTGCTCAACACAGGAAGTAAACAAAATAAATACATAGCCCTTAGATTCAACTCAAACAACCGACTAAGTTTTAAAAGGGTTTATGGGTAGAGGGTCCCTGAGGCCTAGTTGAGTACAAATGCCAAGTAGTCTGATTGGTCTGGTCAGGACTGAAAAATTCTATGAAAGTAGTGCTTATTTATTTATCCCTCAAAACCCCCCCCCCCCCCCTTTTTTTTTTAAGTTTTTTTTTTTTCAAGCCCTCAGAGGCTAATGGCTGCCAAGACACTGAACTACAAAGACTGACCCAATGTCCTGCAGAGTAGATGAACAGTTATTAATCATTTAGTCACATGATTCTTGGCATATACCAAGAAGGGTAAAAAAAAAGAAAAAAAAAGAGAAAAACTGTGATGATAAAACACTGAATTAATTAGCCACTTTAATTGTGTGTTCTCCAACTCCTATTCTCTGCGGGCATAATTAAGATGTGTTTATTTGGACACAGTTTGCTCTTCAAGGAGGTAACACAGCTAATTGGTATTATACTCAAGTCACACGTACATTACAATTATATCAACTAGCTGCTGCTGCAGAAGCCACTGTGTAGAGCTGGCATTTCCAATTACTGATTTAAAAGATAAAAATTAGGACATATTTAATGGATTTGTAAATGCATAACATTTAAAGAGAGGACGTTCATGGGGGCTGATGTTTGGAGTGTGGTCTCCTGGGAGAAGGGAGGGGGTGGGAAATTCAATTGGCTCCTTCACCCACCGTGCACTCCTCCAATCAGTTCCACTGTTCTCTCAATGAGGAAGCTTGGGTGGGTGGGATTAGAAACTGGTTCATTTTCTACATGATGATGTTGCATAATTATACCCTTCATTAACAGATTTAACTCTATACTACAAGGTGATATATACAGTATATATTTTTGCTTTAGTAGTGCTGCAGTCTTAAAACCTCACCTCACTTTCACTCTGACACCTCAGTTCGCCGTTTTCTGCAGAGAATACCTTATCAACTTTTCATTTCCCTTTCCGCTGTTTCCAGAAGTCAAACATTGCGTGTGTCTATAGTGTATTAAATAACCAGTCATCCTGTTGGGTGGGTGGCAAGGATATGAGTAGACTTAAAAATGATGATATAAGGCTTGCCCCTGGTCTTAAGGGGACATTAAAGTTACAGTAAAGCTAATATTAATGGATCTTTAGCTTATGTAAAGTGACACAGTCTGGTGATATGACCTCAAGTCAATATAATGATAAAAGGGTAGTTTAACTGTAAACAATAAATGAGGGATGGGGGAGCAGTCGCAATTTGGTTGGGGAGGGGATCCGCTTTGTAGACGTACATTTTGGTCGGTAACTGTGCAAATCACTTCTATTCTACTTGAAATATTATTGGGTGATTGGGTGGTCCATATTTTATTTTATTTTTTTCACGGAAATATTGAGATTGAGAAATGCGATTGTTTCTGCAAATGTACATTTTTCATATTATGTTTGTTAGAAAATACAGATGAGTTATACCTTTTTATGAATGTACACATTGTCCTTTCTGACCAATGTGTACATTCATAAAATGTACACATTGGTCAAAAATATACATTTAATACACATTAAAATGTACACATTGGTCACCATTCTCCCTTGCTCATAGGGAGCAAGGGAGAATGGTGCCAAATCAGTTGTCATATAATGTAATTGGATTGTCATCTGTGTATTATTAAAATTATGAGAAGGTTGTCACTTGACGGGAAAAAAATACTTATTTTAATTAAAACCATGATAGTTTACTTAATGTAACTGAGCTGTTTTTGTGCCAAACATTTACCAGAGGATTGTCAGGACTGAGATGCATCCATAATTACTGTTACATTTGATATAGTACCACCACCATGATGTTTGTATAAATTATATAGGGCTGGAGGGGACAGTAAATTGTCAAATGTCCATCATTTGGAAGTAAATGATGGATTATTTACATTTGAGATGAAACACAATTACAATAAACACTGTAAAAAGAGCAATACAGGAAACATTCATGCACATAAACATTGTTTAATTATACATATAACCTAATTCGCTGCTTCCCATATGACATTATGTATAAATTGTTTCATCTTTAACGCTGTGTGTGAGATACTGGCAATGTAGTGGGTTTTTTTTCTGAATTTCAATCACTGTTTAACTGAAAATACTATTTTGGTTTAGGCAATAAAATGACTGGGTTTGTTTCAAGTTGAATCCATTTGGACCCAGTGTAACATATGTGACAGTTCCCAAATCAATTTTCCCATCATAAAGATGTTCATAAAAGAAAACTGGTGAAAAAAAGGGCCATTTTCTTACAAATCTATCACTAACTAAACATAATCCCTTCCATCCACTGTCATTGATGTAACTCCATGTGTTGTACTGCTGAATCAATATTGAAGAAGAGGATGAGGATGATGATGATGATGATGATCATAGTGATCATCATCATCATCATCCTCATCAGAGACTCTGAACATCCAAATGAGTCATTCATGTCTAATGACCATGAAAAGATGTTTTTACATTTTACACCAATTATTTACATGGATTAGTCTTTCAAAGGGTTTTGCCTGTCCTATAATTCACTGTACATATTTCTTTGATATTTCAGTTTTTGTAGCTAATGCTGACAATGTTATTATTACTGTAATTTATAAGGAGAAAACATCTTTTTAGTTTACTCATCACTGCACTCACAGTAAACCATCAATACAGAAGTAACTCAGTTAGACAGTGCTTTACTGTAATGTTCTTCATGTAGATTTACATACAGTGCATCATTTAGAACGTGCGAGGTAACCTAAAACTGTATTTTTCATTTACTAATGCTGAGCATTTGTGGACCACTGTTAACTATATTAGTGATGGTAGCCTTGATCAAACATTCCTCAGCTTTTTTTCTCCTTGAGCAACAGCTTTAATTGACTCCATCATACTCTCAGCTTCACAATAGAAACGACAAAGTAAACTAATTAGAGCACAAATCCCACTGAAATATTTGTCGAAAAGATAATTTGTCTCATCCCGAAGTATTTCTTGTTATTTTTAGCTTGAAGACATCTCTTTATTTTGTTGTTGTTGTTGTTTTTTTTCTCCCTTTTTGCTCTTCTGCAGCTGAAATGTGCAATGGCCATTGGTGCAATGTCTTCAATTGCTGAGCAGTTAAAAATACAATTGGGTGGAGAGTTGGATAGGACGTAGATGTTCCTGTGATAAAGGGAGATTTTGTTTCAAAACTGATTACCTGCAGTGAGATTTGATTTTTGAAAGCCTGAAACCTCAGCACCTACCTGCATAATGATTGAGCTCTTGGTATATATAAACAATAATATGAGTAAACCCCTCAAAGATATTATGTTTAAAAATGATATCAGTCACAAGGTTGAGATAAGCTTTAATGCTTCTCTGTTTTATATATTTGGGAGAGTTATGTGTGAAGTATAAGTTACTTGATAGATATGTTTTTGCTTTTTGTACGCACACCATGGGTAATTTAGTCTCCTGAGATGATATTAAAAAGGCTACTCATTGATTTATTGTGAGGATGGAAAAAAAAAAACTCTACAAACTCTCTTGAGTTTAGCTTGTAATGTATTGACAAAACCACAAGGACTCCCACTTGAAGGCGGGATTTGTGTTTGCTTGATCTTTGCTTTTCTTCTTCACTCTGAAGGCTGTGCACTGTACTTTTCAGAAAGGAAAATAAAACGATTTGCAAGTTATTTCCAAACTGATTGCTGGACCGTACTGTATAATATACTGTAATTAGCCCACAGAGGTCAAGTTGGTGCAGCAGTGGTTGGAACGTGCATCTCAGTGTTAGAAACATGACGGGGGAATTGAGCAAAAAATAGCGCAACTGTAGTTGTTTCACTTTGAAAATGGATGTAGTTCTGCTCTTGAGACTTTTAATATTTAATGCAAATTTGATATCACAGACTTTATTTTCAACACTTTTATATTTTTCCAAGAAAGAAAGGGATGGTGGTGGTGGTGGTGGTGTGTGTGTGTGTGTGGGGGGGGGGGGGGTCTCAAAATCCACATGCGCATATTGAAGAAAACTCCTGAACATATTTTAAACGAGTCTGCTCGATGGAGTGACATCTGGATAACGATAACAACTGTTAAAAGCTTTGAACAGCCCTGTTTGAACATCATAGCACATCAATTTTCTTACACATCATCTCCTTCATCTCACCCACAGCCTTTGTCTCACAGTATATTCTCAGTTCTTCAGTCGACCCGACTCACCCGCTCCGCACCCTTCCTCCCCACTACCAACTGCTGGCTTCTTTTTTTTTTTTTTTTTTTGGAAGAGAACACATATCGGACCTGACGATCTGTCTCAGTGATAACAACCAGACCATATTGCGCTGTTTATTACCATGGTAATGAGGAGCCACACTAAGACGAGATAGGAAAGAATTTCATTAATTGTCACCATGGCAACTTATCCATTAGCTCGACAGGACACAGAAATAGTTGTAAATAATTCTGGGAGGAATTCATTTCCAAAAACAATAGCAGTGAAGCAGTCGTCTGCCTCGCTCGTATGATTAATTCAGAGATTCTTCTAAAACTGGGCATGTTCCCTGTTATTTTTTATTGCCAGAACGGCTGTATGAGATTAATTGAACTTAACTGGGATGGCGGCGTGAAAGTCTGTGCAGAGGCAGTAATGTGGTTGAAGTGTGAAGCCTTTCAACTGGAGGACAATAAAGATCAGCATCAGTCTTCATGGCTGGCCCACTTTGCTCTTTAGCAAAAGAGCTTTGCAACCCTATTGTATGTATCGTTCCTCGCACATAATACTCTTCTTTTCAGATAACACCTCTGCTCTCCTTTATCTCCTCCCTCTGTCCTGGTTCAACTCCATTCACCTCGTTCATGTCCTATTGCAATCCTTTTTCAGCCACTCCTACTTAGCCTCCTTTCCTCATTCCCCACCTCTCCTCTCTCTGTCGTTCATAATCTCCTTTTCCTTCCCAATCTCCTCTCCTTTTTCCTTCCCCTTTTCAAACCATCTGTTTTCATTAACTTTCACTTCCTCTTTTCATACCTTACGGTTTCACTCCTCTTTTCTCCTTTCTCCTCTCCTTGCATTTCCTCGCCTTGCCACATAGACACCCCTTACTTTTTGCTGATCTTTTTAATCTTCTTAACCCATTTGCATATTCACGCTGTAATTTTCCTCCCAGGTTGCATTTAAATAATACAAATCCAGTCTATATTTGTCAGCTGTGAGACGATCATAAATTTATGAATATAATTGAACACATTCCAGCCGTCAGAAGATGATGCCAAGGGGGGCGTAAGAACAAGGAGTCACATCTGGAGGCCCACTTTTCTCAACCTCATTTATTCTCCTCTGAAATCTGAGCATCACAGGATGAGCCAGAGTTCGACACCTCGCCGTTCAGACCATATTCACACTTTATACTTTTTTTTTTTTTTTAAATATATTATTTAACGTTCTGCTTTTGGATTAGTTCAAATTTTGTTATCTTATGATCTAATTAAATGTTTTCACACCTATTCTGTGTGTTTGCAAGTGTGTGTATTCTGTGACTATATTTCTGTATGTGTGTTTCCAAATCTGGGAGGAGGTGGAGAAAGCATAACCCTCAGAGATTGTGATCTGATATGTACCCTTTGAAGCTGTGTTCTTGTAGTAACTGAGGATAATTGATCCATGCCTTTGATTTTAGCTCCATGTCTCTTCACGGGTGAAACCATCATTTCATGAGATGTGTGTGAAATCTGGGAATTGAAGTGAGGGGACATATTAGAAGCTTTGAAGCTGATGCTGAAACGATGATTGCCCTCAAAAGAAGCTTTTTGAGATTGTGAATTACATCTTCAACAATCTTAAACACCGTACTCCAAAACCTCTACACACATTTTAAGCAGGTTACACACATATCAAATGCAACATGATGTAATAAAATACATTCACAGACACTTTCAGGGACAAGGTTCATTGACAGGAACCTGGAGGGTGTATTCATAATGATGGCACTTAAAAGAAGTAGAGAGGTGCATTCACAATCATATACTTTAAACCAAAGACTGTATTTTGAGGGCTTTTAAGAGTCTAAGTGATGATTCCAAGGTGATACCTTTAACTTCATGCTCTGGGCAGAAATAATAGTGTGTTCTTCTAGACATAGTGGGTGAATAAATGGGCAATGGCAGCTCGTGAAGGACTGTGGGGGTGTTGGAGAATGTGAATTGGTGTGCAGAATCAGTGACTCATAATGCTCATCACGCACCTTTGATTTCATTTTCGATTAATGATCATATGTATTTTGGTGTTGCTTGTAATGCTCAGAAATTAGATCCTTTTCACTTTTTGGTATATTTTTGTCCCTGTTTATCTATTTAGCTACATAACAAAGTGGCTATGAATGGCATCATACATTAAAATACTTTAAAATAAAGTATATAAGGCAACTAAATGTTGTTGTCATGAGCTGAAATGGGGTTTCCTGTGATGTCTTATTGTCCAGATGCATGCATCTGGACAACAAGACATTAAGGATGCAACGGTACACGACTTTTGGTTAGTAAAACCTCCATTGTCGTCACCATGTTTGTTATTATTTGACTTTCTTCTTCTCAAAAAAATGACTCTTTTTTTGCGGTATTGAATCAGTATGGTAAGTAAGAGCAGCACCCTCTGGTGGCTTAATTGAGAAGTGCATGTTCCAATGTACAGGATGCATGGAAGTAAAAGGGAGTGACGTACTTATTTACATACATAAAATGAGTATAAATGAGACTCTTCGTCAGCCGCTAGTTTTTTGGCCCACAGCCAGGCTCCAGCTGGCCTCTGTGTCCTTACTGTACTGTACTGTGAACCGTGACTCAAGAACCACAGTATCTAGTGAACCATGGATAACCTGTACCACTGCATCCCTAATATGCATATTTTAGTATTATCTCAATGTGTCATCATCTAAACATGGTTCATCCTCAGGGGTCACTGGGGGTCTAATCCAGCTACAATGGGTGAAGGCGGGGTACATCCTGTATGAGTCACCAGTTCATCTCAGGGCTGAACATATATAGACAAACAACCACTCTCACATTCACACCTTTGGACAATTTAGATTGGCTGGAGAGGAGGTTCTGAGTTTTGGAAATCCACTGTCATTCCTTTGGAGTTGGAAAGAGTTTCATAGTTGGTGGTGTTTGTGACTCCAATGGCTGAAGACTTTATTGAAATCCCTGTATTCTTCCTATCCATTCCAAATTCCTTTTACACACCACAATACATGTTTCACCATCAGTCTGGATGTGACTGAATGGGGCGAAAGAATTGCACATAAAACATTTAGAAAATTATGACCAAATTTATAATCACTGTGGCTTTACTTATTAACTTGAGAGACACATTTTTAGACTAAATTTTGTGCAATATTATCTATTTCCTTTATGTGGTCAATTTAAATACAACAGAGCAGTCAGAGACAGCATAGCGTCATATGATGTCACAACGCGACGTGATGGAGCCATAGGTGTTGACCCACCTGATGTCCGAAGGTGAGACGATGTGAGACGATCTGAAACCTGAGATATTACCACTGATATGTTTTAATTTTTGACCTTTAGTGTGACCTTGACCTTTGACCTTCATTGCTCAAAATCTAATCTGTATTCTTCCTTGACCCATTTTCTATAATTCCTGAAAGTTTTATAGAAATCTATCCAGGACATTTTGCATAATCCTGCTGACAGACAGACAAACAAACAAATGGATTCCAATTTAATACCTCCTTGGTGGAGGTAATAAAATAAAAACAATAAAAATTATATTTTTTTTATTTTCTGATAATGATAATCTGATATCATTTAAAATGTCAATTTCCATCTGCTGATTTGCCTGCCTGTATGTCTTCTTTTTTGTCTTTCTGTCTTTTTTTTTAATGCTGTGAAACTCTACTTAGTTACAAGGACCTCTATGGATAGACAAAGCATTTCAGAACAACAGCTCTTGGTTGTTTTTAACATACATCTTCTGTAAAATATGCACACAAACATATTACGCTTTGCTGAATGACTCAGTAAGGGTTTGCTGAGTGTATTGTGCAGATTTCCTGATCTTTTCTTTAGCCAGAGTCTTGAAGTTCTACATTTAATAATAGTAATCATAATAATGGATTAGATTTATATAGCGCCTTTCTGTTAATGCATACTCAAAACCTTTACAGTGGATCCATTATGCATTCCTTCATACATTCATACACTGGTGGTGGTAAACTACATACTGTATGTATTCCGTGGTGCAGGCTGATGGAAGTGTGGCTGCATATTGGTTGGAAATTGACATTTTGAATATCAGAATCTAAAATGTTTTGTGAAGTTTAAACTTGACAGTGCTGTAATGTTAAGTACCGTACATGTACAGAACCGGGGAAAACATTAATAACATGATTTTCGATGCCTTATTTCAGTACTAGACAAATACGCAGCTGTTGTTTAATCCTCTGTCCACTGTTAACAGCAGTGTGTACATGCAGCAGACAGGCAGCACTGTCAACATGTCAAAGTGTGTTTACATTTCACAAGAAAAGATACAGATTCTTCCATATGCAACAGGTGTCTAAAGACATTCAAATGCAAAGGTAGGAATGCCTATAATGTAATGGTGACAAATCAATCAAAATGCACTTTTTTTAATGTTTTACCATCCCACCCACCAGCTCAGCTAACCCCACCTACTGGACACAGCAACGTCTGCTCAGACTAGGAGATCTGCCGTCATTCCCTGTCAGTAGTCCTCGTGTGCTGGGGCATTAGGGTCGCTGCATGTGCATCTGCAGTTGGTTTGACCCTTGTTGATCTTACAGGCTGATCCATGGGTGTCATAGCTCATCTGGCCAGCCCGGGTCCAGACAAACTAGACCCAAACACACAACAGTGCTGTTAACAGACCAGGACCCAAAGGCAGCGGGGCTGTAAAACACTCAGTCCACTTTGATTCTCTCCAGGTGATTTTATTATCTCTTTTTTTCTGCCTCTACTTTTTCAGGTTCCATTTCTTTCTCTTCCTCGATCTATCTCCTGCTGTATTTGTAGCATGTGAAAGAGGGGGGCGGAGTCAGGTGTGGCTCATTTGGATGAAGGCACGAGACACTAAAACCAAGTGTTTTGTTTCTCCAGGTTGAAGAGGCTGATATAACTCTACATCAATGTTAGCCTAGCCACGCTATCTCTATTCATTACATGTATAGATCTAGGAATGATTCATAGTCAGGGGAGGCGGGGCTAAAAGGTTATCTTTCAAATCCTCTGTATGTAATAGGACTGTACTACAACCAATCAGCATAATCTTTGGGATGACGCAGTTAGACACCAGAAAGTTCACAGAGGAGTCCGGACAAAGTTACGAATGACTAAACAAAATTTGGAGCTTAACGCTTCTGTAAAAATAATTTAAATATTTTCTCACATTCTTCACTCATCTTTGATAAAAGGAAATCACCACCCATTGTACTTCTTCTATGGCTGTTTCTCTCCTAAACGTTGCAGCGTCACTTTGTTGTGTCCGCGCTCTGACTATACTTCACCATGATTTTTTATTTATTTTTTTACCTTTATTTACGCAGGTGTGTCCCATTGAGACCAATGATCTATTTTTCAAGGGAGACCTGCCTTATTGATTTTGGATTTTATGGATTTTTATTTTTTTTTACTTGTGAATATTTGTAGGTTATTATATTATGAGACTGAATTCATCTGAATGTGAACCATGAACTAAAATGATTTAAATCTTAGTGTAATTTTTGCATTTCATAAATTCATCCAAAGGGCCGGATTGAACCATTAGGCAGGCCGGATTTGGCCCCCGGGCCGCATGTTTGACACCTCTGCTTTCGACTAATGTGTTCCTTCACTGTATCTGTTCTATACAGTATTTACTTTAGTTTCACAAACACTTCTCACACTGGGACCAAAACTTTAAATCTTAAGCATAAACTATACTTTATAAATAGATCACTTAACCCTGGGACAGGCCTCCTTATGTTAAGTTATTATAACCACACATACACACATACCGGTGGCCTCCTTGTCTCTTCCTTGTTTGAGCTCAGTTGCTTATCGGCTACTGCTAATGCACCTTCCCTGAGACTTAACACGCTCACACACACAACCCCTCAAATACTCCCCAAGTCTGTAACAATATCACACCCCTACTGCATTTTGCCACTAACTCATTTAACTAGACTTCAGATTTAAAACATTCACAGCACACACCGTCGCTCCTACAACCATGGGTGCAAAATAAATCTCTTTTTTAGACAAAAGTACACAGCAAACTGTTTAAACGTAACATGTAATTCCACAGTTTTCACAGATTCAGTGTCCTCTGTGACCCAAAACACACATTAAACATGAAAATGACAAATTACAAACACCCCTTCTCCGGACTTCTAATCAGCTCTTCACACCCTCTCTCTCTCTTGCTCAAGCACAAGCACACACACAAGTATGTTATCAAAACAGTAAAGGCATATTCTCATGCTGTAAGAGAAAAAGAGCAACTTGAACATATAGACATACAAACATAGATTTATAGACATACAAACATAGATTTATAGACATATAAACGCACAACCACATATATAAACACAGACAAATAGGTGCACCTTCAACCACTCCATCACACACTTGTTCCTAGGAACAGATATATTTTTAATACTTATGTCATATCTATATATATATATATATATATATATATATATATATATATATATATATATATATATATATATATGACAGGTGTCTCTCTACACCTTAACAGAATTGTCAACACAGGTGTCTCACTACACCTTAACAGAAGTCACAACACACACTTCTCAAACCCTCATATATCACACATTTTACTTTAGCCAATCAGATTCTGACCTGCAACACAGGTATCTCACTCCACCTTCACAGCCCTCTCACACACTTCTCAGACCCTCATATATCACACACTTTACTTTAGCCAATCACATACTCTGACCCGCAACACAGGTGTCTCTCTACACCTTCACAGACCTCAAAACGTCATATACCCTACACATTACTTTAGCCAATCACTCACTCTGACCCGGGTCAAATTTAGTAATCACCAAGAAGTAAAACAGAAGAGCTCTTCTCTTATTCTTACCGGTTGGTGAGTGGACCTTTTCCTCCCAATTTCAGTGTTATTTACAAATATTCATTCATTCGAAGGCCTTATTCGGATCACCAGGCAGTGTCTGAGCAGCATGACCTTGTAGTAAGATTCAAAGGTTCTTACCTGGTACCTGTGGTCACGCTGTATCAGCCACTGCCCAGCGGTCACGAACTGCCTTATCGAATCACGTCGGGGTCACCAAATGTTGTGGATTTTCATCATGGATCAAAGATGTCACCACCAGAAGTTGAGTAGGAAAAGGCTCAGTTTATTTTGACATGTATGTGTCCTTTATAGTCCATTTTCAGATACCAGTCCCCCACACTAAACCTGCTCTAACCAGTTCCTTGACGTCATTTGACGTTAAGGCTTATTGCTGTCTCCTAATACAATCATAACAACAGAACATCCACTCTTACTTATCTTCCAGTCCTTGATACATTTGACACACACGGTTAGGGCAGTGTGCCCTTCTTACCACAAATATATGTCTTTATATTTTACATACATATATATATATATATATATATATATATATATATATATATATATATATATATATATATATATATATATATATCCTTCATTATCAGGGCAGGTCTTTGGATGATGGGAGGAAATCGCAGAAAACCCATGCAGACACAGGGAGAACATGCAACCTCCACACAGAAAGGTCTGGTGGGGGAATCGAATCAGGGTCCTTCTTGCTGTGAGGCATAAGTACTAACCACTGCACCACCGTGCTACCAAATTGGTCAACCAATTTCCGGGAAATTTAGCCAAAAGTTGAATTGAGCGTAACTAGACTACTACGGTAGCACATATAATGTGCTGCTGCTAGGAGTCTCGTGCAGCTAGGCTACATCAATCTGGTATTTTGACCAAAGCGTGTCACAGACAGGTCACGGAGATACCAGAGGACTGTGTTCACTTGTGGAAAATGAGCATATGTCTTCTTTAATGAAGCACTTGGTGACACATGTTTACCTTAAAGCACAAGCATGCACCGTCTTTGAAAGCCTCCATAATGAGCCAAGTGGGCCTCACACTGAGCTAGTAATACATTGGAAATGGATATACCCAGCATGGGAATGACAGAGCTAAAGCATAAAGCTTCAGACCCAGCTACTGGACGATCCTGGACGATAATAGCACCAGTGTTTTTTCTTCATCTGAGTAATTTTAATGTCCAACACAAATATTGTTAAGTAACTGGTGCATGTGAATTCCTCAGCTGGTGACATGACATGTGGTGCTAGCTTAATAAGTTGTCTCATAGATGTGGTCTCACAGTTTATGCATTTGTCAGGCAGACTGGTTAGGTAAGTTGTCAGTTAAATTCTGATGTGGAAATAGCTGAATTGTTAAATGATTCATCCCTGTACATGTATGTCTCCGGTTGCAATTTAAAATGGATGTGATTTTATCTTTTTAAAGTACTGATTTAAATATCATTCAGGCACCAGTACCGTTTTGAAAGTATTGATTTGGTAACAATTATTTGATTGAAACGCTTTGAATACCCAGTACTAAAGTGCTTTCTTTTTTCAAATTAGATAGCAAACAAGATGAAATAAGGAATTAAAAAGGAATGACATGACATATACTAAAGGTAACCCAGACCAAAGAATGGAAATAGAGCTTTTTGACTTTATGCTTTTATGGTTGGCATGTAGACAAACTTACATCAGTATTTTATAAACTCAAATGATATTTTTTTTCACATTTACAGAGCTCTCAGTTGCTTTTGCATTTGCTTTATAATATGCTTTTTTACTAGCAGTTCAAATGAAGTGGAATGATTGTGGTCCTTCTTTATAATGTAAAAGTGAATAGTGACTTATTTAATCAAAACAACTTTGAAGGGTTTTATTGTCTGAACCAAAACCCATTCAAACATAGTACATCAAACACCCACCTGTCACCCATCATTGTGAGCCTTGACTGTGGCCCTGTCATAGAAATCCAACTATTCATTTGACAGAACAAACATTTCATAACAAATTACATAACATAATTAATTAATGTACAATTTGAATTAGGGCTGTCACGATAAATCGAGTTCATCTCGATAAACTATTTTTTTTATTGCAATTTTTTTTTTTTTTTTAAATTCACGATTAATCATGATTAAAGTTCCCAAGCATTTTGTCATTTTACAAATACATATTATTTTACACCACAGTATCTCTTTATGTTAAAGAAGGCAAAAAATATATTGTATCAGCCTATTTATAGGCTGTGGCTCAGTTGGTAGAGCAAGTCATCCAATGACTGGAGGGTTGGCAGTTTGCATCCCAGCTCTGGCTGTGCAAATGTCAAGGTGTCCTTGGGCAAGACACTGAACCCAGTAGGACTGAAAGAACCTTAGGAATGTACTGGTGTATGAGTGTGTGTGAATGGGTGAATGTGAGGCTAATGTAAAGCGCTTTGAGCAACATGAAGGTGGAAAAGAACTATTTAAATGCAGACCATTTATTTTCAGGGGCTGCTGTTGAGCTTTCATTATTATTGTTTTTTTTATGTTTTCCCCCTGTTTGTTATATCTTATTATGACAGATCTTAGTTTCTGTAACACTACTTGTTTGTTTTTAATAAAACAACAAACTTTTGTACAAACCAATCCTGTTAGTTTTTCTACATTGATAAGAGTATTACAATGAATTTCAGTGGCATAAACATGTGCGATTAATCTGTGATTAATCGCGAGTTATCTGTTGAATTTATGCGATTAATCACAATTAAATATTTTAATCGATTGGCAGCACTCATTTGAATATTTATGCAACATGATATAGTGATTGCCTCAGTTAATTTATTGTCTGGCCATTATGTATTGTAGAAAAGAAACTATGTCTTTGCCCATTTTGCCTCTGGCATGGCTCTGATAGCTGTGCACAGATGGAGCATAGAGAACAGAGAGCAAGTAGCGAAAGACAGATTTTTCTCCATTTGTGTTCATTTATTGGGAATGACAGCAGATTGTATCAGTCCATAGTTTTGCATGTGTTTTTTCTGGTGCAGAAGTCAGTAATGGAAAGAATGCGTAGACAAGTAATGTGAGAAAATGGAGGATCAACAAGCATCCAGAAATTTTAAAAATGACTTTTAGAAATTGTTGCATTAATTCAACAAAACCTCTAGTTCTACCACAGAAAACAAATGCCTCTGCTTAGATTCTCTGTCATGAGAAAAACACATACCAACACAACACACCTACACCCGTGTTTATAAGCAGATTTTCCATCCTATCATCTGGTTTGTCTGTATACAAACTGTTGCTTCACTAATTTGTGTTGCTCTTAGGAGATTGTGTTGGTTGTTCTTGAAATAAAGTTGCTGTTTCTTGGTTCATAAGCCATTAACTCATTATATGTTCAATGCATATTGAGCGTCTTCATTGGAATGATACCTTTTTCCACTTCCACTTAAACATTTGCTGAGAACAAAATTGAGTCATCTGATACTCATCGCAACATAATGATCCCTTTAATAAAATAAATGTATTATTTTGACAAGAGGGGTGGATATACAGTATTAATAGGCTCTACAGCTCATTTAGGTACATAAAGACATGAAGTAAACACACACACTAATATTTTGATAAATGACATGAATTCAAGTATCCTAGCATAAGTGCTCACACACACACATACACACACACACACATACAATGCTCACTTATGCACACTAAAGCGATGGGCAGAGTAGAGTAGACCCTTGACACTGATCTATAGTCAGCGATTCATTACTTCTCCTAATGAGTGAGGTGAGATGGCTGCTCTCAGAGCTACTGCCACTCTACTGCAATGCTGCAGCAAATTACACCCACGGTGTCTCAGAAACAAACTGACCCACAGCCTGAGACCTAAACAATCACAAAAACAACTCTATTTTTTATTACTCTCTATGTCTGTGTGCTCAATTAATTTCCCATCTCTCACTCTTCTATCTCTGTCCAAATGTAGACACGCTGCTCGTGTTGCAAACCGTGTGTGATGGTGCAGCACTGGCAATTGATCTGTATTGAGAATACAGTTACAAACCTGGGTAACCTGGCAATTGTGTGGTGACTTGACTGGTGAGCTAAATCCTCTGCTGTTGATGCTAATCACTCTTTCTGGAATCAACAAGTAAGAAAGCCGATAAGCATTTCTTTGGTTATTAAATCTTTAAGTGGCCTAATATTTAATGTTAGGACACTAGTACTCTGGAACCCTTTCCGCAGTTACAGGAACATAAACATTGAATTGCAGATTGTTGATGAGCGACGATAGAGAGTAAACACAGTTTGTACATGTACCTGTTTCACATAAGTGGCTTATATTCAAATTTCACATGAAGATGAAATAATTCAGTGTTTATGTGTATTGCTGGCTTACACTCATTATGCTAAATTCATAAATTCAGCTGTCATGCCTCTGATTACATGCTACACACCCCCACATAAAACAATCACATGATGCTCACCAACCACTGGAAGTGGTTTGGGGCTGCACAGCAGAAATGCAACACGTGCATTAGGTGATTAAGTGGAAACTATGATTTGGCAGGAAGAAACTGGCAGCTATATAACTGACCTGTGGACTCTGCATCAAATGATGAACAAGTAGGTAGGGCATTAACAGACACGTTGAGTCCCGTAGCACAAGTCGACTTAAATTTGGAGGAGTTGACAAGTCGCATCTTATTCTTTCTGCCCCCCTCCCTCTCTCTCTCTCTCTCTCTCTCTCTCTCTCTCTGTCTCTGTCTCTCTCTCTCTCAATCTCTCTCGGCGCGTAAACACAGTCAGACCTAAACCAGTCATGGCTGCTGCAGGTAAGACAGTTGTGGTGGGCTAACAAAACAAAAGAGAGTAACAGACACACATCGCAAATGTGTCTGTCACTCTCTTTTACTTCACCTTAGATGAAAAAAAAAAAGAAACAGCCATCTGAAGAGGCATTCGCTAGCTAATCTGCATGATATAAGTAGCATCCGTTAGCTAACCTGAGTGAGCAGCAGCGCAGACAACACGCTCCTTTTTTCCAAACCTGATGTAGACAGTGTGGTGTGTGTCTTGGCTGCTCCCTTGAACTTTTTGCACCTAATATAAAAAGTGAGAACCCATGACAGACGTGTGAACAGTCAGGGGTGGGGTGAAATTTCAGCCAAAACCTCACAAACACAAAAAAGATGTTTTATTCACAGCCAATGATTCACAAACAAGCTTATTGTGTTTTGCAAAAGCAAAATGTCCTTCACATGTACTGCACATGACTTTTGGCAGTAACTTTGCACCTCCCTGATTCGCATCCGCATTTATTCACAAATGCCAGTGCACATTGCAAGAACAGTTCTGTAGTTTGCATGCCACAACAGCAGGTGGTACTGTTGAGTCCATATAACACACAGCCCCATGCGCCACCGGACAGGACATGTTCTTATTGTTATGTTATGTTGTGTTTATGTTGTGTTTATGTTCTGGCCATGGCAGTGTCAGGGAGTCCTTGGCGAACTCTTTAAAGGCAATAACATGTCAAACAAACCAACTGCTTAACATTTTCAGGGTCTGCACATGTGGTCCCCAACACTGCCATGGTTCATGTTCAGTTAAATTTAACAGAAAACTCTTTGCTACCATTAGCCTTTGTTTGGTTGGGGTTAAAATGTTGATGCTTGTGTCTTCTCACTGGACATTGTTGCGTCGCAGTGAACTTTAATACAAGTTGCTCTTTGCTGGACAGATGTTTTTATTTTGTTTGTTTTTAGCTGCATGCCTGTGTTGTTCCTCAGCTGACAATGTGATGATGTCAACATGACACATCGACTTGACTCCAACTTTATTGATGGATAAGATGACTTAGTAGATGCCTAGTAGGTGCGCTGCCAAAAAAATATTTGATGCTGGGACAGCAATTGTCAAAATATTTTTAATGAGCGTTGTTTTCCACTGTGTTAAAGTGGAACAGGCTCAGATATTACAGCTGAATATCATTGGCTCCGACTGTAAATGTATTGCAAAGAATGAGATATATTCCTGTAAAGGTTTGAAAGGGACACATGCTCATAAAAGAAGAAATAAAGAGACTATTACATGTCTTTTACTGAGGTTAATGTAGTAATACAAGTATCTGCATATCTGAATACATAAAAAAAAATGGAAATCAATAGCAGTTTGTTGTTCTACAGTTGTACTTTATGGTAAAAAATAAATAAATAACCAAACTCATTCCTAGACCACAAGAAGAAACAAATATATAATTATATTTGTTGGCACTTTACTCATCTGCTTTTAAACGGCATTCCTCTGCTGCCTTCAAGCACTTTTGTTGAAACTAGTGGATTCTAAGTTTCTTTTTCTCTATTGCATCTTTTATCAGATCATCCCATTAACTTTGAGTTGGTTGCCTTGTTGGAGAATTCTTATCCTTCTTGGCTTCCCGAATAACCCAGATGAATCTCCATTTTGTCCTTTCATGGTGCAGGAATTATTTAATCCCTCTTGTGTACTGTGTGCTATACTAATCTAAATAATGTGTGTGTCTTTGGAAAGTAGTTGCACTTAACAACCTGTAAAGTGGAGTTTTAAGAACTCCATTTAAGAACCCGTGAGGCTTGAGGTCAATGTTCCACCATTAATTTTCATTGTGTTTTACAAACTAGAACATGTCGTATCTCCATCACTGAATGTTTTTGGGTTCATAGCCTTAGGGTAAGAAATGTTAGCATTTATAGAAGTATTTCAACTAAAACTACCAGGGAAAAAAAAATGTCTGTGAGGGAATTTTTGACGAAAGAATTTTATGAGCTTAGGGGGAGGGAGAGTTTTCTTTCGAAGGAGATGAAAAGAGTTCTGAGAAATTCAGTGTATTTTTTTGGGGGGGGTTGGATGTTGTTTCTTTTTTTTTCTTTTTTTTTTTTAGTTCTTAACACCCTATTGATTTGTCTGATATTGTTAAGTTAAAATTGATTTTAATGATCGCTTAGAGCAATGTCTCAAGTTGAAAAGGTCAAAAACATCTGTTTATCTCTGCATCGACTCTTTATGTGAAAGATTTACTGCTTTGCTACAACAAATATACACAGCCTTATTACACTGCAAAAATTATTGAACGTCTTCTCCCATTACAAGCCAACTTTAAACCAAATGAGAGCGACACACAAATACATAATGTATTAAAGAAAGACGAGCAAAAAGTTTTGTTTCTGTTTTATCCTCAAGTGAGCAAACAAACAACAGTCAGTTGCTAAAATACAGAAAAAGTCTTTTAGCCTTTACACAATGGAAAAAAACAAACAAACACTGTTGCAGACATACAAGATAAGACGAGATGCTGACTGTTTTTTGTGCCTTAATAAATCACAGTCACAGAAAAATGAGAGAAGAGATTCTGAAGTAAAGATTTAGAGACACAAATCATGACCTTGTACCGCTTCTTCTTTATTCACATGAAGTAACATCCACCAAAACTAAAAAGAAGTGGGAAAAAAAACATTTGACATTTAAACAATTTAGTTTAGTAAAAAAAAAAAAACATGCAGGAGTCTTGTTATGTACATTGATTGAATTTATTAAAGTGTCCTGCACAACAGTGTCCAGCCCACATGGACTTACAAGACACTTGAAAATCTATACTTAGTTTTTTACAGACCATCATACATTCAAACAGGATAAAGAATACTTTGTCTCCTCTCCCATGCCAAACACAGAAGATTTTACAAAATCAAATACATGTTTTCTATGGAAACCAAACAAAATCGGCATCATTTATACAATCAAATAAATGTTTTCTTAAATTTGAATAACATGGACAATATAAAACAAAATGCAACTCGTCCTCCACAACATACAGGTCCCACAAAGAACAGAGGGAGACCTTTAAATCTTCCCACTTCCACTGCCACAGGTAAAGTGCCAGGTCTCACACAGGAACCTTTGTTTTCTTGTTCAATTTACAAGAATATATGTTTCTGTTTGATAATTATTCTTAAATTGGATGTAATTTCTTAGTTTTGCTTTTGTACAAATATCATATTTCCATTGTTTTTTAAATCCATTCAACTTTTGATTTAACAACTTCAAATGACACTGCAACTTATTTCTGTAAATATAATTCAACTCACTATTACATAATATTGCTGCCACCTCTTTGGCCCATGAAAAATCATTACCATAGTCCCATCTGAAGACTTTCTATTATTATTATTATTATTATTATTATTATTATTATTATTATTATTATTATTATTATTATTATTATTATTATTATTATTATTATTATTATTATTATTATTATTATTATTATTATTATTATGTAATTAAAATACACTTTATGTTTTTTGTTTTCTGATAATGTAGAGCAAACACTCATTCCAGTGGAGAGCATCAACTGGATTTGCTGTTGTATCCTGAGATTGAAAGATCAACTGTTGTGTTTTTTTCCACATCTACTACTGCTCTCTGTCAATTGACAGTTCTTACATGCCCTGAGTTTCTTCAAACACAGTTGGATCTGCATCTTTCTGTCTACTTCCCATCTTCTTCTCATGGTTAAAGACTGTTACACGCAGTGTCTGACCACCCTTGGTCAATTTTACAAGATGTCTTGTTCTGGTATGTGAGCCTGACAGCGTGATGTTCAGATCTGAAAATGTTTTCAGGTTTCCTAGACCTTCTGTTTTTTGTAATATGCTGTCTCTCTCAACTTGTCGAGAGGATAGTTTTTACTAATGTAAATCAGTTTGTTTGAGGAGGAGGACATGGTCTCAGGAGGATCCTATTACATTGAGCTTAATTTCATGAGGTGTTTTATAACTGTTTAATTGAAAATAAAGGTTTGTTCCACTTTAAGATAACCATGCAAATCCCAATTCCAGTTGAAAGTGATGATTTTGAATTCAACTTAATTCAGAATAAAGTCACTGGGTTATTCCACTTTTAATTTTGAATTAAATCATTTATCAGACATGGAAACGTTTTTTTCATCTTTAATGTTATTCCCATCATTCTGCATTCCTGTGAGCTGCTGCTTCATAATTATTACAAAAATAAATGCAAAATCACACAAAGTATCAAGTCTTCCATGTTGCTAGTTGAAATGAAAATGAACAGGACCTGGATGCTATTGTTTTGTCCCAGTAGACATCATCACATTACATCAGTGTTCTGCCCAATCATAACCCTCTGTACCCCCAGCTCTTAAAGAGGATTTAAATAAAGCAGAATGTATGCATTTCTCATGGAAATGTTTATTTGACATTAAAAATTCCATGAAAACAGGAAGGAAATTATTTATAATTCCTAATTATTTTATTCAAAATAAATCATTCTGAATTAAATAATAATAAAAAAAAAAACATCAAGAAAGTATAGCCATTATAGAACAAATCCAGAAAGAGGGGGCAGAAGAAAAAGTGTAAAATGTATTTATTTGTCTTTTCCATTAACTGACAGTTGACAAAACTCACAAGCTCATACATATTTGCATTTTGACTCATCCATATTGCACATTGCATAGCTGTGTTGCTAGTTTCAGGACAGTATCTATAAAAGTCTGCCTTCCTATCACAGATATTATTCCATGAAGTAAAGGTGTTATAAATCTTATAAGACATCCAGATGCCCAAGTGAATGTTTTACAACACTTTGCATAAATAATTAAATAAAGTGATTATCAGTTAAGCCTGAGGAGATGCAATATTGTCACAGAAAGACAGAGATTTCCCTATGGATGACATGGCTACAAACATCAGATACTGTAGGAGATCCTGTAAATGTGCACTAATATACTGAGCTAAATGTGCAGATGTACGCACAGTAATAATGCTAATTGATTACATGATTTTGACTGGCATAACGAAGATCATCTTAAACTTGATTAAAGGTTAACTTCTTTTGTTACCTCCATAGGGGAATTCAGTCCCTGCATTTTACCCATTTTAATACATGTACTGTACCTAGCATCAGCATTTAGTACATTAGGAATTAGGGGCCATGGTCAGGGCCAGTGACAGGAGAATTAACCTTCATGTACCTGTTTCTAACGGGACAACCTGCAGGACAGGTTTCGTGCCGTTGCTCTTTTTGAAAATGTGCAGGGAAAAAAACCTGACATTTTATTTCCACAGAGAGCACATGAACCAGTTTGCCATTTTTTTTCAAGTTTGTGTAGCAGGTACTGTGGCTCAGTCTTCTCTTGTAGATGCTAATGCTAATGCTACTTCAGATTCACTGCACTGGGGGACGGGCTGGGGGAGTGTCGCCTTCATTCAGTGGGTGGGCTTAACCCCACGTGGGTGACGCCAATGTCCACATGACATAATGTGGACTTTTTCTGAGTTGCTCGTTCTTGTGTTGTTTTCTATGAATGGGAAATACAGCCAGTGGAGGTGGCAGCAAACGCAGCACGCGTTGATAACTCAGGGTGACCCGTCAAATTCCAAAAGGAGTATAGAAAAGTAGTTTTCAGCGAAATGACACCTTTAAATAATCACATGAGATTATTTGCCTATTTTTTTTTGGGCTGAAATTGTTCATTTTTTCTTTTTTAATCGACTTGTGCTTACTTGGATGAAATACATGAAGAAAATGTACAAGCTCAAGTTCAGTCTTTATCTTTATACCATTACAAATTTAGCACAAAACTGCACATTAACAACCTCTATACTCATTTCTATGTAATGAAAATGCATTTATATCAACTTCAACAACAACTACAATGTCACTCTAAAGCTCACTTTTCAACATTTATTGCTTGCCTTTGGAACAGAATTGTTAAAACTCTCCTCTCCACTTGACTATTGCTTCACTGGTCGAGTGAGTATTAGACTGAATAGGGAGAGAGAGAGAACATCCAAGTGAGAAATCAAAGCAGCGAAATGGAAAAATAAAAAGCAATTTCCTATATCTGTCAAAAAGGTTGTATATTGACGACACTCCTTTGCACAACTGTTGGCGGAATGTTCCAGAGAGAATAGGCTTTATACAACCAAAGTACAAGTTTCCTTCTTTGTCTTGTGTAGCTGTGTATGTGTGCACCTCAGGGATGGGTACTGTCATGAGGGGTGAGGTGGAAATGGCTCAAATGCCCAATGTTGAAGGGAGAACAGATTTAATAATAATAAAAAAAGAACCAAATTGAAGGCAGAGACTGAAACAGAAATAGAGCCAAACAAAACCTTGGAGTAGATCAGCCAGAATCCATGGTGATGAATGAAATGTCCAACAGGGTACTGAAAGAATGTCAGAGTTATGGAGATGACAAAACTGAATGGTCCCACACCAGCAACACACTACTTAAACAGCTGCAGATCAGCAACGACCTGCAGCTGCACTGTGCGGGTCAGGTGAAGCTGGTGAGCACTGGGGGGAAGGTTGTGACTGGTACTGAAACCTGGTGATAAACAGGACCCAAAAAACAAAGTATCAATGATCTCAGATATGATTGTTTTTTTCTAAAGGGAAATGGAAACAGAAACAGAGAAAAAGTGTGCATCCTGTATGACAGCATCGGAAAGTTGTTTGGCAATTTTCTGTGATTTTGGGTTGTGGTCTGTGAGAAGCAAGTTGTCTCTCTGTTATTGCTGTTCTGAAACACACACACACACACACACACACACAGACATATAAATGTTTCATGTGGACCAAGTTTCATCGCCGTTGGGTAGCGAGTGTAAACACATCTTCTTTTTTTTTATAATATAAAGTACAAAATTAAAATAATAATAAAAAAATATAATAAAATATAAATAATAATAATGTGATAAATAAATAAATAAATAAAATATTACATATATAATATTAAAAAATAAAATACATAAAAAATTACAAATACCTAAAAAAAAAATCCTTTTTTTTTTAAAAGTAAACACATCTTCAAACCTTTGAAAAATAAATGTTTCGCTTTGCGCCCCTTTCCCCCATGCTTAATGGGGATGTCCAGAATTATTATTTTTTTAATTCATGTATTTATAGGGTCACATCAGTTCTATTTTATTTATATTTAACCCTCATGGGGAACTGAATTTGGGTCCCCATAGTATCACAGGTCCCCATTGTGTGACTGTTTAAACATATAAATGTACCCATAAAGATAGTAATACAAGGACACACACACACACACACAGTGGCCAGTATTGACTGGACAGTTATATATGAAAGTGGACACTTCAGTCGACAACATGGTTCTCTCTGTCGATGACGTGGATGTTTTGCATATTCAGTCTATTATCTGTCACTGTTTTTCCATGTCTTTTTAAAAATTGTTTTTACATAATTTTCACATATTTATTTTTCTTGTTTTCTGTCGTCCATGTACCTTTTCCTGAGCTCTGGCAACCTCTTTCCAATGCATTTTTTTTTTTTGGCAAATAGATAATAAATTGATCCTGCTTCTGAAAACTTCGTAAAAATCCATCAAAATCAGGTGATTGCATTTAGCTCACACTTCATCTATTCTGTTTATATTCCATGCTATACTTCCCAGCAGCCTGGAGCCTGAATATGAGCATGAGTTAATGACTGGAAGTGACCGCTGAACAGATGATTGTTTTGCTATGAATCGGTTCATAAATTTAATGTGAAACGATCTGAGCATCATCCCATGTGTCGTCCACCAATTCAGAGCCAGAGCATTTAGAAATCTGGAGGCTATAGGAAAACCCCACCACAATGTAAAACACTACGAAGACAAAGTCCTTTATTAATTTGTATGCTTAAATTGATGAATGAAAAACTATTTTCTGTTGTAGTGAATAAATTATGATTGTTTTTTTCACACTACGATCATAAAATCATGTCTATAATACTGATTTCTTCAACAGAATATTATTTTTAAATATTATTCATTAAATATCTAATTATATTCATGTATAAATTACATTAGCCTGTGCTACAAATGAGAAAACAGAGCAAGTAAATCTGCTAATGGTTTGAACTGTAACCCTAGCCTGGAAAAAGAACCAATGAGAATACAGCTTAAGTACATCATCTATAAATAATGACACTGATGAAATTTTCACAATTCCCATCCCTAGAGTTACTTCCTCTAGTTTTTTTTTCTTAGACAGATCTATGGATTGCGTGTGAGGAGCGCAAAGGAAAAAAACATTTAACCAGAGTCGCTTCAGTATTATATCATTCCACCCACACACACTGTGCAATGCTGTTTATTGGCATGAACTCGCTGTGCAAAGGTTAATGCCCAGAAATGCGTTGAAATAAGAGTAAAATGGCAAAGAGCAGACAGGAGGTAAATGCACTACCACGCACTAATAGACATTCAGAAGTGATGATTGAGAAGAATGGATATTACATGATTTGTTTTAAGCACACAAACATACCAAAAGTTATACATTATAGCTTTGAAGATGTATTTAGTTATACTAACATAAGGTCATTTCATTAAATTAAACTGCAATTTATTTATTAGTAAAGATCTGACATATTTAATAAGTCAGCGACACCAACAGATTGGACAAAATCCTCAGGAAAGCTGCCTATGTGATCGTTCTGAAGCTGTGGTGGAGAGGAGTATTCTCTGGAAAGTGAAGACAATCATGGACAACACCGAGCACCCTCAGTGGACAGACAGTGGAGCACTTTGTCCAACAGACTGTTACAGACAGATTCAGGAAATCCTTCCTCCCACAAGCCATCATCACACTGTTCAATAAATCATAATCCCATTTTATTTCTGTTTTTCACTTTGCACTTTCTGTAAATAATAAATAATACTGAAAATACATTTTACTACTTTACTTTGCAATACTCAGTTATTCTGCATTTACACTTTAATATGACATTGCACCTTATTTTGTTTTGCACCTCACTGTTAGTCTATTTTACTTATATGTTGAATGCTGCTGTTGTAACCAAGCAATTTCCCAATTGTGGGATCAATAAAGTACTTCTATTCCATTGTACTCCATTGTATTGTATTGTATTGTACTCCATTGTATTGTATTGTATTGTATTGTATTGTATTGTATTGTACTCCATTGTATTGTATTGTATTGTATTGTATTGTATTGTATTGTATTGTATTCTATTAAAACTGAGTAAGATTGCAGATTTCCCAAAACTTTAACAATATACAATAAGAACATTACCAGAGTCAGTGAAACTTGTCGCCTGGTTACCACTTGTGTAAAACATTCACGTAACAAGTTTCTGAACACTGCCAAAAATGGTACTCCATGGTACTATGGTATGAGTCTAATAATTTGACATATCAATCCCTATAATATTATTCATGTTCCAGCAGGGACCAGAATTTTCCTGATTCCGACACTGTCATTTTCAGTGTTCCCATGTAGCCTCCTTCGGCCTACTTTTCACCAGTCTCCAGACAACACTTTGCCATTGCCTTCATTCCTTCTCGGCACAATCCACCTGCTACTTTAACTTTCCGTTCTGTCGTCCCCTGTTGCCTGCCGACCTTCTCCTGTTCAGCTCCACCCCCTCCACTCCTGTTCATTAAAGCCTCTTAACCTGACCATCTGTCTAAGCCTCATTGTATCTGCATTTGTGTCCACATTCAAAAGGAAAAAAAAAAAATCCATGCCACTACTTATGCAATCTGTAATCATACTGGAAAAAATACAAACATAGCAATTTCTCCACAGACATCCGCTTTAATAGACCATGATTCATAACAGAAATGAGACATATTTTGGGATCAACATGGCAGTGAGGGTCTCTCTCTTCATGGGAAATGTCGAAATAAAATCATAAAATAAGGTAGGCAAGCTGAAATTCACTTTTATCAAATGTCTTAAAGAGATCATACTTGAATAAATTCACTTTTATTAGTCTTTGGTTCATTTATTTGTGTATTTGTGTTACCTTAGTAGTTCAAAAAGTTTGAATTTGTACCCTCCAGGTGCTGCAAAGCTGTTTTTACCCCACCCCCTGAAGGGGAGAAGGGTATTGTGCTTGAGTTGGTTTGTTTGTTGTTGTTTTTCAGCAGGTTTACGCAAGAACTACTGGACCAATTTCTGTGAAATTTTCAGGATAGGTGCGAGGTGTTGCAGAATCGATTCCATTAAATTCTGGTAAATTTAGGTCAAAGTTCACCATCACCAAACATGTGTTTTCATAATATGGGAAAAATCATCACAGGGAAATGTTTTAAGATGCATAATTCTATTTTAAATAAAGCAAAATATCACAGGGTACAGGTTGCATTTTACAAACATTTAAATGTTACAAATGGGACAAGACAGATATAGGTTGAATTAATCAGTAATATGCAGATTAGCGGAAATTAATATTATGAAGTGACATGTAAACATTTTCCTTAATATATTTTGAGGGAGTTTTTTAACCATTCAATCAACCATGAACCAATTAATCAAGCAGTTTGCAAAACTCATGCTGCTCTGTGAGATCTTGCACATGACTTTCAATCCTCCCAATGACAGAGTTGTGGAGCGCATTTTTCTGTTTGTCAACGCCCACTGTAACTGTACATGAAAGGTAAGATGTTGCTGTTGCTTTGAAACATTCATTCCATTCAGTCACTGTCTGTCCCATAGAAACTCTGTCATTATGTCAGCAGAGAAGGTCACAGGGTCGGGATTTGGCCTTGATCAGTCATTTCAGATATTGTCCAAAGTTTTATTTAAACAGCGACAGAAACAGGGATTTTAGCTTCTGACTCTGAAGATCACTTAACACCAAACACCTACTAACATTTTAAAAAACTCACAGTGCTTACAGGTCAGTTTGTTTTTTGAACCTACAAATGCTCAATTGCAAGTGATAGAAATGCATCCCACTAATTATAGCAAAGCAAAGACCAAAAAACAGTCAATTTTAATAATTAACCTGCACTCATGGAAATAATTAGAAATTGAAAATGTCAACTATAGTGTGTTATTGGAAGTACAATAAAGACTATTAATTTTATGAAAAAAAAAATCCTTGTTTGTAGAAAATCAAGGTCAATGGAATTATTATATTTAGTTTCTTAACCTTATGTGAGGGAAAACATTCCAGGAAATTGAAAAGAACATGCATTTTAGAACATTAGAACATGACAAGTGCTGTTTCAGAACCCTGTCAACAACAGTGACCCTTTCAACATCATTCCTTACATTAGTACCATTGGTTCATGGTACTGAACAATACACTTCCACTCACTATTCATGCAGAGGTGGACCTTACAGACCCTGTAGACCACATTGGACCTGAGATTGTTGACTCAATGTAACTCTTGCTATCACTGTCTTATAATATAAGCCAAAATTATCCAAAATACTCACTTGTCCCATAAAGATGTAACTTGAAACATTTGCTGCATATAACTTGTCAGTAGTTGGATATATGTACAAAACGTTAACAATATTTACTAAATGTTGAAAAAAAATAAAAGTGCATAATGTGGGTTTTTCCATTAAATACAAATGTGATGATTATTGTCGCAAGATGACACAAGGGATGTCATCTCTATCCCATACAACGGCTCAATTCCAATTCTTCCCTTAACCCTCAATCTCAAAAATGCGCGCTCCTGCAAAGTGTAAGTGCTGTCCCAATTCTAAGAACGTTGAGTGGCAAGTTTGAGGGCTGTATAGCTCTCAAAACTGAGATTCCCCGACACCACCCTTAGGAAGGGTTACCCAGAATACATTGTGTATGTTCAGCAACAGACATGGATTCAAAGAAGTCGAGCTACAAATGTAAGTCATTGTATTATCTTAGTTTAGGTCCATTTTATGGATTATGTACCTCATTGTTGCATAACATGTATTGTTTTTTTTATGATCTTTTCTCAATAGCGGCTGGTGCGGGCAAGCTAGCTATCGTTTAAGTTAGCTAACGTTCCAAAAATGGTAATTTTTCGTGGTGATAATGTAGTTGTTTTATCAAGATAACAGCCTATATAACATGGTTGTGCCAATAATGTTATAAAATGACCAGGCTAATGTCATCTGCCGTAGCCGCAGAGTTATCTAACGACCTTTCATTGAGCCGTGGTATGCGGTGACAGCTGAATATGGTTGTGTTATTTATAAAGATTATTTGTTTGATAGCTCTAACTGAAGCTTACGTATTACCTATTTTTATGTTTTTACTGATTAAGAATGATTGTGATTGGTGGATCGCTGTGCAGTGTGTGTCAATTGTCCAGGTTGAAATCAAATGAGAACATGCCAAGTTTGTTTGCCTCCTTATATATATATATATATATATATATATATATATATATATATATATATATATTGCATAACCTAGAATGTCACTATTATGCATATGTACATTGCAATGAAGATACTCAAAAGATATATTAGCAGCTCTAGTGCAATTAGCATAAAGCCATATTCCACTTTAATTTAAATAGGAGACAGTTTTGAAACGTTATGTGTCATTATTTTTCTTTATCTTGTCGTAACAATATGTTGACACAGTCTCAAACCTCTACATGACCACTGTTGACAGATTCCAAGTTATCCTCTGTCGTATCTACTGCTGTCTACAGCGATATGGTATGCATGAGTCGGTTGTACGAGAATTTGGAGGTCTTTGTTAGCAGATTTCTATGGCATAGTAATGTCTTGTGGCTCAAACTAATTGCAGTGTGTACGGGCCAAACTTCGTCCCAGCAGTCCAATGCCTCAGTTACCAATGCCATCTGCTAATGGAACCCTCTCAACTTGGATAAAGTTGCCAAACAGCCTTGGAGAAGACAAATACACTCATACATGTACACATGGCTAAAAGTACCATTTTCAAACATTCATGAGTTACTTGTGTTGTTTCTTGTTTCTTCAAAGGAATAAATTACGTTTCTCATGTTAAGGTGAGACACTACAGGTGAATAGGATAAAACATTTAAATGTTAGAGATCACCATGAAACTTCCCCAGTTGATTATAGTAGCTTTACAAGTATGAAAAAATGTTTGGCATTTTGGAAATTTGTATGTTTAATTATCCGACTTCTGCATTGTTTCATTAAATTTGCACGATTTTGCCTTGATTTTCAGTAGATACATCTGAACAAATGATGGAGCAAACTGCAACATTCTTGTTTTCATTTTGTACACACAAGATGAAAAAAATAGAGGGATTTCAGGATATCTACTTTGATTATACATAGGAAGTCATGGTATTTTGTCCATAGCCTCAAAAAATACATTATTGCCATATTAAAAAAAACAAAAACAATCAGCTGTCACATAAATCAGGCCAGGAATGATTTATTCCCAAATCCCCCTTCATATATCTTCAGAATGATGCTAAGTGTATAACTGTAAAGTTTGGTGTACATAATGATGCTGTCTTTAAAGATTTTAATTAATACATTTCTATAGGAAACAATTGCTCAAACATAGGATACATGCTCAGGCCTTTAGTAATAATAATGTGGAATATATAATAATATTTCAAATTCATGAAAATTCATTATTTAATAACATGGCTGGCATATAAGGGTCTACAATTGCAGTAATTCAATGAATTACGGTTGTGCACAAAGTTGTCATCGGGACCCCGGATAGACAGATGGATGGACCCAGAACCAGAACCACAGCTATCTAAAGTCTTTCTAAATGATCAAAGTTTAAAAAATTGACCCAATGTATTTATTTTGTGTCAATAAATTCAAAGAATATTTTTAAAAGTGCAAGCAAAAAATATCCATTCAAAATACTAAATAAAAAATAAATAAATAAATAATTAAAATAAAAAATATAAGACTGCAATGAAAAAAAAAAACATGCAGATCGTGTAAAAATATTTGCCTTCGCACCTTTCTCAGTTTTGGTTGTTGATTTTTTCCTTGATTGCAACTTCAGCCTTTTCGTTTGCGCTCCCTGAATTTTTGACTGTGGTTTTGACACAAACATGGCTGGTGGGAGCGGGGTTTAATTTGGTGGATTACTATTGGTTTATTTATGTTTGACAGACACTTAAGTAAGCGTATGACCACAGCTGCTACTCTGCTTCTAATTGGGTACACTTACTTAGTTGTCTGTCAAACATAAATAAACCAATAGTAACCCACCAAAGGAAATCCTGCCCCCACCCCAACCAGCTATGTTTGTGTTAAAACTGTAATCAAAAAGTCAGGGAGCGCATTCTCCATGATCAAACTTTTCTTCACTCTTTCCATTTATTTCATTAAATTTTGTTCACCTGCTACAGCCTTTGTTTTTATCCATTTACTTTATCTCTGTTTTAATTCTGTTTGTTACGCACCTTGAGAATCCTGAAAGGGGCTGATAAATAAAATGTATTATTGTTATTATTATTAATTGTAAGTATAAAAAAAACCATTTGACAGACAAAAAGGAGAATTGGCTCCAAAATATTGGCTTAGAAATATGGTGACCCTTATCAGTCATCAGCTAAGGATGTAAAAAAAAAAAAAAAATCAATATTGGTCTGTGACTATAGTAAAGAGTTGTTTTACCAAACAGCTACAATTGCAAAACAATAATCCCAAAGTGAATACATTGTGAATATAATGTTGTGAATCCAAATGATGGTAGCAAACCTGCATATTTTACAGACAAATGATATAAACCCCTGCAAAAACAACAATTTCTATCACAGTCAGATGTATAAAGAGCTTTGCTGGCTGTGTTATTTTACATTTGACAAAATTATCCAGAATCAAAATAGCAGTTAAGGTACCACTTACAGTGTGTAATAGGTTTGCACAGTATATTAATGTGTGAGGTATAATCAATGTTTTCTTACACTACAATGCAGCCCGATTTCTCTACTCTGTATTTAATATTGATCAGATCTTCAACAGATGATTGCCTTGGGCTTTTGCTTTAAAGTGTTGCTATGGTCAGTATCAACCTGTATCCAAGAAGCAGTTCTAATTCCGCTGTTGTCAGCTCACAACACAGGATTTCCTGTTCTGTTTTTAAAAGGGATTTAAAAGTGTTGAGGTCGGAACAGTGACGGATGGTTTGGGGGGAGTGAGTTCCAGAGGTTTGGGGCGGGTACAGAAAAGGCTCTGTCCCCCCAGGTTTGGTGCTTGGATTTGGGCGGCGTGGCGAGGAAGTGGGCAGAGAGGATCGGAGGCTGCGGGAGGGGACATGAGGTAGGTATGAGACAAAAATTTCAAACCTTCATTGATTCAGATGATACTACCACAATAAGAAAGATCTTTCAAATACGAATCCAGTGATATCAGTATTATTCGCCTGTGATAAATATTAAGAAAGTTATGAATTTTTCAATACGGCTAAAATTGCCCATTAACTGTCAATTTGTTAATACTGAAACAATAGGAAAGGAGATTTAAGTTGTGACCCGTCTCTTTAAGTTAAGTCATACAGGGCGCAGATTAACAAAATATGCACCCAAATGATTAATTCATATTATAAAGACTCAAATTAGAAGCATCTAGAAGTGAGACATTGCATAATATTAGCAAGCGAAGTGACAGAAAATTTCCGGAAGCATCGCCAGCGGGAGTCATACCATGAGGTATGTTTCCATTGGCGGATCCAAAATATTAATCTGCGGATCGATAAATTTCCTTAAAAATTGGCAGTTATATACAAAAATATGTAAATAAAAGTATTATAGAGAAATAACTTACTCACCTTCGATGTTTTTGAGGGGCTTTAGTCTATTTAAAAACACATAAAATGTCAGACTCGATTTGTAACGCTTGCAGATATGCGATTGAAAAATTTCAAAGATGAGGTGAATCTTGGGAATGTGTTCTACGTGATCAGTATCGGTGTATTACAGTAGAGAAAATAACACGATCGCAGCAAGTATCAGAATCCAGGATTTTGCTCGCTACAACCGTACAACGCTCACGAGTAGCCACTGCCGAGCGTCAGCCAGCGGCCAATGTGCACATACCTTCATGAGGCGGTAGGAGGTCAGTGAGGTAGGGGGGCGGGGCCTGGTGATGGAGGACTCTTAAATGTGATTCTATGTTTGATGTGAAGGTGTTGAAGGACAGGAGTGATGTGATGGCATGAACGGGAGTGGGTGAGGAGACGAGCTGCAGAGGTCTGGATGAGCTGGAGTTTATTGAGGTGTTTGGAGTAGTTTAGTCTGGAGGTGCTGAATAAGTGTTTCTGTGTGGAGAGGGAGAGAGATGGACAGATGCGGGCTATGTTTTTGAGGTGAAGAAAGGATGTTTTGGTGACTTGTTTGATAGGCTGTGTGAAACTGAGGGTGGTGTCGAATATGATGCCAAGGGTGCGAGTGTGGAGAGAGGGAAGTGTTGTCACTGGAGCCACATGTGTGTGTGTGTGTGTGTGTGAAGAGAGGGGGGGGGCAATGATTAGGAGGGCGGATTTTTTTTTTGTTCCTATTGGTTTTTCTGATCCAGACTTGCAGGTTTTAATAAGTCTCAGTCTAATTCCAGATTTCATGTGTCACCTATTGTGTCCATATGTGTTACATGTAGAATCTTCTCATTCAAACACATATAAATTGTAAATAATTTTTGCAACAGAGATAATTTTTTACGAAACACATTGTCTTGCATAATTAGTTAATGTAACAGACTGGATTTGGCCCCAAATGCAAACAGCACACAATGTAAAAGTTCAAACACAGGTTTAATCACACAGTGTATGAGACAGAGTCCACAAGGACAAAAGCACAAGAGAATACATAGTTCGGTCCAGGGTTCGGTAACAAGATCCAGGGGAGACAAGCAGAGAGAGAGGTCAGAGTCCAGAAAGGCAGGTTGGGTACCGGGGAAGCAGACGGGAACGTAGTCGGGACAGGATAAGGCTCAGATCCGGAGGTCGAAGACAGAGACGTGGTCAGGCGGAAACAGGTCGAGGTCGGAGGAAGGCTGGAACAGGTCATAAACAGAGCACAGTCAAAACACAGGGAAACAGACAGATGATAACGCTGGAAGACCTTGACGAACATAAAACGATCAGGCAAAGAAAAGACGAAAAGGGCAGGCTTATATACAGCCACCTGATTACCCACAGGTGTGGGATCTCAGGTGGCTGTAATGACAATCAGGGCAAATATGAAGGCAAAGACAGAGACACACAGGGAAAACAGAGAAGAGAGAAAAAAACAGAGAAAAAACATAAAACACATACATGACAGTTAATTTCCCTACATATACCTTTGAGAAAATAAAAAGATATTCAGAAAAATAATAGCACATCATTTTCGTGGTCTTTTTACTGTGTAACATGTAGACGTTTGTATGAAAATAATGGGTTTTATCTGAAAAGTAGTTTCTCTTTTTTATCTTGTTAAATATTTGTTTTCAAAATAGACCCACTGTGCTTCCAAAGTTTAACATAAGTCTAAATCTTGTTTGACTTTTTAGCCCCTTTGTCCTCTGTTTTTCCGACCCACCTAATTATAAAGTATATTTTCATGAGATACAATATAGTAATGAAAGCTATGACATCATAACTTTTTTTTAAGCTAAATTTTACTTTAATTAGAAATATAAACTTTTTAGTAAGTGAATAACAAAAGAAAATCTGCCAAATGGGCTAAAAAAAAGGAAATGGTAACTCAACTGAACAACAGAGTGCAGTTGAGAAGACACTGCAAAGGGAACTTTTTAAAGCTGTTCGACTATGACGGAAAGGTATTAAAGTCTATATGTGTGCAGACAAACAGCTTGAAACCAGCCTCCTTCCTCTAAAAGCAGTACAATCCCACCACCACAGAACAACTGCACAATTCTAAAGGGCTTTGAAGCTGTAAAACATTACACCAGCCATGTGTAAAAGCTAACATCAATAATTGATTGATGATTAATTGAAAAAAAAGCCCTGATATTGATATTTTTTCCTGTCTGAAATGTGCATATACTTAAATGTATGTGTCCAGTTAAAACATACATAGTAATAAATTGAAGTTGTTTTATTTCTCCCTGACTTGCTTGGTGTGAAACTGTCCTGGCATAGTCTGTTTTTATGCATGTCAGTATATGTTCAGAAAAATCCTAATAAAGCCATACCCACAAACCATATTTCTGGGTATGGCTATATTGATGATCATGTTTCAGATAATTTAAATGGTAAATCACATGTTTTTATTATCCAATGCACAAATGTATTTTATAATCAGTAGACAGAGCTATAGATCATTAGATTTCTTGATATTATGGGTTATTGTGAACAAGCTACGCAATTTTTTTGGGTTGTGTTCAGGGGCAGGCCTGGGTGGGCGGGCCCCACCCTGATTGGCAGCTGTGCCCACCCATTCACAACCTCAGAAACAGAATTCTAGACCGATTTTTGTTGCCTCAACAAACTGCAATGTTGATCAACATCCTTAACATAGTTATTTATTTGGAAATGGAAATAAACTATGTTATTTCATTCTTTGTGTTTATTTAAAAAAAAAAAAATCAGTTTCAATTCTGGAAATGCTATTACGTTGTTGTTATACGTCCCCCCCACCCCATGCACCCACCCCAACTTCACTTAGGCCCATCTAAAAATAGCCGCCTAGATCCACCACTGGTTGTGTTGCATGATTAGTAGTCAGAATGATTTAAACAAATGTCATTTTTGCATATAATTGATTGTTGAGTTTCATATAAATAAATGATATGTGTTGATTTGTTATTGATCCTTTATGAAATGTCTGGCTGCTGTGCTCGTTCTTGCAGGTTACACTATTAATAGTAAGACTTGAATTGAATTTGGCATGACTTAAATGTCACTCCAAAGGGGTAAGTAATGGTCCGGCATAGGTCAACTGACCAGTCCACCTGAGTCAGGGAACAGGCTATGACATAGAGGGATAACAAGGACAGAAGACGATCAGAAAAACATAATTATTTGGGAACAAACTAATCTGTGACCATGGGACAGGAACCAGCCGGGAGCCAGAATGTCTTTGCGTAAATGTAAAAAAGTAGAACCCAAAACTGGCACAAAACCAACACATGTAAATGAAGGGATAACCAATTGGAGCTGAACATGAACAGGACCGTCTTGAGCTCTGCCTGTGGGTGGGGAAATGGACAATGGCACGAAATATTACCAAATGAAGTGTAAACAAATGGACATTGGATTTTTGGCTGTTGATGAGCGCTGATCAATTGTGTATTTTACATGTGATGTAAATAAACCGCAAGAATCTGAGACCGTCATGTTCCAGACCTCCTGATTGTCTTGCCTCAATTCATTCTTGGACCAGGACCCCATAAGGGGCTCTCACAAGACCGGGTTCCTTACACCTGGCTGCAGGAATATGTTTTGTAATTGCTGTATAAAACCTGCCTTCTATTGGTCTATAGGTTCCCTTAAAAAATAAAAAGATTTCAACAACCAAGGTCTGTGTGCTGTAGTGACGATAGTGGTAGATTTTATGAGCTCTGTTCCCTTACCATTTTTTGGGCTCAGCTCAGTTTAAGAAACCTGCACACATAAATTATGAAGCCTATTTTAGGGTATGGTGGATGCGGCTCTGAGCTTTTGTCCTTGTGAGAGGGAGGAATAACTTGTGTAATGGTGTGTTTGCTAAAGACAAAGAATATCTCTAAGCTTTTGTATGATACCTTGACTTCTTCTGTTAAGCTTAACTCTTATATTATTTAGAGTGAATCCATGAAAACCTGACAATAATAATAACTGAAACCAAAGCACAGTGTGAATACATATAATAATGTAATATTTCAGAGTTAGACTGAGAACAGGATATTTTACATTGGCCTTTAACTTGTTAAACCTTGGGCAATATGTTTTAAGCCTTGATCATTGCAATGTAAAATTAAAAAAAAAAAAGTCCATAGTAGACATTCACTCATCATAAAAAAAATAGGTCTGATCAGAAAAAAACAAAGATAAAACAAAATTCCTAATCACGTCATGATGTAACCTTTATTTTTACTCTTTACCTCATTCTGAGTTTATGGTAGAGAAATAGGCTTGTACACTTGTACTGTTGGAGCTGCTTAGTCTCACTTAGCCAAGTTTGTCTCATTGGTTTGTTTTAATGAAATAATTCATGATATATGTTTGTCGTGGACTGTTATCCTGTGGTGTTCAACAGTTGTTTGGATTGTGTTCTGTCAACCAAAAAAATGGTTTTGCTAGACTTTTAGCTGCGATTCTAATGGTTATGTGGATATATATATGAAAATATATATTTAAAACGCTGCTGTAACATGGTTCTGTAAGTGTCTGCGGACATGACACAGTCTGTCGTGGTCCAGGTTACAAACAGCGGCTTCGTTAGATATATATATATATATATATATATATATATATATATATATATATATATATATATATATATATATATATATATATATGTATAATATGTATGTTAAAGGGTTGTCTAACTCAATGTTTCCCAACCCTGGTCCTCGAGGCACAGTATCCTGCATGTTTTAGATGTTTCCCTCTTTAAACACATCTGACGGTCATTATCATTCTTCTGCAGAGTTTCATGATAGGCTGATCATTTAAATCAGGTGTATTTGGAGGGACACTGTGCCTCAAGGGTCAGGGTTGGGAAACACTGGTCTAACTTGTTGGCACAGATTCATTTATCATCATGATTAATCTCATTAAGACATTTGAACTAACCCACATGCAGCACAGAATGAGTTTGAATGTCTTTGTCAGTGCATTTCAGACAGTTTGTCCAAGTAGTTACCTTCACGCTTGTACAAATGGGAAGTTGATGCAGTAGTGATACGCAGCAGGTTAACCCATAAAGATGGAAGATAATGAACAGCACATTGTCCCTCTGGATGGGAAATTATAATACCTACACACAAATCACTATGTATTAACCATTTATTACCTATTTGTTAATGTTTGTTCGTTATGTATTAACCATTTGTTAATGGTTTATTCATGCTGAATATATCATAAACAAAGCATTTGTTATTTTTTTCTATGAACAAACAACTCATAGCCATGTGAACAAATGTTTTATGATTGTGTATAAGCAATAGATTAATAAACATTAACAAATAGGTAACAAATGGTTAATACATATTGGATTGTGTGTAGGTATTATAAAGTGTTACCGAAATGTTAGTAAAAAAAAAAAACAGGCAGCACGGTGGTGCAGTGGTTGGTGCTCTGGCTTTTGCACATAAAAGCCGAAGACAGATGTTGTAATTATTGAGTCATGTTATGCTACAAGTCACATAGCTAACAAAAGACACAAAGAAGTACAAGGAAAAAATACACAAAAACAACTTTAAAAAGTAATGTGATACGCAGATGGATAAAGATCAATATAGTGACATGACACAGGGTTAATACATAGACACATGATAATAGGTGAAGTTTGGGGCATTTAAACATGGCGCCTTATGGTGCAGACCATAAGTCCTCCCCCTGCAATTCTCCTGCCCCACCAAGTACCTGATTCGAAATCCGGGCCTGGTTGCATGGTATTACCATGGCAACACAGATGGAACAGCAGCCATCCTTGGGACCGGGTTTTGGCGACTGTTTCTGCCTGACTGGACTTCACAGGTCCACAACCTGAAAAGCTGTTCTTGTCCAAGTTGTGTTCAAAACTGTGGGATAAGTTTTTTGAAGTTTGGGTTGGTGTGAAAAATGTGTTTTGTTGTGAGTGCAAAGATGGTGTGTGTTTGTTTCCAGACAGCGATGGGTAAGACTATAATCTACATATTTATAACTCTGTTTGATATCATTAATTTTATCGTTGATATATGCATTGGTGTGTGCGTGTTTCTGATTGATGTGCATTATGCTTCATCTCAGCATAAACTGTGAGCAAAGATTAAAGGAAAATGGGGATTCAGCAGAATGCGCTTTGAGCTGGTTCGTACGCAAGCCAGATAAGTGAAAACGAAAACGCACACACATACACATGTAGCCACATATTCTGCACACACACATACACACACACACACACACACACAGACACACACACACACACACAGACACATGCACGCAGCGACTGAATCTTTTTCACATTTGTTTCATCTGGCTGATCTGTTGATCTGTGTTTATTTAAAAATCAGAAACACTGCAGATGTCGGATAACCCTTGGCTTCTCTCTCTCTCTCTCTCTCTCTCTCTCTCTCTCTCTCTCTCTGCCTTTCTCAAATTTAAATGAGCTTCATAAGCATGAAGTACCTAAGCATCTGTTTGCCAAAGTGCATACTGACAATCTTAAAGAATGATAAATCATTGAAGGAAAAAAAAAACATCATAAAATTACAATAAATTAATCAACACACAATTTGTCTCCCCTGTCTCCAGTAAAAAAAAAAATACAAAAAACATTATTTAACTTTATGTTCTGGCTCCACCTTTTATTCTCTCCTTTTCTGTGTGTTGTATTGAAATCTACATGTGGTATCCATCATATATAATCACAGTGTGAAATCCTGACTCCAGGGTGGCCACATGACTTTTATCTTGACAGAAACACAAACAGAGATTGGATTTTAAATCAGAATGCTATAACACAGTGTGCTCAGTGTGAATGGAATGATGCATGAACAGTACTTTTTGCCAGAAGCCAAAGTTTTTCACCTGTGCGGCTTTCATCACTCTGTTCACAATCTGAGACCAACACCTCCAGCTCTAACTAATGGGGTCCTGTATTAGTCTGCTAGGCAGGTAAAGATCTCTAAAAATAAATAAATAAAATAAAAAATTGAAAATTTTTTGCACTGGTAACAAAGCTGTCATTCCATCATTATTTCATTAATATTACTATGTTCTCCATAGTTATTGAAAACATTGTGTGTTGGTTCTGTTTAAGAAAACCTCCAAATTGCTTTGGTACAGTAGAAAAATGACTTGAGGTCGAACAACAGAGTTTACCGGTACGTCCTCATACATGTCCATGACGCGGTGATAAGGGGTCTCTGATTGGCTCAGAATGTCTGAAGGAACACTCCCCCCTCCCCCTGCTGTGTATGTATGTATGTGGGTGAACGAGTGTGTGTGAATGGATGAAAGTGAGCCTACATAAAGCCCTTTGAGCACCATGAAAGTGGAAGAGTGCAGTCTATTTACCAAAAGACAACATTTTATTGGATTGCCTTAAGCTTTGATTTTAAGACATGTTCAGTCTAATATAATTTATAGTATGCAATGCTTATGCAATGTCACTATATATGTCTCAGTTTGTTTTCATCTAGACTAGTGTTGAATTTTTACCAAGATCTTGTATTTATGGAAAACTCAGGCAGTTGTATGACGTTTTCTACACCACATCCCAAGAATTCTCAATGGGCTTCAGGTCTAGACTAGTGATCAACAAATATGGATTTTTTTTGGAGCAGATACTGATTTTTTTTTTCTCTGTGAAATGATAACACGTGTCAGAAAATCTTCTTTACTTACAATTAGAAAACAACAATTTTGACAGTTAACCTAATAAATATTACTACACCAAAAATTGTCTTTTAGTGTGGACAGCAGTATCTCCAAAAAATATAGAAGTGTCATGAACTATCAGTAAATCATAGGGACAACAGAGCATATTGGCCAATGCAATTATTGATAAAAGAAAAAAAAACAAAACGTAATTATTGGCTGGCTGATATATTGGTCTATCATTATTCTGGACTCTGTGGTGACTAATCCATAGGTGAAAATGATGTCTCATGCTCTCTGAACCACACTTTCACCTGTTCAATGAACCCTACAAATAATGGCACTGGCAGTCTTTATGCTGTTGAGTAAAACTGATGTTTAAGAAATAAGAAGCTACTCACAACATGAGTTAAAGTTAAAGAAATTGTTTTTAGATGAAACATGTTAATCACTGTAATTATCCAATGGAAGGCTTTTATCGTTTTGTTGTGGAAAAGCTTGTGGGATTTTTTTTTTTGTGTGTGTGTGTGTGTTTTTAAGAAGTGTGTGTTTAAGAAGAAAAATAACACACCATAGAGCTGTGTAGGAAACCTGCAGTGATCAGTAATTACACAGTGGATGGAAGGTGAAAAGAATGCCTGCTATTTATGTTTAGCGCCTCTAGGACTTTAGCCTCACAGGTACACATGTGGATGTTCACAAACATGAACACATCCATTAAATGAAAGTTTCAATGCACACGTAAATAAATAAATAAATAAAGCCATTTTAGATACAAAATATACTCATCAAAATCATGCAGTCTACTAAATAAATTAAGAAATTGCCCCCACACTTTTCATATGTACATTAATTAAACATTTTGGATATTCAGCTTGATTTCAGTCACGTATCTAATGGGGATATTCTTCATTAGGTCTTATTACATTAGACCTAATGTAATAAGTACCATGAATGCAAATTTACCTTAGTTCGTTTTGGGACACATATAAGATCTGTGTAGTTCCCTGAGAAGTTTGATTGATGTGGCAAAAAAAAAAAAAAAATCTGAATTATGGTCTGGATCCTCCTGAGACCCACTAAGTAAACATTTTATGTATTTTGTTTTGTTTTGTTTTTTTGTTTTGTTTTTTCAAAGTAATATTTTATTGATAAAAAAAACTGAATTGCTGGGTCTGAGTTAAAAATAGCTTTATTTAACTAAATGCTGTAGATCTGCAGTATCAACAAGAAACAGGTATCACTTGAGGGCGTGTTATAATGTAACAGGTAATATTGCCTTGCACCTCTCTGCGTAGTTTCTGGTGGACCACATCAGAACTCAATGGATGATCTTAGTAGTTTGCTTTTAAAGCGTCATATGACTTTCATCACAAATTCCTCTTCAAATTTGCTAAACCTGAGTGATAGCCTAATTATCAGTAATCCACCTCACAGTGAATACTCCATCGTAAACACAGTCCAGTACTATACATATCAGACTAATATGTTACTTGGGCCTCGCACGTACATTGTGGGAATGACAATTTGTTGCAGCAGCAATAGCCATATCATTGGGGCATGTGATTGTGAAAAACACATTGACCTTTTCCCAAAAACCGTATTAGAATTTCATTTTGAAATAAATGTAGATAATTGAATAGTATTTGAATATTTTTTAATTATATTATATTATATAACCCAAAGATAATGATTCACATATTTCCCCAGACGTAAAAAAAAACCCCCCAAACAAACAAAAAACCACAACCTGAACAGAAACCGTTTACAACCACATTCATAAAAGTAAAAGAAATAGTACTAATGATACCATATACAGGTAGCAATATTAAGAGCTGCCTAATATTCGTATGAACACCTCTTTTTTTTGATAACAATTGAATTATATTTGAATGTCAAAATCCTTTTACAAATTTGAACAAAGCCTTTGATGAAAGTTGTCTACTGTTTAAGCTTGGAAGATCTTTAGCTGAACTGACATGTTTGATGGTAATATGACTGTAGTTAGTCACACTGACTTCATTCTACCTAGTGGCAAAAAAAAAAAGAAAAAACCGTTTCCAATAATTTCAGAAAGAGTTTTGCCGTTGATGATAAGAATTGGATATATTTAGATGAACATAAGCACTAATCAAGCCACTTAAGTGACCATAACAACTGGACCTTCTGTTAGCACATAGCTAGTGGTAGCCATCACTGGTTGTTTTCATCCCCTAAATAGCCACTAATCAGAAAACACACTTCTAAGGTCAAACCAAAAGTTTTTACAAAGTAATCCATGTAAATTAAATGGCTTTAGGGCAACATACTTGCCATGTAACCTTTGAAAGGTCAATACGACCTTATAACATCACTAATCAGGGGTTTTCAGATCAGTAGAGCCATTTATGTGCATCGCATAATAAAGGCTCTCACATTACATTTGTCAGTGGTCTTAACTTTGAACTTTTTTAGCCTTCTAATACGCTTTGGGTAAACTGCTTGTCCCTGAGCATAATTTAATCTACAGCTTAAAGCTGCAGTACTTGGTACTTTTTTACCATCACTGGGTAAAACTTCAATAATTATCTTTCAGAGTACGACTCCATTTCCTTATTGACTGTGTTTTGAGATTGTAGAAGATCTATCAAGTGATTCAGATTTTGTCAAACACACAGAAGTATTAAATAAATGACTGGTCACTATATTATTAGTCACTAGCTGCATTTCCATTACAGTTTTTTGCAAAACAATATCGATATTCCTCAAATTTCGACAAAGTATATTTGCAATTTGAATATGTTTCCATTAATGGTTATTAGGCAGGAGCATCGTAACTCCTGTGAAATATCATCCCACGACATTTCACTGCTGTCACCTTCAGAGCTTCAATTCACTTGACCGCAGTATCACCCTGATATTAGAATGAATGAATCGGCTAATTCTCCTATCAGTAAAAGTCCCTGTCGAACTATTTAAAGACACTAACATGTAAAACAAACCACCTGTCTCACATTATAAGGGTCTGCACATGTGGTTCCTACATTATCAGGTCAAAATATTAAGTGGAAATATACTCAGCACTTAACAACAAATTATTTATTTGTTGTTTATTAGAATATCGAAACATCTGAAAAACCCCCCCATGAAGGCATGAAACCTTTTTTATTCGATATTTGAGTGTTTTTTCAAAATTGAGGTGTTTCCATTATCAGTTTATATAGCGATATTTAAATTTTGCGAATTTCCAACAGTAATGGAAATGCAGCTACTGATCAGTTATGGTCACATATGACCTGGGACTGTTGCAACAAAGAATTTTAGAAAACTGGCTTCACTTGTTCTCTGTCATTATACATGTTTAGTCATTGGGCTGAAACTGAGAAGGGAAAGGCACAGATGAAGGTGTGTATTTCCAATTTCTGTTTTTTCACTCCTAATTTTGGCTCCTGCAGCTTTAAAGGCCCAGTCAATTTCTGCTACAGCACAAAGGCCTGCACTCAAGACTTCACAATGTCTGAAACTGATTGTAATAAACTACATTCCAAATCAGGGGTTGGCAACCTTTAACACTGAAAGAGCTATTTGAACCCAGGTTCCACAGAAAAGAAAACACTGGAAGCCACAAATACTTTATGACATCTAAAATGAAAAAAAAAAAGCCAAAAAAACCAAAACAAAACCGAATTTCTTTTTCCACACTCTGGGCTCGTGCATTTGTGCCTCCGAGTCCAGGTTCATCACCAGGTCTTCAAATATTTTTTGTTTTCTTACATTTCTCCATACTTGTTGGGGTTGTGACAAATGGACGGTGCTTTAGTGCATATACAGTATACCAGCATCCACGACTATGATGTTTATGATGAAAAACAATAAAATAGAGATCACAATAATCTTCCAATTTAGAACTAAAATAATAATAAAAAAAGAACAAACACAAATAAAATACATTTCAATTAAATACTTTTTTTTTTTTTTTCCCAAGCCAGGATAAGGATGAACGAGCCGCATGTTGTTGACCCCTGTTCCAGATGGACGGCTAAAGTGTCAAAGTTTGAGCAAGCAAGGAGCAGATGTTCAGTAACCCAGTGATAATAAATTGTCCAATGTCCATCCATTGACTCTGTTTAAACCTAATTGTTCTGGTTGTAAATAATTATGGGTTGATGACTACCCCGTGCCTTTGAGATAGATCTTGAGGAGACAGATCTTTGACAATGAATAGTTCCATTAATCTCATTCAGAACCAGTGAAACATTTAGGCACACCCTCACTTTGTTTACTTTTAATGACTTTATATATTATAGATTAACACTGTGACAGCAAAGGAAGCTAAACTTCACTGAACATGTCAGGAAGGGAATGGGTGGAATTTATAATAATAATAATAATAATAATAATAATAAAGAATACATGTAATTTGCATCTTTATTGTAAATTAAACAGTGTCAATTGCATTTCCATTAAAATTGTGCATGCATGTACTTCATTTTATGGCAATATTATATATTTATTATATTTATTATTTGCCTTCCAGCCCAAATTCCTTAACATATTCTCATCATCCTCATCATCATCATCATCCTTCGGCATCTGAGGCCGAGATGTTCACAACAACAGACTGCCATACAGTTTGGTTTCTCATGACCTGGTTCAGGTCAGGGTCAGGGTCACACATGCTACTGGTAACATTATAACCCACTACTACCTGCCGCATGGACAGGTTGTCGGCGTCTAAACCGACTCCCCCACCAGCCATATGTCACCCCACAGGACTAAAAACAAGAGCTGTCACAGGGCAAATGAGCTTCTTGTAGCCAATGGCCAGGATGCAACCATAGACAGTAGTGGTGATACACATATGGTATATTCCTAGCTATCGAAAGGATGGAAAGCACAACAAATAACCAAACCAGGGTCTCAGTCCCTGTCAATTCAGGTCCCATATATTGTCATATCAGTAGCCTATTCTGTTGAATTCCTCACTGTGTTGACCATTGTCAGGTTGTCCATTTAGCATCACTGTTTTACTGCAGAGAACATGGTGGTCATTGGCTAAATGCATAAAATCATCCCACCCAAAACCCTACCACAGATGCTGAGCCCTTTTTAACAACTGTTAGAGTCCATATCATGGGAAGAACCACTCAACTAAGTAAAGAGGAATAGTGGTCACTCCAAGCAAAGGATGGTCCATCAAGATAGAATAAGATGCATCCATACAAGATGCATTTTGACTGGTACTGATCACTTGTGTTCAAACTGCAGTAGCAAAAATCAATGTCCTCATTTTCCCTCCTATTTTTTGTTGTGATGATGGAGAAGCCATAACGGGCTTCATCAGAGTTAGAGCTACCATATTGCAAACACTTTGATGATACACTGCTTTAAGCTAGGTGGAACATAGGGGATACATATTTATTTCTCCCTCAGATAGGAGTCTGTCACTGAAGTGTATTTTGTTCTGAAAGAGTGGAATGGATGCCATATTGAGTTCTTGTTTGGGTCATTGATAGTTAAAGAAGAGCCCATTTTACGCACTGAGATGGGATTATGTAAAGTTAAGATTATTTTGCTTATTTGACTCCATTACATTACAAAAATATTCTGAAAGGGGCCATCATTTTCATCTTTGTACCATGACCCAAAGAAAGTTAAGCTCTTGTCAGCAATTGGTCAAATTCCATATGATATGTCCAGGTATTACAAACCAATGACCATCTCTCTGTTAAAAGTTCTGGGATCTTTGATTGTAATCTAAATAGTCTTCTTCACATGGACGCCCTAAAGTTGGTGAAATAGCATATATGAATGATGAGTGTGGAGAGGCAGAAGCAGTCCGTTTGTTAACTTCAGATTAGATATATTCACTGGTGTGTTCAATTGGAATATTTTCTGATACAAATGTTCCAGTTTCATCCATGATTGGATTTGCCTCAGCATTTTCCAGTACCTGTTACTTCCACCATGGCTGCCTCAGCCTCTGCACTTCCATTTCTGTATCCAGTTGTGCCATTTCCAGCCTGTTTTGAGCATCTCATACTGTCCATTCTGCTTCTCTGGCAGCCTTCACCAGCATGAGTTTAGCCTCTTGGCTAGCTTATACTGTTCTCACCTTGGCAGCACAGGCTTTGGCTTGGGTTTAGGCCACACTTGCCGCTGACAGAGCTGAGGCTGAAGGTTTGCTGCTTTTAGCGCTGCATACAGATGCCTTATTGCTTTCTGCCATAATTCAAGTATCAAGTCTGAGCCGTTTCACTGCAGTGTTCTCATACATTGTGTCACACACAGATTTAACACCAAGTTAAATCTAACAAATGAGGACTGTGGCCAAAGGGAATTCAAACATTTAATGCAGTCATGGTAAGAACTGGAAGGTAAAAATATAAATACTTTCAATATTAAATTGAAACTGGGATTGTAATTAACCCAAAAACAGCATAATCAAGGCATAAAACAACAAAACAAATCCCTTTCTAATGAAAACAAAACAAAGCCATTCCACTTTTAACAAACACAATCTTTATATATATATATATATATATATATATATATATATATATATATATATATATATATATATATATATATCCTTGACATGTATATGTGATTTACAAGCATACAGCATGACCTTATTGCAATGAAATAGTTTAACAGTACACTAGATAAACATAAAGTAAAGACATGGGAGTAAGTTTGTTCACCTGCCAGGTTTGGCTGAAAATATGATACATGATTAAAAGATATCCCCAGTAAGGGGGTATTTATGACAACTTAGTCTTTATTGACTGTAAGGACTAAAGACTGTAATAGAAAGCCCAAACTATCCAAAATGATTCCCTGATTGAGGTAGACATTTTAATTTACAGGATATATTTGGGAATTGTAGAAATCTTCATTCTTCGTTTGGTACCAATCTGAAAGTTCTGTGACCCTTTGTTCTTGAGTTATAACTGATAATGTGATTTTGACCTTTTATGACCTTGACCTTTAACCTTTACTCAAATGGTTCATTGCATTTGATGTGCATTATCTATATGTATGTGTCCATGTAATTTCATGATGATATCTTAAGTATCCATTGAGTTATAGCATGATGTTTGTCTGCAGACACACACAGTGATTATAATAATCTCTCCCAGCCAATGTTGAGTGAGATTAGCATGTATTATGTTTCCGTCTTACATGACAGGCCAAATAATCTGACCTTAGAATTGTAAATGTTGTATAATATAACAATGTAGGTCAGTAACTTCTAAATTTCAGTTTTTATATAAAAATGGCGCTACAGTTACACATCTATATGATTGTGTAGGTGGAAAAAGAGTGAACTGATTTGAAGCATGTTGCACACAACAAGTATAAAGATAAAGCAGAGCTGCTGATTTAAAAAAAAAAAAAAAAAGTAAAAACACTGGCAATTAATTCCTGCTGCGATGAGCTCCTCAGTACTGAAGAAAAGCAGGTAAAGAGGAGAGGACATTATAAAAATGTGCACCTCTAACAGTTCAGTCTTTGTGTCTTTGTGGTTTTCACATCGACTAATGTGATTCTTGCCTTGACAGCACATTTCTCACACAATTTGTTACCTTTATCTATTTTATTCATCAGATTTTTAAATTATTTGTGAATTGGTTGCCTTAATTATTTGATAGTTGTTTTCTTAAGTATGATTCCATCACCCCCCCACCACCAAAAAAAAAACAACCCAGAAAAAGCCTAAAAGTAGAGATGAAAAAATAAATAAATTCTCAGCTACTTGGGTAAATGTATGTGAACCTCAGAATATGACTTTTGTATAAATAAAGACAGATCTGATGCTGATTAATTTAGTAAGGGAAAAAAAAACAGTGGGTAAAAAGATATAATAAAGCAGAACCTTGAACACTCTATTGAACACTTACACAATTAGGAGCTTTTCAATGAGTGACACAGCAAATAAGGTGTTTTTTCCCCTTTCCAGTCAGCAGTTGGTGACCTTGGAAGTGGTTCATTTGTGGCACATTGGTTATGCCACTTGGCCATAATGATGGCTGAGGTTTCATTGAAAGCCTTTCCAAACAAGAGCCTGGGCAGATGTGTATGCCAGAGCACACAATAGGTGGAAAGGGAAACCATCTGTCACTGAGATATTACTTTTCCCCGGAGCCATAGCAAAGTGTAACATTTGGGCTCCACTTATGACTTATAAATATAATTGCTCCATGATTGATAATGCACTCTGCCTAGGCCATTTATGTTTTACGGTCTGGACCACTCTGAATTTTTTTTTCCATCTCGCGAGAACCCTTGAGGATTATGAAGCAAACTTGTTTCCAATGCAGTCTCAGGTATGCACTAATGCAAAGAGATGGATGGGAGCATCTGAGGTTAATTGGAAACCCAATTTACTGGTAATGGCTTGGCATCTGCTTTGTAGTAGCTACACATGTACTCCAGCTAACTAACATATCTGACTTGCATAAAATGTTGTCATGCACATCATGTGTTTGCAGAAGCTTCCAAATTAAAGTGACTCCAAACTTCATCATCTGCCTGCACTGCACAAAAAGGAATGTGTACAAGGCTCATGCTTTATCAGTAATGAACACCTTCCCATGTAGCTATGTACTTGATAGTGACGTGAATGGCAAGCTAACAGTGCACATGCCTCCCTCTGGCATAGAGCGCTCGCACCAAAGGCAATTAATTACTAAGCCTTTACTGATGCACAACTATTAGGAATTGTCTAATGAAATCGAGGTTCAGACATATACCTGCAGTGTGTGTGTGTGTGTGTGTGTGTGCCTGTCTTAGCCTTATCTTAATGCAGGTAGACTCGTGGTCTGATGGGAGGATCTGTAAAAACAAAGAGATTAATGAATAATGCAAGAATTCTACTCACAAACACCCAGACTGAAACGCACACATACCCTTACCAAAAAAAATACATCAACAGTCCCTTGTGTGTGTTTGAGTGAATGCTCTGTGTGTGTGTGTGTGTGTGTGTGTATGAGTACGAGATGGAGAAGCTGGAAGAGTTTAGGTGAAGGGCCCATCGCTGGGTCCCTTTTTTTTCCCCAAAGGGCACTAGTGCGTTGTTGAGTGCGTTGCCATGGAAATAAAAGGGTTTTATTTTAGAGGGTGGGCGGAAGGTAGAGGTAGAGAAGAGCTATTCTGCTGAATATTAATGACAGTCATACAGTGTACTTGCTTCTCTGTGTCCGTGGCTTTGTCAAAACTCAGTGTGATATCACATCAGTGGCTGGGTTTTACTGCCAAAGGCTTAGAAATGTGCAGTTTGAATCAGCACAGTTTGCCATAGTTTTCTTTGGACTTATTTGTTGCAGCAAAGAATGCATTTTGAAGCTTAGATCCTGTAACTCCTCTGTGTAGATTTTAGCAAAAGTTTGGAAGAGGCAAACATTTCCTCTACTCTTTTTTAAAAAATATTTAACAGGTAAAAATCTAAAAAAAAAAAACAGGCCAAGAAGACAACACATAAACTAAGCTGCTGAGACAATCTACCCAATTAGCTACAAAGAAAATCATGCACATTTAAAAATCTTTTTCAATAAATCTGAACTCTGAGTTAAAACAATATTGTCGTTATTATTGTGAAATTAGTTCCACATTACTTTTCATCAGCAGCATTTTTCACTAATGACAGCCAATAAATGACTAAATAAAAACTTTTATGATGGGGGGAAAATATTCAATAGATGTATTTATCTTCATGAGCAATTAAATATAAGTTGAAAAGGTCAGCGCATACTTTGGAACTACATTCTGACAGATAATTTTCTATGTGAAAATTAAGCAGGATTTTGGCCAGGCAGCCTCTTTCTCTAACACTTTTGACCTGGGATTTCATGAAGTATTTATTTTTTCACACAGTTAAAAAAGGAATTCATAACATTTTAATGGTTGTGAGAGTACAGACAGATGGGCAGAGTAAACAATCCCTTAGGTCCTGTTTATTTATTTACAGGCATATACATATCAGTCAATGTTTGCATATTGTTAATAGTCAATCCATTCATCTTCTGATGAACTGCTTTATCTTTTAATAGGTCACTGATGGTGCTGGAGTCTATTCCAGGTACCCATGAGTGAAGGCGGGGTATACTTTTAACAGTGAACAACCAATCATTCTCACATTCACATGTATGGCCATTTAGATTAACCAATTAACCTATCAGTGTATGTCCTTAAATGGTGGGAGGAGCAAGAGTACCCAGCGTAAACCCACAAAGTGAATGGGAAGTCACAAGATTACATTGTGTCATGGCATCACATACAACACAATGATCCCCAAAAAACCTGCCTGAATGTCTATTGGGGAATGCTGAAGTTAATACTGAAGTTAATACTGAAGTTAATACTGAAGCTAATACTGAAGTGTACCGTGTACAGATCAAAGCTCATATGCAGCCCTTCTCAAACCAGCAAAAACAGCTTATATGGAGCCACAGGGCAATGAATTTGTCACACACAAGTTAAGTTTAATAGTTGTCAGATTCAGCCCAAAAGTGGCTAAGTTGCTAGATGATTTTTTTAATCACCAGAGATGGCCAAATGTTGCTAAATCTTGTGACAAAGTTGTTGGATTGGCATCACTTGTGTCAGAAACTCAGCAGTAAATAAAAGCTAATACATTGGCTACACACTGGCCGATTAATCAGTGAGACCCTATAATTGGTCGGGCTCTTTTGAGTGCTCAGCATAGGGCTCATGGTAACTTAGATCAGAGAGCTGATAGACAGTGAAATGGCAGTTTCCACACATTGTACAATCCAGCTACATATCAATGTACAGTACAAAGTAGGGCATTAACAGAAACGTCGACTCGTGTAGCACAAGTCAACAAGTCACATGTTATTCTTTCTCTCCCTTGATGCATAAACACAGACCAGTCAGACCTAAACCAGAGGAGACATGGCTGCTGCAGGTAAAAACAGGGGTGGTGGTTCTGACAAAACCAAAAAGAGTGACAGACACACATCCCATGTGTGGAAATACTTCACCTTAAATGAAAAAAAAAAAATGGCACGGCCATCTAAAGAGGCATCTGCTAGCTAACCTGAGTGATATGAGCAGCAGCACAGACAACACACATTAAGACAATACACTCTTTTTTCCAAACATGATGTGGACAGTGTGGTGTGCGTCTTGGCGGCTGCTGACTTAAACTTTTTGCACTTAATATAAAAGTGAGAACACATGGCAGACGTCTGGGTAGTCCGGTTTTAGAGCCATTGGTCCAGACAAAATCTGGACATATGATCACCCTACTGATGTTGTGCAGTTACCGATGTTGACTCGTCGACTTCAATGACGCATAAGTCGACTTCAAAAAAAGTTGTCAATGCTCTAATACAAATTGTAACCTACACACCACTCATTACTACAGACAGTACTCATGCTGATGTGTAGCACAGAACTACACTGTTAGAGAGGATGTGATACGGAACCAGAGACAAACAGGACCCACATGCAAGTCTCACAGACCAATATAACATTTGAACAGTTTTATTGAAATAATGCAGGTGCTGCTCTGGGGAAGCAACTACAACTGGGGGTCACCAGCACAGGGTTAAATGAGGCAGCATCTAGGAAATAGGGCAAAGGTGAGGTCAAAAAAACAGATGAGGGTCAGAACCAGAAAAGCAGCTAAGACAGGGAAACACTCAGAGCTGTTAGCGGTGTACATGCGAGGGTCATAACACGAGGGCAGAATCTAATACAATGACGACAGAGAGGAGGCAAACTCAGTGTCGGTGGAGGATTCCAGGTCCGGTAACGTGAGGCAAAGCAGACAAGGGAGAGACAACAGACCAGAACCAAAGTACAAAAACAGATGAATAATCAACGAGACCAAGACATGAAGTAAACCGCTCATTTGCTGCACAGGGACAAAACAAATTCACAATTTGACAGGGAAACAGGAGGAGCCTAAACAGGGAGCTAAACTGGTGGGACACACCAGGTGTAATCAAAAAAGAGGGCGTTACAAACACCTGTGCCAGGAAGCAAAATAAGACAGAGTGAGACACGAACCCATGTAACAAAATAAAAGCCCAGACAGACAGAAAACCACAACACAAGACAATAAAAGTCTGGATTGTTACAGGATGTACTCTGGTAGATCAGGAAAAAACACAGGGAGGCACATCCTTATGGTAGTATTTAGTGTTACAGTAACACACAGTGAACTAGACTCAGGCTGTTACAGGTACAACACACAAGTACAACACATTTTATTTCCCGCCAAGAGACTAAACAGACTAAATCAGTAAATCCTAGTTAACTTAATGCACAATTATGTTTGTACTTATGTCTCTAACATTCATATTCCTTAATCCTCTTTGTTTCACTGAATGTAAGATGAAAGATAAATCATTTTATTGTCATTATATTCCCATACAATGACAAACCCAAACATACATACATATATAATTTTCTAAAGCACAAAGCACATTTAATTTAGTAGTCAGTCAGTAAAAAAAAAAAAAGATAAGAAAGCATATTCCAATTAGTAAAAGTAGATACATAAATATCATTGCGCAGTGTGATAATTACAGTGTCTGTCACTGTATGAGACACACCCAGTCAATTTTTATCCACTCCTGTCTGTTTACAGCTGATTGGCAAATGTTCAGGGCACGTCCACCCTTGAGATAATTTTCACCAGGTGTCATTGAAATGGAACTGGCATCGACTTACTGAGGAAGATCCATCTATCAGTTCACTACACAAGTTGTTTCATCACCCTGTCATCCATCCAGCAGACACATTGCAACCAGTGCAAATGAGGTCAGATTACCTTCGGTTCAGTTTCTTTAGCACCTGTGAGTTTTCATACCATTTCAATGATCCCATTTGACATTATGACACTGTTGTATTGTACAGAGTAGCTTGACTCCGTGCTGCCATAATGTCTGTCTACGAGGAAGAGCACGTTTTATTGAGGTTGTTTGAACCACTCTATCAAATACACATATTGTGCGGTGTGAATACAAGATGCAACTCTACAGCTTCATGGTGCGATCAATGGTGACCCAGCCGCCGAGGTACTAGGAGCGAGTAATGTGCTCATTTAGTAGTCGATAAAGAACTCTAAATTATATCTGTGTAGGTTGCTGAGGTTGTTGTTTATCTTGGTAGTTGAGCTCTTTTTCAACAGAGCTAAACCTACTCCAGTCGTACCTAGAAGAACTACCAAGAAGAACTCTGAATTACCAATGTGCCGTCTGTTCTCACACTTCACTTTGACTTTATTTCACACTTTGTAAAGATAACAAATACACAAGCATGTATTAATATAAATGAAATATAACAGTGCAAGGGAGGCCAAAATCTTAAACATAGAGGTTTCTTTTCATCAATGTAATTTACACTTCAAATGAACAAAAAATAAGTTGGGTAATAAGTAAATAAAGCAATATAATAAAGAATTTTCCCATTTCTTACAATGACATGTGGACATGAATTACACTTTATAGAGAAATAGCAAACAAGGTAACTTCAAAATTAGGGAAAAGCGGGGTTATTTATAAAAGCAGCTTCCGTATAACTTTTGAAAGTAGCAAAGGAGAATTTTTTTAAAATGTTTTATTCAAGTTATTCTAAATGTTGAGACCCCCGTACACGTCCTTCTCACTTATTTAGAAATTTGGAATGAGCTGTCCTGACTTTTAACTTGTTAAACCGGCTACAAAAGAAGTTGATGAATGATTTTATGAAACTATCATTAAAACCACTTTAAAGGTGTCATTCCACTGAAAACCACTTTTCCAAATTCCTTTTGGAATCTGATGGGTCACATTGACTTACCAACACATGCTGCCTTTGAAAGTGGTTTGTCACCTCCACTGGCTGCATACCGCATTCACAGAAAACAACAAGAGGAACGAGGGAACCAGAAAAAGCCGGTCCATCTGACGTCACATGGACTTTAGCATCACCCATGTGGGGTTAAGCCTGTCCTCCATTACAGCGAATCTGAAGTAGCATTAGTATTAGCATCTACCAGAGAAGATGACACCACAGTAGCTGCTGCACAAATTTGAAAAAAAAAGGCGGATCAAAGTGGTTCATGTGCTCTCTGTGGAAATAAAGCATCGTTTTGTTTTTTTTCCCTGCATGTTTTCAGAACAAGCAACGGCACAATACCTAGCTGGATGATACTCTGGGAAAGGTAAACACATAGAGAGAGCAATAGGGGGGGGGTGTTGCTTCACGCATTCTGAGCCAATCAGAAACGCCCCATCACCGCGTCAGGAACATGTATGAGGAAATACTGGTAAACTCTATTGTTCGACCTCAAGTCATTTGTCTACCCTCCAAAAACAGCTGGAAACAAAGCAATCCAAATGTTTTTTTTTAAATAGAACCAACACACAATGTATTCAATAATAATGGAGAACACAGTAATATTAATGAAATAATGATGGAATGACACCTTTAAAATATACAATATATTTGAATAAATATCCAGTTTGCATTAACCAGCTCTTTCTCTCATAATTAACAAAACTAATATACCTAATGTAAGCCTTTCATATTAGGTTCAGTTATGCTTTAAAAGTACAACTCAGCAACATGAACATTCAGTGCCGTCAAAGTTTCTCATTGAAAACCTTTTGAAATGCAAATTTAATTGGTGATCCATATAAAATGCCTCACCTACATGTGGCTCATGACCCAGTCTTCACAAATGTTGCTTTCATTGCGTTGTTTTTGCACTATAAATTCACGTGTGATTCGGAAACATTTGTAAGGAGACAATCACTGAAATCGCCTATAAGACAAATAATAATAATTCTAAGAGCAGGTGTTTGCTTTACCCCAAATGAATCCCAATGAGGGAAAAAAAATAATAAATTGAAGACAGTATAATGGTATTTAATGCTGTTTTAATCAAAGTACAATTACACAGTCATTATTTACAAGTTTTTGTAAAGAAAATTGCTTGAAACAATGGAGCTAATTATATTCTCCACTCCTCTGGTACCAAATAACACGGATACACAGGAGGGTGATGTTACGAAACTGTGCATAAACAGAAACACGATGAAAAATTAGGCGTGATCGCACTCATGGTGATTTGTTGACTGCTTTGTGGAAAAGCATCAGAAAATCTGCTATGACTCCAGGGCATCGCACTCTTGGGCATCACTTAGACACAAGAAGAGATGCTGGCGGATATGGGAGAGAGAAGGTACAAAATGAGGAGGAAGACGAGGGTATGACAGCACATAATGCACAACACTTTGTCACTGGAGTGTGGGTCCTACTCTGTTGTATTAGTTGGTTATGGCTTCAGTTTATGGGTTGATCCAGCTCTGTTAAGAGTTGCAGATGCAGATCAGAAATTAATTAATTAATTCCACAAAAGTCAATAGTGGTTGAATTCTCTGTCCTACTCTTCTTGTGAGATCCACTGCAGCCTAAAGATAGGAACAAAAGTCTGCATTTGATGTGCACACGTACACTGGCAGTGGGATTTTTGGCTGGTTATAAATCATACCTTCCACTTGCAGTTATTGGTCAGGAATGTGGAATTGAAAGAGTAAACCAGGCTTCACTTTATTTCCCAGGCTCCTGTGTGTAAATGGCTTCAACATGACTTGACTGAATAGATTACCTGAAACTGCACGCAGTGTTAAGCACATTTAACCATCATTTCCTTTTCAGCTTGCTTCTAAGTGTGGCCTTTCCTGGGAGCTATGAATTTGTAGTTAAAATATGAAAGGTTTAAAAAAAATAAAAAATAAAAAATCTCTCATTTCAGCTGGTGTTCAGGTTCCACACATGCTGCAGGATTTTGGAACTCTATGAACTGCCGTCGTTTTATTTCATGCTGTTTCTTCATGGTTGGTTTGTGTTTAAAATCCTTTCTGCTCCATTTTCAAAAACAAACAAAAACAAACAAAAAAACACCTGCATTTTGAAAATTAACTGATAGCAGATTTTTAGGTCACACTTTATAATACCTACACACAAACCACTATGTGTTAACCATTTGTTACCTATTTGTTAATGTTTATTAACGTATTGCTTATACACAATTTATCATAAAGCATTTGTTTATACGGCTACAAATGGTTTGTTCATAGAAAAGAAGCACAGATGTTTTGTTTATGATAAATTGTGTATGAATAAACCATTAACAAATAGGTAACAATTGGTTACTATATAATGAGCAATCATTAACAAATAGGTAATCAATGGTTTTTACATAGTGAATTGTGTGTAGATATAAAGTGTTACAGATTTTTAAAGGCTATTATAATAAGAAGATACTGTTATATGTAATAGGGTTAACATATGTTGAATATGCTGCATTGCACTTTCCTACAAATGCAACACGTCTTTGATCATTTCAAAAATAAAATCCCCTTAGTGTTTCAATGGAGAGAAAACATTCATAGTTTCACAGGTTTTATTGTGTGAACAAAATATTTTTCTTCAAATGGCTGAAAATGTAAGATGCACACAGACGCACATATTGTACAGAGAGCACTACTGTAACTAGATGAAGTGTCAAGTGTATTAAATTAAAGGTGTGGACTTTATATTTGGCTTTTATTTGTTCACGTTGACCTCGACTACAGCTGTTTCTATAAAAACCAGGTTAGTCAATGACATCTGGCTTTAATTTGAGGAAATATGGCATGTTTTAAGTAACTATTTAAGTAAAATGTAAGTAATTTTTGTAAGGCATCAATCAATCAGTCAATGTTTTACTCAATAATACTGCAGTATGTTTCCTAAGAAAAAATGAACACTGTTGGAGATTCTACATTAGGGTATTTTTCATCTGAACATCATAACCATATTCATCCATTCCTAATAAATCTGGAAATGAATCTGATTAATTTTCTCCAGCAATTAATTGACGAAAGTATTTATCGTATGCAATTAAATACAAATGTGGTATTGATAACCTGAACAATAAGCAATGTGCAATAGTGTTAATTTTGAAAAGTGTGCTTTGTAAGTTGCAACAAAGCCCCCTCATGTGTAAGATATCTCAAGGTGTTAATATATATTTATATATATATATATATATATATATATATATATATATATATATATATATGTGTGTGTGTGTGTGTGTGTGTGTGTGTGTTTATGCAAGACTGCAGATTATTAATTTCTTTCATTTTTAATATCTGCCTCATACAATTACAGTTTTTACTCCTTGCTACTGAGTTGCTTCATTGGAGCAGTCAGGGGAGTAATTCAGAATATTGCTTAAAGGCACTGCAAGAGGTAGTTATTTTAAACTTTGGATCTGTTACTGATTCATTTACCCTGTCCACCCTGCAAACTGAGAGCACTGTATAAATTTCCTGAGGAAAATGACACTAAAAATTCAGATTTTTTCCACTGAATACTGTGTGGAAAAGGTATCTGTACTCAAACATATCTACACAAAGCTACTGCATCTCATTACCCTGTCCATCCCTTCAATGTCTCCCCCTTTTCTTTGAGCCCAACATGGATCCTTCCAAGAAATCTGGACATGGTTGGCATCGCGGTCAGGATGTGTGGACACAGAGCTGGTCTCCAGTGTCACTGCAGCGAACTTGCCAAAATGAATGTGTTATCATCCAAAGAGCAGCCATGACGTGACATTGTCCTGAAGAGATGCTGATACCAAAACACATTCATCTGCTTTCCAATAACAGAAACTGCATGGAAGTATAATGTCAGTATATTCTCTGACTGACCAGAAGCACATGCCTTACAAATCCATGAAAAAGAGTGACCTGAGATATGCCATCCTCAGAACAAGAAAGGGCAAAATAATGACCTGTCATCTTCATTTACTGTGTTGCTGAAGTTATGTAATACAGCAGAAATAGAACGATTGAAGCCAAGAACTAACGAGAGAAATAATGAATGAAGGCGCAAACATGCCCCTCCTAATTGAAATGGGGTTTTGGAGTCTCCAGCCACTGACTGAGGTAAAGTAACAGTGATGAAAATGAAGAGATTCACTCTCCAAATGAATAAAAATCACATTTCCTCTCTTGTTTTTTTTTTTGTTTTTTTTTTTTGGGGGGGGTGTTTGTTCCCTGCTGTTCATTTTTGTCTGCCTCTTTTATCTGCTTCTTCTCCGCCCGTTAAAAGACAGGTGCTGCTCTTTCTGTTTGTGTCTTTATATGCAACAGGCTCATGAATATTGGTTTTATTTTCTCTCAACTTGTTTGTTTGGCCTGCATATCCTGGGCAGCTGCAGTCGCTCTTTGGAGTGATTATCAATTGGAGAAATGGCTCTCACACTGATCCCTTTTCAAATACTCCTGAAATGAGCTTGCCGCTTGCCTTTCCATACATTATACTCCCTCATTATTTCAACTGATCCTTGTTTGTATTCTCAACTTGCATGTGGATGACAATAAAAGAGAACTATTTGGAGGAAGAAAAAAGGTTTGGCCCAACACGTAAGATTCATTTTGGCTGGATCTGACTTTTACTATGTCTGTTTTTGTTGTGAGTTGATCCGTCTGTTTTATCTTTGTTCAGCAGTCTAGCAGATTGTATTAGATCTCGACATAAGTAAAAACTTGTAAGGTAATACTAAAGGATACTAAATTATATTTGCTTTGACAGTGGAGCAATAAATGGCATGAATTATGATGGAAATTAATCATTTTAGAATCTATCATACGGCTACAGATTACCTTCCATGATGGCTTTGGGTCCTTCTTGTTTTAACGATAGCAGCAACAGAGCACACATTAAGGGACTATAAAATTTTAATACCTGTTTACAATGTTTTAGACACTGTAACTCCAACATTTGAACTATATAAACTTCAACCCTTTAATTTAATTTAATGAGCGTCCTGCGCTGGCACAGTGCACAGTCTGATCAGAAAATGTTCCAACAAAAAGAGTTGAATTGGGCTTTACTTGTAATTAACCTAGTCAACTATTGTGAGGGCCAGTCTAATGTTTTGCAATAATGCTATTTGCAGCTAGGATGGAATAATCTGACTATCGGATGCATATAATACCAGATGCTCTTTATACCTGTATGTTCACAAGCAGTTATTGACATGTATGTGCTGGAAAGGCAGGCATCCCAAGTTCCAAAAACTCATTTCAGGAAGATGCTTATCGACCCTTCCAACCCCCCCACCCCCTTTTCGAACAATCCTCCCTTTCCGAACACATTTTATTGAACGAAAACGTGTAATTCATGAGTAGAAAATCAATGAAGTGATATAAATTAAATATACGAGGTGTGTTTTGTGTGCCCAGACCAGGGCTATGAATTAAAGGCCTACTGGAGTCCAGAGGTCACATGACCCATACACTATTGAACAAAAACATGTAATTTCAGTAAGAAATTACATGAAAATTAAATTAATACTTATTAATTATTAATTTATTTGTGTATTGATTCCTTCATTCGTGTATTTATTTATACACTTTAGATGAATATACAATTGATTTAATGGAGAACATGTTATTTTTTTGGTTTTTTAGTCTTGCCGGGTAATTTATTTTGTGACGGTTCCTAAACTCCCCGACAGCAAGGAAGTCTTTGTCCGCTCCTGAAGCCTTTCCAGTAGGGTAAGGCTGATCAGACAGCCGCTGATGCTTGTTGAGAAGGTGCACATCTGTCAAATATCAGACTGAAGCAGCTCACCGGGCATACGTTTGATCATAGAGTCGGTAGAGAGGTGTCTTTGCCATAAAATATGTAATAAAAGTGCACATAAAATGTTGGAGTGACTGGTGTGACCGCAGTCTTTGAATGAATGCACAGGTTCCACCATTAGCTACAGTCCTCCCCCTCTCTCTCTCTCTCTCTCTCTCTCTCTCTCTCTCTCTCTTTTTGAATGGGATACTACATGACATTTGGGAAACAAAAGGTTAATGTATTTCCTGGACTATAAAGTCAACTTAAAAGTCTTTAATTTCCTCCTAAAACCACAGTGCACCTTATATATGGATTAATTCTGGTTGTGCTTAGTGACAGGGAATTTTGACTTTTTATCTCATAATTTTGACATTTTTCCTCATAATTTTCACTTTTTATCTACAAATTTAGACTTTATCTAATAATTTAGACTTTTTATTTAATGATGTTGGCTTTTTATGTAATGATTTAGACTTTTTATTTAATGATTTTGACTTCACTTAATGCGCTTTATAATCCAAGTGTACTTTATATATGAAGAATCTAAAAAATAAACCATTCAGTGACAGTGCCCCTTATAGTGACTAAATATTGTCATCAATGAACATTTATCATGTGACTAAAATGAGACAAAACTAGATGTAAATATGGGTCTTGTGATGATAACTATAATTAAATATATAATGCAATAAAAAGACTGACAAAATGTGGCTTAAGAAAAAAAATATTCCTAAAATGTCTCTTCGTTTTTGTTGACAAAAACAAAATGAGACGTTATTTTAATTCTTTTAGCTGTGGTCTTATTTATTTATTGTTGCTGTCTCTCACCAGGAAGCCATTAAATTATGTCCCCACCAATGTCAACATCATGATTACTCCCATGGTTTAGTTTTTCATCTTCAAACTAAAACTCATAATCTGTTATTTTGACAGTCTGTCAAAATAGCATTGTGTGATTTTAACATTCACATGATTAATGGAGGGTGAAAGTCCAATATACTGTATATGGTCTTTGTAATTATTCTGAGAAAAAGACGAAATTGGAAAAAAGATGAATTGGATCATAATTCATTCTTACAGCATCTTTAAACCAAAAATCACATGTCCACTTCTACTTATGGTCGGTGTCGCTTTTAGAATAGAATAGAATAGAATAGAATAGAATAGAATAGAATAGAATAGAATAGAATAGAATAGAATAGGACAGGCTAGGCTAGGCTAGGCTAGAATAGAATAGAATAGAATAGAATAGAATAGAATAGAATAGAATAGGACAGGCTAGGCTAGGCTAGAATAGAATAGAATAGAATAGAATAGGACAGGACAGGACAGGCTAGGCTAGGCTAGGCTATGCTACGCTAGGCTAGAATAGAATAGAATAGACTTTTACAATACAGCACAGGCACATTGGAATTGTTGTGCGTTTCTTCCAGTCAGGCAGGTAAACAATAAGAAATTAAGGTGCATGCAGGTAAAAAATAGAATAAAAAAGGTGCTTATATAAATAAAGATAAAAGAAAACTAAATCCTGAAATTCTACAATTCTAAGAGTTCTAAAAAAACCTCTAAAAGTTATTTCTTATTGGTCCTGATCACTTCTGATCAAGTTCCTGTGGTGTTACTGTAGCTTCATCTACTGTAGGTTCAACCCAATTTGTCAGTCTGATTACATTGATATCATATTCTTATCATTATCAATATCAATCTTATCAATCATCATTATCAATTATTAGCGATCATTATTTTTATTACTCAAGAATCAAATTAAAGATAATTTAAAATATTTAAATATTGTTGTTGTTTTTTCCATTGGCCAAAAGTGTTTGTAAGTAGTTATTTGTAATACTCCAATGATATTTTAGGTCATTAAAAAAATTACCGTAACTAAAACATTTAAACAGTACATATAATTTACTTCAAAGAAATACTTGCAAATGTTTAAATAGAAACATGTGGGAAGGCTTTGATTTCTCTTCATTTTTCGAAGACGTTGAAGAATAGGCTCCAGATCAGACTCACCCACTGTGCCATCTAAGGACAAACTGAGCAGGAGGGGGTTAACAAAAGGTGTTGAAATCTTTCTATACAAGGAAATGGAGGATATAGTGGGAAAGCAATCAAATTAGGATTAACCCTTTGCTCTTCGTCATATCGATGTGTGTGAACGATTTTTCCCCATTCTTCCCATATATATATATATATATATATATAGTCATGCATCTACACAACATGATTCTTTTAAATAAAAACACCAGAAAAAGCCAAATATCTGTCTAGGTATGGGGTGTGCATGGGGGTAAAATGAAGGAGAGGGGGCGGTTGTACCTTTTGATCTGTTGTTATTGAACACAGGTTGTCAGCTAATGCAGTAAAAGCACGTTCTGTGTCCATGTCTTTGATATACGCAAGTTCTCTAACCCCTGCCCTTAATGCCCTGAATCCTGCTACCTCTATCCCAATGAGTATTGATTCAACTAAATTATTTATCTCTCACTTTCTCACACACACACACACACACACACACACACACACACAAACGTAAAAATGTATTCTGCAAAGGTATACTGCTGCTCTGTAGCACAGATGAAGCTTTCTTAGAGGTTCCCCGCAGATAAGACCTCAAAGGTGCAATGCATTAAGACTTTTAAATAGCTGTTCTGATGCATACTGCTATCTTGAATCCTATTCTAAAAAAAGGGTATGATAATGCATTTTCTGAGCTTCTCACAGAGTTACCTTTGCCCTTTAATACAGAAAAGCAGAGGCAGCCATTGCATGGTTAGGAGAGTAACTGTAATGGTTAAGGGCAAGCTTGTGAAATACTTTTTTTTTTTTTTTTTTGCCTGAGTTTTCATCTGGAACCCTAGTATTATCTCCAAGAGTTTCTGGGACTTCAGAGCTGACAAAATCTTTCCCAATGCAGCTTCTTCAGGTTCAAACCAGGACTTGAAACCCAGAGCACAGAGTGTCGACTTTGATGCATTAACCAGCAGCACTACATGGGGAATATGTTACCAGCAGATGCTCTAACACATGAAGGAACAACAATGGCACTGAACATAAGGGGCGGTTTAGACTAGAGAGAGAGAGAGAGAGAACAGCTTTGTCGAGAGCACAGGTGTCAAACTCTACTCCATGAGGGCCGGTGTCCTGCATGTTTTAGATATTTCCCTCTTCCATGTGATTCAGTTTAACCCTTTAACTCCTGAGAACTAACAAAATAATTGGTAACATGAGCAAAGTTAGACACAAATGACGGAAAATCAAAGAAAAATACTACAATAAAAAAAAAATGTAGAAAAATAAACCAAATGATAAATAATGTGGAAAGAAAAATTACTATTGGAATTTGGTCCCAGCAATTTTAATTTTGCCTTTAAAAAATGTTTAAATAAAATAAATAATAATAAAAAAAAAAAACTCTTGCTTTTTGGCACCTTGTCCATGCACAAAACTAAAAGGAAAATGGTTAAATTTTTCTGAATATTTAAACTAAATCATCCATTCAGAATGCATCAGCGCTGACACTTAAACAGTTAATAATCAGCTCCTCATCAGACTGATAATGATGCAATGGCCTCCAGGTGTAATGGAAGAGGGAAACATCTAAAACATGCAGGACACCGGCCCTTGAGGACCACAGTTTGACACCCCTGATCTAGAGAATGTGTACAAGTTTAGTATGAAGTGACTGCACATGTAGAATTTTACACAAACCTACTGTAGGTTTGACCAACACAAGGGTATGATGGTTTAAAGGATGACACCAAAAGTCAGGAGAAGTATGATTCATTACAATTCTTCTCTCTTTTTCTGGTGTAAATTAAACCTGTTAACTACCTACGTTTTTGAAGTTCGAATTGCACGCACCCAGTTTTTGAATCTGGGCTTTTAGTTTGAAAACACTTGCCTTTAAATGTTCAGTAAATGCATTTCCATTAAATTATTATAGGTGCATTTGGAAGTTGGAAAAAAAGAAGAATCAAATTAAAGAGGAAAAAGGTGCATAATTCCTCACGAAATATAGATTTTTTTATTTATTTATTTATTTTTACATTGCCCTAAAGTGTTTTTTAAGTAGTTTGACAAATATTTGATATGTATAATGACTAATGTGTGTTCAGAGAAAAAAATACAGCTTTTTGGAGAGAAACTGATTAACTCCACAGATTAATAATGTTATACTCCTCTATCTACAGTATTACAACCTCGTGTAATGTAGCCCATAACTCTTGTGACACTTCCTACTTTATTTACTCCAGACTAATTTGGAAATAAATAAAGTAAACTTGTTTTCCATTAACCATAATGTTGTTGTTTTGACTTTGCTTGAAATATATTTGATATTTTATGGAAGCACAACATGTTTCCTACCAGTTGACTCTGTCTGTCTTGGCCAGTATTGTTGTGTATTATGCATGCACATGTGCCTCCCAGTACACAGATTCAACACAGAAGGATAATATTAGCAAATAATTTGGTTTGACCAAGAAAGGCCAACACATTTGCAACAAAATCCATATTCTTTATTCTGTGAAAAAGCAGACATTGGGTTCAGCTGAGGGAAAAACACCAGCAGCTATATTCATCCTTGTAAAAGCCCAGGTGTATTCTCCACAACTTTGTATTTGTTTTGTCACTGTTTTTAAAGACAATTAAACACATTTATATCCTATATCCTAAGGATTTTGCAAAGGTATGTGCGCTCCAGTTCATTTATGTAATTAGGGAGTCAAAACAAGAAATAAGAATAATTAATAATAACATAATATAATACAATACAATACAATATATTATAATATATCATTTATATATAATATAATACAAATTATTTGCCTTTTTTATTTAATTTTTTTAAATTTGTGAATGAGACACATTTTTAATAAATAAATAAACAATAATAATACAATTACATTTAATAAATAAATACAATACACAACAATAAATAAACAATACATTAAAAAAATATAATATATATTGTAATATATAATTTCTATATTTTATAATACAAAAAACAATACATTAAACAGATACAACTAAGTTACTGTTAAATGATAATGTCGTTTGAGTCATATTTTTAGTTTTTTCCAAACTTTCTAATGAAGGTGGTAGATTTTTTCAGACTTTCAAGGTTGTGCCCTTGGGCCGACTGTGACTGAACTGAAGTCAGGAGCAGAAACAAAAACAGGAGAGCAACAAAGAAATATAGAGGAAGTAAGAGCGGAGGCAAAACGAGACGCAGAAAGAGGCTGCAGCCAAAGTAATGAGCATTAGAAAAGCAGAGTGAAGATAAAAAGACTATCTTGCATGTTTTATTCATAAAGTTTGTTTTTAGCCTGTCGGCTTATATTAACTGCTGTGCACACACATACACATCACCATTTATTAGGGCCTGAGCAAGACTTTTTTTTTAAATATACAAGAAATGTCCACTTGAATGGCATTTAGTGAAGCAAATTATTTGTATCCTGGTTAGAAGTCAAATGCAATTGGCTATTTAGGTGCAATTTGGAGTGGGTTCACGACGCGTCTTTTTCACCTGTTAACCTGCAGGAATTGAAAGGGCAAAAACAACTGAAAGAAAAACAACAACTCCTGGTGTTTGCCTTTTGTTACAGTCATTTTTATTTAACAATACTGACCAGAGTCAACTTAAAACTACAGAGGATGTTGAGACAAACACAATAATTAAAATAGAGGGTTAAAACAAAGAAAAAGAGCCCACTGTTTTTGAGCTACATTAGATTATAAATTAGTGTTGGTACTAACCAATCATATCCATCCATTATTTAGTTTAATATTTTTGAACGTACACACATTTTCTCTTTTTTTGCTTAAACCTAATGAAATCTTAACCATGGTATTTTCATATCCTAAATGCAACAAATATAATGTAGATTTTTTTTATATTACCTTTGGAGTTTCATGCCATTTCTCTTGTTAAATGAATCTGCCATTTTGTGATTATCCATCAAACAATGTGTTCATTTACATGCACACCAAGACTCTGATTATGGTCTATTTTTGGAGTTATCAGATTATTCAAGTGATCATGTAAACAGGATAATCTGATAGGCTTTATCCCATAATGATAGTTATCTGATCATGAGAAATCCCATTAATACATCTAGATTTCTCCCCAATGTCTCCACATATGTATACAGCTTAATCTGATTTCTTTCATTTTATTTTCTGTGCACGTGTTTAAAAAACAAACATCTATATAAACAAAAATTATGCAGCAATAACATGAGTCTAAAGAAAATGGTAAAACAATGAAATGAAATGAAGGATGGCAGCATCATGTGACCTATTTTGTAGCCTTATTAGGTCCCATATTTGGACAGATAACACTGACAGGAAAATGACAGGACGTGGACGTCTTATGTCATAATGGACAAATCAGGGGTCTTCCTATAAATTCAGAGAAAGCAGGCACACAGGCCCCCTGTGCTGTGCGTCCCCCCCCCCCCCCCCCCCCCCCCAGCGCTGGTTCATGTATGCATTGCTCTTGGTCACGATTCACGTCACCTGGTATTGATGGAAAATTTAATGCGGAAAAGAGCCTTTGAAAATGCTTGACACATCGTGAGCTGGCGGTACTTGCAAGAGTTTGCAAGCTTGACACCAGAAGCAAGGCCGTGCCTCTATGCTACCACCTGGGGAGAGCCCTGCATATGTACTCTGGAAGAAATCAAATAATGGACTGAATCTGGACTGGACTTTTTTTTGATTATCGCATTTCTGAAGTGTACATAAAGTTGTTGGATCTGATTATTGAATTACTCCCTGTTATCTGATTTTTATGGTCTGTAAACTGGCTCAACTGATATGGATTATTAGAGACGTGGGTCAAACAGCATACGTGGTTGTTCAGGTTGAAGACTTCAAATGTCTAATTTTGCAGAGTTTAGTCATTTCACTGCAGAGTCTGTAAGTATAGTGGACTTACTGGACAGTGTGTCTCTGCTGTCCACCCTAAAGACTAATCACACAACTCAGTGTGTGAATAGTAGTCTCCCAAATCAATCAATAATGAAAACCATCCTACCAAAATGAAAATGTAAAGCAAGAAGCTATATATAATTTAGTCACTCAAATGACATATATATATATATATATTTTTTTTTTTGTTTATATATAATTATTTACTTACTCATATTTGTTCCATCCACACTGTGCTTCATCACAAGACATTAATATATATATATATATATATATATATATATATATATATATATATATATGCACATGCAATGTAAACAGTCAACACTAATCCTAAAGGCATATATTTAAGTACCTTATAAATGGTAAATGAACTGCACTTATATAGCGCTTTTCCACCTTCATGGTGCTCAAAGCGCTTTACATTATCCTCTCATTCACCCATTCACACACACACACTCATACACCAGTAGGTTTCTAAGGTCTATGGTCAGTCCTACTGGGGGCCTAAGCCAGGGTTCAGTGTCTTGCCCAAGGACACTTCGACATGTGGACAGCCAGAGCCGGGACGTGAACCGCCAACCTTTCGGTCATTGACCCACTCTATCAACTGAGCCACAGCCGCCCCTTATATATTATAATGTATGTATTGTTAAATAGTAAACAATCAGATGAGAAGACCATGATGCAGAGGCGTACCATGCCTTTATCTGGGCTCCTCGAACATCATTTATAAAAACTAATAATGTATTGTACATGTACATTTATGAAATTATCATAACTATGAAATGTATTGATTGTAATGTGTTGGTGGTCAATCAATAAACTATGTCTGTCTATGTCAGTGTCCACATCTAATGTCTTACTCTGTCTCACTTCAGAGAGAAGTTATCCAGCAACTCACCCATAAGAACATGAACTACATTCTTTTCAACTGCCCAAACAAACTAAACTAAACTAAAAACGGCAGAAATGAAGGTTGGCGGAAAGACAGAAATTAAACCAATTAGACTCAAATTTGCTTTAATAGTACACAAGGTATGAAAAAAATACTCCTGTTCCTGGTAAGTTTGGAAACTGGTCGATGCTGTCACACAGAAAAACAAAACAAGATTTGAAAAACACAAGGAAAAAGCACTGACACACACACACATACAGAGTTAGTATCTGTAGTTGGAAAGTCAGTCAGGGAACTCCTCCTGGCTGTTTGTGGCTAAAAAAAAAAAAAAAAAACCTGTCAAATTTGAGGCAATGATAAGACGAGGATATGCTATCGAAAATCTGAGTTTGTGGGATAGAATGGATGTTGGAGCAGGAGAGAACTTCAACACTCGCTTTCAGAAACAGTGCTCAACCTCTGCACTGTTTGCACACCTTTGCACCTGAGTGTGCACAGAGTTTGAGTTTATGGCAAATGCACCTGTCATATGCCTCCGTCTATGTGTGTGTGTGTGTGTGTGTGCATTTGCCCCTGTGTGCACAGCTGTTTATCTGTTCCCCATAACATGCAAGATAATCATTAGAATGGATTTCCTTAAAGGCAAAATCTAAGATCACAAGACATGGTTTGATTGACAAATCTTTAAAAATAGAACTCACACGGCGCAGCATGCCTAGCTAATAATCTACCATCTGTTTTTCATTCTGCTCATTTTTATTCAGACTTGTGGGGGGGGGGGGGTAGAGCTCGAACTCGGACAGGTTGTCAGTCAAGCACAGGGCTAACACAGGCAGACAACCATTCTAACTCACTTTCACACCTGCAGGCAATTTAGAGTCTCCCAATCACCTGGACTGTACTTCTTTGGACTGTGTGAGAAAAGTGGAGAATCTGGGGGTGGGGGGGGGGGCAGACAGAAACATGCAGTCCAGGCCCCGAAACTCACGTCATCTGGTTTCTAATCAAAAAAAAAAAAAAAAAAAAATCATCCCTCCCATCCACCTAAATCACCACATTTGGAAACCTCCGTGCAAATATTCGCTTTCTTCCACCACTAATGCAAAAGCACACACTGCTACAAATGCGGAAAAAGTATAATTGGACACTCAATATTCATTTGTGATGATCAAACGTCTCTTTACAAAACCGTGGGTATTATTCTTCCGCTTAAACAGCCTTCATTCCTCTGGGAAGGCTCCTTAAATAAATTCAGAACTTGCCCAGCCACATTAGACGTGCAGAAGAGGCTGATCGCACAACAAGCTAACAGAGCTCGGGTATTAGTAGGATTAGCTGCGAGGATGAGAAATCTACACAGGAGACTGTCCCTCAGGAAGGAGACTGACACTGAACACTGAGTGGCTGCTGTTGCACTGATGCCTGAGCAGAGGTAAATGTGTGCAGCGGCTTTAGCAAACTATTGTCTGCAAAAAAAAAATTAAATCTGGCAGTGTCGAGATGTATGTAGTGGCGGCGTTTGGATCTCTTCTTGGATTCTTCCAACCACTGACAAGGCTGAAAACAAGACAGACAATAACTGCAAGTCATTTATTTAGTCAGATTAAGAAATAGAAAAATGAAATCATGCAATGAGTAAGTAAGTAAGTAAAGTAGGATAGGAAGCAGTCATATAGGAGTAATGATGTTGACATTGGTGGGGACATAATTTGACGACTTCCTCGTGAGAGACAGCAACAATAAATAAAAATAAATAAATAAGAACACGGCTAAAAGAATTAAAATAACGTCTCATTTTGTTTTTGTCAACAAAAACTAAGAGATTTTAGGAATGTTTTTTATTTCTTAAGCCACATTTTGTCTGTTTTTTATTGGTCATCTATAACTGCATTATATATTTAATTATAGATATCGTCACAAGATCCACATTTATGTTTTGTCTTGTTTTTGTAACGTGATGAAGGTTTGTTGATGACAATATTTAGTCACTATAAGGCGCACTGTCACTGAATGGTTTATTTTTTAGGTTCTTTATATATAAGGTGCACTGGATTATAAAGCGCATTAAGTGAAGTCGAAATCATTAAATAAAAAAGTCAAAATCATTCCATAAAAAGTCAACACCATTACATAAAAAGTCTAAATTATTAGATAAAGTCTAAATTTGTAGATAAAAGTGAAAACTATGAGATAGAAAGTGAAAATCATGAGGAAAAAAAAAGTCAAAATTATTAGATTAAAAAGTCAAAATTCAGTCACTAATCACAACCAGAATTAATCCATATATAAGGTGCGCTGTGGTTTTTGGAGGAAATTAAAGACTTTTAAGTGTTGCCTTATAGTCCAAAAAATACAGTAATGTTTCCCAAATGTCATGTAGTTTCCCATTCAAAAATTGGTATGGACATTTTAGAAACATCCAAATATTGATATGGACACGTCCATAGCATCTATACTCAATTTTAGGCCCATAAGCAGTCATGTTAGACGTGAAAATATGAAGTGATTCTGGTGCAGAACAATAATGTCCATGTTAAGATTGAGGAGGATCCTTTCATTTGTCTATTTTTTGCCACCTCACCTCCTCTCTCCTCACTCTCCCTTGCTGTGATTTGAAAATGTATCTCACCACACCATCTTTCACCACCAGTCCTGAAAATGCCTCTTGAGGAAGTGAACATCCATGGATCAGAAGGGTTGGCTGAGGACTTAGTGGGAGTAAGTAAATATATGAATGTCCTTCCTTTGCAAAGTGACATTTGACACTCATATCTGTCTATATTGTATAAATTACGGTAGAAGTTGGACTTGAAAAGTGAGTCAGAAATTGCATTTGTGGTTTAAAATGATCAAATATACAATCATGTTTACATAAACATTGTTCACCTGACAATGCAGCAGTATGTGGTACCCAACCGACAGATGATACATCTGTTCCACATGTCATATGTAACTGATGTTTACTTAAAGTGACAGCTCAAAGGCAAGGTTGTCTCATTTTGTTAAAAGCCTGTTGTCTCATTTCCACTCTCCTTGGGTCTCCTTCTTGGCTCCTCCCTTTAGAAAACGACTGGGAGGAAGTAATACTGTACATGAGGAGAAATGCTGAAAGGAAACTAATTGTGAAATAAGAACACACACCTTCATGACATCTGGAAGCCAAGTGACGTGACACTGAAATTTAGGGAGAGAAAATCTTCCACCTTTTGTACAAGTTACCATACAATATCTGCAAAGTGATATTGCCCTTTGAATACATTTCATTTAAAATTAAATTATAGACTGCCAAATGAAATTCAACAAGAGGACCTGCTCTGTATTTCTAAGATGACCACTGTGTAAAATACATTGATAATGTTTCATTTGTATTCAGTAGACTCTCCAAAAACTCTCCATTACTTGAGTCAACCTCTTACTATTTCCATTTAAGCACCAGTGTTAATATGTAGAAGTATAGCTTCAAAGTTGGATGCATATGATATATATAACTAGTGACCAGAGGAACTGTGACATCACTTATTGGTGTGTGATCTACTATTTTTGAGGTGGTATCTTGTGATTTGGTTATTGCCATATTGGTATTTAGGTGCCAAAAATGACCATATATGGACAAAAGGGATGGAGACATATATGCGCTAACTAGTCAGAGGTTAGCTAATGCTAATCGCTAGCTTACAGACTTGTTAAAATTCTAAACTTCATCAAATGCTGAATCACAGTCGTTTTACAGTCTTGTTAGAGGACAGTATAAACTATAACTGAACTAGAGATTTCAGGAGAAAAAAAATAATTTAACTGAAATTTAATTTAACTCCAAAAGTCTAACTTGCCAACCTGTCAATCAAAACCTGGCAGTTATGCAATGACAGGACCTGTTCTGCATATCTGTATTTAACCTGAGATGTCATTAATGGTGGAAAAGCTAAAATATGGACCACAAAATAAAATGCATAACACAAGGAAAAAGATTATTAGTATTTTTAGTGACAATTTCAATGCGTGTGTGGGAGTAGAAGTCAGCGTGTCTTTCTTCAAACAATGCACAGTATCTCACAACAAAAGAACTGTGGGAGAGAAGCTCCCACGATAGAGAAAAATCTCAGTATTTAAGCACAATATGTTACAACCAAAATACATTAAGGTTTGTGCCTAGCAACAGACAAGTTGCCCCCTGACTGATGCTGGAATAACCATGGCCAAAAATGAACTTCTGATTGGTGAAATTGGGTGACAAACAGTTCTTCTATATAAATGTCTCTGTGGTATTCACACACCTGTGATACATAACACACCATAACTACAGTACCTGAGTGAAACAGTCAGTACTTTTTCCCATCACTAAGTCACCTACAAGCTGTGAGTGACATTAAATTCTTAAGCCTTAAAATGCTTCTTTATTGGCTTTGCTTTGTAGCTGAGGTCCTTACTCAATGGTGGGAACACTTTGTCGCTTTTAAATAAATAACCCAGCGTGCCTTCTGATGTTAAGGATGTATAAGCAGAATGTGAATCTGCCTTTTCCCACATATAGACCTTAGACCTGGATCAGCTCTACTGTGGCAGGTGATCAAGCATCTGTTTGCATACTACTGCCACCAGCTGCTACACATCTGACTATGACAAACCAGCATCCTTCCCCCATGCCAAAGATCCTATTAAGATAATCAGGAGCTTCTCTGAAATGAAAAAGGTGTGTCTATCTTATCACAGTAGTCTCTGTATAAATAAGAAAAGGACATGGACTGGGATGAAGGACCCATAGGTGTGGTGATCCTGGAAAATGCATTGGTTGATATTGGGTGGAAAGACAGTCATTATGATCTCCTTAATTTGAAATGAGCTCCTATAATAACAAATTGAGCACAAGTAATTTCTAAGCAGTGTTGTAATGGGTAGATTATGACTAATATTATTGCCATTTGGAATCAGAAGTAGATCTGAGTTAACAGCAGCTTGCAGGTCTTTTCTTAAGGTTAAAAAAAGATTGTGTTTTTATTGGACCATGTTTCACAATAATGTTAGCTTCTTAATAATGCCATAATCATACAACAGCAGATACTGTAGAATGAGGTTGGACTGGCAGATGTTGGTGATAAACAAACTAAATATGTTGCCTCTGAACATTTGTCTTTTCTGTTTCCACCGTTCAAACACTTTCAACAATGTTTTGCAAGACAGGGTTGATAGAAAGGAATGTCCATATGAACCACTTTTGGAGAAATCTGTTCATACACTTGGATTAGAAACTTAGCATATGTTTATCCATACTTGTGCGCAGTTCAACACAAACTCAGACCTCACACAATTGAGTCACACAAACATTTCGTCAGTACAAGCAAAGAGAAAGAATAAATCATTCTTTTTTACCATTAAAATAGGCTGTTTTATAATTGACATAATGATTATTTTCTAAAAATAATAATTAAAAAAAGACAACAAAAACAAATAACATAATTAACAATTAACCATTCATGCCTGATGGCCTAACATTTTGGATTGAAATGTATTGTCAGAAACAAACAACCACAAACTCTCAAAGTGTGACAGATAATCAGAGCATTTCTATGGCTGATTACATGGCCAATTTCTCTGAAAAAAATAAAACAAGGCAATCAGAGACAGTAGACCTCCACCAAGGATTGATAGGGTGTCATATGGCGTCAAAACGTGACACTATCGAGCCCCTAGGTGTTGACCCATCTGATGTCAGAAAGTGAGACGATGTGAATTTTAAAAAACCCTGATATTCTATCTTGTCTGAATCCTAATGTGTTTTACCTGTTGACCTTTACTGAGACCTTGACCTTTGACCTTAATTGCTCAAAATCTAATGGGTTCTTCATTGACCCTTTATCTATTATTCCTAAAAGTTTCATCAAAATCCATACAGACTTTTTGCATAACCCTGCTGACAGACAGACAAACGGCCCCAAATTTAAAGGTGTCATTCCGCTGAAAACCACTTTTCCACAGTCCTTTTGGAATCTGATGGGTCACTCCGACTTACCAACACATGCTGCCTTTTGTCACCTCCACTGGCTCCATACCGCATTCACAGAAAACAATGAGAGGAACCAGGGACCCAGAAAAAGCCGGTCCGTTTGAAGACAGATTTGAAGACACGTCACCCATGTGGGGTTAAGCCCATCCCCGGCAGCGAATCTGAAGTAGCATTAGCATTAGCATCTACAAAAGAAGACGGCGCCACAGTAGCTGCTGCACAAACTGGAAAAAAAATGGCAGATCAAACTGGTTCATGTGCTCTCTGTAGAAATAAAGCCTTGGTTCTTTTACTGCACATTTTCAGAACAAGCAACGGCACGTAACCTAGCTGGATGCTGCTTGGGTAAAGGTAAATACATACACAGTGAGAGGGGAGGGGGGAGTGTTCCTTTACGCATTCTGAACCAATCAGAGACGTGTGACCACGTATGAGGAAGTACCGGTAAACTCTGTTGACCTTTCTACCGTGAAAAACCAGCTTGAAACAAAACAATCTGGACTTCTTTTTTTTTTTAATAGAACCAACACACAATGTATTCAATAACAATGGAGAACACAGTAATATTAATGAAATAACCATGGAATGACAGCTTTAATACCTCCTTGGTGGAGGTAACAACAACAAAACTGCAGTTGTTATTGCAGTCCCAATTAATATTCTGACAACAATTGTGACACATACACCCATTGCTATTGTTCTGTGAGGATTCTGCAGACATTCCTCCTGAAATTAGACAAAAACCGTGCATCTTTTGAAAGATCATGCTTTTTTTCTTTTTGATTGGGAGCCAACTCCGCAGAATTTGGCAGCTGCTTGGCTTCGTAAAACTCAGACGCAAAACCCAATTTGGCAGCTGAAAGTGTGAGAGTCTCTCTGAGCGAAAACGTTAGGTCTTCTGGTAGACAGAGTTTGAATGACAAGCGGAGGGGAGGGATGGTGGATCTCTGCTGATAGAGTATGCTATTATGTCTCCTCCTTTTTTTTTTGTACCTTGCCTTTCACATCTTAAACCCTCTGTGTGTGCCCGCCACACTGCCTCAGGATAGCACAACACTCAGCAGGTGTCAGAAGTAGGGTGTGTAGGTGAACAGACACAGGGGTTAGTGTTTGTGGAGCGTGTTTGGGGATTTTGTGTATTATCGAGCTTGGTTGTTAAGAGGGATGCTGGGAGGATAGGGAAGTTCTGATGGAGAAAAGTGTGTATGTATGTGTATTTTGAGATGGTGATTGTTGTGGGGAATACGGGGGGGGGGGTTATCTGGTTGCCTCAGCACCCTCTCACTGAGCATCTTAGCTTGATAAACAGATAGATTGGAAGAAGGCAGCAAATGCCTCCAGGAGAAAAATGGAGGGGAATCAAAGCTGTGTTTCTTTTTCTATCCTCCTTTTGCACACACATACAGGCACGCGTTCGTGAAATGTGCAAAAAAAAATCAAAACAGATATCCACAGAGATTGGTGCACAAGCAGTATAAAAAAAAAAAAAGCACGTAAACGTGTAAATACATAGACACTTCCCACACACACTCACATGCACTCATGGGTTCTTTATCTGTGAGTGCCACCTGGCTGGCAAAGGTTTAGTTGAACCTGGCAGAAAGCCCAACTGGATGATCTGTAGGGCAGAGAGACACGTGGAGAAAAAGGGAACGACACAGAGGCCAGACAGAGATGTAAGCAGAAACAACGACTTTTTGATATTCCTTTAACGAATCCCAAGTAGAAGCAAGTAACTGATAAGAAAGGTCAAGCAAAGGAATGACAAGAGAGTGAGTTCAGATAGGGAGGGCTCGGGATAGAGCAAGGTGAGAGGCAGGGAGATCAATGACCCAATGTAGAGAAGAGGTCGGAGATGAAAGAAAGAGATGAGGAGGAAAAAAATGAAACCAGGAGAGAGTGGGAAAGATGTGAGAGGAGGAGATGAAAGGCTGGCTGGAGGAAGGACGTGACAGAACAATGCTCCCTGGAGATGAAGAGAATATGTAGTAAAAGATAAAGTCTGTGTAGGGTAGCAGCTGTCGCTTAAGGAGTCAGCATGGGACAGTAGGACTGAGTGATGGGGAACGTGACTGTTGAAAGATGAAAGGCTGGAGGGACTTTTCTATTTGCATTTCTCACAAATTGGTTGCTGCTACTTGTTTATCACCATAGTGTTGGGAGTAATATGTTACAAAAGTAATGCATTACAGTAAAATATAACTTTTTGCTGTAATGCATGTACTGTAAACCATAACAAATCAATTTTCAATCATATTTTACTTGGCACACATTCAGTAGTGCTTGCGTTACAACACACACACACACACACACTCACACACACACACACACACACACAGCAAGACCTTAAGAATCAAAAATGGATCAGTAAAGTTGTATTTCCTGTTAGTGTTCAGCCAAATGGGTGAAAATGGAAGAAGACAGTACATTGGCCACATGGATGTATGCTCATTACTAACTCTAACCCGACGATCCCTGTGATCACTAATGACAAGGTATGCTAATGTTTCTGTTACTAGTTACAATTCTTTATTGACTGCAAATTTATCTACTGGTGTCCTTGGCGCCACCCCCCTGTTTTTTTAGTTTATTTCAGTCATATATTCCAGCGTGTCCTGGGTCGACCCCGAGATCTCGACTGGCCTGGGAACGCCTCGTGATTCCCCTAGAGGACCTGGCTGAGGTAGCCAGGTTGAAAGAAGTCTGGGCTGCTGCCCCCGTGACCCGGAGACGACGAGTGCGAGTACGAGGAGGAGTATTCACTTCAAAGCAACAAAAAAAGAGAACAATACAGAATTTAACTGAAAAAGGCTCAGGGAGAAACAAAGCTTATTAATGCCCGCCTACTATGCATCTTAAGCTACACAATTCATGATAGCAAACAGGTAGAGAAAAAAAGAAACAAAAAATACATAAATATATATACACATGCATACGTACTGATGTACAGATATGAGCCCCCCCACCTCAATTACAGCCATAACTCCGAAATAAAAATGCACATAATGATTTCCTGAACATAACAAAAGTACATTGTTTTAGTTTGAGATCAGCACTGTTCCACAGCTGAACCCCCTTAAATGAAATGGATCTTCTTTTTTTGCTTTTGGCAATACAAATTTGCTTCTATCTCTCAACTCATATTTACTCTCAGACCATTTGAAGAACTTCTTCACACCGTCTGGTTGCATTCTATTATTTATTTTAAACATTATTTGCATTGTACTATAATAAACCAAGTTTTTAAACTACAAAACATGAGAATTTAAAAAATAATGGATTAGTATGATCATACTAACCGGCTTTGTTTTTGGTTTGTTTTTGTTGTAAGACAATTTTATCAGCTGTGGTTTTAAATGTAAATCCCCATATTTCCATAATTGATTTTGATGTTTTTCGTTTCACATACGTTTCTTCCAGTTAAGTTTGTAATCGATCACAACCCCGAGGAATTTGGTCTCCCAAACCCTTCCTATTTCAATGTTACAGATTTTTAATTTGATATCACTTCCACATTTGCTTCCAAATATCACACATTTAGTTTTCTTTATATTAAGAGATAATTTTTTGACATCAAACCAGGTTTTAACGACTCCAACCTTTTTCAACAGTGTGCAGAAGTTCCTTCAAGTTTCCCCCAGAGGAGTAAAAATTTGTGTCATCAGCAAATATAATACATTTTAATTTATTAAAAACACAAGAATAAACTATCTGGGGCCAATGATGGAGCCCTACGGCAATCCGCAAGCGACCGGTTAAAGGTCAGACATTGTTTGGTTTATTTGAACATATTGCTGTCTGTTTTCTAAATAACCTTTCAGCCATGAAAAGTTATTTTACAACATTTACAACATTTTACAAGTTTGAACTTTTACTATGTTGAACAAAAACGCATGCGTTCCTGTTGGGATTCAAACATCGTAGACCAGGGGCCAGCAACCCTGGTCCTCCAGAGCCACTATCCTGCATGCTTTAGATGTTTCCCTCTTCCAGCACACCTGCTGACACTCGTTATCAGGCTTCTGCAGAGATTGGTGATATGCTTATCATGTGAATCAGATGTGTTGGAAGAGGGATACATCTTTATTTATTTATTTTTATATCTAAAACATGCAGGATGGTGGATCTCAAGGACCAGAGTTGCTGAACCCTGTCATAGACCGTAGCATTACCTACTGAGCTATCCATCAACATGTACTATAGGGTGCTAATGTATGTGTCCCAAGGTTCTCTGATATCTTGTAATTTGGGGTAGAGGCAGGTGTACTGCATATGTACCATTAATGACCACAGTCTGTATCATGTAATGCATTACACTTACACAGATGGTAATATTATAATGAAAGGAATTAATTTTAAATAACAGTAACAAATCATCTGTAATTTGGAAGTAACTGACACAACACTGATCACCAATATATGGATGAGCAAGTGCAGGTATTATTTCAGAGTAAGCAGTGAAACAGACCTGCAGATGTGATGCACCCAGAGATGATTTGATTACATTTAGTTTTGTATTAATCAATCTTTAGTCTTATTTTATTCATTAGTTATGTGAGAAACTAGAGATACCCTGCCATGAAGATGGTAATCTTCATCCACTTATGTCTGGAGGCCATGGAGGTCTGGGTCATGAGGGCAGTAGTCATCTCTGCATCCACTTCCACCAGCTCTTCCTGGGGGAATCCCGAGGTGTTCCCAGGTCAGCCCAGAGATATACATATATAATCAATCCAATATGTACTAGGCTGGGCCCGAAAGTGTCCTCTTGGATGAAAATGTCTCAAATACCTCCCTGGGGAGACATCTGGGAGGTATCTTCACTAGATGTCCCAGCAATCTAAACTGACTCTTCTTGATGTGGAAGAACAATGGCTCTACTCCAAGTCCCTCCTGGATGTTAAAGCTCCTCACTCTATCTCGAAGGCCAAGGAGAGTCATTGTGGCCACTTGTACTGACAACCTCATTTTTTCGGGCATTACCCAGAGCTCATGATCATAGACAAGAGTTGGAATGCAAATAGACCGGTACATTGAGAGCTCTACCTTTTGGCTTCGCTCCTACACCACAGTGGACCGATGTAACATTCGCATCACTGCAAATGTTGCTCTGATCCTCTAGTTTTTTTCCACTCCATCCAATCCTCACTCTTGAACAAGATCTTTCACTCGAAACATGACTTCCTCCATGACCCAGAGTCGGAACTGTACCCTTTTCTTACTGAGGACCATGGTCTTAGACTTGGAGGTGCTGGCTGTGAACCGCCCCAGGCAAAACACATGTGGACTGGATAAGCAAATTCCCATGCCGCCTCCAGCACCGTAGCAACGGTAGAGAGCTGGTCCATGGTTCCACTTGGAGATACTGGATATTTTTTTTATTTCATTGAATACTTTTTCTTATGGTTATGCTTCTTTTTCAGCATTTGCCATTCAATATATAGACTTTTCCATTCTCTAAGCTTTAAAAAAGTGCCCACAGAGTCATCCACTTGTCACAAATAAACTGAGAAACGTTTTTGTCTTCAGGCAGCGTTTATCTTTTTTCAAGAGATATAAGTATTTATAATTTAATTTGTGATTAAATAAAAGAGCAAGAAAAAAGTAATATTTTAAGGTTTGGTTTATTTTTCAAGGAAGTTTTAGAAATGTTTGTGTTTCTGTCACCCATGACCCTGATGAAGTTTTTTTTTTTTTCTATTGTCAGAGCCCAGACATTAAACGTTATTTAATAATTGCATTAACCTTTTAACCCATGTGTATCCCAGGTGTAAAATCAATTTGATTCAGTTATTAAAATTTCCTCCAAGTAAAAGGTCTGAACCAAAGTCCAACTTGTGTCTTTGAGCCTTCCCTACATATGTCCATATTTTCATATGTTTTCAGCAATATTTGTAAATTTTCAATACAGGAAATGTTTGACAGATTGAACTGGAGTTTACCATCAGTAAAAGTAGTCCCAGGCAAATTTTAAGGCATTTAAAACTAAAAGCATTTAAGACCTTTATTTCAGATTAAATAAAGATGAATCAGATCTTCAGTGTGCTTCAAATAGGCCAAAACATAGGTAAGGTTTTGTCTTCTTCTGGCATCTATGGTTGTTCGATGTCAATAGAATTCCTCCCACATGCCAACTAGTTTTTCAGCCCTGTAACACCCACTCTATACACTTGTGACACCCACAGTATATGCTTGTGAACACAACATCTGTGAGAAAGGTGTGAATGTATCCAAATATGGTACAGACTTGGATACACTATGTGAAAGTGCCCAAAAAACAACAGTTTTCTCCATCAACGTTTCTTGTTATAGAGCGAGACATGCTGTCATCCCTGTCTCCTTCTCTCCTCTGGTGCATTTGATTGGCTCATCTGAGTGAAGCAAGTGTTGTATTAACTGAAGAAGCAGGACCCACTGTCTATAGCAGCCGCCCTCACAAAAAAATACTGGTAATAATAAGACTGATAATAATATGAAAATCATCTATTTTCATGAATTCATCAGAGATTAGTTAGAGGTCGAGACAGAACCATCACTGGGTTCCCAGTGATCAGGAACCAGGTCTAGACCGAGGTCCGCCATTTGGTGATGCCGGTTTTATGAAGCAATGGTACTAATGTCTACATCCACTATATGGATGTAGACAGGTGTCTGGAACAGAACTAATGTTGTAATTTTTTGTCTAATGTGAAAAAATAGATGTTGCTTTCACGACATGACATTTTCTTGTAGTTATATATATATATATATATATATATATATATATATATATATATATATATATATATATATATATATATATATATATATATATAATCTAAAATAGGTATATCGGTGATGTGATGAGTTACACACTGCTCATGGCAAAAGAAAGGTACTGTATGTTTTTACTGACTGAAGCTGGAAGTTCGCAAAATTTTTCTTATTAACTGCATGAATAAATGTTGCAGAAGTGCGGGGAGCTTTGAGATGACTCATTCAACTCCATTATTACCCAGGGCACAAATATATCAGAAACATTTCTGCATGTTATTGCTGTTTTTGTAGCTGTAGAGTAGCTTGTTTTCCCTTCATATGCACTATGGGTTAGGTAAACTGCTCCTCCTCTTATATTTCAATCACTCATACCAAACCCCCCCCCCCAACCTCTACCAAACCCAAACTCTCAATTTCTCTTGCCTCTCATTAACCCTCACCCCCCCACCACTTCTCCCTTTTCTGTACTCGTCCTTTTTCTGCGTATCCATTCTTAGCTCATTCTTTGTCCGTTTGAATTTACAATTCAAAGAAGCTGGGACTAATAAGAAGCAATTATTGCCAAGGTGAGAAACATCAAATATAAACAGATTCAGCTGGAACATATGGTAATAGGACAATAGCAAATGGCTCAATAATGTCATATCAATCAGTCAGTAAGAAAATAATGGATAACAATGCAGTAAAGAAGAAATTCACAAATTAGAATTTTCCAAAGCACTGTTCCCTTAGTCTTGACTATTCCATCTGCTCTGCACTAGGGTCAAACTTAACAATCAGCCTCCCACAATGCATCACAGGATATCCGGCTCACTTAATAAACATTAATAAATACAATACCGACACATTAGCTTCTTGTTCAATTAACTGGCATGCGAAGTTAACCAGCAAAGTTGTGAAACTAATTAGATGTGTAATTGTCACCTGGGCTCCAGAGAATAAACAGGTTTATTGAATGGACAACAGAGCGGAGCACACTGCAGTGCTGCAATGATTGCTTTGTTTTGGGTGTGTTTCTTTATGCGAGTTAATGAATGTCATACACGGTACAAACTTGGAACTAAATGAATCTTTTTAAGGAATTTCTCAGTATTATACATGGCTGTAATGAATAAAATAAGTGATGAAATGTACTGTGTTTAGGCTAAATGCTTGTATCATTTGTTCTTTTCTTATTCAATTGTGAATCCACAACTACACTGTAGAATTTGCAGTGTTAATTTGGAGACAATGGGACCAAATACACTCTAGAAGAAGTTAAATAAACTCTCTCAGTGTTGATTTAACACTGCAAAATTTACTGTGTAGAAAATGGAAAAAGTTACTTGTTATTTCATTAACCGTGTTCAAATAAAAAGTCAGGAAATGTGTTATCTTTCATTCTTTCAATTGTACACACAAATTAAACATGGTTTAATAAGCACAGGGGTCACATGGGGAGCTTCATGTTGACATTTGCAACATCCACTTTTGTATGACCCAAAAGTTACTGAGTTCTTTATGTGTTACATGAAATGACTTCTACTTAGATTGTCTGTATTAGACATTACAACAATACCTGGAAGATTCTGATGATTTTTTTAGTTGTCATGTCGTTCTGCTTGAAAGTAACCTCTTTGCTGTCTGTGAATAACTGGAAATACTCCATTAGCACATTATGCTTTAGGCAGAGTACTAGCAAACCCACACAAAGAAGTCAGTAATTTCTGGGTCATATCAAATTGGATATTAAAAAAGTCAGCATGAAACCCAATATTTGGTCCATTTACTGGGTTTTTTTCCCCTCACTATCTTGTCCAGCTTCCTAACAATAGAATAATAGTCTGACTGGCATTTGGTTTTGAACAAATTTGCTTCATAAACTGCATAAAATGTATGAGGTTCCCCTTGATATTCTACAGTTTCTATTATGAGTTTTCTTCAACCAGATTTCAATGGTGGACCTGACATGGGAGTAGGTTTACAATCCAAAGAATGAAAAACAACTAGTTTTTTATTTATTTATTTTTTAATTGTACACCAATAATGAAATAATGGGTAATTTTGTTTTCATTTTCTGATTGTGGGTGTTTAATTGAATGTGAAAATCAGCTTGCTTTTGTAAGTAAGATTTTTTTGTAACGCCAAAATAACAGTTCTGCAGAAACTTAGATGCCTCTGCCAACTGAACAGTTACTTGTAAACGGCTTAAACTGGGGGAATGAATGGAAGTTGTGAAATAAATTTATAAAATGGAAAGATTAACATTTGGGCTGCAATCTGAACTTTAGATGAGAAGATGGGGTAAATGGATTAATTTTCTTAAAGACATCTGAGGTGTTGTTTGTCTCACAACCCTATAAATGTTGTATGAAATGTTGGTCTAAAAATGTAATTATAGGCTACAAAATTGAAATTAACTTTATTAGACTATCTTCTGCCAACTGTTATATTTATTGTTTTTCTTTCTTTTCGATTGTCGTTACAATGTTCTATGTGACAAAATGTTGAATCTAATAAAAAAAAAGAAAATAATCTTGCACTTAAAGAATCCCCATCTACTCTGATACTAACTCCTTCAATAGTACAGTGTACTTGTACTGTCTGCTTATGAAATACCCAGTTAACGAATAATTCAAGTAACGAAAAACCTTTACCTCAATTTTTAAATTTTTATGAAAGAAAATTACATTTACAAAATGAAACCCAAACCCCTGGGACATAAATTTGTACATGATTGTACATACTCTACATAACTACGTAATGTATGTAAATACATCATATACGTACTGTACGTAGCATCTCCATTGGCTGTGAGGGACCTACCCATGATGCTTTTCATTACCCTTTGACCCTCATTCATCACAGAGTTACTGTTGTTTGGTGAGTTTTTCCCAGTGTCTTCATTTAAACTTTATTACAGTACATATTCATTATTCATCATGAACTCAAAGAAGGTGATTCCAGGAGCAAATGAAAAGAAGAAGTGGGCTGAGTTATCAATAGAAGTGAAACGGGAGATGATAAAAAAAATATATATTTAAGTGATATTGCTAAAAGCAGCGACCCCTTCGAAAGGCATCTGTGTGATATTGAAAAAGAAGTCGTCACTGAACGACGAAATGGAGAGACTGTTACTCATTTGGATAAAGGAAGAAGAAATTGCAGAAGATACAGTGACTGAGGCGATTGTTTCAGAAAAAGCATCTGTCATATTCAGTGATCTGATGATGGAGGGTGAGGATGAGGGTTCTTCAGAACAGCAAGCACCTCCCGAATTTAAAGCACTGTGTGGGTGGTCAACAAACATTGTTGTAGGTGAAAGTGACAATTAAAACAACCACAATGGTATGGAAATGATTTGCATGTTTGGTTCATTTTAATGGTTTAATGTTTAATGTTCAGTCAGTGAAGACACATTTCCCTACTGAGACCAATTAATGTAAAATCTAAATCTACATTTTGTTTTAATTTTAACACATATTTCATAAGAAAATCTTTGAAATTTTATTATTTTCATAATTTTTAAAGGGTTTGAGGAGTAGTATTTGGGGCCTTGGAATGAATCAGGCCTTTTATATGTAAAATCTATTTACGAAAATATTCATGGTACAAACCATTTCTGGAACAAATTAGTTTTGCAAGTAGAGGTACCACTGTATTGCAAAAAAAAAAAAAAAAAAAAAAAAAAAAAGGTTGCCAACAGTGCAAGAAGAAGATGTTACAGTGATAGTTCATTGAAAGCTAGAGGACAATTAAAAGATAATACAGAATAAATACATATGATTGTCCATTGAGAATATTTTTGCTTTATTTTTTGGAAAGGCTGACTCAGATTTTAATCCAGATGGACATGGTAATAACACCTCAGCTGTCCTTCCTGGTGTTGAACTGAATGACTTGGGCCTTTCAGCAGTGGTAAAAGGCTAAAATTATGGGTGTTTTCAAGTGATTGCAGTAGTTCCAGTGGAGTAAAGCAATATTACATCTACAGTTCCTTGTTGGAAAAAAAAAACAAACAAAAAAAAACAAGTGAGGCAAAATAAAAAAAACCCCATCAACATCAATTTTTTAAACAAATTTCATGCCGTTGAGTAATCCCAAATGGCTGAGTTTTCATCAGCAAGCTTAAAATCATTTTAAGAAAGTAAGCAGCATGTTGAGTCATTTCCACTTATGTAGATTTTTTTTATTTTATTTTTTAAGAATCTGTCTCTTTTTATGTGTATCATCACCAGCCTTGATGTATTTCATCACAGTTAAAAAAAAAAAAAAAAAAAAAAACCACAACAAAATCATGTTAGAGGTACATATCACCCTTAACCACAGGTGTCAAACTCCAGTCCTCGAGGTCCGGTGTCCTGCATGTTTTAGTGTGATTCAGTTTAACCCTTTAACTCCTGAGAACTAACAAAGTAACTGGTAACATGAGCAATGTAAGACACAAATGGCAGAAAATCTAATAAAATTAAATTAAAAAAACAATTAAAAGAACCAAAATGTAGAAAAATAAACAAAATGAACAAAAACTAATACATATTTACAAAATGGCAAATAATGTGGAAAATTTGGGGGAAAAAAATACTAAAGAAGAAAACTAGTATTGACATTTGGTCACAGCAATTAAAATAAATAAATAAATAAAATTTAATAAAATTTTTGGCACCTTTTCCATTCACAAAATAAAGTAAAACTGTTTAATTTTTCTGAATATTTAAACTAAATCATCCATTGAGAATGCATCAGCGCTGACACTTAAAGAGTTAATAATCAGCTCCTCATCAGACTGATAATGATGCAATGGTCTCCAGGTGGAATGGAAGAGGGAAACATCTAAAACATGCAGGACCCTGGCCCTCGAGGACCGTAGTTTGACACCCCTGCCCTAAACCTTAATGATTAGACTTTATCTGACCAGCAAGCGACATTTTCTATCTAAAAAGGCACACAGAGAAGGTAGCGTTGAATGTAATTAAAGCAAGAAGTTTAGAAAACCACAAACAAGTCGAGCAAATTAGCAGTGCTAAAATATAGGGAGATAGCGTCGGAAACTGACAATTAACTAGTTCTCTGGAACAACTTCCTTTCTACATGTTGAACTTAAAAAAAATCCCAGGAGAATACTGTACTGTTGAAGAGTGACATTTCTTCCACTTCACATATTTCTTTTTGTTCGTATGGAAACATTTGCAGAGAGCATGGTACCTACACAATACATAATTTATTTTTAAGACAACTTACTTATGAGTTCACATCATTAGCCTTCATCAAATACAACCTCCTGCATTTGTGAAAGATCATTTGGCAATTCTGTCAGAGCCAGGTAATAGCCGGGAGCTATATTAATGTTTTACACATTATTCTTGTCTTAAAAATTACAAAGACAGGTATTTGATGAAAGAAACCACAGTCCCCTGCATGTGGTTAATTGGGATATTTTGCCAAACTGGAGCCAAAATTAAAACTCAACCACATGTTATATTTTGAGCAGCAGCTAATCATCACTCATCCAAGGGAAAAACACAAGGTTTTATATTTTTATATACACTGTGGTGTGCAGATTTTTAAGAACCTTTTGAAATACTCTGCAAAGCTTTTGAAGAATCCAAAGATTAAATCACTAATCAAAATGTAATAATGTATTAGTATAAATAATTACAGAACTTTTACAGTTTGTCATTGATTTGCCATTTTGATGTGTATTTTCAAACAACAAAAAAATTATTGCAATTGTAATTTTTACCGTGTCGTATCATAGTATTTTTGAGGCAGGATGTGTTGATGGTTAGGATACTATTTTTGAAACTGTCTGACTGGTTGATGTAGACCAAGGGTGTCAAACTCTGGTCCTCGAGGGCCAGTGTCCTGCATGTTTTAGATATTTCCCTCTTTCACAAGTCACTTAACCCTTCAACTCCTGTGACTTTAGCAGTTCCACAGTAAATTTTAAAAAGAATTATTTAAAAAAATGAATAAAATAAGCAACAAAATGAATAAAAATGACTAATAAACAAAAAAATAATTGGTAACATGAACAAAGTAAGACACAAATGGAACAAAATAAAAATTTAAAAAATATATATCTAAAACATGCAGGACGCGTTTTTTAGATATTTCACTCTTCCATCACACCTGGAAACCATTACATCATTACATTACCACCATTACATCAGTGTTCTGCAGAGATGATGAAGAGCTGATTATTAAACTCTTAAGTGTCAGTGCTGATGCATTCTGAATGGATCATTTAGTTTAAATATTCAGAAAAATTCAACCATTTTCCTTTTATTTTATTTTTACTGTATTTTTACTGAGTTTTGTTCATGGAACAACTGTAAAAGGGCAACTTATGTAAAAAAAAAAAGGGCAAAATGAAAATTGGTGGGACCAAATTTCAATACGTAGCTTTCTTTTTTAGTAATTTTCTTTATAAATTTTTCCACATTCATTTTAATTTTGTAAATATTTATTAGTTTTTGTTCATTTTGTTGCTCATTTTTATTTATTTTTCTACAATTATTTTTCTTTTCATTTTAGTTCCATTTGTGTCCTACTTTCACCAATTATTTTTAGTTTATTATTCAATTTTGTTTATTTTATTCTTTTTTTTTAAATTCTTTTACTGTGGAATTGCTAAAGTCTCAGGAGTTGAAGAGTTAAGTGACTCATGTGGAAGAGGGAAATATCTAAAACATGCAGGACACCGGCCCTCGAGGACAGAGGGACAGAGAGATGTTTGCCCAATCCAAAACAGCATGGCTGGGGGAAGTAAGGATAAACTATTTTTTAACCAGCAAGTCAAAGCTATGAGAATGGAGGCAGATAGGGGTAGTAATCAAGGTCTCTGTGCCTGTGCATGTAAACAGGAACAAGTAATTACACCACAATATTTCTCTTTGACATGGAGATTTGTTATGGCCCCAGCTCAACCACAAACTCTGGTCAAACACTGAAATGGTAATGAATGCATTTTGGGGATAAAAGACATAGGTGGAACTGCACAAACACACAAATATGCGGCTCACATGTGCAATGAAACGTCCCATCATGCTCATGCTCTGAGGACTCTACGCTCTACTTTCTATACAATGAAGAAACACAGTCACATACTTTTTTGAACTGAACCCTTTGCAAAACAATGGAGCTGTAAATATATGTGACTGACCTTATGTCTGTTCTGGATAACAAGCTCAACAATGGAAGTTACCAAATAGGTTTGTTGAATTGGTGCCTGAACTGGAAGCAGGAAAAACACAAATAAATGAAATAAACAAATCATTTCATCTTAGAAATAATAATAATAATAATAATAATAATAATAATAATAATAATAATAATAATAATAATAATAATAATAATAATAATAATAATAATAATAATAATAATAATAATAATAATAACAAAATAAAATTTCGTAAAGAAATTGTATTATGTGTCCATGTGTTTTATGGATCATTTCTACAAAGACACAGAAAATGGTTCAAATTGTGTTTAATTTTCTTTAGACATTTCAGGTTATTCTCATTTTATTGTTAGAGGATCGTTTGTAAATGTAAATATTTTCATCATTTAATATGAGTATTTGCAGTAAAAGAATGCTAAAATGTTTAAATTGTCTTTATTTATTGGCAAAGAAAAAACTGAGAAGAAAATAAGAGTCATTTAATAGGTCATTATGCTCTGCACCCCATGGGCCAAATTGGAACCATTGGTGGGCTGCATTTCGCCCCCGGACCGTATGTTTGAGACCCCTGAGTTATAGCAGTGGTTATCACTTGTGCCTTACAGCAGGAAGGTCCTGGGTGCAATTCCAGCACCAGTCAGTGGGACCTTTCTGTGTGGAGTTTGCATGTTCTACCCGTGTCTGTGTGGGTTTTCTCCAGTGATTGTTTCTCTATATATGTTCAGCCCTGCGGTGAACTGGTGAGGGTGTACCCCGCCTTCACCCATTGTAGCTGGGAAGTGACCCGAGTTAGGATAAAGGGGGTTCAGATGATGGGGTGACAGTTATTGTATAGGGAGCCTAAGTGACGCGATTCTATTTCCGGTCGATTTCCGGGCAATGGGGCCTCAGTGCCATAGAAAAATGAACGCGAGTCAATGGAGGGATAAAAGTAATTTTCTGGTCCCGTTTGAAATGTGCTACGGTTTTCACATATGATGACTGTGAATTTGAAAGATACATTTTCACATTGAGAAAACACTCACTTTGGACAGGCATCCAAAATTACGTTAGGTGTGAGAGTAAGTAATGGACTACAACATTTGTCTCACAAATATGACGTCACCACCAAGCTTCATCATCAAACTCTTTGAAAATGGCTGTGACTTTGGTGAGCTTCACCTCCTTCTTTCAGGACAAAGGCAAGACCATCAAACGTGGAGAAAACCACTTTAAATCGGGGCATGTGGAATGTGGCAGCAACTCCAGGTTAGGGAAATATTCTGCTGTGCGACGTCAGATCTGTAGTCCAAATAATGACATATTTTTACACGCCAATAAATCACAAAACACGTATCAAAGAAACTCCAAACGCACATCATTGGTTATGATTTTAATTGAAGTACAGCAAATGCGTGATTCAGGGCATAAAGTAAAGTGGACCAGAAAATAATTATTTTCTCCTCATCCACTCTCATATTACATTTTCCCGAATTTAGGCCCAGTGGAACGACCGGAAGGGGCGGAGACTTAGGCTCCCTATTGCGTTTTTTGTTGGGGTTCTTGTGTGTATGGTTGATGCTTTGGCACCTCAGTTTCCTGAGGACCTGAGAATCAATAAAGTTCTATCTAATCTAATCTGCAAACATCAGGATTATTTCTGTTTATTGTCTTGATACTCTTTTTTTTGTACTCACAACTATGTACCAAAACAGAAATTCTAGTTTTACTGATCCTTGATTTTCACTGATGGTGAGAGCAAACTACACTCTTGGACCATAATGTAGGAATCATTTTGTTTTGTAGACATTTTCCTTCTTCTGTTTATTTCTATTTCAATGCATCAATAATGACCTTTGAACAGGTGCAAGGCATGACATATTTAGTCCCAGTTACACGTTATCTATCAATAATAAATCACACTGTCCAAATCATCACAAGAGAAAAGGTAAAAAAAGGTTTATTTCCAATTTTATAAGCAACAATATAGAAATAATTAAAGGTGAACTACAAACTGAATGATTTAAATTACTTTTCTTAACCCTTTGCTAATCCCATGGCCTACTGAGTATGCATTATGAGCTCTTCCCTAGGGGTGTAATGATAAACTGATTCAAATCGGTTATAAGTCTGTGGCGTATGAAATCTAAAGGTAAGATCCGAAATTCGGGTCGGGTCGGGCCTAAAATGTCAATCATTACGTTCGGGTCGGGTCAGGCTCTCACTGACTTTTTTTTTCTCTGTGTAATTAAGCGAGTGTGCATCAAGATCTCTCTTTCACTCTCATTGTCTGGCCTTTTATTCTGTGTTCCAGTGTTATTTTGTTGTGTAAATGCATTTATCATGATAATAAAAATATGCAGATTATTTTAACCTTAAAAAATCTTGCAGTTTTTTTCTGCCAAAAATAGTATGGGATAAATTGAAATTTTGGGTTTGCTTTGGGCTTGGGCCTGCAAATCAATTTAATTGGTCCGGCTCGGGCTGGGTCGGGCTTTATTGTCTGCGGGCCTGGGTTGGGTCAGGCTGGATTTTTTTAGGCCCGATCTTTCCTCTAATGAGATCCGAGTGAATCGGTGCACGGTCCGATGCCCCGGATTTATGGCCGTGAATCGCTTTGCTGAGGTCCAGCCACCGATCTGTAATTCTGTTCTTTATATCTGTGGCCAAGTGGCTTAACAATGACATAGCATTTATTTTCAGAAATGTATACACGTTAAAACGTCTACCCAGAGGTTTATCTGATGATTTTTTTCAGGTACAGTAAAGTTAAAGGAAATGCAGGTGGCGGACAGGAAGTGACAAAATAAAAGCATATTTATAGATGAAACCGTGGATCCGTGGTTGATTCAAACACCCGATTGTTTTATTTTGAAGGGGCCTTGTCCGCACACAGATTTCCAAACAACACTTAACATGGGTATGAGCGGACAGGCAGTTACTGTAGGTAAAATCATCTTCAAAGCCACACAGGAATATAAGCCGCAGTGTTAAAAATGTGGGAAAAAAGTAGTGGTTTATAGCCCAGAATTTATGGTACTCTTAGTTGGACCAGGCTTTAAAATGAACAAGAAATTGAAGGAAACAAGTAGTGGTCTAATAATTTTTTTCCACAACTGAGTACATTTTGTTGTCTTTTGGAAAAAGGTTTTACAGAATCAACATCCACTGCTTTTGGGAAATCAGAAGATATTGACCAATGTTTGTCTTCTTGATACAAGCCTGGGGATAGATGGTGTACCTCCACCTTATAAAGCCATCAGCCCAAAACACAATCATCCCTGTGGCATCAAGTACTCCTGTCCACACCAGACACATTCAATATAGTTATGACTAATCCTTTTTTTTTTTTACTTTATAGCGGCTTTTCTTTCTAAAATACAGAAAATCACATATGATATGAGGCTATGCTGTTAAAGTGTAGGCGTACAGATATAATAATTGATGATGGAATTGGCTGACATTCTGGAGTCTTGAGGCCCAGACAGGTCAGGGCTGCCTCTGTTCACAATAGTTGTACATTATGGAAGTATGTTTGGCCTGAAAGGTGTCCTATAACCTCTGGGGTGTGTCAAGGCTGATACATCTTCTGTGCTCTTTTAATTCTAAAGATTTGATGCTGAAAACAACAAATGGCCTCAACATAAACAATACGGAAGCAGTATTTATATTTGTATATTGCTGGCATTCACTATTATTAACTAATGAATGCTAGCAATATACACATGATTATAATGGGTGAAAAAAAAGAAGAAAAACCTGTAGAAAATAATGGAAGAGCACCATTCATAATGTCAAAGCATAAAGATAAAGTCTTGGAATCTGACATCAACAAGGACTCTGCTTTCCACAATTGCATTCCTCCCAAAAAAATTCAGAGCCTTCTGGCTATGGATTACAACATAAAAAACAAACAATATAGTATGCGAAAGATGGTGCTGGATAAGCTATACCCAAGTAAAAAACAGCAACGGCAAGCCCAAGAAGGCAGGAAGATGCATGAGAAAATGAGGATGCATCAAACAAGCCTTATATTAGAAAATGAAATACAGAGATGGGAAAGACCTGACAGGAAAACACAGAAGAGAGAAGGTTATGACAATGTGCAAAGCTGCAAAGGGGATAAGTGAGAATAAATAGAGAAACTAGTATCATACTGTATTGTAAGAACTGGAACCCAGATATTGTTTTTATGTTGTACTGATTGAAAGCAGATGCTCAAATATCATTGTACATCAGGGGTCTCAAACTCCTTTTCAGGGGTGACATTGAGCCCATTTTAATGTCCAGTGGGCCGGACCAGTAAAATAATAGCATATTAACCTAGAAAAAAATTACAATTCCAATTTTTTGCATTTGTTTTAGTACAAAAAAATCCTATGACCTTATGAGCTTACTTAAAAAAAACTATGCAACAAAAAAAGGTGTGAATAACCTGAAAAAAATTTAAATATCTAAAAAAAAAAATACATGAAGGTCTAACAATATTATGCTTCAATGTATCATTTACACATATGCATTATGGATCAGATCTACTACAAAGACACTTAACTGTTAAAATTGTGCTTAATTTTCTTTAGAAATTTCAGTTTGTTCATATTCCTTCATGTTTTTCACATTTCATTGTTACAGGATAGTTCGTAAGTGTAAATATTTTCCCAATTCAATGGTATATTTTCCATTATAAGAAAGAAAGACATTTGAAGTTGTCATTATTTATTGGCGTAATCTACATTATTTTCACATCAAAATGAGAAGAAAATATTCTTTTAATATTTTATTCTGCTATAATTTGACTGTAGACCATATTGGTCTGAATGTGGAACCTGAATTAAAATCACTTCCACAGCTTTGACTATATATAATTTTTGCACTTTGGGGGCCGTATTGGAACCTTTGCCAGGCCGCATTTGGCCCCCAGGCCGCATGTTTGAGACCCCTGTTGTACATTGTACAATAAAGATTATCTGTCTGTCTGTCTGTCTGATGCCAGACACAGGATATTTTTTTTAATTAATATCTGTTTGACCTCCCAAAATGTAATCAGATCTATTCTGGGTCACTGGCAATGTATCCACCTAATGCAGTAAGAATTCAAACAACACTTTACTGCTAGAGTGTTAACAAACAAACTGAACCAAAAACTATACCCCTTGCCTACACTGTTTCAAAAATAGCTCACATGTGTTCATCCATGAGCTGTATGCGTGTTTATGAGATAGATTTGTCTGCTCCCAGTATGTTAGTTTCTTTCTGCAATAAAGCACATGTCATTTTCTGTCACATTTTGGAAGTGGTTCCAGATTTCCAGAAACTCACCAGGAGGTCGCCGGTCCTTTAGTAGAAGTCTACGGTGGGTACAAAAGTGGTGGCAAAGATACAAGAAAGGTGATCACCTTCACAACAAACCTCGTTCAGGTCGTTCCTGATGATGTCTTTGGCTTGTGAAGTGAGGCAAGATGGACGTCCTGAACAAGGTTTGTCGTGAAGGTGATCACCTTTCATGTATCTTTGCCGGGTGAGGTTAGATCAAGAGTGTTTCCAGGAGGTGTCATGGCGGCATGTATCTATATTTAGAAAAGCACAGTCAAATGGTAAATGGCCAAACTGAGCTCTTAATAAAAGAGAATGACCTTAGGGCAAATTGTAACTCTGTAAAATATTGTATTCTTATACCAGTAAAAAGAAGTTTATTGTAATAAAATTCATATGTATTTTTACATGTGTGTGTGTATATATTCTTTTCCAATTTCAACTAAGAATTTTTATTATTCATAATGAATGTAGTGTTTTGATAATTAAAATGACTAACTCTTATTCTGAAATATGATCTTGAAAATATGGAAATAAAATGAACCATATTAATATTTTATGAGCTCAGGATTTAGAATAATCCCGGATTTCAAAATATCTGAGGGTTTTTAAGTATAATTTTTGTTAAAATCTTATTAATTTAATACCCTATAGGCATAATTTAATCTTATGCCTATAGGGTAATAACATCTTAATTTGTTCAGAAACAGAAGTTCCTAGTATAGGACGACAGAGCCACCATATAAACACGGCACATATTGAAACTAATGATGCAAACAACATGCCGCCATGACACCTCCTGGAAACACTCTTGATCTAACCTCACCCTATCTTTGCCACCACTTCTGTACCCACCATACACTTCTTCCAAGGGACTAGGCGACTTCCTAGCAAGTTTTCCTGCACTATGGGGGACAGTAGCTGGTGCATGAAGCTCAGACCCAGAAGAAGTAGCCTTTCCAGATTTAATCTTGGCCATGATAACACCAATTCCAAAATGTGACAGAAAATGACATGTGCTTTACTGCAGAAAAAAACTAATACACTTGGACCAGACACGTATATCTCACAAACAAGCATACAGCTCATGGATGAGCACATGTGAGCTGAGACAGACAAACAGAAATGTTGCACACTAGGGAGAACAAACTTTTGGGACACAGTGTATATACCATATAACCTATTCCCAGAGAGGAGATAAAGAGATAATAACAATGATAATATCATGTAATTTTCATGTCCTGTTTTACCACGTTAGATGTATATTTTGATAAATAATATTTTTATCTCAGTAAATATTTATTTTTCTAAAAAACAGACCCCAGTTTTACAGAAGTACCCCCCAAAAAAATCCAATGAACTCCATGAATTACGATGTGAGACAGGCACTAATGGAACAAAGTCTGCATTTGTACCAACACAACACAAGTTAAAAAAGCCCTATAATACAAGTAACAAAAGATCTGTAACATAATAAAAGATATATAATGGAAGTTTCTTCCAGAGAAATATCGCCTCTGCCTGCGGTTAAGCCAGTATTTACTGAATTTATTATATATAAGAGGTTTATGTGTAATATGAAAACCATTTAGCATAACATATGATAACTGACATGGCTGGTCTTGTTTTTTGAGCATATATTCCATCATAATAAAATATGTCACACTCCTATGTACTCCTGGTCATTGAACAGGAACCACTTGGTGTGGAAAGTCAAATTGGCTTACAAATCACAGTTGGAATATGAGAGATAGCTCAGCAAGACTCAGAAGTCTTTCAGACACTTTGTAAATGATCATACAAGTTTGGAGCTTTGATCCAGATGAACAAAGAAAACACTGGAGATAATGCAGCTGGAAATTCTTTCTGTTTTATTTATCCTCATGCTGTGAGAAGGCTCTCTTCAAATCTGCTGCATTGTGGTCACACAGCGAAAACACATGATTCCTCCACTAAGAACTGAGACATCACAGCCACGCCAGGCTTGCCTTCAAAAATGATGTTACTGTGATTGATTCACTGAAGATTAAACGCGGCTGAGCATATACAATTAGTACATGGTCTTTAGATATGCATATTGCCAATATGACATTTCTGCTACGTGAAGAATACAGATTAGACACTTGGATCAGATAATTATATCTACATTCAGATTGTGGTGCAGATAGATCCCTTGTGCATCAGGTGACTTGGTATTTGGCAGTTATCAAGTCAATGAAAACATAAATAATGAAAGTAAATAAGCATCTGTGTTCCAGAATACCAATGAAAGGCTTCTGGGGAAACGGTAGTGTGCAGCTGTAACCTCATAGTCACAGATGAGCTTTCATTTCACAACTAGATTTATTCTAAAAAGGAATATGAAGAAAGAAAACATGCCCATTTGGCAAGAAATGCACAAAGCATGCTGCAGTAGTAAGAGGGGGAAAAAAAAAGGGAAGGGGTTGTCAAACATGTGCCAAAAATCAGCTGACTGTAGCGTGAGGCGTTCAACATCACTGTTCACTGAGTTTGTTCTCATTCAAGTCGCCCCGTTCTGCCACTTGGTCATGACCCTTTGGCTTCCATTTTCATTGCTCAGGATAGTCCTGTAGCTACAACTTTCAGCAGAGGCGTCACAGCCATTTTAAATGTGGGGGTGTTCTAGGTTGTGGCACATGAGGAAAATATTCTGAGTCGATTATCCATTAATGGTTAAATTTTTATATTAAAAATGTAATATATGGCCGAAAATAATTACAAAAATGTGTTTTTCCTCAATTAAACATATATTCAATTCATAAGTAAAAATTCTGAGATAAAAAATAAAAATTATTAGATAAGAAGTCAAAATTATGAGATAAAAAAAACTCATAAGTTTGGATTTAAAAAATCAGACACTGATTTTTACAGACACTGTTCCTCTTTTTTCTTACAAAAATGTTTTGCCCATGTCAGGGGAGACGACTAAAAATATGTTCCTCAGGGGGAACATCACTGAAAAAAGTTTGAGAACCACTGGCTTAGGGTAAATGTCACAGAACAAGACATAGTTTAGTTAACTTAGTTTAACAACGGCAACATTTCTCATTACTTACTGGTTAATGACTGTTTGTTAACACCACGAAGAAGAGCTGTTTACATTTCACCTGGTCAACTGAGGTGCGCTTTATTTACATATGCTGTTGTGCCGCCTGGTCGGGTAAACAGTTTAAACCATAGATATTGTAACAGTCCCGGAATGCTATTGTTGTTTGTTTGGCGTGATTGCAACTAACAGTAACTGTTTATCCTGAAATAAAAAATAGGTGAGACCAACTCTCGGTCCGTTTCCTGGATCCAGTAACGATACTATATGTAAACTATAAACTATAAATAAAAAGGAAAAAGTGGGGGGTATGAAATCATCTGGTTGGAGAAGTGGGGGTGTCGCAACACCCCCATCCCCCACGGCTGTGACGCCCATGACTTTAAGGATACCAAAGTGAAGTCGGTGTAAATCCTTAAATGTCGGAAATTTTACGACTTTGGCCAGATGATGTTGTTAAGTAACAAAAAACCTGAGGCATTTGGAGTGCTTATAGAAGAACAGTAAAGACTGTAGACACCTCAAAGACCAGGGCCCTGGTCCTGAAAGGAGTGTTTGGATTTTCTTAACCCTTTTCTCACAAAATTAATTTAACTCTAAGTCAGTAACCACAGCAACTTACTGTGAAACGAACGTAAGCAGCACATTCTGTCTGAAGGTGCTTTCTGATTGGCCACTTCAGGTGATATTCCAATGTATATCCAAATGGCGGATACATCTGTAATCTACATACATGCAGCAGGAGTCTTTAAGTCTTTCATGGTCACTCACTTGTGTTTGGGTGGTATATTCCCATTGCAGTCTGGATCTTTGAGCAGCTGCTGATTTCATAGAGATCACTTCTCTTGATTCAGAGAGATGCCAGGAACAAACGGGAAATGTTGCTGGATTGGAGTTGTGTAAGTAATTACCAGATGGCTGATTTTATCTCCCTTAAAACATTTTTAAAGATTTAAAATCTGCCCATTTTCTTTTTATTTTTTGTATTCTTTCTTATGAGTGGACATATTCATAGGCCAACAGTGTGACATGCACATTCAGACATCTCTCAGGTCATCAGGACAGCCCATCTGCAAGGAAATTTTCAACAAATGCACGGTGAATGTGTATAAATAAAGTAATAAAAGAACACGATGTTCATAGGTGCTGTAGACACAGGATCAATTAATCATGTTCCGTTTGATGAATACAGTTGCACTGAGGGAAAATGCAGTTATGGTGAATATTAAAGTGTAAGCAAAGGTGGTTTATATTGATATGTTTAAGTTCATCCATCGCCTTCATGCTGCTGATGTGTTCAGATTTGATAAGATGGTGTTAAATTGAAGATGATTGAAATCAAGTTTCCTCATACATTTCCAGGAGTCTGTAGTATATTGATGCTTTTTGGTGCATGTTGTTACTGTCAAGTTATAAAATTAATATCATACATTAAAGAAATACACAGTAATCCATTAAATACATTATTAATCATACTGCTTTTTTTTAAAACTACACTGAGATAAGTTTTATTCTCTGTGACTGCTATTTCTGAGACCAGTGTGCATATACTGTAGTCTGCAGACATATGCGCATGTTTTTGCATGAAAATAGCAACACTGCATTTTCTAGCTGCCTGTCAGATCTTCGAAAATGATACTCTACTGGTACCCTGTGCATCAAAATGTGACACCCTGACCAAGCATGTGACAAGGACATGTTGGTTTGACGCACATCACACAGACAGACTGGATAAAGCTACTCTCACCTCATCAGTTCATCCAAAATATAAGGTTCTGTATGAATCATAAGGGCCACCATCATTATATATGTTTTGGCGGGGGGGCTTCTGGATGAGTTAGCAACTACTATTGTACATCACAACATTGAAAATCACTTGGCACATTCTCTCCCCCACTTATAGGTTTTGGGATGGGTGGTGCGGGGTTGGTATATCACCCCACCTTACCCATTACCGGTTGCAAATTTGTTTCCAGGGGACAACAGGTAGGCAATTTATTAGGTGAGTGGAGCACACTTTGACTTTCTCATAGCTTTATCTACTAAGCACATCCTCCTCATATAGGTTCATCACGTTACTTTTAGAAACCCCCCTTACCTCACCATAGGGGGGGTTTGAGAAACACTATATTAGAGCAACTTGACACTTATATGAACTGTGGCAGTGTGGAGGGGATTGTCTAGACTTCAGTCTTTTAGAGATAATGTTAATCGTCCTTCAACAGCATTGTGGTCGGACAAAGAGGCACAGTTGGCTGTAGACTAATTGACATAAAGTGTTTCACTGGACAGACAACCTTCCTCCCTACTGTCAGTCAGCTCCATAATTCCTCCTTCTATCTAGATCTCTCCCACAGTTAAATTACCTTCAGCTTGTGTAATAATACCATGTTTAGGTATTGTTATTATTATTATTATTATTATCCAGACAAGTGTAAAGGCATGCGGTGGAACATAAAATCAGATTCTTTGCAGCCCCTTTATTCCTATATTCAGAGTAGTCATTTGACTGGTCACTGCAGCGTAAATCATTACCTGTCTCTTACTGCTGTCTGCCTAGAAGTTACATGGATTGACTTCTCCAATAGAGGTCCATTTTACCATCTAAAGGAACTGTCAGCATCACTACTATCAATTACTCTGTCCTCCATATGTGACGTAACCTGTAGCCAAACAGATTATCTAAATGTATGGAGCCAACAGCCTTCAGGAAGCTCCATTAATTTCACTCTTGGTGCATACATTTAGTAGGTTTATTTGCTGGAGCAGAGGAACATGGTTGTTTTGTATTTTAGGGTTGTGCACATTGTAATACAAGTGAAAGTCAGCCATCTTTAATTACATTAATAATCAGCCTAAAAAGTTATTCATACAAGTGTCTCTCCATAGTCTAAAGTATTAGTTTAATTTATCTGACAGCTCGCCATTACTGTAGCTACCGTTAGCTATAATTAGCCACCATTTGAGACTAGCATTAACAATTCTTTAGTGAGCCAATATTTTCATTCCCCTGAATTCTTTTACATGAGTAATAGTTTTTGAGAGTTTTTTTTGCATTATTTATAGCTTTGGAACGATATACCACTTGATTTTTGACAATCGGGAAAATGTAATTCATTTAAGACCTGTTTCAGAAAGCACGTTAAGAAGTTCAGTGGTTCACTCGTACCGAAATCCCGAGATAGGAAACTCTGAGTTTTAGGTTTCACAACAGTTGAGAGATGGTTCAACAACTCAAGTTTGTTCACATTGAGTTAAAGACAGTACTATACATGCATGTACTTGTTAGAATACAGTGTATGCACATTTATCTCAAAAACCCAGTAGCTACAAAAGAACAAAAAAGAGCATAGTTGAATTGAAAAAAGAAATATAGATATAAATAACTTATTTTTACTGTGGCCATTCATTCTTCTTTTATGATGTATTCCCTTAATGGATTGTATCACTTTGAAACCTGAGACGAACAGGCCATAGATTCTTTAGATTCCATTCAATTACATAAAATTCAAAATCCACTGAAAATATACAGAAATAATGAGTGAAAATGCATTGACTTTATTCAGTGCTGGGTAAAAACCTTTCTGATATAGTGTGTGAACATGAGTGCGGAGATCAGTGTTCGTATTAATCACTGCAGCACAAAGTAGTGACACCATAACTTTATTATTCACCCATTTTTCTAGTCAGTAATTTAGCATTTACCCTTTTCCATTTGTATGTGCATCTGAATCCAGAGGTAAAGTGACCACTATCAAATGACCATGAGTTTTACTTTATGTAGTGACTGACCTAACTGTGGCGCTAATAGAATATTCCACTGCACACAAGAGTAACTGACCAGTTTTAACCTCAGTGGTGCTGAAATACTCCTGCTCTGAAATTCTAATAAATATATGTGGCGTATGGATATATTGTATCTGTGCTTTGGATGTGCACTGTCATATTATCTGTGAAGGGAGGAACGATGATGGGTGTAAGAGAATGCTTTCAGACAGCAGGAGGGAGGAGACATGCAGAAACTCAGGAATTGTTGAAGAAATTTTACATTCACATAGTAAGGTACTGTAGTAACAGACTCAGACATACATTGAAGTGGCTGTATGGAACCGAAAACCCCAGGTTCCTCTCACTTCAGAGAACAGACAGACTCAGAGAGTTCACTAAACCTACTTTGGGAAACAGGTCCCAGATTTCCTCTCTTAGGGATTCCATTGAGTTTCATTCATAATACACCACTATCTCAAGGCACTTTTCAAATTAAGGTTGAGGTCAAAAATAATATATGGTGGAGAAACCAAAGAAATAATAACAAAATTCAAACTTCAGAGTGAATGGATGACGACAGCATAGAGGAAAGAAGATAGAACCAGGCTTCAGGTAGACATAGCCACCTGTCAGGAGGATTTGCGGCCGTTGGAGTGAAATGAAAAAGAAAAGTTTTGAGTAAAAGTAATAAATAACACAGAGAGTGATAAGAATCAAACACCAGACACCTTTGAACACAGAACCAGTCACATTACAGAGTTTAAGAGCACTGTTATACTGGGAATACACACACACACACACACACACACACAGCCATACGCACTGAGGCGCTTCAGTCACACTGCTGAGTGATGTTATGTTAAAAGCTCATTTTAAACTGTCACACATAGAAAAAATATTCAATATTCCAGTAAATTCTGCTGCTAAATATGGTGTAAAAAAAACAAACTTACAGATCGTCCACCAGCCAGCAGTTCTGTATAAAGTCCTTTTACCGTAGCCCACCGTCATATCCTTTTAAGTAGGTCTGTCAGATGGATAACACAACTCATCCACCACATTTCATGGTGACAATTGTAGCTTTTTGTTTTGTTTACGTTCAAAGCAAATATTCTAAACTGGCGTGAGGTGTACCACATAGATTAATTGAGGAAGCATCTTAAATCACATCCAAAGTAACATCACAAAACAAGGATGGATACCCTGTTTAACAGTTTTTTTTTCATTTCTTTGACATTTTTAAGCAAAAAACAAAAAAACAAACGCAAAAATACTTTTCCTGGTAACTAATTACTTTGCTGGTGGAGTAACGCAGTTAGTAACGTAATTACTTTTTGGGGGAAGTATCTAGTACTTGTCATTAATTACTTTTTCAGAGTAACTTACCCAAGTGCTAACCACTGCACCACCCATGTGAGATTTTAAGATACATAAATAAGTTTGACCTGAGAGCAAGGCCAGACATGTTCCTGGATACATGGAGAACAACATGAAGCTGAAAAACAAGGATCATCTTCGGTCAGTGTACAGTTATAGTCACCCATTTTGTGTGTGTGTGTGTGTGTGTGTGTGTTCCCATTTGTCATTATTATAATGGACTTCAGTTGTTGTAGCTGAGTGAGCCCTATGTGATTGAAATTATAATAGTTAATATACTATTTAGAATAGAACTGATTTATTTTTCATATGCACAGACAACCAAACAGTTACATTGTACAATAGGCCTGTGTATGTTAAGGTGACCAAATGTCTTCTTTTGCCGAGACATGTCCTCTTTTTACATCCTGTCCAATGTTTCCAAATAATTGAAAAATATGCTTTCACTCTTTGTACAATCAGAAAAGTTCCAAATCCTGTTGGAAGATGAGACTTGACACTTTCCAGTGACAACAAAAGGCACTGACCCAGACCAGCCTGCTGATGTGTGGGTCAACAGACCTGTTCATAGGCGTGCTCTAGCAGGAGTGTCAATCAGCTTGCAGGAGTATGGTGTTTCATTTGTGTCAATAAGTTCAAAGACGACCTTTAATAGTCCAAGCACTCGCTCGTCATCTGAACCCGCTTTATCCTCACTATTGTCACGGGGGTCACTGGGGGCCTAATCCAGCTACAATGGGTGAAGGCGGGGTACACCCTGTCTGAGTCTCTAGTTCATCTCAGGGCTGAACATATATAGACAAACAATCACTCTCGCATCTATGGATAATTTAGATTAAGCAATTAACCTATCAGTGCATGTGTTTGGATGGTGGGAGGAAACTGGAGTACCTGGAGAAAACCCACGCAGACACAGAAAGGTCTGGTGTGGGAATCGAACCAGGGTCCTTCTGTCTTTGAGGCACGAGTGCTAACCACCGTCCACTTTTAAAAGTGCAAGCAAAAAGTTATAAATTCAAAATACCAAATAAAATGCAACGAACTGGCGACTCGTACAGGGTGTACCCCGCCTTTGCCTATTGCAGCTGGAATAGGCCCTCAGTGACCCCTGTGACCCCAGGGAGGATAAAACTGGTTCAGAAGATGAGAGTGAGTGATGATGTGGTCTTAAACATTTGATCCACTGATGAGCAGCATATTTCAGTTGCATTGTTACTTACTCATCCTGTTCTCATTTCTTTTTCTGTATTTTGAAACCGTACACTGTAGATTTTGCAGTGTTAATTTGGAGACAATGGGACCAAATACACTCTAGAAGAAGTTAAATAAACTCTCTAAGTGTTGATTTAACACTGCAAAATTTACTGTGTACTTAAAACCTTCTTGAGTTCCACCTGTGCAAAATGTATATTCATACACTTTTTCATCTGGTCTTAAAATTTAGATCAGATGTGTATTCTAGATTTCACAGTGATGCAATAAAGAGAAGCTAATAGTGTGGAAATATAATATATCTTTCTGACTTCTCTTTTCAATCCATACAATACTTATTTAGGAGCTGTTCTTGTCCCAATAAATAACAAGTGGAGTAGTTTGTGTCTCATTTGAGGCACTGGTATGTTTCCTGATTTTGGAAATATTATGGGGAGAAAAAGAAGGTTTTCATTAATGTGTATTACAGACATCATAGTTAGTAATGGAGTAACACAACAGAATATTGTCCCTTATATTCTTCAAACACATCATAATTCCTAACAGAAGGGTTTTTAACAGATTTGCATAGCATTAAGATTAACACATTGTGTTTAAAGTGTAATTTCAAGTAGGTGGTCACACCCACAATCCTGCTAAATAACTGTCTGCAAATACAGAGATAATACAGCTCTACAATTCTTTTTAGAAAGTATCAGCATCAGACATTAAATGTGCTAAATGTTACATACTTTAATAAGATGAATCAGAAAACAAAACTACTGGTTAGCTCATGTTTTTAATATATATGATGGTGTGTTATTCCACATATATGGTGGTTTAAATGCATGTATACAATGGATTTGTAAATATTCCACTAGAAATAACCTGTAAGGTGAATGGATCATAATGTGCAGACAGTGTTTGGAAGTAGATCTGAGATCAATATTCCTTTGGAGTAAAAACTAGCCTCTTGTTAATTCTAAGAATTTCATATTTTGACCCCAAACTCATCTCGGAAACTTGAGCCAACCAGCATTTAAGAGTTGAGTTTTCTGGTAACACTTTATTTGACGGGTGAGTTCATAACACATACATAGGAGCTTTCATAAACTGCACATAAAGCATTCATGACTGTTTCATGAGACTTTCATACCAAACCTTTCATGAATGTGGAAGACAGAATGATGACAAATTGTAAAAATAAAATTCCAACAAACGCAAAGCACTGCGGCATGGGCCATTATTTGACAGCCTGTTGCTGGAGTGGGTGGGAATAGAAAGGTGTGGGCATGGGAGCGGGACATGTTTTCTGGAGTCCAGCAAAAAAAAAAGGGAAATGTGCCAAATGTTTTTTTTTTGTTTTTTTTTTTTAATCTGGGGAAAATATGTGGTAGGTAAATGGTAGATGCTAGATTGGAACGGCCGGACACATGGGCGGTCCTCAGGACATTCTCCTCAGGATGTTCAATGCAACTTCAACACTGAGATGGTTTACAGAGGACCGTAACATTGTAAATCTTACACTTTACAAGGAAGCAGTGATTTCTCGATTGTTGGACTTTTATTTTGAAAATGTGTCGTCGTTCTGTCTTCCACATTCATAAAGGTTTGTTATGAATGTCTCATGAAACAGTCATGAATGCCTTATGTACAGTTTATGAAAGCTGCTATGAATGTGTTATGAACTCATCCATCAAGTAAAGTGTTTTCTTTATCAGTAACACACATGGTAAAATTTCATTGGTTTTATTCCAGAAGCATTTTACCTGCAGATTATAGGTGCTCAATCCTGGTCCTCGAGAGCTACTATCCTGCATGTTTTAGATGTATCCCTCTTCTCACACCCCTGACGGTCATTATCAGTCTTTTGCAGAGCTTGATGAGACGTTTATCATTTGAATCAGTTGTGTTGGAAATGGAATACATTTAAAACATGCAGGATAGTAGCTCTCAAGGACCAGAATTGAGCACACCTGCTATAGACCATGAGATGCTCTAATGAGATGCTCTGACTGTCTCCATGGGAAACACATGACCCTTTGTATTATTATTCTGAAGTTTTTCTTGTTGGTTCTCGTCATGCTGGCCTTAATACCTGAAGTTGTGTGAATCTCATGGTTAAAACTACATTGAGGTTAATAATAAGATTCCATGAATGTGGCACATATCTGACAATCTGTGTCTTTCAGGGATGTTATGTAATCATATCTGATGGATTGTCATGAAAAAGGGGCGGAGCATGGAAGCGGTCTTCATCATTACTAATGTATGGTAGTTAGGCAGTTAGATGACAAACAGAAACAGTGACATCAACTGACAATAATGACAAAAGATCCAGATTTTTTGGAGTTTTTATGTTTTAATGATAATATGAATGAGATAAATAATGGATTGGGGATGTTCTAGTTTGTGTCATGCAAGGTTTTCCAGCAGTCTGGACAGTCTGATTTGAATGAAAACACAGAAATAAGTGAATCAAGTATAACAGACTGCACTAACAGAGTCTGATTGAATCTGTCAAGTGTATATATAGAAGGTCAGTTGTTACATCAGTGGCTGTTACTTTTCACATATGCATTATCTTTATTTTACACAGAGTATATTAATCATGAATCATCTCCACAGGTGGTATGTTAATATAGAACCTTGACATTTTGCAACATTCTTGTCATTGTCATTATTTGAATAGAAGTACACTTTATCACACACTGTAAAAAACTATGTATCAATGTCAACTGTATCCCATTACATTATAATTCTTCAAATATCTGACACACACATACACACACACGCACCGATTAACCAACATGCTGTGGAAAGTGCCACAAGTTTGACCCAAACTTTGTGTTAAAATAGCAGAATATATATATATATATATATATATATATATATATATATATATATATATATATATATATATATATATATATATATATATATATATATATATATATATATATATATATATTTATTTATTTATTTATTTGTATATATTTTTTCATCATGCACTGGTAAATCTCTGTTGCATTACTTGAAAGTGTTTATCTTAAATACTTTCCAAACTGAACAGTTCAGTTTATTTTTGAGTTTCTTTCTGATTTTCTTCCTGGTGTGACTGTGAACATGTAACACAACAGCCGCAGTTTACTCAAAGATCCCCTGGCAGTTAAAAAGAGTGGCCAATTATGCAGATTTTACTTTCACAAATCAACAGGAGAGGTCCACTTTAATGTTTTCCCCCTGCATTTGTTTCCTCCATTGCTTCCTTTCTGCATGCTTATTAATTGTGTCAGAAATGCTGCAAGTCTCCCACTCAGTTGATACCATAACACAGCTTTAAATAAATAGTAAACTGGCCAATTATCATTCGTAAAATCCCTCCTGCTGAACTTGGATCTTACAAAGCTAGAATCACACAAGCAAAAGCAAAGTTGTGACTCCAGTTAGGTCCAACGTTTGGGTTGTGTTCTATACAAAATGATTAAGTAAATGATTTGTGTCGCTTTCATATTATTTATATTCTGTCTCTCTTGCCAGTCTCTTGATCCTTCCCTCTTTTCGCACCAAATTTATTTTACAACAAGGCAGTTCTGTTGATCCTCCAAATTAAATAAGTGACAAATCACAGCAGCATATGAATGATGTGTTACTTCTCCTGCTGTGAGTGGAGGTAGTACAGCCTAGAGATAAAATCCCATGACAGGGATTTAGATGTGCCCGCCCAGCTTGGGCACCTACAGTCATAAAAATACTGACCTGATCCTGCTGGAACACCAACACAACTTTAAAGATTAGCAAGACATAACCAAGTCAATACGATTGCATTTCAAAGGATAAATGTTTTATAAAGGGAGTTTTGAAAGAAGAGATGACATTAATATTTGCATGTGTGCCATTGTCAGAAAATGCAGAGCTTATTTTCATAGTAGGAGTTTTTACAACACCAATATCAGCCTGGAATAACGATTTTATTTTGCAGTAGGGACGTAAAGTTGTGGGTTTAGAGAGAAATATATCATATAGGCTGTGCAACTTGTTACTCACCAAGATGATGAACTGATAGTATAGATGTGCAGTCCAGAAAAAAAAAACAATTTAAGGTGAAAAAGGGGGCAACATATATCTATATACTCTATTAAACAAAACAAAATTACCAGATTAATCCATCAAGACCCAATGCTACTTCTGTGGCAGTTCCCAATTATAGTTTCTCTATCTTTAACCTTTCTTTAGTGATTTAACACCATTTATTAAAATTTGCTGCTCTCCATTTTTAAGGGAAAATCATGTATTTTCCTGCATTTAATTTACTGATTATGTACATGTTCATAAAACCTCAGAGTAAATTCAAAGTTTAATAGTAGTAGTAATTTAGAACAAGATATATACATAGTTTGGATTTCTATATTAAACACAGGCAAAAAGGTATCAGCTCAAGCAACAGTTTATTTATTCATTATTTTCCTGATACCTGTCCTGTCACTGGAGTCTATCCCAGATACTTATGGGTTCACCCTGGACATGTTGCTAGTTTATCACATATCTATGTAATTCAGCAAATCTCTGTCTGTAGTGTTCCTGTTAGTCTATGGAACACCAAACACCTGCACAACTCCACCAAATGATCCAAAATTTGGAGGGTGAATTTCCACTAATATAGTGGATTGAAGTTTCACGTCATTACGACATACAATAACAAAGATATTCAACTAATTTCATTGCTCTTTCTAACTTTGCCGCTCTGAGCATAGCCTAAGTCCCGCCCCTTGATTTGTCTACAGCACCCCCCCCCCCCCCAACACGATTCTTGTCATCATTTTTCGCTCACACACAGAAAGCGAGCAAGAGATTTGGTTACCGAAAGTCAGTGTAGGTATGGAACCAGGGCAAACATTAATGGTAGTAACCAGACCGAAATCTAACGTGAGCTGTTGTTTAACTATGCCCTCTCTCCACTGTTAAAGGGAAGCACGCACACGGTGCGTAGACAACAACATGCCAAAGGCGAAACGTGTAGTTACAGTTCACAGGACATTCCAGATGCTTCCATATGCTACAGGTGCTCAATACATATACATGTAAAGGCTGAAATATGACTGATTTAATGAAGCACTTGGTGACACACAGGCTGTGTCCGAAACCACTCACCCGTTCCATACTCCCTACTCCCTACATAGGGAACTACATGTAGTGCCCTACATAGTTCCCTTCATAGGGCACTCAATTGAAAACATTTCGGACACTACTACGGCACTGTTTAAATGCGTTGAAAAGACTCCCTGACCAACACATTTCCCACGCATGGCTCCCTCGTATGGCAGAGGTGAGGTACTGTGTTCACCTTTCACCTTGGTGGGCAGGGCTGAACCTGCTCCCTGACCACGCCCAGTTTACCTGCTGGGAAACCCTGTGGCTCTGAAACAGGGGCGCAAGGCTATAAATTTGAGCTCTGCACCCATGTGCATTCTTTTGCTGCATCTCCACATGATGGCCAATTTGAGTGTGCGTCTTCAAGTTAACGTGAGTTCGTAGTTTCTTTTCATGCTTCCTGATTTATCTGTTTGAATGTTTTTGTTCTGATTAATTATGAAGACCATTTTGCTATTTGATGTCCATGTTTCCTTTGTTTGGCCATGCCATGTGGTGAATTGTTTGTTTGAATTTAATTAACTTGACTTGAATTGCATGTATTAGTCTTGTATTTTGTGATATTGAGAACTGGCTTTCTGTCTAGTAGTACATTCCAGTTGAGAGTTAATTGATAGTAATGATTTAGCAGAACTTATTGTTTTAATCATTTATGATTCTGGTTTATTTGACACTCAACTAATGTTATATCCTTTGTTCTTTTTATGTCCTTTATACAGCATACACTAACCTATACCAACATGAATGTAAGATACATAGTTTGACGGCAACAAATAAAGGCCTCTGGCATTGTATCAAACCCTGCTCTGTGTCCTCTCTCCATCCATCCATCTGTCTCCTGACCGAGACTCTGCCTGCCTACCACACACTCCCTCTACCTCCCACCACATTGCCCCTACAGTTCCTTCATGCGTCATCACCGTCGAAGAATTAAAACGTAACGGTATCGTCTCAAAATTTTTTAATACTTTTTAATGTTTTTTGTATGCAATAAAATCTGTGCAATAAAATAAAATATGAATAAACTTGGTTCAAGACTGTTTTACTGTTATTAACTGTTAAACAACTATTGTCTCACCTGTCAACCAACAGGCAGAGTTAATGTTTACCGATACTGAACAGCTGTAGCTCTGCCAGTATGAAGTCCGATATCAATCTGTCCATGTTTCTTTTAATCATACAACTCTCCGTAACATTTATCCGGTGGCAGAGTTTCTGAAGAAAATATTCAAATTTGAGGTGGATCAATGCTCCTTTTGTAATACTGTTGATAAAACACTGGATAATTTTTTTGGATGTACTGTATCTCAGTGTTTTTGGTCTAATATACATAATTGGATTTCACTAAAAATTAACGGTGTACCATCCTTTGAATTAAATCATATCATTTTTAGATGGATGATTTGGAATGTTCCTTATTAGGCATTAATATAATAATTCTGTAAGTATCGTATTCACTGTGTAAAATGCAGAAACTGTAAGCTCTCTTTCCCTGGTTTTATTAATGACTTCAAGATTTTTTTTCATGTCTCAAATAAGACATTGAACGGCTTTTATTATTTTAACCAAAGAACTTAATTTTGTATCTATGCTCTGTTTAATTTGAGGTGCCTAATGTAAACCTCATTTATACATTGTTCAATATTGTATTTTACTGTAGTTTAGTATTTGTTTTTTACAAAATCCTCAAGTTTATGTTTATATATTTTATTTTGTATTTAATTTTAAGTTGTATTCATTATCACTCATTGAGAGTCTGTATATTGTGATTTCAATAAAAAAAAAAATAATTTAATCTCCGTCCTTCAGTCATTTTTCGATTTGTGCAATTCATGATGGGATATAGTGCTTTGGTTAGTGACCATCGATGCACACTACATTTCGTGGTGGATTGTGGGATACATTGAGTGCACTATGTAGCGCTCATAAGTAGTTCACTACATATTCGGACACCCCTACAAAATGGCGTGGTCCCTACATAGGGCGCTATGTAGGGAGTAGTGAGTGGTTTCGGACACAGCCACAGTGTATACTAAAGCCTCTGTGAAGAGCTAAGTAGCCTAGCCCTGTGCTTATCACACTAGCCTAGCACTGTGCTAGGTAAGTCTTCAGACCAGCTACTGTGCAGATACTGGACCATGACCATGTATGTGAATTCCTCAACTAGTGGCTTAATTAAAGTTTCAAAGTAATTGTGATGGTTAACTGGCTTTTTGGGGGAGCATGGAAGCCCTACGCTTACTCCCTAGTGCCTCTAAGGCTGAATATGCCATTTGCAACTCCTCTGTATCATCCCTGGAGCCGAGCTCTTCTCTTGGTCAGCCAAGATCTTGTCTCTCACGGGAAACGTTAACAGTTTGCAACACTACCACATAAACACACCATCAGCCAGGTACTGCTGGGTCGCTGTAAACACATGCCTTCATTTCACAGGCATTTACAATGACAGAGCTGGAACAGATACATACATTGTACTCTGTTTTCAGTGGATTTGTGCTCTTGATGATGTTATTGGTTGTAACATTGTTTACTCGTCTATGAACGATGCTTGTATGCCTGTTGGCTAGCAGCCATGTTAACATATTCACTAGTAATCATGGTTGTTTGTGTAACATAGGTGTATGTATGTTTTGTTTACTAGATCAGTCTTTGTCTGGCTCAGGAGTGTGTCTTTATTATTACACACACATAATTTTATCAATCAAATCTCGTTTTGGTCAGATGTTTGTAGTTCAATATACGACCGGCTTAATAATTAGCCTTAATGTTGGATCTACATCATTAAAGACTCTGCCCACCCGGGTAACAACCTGTTCTCCCTCCTCCCCTCCGGGAGGCGCTACAGAGCCCTGCGCACCAAAACCACCAGACTTAAAAACAGTTTTTACCCCACTGCCATAACTTTAATTAACAGCTGACACAGTCTTGCACGGCCATACATTCAAGCCCTACAGTCAAACTGATTGCACTACCTCGTGTACTTTGCACCACCCTCTTTGTAAAATATTATTTATTACCTTTATTTTTATTTTATTTTTATTTTTTTTGTACATACTATTTCATATTTTTATATTACTATACTATTCTGAGAGTGACACCACCTGCCGGAATAGAATTCCATGTATATGCAAATGTATCTGGCGAATAAAAACGATTCTGATTCTGATTCTGATTCTGATTAGCTGGTGTTGTAAGATACTTGTCTATTGTACAGTAAATTTTAGCCAGTATGATAACATGCTAATCGCTAATGGAGCTGGGACACAGTGAAAGGCGGGGGCTGTTGTTGTTTATTAGCCTCTTAGCTCTTCAGGTGTGCAGCTAGAATGGATAAGTAGATTATTGTATTGATCTCCAAATAGGCAAATTGAAATTGCAGGGAATCACAAAACATCATAACTTTGGACTCTGCTCCCTTGAAACATCAGTGGGGCAGTCCAATAGCAATTTGCACAACAACAGGAACAAAAGAGTTCCTAAGGTGTCCAGTATAATCACCATGGACATCACCATTTGCTCATGAACTAAGTAATGTTAGCAGCATGGTGCTAATGGCTGCAGACTGAGCCTCAGGCCAACAGGTGGCTCATAAAGTTTGCACCTAACATTAGCAGTGCAGTAGCAGCATCTACAGACTGAGCTTCATATCCCTGTCCTTACGTTCCCCTCTGGCCACCCAAGCAGAGACCAGCAGTCTGAGGCTTCATCTGCAACCACTGGTAATGAGCAGTTAACATTAGCCGCAGAGCTAAAGAGCAGCTCCAGTTCCACGACCTGCTCCACGAACTTGAAAAAACCAGTGATAGATTTGATAATTATATTTTGCATTCTTGTTGCTGCCTTCATTCAAAACAAGTGCACATTGGAGAGGAGGATTAACAAGGGGGATGTAGTCCAAAATGTATGAGGAGCTACACCAAGAAAAATGCTACAAAAACAGGAAAGAAGAACCAAAACAGCAAAATGTTGTCTAGTTCCTCTTTAAAATGACCAGAAATGTGTGCTAAATTCAGAATAAAATGTGCTATATGTAGTATTTTTACTTTTATATATTTAAAAAATGACCTACAATTATTACTACATTTAAAATAATGAGCTGTAAAGTCCTATGCCAGTGCATTGGACTATAGAGACACAAATATTATATTCACCCTGATACAAAATCAGATTTATATGACCACGAGAGGGAGTAGTGAGTCATGCCATGAGGCCTTAGACCAAAGCATCGGAATGTAATGATATATGATGAGAACAATTAAGAAACTGTTTTTAGAATCAAAGAAAGTGAGAAAAGTGCTAGGAGATCAAACTGTCGGACACAGTTCTAAATTAAAATACTGGAGTTTGATGCTGAAATTGCATTAGTTTTTCTACAAGGGTGTTTGATTGTGGGTCTATGAAGGTATACATTTATTATGTTTGTGCTTGTGACTTTGAGTCTGAACAAGAAAACTTGATGATGCCACGATACAGATGTGTGGAAATTATGAGATTTATACTGTATTCAGTCAATGATACAATCTGGATAAATAACATTGATTTGTGTGTTCAAAAGTTTGTTCTGGTACATGAATTCACCCTGCTTGAGAATTTGGAATTTCAGAACAACATAGAACGCTTTTAACCCATAAAGACCCAAAGAACAACTAGTGACTAAATTATCTACTGATCTAAAATGTTTAATAACTGTTGAAATATTAATCCTATCAGTACTTGTACATAATTCTGACATAAATCCAGGTAATGAGTGGAATGCAGAATTCAGAGATGGAAGTAGGATTACAGTGAACCTATTCATAATAACAATATTAATAAAATGCAGTTCTTGTCTTCCATGGGTTTTTTGTAATTTCCTTTTAGCAATTAAAGTAATTATATTACACTGGCTGTTACACAACACCACATTATTAAACAAATGCATGGCAACAGCTCAGAAAAGTACCAGAACAGGTTTGTATTATTTTGTCAGCAAACTTTTTAGATGTCATCTTATTATACCTAATAAACACTAATAATCAATGTTAAACAAAGAAATGCACCGATAGATTAATTGGTTAATGTAGATTCCCCACATGTGTGAATGTGAAAGTGATTATTTGTCTATACTAGGCCATTAATTACTTCAGTTGTTTTTTCAAGACGACTTAAAGTCAAAGTCGAGTTAACGGGTCGTCATCACATTGTCAGGGGAGGAACAACACAGACACACGGCAAAAAAAAAAAAAAAACTAACAAAAAACACGAACACATGTCGAGCAATGAGCAACTTGTATTAAAGTTCACTGCAACGTAACAATGTCCACTGACAAGACATAAGCATCAACACTTTAACCCCAACGAAACAAAGGCTAATGTTAATCGAGAGTTTTCTGTTAAATTTAACTGCACAACAGTAAGGTGAATATATGTCTGCATTTTGTTTGGATCCACAGCTCTAAAACCTGACTATCCAGATGTCTGACATGTGTCCTCCCTTTTTATATTAAAAGCAAAAAGTTTAAGTCAGTGGCCGCCAAGACACACAACACACTGTCCACATGATGTTTGGGGGGAAAAAAAGAGCATGTTGTCTGCCTCACACTCAGGTTAGCTCTTCAGATGGCTGTGATGGTTATTTACACACATGCGATGTGTGTGTGTGTGTGTGTGTGTGTGTCAGTCACTCTCTTTTTTTTTATCAGACAACCACAACTGTGTTACCTGCAGCAGCCATGTCTTGTTTAGGTCTGGTCTGTTTATGCGCTGGGAGAGAGAGAGGGAGGGAAAGAAAGAATAACATGCGACTTGTCGACTCCTCCAAATTTAAATCGACTTAGGCTTAGAGTCGACATGTCTGTTAATGCCCTAGTCTATACCAGTGCAGAGTCTGTAGAAAATGTGACATTGTTTGCCACTAATGTGTTGTGGAAGTAGGTGAAATGATTTGAAAGGAGCAGAAAGACTATATAATAATTAGTTGGGGCACCCCCCCCCCCAAACACACACACACCCTTCCCCATTAAACTATTATCACCATCATTATTATGAACCTATTATTAAGGTGAAAATGTTATCTACTTCCTCTTTAAAATCTGTTTATTGTTGCTGTATGATTATGTCCAGTGTTATGTTGCAATATTCTACAGGTTAAGAATGATTTTATTTTCAGTTGAACAGGGAAAAAGGTAGAAATAAATGGCCTGACCTTATAGTCGACCAGAGACCAGGATGAAGTCGGCTTGAGACAGAGACGAATGACCATTTTCTCCTTCGCAAAGGTATCAACATCAGTTCTTTTGAGTGAATGAATTTGCCGTTGCTTTGCTGTGCTTTCTTGATTTACTGGCAGTGACTGTTGGATTTCCAAATAATTCCTCAAATGAAAACAAATATGATAGTGGTGGAGTCTTCAAGTTTTTCACTAAAGTAAAAAAAGACACACAACATAACCTGCACCTTCTGTCCTGACAGTGTATCATATATGTATTTACACTTTTTTGGCTTATTTATGCAGTCATTACATAATAGCAATTTAGTAAACATCTTAAAAAATGCAGTAGTTCAACCAGCATGAAGCAATAACGTCCTTAACATAAAGGTTGTGTTATTTCCTATATTATACATCTGCAATAAGATAAAATATAACAGTTTAAGTAACAATAAATAAAACAATCCTGATTTAACACAAACTACAACCAGATTTTGAAAGACCTGTTTTTACCAGAAAATAGTATGTGAAGCAGCCAGCATTAGTCTGACATTGATGACTATATAGAAATAGGTGAAGTTGAAGAGGTGTGATAATATTAATCACATTACAGACACAGTACAAAAAAATATATATATTTTTCATTTCATTTCTATTCTTTTTTTATTTTTAAACAAACCACTACAGATTCAATTTGCTGACAGACCGTAAACACCTATTGTTATTATTTTTCTGAATGACAACCTATTCTCCACCTGTCAAGATATCAGGCAATGGTAAGGGGCACATTCACGTACATGTGTACACACACACACACAAACTCAGAAGTACACACATTCTCCCAGGTAAAGGTTATGGACTAGAAGAATGTTCTCATTAGTTCTCTGTACAACACTATCAGTATACTCCCTCCTTTGGGAAAGCATAGTTGGTCTGTGTGTGTGTGCGCGTGTGCACACATATATAAGGATAATGAGCTGATAGTGCTCTCAAAGTGTGAGTTTGTGTGCTGAAAGCCAAGGTGGTAACTAACACTCCGACAACAGTCTCCATCACCTTAAACCCCCTGGTGTTGGGAGCAGCAGATACAGCACAATTACATTTATTAGCTTCTCTAAGCTGTCACTCATGCTATCATAATAACATGTTGCGTTTGACTTAATGCCAAAAAGCACTGACAGAAAGGGTGGATGAAATTTCACCAGAAACATGTGCAGAAATAGAGAAATGTATTTTGTAAGCAAAATTTAAATTGTAAGAAAATGTCTATTGTGGATTTATTTCTTTATTTATTGGAACATCAGAAGTTGCAGTGAGGTTTTGCTCAAAGTTAATGACTTCCACCATCTGGAAAACACCATATTTTCATGTTTCCATGTTCTTATTATTCCATTTTTTTATGCATCAAATGAAAGCTGTGCAGTGCCAAGTGTCCAGGAAATGTTCTGACTCTCCTAGTAAAGATGTTACTCCACTATACTCTGCAAAAATATGTTCAGATTAAATGCAGTATTTTCTGCCAGTGACTAGGAAGTGCACTGACTTTTACGAGTTATGTGTTGTTTCTCCTATGTTGTGAAATACATTATGAGAGACTCGCCTACACATCCTACACATATGAAAATTGCCCTTCTGCTTTGTGTCAGAGAAAAGGAGAGTAGAGCATGTAAGAGTAAATTCTGCCAGATTTAATACATTCAGCACCCTAGGCCAAGATTAAACCAAGCTGCAGTGAAATGGGAAGTGACAAATAGTGTCTGTAGTGAAGAGTAGCCTATTGTGTATCAGCTGTATATTGTGGGGGTGTTTGTGCTGCCTCTCCTTTGTACTGTACAGTGACACTTGCCGTTTTGTGTGTGCAGTGTTGTATCACTCTATGCCATCTTTGTCTGTTTATGTACTGTATGTAGAGAGCAGTTCCTTCCCAGAAGGGTTAGAGATAAAGAGACCAAGTAAAACAGAGAAAGAAAAATGAAAGGTTTCGACATTGCAGATTTACATCAAGCTTTTTAATTCCTTTCAGTCGCAAGAGTTTATAGAAATCCTAGGAGGCCATTCACAGCAAGGAGCAAAACAAAAGGTAGACACGGCTGTGGCTTTGTGTAGATAGAGGCAAGTCTAGTCTAGTGGTAGTCGTGTACCACCTCAAAAACTGAATTAGTCACTGTATTTTCACATTTCATTCCATAAAAAAAAGAAAAAATGCCAGCTGTGGTGTTGCATCTGCCAGGCCACCAAGCATATTTTCTGATGGAGTAGCTGAGTGGTGATCAGGCCTGAGGGACCGAGGGGCAGTTCCAGGACATTTGTTCTGTCATTGAGCCCTCCTGAGGTCATATGGGCTATTTATACTATTTTGGTATTGTGTCAAAATACATCACAGTATTTTTGGGGGGGGGAAATGACAGTCTGGCAATAGAGCAACCTGCAAAAAGCAATGTTACAGAGTGGAAAATGCAAGCTGCAGCTTTCTCCTATTTGTCCTAATAATAGACTGCATGCAAATATCGATATTGTCACAACCTTTCCCACAGATCCACTCCAGCTTCACCTGGCTCACACCACGGAGCTGCAAGTCGTTGCTTATCTGCAACTATTTAAGCATGCAGTTTGGGGACCATGACGTTATCCGCCCTGGTGATATCTATGAGCATTACTTCTTGTATTGGTTATTTGGTTTTTGACGTGGTTTGGCTTTTTGGTTCGTGGTATCTATCTCTGTCCTGTTTTGCACTCTCCCCATTTTCTGGATTTTACTTTGTTCCCGTTTGACCCCGCTCCATGCCTCTTCAGACCTCAGACCCTTGATATGACCTCCTGCTTCCCTGTGGTAACATGTTTTGGATCTCCCTCTCCCTCTATCTGATTGCTGCCTGTTTGGTTTTTGACCTGTTTTGCCTGACCCCCATCTCTGCTTTCCGTGTCCCAGTTGCTATTTGCTACAGAGAAGTCCATATACAGATGTACCATACAGAGGAGCAGACAGCGTTATTCACATTTATTAATAAAGACTGGAAAGTTGTGTATCTGTGTGTGAGTCTTGCATTTGGGTCCAGTCTGTTTCTGGTGTTATCACAGTTTAAATGACTTCAAATTAAGTGCAAATGAAAGTCATGACCAAGGGATACCTCACATCATGTCTGTTTAAGGATTGGGGGCACTCAGAGAAATGCCTCTAGTCATTGTTTCCAATGGCTAGTTTTGCCTAGTTTTGGATGAACCTAGCAGATTATGTTGGTTGACAATGCTACTTCTGAAGCAAACTCAAGGTTTCTTGTAATTGAGTGAACTGCATGTATAGTTTGTGATGAAACATGGATGATGGAGCACTGTTTCAAGATACCACAAGATGACAGATCATGTGCTGCAGAGACACTGATTCTTGACAGCGACCTGTCATTACAGCTATCAGTCACCCATTTATATATCTCCTCTCTCTGAAAACAGTTTTATTTTCTAAAGCCTGCAAACTAAAACAAAATGAGGTACAGAAGTCCAGTTTCCGCTTGTACCAATTTAGCTGCAAGGTTATTGAATTTTTGTCAGTAGCACCAAAACAAATTGTTTGCTGAATCTTTGAATTGATGGAAAGTTTACTATCTAATCTCGGGAGGCCTGATAATGGCATTCATTTCAGTATTTTTTTTTGCCCAAACACAAGATTCACTTGAAGAAACACACGTTGGCTACCTTGACATTCATGTCAATAAAAGTCTCCCACTTCTTACAAAGTTCTTTTTATGTATTTTGATTCAAAACCTGCAATTCCTTTTACAGGATAAAAAAAAGTGGAAAAACTACTGAAAGGATACTGCTTGACCAAGAGTTCAACTAACAATACAGAAAAATAGGGAATTTACCATCGCCTTGCAGAATGGCCTCCCTGAGTGATTCATGGTTCTTTCACTATGTTTGGTTGAGTTTCAATGTATAAAATACCTGCTAAAAGTTACCCGTCTCTTTTTGTGTTCATTAATTTGTTCCCGCGCCAGAAAGTGACATATTAAAGTGAAGAAAATATAAGCCAAGATTAACAGGGAATCATTCACATTCAGATTCACAACCACACTTGATAAATGTAGCTTCTTGCTATCATGAATGTGGGAATGGGGAAAATATAAAACATGATGAGAAGATTGCTTGACTTTTGTTTACATAATATAGAAAAATCCCAGCAAAACTTGGCTCGCACTTGACCTTCAAAACCCATTAGGATCCAACCTGTTTCACACCGCAGGAATAGTTCCTCCTGTAAGCAAAGAAAACCAATGGTATTCTTGGAGCTTTATCCTCTGGGGGGCATATTTTTTGCCACAAGATCGATTTCTCCTTCCCTTTACCTTTATCAATCTGTCTCTCCCACCCTTTGCACCCCCTCCCTCCTTCCATCCATCTCTCTCTCCCATTTATTCTCCCTTCTCTCCATCCGTCTCCCTCTGTCTCTTTTACAACCATTTATCTCCCCTTTCTCTCTTCAATCTATCTCTCTCACTGTGCACCTCCATATCTCTGTCTCTCGGTGTGTATTAAGATGCCTCATTTGGATCCATTCTCAGCTCCCAGTGCTGCAGCTCTACGTGGGGGAAAAAAAAAACCTACACTAGAACTAGAGAGCATCTCATCAGCTTTGTGGAAATCAATCTGTCTGTATTTTCCATCCTCTGTTTGCTTCAGCAAAGAGATTAACAGATTAACTTTCCCTTCACCATGAAGAGTGTCTGTTTGTCATGTTAAATGGAGACAAGAGGTAAAGGGAAAAGAAGGTTTCCGGTGATTAAAGTGGAGGAACCCAGACATGATCCTGTATCAAGGTTTTAGAAATCTTCCATGTTTTCCCTCTTATTCTAGAGCAGCTTGATTTCAATCTACACAAGCAGCAGAAACTAACTATTTCAGGAATGCGGTTTCAAATACTTTAATTATTCCACTGCATTTCGGTTGGATTGTATGCCTTGTTTTGTTTTTCTTTTATCTCTGCTTCATTTTAACCAATGTCATTTATTGATTTGCATCTGACATTGATTTACATATAACAGATTGGTGCAATTTTGTGTTTTTACATGACAGTCTCAGTGTTGTTAGACAAAGTTAGAAAAAAAAAAAAATCAGGGTGAATGTGCTAACTTAAGGATATCAGGATTGATTTTAAAGTGATTTTATTGGTTGTCTTAATGGTTGTGGCCCTGTTTATTTATTGGATCTCCTTTTAACATATGAGCCCTCTGGAACCCTCAGGTCCTTGGGTAGTAAGCTTCTAATTGTCCCTAGAGTTCACACTAAAACACATGGTGTGGCCTCATTCACCTTTTATGTCCCCAGACTATGGAACAGTCGACCTGAGGATCTGAGGTCCGCTGCAAGTGTTCATTATTTTAAGGGTAAACTGAAAACCTACCTTTTTAACTTGGCTTTTAGTTAAATTTTACTCTTAACATTATTTCATTCTGCTATTTTATGTAATTACTATTATTCATACATTTATTAATTTTTTTTAACTCTGTAAATCTTTTAACTTGTTCCTCCAATTGCAGAATAATGGGGGGGTGGGTCTAATGTAAAGCACTTTGTGCTACATGCACCATGTATGAAAAGTGCTATATGAAGTTTGATTGATTGAAGTGTCAGTTTTATTTTCTTGTGTGTGTTAAAAAAATAGTTTTGTTGTTAGAGTTATTATGAAGTGAATGATTCTGCCTTAAAAGTTTTAAGATATTTAAATTCCTTTCCGACAGGCATGGTCTGTCTCAACCTACCTGCTGAAAAGGAGTTTTAAATCAATTCTAGATTTGCTTGTAGTGTGCTCTAAGGGTCTATAGTGTTGTATCTTTGGAATGTCCTGCTGGATTTCACAGAATTTGGTACAAACATCCATTTGGACTCAAGGATGCACTGAAGAGATTTCAGTGGCCAAGTGTTGAGATATAAGTGACCTCTATGTTTGTCTGTTCTTATGAAAGGAATAACCAGCAAATACCTTCAAAACTCTCTTTGACTCAAAGATGAACTGTACAAATTTCCAGGGTCATCACCCTAACAACAAAGACACTAGTTGTAAAACATATCAATAATTGTAGGTTTCAGGTAATTGATAGAATTGTATTGAATGGATCTAGGGAAACTGGGGCCAACGTACACTAAGTCAAACATTATCCTGTTCGACAGTGTTTAGTTTTATTACAGGATACATTTACTGAAGCATTAGTTTTGTAGTTCCTATAAACCTTTTAGTTCCTTGAACCGAGGGTCACAGGGGTCATTAGGGACTTATCCCAGCCACAACAGGTGAAGGCGGGGTACACCCTGTATGAGTCTCCAGTTCATCTCAGGGCTGAACATATATGGAAAAACAATCACTCTCACATTCACACCTATGGACAATTTAGATTAACCAATTAACCTATCAGTGCATGTCCTTGGATGGAGGAAGGAAGCCGGAGTACCCAACAAGAACCCACACACAAACAGGGAGAACAGGCGAACCGTACACAGTAAGGCCCCACTGACTGATGTTGGAATCGAACCTAGGACCTTCTTGCTGTGAAGCATAAATGCTAACCACCGCACCACCCTTACTAAACCTGTCCCATGATCTTGCGAACCTAAGTCAGACCAACTGAACCAACCCCAGATCATAACACTGGCCCCACAAGCTTGTATTGTAGACACGAGAGGCAAGATGGGCAGTCACTTTGTTCACTTCACTTCTGACCCCAATCCTATCACGATGGAACACGATCGATCGGGACTCATCAGACCACATGACCTTTTTTCAGCGAACCACAGTCTGCACATGCTCTATAAACTAATGGTTGTTTAAGAAATGAGAAGCCACACAGTCAGGTAGATTTAGAGATGTTGCAACTCAAACATAATGTCACTGCAGTAATTATCCACTGTAAGGCTCTTAAATTCAGGTTGCCCAGACAAGTTGTAATCTAATGTTGATAAGGAGGGCCACTGGAGAGAAATGGGAACTCAAGTGTTATTATAAAAACAGTTACCTTATTTCATATGCCACCTTTATGAACAATATAACGCACTGTGCTTTATAAAGAGATAAAAGCAGGCACTGCAGATAAAATGAGTACAGATTAAGTAAAAACAATAAAATTCTGTAGGGAGAAAATACAAAAGTCATTTGGAAATTTGAACCACCGATGACTCACATAACATAACATAACTCATCTGACATAGAAAACATGGTGCAAATGCCAGATTTGATTGTTCACTTTCATACTGTTGTTAATAAAACAAAGTGGAATTATTCATGGCACTGAAAGAAATAACAGGAATTGATAAGTAATGTCAAATTTATATAACAAATTACATTGTTTATCTGAATATATATATATATATATATATATATATATATATATATATATATATATAAAACCAAAATTAATGTATGTCTAAATACAGATAGAATCATTTCAGTGTCACCATGTAATTGAGCTACTCTACCATATATGAGTACCAAGCAAAACTGTGGAGGTGGTCTGTAATTTGCAGGTCTATTTGTGTCTTCTTTATTCATTATTTGATCATTTGCTCACATTTTATGCGTATAGTTGTAGTCTGGATAATCACCTCATTTAATTCAGGACCTCTTTGCTCTGCTTTAACCTCACTGCAATGAAAAATTGAGCAGTGTTTGATGTTTTCCAGTTAAGCCAAATGACCATGCAATCATGTGAACCACATGGGGTAAAAGACATGTGATCAAATATTTCATCAGGGAATTTTCTCCCATTGAAGGATGAAAACATAGATGAGTGAGGGTCTGTTATGGTCTGTAGCACTTAATGATGTAATCTGTATTTCATACTGACATAAGAGTTTTTCCTCTTTTCATTTAATTCTTCTTTTTGGTTTTGTTTTAATCAATGTCTTATGTATATATATATATATATATATATATATATATATATATATATATATATATATATATATGTAGCCCACCTATACCCTGCGTATAAGGGCCCCTGAGTTCTTTCTAACTCAAACTATTAATTTTGTTAAAATTTCCAATTTATATACTAATCCCAGTTCCTTTACCTTACGAATTTATACACACACATCAGTTAAACATAAAAACCACCAATGATTTAAAATATATACAAAATTATAGTTTACTACCATTATCATCTAAACAATTTTAGGTGCCAAATAATCATAATGTCCACATTTCTATCCGAAATCATGAAAAAACAATAAGCAAGCTGATTTAGCATTACTTTAAACAAATGTGTAGCAAACAGTAATAGCATACAGTTGTACAGTGAATGCTAATTGCTAATACAACTTTTACCTTAGGGCAAATACACTTTGCGGGACGTTGTTACCTCACGAGTGATACCCTTCAGTGCTGTAAACAATATATTATGAGACTATTAGTGACTATTGGATTAAAAATCGGTAAATGTCTCCAAATTGTGACTTACCGGGAGAAACTGCGGTCGGTTACTCCCTCGTGTCGGCAAAGTTTCTAGTCAAGTTACTGCATTGTTTAGAGCACTTCCGGTTTACAAGCATGGACCAGGGAAACCCTGTACATAAGTACATCCTGTCTCCTTCAAAATAAAAGCTAAAACTAACGAAATATCTGTGATCTATTGTAATAATTTCTAAATTATGTTTGGGAATTCTCTTAAATGTTTTTTAACTTAAAATATTAATGGAACTATGACTTTAATAGTTTTATAGAATAAGTAACGTGTTTGTGCTTTTTAACATTTCTGAACATTTCTAAACACTTCTGATTAACTTAACTTATTTTTTAACCAGGTTACATATATATATATATATATACACATATATTAGGGCATTAACTAAAACGTCGACTTTCGTAGCACAAGTCGACTAAAATTGAGTCGGAGTTGACAAGTCGCATATTATTCTTTCTCGCCCTGCCTCTCGTGCTCGCACATTAACACAGATCAGACGTAAACAAGACTCCTGCAGGTAAGACAGTTGTGGTGGGCTAACAAAACACACATCACATGTGTGGAAATACTTCATTTTAGATGAAAAAAATGGCCTGTTAACCTGAGTGATACGAGCAGCATTTGCTAGCTAACCTGTGTGATAAGTAGCACTGCATTAAGACAACATGCTCTTTTTTCCACCAAACACATGATATGGACAGTGTTGTGTTCCTCTTGTTGACCTTAAACTTATTACACATAATATAAAAAGTGAGGATGTGTGACAGACATGTGGACAGTCCAGTTTTAGAGCCGTTTTTGTTTTGTTTTTTTAGCATGTGTCTGTTGTTTCTCCGCTGACAATATGATGATGTCATCACAACCGAGTCGACACAACTCGACTTTATTGACAGATAAGTCAACTTGAAAAAAACTTAAGTCGTTAATGCCCTAATATATAGCTAGTGTGTGTGAAATTTACAAAAAAAGCACTTAAAAATTTATTTGAAGACCATCTCAATAACATTTGCAGATTGTATTCTTATTCACAGAACTTTCTGCCAAATTCATCTCTTTTACAACAAAGCCTTGCTCTGGTTTTGAGTGATGAGAGTTTGCAGTTTGCTTCACTAAAAATGACAACTCTTGTCACATGTTAATGCTGTATGAAGAGGAACATTTATGGAATTCTGTCATTAATATACACTGGGGAACATTTAGATCATTCATTAATCTCGCCCAACATTGGTTGGCTGAGATTATTGTAATCACCTTGTGTGTGTGTGTGTGTGTGTGTGTGTGTCAGAGACATATCATGCTATAACTCAATGAATACATGAGATATCACCATGAAATTACATGGTCATATACATATAGCTAATGTGCATCAGATGCAATGATCCATTTGAGTAAAGGTCAAATGTCACAATTAACTAAAAGGCCAAAATCCCATTATTGGTTATAACTCAACAACAGAGGGTCACAGAGCTTTCAGATTGATACCAAACGATGTGGACTAAAGATTTCTACAATTTTCATAATTGCAACCAATTGTTTGTGAGATCTCTGGAGGTCAATGGTGACACGTCACAAAATGAACTTCTGTAACACTGCATGTGTCAAGCAGAGAAATATCATGCTATAATCAATACTGGATATATTATATTTCCTGAAACCTATTTACATATAACGGAATTATCAATATTGCAAAAGGTCAAGGTTACATTTAGCAGAAAGGTCAAAATCACATCATTGGCTCTCATTCAAGAACAGGCAGGGACGGGATTAGGCATTCTCTGAGTACTTCTTCATTATTTGAACCTACTTCATTTTCGCAAAGATTTCAAATTTCCAACCTTTATCTGGGAGCCTATCCCATCTACTTATGAGCAGGCTATACTCTGGACATGTCACCAGTTCATCGCAGGCTGACATGTCGAGACAAACAATAACTCATGTTCACCCCGATGAGTAATTTAGATTAACTTGTGAACCTATCAGCAGTGTTGGGAAAGTTCACCTTGATTAGGAACTAGTTCAAAGTTCAGTTCAAGTTACTCAATATGAATTAGTTCAGTTCATCGTTCATTCTTCCAAATTATGAACTAGAAGTTCATGGATCCCAAAATAAACTTTTTCGTTCTTTTTTTCGTTCTTTTTTGTGTTATTATTGTAAACGTATTATTAACCGTTTCTGACGTTATCCTGTAGTCAGAAAAATCAGGGGAAAAATGCCACCCCTCCAGGGCGGAAGTAAGTACCTTACCCCGGTTTAACTTCCCTTTCACAAGGAGCGGTTACAGTGAGCTTCGTTTTCAATGTTTATTTCCAAGAACAGGACAACACCTGCTCCGGTCACCGGTCACACTCTGTACATTTAACTCTTTTTCTCCGCTCCCAAAAACTCTCTGCACCCCTCTCTCTCTCGCTCTCGCCCCTCACCCGCCGAATAATACAAAATATGATATAGTTCGTGAACGATCGTTCAATGAACGCGATCAGGTACAACACTGCCTATCAGTGTGTGTCTGTGGATGGTAGGGTGAAGCTGGAGTACCTGGAGAGAACCCACACAGACACAAGGAGAACATGCAAACCCACACACACAAAGGCCACACCCCCATCAATTGTTGTGAGGCACCACCATGACAGTTGAAACAAATTACATTTAATAAATCCTGTGGCACATTCAGAAGTGAACTGGGTGGTTTTATTTGGTTTGGTTGAAAACAAATATATATGTTATAAAAGTCAAGTGGCTTCTATGTGCATGTGTGTCTTGGTATTCACACAAAATGTGTACAGAGTTGACCAGTGCAGTTTATCATAGTTATGTATTTTTGGTACCCCCCGCCCCACACACACAAACACACACACACACACACACATACATATATATATATATATATATATATATATATATATATATATATATATATATATATATATATATATATATATATATATATATATATATATATATATATTTATATGTATATATATGTCATATTAAAGTATGGATTAAGAATGGGGTGTCACTTAAGTATATGTGGGTGCTTGAATTGATTGACCACCTGTTGAGTCAAACTTTCTGACCCTCTCTTCATTTGTTAAAATACACAGCATCCGTACAACCTGCTTGATCTTTTATCTATATATGGTCACTTTTGACTTCAAAAGGTCAGTACACCAAAAGGCAAAACACCAGTTCAGAAACCAATGGCTGACATCCTGATTATCATTCACAGTAAATGGTCCAGTGCTCAAGACTACAGTTTTGTAGTTTCTAAGAAAACCGTGACTGAATTACACAAAGGGACACAGCACAGTGTTACTGTGTGAGTACAGAAGAATTTGGTGATGACAATTTTGGACATAACATTTTCTGTGGTTCATAAAGTCTTCCTGGTCTATTAAACCACAGAGTGAACTTTCAGTGATGTTTTCTCAGACATAATGAGTCTGCAGGCCACTGACACAACACAGCATCCACTTATTTTTGCAACATTTAATGAATTACAGAGTGCACCAGAAACATTCATATTCATATCATATTCATCATTATGTGAGAAATCTCACATAAACGTGTGGAATGTGTCGATAACACTGCTGATGCATACTGTGTATTCCTTAATAAAATGATGTATTTTCTAACTATTGTACAACAGTGTATAACGCATATTTTTATCTAAGCCAGGTCAAGTATGAAGCATAATGCAACACATTATAGAGGATATTGTACAATAAACATTGATCTAGTTTTCTTTTACATTATATGAGACAGTAGACTCAACAATTTTAAATGTATTTCTTTTCTTCTGTTTTTGTTGGTAATTTATTATTAGAAATAACGGCAGTGTTTGGCTACATAGAGGTTTCTGGACATACATGACCCAGCATGCTTTATAGTCGATAATGTTCCCTTTCATAGATTTCATCATACAAGATGGACTGCATCAAACCACAGAAATAAAATGTGCTTCCAAATACTTTATTATTTATAGTATTTCAACTTATCTCTGCACTGTAGGAGATTGTGTTATGTAATGGCATTGGCCATCAAAGCTGAACACTTCTATATGACAATATTCAGTGAATCTCATAAACTGATCTGATGTTTTGACTTTTTTCATTTCTTTTTAATTTCTTGTGCATCACATTTGTGTAGATCTGCTCTCCCTCACATTTTCCATCTGCGCAGTTAAAAAGAATAGGGTTCATTTTTCAAACAATAAATCAGAAAAATAGGAAAATATCTACATCAAAGAGGCGCCTTTTACATAGCTGAAGAAAATAAATGCCTCTGTGTATGTTGTCTTCAGTTCTAAGGTAGCTCTTGGATATATCTGAAATTGCTGAACATCAAAATATAAATCGCCTATTTTGTTTCTTACAAAAAGGGTCAGACAAGAGTGACCTAAGTAATAATTGTATTAAGGAACAAGGTGCAAAAGCAGAATTTCATCATGACGGTATTTCACAAACTCACCTATGGCTATATCATCTTACCACATACTGCGCTGGTTATTATTACCATATCTGCACGCACAAGTTCCCTTAAGATTAAATTATTCCATTTGGTAACACTTTATAATACCTACACACAATCCACTATATATTAACCATTTGTTACCCATGTGTAAATGGTTTGTTCATTATGTATTAACCATTTGTTTCCCATTTGTTAATGTTTATTGATGTATTGCTTATACACAATTTTTCAAAAAGTATTTGTTCACACGGTTACAAATGGTTTGTTTATAGAAAATAAGAACAAATGCTTTATGATAAATGATTATGAACAAACCATTAACAAATAGGTAACAAATGGTTAACACATAGTGGATTGTGTGTAGGTATTATAAAGTATTACCTTAAATTTTCTCTCTTCTTTTGTCAGCTAAACACCATTCTTTGTTCTGGAGCCACATGAAGACAGGTCTACTGACAGTATATAAGTCTTGTTAATTTTGGTTTTGTCACACACTCAGAATGAAAAATAGAAGCATGACGGAAATGCATGAAGCTTACAGCTCCTAGGAAAACATTTAGCTCAGTACACAAGTTGAAGTACTTAGTTTGGCTGGGGAGGGTGTGGGGGGGGGGGGGGGGTGGGGGGGGGGTGGGGGGGGTGGGGGGGTGATCAGGAGCATAGCTTTGGTTTGATTGGTTGTCGTGTCAACAGACTCTTTGCATGGCTCATCAGTCATCAGTGACTACCTGTGTTCTACAGGCTGATAAGATGTAGAAGAATCACAAGTACAGTTCAAGTCCAAAGGGTGGAAAGGCACATGTGTGTAGGCATTCATACACTGATTGTTCTACAACTGCAACACTGCTTTTCTACAAACATAATGATAAAATAGTATTGTTATTGAATGTTGGTGGTAGTTTTCTTCAGAATCAACAGTTTGCTAAGCTTCCTGTTCTGTGTTATTGGGAAAAAACAATGCAATTTCATTTATTTATTTATTTCAACCCATAGTTTACCCTTTAAAATCATAATAATACATGATGTCCCATAAGTCTCCATGCGTAGGAAAAGTAAAAAATGTCTTGACATAAACCATTTTTATTCATACAACACTGAACTGGCCATGAGGATGATTTAAATTCCTTGTCCTTTATTCAGTTGCATTATTTGGGTTATTTGAAATATATAGAAATACATGTTAGAACCTTATGTGTATGGAATGTATTATGTCTCCTATGTATGGAGTCTTAATGGACACCCTGCAAATTTGTTAATTAAAATGCCTAGCTTTTTTTTGTTTCTTTTTCTCAATAATTGTGTCAAAAAATGCCCTATGTCTAAATAACATACACCTTTTTCCAGAAGTAGAGCTTTCAATATGTGTCAGGTATTTACCATCCCTATGTCATTAAAAAACTAAAAGGGTGTGTTATAAGAAGGAAAAGACAAAAACAGCAATGAATTTTCTTCCAATTTCTTTTTCTAAATTCTTCTAAAGTGCAGATTGAACATTTCTGAAATTACAAACATCTAATTCAAAGTATTTTACAACTCAGACAGTTTGACATTTCTAGTCCATGATATAGGCCAGGGGTGCTCAATCCTGGTCCTCGAGAGCTACTATCCTGCATGTTTTAGATGTATTCATCTCCCAACAAACCTGATGGTCATTGTCAGTCTCCTGCAGAGCTTGATGAGAGGTTTATCATTTGAATCAGGTGTGTTGAAAGAGGGATAAATCTAAAACATGATGCAGGATTGTAGCTCTCGAGGACTATATATATATATATATATATATATATATATATATATATATATATATATATATATATATACTCAGAATGGAGAATTTATCATTTTGCTTGCTTTTTTGGTTTTCAATATAACATATTGCAAAGAGGGTGGTGTTATCAAGGAGTCCGAGGTCAAACAGACGCTGATGCAGGACTCTGAGGCACACAGTTTATTAACACTTAAATAATGTTCAACAGGTGAATATGTTGCTCATCTGTTTATCACCAGGTGGTATAAGTCACTAATCGGCAGAGCAAAGTAGCAGGGCAGAACGGAGAGGTCAATGTACAAAAAAGGGTCAAACACAGAAATCCAAAAGGCCTTATTGGTGAACAGGCAGAGATCAAACCAAAGATCCAAAAATCACAATAGTGCTGGCAGGTATTAGGTAATCTCAAAGTCAGGGTCAAGCACCAGGTCTGGTAACAGAAGAGCAAAAACATACAACAAGCCAGGAAGGGAGCAGACAATAGACAGAAACCAGAGAGCCAGAACCAGTCACACACGGAGTAAACCAAGACAGGGGAAATACCGCTCATTTGACACATACTAGGCAGACAAACTAGTAATGAGCACAAGACACAAGATGGTATATACAGGGGGAAATACAGGTGAAACACATGAGGATTAATTAATGGGAGGGCGGAACAGGAGGTAAAGCAGAAAACAAGCATGATTAAATAAAAGCTGAAAACACCAACAATGACAGAAAAAAAGGAAGACATGCAGAAATTAAACAAAACACGAGAACTAGAGTCAAGAGGTGTTTAATAAAGACAATTGAGACTACTTTTGTCCTTTTAACTGTAGACCAATAGGCCATACAGTAGCTCCTGTCAGTGTTTGCCTCTGTTCTAAAAATGCATTTGTTCTTGGTAGTGAAAGCCTGAGAGAACACAACCAATAGGAGAAAAGCACAACAAGGTTAGCTTATGCCCAAACCTGATAAAAGTACAATGTAGCATGTATAAATGATAACTATACAGGAACTGGGGTTGTGCATATTCACAAAAATGTCAGAAACCCTGAGATATAACACAGCACAGAATGCATGGAGGGAGTTATAAATGTGTTTTCTTCTGTTTTTGTGCATAACGCCATTAAGTATTGAGTGCACACAGCCTCATGCACAATGTCTAGTTTTTTTTTCATCAAAAACTGCACAGAGGCTTTTTAGTCTTTGTTTTTGCCTGGAATAAATATAAGTATCACCTGCCATGACGAACAGACCAAAGAAGTCTGTAATGGGGAAAGACACCAATAAAAACTGTGGAGAGAATGAAAAAATTACTTTTTGTATTTAATTTTTTTTTCATGAATAAAAAGAAAGTGTGTGTGTGTACTTGTATTCCTATCTTTATGGGGACATTGATATGTTTAGACAAAAAACAAAATTCATATCCCCATGAGGGTTAAATACCAACAAAAGCCCTATAGCCCTATAAATAGATTAGGCTTTTTTTTTCAGGAAGTCTCTATAAAGCATGGGGGAAACAAGTGCAAAACAAAACATGTAATTTTTTTTATATTGTTTATTTTTATGTATTTTTTATTATTTATTTATTCATAAAAAAATTTTACATTTAATTTATTTTTAAATGTGTTTATTTTTAATTTTATATATATATATATATATATATATATATATATATATATATATATATATATATATATATATATATATATATATAAAGATGTTTACACTCACAACCCAATGGCAATTTGATTATAAACTTGCTCCTCAATGAGTAAATGGGTATGTGTGTGTGTGTGTGTGTGTGTGTGTGTGTGTGTGTGTGTGTGTGTGTGTGTGTGTGTGTGCACGTTGGGAGATGGGGGACTTTTTTCCCAGCAGGAGGCAGCAAGACAGTGACAGATGTTTAAAGAAGTCCTTTTCATATTAGTCTATTAGTGTGTCCTTTAATTAATCCAGATCAGAGCAGATAGTTAAATACACTTAATATGTAAGTCTTTATTCTATATAGTTTGTGCGAGTGTGTTTCTTTGTTGTACTTCATGATGAGTTGTAAAATGTTTACTTAACTAGGTTACAGACTGTAGACAGGGGTTAAGGTGTGAGTTTATGTGTGCGTATCTATGCGTAATCATATGTGTGTGTGTGTGTGTGTGTCAGATCACGGCGCAGACATTCGAGGCAGAGCGTACCGTGACAAGCCTCATTAAGAGGGAATCTCTCCACTGTTTAGGCTGTCGACATCACCACTGCCAGACTTCTCTAATTACGTACTCTAAGTGCCGTTTCATGCAAGCAATCAGCCCACTGCTCTTTGCATATGCAAATATGACAGACCTGATCATTAGCTTTTTTATCTAACACACTCTAATTGTTATTGTAAAAACTGCCGCATGGAGCCAAGGGCAAATGCACTCAGTCCTTTCGCTGTCTTTCCCTCTCCCTTTCTGCCTTAATCCATCACAACTGTCGCCTCTTATTCCGCTACATGTTTTATGAGGTTTTGTCACTCTAAACACAGTCATGCGGTTGAATGTCACGGTAGTATAATTAGCTAACAAATGCCTCCGCCTGACATTGTTGCATTAGAGCACATTGTGTGTGTGTGTGTGTGTGTGTGTGTGTGTGTGTGTGTGTGTATGGGGGGGTTATAGAGAAGCACTTCCTGGCAAGGGCTAATTGGCCAAATGGAGTCACTTAGGCAGAACAACAGTCCCATAACAACAATGATGACGATGATGATGGTGATGACTGCCCTACAGAAACGTCATGGGAGCCCACTGGCTCAAAGATTTCTTCCACCAATTAAAGGTAATGCTTTGTGATCTTTAGGGAATAATTGAGATAAGTGCAAAGATGAAAATGTGAAAAGTTTGAAGGACATTAGTGTGATTGTCCCTGGATGTGAATGCTCCAGATCTGTGCGAAAACCAATGGCCTCCACGCAAGGTTGGTACCCATCGACCCCTGGACCATGAATAATGCATTTGGTGCGATATGAACAACAGGTAAATGGATATGGGAGTCATTAGAAAATATGATGCATTCTGTCTACCACACGTACATGTATATGACAGCTTACACACTTGCAAATGGTAAGAAAAAATGTAAAAGACCTTAATTACACATTGATGGATAGTCATTTTTAGATATCTTCAGTCCACCTTGTAATGCAGCCACAGACCTAAGCTCATGTTATATTGGGCTACGTACAGACTGCAGGCAAATGTGGCCCAGATCCAACTTTTTGCTGCCGTTTGACCTGTATATGACCTGTTAAAGACAGTCTGAATGGCACCAATCCAATTTTTTATAAATCTGACCCAGGCCACTTTCATATGTGGTACGAAATCCAATACGTATCTGATATTTCACCAATGTGACTTCAGTCTGAACAGCCATGTTGCCTTTATGTGACTTTTCCAGTTACTCCCATGATTGACACAACAAATGTAAAGATCCTGAGGTACGATATGAGTTTACAACTAGTTTATTAATGCATTTACAACTCCCACAGACACAGAAAAATGTGCCTATCCGCAGGTTGACCTTTGACCTTTGAGTTTTCAGTCATCAGGCTGTAGATGGTAGACCTTGAACCTGCCACGGTAAATTTGTGAAAGGAGCTTCTTCCACTGTGCAGTAACTTATGCCCAAAACTTGATAATGAACTAACTGTATGCAGGTATAGGTGGGCGGGGCCAGTGGGTACCAGTGAACCCCCGATAGTTCGTAGCATAGACGTATCCTTCATATCTCTGATCTTATCCAAATCCCTTTATTCCATCACATTGAGCTTCTCTCTATATGAACCTCTTGCTTTCGCCCCTGCCTTATACATTTTTAAATCTTAAATCTTGGTTTATACATCTTTTTCCTGCACGTCGATACTACACTGTTGCCCTAGCAACCGCTAGCATCTTAGCCTTCCACATATGTCATGTATTATGAAATATTTCCACATTCATCATTATGTCGGAGCCTCTTCCCTCTTGTGCATACAGGTCACTTCAGGGACTCATTCCGTTCACACTCAAGATTGATAAAAGTGACAATTAATGTGTAATATGAACGAGCACAAAAAAATTGATTTCACCAAAAAATCCAAATTGCGCATTAAGACCTACTATGTGAACGCAGTCTTAGTTTGTCTGCTTGTGTATTCATATATAATGTCAAATCTTTCCAACATTGTTGAAATTCAGTCGGACATATTACATACATATAGTAAATTTCCCATTTTTCCATTATTAAAGCTGCAGTATTTGACCATTTTTAGTGTCAGGCAAAAATTCCAGACTTTTATTTCAAAATAATGTAATTCTTCAATCTTATTGTACATTATATATAATGACAATTATGGATATTCTTTTCTTTTCTTCTCTTTTCTGAGTGTAAATGATATTTCAGCATCATCGCCTGTAGAAAATCTCCCTCACTATGCTTCATATCTGACTAATTGTAGGTATTTTCAGAGAGGTAGGAGGGTTAGACATATGACTGACAGCTGTAATTACCGGTCGCTGATTGTAGTTTGTCAGATGTGACCTGGATGTGACTTTGCTGTTCTACTCTGCGGCTTCGATAAACCCAGAAACTTTTCCATAATGACATGGAATAGCATCAGCCTGTGTGTTTTGTTTTGTTTTTCTCAGTATAGCAGAGTATTGGTAATTTTTCTCCTTTATTTCCAATAGGTTTAAAGGAATTGTATGTAACAATGATAGGCTGATGTATAGGTTGGCTGGTTATATTGGGCCAATATTAAAGTTTTTTTCTCTCATTGATACATCACAAATCCCCTCCATTTTCTGTGCAGTTAGTGTTTGGAATTATCTTAACACGGTCAGACCTGTTGCACCTTTGCCTGTTTCTGTTCTGTTTTTCTGTTTCATTGTTTTATTTCAGTCTGAAGAACAAATAGTCCACAGATCCAACAATCACTATCTGAAACGAAAATGTATAATACAACCTTCACTAATTATGTAATTCATTTATACAGTCAAGACTGAAAAGGCTAAAGCTTCTTGTTTATTTTGCCTATCTTTTCTGAAAACATGAGATGTTTGAATGTATTCAATTATTTCATTTGGTATTAGTTTATTTTTCTTTTTTGTCATTGTGTATAATTTTAAAGTCTTTTATATGACAGAGTATTATTAGGGCCACATGTGAAGAATTTTTTTTTTGATAGGACGAGATTAAAGTCGACATTTCGACTTTAATCACGAAATTTTGACTTTAATCTCGAAATGTCAAGAATAAAGTTGAAACTGTGTGTCCATGTACCCTTTGACAGTTTAGTATTTCTCTAGTTCTTCTATATTTTCTTTGAACCAGCATCAATAAACCGCATCATATAAAGATTCCAGAGTCAAATTAATGAGTTTATAGTTGCCATCGGTGGTGGCTGTCAAGATTACAACATTAATCTCATCATATCAAACAAAAATATTTCACACATGGCCCTAATACTCAGTCGTACTTTTATGTTTTTACTATATTGTTGCATTTCTTTTTTTAATTTAGGTTTTATTTGTTTTGTTTTATTTCTGGTTTTTGTACAGTTGTTCTATGCCTTTTAATTTATTATTGTATTTTACTTTTATTTTTTCCTGTACAACACTTTGTTCCACTGTGGTTGATCTAAAGTACTTTACAAATAAAACTGCATTGGATTTTATGCATTATCTTACAGCACATCTTAACAAACAAACAATCTATTCACACCGGCAGTGAAAACAATATGAACGCTGAAGTAAATATTAAATGCCGCATGCAAACTTAAAATGTAAATATATATATATATATATATATATATATATATATATATATATATATATATATATATATATATATATATATATATATATATATATATACACACACACACTGCTTATATTTTATGGTAAATAAAAATACTACAAATAACATATTTAAGCTGAACTTATTCATTAATATTCCTTTCATATATTAATAGTAATATAATAGTGAGATGTTTCATTGAATTTGCTCAGTTCAGTTACATTTTATTGTGAAAGATAATAATGCATAGCCATTACGTGTTTTTTTTGTCTTGTTTTTATTGAGGAACAAGTTATGAGTGAATAAGTAAGTTGTTGGATGGACTTTACATAACTGCAGTTCAGTCAGTACATGCATAGATAGAATCCTGTCAGTGCACAGTAACACACTCCCCAAAAGAAATAGTCAGGAAAAAAAAAGTAAAAAAATAAAACTCGTCTTGCAGCACCCTCCTGATATTTTGCACACAAGGAGACTGACTAAGCCATGGGTTGACTCTGCCTGAAGGACCCAAGTTTTAATCCTGGAAACATGTACTGTACAACCTTTCAGACTTTGTAAGACTATTATAAAACTGTACTTTTTTATATTTTGTTTTATTTTTATTTAATTTTTTTTCTTCACTTCATCTTCATGCTCCTTGACCTTAACTGTGAGGTTTTTGTTTTGGCCAAATTTTTTCCTTTCTACAATTTCTAACTCTGAGAAGACAGATTTTCAAAACCTCACACAAACTTAGTTTTCAATCTTTCAGTCTTTCAGTCTCAAACAACAAAAGACACATTTTTACGATACAAAGAAAGGGGCGAGGTTATGGCTGCAGGATTAGAATAAAAGAAAAGATGTGACAAAGAACTGTTTTTTTTTTTTTCCCCAGTCAAAGAATGGAAGGACCTGCTCCGCTGTGTGTAAATTGAAGATAATGAAATATAAATTAAAGGGTTGAGTAAGTAATCATCATCCTTTTAACTAATGACATCATTTATCTCATTGGATCAACGACTTAATAAGATCAACAACTGGAGGAGAAAACCTGCAGTGGGTCATGTCAGCCGTAAAGAACCAAGTGTTACGCCCATAGCAATACAGCAAGCTACTACTAATATGATTAAATTAGAATTGGGCATTTTTAGACTGTACGACAGCCCTTTTCTTTTGATTAAACCTCTGAAGGAAACATATGTGTGTTACATCTGCCACTTCTCATTTCAACATTTTTGTAAAAATTGATGTTGCACAGACTTCCATTGTGGTTCCACTGGTGAAATCATGTGTAACTAATACCAGACTGCTGGGATAAATAAATAAATAAATAAACATAACAAACAACAAAACAAATATTTGATTTTCTTCTTAATGGATGTAATTCCCAGCTGCAACTATGTGGAAAAAAACTCCAATATCCAAGCTTTTTTTTCTTTTTTTAACGTACTAGACATTTTCAGCTTCTAGTGTAATTGCTTTAAGTTTACATTGGGTGGTATTTATTGTGTAAGTTGTAATTAAAATATTAATTCCACATTTATATGGATTGTCAAGTCATCAAATTGCTATAATGAATTAAATGTAAAAAAAAAACAAAACACAATCATAAAAAAATACTCTGACATTGTTTTCAGCTTCTCTTAATAAGACTAAATCTTAATTAAATGTGATACAATCAATTCATTTTGTTTGCTCTTCATTATTGTTGACTGGAAATGAAATATGACAACCAGCAAATTAGTGACACCTCTTTAATTCATTCTAACTTTTAAATAAATAATTAAAAAATAAAATCATTATTTGGAGATGTCGTTTTTGACGCCCTCAACTCACATCACAAGGTTCTGTGAATTCCCCTGGGATAATTGATTGTGTAAAAAATTACTTTAATACCAATTAATTAAATTAAAGTCATACATTGTTGTATCTACGCTTTGTGTTTTGTTCTTTAATCCATAAAGACCTAAACATAAGACATACAGAAGTGGCCAAAAGCATCTACTGATCAAAATATTATCAAAACATATAAATAATTGTTGTAAAATAAAGTTTATCATCTTTTCATGGTCATTAGATATGACCCATTTGCACATTCAGAGGTTCTGTAGTGAATGTGGAAAGACTGTCATGTTCTCCAACATTCCATTTACCAGTAAAGCCCATGGAGCTGGATCATTAGTAGTGAATGGATACACTTGGGTTGTGTTCAGTTAATGATATATTTTACTGAAAAAGTCAGCTTCTCTCAGGTTTTCTCCGTTTTTAAATATGATGACCCTTATGTAAACACAGCATGATGAAATTTACATGATGATCGAAAGATTCCTGATTTTCAATGGAAAAAAATGCAAGACAAAGTGATAAATAGTGATAAATCCCAATAGCAACATTAAATAGAGAGACAAATTAATTTGGGAGCTGTCACAAGAGTAGCACTGGGTTTTTACAGGTAAAATAGGCCAAATAACAATTGGATTAACCAGTGAAACAATTGAATTGTTACACTATCGATTACTAAACAAAAAATAGACAAAGAATAAAACCTACAGAGCCATTAATTAAATTAAGCTCCTTGGCATTTATACTGAAAAACTTTCTCCAAACTGAGGGAGTCTATATCTATACTGTCTTTTTCTTGCTTTGCTGACTGCACAGAATGACAAATTGTAATAGATGCTGACAATAATTTGATATATTGCCATCCCTTGCAGAGTGGGGAAAGGTCAGATTGGCCGCCGGTGGGTGGTTTTCCTAAAGCTCACCTCTCCCTTAAATACCAACTTTGATAGCAGTCGTTCGCAGCAAACATACTATTAGCAAATAAAAGTTAAAGGAAGGGGGACACTGTCAAGGCGACACTGTATTTCTTCAATGAAGATGTGCTTCTGTGAGAAAATTCATCCTTACATGCAGAAGGTCAAGTTGTGTCATTGTCCCGGTAGCAACTTCTATTCACAGGGTACTTCTTTTTCGGAACACAAACCCTCGTAGCTGAAGGATTAGTGTTTTAGCTGTATTGCAGTGTGTCACAATGACTGACTGGGCTTTCACTGAGGAAATAATAAACTATTTTGAAAAAGTTTGCCACACTGACCATACTCTTATTTTATCTCCTTGAGTATATAAAAAGCCTATTTTTCAGTGTCTTGTGATAGGTGAGCCAAGAGAGCTAAAATGTGTAATATTTATTTTAGCCATAATAACAGGAATTCTTTATTGCAAAGCCACAAATAACTAACACTTGGCACTGTTTGGAAAATGCAAAGTAGAATTGTAGCAGTTACAGACACATCTACCACTTCAAGGATGGTTTATGTCTTTGGTTCTGAGCACACATTTCTCTTAATAAAGTCCTGGATTGGCCTGTGCTGAAAAAAAAAAAAAAAAAAAAAATTTGAAAAAGGAACAAATAATTACTTTTTGGTGGTGATCCAGATGAGATCCTGGATTCTGGATCACTTTGAAATACAATTTAAAGTGATCCAGAATCCAGGATCTCTTCTGAATCACCACCAAAATGTAATAATTTGTTCCTTGTGACACCCCCAACACATCCATAATTCATTCCAAGTCTGTTCATGACTAGTCACCTGGTGTCCCCTTTCCATCCTCCCCCCCTGGGGGGAGTGGTGGCTCTCCTGACAGTGTCTGCGTGGGAGCCATGGACGACAGGATCTGCAGTGTCTCGCCTTTGCCGACCTGTGACCCCGGACCCCCGCCCCTGCCTGTCTGGACCAGCCCCCCCTCCTTCATTTATAAATGGACGTTCATCTATAGCCTGTCCGTCCATGGGAGTGTATCTCTCCTTCAATGTGGTTCTCCTCAAGATTTCCTCTTTTTCCCACTGGGTTTTGGAGTTTTTTCTTGCCGAGAAGGAGGGTCTAAGGACGGGGGATGCTTGGGACTTTTCGTATATCTCTGTAGTTGATTGTGTTTTTGTAAAGCCCTGTGAGACGACTTCATTGTGATTTAGGGCTTTATATATAAATAAAATTGAATTTAATCCTGAATATTGCATCACAATCAGACAGACAAACAAACGGGCAAAAACAGTACTAAAAATCACAATGAAAACAAATAATAATAAAAACATATTTCTTCAAATAAAATAGTAACTTCAAAAAAGTAAATGTTAACAATTTAGCATTTTAAACATGGATCACTTAGTAGAGCAGGTTGCCTGATGACTCAAGGGGTGGTGGTTGAAATCCTAGCTTCAATTGCCCACATGTGAAATTGTCCTTGTAAGAGACCGAGTAAAGAACCTGTAGAATCTGTTGGTTTTTTAAAGTACTTTAGAAACAATGAAGTAGTGGAAATTGTACTATATAACATCTTTGAACTCATGTAATATTTGACCTTTCATCTCAGTTTAGCTTGATCTGGTATGGATATTTACTATATTTACATCATGTGTTTTTAATTTCCAATTATTTATTCAGTATAAAATAATTCAGAATTAAAGCTATTTTTTTGCATGTTAACATGGAAATGGTAATTCTGAATAAAGGTTTACATGGGAAACAGGTGTATTCCACTTTAGTTAATTGGTCTTTCAGAGTAGAGTCCTGGAGAGAGAGAGTTTCGACAACAGGAGTTTTAAAAACGGGGACGATCACATGGTCCATATAGGTACAAAAAGTTCCGGGAAGTGGTTGGCGGGAAATCCAACAATAACAGGAAAACCAAAATAATGTCAAATAAATGCTTTGATTTGTCTATTTATGATTTGAACTTTACTAAGTTTATCAAACCTGCAATAAAATTGAAATATTTGTTAATTTCTTTTAAAGATGAGTGAGGCAGAGTGAGACGACAATGATTTCCCAGTTGACTTTGACACAGTAGCAAAATAACTGTTCTAATACATGAATTAATTGCAGATACATGGAATTATGTCATTGTTTCTTACCTCTTCTTCCTTTTAAATTGTATTAATTGCTTTGACTTGTTCTCTCTTTGGCAGCAATAAACTGATATTTCCTCTATTTTTTTTCCTCAACTTTTAGACTTCAGTAAGGCACGCTAACAGGTAACAACCAATTATTTGTCCGTTAACTGCACAATGTGTCTGGACTTACAACAGCAAAATGATAACTATGTTCTAATATATTAATTCATATGACCACATCAGGTGCCGCTTTCACAGTAAAGCCTAGTTTTCATAATAATTACTATATATACACTAATGGAATAATGTCAAGAATAGAAGCCGTTACATGACACATATGTATGAATAATAAAACTATGCAGATAAACTTGGTTTGTGTTCTGTTAATTAGGTTCTGCTCTCTTCCACTCCAGAAAACAGCTGATAAAGGCTGCAACCACAAGCCCTGCACATTAATCTTGCTACTAGTATAAATCGACAGGGTTGGATTAAGTTGTAGTTACAGAGCCTTTTGTATGGGTGGTTATCATTATCCAGTGTGCTAGCCTAAACTTTTACATATTAACATTCTCTAAATCCTATCATCTAGACAGAAAATACACTAAATAATTATTTGTGCCCTACTGATATGAAAATGTAATTTTTTTAAAATGTTTTACCTGGAACAAATGTTGTTCTGTACATGCTCTCCATTGAAATACATTGAGCGGCAGTTAGCTTTTCCTAACTTCTGGGAACTTTTGAGGGCTCCATGTTCCGCCATTGCTGTGAAAAACCTGAACCATTGCAGTAAACAGAGCTGTCGTCACTCTCTCTGTCCAGAACTCTATTTCCATACTGTTTTGCTTTAGTTTCAACTATCAACATGGAAGACCAGATACAAAATGCAATGTTTGCATTCATTTTTGTGATAATTATGAAGCAGCAGCTTGACCACATCAACCACAGGAATCAACATATTAATGGGTGTTCTGTCAAAATGGGCATCGCGTCACATTGGGCTCCCAAGCACTTCTGAGCAAGCACATGACCAACAAGAGTTTTCACAGAGAAAAAACATGTCAATTCAGACATCCCCAGCCAGATGTGCGATTCACTTGGACGCTGGATGTGAGAAATACTTTGAAAGTATATTTATTTTATCGTGCCTTTGACCAGTGAGCATATAAGCAATCACATGCGTACGATAGATTGGATATTGACGTTAGGAAGTTTTAAATAGGTTTTGTATGATATGAACGTTATGGAATTGCCTGGGTGTTGTTGTTGTTCACGTTAGTTCAACGGACGCAAACAATAACCTACCTTTTGAGTAACTAAATCTAAATACAATATTAGAAAAAAAATATTTAAAAATGGTAAATGGACTGTAATTATATAGCACATTTTATACACCAGTGGGTGCCCAAAGTGCTTTACAATTCCTTACAGTCACCCATTCACACACACCAGTAGATGGCCGCTGCTTGACCCTACTGGGAGCAACTTAGGGTACAGTGTCTTCCCCAAGGACACTTCGACATGTGGACAGCCAGATCATTGGACGACCCACTCTACCAACTGACCCACAAAAACAAAGTCCCCCAAAAAAGTCTACATATAATGGGAGCATTATATGATATCAATAGTAATGTTTCCAAATGCAAAGCAACATGGTCTGATGGAATAATGTGAATTTGTAGAGATTATTGTCCATTTTGGCAAATGGTAGCTCATTTTGATGGCGATGCCCATTTTGACAGAACACTGGCAGTTCAGAATATGTGCACCAACGGGACCAGGAGCTTGTGCAGAATGAGAGGAATAATGTTAGAGAGGAATTAACCATTTACATGGCAGATGAATTTTCAAATTCGGAATTAATACTGGAATAAACCAGTGAATTTATTCAGAGTTTAATTCAGAATTATCATTTTCAACTGGAATTAGGTGTTTTCATGGCCATCGTAAAGTGGAATGAACCTTTATTTGGTATTAAACAGGAACAATAACTCCCATGTAGACAAGACTATTGTGGCATGTTTGCTGCATTGCATTGTGGGTATTGAGTAATTGTGTGGTGTTTTCCCCAAGGGTCCATTCTCAGACCACTTCTGTTCAACATCTAATGTAGCATTTCAACATTTATTACCACACATACGCAGATGACACAACTTTATATTTCTGCATCATCACATGACTACAGTCTCTTACTTACACTGAGTAAATGTATTTATCAAATCACTGAGTGGATGTGCCAGAACTTTCTCCAGCTTAATGTGGACAAAACGGAAGTGATTGTTTTCGGCCGTAAAAAAAAAAAAAAAAAAAAAAAAAGGGTCAAAGGTCAGTGCTCAACTTGAGTCCATGCCATTGAACTCTACAAACCAAGCCAGAAATCTGGGTGTAACTATTGAATCAGACCTGAAATTTAACAACCATTTAATCACTTCCATGCTACCACAGTTTGGCTGAAAACGGCGAAAATCAACATTTCTCATTTTACATCCAAATGGTGTGATTTTGATGTCAACTATATGCATGTACTCCCAATCCTCTATAAATTGAGCTAAAGTTAATTTTACTCCAGATAATCTTATAATAATAAAAGTTTGTTTAGCAGAAACATGGCTCCTTTAAATGTGTTAAAGCCTGAATATGAGGAATGACTTTAAATTTACAAAAGTGATAAAGAAAGGCCAGATCAACTATATATTATGTTTACACTAATAATATATTGCCAAGTCCATTTACAGTTGAGTATCACTGCATCTTTTATTTATTTCCATTTTCCATTAGGTTCCTTCTTGGGGTTTTAAAACAATTAAAATCCATACTAGTGGAATAACCAAGTCACATTAGATCTCATATGCTGTTAAACCAAAGTCAGTGTGTAAAAAAACAGATGGAGGAGACTAAACATTGGTATAACAGGCTGATCAGGACTAATTTGTGTTACCTATGAGATCTGGGGCAGGTTCATTATGAGCTTTATGATCAATCTGTGGTCCTGCAAGTGTTTTTATCTCACTTATGGTGACTTAGCAACACAACCCAGTAAATCACATGACAGCGAAACAAGAAATACTATTCTGATCTGACCAGATGAACCTTTAATCCTCCAATACCAGCTACTGGAGCCACTTATGAAGTTGTTTATCAAGTACTCCATGACCAGGAAGTGAATATATTCACGCAGAAGTTAATGAATTTATACTTAAAACTACTTTAATAAATGCTGACATGAATGACAGGTTGCAGCACGAGTATTGTATCATCAAAAAAAAAAAAATCTTTTTTTTTTTTTAATTACAGATGCATTTTTGCTAGAACTATGTTGAAACAGCAATTTTAAGTGCTTCCCCTATGGACCATCCACCACTGCCTTTTAAAATATGATAACTTCCTAAGCCAAATCTCTCTCGACCATTAAAGTAACACACATGCTGAAAGAGCTCTGTCTTCTTTTAATATATGTTTAATGTGATGTAGCTCAGGCCTGCTCATTTATGTAATATCCATTATTCCCTGTATATTTCACCCCCCCCCCCCATCATCCCTATCGTATCTACATTTTTTTCACTCTGCCATAAGCAGTTATAAGTCATTACCTACGTGGGAATCGGCTGGCCACAGAATATTAACATTTCCATCCACGTGAGGATTTTCATGGACATATTTTAATATATCTGCGTAGTTTTCCTTAACTGAGTTACTCAGCTAATACTCCATATTTTTCTACTCCTTTGACATATGGTATTGACCAGAGATGTATAGTAACGAAGTACAACTACTTAAGTACTGTACTTAAGTAGTGAAATGCAGTATCTGTACTTTTTTGGAGTATAATTTTTTTCGCCTACTTCCACTTCTACTGCACTACATTTAAAAAAAATATATATATATACTTTTACTCCGATACATTTTTTATGTGCCAAATCGTTACTCATTACTCTTATTAAAATTGTTCGGAAGCATACCAAACCCATAGCATATCAATGCCAGAGCGATAAATGACTCTGTCACCTGGTTTGATGATGGCGTCTCATCATTGGACGAGTCAGCGATCAAACACTACATAATAAAACTGCACGCTCTAATCGGCCTTTTGGCAACGTTACATGCGTAGCTGCTACACCGTGTTTACACAAGAAATATTTGGTTTGTCACTTGGCCATATTCTTGGAATACTCTGGCCTTTCAAAGTTTTAGTTTTTTCATTAACACTTGTAAGTGAACTGGTATGTCCTTGTACTACTGCTGCCACAGAAGTTGTGCCTTTCATATTAAATATGTAAATGTGTTAAAACTTGTGACTGCTTTCATTTAGTATAGGCCTACACAGTACTTTTACATTTTACTTTTACTTTCAGTACTTAAGTAGAATTTTTTTCATTACTTCTACTTGTAATTTTACTTCTACTTTTACTTTCAGTACTTGAGTAGAATTGTTTTACATACTTCTACTTGCAATACTTACTAATACTAATTTTCTTTGGATACTTTAGTACTGTCACTTGAGTATGATGCTTGAAGAACACTCCAACTTTTACTCATGTCAGTTTTTTGATGTACTACTTGTACTTCTACTCCACTCATCTAGTCCAGTACTTTATACATGTCTGGTATTGACTGCGTACATGCTGTAAAATAAAAGTTTCACAGAGGATGAAAACCTATTTTCTAAGGTGACTTAAGGAAGGAAAAGCATATAAATAGTCTGCTAAAATGGGTGAAAATGCACAGTCAATTTTCATTTACAGTTAAAATGTCTAAATGGAGCTGGTATAAGTTCTCGCTTTCTTGCTGCATGTGTGAGTAAAACATTTCATCACCAAATGTGCTAAAAGAGAAAAAAAAAAAATCTGTGCTTTGCTTTTTTCTTTGCTTTTTTTTTCTCTCTTTTTTTTTTTATTAAACAAGCATTGGAATAGACAGGGCAGATAGGGCACCCATATGGAGTCAAATATTAGATAACTTAGATATTGTAGACAGAGAAGCCACAGAGCTGTGTAAGGAGAGACTTGCTCCAGCTGTAATGGGGTTCGGTTCACCAGCCTCACCATGCCTTTCCTTAATACTCCCCCTGGCTGATCCTCAATAGCGTGTCTTAAGTAAATTATCACTGGCCTAGTAGTCCTTAATATATACATTCCTTTTTCTTTACCAGGGAATCTATATAATATCACCCTCTGCCTCAGATGGTGTCAGAAAGGCCGTAGAAACCTACTCATTGTAACATAAGTAGCAGCACAGATTCGCTGAGGATGAGTGGTGGTAGCCTTGTGCACTTAAATATTGAACAGAGGGGGAAAATGAATCTATTCGCTTTCATGCATTATTAAAACCAAGTAAAAACAGAATTGTATCCACTGACTTTCTGTTCTATTCTCCGAAGTGAGAGGACAGAGAATTTGAAATTATGGGACTCCATTAGTAATCAGAGCAGTTTGGAGGGCTTTGTGTTTCCATATCGCACCCAGTGAAACTGACAGGAGGTGCGGTTCATTTTTACAGCCGGTCCATGCTGACGCTCTAAAGGACCCTCTTAGGTTCTATTAGGTGCTACAGTTTGATGATTCCTTTGTTTTTTATTTTAATTCTTTGTTCATTTGACAGACAGTGACTTTATAAATGTGTAGAAAACTTACTAGCTGCTCTGAGTCAATGACTGCTTCTATTGTACCGTATAAATATTAAACAGCACAAACTCCTCCGTAGGAAGAACAGGATATACTTTTACAACTAACTGCACTTGCATTACACTTTGACCAAATGTACATAATCCCCTTGTCGTGCGTAAAAAGCCATGCCTTAGCAGGTCTAGCTAGCAAGAAACGGCGTGAATAGAGCATTTAGACTTGCATGACAGCACAGAGCAGCAGACACAGTACGAACCTCATAGAAAGCCAAGGAAAGGTGAGTCACACAAGCACTGGGGAGGAAGGTTGGGCTGATCGGATTTCTTGTAAATGTCCGTAAAGGTGGGAAAGGGAACACATACTGAACACCCGGGTCTAGTTTTGTAACAGAATGACTGAGAGTGTATGAGATTTGTATTACACAGCTTGGCTTCAGACATTACATTGCACTTTGGAGTCACTCTTCAATTTAGCTTTTTGGATTTGTCTTGTTGGGTCCACCTGAAAGATGTTTGATCTATCTTCTGGGATGCTCTAAAGGGGTGGGTACACATGACAAATTCATGGGGTCAAGCATTTGTGGAGGGGTTTCAGTGGATACAAAGTGGAAATTGTGAAAATTCTGTACAAGATGCATTTTATAATAGAGGCAAAGAAGCTGGGAGTTGGATTTTGAAAACATGTTAAGTTCCACTTTTGCTTAATGCCAGCGTTAGTTACTCTGCCAAGGGATGGCTGAGCAATATAATCAGGGTTTGTCTGTGTGTCTGTTTGTTACCAAGATAACTAAAAAGTTAGGATTGTAGGACTGATTTGGCTGAATTTTTCAGGAAGTGTTGGTACTGTCACAAGGAACAACTGATCATATTTTGGTGGTGACTGGTGGAGGTATTGGGGGGTGAGGGGCAGGTATGTGATTCATAGCCAGAGAGAACTCAAAAAAGTTATGGTTGGATTTGGCTGAAATTTTCAGGAAATGTTGATACTGACAGAGGTAAAAGTTTGGTGGTGATCAGTGTGTGTGTGTGTGTGTGTGGGGGGGGGGGTCAGGAAGGGGGGCTGATCTGACTTGACAGAGTCTGCACTCTCCAAGTGCTTTTCTTTTCTTAGTCATGGACCCCACCCCCACACGCTCCAACTAACAAACATACACACACACAAACCCAATGTAGAATAATGAATATGTAATTAATGTCTGCCTCTGTCTTACTTGTCATTTCTTCTACATGCTTTGTTGCTTTCAACACCAATCTACTCATCTGGTTTGTCTCAGTATCTTGTCTCATCCTGTCCTTATACACTTTTGGCTATGTAATAAGTATATGTGTATAAGTTAGTTTCCCATACTGATCGGGAATCCTCCCATGTCCTTAATTTGCATTGTATTGGAATCAAATAGTGAAAAAGTCAATTGGTACAATGTTTTATATGTACTGTGTTTCCTATAAGTGTTTTGTCAATCAAAGGACTCACAACATTTACCTTTCATGGGTGCCCCAGATTATTTTATGCTTTTTATACAATGACAATAAAAGGTTTGAATCTCATCTAATCAAATTGAATCATATTGAATTGTACTGTTTCTCAAAAAAATGCACCTAGTTTTTTGGTTTTCTTTCCCTTTCGCTCATCCCTATAACATACAGTTACCCCCACCCAACCACCCACCCACCACCATACACTCCACAACATCCAGTGACAATTCATTCAGCATTGCGGTGCTTTCACTCTCGCAGCTTGCCTTAACACTTGGCTGATCCTAATGAAACGTCTACAGAGGTCAGTCTTATCTCCCACACAGTTACATTTGTCAACAATGAATGACGGAGTGCACTTTTGGTGTTTATTGAGTTCAGCACAGCTTTATTGAGTGTAGCGCACAGGAACAGCATCAAGAGCAACACGTTTTGTTGATCCTATCTTGTTGGGAGATTTACCACCTATGAGCTGTTTTTGGCCAGAGACTTCAGACTTCAAAAGAAAACTGTACCTGGAAGCTCCGAAAAATGTTTTGAACCTTTTTAGATACAAATATTATTTGTCATTCGTTCTTTAACTTTGCTTTTCCAGAATATTAGTTGAGCATTGCAATATGTCGGTACATTTATGTTAGTTCAACAACCTACATTTTAGAAAGCAATGAATAGTTTTTGTTATTTTCACATTTAATTTTTACCTCCACGAAGGAGGTTATGTTTTATCTCACATTTGTTTGTCTGTTTGTCAGCAAGATAACTCAAAAAGTTATGGATGGATTTTGATGAAACTTTCAGAGATGATTGATAATGCGTCAAGGCAGGAACTATAAAAGTCAAAGGTCACAGTGAAAGTTAACCAGTGCTGCGAATAACGGCAGTAGAGTATAACGGCGTTACTAACGACTTACACATTTCGAGTAACGGAGTAAATACTTAATTACTTCATCCATAACTGTATCACCATTACAGTTACTCTGGAAATAAAGTGCTGCGTTACAATTTGATGAATTGGGGCGCTAGTGTTACCCTGGGGACAGACAACAAACTGGGAGTTTTGGCAACACGTGAGTGCTGCATACGTCTGCACCAGGCTCACATTCAGCTTGGTGTAGAACTCCACTTACATACATGACAACAAAATCAATCATGATTTGCTAATAAGTTGGATAGGCGGGTCTCAACTGTCCTGTTCCCACACACACACGCACACACACACACACACAAGTCAAACACACACACAGATGATGGCAGCACCAAGTCACAAGGTCACATTTCAGCTCATTAGATTTTGAGCAATAAAGGTCAAAGGTCAAGGTCACACTAAAGGTCAACAGCTAAGACACAACAGTGATAATATCTCAGGATTCAGACAAGATAGAATCTTGTGGGTTTTTTTCATTCACATCATCATCATATGACGCCATATAAAGCCTTGGCGGAGGTCTGTTGTCTCTGACTACCTTGGTAACATTAGATCTTAACATGTGAAATGCGGTTGTGACATCATACATGGTCGAATATTGAAATAGAAATCCTCCGTCTCAAAAATGAGACGGAGGATTTCTTTTATTTTTTTTTAAAACCCTCTATTGCTAATGACCAATAAAATAAATCATTAGCGAACACGGAACACTAGTTTACAAATAAGTTACGAACATCCAGATCCAACCCTCGGCAGACTTGTGCTGCTTTGCGGAGCTCTGCGCTCTTGGAGTGCCCTAGTTATGCAAATGCCATCGTGTAAAAAGGAGTCTACTGTAAAAAATAAATATAGGTAATATATGTGGTATGTGAATTAGACATAAAAGTTAGGTGCAATAGCTGTTGTATGTTTATCATTTATTCTTGCTACCATTTTATTAGACAGGTTGATTCACACATAGGCCTCAGTCAAAATATCATTAAACTTCTTTATTCAACAACTTTCTCTCCACTGAACCAAACATGACTGGACTTCTTTGCTGTGAAATAGTGATATGGACGAATAAAATGGCTTGACATTTTTACACTATGTAAATAATAAAACTGATTTCAATGCTGTCAGGGAAGATTTAATGGTGTGTATTTAAACAGCCCAGCATGGGATGTCTTTGCTCATTCATCAAAGAGCTACATCAATGTTTTTTTTTGCTTCGTCTTTTTTTGTATTCCCTGCTGTTTCCCCCGTTTGCTGGTTTATAAAGGCTATCAAACACCCCCCAAAAATGATTGTGTCAAGTTGAGCTCAGCCCTTATGAAGTCTTACTATTGCTCAACTTTGGAAGGCAAGTCTCATTTATCCATTTGACACACTATGTACCAAATAACATCACACTTTGGAAAATTGAAATAAAATAACCTGTGAATTCAGCTGATTGTGTAATTAAGGGATCAGGATTAAGCAAAAACACAAGTGACAAAACACATTTTATTATTATTATTATTATTATTATCATTATTATCATTATTATTATTATTATTATTATTATTATTATTATTATTATTATTATTATTATTATTATTATTATTATTATTATTATTATTATTATTATTATTATTATTATTATTATCATCATCATCATCTTTGGCTAAGAACACTCCTCATCCCCATCAGTTCACCATGTAGAGCAGGGGTGTCAAACTCCAGTCCTCAAGGGCCGGTGTCCTGCATGTTTTAGGTATTTCCCTCTTCCATGTGATTCAGTTTAACCCTTTAACTCCTGACAACTAACTAAGAAAATAATTGGTAACCTGAGCAAAGTAACACACAAATGGCAGAAAATCTAAGAAAAATACTACAATTAAAAAAAAAAATGTAGAAAAATAAACAAAATGAGCGACAAAAACTAATAAATATTTACAAAATGACAAATAATGTGGAAAATTTTGAAAAAAAAATTACTAAAGAAGAAAACTACTATTGAAATTTAGTCCCAGCAATTTTAATTTTGCCTTTAAAAAAATGTTTAAATAAAATACAAAAATGTTGGCACCTTGTCCATGCACAAAACTAAAAGCAAAATAGTTGAATTTCTCTGAATAATTAAACTAAATCATCCATTCAGAACGCACCAGTAATGGAAGAGGGACATGCAGGACACCGGCCCTCGAGGACCGCAGTTTGACACCCCTGATGTAGAGGATGCTTGTGATTGTCTATAATTGTTTTCAGCTTTTTCTTTGTTCTCTGCTCTGCCACCATATTGTACCAACCATATACCATATTGTTTGGTATGGCATGGTATGGTAAATGTAACGTTGTTTCTTTAACTGCACCCCCATATGTCTTATTGTACCCAAGAAAAAGTTACTTGTAGCCCACCTATACCCAGTGTATAAGGGCCCCTTAGTTCTTTCAAACTCAAAACTACTAACGTTCTTAAGTTTAAATTCAGTAATTCCAGGTCCCTTTACTTAAACCTCAATTAACATATGACAATCAGTAATAAAATATAAAAATCACCAAAAGATTGAAAATATATAGAAAATTCAAGTTAACTGAATAATATCAATTTGTGGGAAAGGTTACAATAGGATTCAATTATGCAAGTGGTCACTCACCATACACACACACACAGTCACCATAGCTGGCAGTTATCACTACTCTGACGATAGGTTGCAGGCCTGAGCGCTGCTTGGGTGCGACGAAAAGAGATGGCAATGGATGTATGGAGAGGAGATGGCAATGGATGGAAACCCTCAAGATAGCGTGGTCACAAAAAGACGAAGGAGGTCACAGTAGGGTTGCCAACTCCCTGAAGCTGGAAAGAGGGACCTTTTTTGGACGGGGGGTCTTGGGGGTCCTCCCCGAGAAAAATGTTGTGTTCCTTAGATGCAATTTCCTGCATTTTAATGCATTGAAAAGATGGACGTCTTGTCAACCTACCCATGCCAGAATTCATGATGTTTTCTTATCCAGACCACAATCCTCCTAATTTCAGGATAATTTTGTGAAATTAATTATGCATAAGCAAAACACTATTGTGTTTAAGTTAAGAGTTAAAACTACTCTGAAATAAAGCAGCGTTCAATTTCACGGTGCAGTCCGCGCTATTTTGTCTAATTCACCTGTCGTTGTGGCGAAGAATGTGGAAATCTTGGTAGCTCCTTTGGCTAGCACGGCCTTTTTATGGCACTCTGCCTCTTCTTGGCGAGATAAGTCGCGCTCGCCTCCGTGGCCAATCAAAATTTCACAGCGGCGCAAAGTACAAAATGCTCTCTTAGGGTTGGTTGTGGCTTTAGCCCAATATCTTTTTACCTCCCATGCTTTGTTGTAGCTGCAAAGCCTCTTTTTTTAGCCGGTGCCGGTTCATCCATTTCTTAACTGACCTGAGTAAACTTGACTACTACCGTCTCCCATAGCAACAGCTACACGTAATTTGGCGTAACCTATCACAGCTCCCTGATCAGAATGTGTCCTCAAATACCACGCTCCTATCATTGGACAAAATACTTGTAAACATTTTATTCAAATATGAGTTTTGGTGCAGAGTAGCCTATCAAAAAACACTGTTCAGAATGTGTCATAAATCACCAATACATCATTGGACGATATGCTTCATAAACATTACGTTTAAAAAAAGCTGTCTAGACTGATTGAAATGCAGGACAGGAGTTGTTCTTCACAGGGCAAATAAAATACACCTCAAATTCGGGATGTCCCGGACAAATTGGGATGGTTGGCAACCCTAGGTCACAGCCACACTGGTCCCCACTCTGGTTCACCACAAGCTGCGCCCCGGAAATATGTGTTTAAAATCTAATGCCAACACTATCTGTACATTTCTAGCTCACAACTCAGCATAAAGCCCACATTTCTGTCTGAAATTATGAAACAAATACATTAAGCAGGCTGCTTTGGCAGTAAATAAATGCAGCAACAGTATTACATACTCTTGGTCAATGGATGCGAACTACTAATACAAAGCTAACGTCTTTTACCTTAAGGAAAATACAGTTTGCGGGACGATGTTGCCTCACAAAAGGTACCCGTCAGTGCTGTACACAATAATAGGTTGACACTCCATTAGTGATTATTGAATTAATAATCATCAGATGTCTCCAAATTGCAATTTACCAGGAGAAACTGCGGTCTATTTCTCCCTCGTGTCTGCCAAGTTTTGATCAAGCTACAGCATTGTCTTAAGCACTTCCAGGTTACAAGCAATGCAGAGCAAATACAAATGGACCAGGGAAACCCCGTAAAAAGAGAGTACATCCTGCTGTTTCCTTCAAAATAAAAGCTAAAATGTAAAAGAAACATCTGTGGCTTATTGTATTAATTTCTAAATGATATCCAGGTATTTTTTAAATGTTTTAACCTAAAATATTAAAGGAAATATGACTGTAAGTGTTTTTTTTTTATAGCATATGAAATGTATTTATGCTTTTTAAAAAAAATTTGAACAACACTTCTGATTTACTTATAACTGATAATGTGATTAATGGAAAAGAGGCTGTTGGATCATTCAAAACCCAATCACAATGGATACACACAGACTGAGAAATGCATCAGCTTGTCCTGCATTTTCACTCTAAAAATATCCAACCAGATGGAAAAAACAAACTCACTGTAGAGTCAGGCAAGATTGCCTGACACGTCAATAAAGACCTTAAGATATAATGTTATGAAAGATCATGCAATGTCTATGTTTATTTATTTCATTTTTAACAGTACTTTTCAGTCAGTTCCTTCCCTTTGTATGTTTCTAATACACTGATCCAAACCAGCAATAAAAGAAAAGGTGACATGCAATGACATACGGTACTGTCTGAAAGCTTGTTGAGCCACATTTTGTAATAATAGTGCATTTTATAATAAATGTCCAAAATGTAATAATTTTTTCATTTAATTTAGTGATAAAGCTGCATTCTGTAATAAACTGCCGGAATGCATATTGTAATAAATTTTGTGTTACGTAATAACAATTATAACGAACAAACAATTATACCAAAATTATGTAATAACAATTCTAAAGCATAGTTTGTTAATTGTATTTTATTTTACTTTCAAGTATTTATAAAAATCTTGGCTTATTATTAGTGTACTATCACTGTATACATAGATTGGCGTCACCTAGTAATGTGCGCCACCATTTTAAAAGGGGAAAACAACAGTGTACCAACACTAGACAGTTAGTTCTGTTACAGTGTCCTACGACTACTTTGATAACCTTCCGCCCTCTGCAAAAGGCCGGTATGAATGAAAATTAGTAGGGATCAACTGGAGAGCTGTCCGTATAAATTGCCGGCAGGTTCTTGGCAAAATGACCAAACAACGTGGCCTAATATCCAGTGGACAGACATCTACTACTATATTTTTGAAAGTCCCGGCACATATACATGAGAAAAAATGTGAACTTATAAGTGCCTGAAAACATACGTTTTGTTTGTGGTAGGTTGCATAAATGTATTTGAAATACTTCTCTTCCCCTCAGTCACCCAGCCTCCAGAACACTCTACTATTTTAGTTTTACTTCCACTTTGATTTCAGACTCCAGAGCGTGCCATCATCTGGAGATATTGTTCTCACCACCTGAAGCCATGCTGCACGTTTTCCACCCTTTTCTGTCGGTACGCAGAAAAAGACATCTTCTCTTCCATCCAAGCATGGTTATTGCATCTGAAGGTTGCACAAGATTTGGGCACTTTACACCAAGTTTTAAGCATGCAGGACGGTGCAGTGCAGTTCACACAGTGGTTGCAACATTATGCTGTTTTTTTCCCCTTTTACTAGAGGATGTGACATTACACAAAGCTATGTATTTGCCTAGTAGCAGTACTTAGTAGAGAATATATTGCAAAATTCAGATTTTTTAATGGAAATTTTCAGTGCATTGGCAGTTTATTCCAAAACGCAAAATTAAAACCTAAAATGTCTCTTTATAGTGTTTATTTCCTGTTTTTTGAAGTGTACAGTGATTCAACGTGTTTGCTAAAAACGGTTTACAAATAAACCTCCTGTAAATAAATTAGGAAGATCTAAAATTGTACGTGCTTGTTTGTTTGTTTGTTTGGTAGTCTTAAAGCTCCAGGCTAGCATTGCTAAACATCCACATCCAGCATCAGATACAAGCACACGCTAACATACACAAGCACACAAACATCGACATTATACCAAGCCAATTTACGGCCCAGTGGATCTCCAGATTGTGTTTTCAGCAAAGTCCAATTGGCGCCTCTCCAAAGTGCTATTGAGCATATTCCCTGTCTCTGCTTTCTTTATCATCCTATCAAGATATTTCCCCTGATGGCTAGCCTGTTGCAGGTGGGAGTGAGAGAAATTGTATGTCTGGATAATGAACTCACACCTTTTTCCCTTTTTCTCTGCCAGGCACTCTGTAAACCGAAACAATGTTGTATTTCTTCAGCGTTCTCTGCATCTCCGTAGCAAGGGTGAAACTCCATCCTAATTTGTTAGAAAGACTGATTTTGGGTTGGTCAACAGTGTTTCAGAGGTGATAATCCACTAATTGGAATTTGGTTGCATAATGAGAGTGAGGGAAAAGACAAAGACAGATAGAGACAGAGAAATAAAACTAGGTAGGCTGTTAAAATGGGCGGGCAGAATAATCAATAGCAGTTAGGGAAGTGTGCTGTGTGTCAATCTAACAGCTTGTTCTTGTTCTTGGGGGACAAACCCCAGACGTGAAAACTGTTGGGTAGAGCCAGAGCCAGATTGACGTTCCACTTTATTGAGAATTACTGAGTCTGCATGGATTTGAATGATCCTCTGTGCAGTCTGTCAGTTGTCATGATAATGAATGGAAGATGACAGGTTCAGTGCCAACCATTCTCACTTTGCTGCTCGCCGGTAGAAGCAGCCAAACTTTATGACAAGGGCAGCCAAGGGATCTAAATATGACAATGTTGGTGGGCTAGACTCATGATTGGAAGGAGAAAATGATAATGGTTTTTTAGTAGATATGATGTCATATTGTACTTTAAATGTCTGTTCCACGTTGCTAGCAAGAGGGGAAAGAAATGAAAAAAAATAAAAAGAAATGCTCACTCAGAATTAAAACATCTTCATACCTTAGGGAGTTTGGACAGTATTGCTTTGTAAAGCCTTTATATGCCCTCAAGTATCCTGTTTTTAATTGTTTGGCACATGGGTGTAAAATTTGGCTATGGACATGTCCATAGCAATTTTTGGATTTTTTTAAAATGTCCATATTACTTTCTGTATGGAAAATGACATGACATCTGGAAAACAAAAGGTTACGGTATTTTCTGGATTATATAGGTGCACTTAAAATACTTTAACTTCCTTCAAAAACCACAGTGTGCCTTATATATGGATTAATTCTGGCTGTGCTTAGTGACTGGGAATTTAGACTTTTTATCTAATAATAATTTGACTTTTTATCTCATAATTTGGACTTTTTATCTAATGATTTGGACTTTTTATCTCATAATTTTGACTTTTTATCTCATAATTTGGACTTTTTATCTAATGATTTGGACTTTTTATCTCATAATTTTCACTTTACTTAATATAATTAATATAATTAGTCATTATTAATATAATGACTAAATATTGTCTTCAAACAACCTTTATCACGTGACAAAAATGAGACGAAACTAAACGTAAATGTCGAACTTGTGACGAGAGCTACAATTAAATATATAATGCAGTTATAGATGACAAATAAAAACCAGACAAAATGTGGTTTAAGAAATAAAAAGGTTTTGTTTAGTTTTTGTTGACAGAAGAAATTACACAATACTTTAATCCTTTTACCCGTGTTCTTATTTATATATTTATTTATTGTTGCTGTCTCTCGTGAGGAAATCATCAAATTATGTCCCCACCAATGTCAACATCATGATTACTTGGCACATGAACTAAATGTAAGTGTTGAGATTTTTTTTTTATTGTTGAAAAATTCGGTTTTATGCAGTTGATCTCTTTATTTTTCTTTTATGTTATGTGTCTTACATCATTTTCTAAGGTAGACTCTCAAGTATAAAGACACTAGTCCTGTTCTTTTCAGTCAAACCTCTTTGACTCTGCTGAAGTAAATTAGTACTCTGATCGCATTATTTTGCTCACAATGACTTTGGGGACACAGAGTCCAACCTAATAAATAGCGAGTGTACGGAAAATTGTGTTCGTCTTAAAATTTTAACTGTGACATTTTCAAATGGAATATGTGATTTTTGTCACGTGCGACACTGATGAGCTCAAACCAGCAACATGAATAAAGAAGGAGTCTTGTTCACACTGAGTTTTTCTTCAAATCCAAGATAGATGCAGACACGCTCACACACAAAGAGATGAGATGAAGAGATGACTCTGTCTGCTGCTCACTGGGCCATTGACACAGTCACAGTGGGGAATATTACTCCACAGTCAGCTTAACAGTTGACCAAATCTATCTCTGTCGGTCTCTTTCTTTTACAGTCTGTGCTTGTTTGAAAATTTATGATGACATGCTCCATGTGACAGATATATTGCAGTGGAGTGGCAGGTATTTTTGGAGCATTACGAATGCAATACACTACAGATCCATGAGAAAACAAAACAATGCAAACCTCTGATCAGTTCACGACAAATATATGGAATTCTCTAACACAATCACTGCCCAGTTTCTGTTTTTAGTTGATATTTCCAAAGAAATGCAGATAATTTAGTGAGAACAATAATTCTGTTATTTTCATGTCAACTGAAAGACAGAAATATTACTGATGTGATACTTGCCCTGTTTACATGAGAGCTTTTATTCTTGTTTAATTTCAAATAAAGGTTAATTCCGATTAAAGTCACTGGTTTATTCTGATCTTAATTACGAATTCGATAAATCCTCTGCCATGTAAACAGTTTATTTCACTTTAACATTATTCCTGTCGTTCTACACATGCCCCTGGGCTCGTTGTGATGACGCACATATTTCACATTGATGACGCACATAGTATTCCGTCCTGCCAACATTAGTTTGTTGATTCCTATGGTTGATTTGGTTGAGCTGCTGCTTTGCAATTATCACAAAAATAAATGCAAACATCACATTTTGTATCTGTTCTTTCATCTTGATGGTTGAAACAAATGCAAAACAGGACGTGGATGTGATTGTTTTTTTTCCAGTAGACATCCAGACATAAAGGGGCCGTTCTGTCCAATCAGAACCCTCTGTACTTCCAGCTCTTAAAGCTGAAATAACTCGAGCCAAAAAAAGCTGTTTTCCATGGAAACCTTTATAGGTTGTCCATGTAAACACAAAGGAAATACAGTAGCTTTAACTCTGAATTGTTTATTGGGAATTTTTGGGAATTGCTTATTGGGAATTTTTAACATAGATTTTTTATTTTTTTTGCACCGAATTTAGATATCTGAATTTTGTTGTCCCTGAATTCAATTACGCTCATAAATTTAGAATAAAACAAAACAGCTGCAAAAAAATTCAAAAGCACAAATTCAGCTGCAAAAATTTAAATGCGTAAATTCAGGTGGAAAAAATTTCAGTTGTACTGAATTCAGTTGCTAAAAATTCAGACGTTTATAACAAAACAATCTGTTTGAAAATTAAGTTAGGGGTGTTATGTCCAGTAGGAAACCAGTAGTTGACCTTCCTGCATTGGTGTCACATGACTGACCGTAAACAACTTGATTGGCTGGCTGTCGGTTTAACTAGTCCCAGATGTACAATCTGATTTTTTTATTTTTTTGCTAGTGTTAAAAATTCAATGGCTTTTAAAATGTAAAATTTGATTAAACAGATTTGCTTCCATTCTTTTGCTTTATTTGCTGTGTGTAGTCTGGTACAGGACTTCTCCATGCAGTGGGTGGTTTAGAATATTCATCCTTTAAACGAAATGTTTCCCTTTCTTATATAATGAAGGAATAATTATTGTATCTAAATTTTCTACTAGAAAAAAATATGTAATTAATCTGAGATCATTAGTCATTAACAGTTGCGAACAGTCTGATCATACCAACGTATGAGGAAAACTGTGCAGGGCAGTTAAACTGTAAATGACTGAATCCACTGATAAAATTGACTTGCATTCAAGCTTATTAGTATAACAGTCATATTGAAGTGCAGCTATGTTTTCATCTTCAACACCATCCATCATTTGGGATACTCCATTTATTTATCCCAGGACAAGAAAGCACTTTTTTTATTTCTCATTTATTCCATTGTAAAGTGAATTCACCTTCACCTAGTATTAAATGAATGTCAAACACCGTTGAAAATTTGCTTCCACACAAAACCAAACTCTGAATGTATTTTTGGTCCAAAGCCGGAGCTTGAGTTATCTGAGGACTGCTGATTTGAAACTTTCAAAAACTGCACAGGTTGCAGTGTTTTAGTGAGTAGGAGTTCAAACGACACAAAGTGTAAAAAGGCACACAAAAGACTGGTGCTTTTGGATACAATAATGACTGCAGCATGCCTGGGATCCAAAGACAGACTCTAATTTATTAGCAGGGATCCACATTTTCGATCTGAAATTGAATTCTCCAGTAGCAGAGGAGACATGAAAGTTGATATATGAAAGCAAGTATCATAGGATTAAATTTGTGACTGTTCTCCATTTTGATGGGGACCTTCCTGTAACTTTCACAGAGCCCTGGAGACTAGAAACTCAAAACAGAACACACTGGGTGATGAACATGGTAAAAAGGCACCTCTCCACTACAAAGACAGCTCTAGGGTGTCTTTGAATCTTTGCCTGGAGCTGAAAGCTTTCTTCTCACCACCACCCTGCTCTCCCCCGGCGTTTGAAATGATCGACTTTTACATTATTTTTAATCCGGTGGACTGACGCGTTATTGGAAATAGGAGTGATGGATGTGGACGTGGAAGACCGGACATTGATCACTAAGAGCAGGCAGGTCGAGTACTTTTTCCCTGAGGATCCCCTTGACACACAGACAAACACAATTGCGCGCCGTTGGTCACAAGTGGTGTGGGTGTTTTGAGCGCGTGCGCGTCCACGACTACCGGTGATCCTTTACTCAGAAGTTAATTTTGGATGAAAGAATCCGGGTGCACACCGCGGCCCCACCGTATCACTTCTTACGGATGCATTGCGCTGGAGGCTGGTTAATGCATGCGTAAAACAATCGGTTTAGCGTGATACCCTCGTGATGAACCACATCTCATCAGTGCGTTTGAGTTCCAAATGAAACTGATTTTCTGGTCAACGGATGTCTCATTCTTCTCAGAGGAAGCCGCCATTTAGTTACGCGCAATGTGCAACAACTCAAACGCAAGAAGGATTAACTGTGATCCTACTCTTCGATCGGTCGGAAACGACGCACGGACGAGAGAGAGAGAGAGAGAGAGAGAGAGAGAGAGAGAGAGAGAGAGAGAGAGAGAGAGAGAGAGAGGGAGGGAGGGATGGAACGGGGATGTAAGCGCGCACTCGAGCTGTAAGAAGCAGTTTTTTTTTTCCTGGGACGCGCACAGACAGAGCGCTGCTGGTGAGACAGCAGAAGGAGGAGAGCGGGAGAGGAGGAGGACGCACAACACAGACACACCGAAACAAAAGTTATCCTGTGGCAACTTTAAGTATGGTTACAGCAGATGCCTTACTGTTACTGCACATTTAATGGAAGTTTTGGATCATAAAACCAAAAAGGAGAACCATCCCAAAGGAACGAGTGGACCTATGGAGCTTGGTGTGGCAGGAGCGCTTTAGTGCAGAGGAGCCAATGACATATCCAGCCATGATTTGGGTCGTATTTTTACCACTTTGGGTATCTTGCGCTTTGGGGAACAGAACCGTGGATCATGTGCCATTCTTTCACGGACATGTGTTTGAGAACTCATCTCCGGGCTCCCGGGTCAATGGACTGAGTGTCCCATTAAAACGGCTCAACTCACAGAGGCTGTGTGGTTCTGAGGAACCGGGCTCAATAGAGGCGCACTTTAAACTCATGGGAGATGGAAGCGAAAATTTCCGCGTCTTTGCGCACCATAAACGGGGACATATTTTATTGAAGACTTCGGGGGTTTTGGACCGGGAGGAGCGGGCTGAGTACGCACTGGATCTTGGTTTGTGTTGCGGACAATGCGTGGGGTTCTCCCGTGAAGAAGACGGTGACTCGCCGGTAGTGGCTGAAGTGGCATCCATCAAAGTGGATGTCCTGGACACCAACGACCACCAGCCCACCTTCCCCGGTGCCGATGTCAAACTGAGCCTGGATGATGCCACTGCGCTCCGCACAGCAGTTTACACGGTCACCGCGCAGGACGATGACAGCGGCAAGAACGCGGAGCTCATCTACTTTGTTTTACCGAAAAACGGGAGTTTTTATGCTGTGCCCAAAACCGGTGACATCCTCTTGGTGGACTCTATCCTGGGTCTGGATGAGCCGATTAAGTTTCAAGTGTTTGCGAGAGACCGCGGGTGGCCACCTCGCACCAGCCAAAGCATCTCCGTGGAGGTGAGCCCACGGCAGTGGCCAGTGGCACCCACAGTTGACCCACAGCCTGGGAAACAGAATCCTAAATCACCAAATAAAGTACCAGCAAGAAAGTCCAGGTCACTGCTGGAGTCGGACAGCCCTGTTTTCATCAACGTGTCTGAAGATGCAGGAATTGGTTCTGTGGTGATGAACCTGAACCCAGTGAGGTTTCCATCTGCTACGTTTGAGCTGGTGGAGCCCGACGTGGAGAGCTCTCCGGTCAGCGTGAGCCGGGACACCGGGGATATTATCATATTACGGAGATTGGACCGAGAGACCGAACCTCTGGTGGAGATAAGTGTCAAAGTTCAGGATAAAAGAGGTGAGCAGGAGACCAGTCACGCGCGTTTGTCTGTATGAAGGAGTGAAGCCGGAGTATGTGTGTGTGTGTGTGTGTGTGTGTGTGTGTGTGTGTGTGTGTGTGTGTGTGTGTGTGTGTGTGTGAGAGAGAGAGAGAGAGAGAGATAGAGAGAGAGAGGAGGAAAGAGGGAAAGAGAGACTGCTGGACCTCAAGCTCATGCGCGCATTTCATGTCTGTTGTGCGTTAATTTGCTGCTGACTTTTCGTGCACTGTATGAAATATATATTATTCTAAAATCATTTATTTAAACTTCATTTATTAGTCGTTTCTTCATCATTGAGTGTGTGTTGTGTCACAGTGCATCTAGTGTTTTGCCAGGAAAAGCACAATGGCTTAATTTGATGCGCAAATTACGCACGCAGACTCCGTCCTCTCAAGCCTTCACAAAGGTGGCTAATTTGAATCACAGAGAATATAGTGACTGATTTTTTATTGTCTCACGATGCCAGAAAGAGAGAAAAAAATAAATCTTCATTGGCAATTCCAAGCTCCAGTGGACTCTTGATCTCAGGAAATGTGTGTGCTTGATATGGTAGCAATACAAAATTGTTATGCATTATTTATCCCTCTGGAAAGTTGCACTCAGAGACAGAACATTAATCATATTACAATGTATTTAATAACACCATCAGTGTGCACAACGAAAAGCAGCTCCCAGGGGTCAGGGAAGGTCATGGGAGGGGTGTCTTGCAGGTAAAGGCACCCAGATTAATGGGTGAAAAAGCTGCATATAAAGGCTTTAGTATAGCTCCAGTAGAGTGCGTATCCATTGGAAAATAAAAACCCTCTGGGCTAAGGACCTATAGCCAACTTACAACTTAATTTAACAACATCTGGTTCTCTCAGGCACTTTCACATCTATACACTAACCAAGCCCCATCCTGTTTAGCTTCTGAGATCAGACAAGAGGAGGCTTTCCCAGGGGAGTCTGGCAGTAAGCAGTGTCAAAGTGCCTGGTGTTTACAATAGAGGTTAAACTGAGTGACATTCATCAGTGTTGATGATGATTCATGTGCTTAGATAAATTAGGGCAGCCTCAATGTGTCTGCCGCCGCTGCTGCTGCCAGCAACACAGATGCTGGGATGTCAAGGGAGAAGCGTGGCGCGTAACGGCCATACCAACAGGTTAATTATCACCTGCGGAAAAATGAGAGGGAATAGAGATGCAGAGAGAGGTAGTCAGTAAGCAGCAGCATTCATATTAATGAATGCATATGTGAAACAATGGACTAATTCACTGACACTGAGCAGTTGAGATGGTACACAGAATAATTTAAAGTGTAAAACAATGTGATCTATCTATCTATCTATCTATCTATCTATCTATCTATCTATCTATCTATCTATCTATCTATCTATCTATCTATCTATCTATCTATCTATCTATCTATCTATCTATCTATCTATCTATCTATCTATCTATCTATCTATCTATCTACCTACCTACCTAACTACATACCTACCTAAATATCTCTCTCTCTCTCTCTCTCTCTCTCTCTCTCTCTGTCTGTCTGTCTGTCTAGTGTAAGTTAACTTAAACAACACACTTCCACGGCTTGTTTCATTAGGAACAGTTAACAGCATTTGACTGGGGGAGTGCCCCGATCAATGTGACCTATTGGTCTCGATAATGTGAACTATCCTGATGCGGAAAAGGAGCTGAGGCTGCTCTTGGCACAAAGCACCGTTATACAAGCCCAGTAGCAGCATGCAGAGTTGGCTATTTGTCACAATCATTTCCACTTTGGGCACATCAAAAGTGATGGAAAAACAATAATCTTTCTCTGTAAATGTGACACTTTTGCTTTCTTTTTGCAATTTTCTTCTGCCCTTTGAGACATCGGCTACAGAAGGAGTAGCAGATGTGTGCCCTCCAAATACGCTCAGGTTAGATTGTTTTAGGCAGGTCTTCAAACGTCACCAGCTGATGAAACACATTAGTTGCTGATGTTTTCTGCTGCACTGTCAAAAGCTAAACTAGTTTCATCTCTTCTGACAGCCTGCACCATTGTACTTTTTTTTTGGGGGGGGGGCAAATTTTACAGGAGTCAGACACACAGGAGACAGCTCAAAAATACTGTAGTCTTGTTAAAAGTGTATTCTCCGTATATTGTTGGAGGAGGAAGAAATAAAAGCAGATGTAAATGCTATAGATGAAAAGCAGTGCAGAGGTGTAGACTGCATTTGAATCAAAGAAAAGACTGGTTCAGCTGCAGTAAATCTGACCACAAACATTGAGTATTCAACTGTAAATTGGCTTAGTCAATTTCATGATTAGAGACTCATTACACATTGTTGCTTATAGGATCAAATGCTTTACTGACAAATGCAGATTTGTGTGAGTAGATGTAAAATGTGGTTAATGTATGGTGGAGGCATTCATGGCATTAACACGATGTATGTTAATGCATATTTTAACCCATAAAGACTTAGAATGATTTTTGCAGTAACTTCCAAATGACATTTTTTTCTATATTTAGCCTTTTGTAAATCATGTATCATCCATTATCCTGGACTTTTAAGGATTTTTATTCCAATATTTAATAGACTGATAGTGCAAATCTTCATAAATGGTTGGACTAAATTCAAAGGTTATTGTATCAAAACAGAAAAAAAGTGAAGAAAACAAGCATCTCCAATCACTGTTATTCATTATACCCATAACTATCAATCTATGTGCTCATAGACCATAGTTTGATTAACATAAATGCTGCTGCTGATGTTTCCATGTTCACAACCAAGCAGGGGTGTCACACTCATTTTAGTTCACGGGCCACAGAGAAGCCCAATATGATTTCAATTGGGCTGCGGCAGGAAGGCAGGGAAACCACAACCACAGGCCCCAGCCATCTGAGCCCAGTTAATGTATATAAATATAATTTCATTTAACAAAAACCCTGAAACACAGACTTCTTGGATGGTTTTTCAGTGCAATCACTAGCAATGGAAGTTATATTTGTCCAATAAATGCACAAAAAAATATCCCAACATGAATTGACATGAACACGGCCAACGCAACCAACAAACAAACAACTGATGTGATTTAATTTGAGGCCAAGGCTGAGGCCTTTCCAGATGCTAGGAACCAGTGCTAGCATTGGCAGAGCATCTGACACCTGTCAATCAAAAGGGCACACCCCTAATTCAGCATAATTGAAAAATTAAATTACATCTAAACTGATAACTTGTAAATAAATAAATAAATAAAAAATCAACCCCTCACAGTTGCCATGGAAGTAAACGTGAACTATTAAACCCAAAATGTAAAAAAAAAAAAGGCTGTAAACAGATTTATTTCTGCTGTGAAGTTGGCTTTTTTTAACATGGGAGTCTATGGGGATTGACTCTGTTTTCTGTCACTTCTGGCTTGGCTTCACTTGTGTCTGCCTGAGGTTGATGCTTAATCATGATAGTATTTTACAGGCCACTTGAAATCAAATTGGGCTACATGTACAACCTGAACTAATATAAGTTTGGGAGCCTTGATTGTTTATGTCTTCAGTGTTGTTTTTGCATTTCACAAATTCATCCATGGGCCAGACTGGGTTATATGGTGGGCTAGTTTTGGCTCTCAATCCATATGTTTGACACCCCTTCTATAGAGCCTCTGGATATCCAAACGGGTCATATATGATCATGTTGAAAAGCTGAGAAACTGCATTTTACCTGAATTATTTAAATACCTCTGTGGATTAGAACAAAATGCAGACAAAAAATAGGGGAAAAAAATACAATGATGGCATAAGTGACCCTGGTTTGATTCCCACACCGTGTCTGCGTGGGTTTTCTCCAGGTACTCAGTTTCCTCCCACCACCGAAACACATGCACTGATAGGTTAATTAGTTAATCTAAATTGTCCATAGGTGTGAATGTGAGAGTGATTGTTTGTCTATATATGTTCAGCCCTGAGATGAACTGGAGACTCATACAGGGTGTACCCCGCCTTCACCCATTGTAGCTGGATTAGGCCCCCACAGACCCTAGTGAGGATAAAGCAGGTTCAGATGAAGTGGCGTGTTTGGAAAGTTATTGAACATTTAAGATCGGTTGATGTTGACTGATGATGATTCAGGTTTTTGAGGGTTAAAGAAGTGTATTGATGTAAATGAGTTCTAAAATGAATGGCTTTTAACAAAACCAAACATCTAACCTTTTATATATTTCCTGGGATGGGTGTCAAGGGGGGTGGGGTGGGGTGAGATTGAATTACATTGACTTGACCTAACTGTTTATCGCATCATGCTGAAAGATGGCAAGTTTTCATTTCCGGGCTTAACAGCGGGCGGTGGGAGGCGAGGCTGTCTCACCTCAGCACGAGGAACGCGGGTTGTCCGTGGCTCGGTTGAAGTCTTTTAATCCTTTTGGAGTGGAGAGTTCTGCCGGAGCCTCGACCTCCCTCCATCTGCTCGCATTATCCCTGTAATCCCATCTCATTCTCCATGTCTGTCCCCCCCCCCCCCCCCCTCTCTCTCTCTCACTCTTACTTTTTCACTCTTATTTTCACTCTCACTCCAGGGATTTAGTTTGAGCGGAGGAGCAGTTTAACACAGAAAGAGAGAGCGAGCTACTGACATGATTCTTGGAGGGACAGCAGTGTGTGTGTGTGTGTGTGCGTGTGTGTGTGTGTGTGTGTGTGTGTGTGTGTGGAAGCGGTACAGTATGCATGGGGATGTAAGTTCACCTCCTCTCGTCTGCTTTTGTGACTCATTCCACAAGTGGCGCCAAGCTTCAGCAGTGTTGGATTCTAGCATGCATCTGCGCTCCTGTTATGTCACACAGTGAAGGCGTGATGTTGTTTACTCGGTCACACTGTCTGAACTCAGCTCCCATTTGGGGGTTAAATACTGGTCAGGTTTAATTTGATTTTCAGGAGAATAAAAAAAAACAAAAAAACAAAACACGACCATAATATGAAAACACATATCTACCCTCTGCAGCTCTCTATTCTCAGTCCAAACACCCAAAACAAAAATATAAATACAGTGGTACGGCTACTTACAAAATTAATTCGTTCCAGAAGTGGTTTCGTACAGTGGCGGATCTAGACGGCTATTTTTAGATGGGCCTGAGTGAAGTCTGGGTGGGCAGCGGGTGGGGTGAGGAGTGTATAACAACAACAGCGTAATAGCATTTCCGAAATTGAAACTGAATTTCACAACACAAATAATTAATATCCATTGACATTTACAAATAAATAAATATATTAATGATATTGATCAACATTTCAGTTTGGTGAGGCAATGAAAATCAGTCTGGAATTCTGTTTCTGAGCTTGTGAGTGGGTGGGCACAGCTGTCAATCAGGGTGGGCCCTGCCCACTCAGGCCCGCCCATAGATCCGCCCCTGATTTCGTACTGTGAATTTTTCATAAATACAGTCACATTTTACATGTAAAATGTCTGATTCATTCCAGGGCCCCAAATACTACTCCCTGATACCCTATAAAAATTATTTGAAAAATTTTTCAAATTTTGTATGAAATATGTGTTTCTGTGTGTTTCTTTCACCTACCAGTGAATCATGGCAGGGTATGGCATTTTCTTAACACACTTCTTTTTAATGTCCATTAACACAAAGCATCCATACAGACACATTTTTGTAAATTACCTCATGTGATCCTATATGTCTAATAAGTATATTTATATTGACTTTAAATTTACTACAAGAAAATGATAATATCTCATATTCATGAAAGTTTCTAGTAAGATATCATCATAAAAACAATAATCAGTGATATTTAGCAGATAAAGTGGTTTGAATGGTCATTTCTATGGCACTCAATGCACACAGAGATTTTAAATCTTAAATCTTTAAGCTGTATTTGACTTTGTTCGTTGGCAGGGTATGGTATTTACTCTTTAAATTGTATAGTTTATGTGGTGTTTGCAAATGTGAGTTAAATTGAAATGGCAATCAATATCTGCTAGAAAAATTGCAATTAATTTTTTTTTTCTTAAAATTGTTCAGCCCTAGTGCCGAGCTTTAAGAATGGAACAGTAGACTCAGTCTGAAGAGTTAAATGAAATCACAGCTGTCAGTCACATATTGAAACCTTAGAGTGTCTGAAAACACCCATGAGTAACCAAAAACCTGTTGTCATATTGTGGATTATCTCTCAGAAGTGCTTAGAGTTGAGCCACAGTAGACTGAAGCTGCATCCTGACTGGAGTCTTTTTTTTAAGTAAATGTAAAGCAGCTTTTAAAGAGGGACTAGTCATGTCGCTATGAATAATTTACTGCTCCTTCTATTGTTGAACTTTTATTACCATCTAGTTTATCTGTGCATTGTGTACCATTGTTTGCGTTTTAGAAACCCAACTAGGGACACACACACTCACTGCAAATGCTTTGTGTGTGGCAATAATATATGCAATATACTTGTCCCAATGCAAACAAACACTAAATAAATTAGCACCACAGCTTTAATTTTCTCTTAAGATGAAGACGCAGTGTTTGTTGGTGCAGCTTCTGTTTTGTATGTGTGCAAATAGGCGTCATGCAAATGAGGTTTTGTCAGATTTGTAGTTTTTCATCGATTAAAAAAAATAAAAAATGAGATTATATGACTTTTTTATGCAAGTTAAAAATTCAATTACTTGATTAGGGTAATCTCAGGGCAAAAAATTATTAGGTGTTACACTTGTTTCATTCAACTATAATAAAAGTAGCAGGATTGAAATGATCAATACAAAAGAAAAAAATATAAATTCGGGACTTTGACTGATGAGTTCCTGAGTAACATTATTTGCCCAGTCTCCTGAGTGCTCTTAAGATCTTACGTGTCTTCTCCTTCCTGCTTTTCCAAAGATATATAAATATTTGGGCTGTTAAAATGAATGTGTTAATGCAGATTAATCTATCATCATAATTAATGTTCTTAAAACCCATCTACAGCTCAGCATAAAATGACTGAATATCTATGGGAACACATTTGGGGCAGTTTGTACAAGTAGAGTTAGCATCATACATGAATAAATGGACAGTTAATGACAGGCAACAGAAACAACCCATAAAGATGGAAGACACTAAACAGCACATTGTCCACTGGACGGAAATATGAGGACAAAAAAATCTCACAATGGAACAGTTGTGTTTCCAATTGCTTTGTTTAAAGTAGGGCTGCAACTATTGAGTATTTTAGCATTTGAGTATCCTCCTGAAAATTCCTTTGATTAACCAAGTAATCAGATAAAACTGTATTTTGTTCAAATTGAGCTGTGACAAAGTAAGCGAAAACTGTGCCCCATTTTGTCGGTGCTTTTCAGAAATGAACCATGTAAATCACAGGTTTGGCGGCTCACTTCCTACATGTATGCTTGTTATACTAGTAATAAAAAGTCACACATTACACTATATTTAACATAAACCTAACCCTCTACAGACCTAACATTATGTTTGTAAGGTACATTAACGTCAATGTCACTGATTTATGCTACGTTAATTTTAATTTTATCTTTTATTTTTGCTCCATTGTATTTTTTCTTTTTTTCTTTTGTATTGATCATTTCTATCCTGCTACCTTTATTATAGTTGAATGAAACAAGTGTAACACCTAATAATTCCCCCTGAGATTACCCTAATAAAGTAAATGAATTTTTATACTTGCATAAAAAAAGTCATGTAATCTTTTTTTTTTTTTTTTTTTAAATCGATGAATAAATCTGACAATGGACTATCTTCGAAGATGCTTCAACATCACAGATGTGCTGTCGTGGTTTGGAATTTCACACTGTTCACCTGCTGTTCAGTTTAAAATGCTTACACATTTTCAAATGGTCTGTCTTTTCTCATTATGTTTGTTTTCTCTTTTGTCACTGTTGTTTTCACTCATCTCTTCCATCCTCCCGCTGCTTCAATCCAACACTTCCACATTCTCCGTCATCTTCCTTTACGTGAGTGATGTAAGTGCGTTGTGCCACATTCAGTAGTCCGTGTGAAATGCTGTGCTTTGAGCTTTGGGATTAAATAAGTGATTCCTCAAAACATTAATTGAGGTATCGTTTCACCCCTAGTTGAAACTGTTGAAGGTGTTTCATATATATATATATATATATATATATATATATATATATATATATATATATATATATATATATATATATATATATATTCCCGTCTTTCTTGACTTTATTAAGTTGTGCAAAATTAAACGTGATTAATATAGATTCAAAATAAATATTCAATAATGATTAATCAAAACCAATCCAAAGTAACCTTGTGATTAATCATTAATAAACAATAATTTGATGGCACTAATAAGTATATACTGTATACTATAGATGTGACTTTGGTCCAAAACACTATTCGAAATTCACTAGAAACTATTCAAATATTATTCGAAAATTGAACCTACTCCAACCTGTCCACGACCCCCCGCCACTGATGTGCGCCCCCAACCCCAAACACACATGCGATAACACAAAGGGTAAAATAGGTTACTGAATAAACAAGAATATTACAAATCACACAACAACATGTTGATCTTCCCTGAGTAATTCATCTCATCTTCTGCATGAAACAAATAAGGCTTTTAATTTTGAAATCACAATAACTGCAGCCAATGCTATATTTTATTTAACTGTCTCGGTGGAACCAAGCGAAACAGCTGAGTTCAACTACAATGTCAAACACATTTTAAGAACAGTAGTCATATGAATCTATGCCAGGTTTTGATTTAAAAAATGGTGCAGTGGTTAGCACTTGTGCCTCAAAGCAAGAAGGTCCCTAGTTCGATTCCCACACCAGACCTTTCTGTGTGGAGTTTACATGTTCTCCTCGTGTCTGTGTGGGTTTTCTCCAGGTACTCCAGTTTCCTCCCAACATCTAAACACATGCACTGATAGGTTACTTAGTTAATCTAAATTGTCCATAGGTGTGAATGTGAGAGTGATTGTTTGTCTATATATGGAGACTCATACAGGGTGTTCCCCCGCCTTCATCCATTGTAGCTGGATTAGGCCCCCAGTGACCCCCGCGACCCAAGTGAGGATAAAGCGGAACCTTCAGATGATGAGAAACGAGTACATACTCAGGGTGGAAGCATGTGTGCAGCTTATTGACAATTAGTAATCCAGCTGCCAAGAACATACGCTCCAATGACGCAGACGTTACTATGCGCTCTGCTTCCCTTCTGTTATTGCAACATTTTTCTCTTGCAGTCCACTTCTATTGCATTAGTTTCATGCATTTTTGGGTGTGCGTCTTTCTTGTGTTTGCAGCCTTCTGTCGATGTGGTGCATTTTGCCCTTGTTGGCCACTGTACAATGCATGTATGTATGTATATATATATATATATATATATATATATATATATATATATATATATATATATATATATATATATATATATATATATATATATATATATATATATATATATATATATATATATATATATATATATATATATATATATATATATATATATATATGTATATAAAAAAACAAATATAAATATTCAAACACTTTGAGACATAAAATTTTAACAGCCATTTACACAATATAGATATATTTAAAATATATTATTTATATGATAATTACAAACTAGTCTCACTAAACATATATTGCGATATCCCAAAGTTTTTTCATATGGTAATAGATCTGTAGCCCTGTGTTTGTTAGTTTTACCTCATGGGACCTAAAACATACCTGTGGATGACAGCCAAGGTGAGTGCAAAATAAGGTGTGGCTGTTTTAAATGAAATTACAATATTAATAAAGTCACTGTTTGTGCTAAAAATTTGGTTTAGTTTAAAGCATTTCAGTAAACTGTGAAACATTTGGATGCCACCCAAGCATGCTTCACCTCTATTTCCAGGTACAAGGTAAAACGGTTTGAAAATCACAAGAGTCTGATTATGTCAAAGCTGCAGAGACGACTTCAAACACTGAACAGATGATGCCGAGCAACTTTTGGGCATTTTCACAATCTGACTCATTTACAATAAACTATCTCAGCTGGAAAAATAAACTTTTAGATAGGTAAACAGCATATGTGTACATAATGGCATAAATAAAAGGTTATGGAAACTACTTCTCTTTAATGGTAAATGGTAAATGAACTGCGCTTATATAGCTCTTTTCCACCTTCATGGTGCTCAAAGCGCTTTACATTAACCTCACATTCACCCATTCACACACACACTCATACTACACCAGTAGGTTTCTAAGGTCAAAGGTCAGTCCTACTGGGGGCCTAAGTCAGGGTTCAGTGTCTTGCCCAAGGACACTTTGACATATGGACACCCAGAGGTGGGACGTGAACCGCCAACCTCACGGTCATTGGGCAAACCCACTCTACCAACTTTAGCCACTCACTGCATTACATTTCTTTTGTTTTTGTTTGTTTTCAAATTTAGTCTTTGGACTTCACCTCTTTATATTTGCACCAAAGATCAAAGATAGAAACAAGTGAATATGTCATTGATTTTCTTCCTCCTTCTAAAACACATTGATGTGACACTGTTCTTTCACTATACTGTGCCTCAATGGCAAAAAATGATTGATTTGGTTAATTATCATAATGATTAATTTGCTAAATGATCCATGCCCTTTATAATTTTCAATAACTTCTTTTTATGTAAAATCACATCAAAAATGTACACATACTATTTTTAGACAAACTTCATTCACCTTCGTTTCAGATTTAAGCCAGTTAATGCATCACTACACTATGCAGATGGGAGACTGCTTTGTTTCTCTTATCAAAAAGGGTCTTATGCACTTTTGTACTAAGAGCACATCCTTCACTTAAAAAACACCTAATCGAAGGTCCTTTAAAGAAAAAGCAAAAAAAAAAAAAAAAACCCAGCATCTTCACAATAAGTAGTAAAAGTCTGTATATGCAGCAGAACATTGGATCCAAATGTGTTTCTGTAGTCTAATGCAGTGGTCCCCAACCCCTGGGCCACGGACCAGTACCAGTCTGTGGATCAATTGGTATTAGTCACCTAATAAATAATTAATTATTTGTGTTTTATTTGTATTCATTATCTGAGTCTGAACAATCTTTTATTTTGAAAAATGACCGTATTCGCTTGGTTACGCCTCTGTCACTTGAGTGTCAGAAATGTAACCCACACATTAACAAAATGAGTGAAAAACAGATGTGTTTGGAAAGTTTATTTTCGAAGGGAAAAAGGTCCCACTGTAGAGACAGAAGAAGAGCCTACAACTTCCAGGAAAAAGAAAACTTTTAACAGACAATACCAGGAGTTATACTTGAAATATGGATTTATAGCAACATGTTATTTCCACAGACTAAACCTGCTCTGTATAATTTGCAGCAACCGATATAAACAATCTCCTTAACCCCCACCCCAGTCTGTGGTATAATTGTCAAGCGTTGACTGGTCCACGGTAATAAAAAGGTTGGGAACCACTGGTCTAATGTGTTTCTAAGCCTAAATCTGTTCAAGCTAGCTTATATTGAGAAAAAAAAAACATCTGCTAATGGGTTAAGGAAAATATTCTTGGTTCTAATTCTTTAAACAAGTAAAAAAAAAAACATAAAAGAGTGATACTTTGCTTTTTAAAAATGGAATTCTGCATTTTATTCTACGGCCCTCTAGAACATCCCGTTCACTTTGAATGACGTCAGCGGGTGGATTTTTTTCGATAACCGCCCGCTGCGCCGTTAACGCCCGCTGACCATGGCAACGGATTTGTCACTGCAGATTCACTGTACCATATCACTCCGCAGGTAGTTTGGCCACTTTTAAAGTAAATATTAGCTTCGTTGTAACTGATAGCTTATCCAATGTTAACCTATGCTGATGTTATCGTGACCGTAGTCAGGAAATCAGGGGAAATTGCCGTCCTCATCTCGTACAGAATCTTCAGTATTTTACCCCTCAGTTAACCCCTCAGTTAACAAGGAGCGGTTTCAGTGAGCTTCGTTTTCAGTATTTATTTGCAGGAAAAGGACAACACCTGCTCCGGTCGCCAACCTGACTGTGTACATCTGTCTTTCTCTTTTCTCCGCCTAAAACTCTCTGCACTCCCCGTCTGTCTGCCCCGCCTATTTCACAACACTAGTCTGTTAGAGTAGTGACAGTAAAAAACTGTAATAACCTGTAGAATAAGCGGGATAATGCATGGCACACGAGTTACTATCAAAAAATATTCCCCGACGGGGCGGAACAATGCCCCGACGCCGAAGGCGGAGTGGTGTTATTCACCCCGTCGTGGGAATATTTTTCTGATAGTAACTCGTGTTCCATGTATTATCCCTTGCTTAAAACATCAGCCTGTGGTCTACATAAACTGTAAATGCTCTGCCTGGGTCTGATGTTTTCATTTAATCAACTCCACAGGTCCATCTTAAACCCTATTCCTGAGTAAAGACACCAAAAAAGGTAATTTTGAGCACTGGCCCTTTAAATGCACATCAGCCACTTCAGGCCCCGCCCACTCTAGATTGTTCACTTTGTTACTCTCTTTGCATTTAACCAATAATTGAACATTTAAGGTAATTGGCTTGAAGTTTGGACATCATTTTAGTATGGACAACAATCACTGCTGCTTCTGCTGCCAAATAATTATGTCGTATTCAGAGAAATGTTCATCTAAGGTGTTGACCTTATATGGGCAAATGTAGTGATGTAACAAATTAAGCTGGAATTGAAACAGGCTGTTGAAATCCACTTGATTTTTGCTGGAAATATTGTAAAGTTAGCTTTGCAGCATCTGGAGGGTTCAAAATAAAACTCTATAAACTATTTGGGTCCAAATACACAAATAAATTAAGCAGAGATAAATAAAAGTGGGTTTAGCTAAATATGGCTCATTTAAAACTGGATTTAAAACTGGAAACCTTAAAAAAAAACTCATCTTGGGTCATTCCATGTCAAAGCATCCAGAGAAACAGAAATTTCTCCAGTTTTCTTAGAAAATTCTTCATAAAATCACTTAAGTTCCTCTTATATACTTGTGAAATGCATTTTTTTAAAACGACTTTACCTATTTGGAGCACAATATCAGTTATCAAAGTCAGCACATTTACTACATGTATTCTCTTGGAAACAGATAAATTAAACAGAAAATAACTCCAGGGCAATTTATGAAACAAAATCCCAGTTTTATTTGAGAATTTAAGATAGTACAAGAGACTCCACATTAAAAATTCTGAGTATGATGTAGAAATCACAATTTCTATTATTTATGTCACATCCTTAATGAATTGCAATAGAATTACAGTTTCAACTCAAAAAGCACTCAGAGGGCGCAGACTCCACCAAGGCACATCAGCCCCCCAACCCCCCTTTCACTTCTGTGACCTTTTAAAAGCCACAGATCATAAGGTTTAAATAATTGAAGCTTTAAACTGTTTTTGTGATTATTCCTGATCCCTTTCTTTGACATTCCCCTTTAATTTTATCTGTATCATGGTAGGATTGAGAAAAAAAAAAAATCTTTTGTTCGATTTTTCATATTTTTTTTTTTAAAAGGAAGAATTATTAAATTATTATAAAATTTTTCTCATGTAAAATTTCTTGCCAAACTTTTTTCTCTACACAGATTGAAAAATAAGACAAGTGTTCTAGAAATAATGCTCCCCCCCCCCCCTCACTTTCTTCGAAATCATTTTACGTAGTGCATTGTCACTGTATAAAAGTGAATCACCAAAGCTTCACAGAGCCTCAAGGTCTCTGAATGCCACTGGGAACACAACTATCAGGAAACCATGAACTTGACAGAACCTAACCTATTTCAGTATCAGTGTCAGGTACGTCAGCTAGAAAAGAAAGGCGATATTTTTCAATTGTCTTCGACTCATTTTCTTTGCAAATTCTTCCTTTGATGAATCATCCTGCCTGCGTTGTCTTACTGCGTCACTGCTCGATTCAATAACATCACTTATAAAACCTCCATCTACAATTTATGTACATGTTTTTCTTATGTATTTTTTTCCTCATATACTTTTACCTGCTTTTCTTACTGCATTTCTCCTGTAATTATTTCCCATGGCTGCCTCATCTTTATGTATCATGGGAATATTTTGTGTCTTATTTGAACTGCCATCGTCTTTGACTCATTAAATAAAGCCTATGATCTTCCTGTCAGGGGAATTTGGAGAATGTGAAAGAGCTACGCAGTTTTGTTGTATGACCTTTAGAGCAATAATATCAGCTCACAATTTCTCTTTGTACTGTAAGGTGTGTTTTTAACTCAGATTTTTTTATATATTTTTTTAAATATATAGTTCATGTGGAAAAAGTACAGAAAAAAAAACACTGAATGGATTTTATATGCAGAGCGACTGAGCAAGATACTGATGTATTTTACATTAAAAGTTATTTTTGTGATAGTAGATATGAATAATAGAGCATCTGTGATTATTCCCTGCACATACACTTATATCACTGTATGTTCATATTAACATATTACTTGAATTGATTTTAATTAAATTAGATTTTTTTTCTTTTTCTCCAGGCAAGATACTCATTTTCTTAGGATTGTTTTAAAGCCTTTTAGAAAATCTTTAAAATATGTGACCACTTCATTAAATAAAATGCTGCTGCATCCATACGATTTTGGTTAATGAAGAGAAATATCTGGCTTTAATTACAGACCTTATCCCTTAACACAGGGGTGTCAAACTCTGGTCCTCGAGGGCCTGTGTCCTGCATGTTTTAGATATTTCCTTCTTCCACATGAGTCACTTAACCCTTCAACTCCTGAGACTTTAGCAGTTACACAGTAAATGAAAAAAAAATATAAAAAAAAAGAATAAAATAAGCAACAAAAATGAATAATAAACTAAATAATAATTGGCAACATGAACAAAGTAAGACACAAATGGAACAAAATAAAATAAATATATATATATATATCTAAAACATGCAGGACGCATGTTTTAGATATTTCGCTCTTCCATCACACCTGGAAACCATTACATCATTACATTAGTGTTCTGCAGAGATGATGAAGAGCTGATTATTAAACTCTTAAGTGTCAGTGCTGATGCATTCTGAATGGATCATTTAGTTTAAATATTCAGAAAAAATCAACCATTTTCCTTTTATTTTATTTTTTACTGTATTTTTACTGAGTTTTGTGCATGGAACAGCTACAAAAGGGCAATTTATTTTTAAAATAATAAAAAAATAAATGAAATGAAAACTACTGGGACCAAATTTCAATATGTAGCTTTCTAGTTTTTTTTTTTTAGTAATTTTCTTTGTAAATTTTTCCACATTCTTTTTAATTTTGTAAATATTTATTAGTTTTTGTTCATTTTGTTGCTCATTTTGTTTATTTTTCTACATTCAATTATTTTTCTTTTGATTTTAGTTCCATTTGTGTCTTACTTTGTTCATGTCACCAATTATTTTTAGTTTATTATTCAATTTTCCTTATTTCATTGTATTTTTTTTTTTTTTTTATTCTTTTACTGTGGAACTGCTAAAGTCTCAGGAGTTGAAGGGTTAAATAACTCATGTGGAAGAGGGAAATATCTAAAACACACAGGACACCAGCCCTCAAGGACTGGAGTTTGACACCTGTACCTTAACACCTTAACAAAGCAAACACAGATTGATGTGCACAAATACACACTAATGTGCAAGACGGATGAACACAAGTGGATACGAATATACTGACATCAAATAATTGGACACATCATACGCACATGTTCCTATGGTCCATTTACAGACATGATACAACATTGTACTTATTTAACTTTTTGAGTTGCCAAATGAATATTTTATATCCAGACAGATGGTCGTGAGGAAAATCTGTTAGCCTCATATGTTACTTATCTTTTGTTTATGGAGATGAAACAGACACTGGCTGCATTTGTTCTTTCAAAGAGCATAAATGGTGCTTATTTTGTCTTTGAGGCGCATGTGTTTGTGCATACAGGATGACTATATGCCAACGGTTAGCCCCATTAACCCACACTAACCCAGTGCATAGTTATTTTAAATGCATCTAGACTCATTTCATTACAGTTTAGTCAAAAACAGATGCACACAAGCAGTTCATTTTATCATCCAGACACAATGTGTTAACATCTGGGGCATTCATCACTGCTAAACAGTGTGTTTCAGTGATTCCCTGACCACTTGTTCTACCTCCGCCATCACTCTCTCTTCTCCCAGTAATTCGTTATATTCTGTTTTTCAGTTTTGTGTCTCTTATGAACATAACTCATTAAGAAATCATCAAAATTCCAAAGTCTTCATGCCAATGCTGCTGGAATTATTTAGTTTTCTAGAGTCATTTATATGCAAAAGCAGAAAGTTGGATTTTTGTGGCTCTGATCGTTGATGCACATCGCACAGAGAAAAAAACACCGTGTTTCCCCCCAGTTTACATTTGGATTGTGACTTTTTAAGTTTTCCACTCATAGTTTGCCAGGTGCAGTTTATAAAAATACCAGTTCTCAGTGTTGGATGCTCTCGACTGTGCTGTGAAATTGCTTTAACTGGCACAGTTCTTTAGTCAAATGGCTGATAGAGTGTTGGCGTGTGATCTCCTGTGAGCATAGACAGAAAATAAAAATACTGTTAGTTAAGTGGGAATGTGTTGAACCACAGTGCAAACAAGGACTTTTATTTTAACATGGTATTATTATGATTATTGTTATTTCCATGAGTAAAATCAAGAGAATCAAGTCTTACCAAATAAGATAAAAAAAAAAAAAGCCATATTTTTATCAGCATAATATTGAGATTAGTGATGATTTTTTTGGGGCCGATAACTATTTTTCTCATCCTTACCTGATGACTGATACAGGCAGCTGATATTTCTAAGCTGATATTTAGAGCCAATATATTTTTTTCCTCTGTCAAATAATAACAAATATCAAAAAAACACCTCTTTTTTTAAGGGGGAAATATCATGCACTTTTTAATGTCTTTACAATTCAAATATGTGTCGTCTGGGTGTGAGGAGACCCTTAAATTAGAAAAAAAAAACATCCACTCTCTTTTTCTCTTGATCCATTTCATGTTGGAGGGAGATGAAAATGCTCCCTTTTAGATTTTCCATGCATCTATGTCACATGCATAGATTCATTTGAATAACCCACCCCACCCCACCTGCTCAGCTAACCCCACCTACTGGTCACAGTGACCTCTGCAGAGACACAGAAGGAGCATGTCGACAAAACTAAGCATTTTTTAAAAAAAAGGCTGTTCTCCAGGTTGAAGAGGCTGTTGTATCTCTTATCAGTGTGTTTTTTTTCTCCAAAACATGTCACAAACAGGTGATTGAGACTATGTTAACTTGTGGAAAATAGGCATGACAGGGCTCTAAGCTAACTTTTTGCCCTGTTTGCACTGGTGCTCCCAACTTTTTTTCTTAGGTGCACCCACATTTTTCAACCACATTGCATTTAATACTACAGTTCATGTTTTTCTTTGCTTTTTCTTTCTGTTTTTTTTTTTTTTTTTAAATGTCCATACAGACAATATTGATTTGTAAATTATTCATCAACACTTTTGATAACATAAAGTTGCTTATTTGGGACACAGCTCTACAAGAAAGTTTAGAACTTACTGAAAAGTGCTATTCCTTAAAGTGCTTCACTTAGCTGAAATTTCAACTTAAAAGATATATATATATATATATGTATATATATATATATATATATATATATATATATATATATATATATATATATATATATATAATAAAGAAATTAGTAGTGTCTTAAAAGCTCCAAACTGAATATCTTAATATCTGAAAATCTGAACAGCTCTATCTTATTAGAAAATTCCTTCTTCAATTACACCTCAAAGTCATGACATCATTAACAGGTTGTGCAGAGAATGATGAGCCGATTATTAACTCTTAAGTGTCATAACTGATGTATTCTGAATTAATGGTTTAGCTTAAATATTCCTAAAAAAAATAATTTGTTTCTCTTCTTTTTCTTTTTTTTATTGTGTTTTTACTGAGTCAAAATGCAACAATTCTTTTTTTTTTAAAAGTCAAAATTTAAACTGCTAGGACCAAATTTCAATAATAGTTCTCTTTTTTTGGTGAATTTTTCCATGTTACTTATAATTTTGCAAATATTTTTCGTACTATTGGTTAATTTTGTTGAAATGTTTTATATTTTGTTTTTATTTAATTATTTTTCTTTTAATTTTGCTCCATTTTTGTCTTACTTTGTTCATGTTGCAAATTATTTTGTTGGTTTATTCTTTATTTTTGTTCATTTTATTGATGACTTTGACAGTTTTTTTGTTAATTTTGTTGCTTAGTGTAATAGTTTTTTTTTTATGTGGAACAGCTAAAGTCTCAGGAGTTAAAGGGTTAAACTGAATCATGGGAAAGAGGGAAATATCTAACACATGCAGGACCCCTGGTATAGACTATCCTCCACTGCAGTCACATACTCCTCAGGTGTATTTACATCTTACATCATTCAATATGAGTGTATGTGTGTGTGATACGCGTGTCTGCGCTGCAAATGACAGTGCCGTTAGCATATAGCCGATGTAAGTGTATGTCTTGACAACTAATTAGAACATTATTAGAACATACTCGCAGTTGGTCACCGCTCCTCTGCCCAGAATGTCCTGACGTGTTTTCAGTTTAAGCACACAATCAAATAGATAATCAGTGATTTATAGCCGATAAAAGTGTATGTGTTCACAGCTTATTACAATGTACTCAACCTGCACAACTACGTACAACCCAAACCACGTCCATCTGCATTAACTGGGATACAAATAGTGAGTCCCATCTCTTGTTCATCACCTGGAGACTTGTAGAGTTACAGACTTTTTTTCCCAAGGGCTGGTCACACAAATTTTTTTTAGTTGCACTTTTAGTTGCACGTGTGCAAACAAATTGGTCACACTCTAAAAGCCCTGCATGATATGTCCTCTTTAAAGGAAACATTTATTGAAATAAAAATCATATTAAACTACTGACTGGTAAAAAAAATAAATAAATAAATAAAAAAAAAAGAGAAAGGTAGTAGGTAACATTAACATCTCATTATAAAAAAAACATTAAAAAAACAAAACAGTGTTCAGTGCATTTAATTGTACTTATTTAATACAGCTTACTTTTCCAACACAGTTTATTCTATTCTATTCTATTCTATTCTATTCTATTCTATTCTATTCTATTCTATTCTAATGTGACAGAACACTGTCGCTACAACAACGAAAACATAGATATTGGCCTGATATATCCGCCATCAGATATATCAGTTTTATATCAATTGAAATGTGTTAAAAATAATATTCTGCAGTTTCTTCATGAACTATGTCAACTATAAGAACAGGGGAAAAAAAAGATGAAGATTTGCAGCTATAAGTTTTTCCAGACAGAAGAGTCAGTGACAGACGTACTGATAGTAGCTGAAGTTATTGTGTAGATAGAGCTTGGCTTTCCTCATAGATGTACATATTGTGTCACAATGTCAGTGCTTTGCGTTCAGTTATTGGTTGAACTGCTAACATGAAAGGTGTTGAAGTCTCAAGTGTCACCTGAACTCCTAAAAAAAAAACAAAAAAAAAAACCAAACAAACATCATTTCATGTTAAAGCCATTCAAAACTGTCCCTGTTCTTTTGCCTGGTTTTACAGAAGATAAACAAGTAGGAAGAGATGACATTTTACTCCTTCTACCATCTGTCATTGCCAGACATTGTCAAAGCTTTAGCATCATTTGTTCTGGAAGAAAAATGTCTTGCTTCTGCTTTGTGACACAGACCAGTAGATTTCAGTTGAAAATCCAAATAGACTGCAGAGGCTGGCAACGTTGTCTGACTTTGGTTTGTTGTTTTAAGGCAAATGTATTTAAATGAATGCTGGAATAATCTTCTATCGTGCAGAGCAATATATTGAAGACAAGGTCAAGTTTGTCTATCATCGAAAATCTAACAATCCTCCAATTTAACTACACATGTACTTATTCAAAACTTCAAAACTGAGCTGAAAATTCATATTAAAAAAGGTTAGACACATTCCTAGCTTGATTCACCCTGATTTTCAAATTGAAATTTTAAAAGCTTTTGAGTGTTTTATGTCAAGTAGAAGTAAATAGCAGGTTTGTAGTACATTTCGAAAATCACCTAATGTTTAACCTTTCTCTAAAGCACGCTGCTTATTCAGTGAAGGAAATATTTTTTTCTTTTGTTAAATATTTAAAACATTGTTTCTTGATGATTGCATTTTAAAAGACTGTGTTTGGCATAGGAACAAAAGCAAACTGAAAGTTGAAACTATCACCTCTGGAGACTGCAGGTGTATATAATTAGAAAAGTTTTCATGTGTCTAAGTCATCATTTATTTATCACTTTCATGATGTATGTTGGAGGGTACAGAAATGTCACCTTTGATCAAGTAAATTCACATTTTGATAATATTTCATTGTAATGTAATATAATATATCTATATACTTCAGCTCTCAATCCAATGGCTCCCAGTCAATTTCTTTAAACTGAATAATGCTGATGAAATGAATTACTTGAATATAAGATTCCTGCATCAAATCTTGAGCATACATTAAAAAACTACAAATTACTCCACCAAGACTGATTAGCCCCCCTCCTGAAAGACACACATGTGCCCCTCCCTCCACTGATCGCGAACAAACTTGTATCACTTTATATTCTTTGTGCCACTATCAACATTTCCTGAAAATGTCAGCCAAATCCAATTTTGAGTTATCATCCTACGAATCAACCACCCTCCATACACACACTTCCACCAATCATTTATTCTTTGTATCTATATCAACATTTCCTGAATTTTTTTAGTCAAATCTGTCTGTAATTTTCTGAGTTATGTTGACGATGATACTTGACCGACTCGATTGAAATGAAGTCAGTTTGTTCCTTTTGTCCGTGTCCTTGTATACATCAAATTTTAGAACCGTGAAGAAATGGTAACGCTAGAGTGCAGAAAGTCAGCAAAATGAAATATGGCGTCACACTGGACAGAAGTCGTGAGTCGATTCGGCAGAAATTTGGTCAGTTTCTTCCGTATGCCAGTCTCCTTGTACACACCAAATTTCATAACAATCCATCAAGAATTTGCAATGCTAAAGTGCAAATAAATAATGGTTAATATTTGGTCAACTTTGACCTTGGACGCTGAGAATGAAGGTCAAGTCTTTGTATTGTCTAATATATATATATATATATATATATATATATATATATATATATATATATATATATATATATATATATACTGTATATATTTATTTAGTTTTTTATTTATTTTTTTGATTGGCCTTGACCTTTGACCTAAATCCAGGAAAATAGATCCCATACCGCAGATGACATGGACAAAACTTCTCATCAAATTACAGCCAATTTGCTCCAGAAATTTGGTCGCTAGATGGCAAACAAACAAACAAAGACACAAATAAACACACACACATAAGCAAATGCTACTGATGAACATACTTGACCAAATCTCGATTTAGACAGACTAACAAACAGATAAACGCCAGCAAAAACATAACGCTGCTATTCCTTGGTGAATTGAAAAAAAAAAAAAAAAATTAATAAATAATAATAATTTTTCTCTATCATCGCATGTACAGTCACTGGTGGTAGCAAGACATACAACCAAAGTGAATGATAAATGAAAAATAAATCTTTACTTAAGTAAATGTACAAAAAATGCATAATGACACCGCATAAAGAAGCTAATGTTTATATAACTTCAGTTCAATGAATGCAAAGCCATGAGTCTTTTATATATTAACGCACATATAATATGTAACATTATATACATCTGCAAAAAACACTACATAGCTCTGATGTTTCCAACATGTTAATTTCTTCTACAAAGTATAATATTATAATCCACATATGTCTATCTCGTCTTCATTCCCAGTGGAGAAATCATATTCCTCACAGATTTCAAAGACTCATTTAAGAAACCAAACACATCATTAAGAGTATATATCAATTAAGCATGTTTTGCACGGATGCAAATAACTCATCTAATAGGAGTTTTGGTGTTTATAAGATCAGAACATCTTCCACACCAAAGCTAGAAACCAAGATAAAAACTCCAGGGATAGGCTAGTGAACTGGCTGAACTACTGAAAGGTGTCGTAATGATTGAGGACAGGGTCTAGATCACAGGTGTCAAACACACGGCCAAAAACTGGCCCGACAGAAGGTCCAGTCTGGCCCCTGGGATGATGTTCAAATCATTTTAGTGGATCAGACCAGTAAAATACTATCATAATAACCTGTAAATAATATAAGAAGCTATTTCTTTTCTTTGTTGTAGTGTAAAATGTTTCCATTTACAACAAAAAAAATTGAAAAACGTGAACAAATATGAGCAACCTGAAATGTCTTAAGAGAAATATGTGAAATTTGATCAATATTGTGCTTGTCATTTAATGTGTGTATTTGTAAATCTACTGTGATCTGTAAGTTGTATGAATGCAGAAAAACATTCATAAGTCATTTTTACAGGTTGTTCATATTTATTCATGTTATGTTTGAGTGAGGAAGATTTTTTTTTTACTCAAAAACAGAGAAAACTTTGGAGTTGACATCATCATTTTATTGTATTATTTATATTATTTGACTGACTTGACCCACTTTAGATCATATTGGGCTGAATGTGGCCCCTGAACTAAAATGACTTTGACACCCCTGGTCTAGATGGTAAAGAAATACACTGCAATGTCTATAACGAGAGTTGTTTCATAAAGGCTTACAGTTCTGGCAGCGAGGCAGAGATGTGCCACAAATGTCTAAAGGGGGGATATCTGGGCACAGGTCTCATGTATGGTGGAGGATAATGTTCAGCAGGAAAGAGATATATAAAAAAAAAACCCCGTCACCTCCAGCAGGTCCTTATTGATAATATCAGCTCTTGAGGTTAAAAGTAGATGTAAGAAATTTCACATTCATTTATATGACTTGAATTACCTTGTGAATAAGCTGTACAGCTGCTGTGCCTACCTCTGTTTTACAACAAACCATTCCACTGAATACACCACTTTTCCATGCTCCTATTGGAATCTAATGGGTCATCCCGACTTACCGACACACGCTGCCTTTGACAGTGGTTTGTCACCTCCACTGGCTGCATACCGCATTCATAGAAAACAACAAGAGGAATGAGGGATCCAGAAAAAGCTGGTCCGTCTGACATCAGATGGACTTTAGTGTCACCCACGTGGGGTTAAACCCCGTCCTCCATTGCAGCCAATCAGAAGTAGCATTAGCATTAGCATCTACGAGAGAAGACGGACAGTAGCTGCTGCACAAACTGGAAAAAAATGGCGGATCAAACTGGTTCATGTGCTCTCTGTGGAAATAAAGCCTAGTTTTTTTTACTTGCACGTTTTCAGAACAAGCAACAGCACGAAACCTAGCTGGATGCTACTCTGGTAAAGGGGTGTTCCTTCACGCATTCTGAGCCAATCAGAGGAAGTGCCAGTAAACTCTGTTGTTCGACATCAAATCATTTTTCTGCCGTGAAAAAACAGCTGAAAACAAAACAATCTGGACAATTTTTTAAAATAGAAGCAACATATAATGTATTCAATGACAATGAAGAACACAGTAATATTAATGAAATAACCATGGAATGACACCTTTAAAATACCAATCTTAGAAGGCTTCTCTAAACCTGTGCAAAGCAATAAATATGATTATATGACTTTGTTTGATTCCTACAGTACAAGCACACTGTTGTATTATGCTATAAAGAATTGGCTGCAGCATATCGTCCAAACCACCCAAAGCGAACAGCGATTGGTAGTACAAAAGGTGTGAGGGAGAATTGTCACATTACAGCAGCGCAGCAGGTAACAGACCTGAAAGGAGATGAGACAGTCGCCCTCACAGAAGCAGACATCCAACAGCAGGTCAAACACATGAAGACATGGACAGCAGCGGCGGCCGAGGACCACGTTCACACCTGCTCGGGAAAGAAAGCAACAGCAGCACACAAACACCACGCGGCGGCACAGATCACTCCGTCTGCCTCTTTATCTGTGGGATTTAACTCTGTGGTGTCAGTGCGATTATGCAAATTCTTCATATTAATTACCATTACCGTGATTCTTTTCTACCGGTTGATGGACAAACAGAAATACCTATGATCCCCTTCCCCATGCTGTGTTCATTTGTGTTAATTTTACATCTTCCAAAAATCACCATGAATAATTCATTGTAGTTGGCACCAGCCATTTTGCGCTGAGATCAATTTAAATTTTTGAGCAATAAATTACATTTTTAGTGCACTGCTTACATTTTTTAATGGAATTTTGACTGTTTTACAATGTTACCTTTGCTCTTTTTATGCCAGGCTTGTACCTGTGAATTATAGCTTTCCATTTACAGTATATACTTTAACACCCGTGCCATCAGGCGTATTGCTGTTTCATAGTTAACATATTTCAGCATTACATTAACCCTGTAAGACCCAGACATAATAAAACATTAAAAAAAAATAATTCAACCACTTAGATGGTGTTGTAGGAGGTCTTTGGAGATGAAAATGAAGTGTTTGCAAAAAAATTATTTTTTTGTAAGGTTTTAGGGAAACGTTGTAATATTACTTCAAAGGGCCCAATGGGTAGCAGAATTTCCTCTTGGCTTATTTGTACCCATTGTTTGAAAAGCAATGTGCAAGTGTTTGTACCTCAGTAAAACAACCTAAGGGTTCATTTGTATGGTTGATTGCTTATTACTCAGCCCCAGAACAGTATATAACATTAATAATAACATAAGTCATATTTTTATGAATGCCGAATTTATTCAAAACAATGTCTAACTAAAAAAACAGGAACACATGCAAGGCAAGCATGTAGGGATGGGCAAATATGTACAGTATAGACATAAGTGAGTAGTGCAGTTTTCATTCAAGAGTGATAGTCCCAAAAATAGTCCTTGTCCTCTGAAAAGCAAAAACGAACTTCACACTTGCACAACGGCTGGGCAGTCAATGGGTGCTTGGTTTTCTTTGTCCACCTGTTCATAGGTCTCATCATCTGATTCGTCATCAGTATCATCATGCCCTATGTCCACATCACTCTCTCCATTCTGGATTGCATCGATCACATCCTGCACACTGTACTTTCTGCTTGCCGTTGACATTCTGAAATAAGGAAAGATATTTAGTGGGTGGAGGGGCAAAGGTTTTTCCACTAAAGTACCCTATTTACACATTTCACTAGTCACACAATACTGTCTGGCCAACCTGTTGTACTCTGATTATCATTCTAAAATGAAAGCATGTAGCACTGCTTTTGGGATGATAATTCCACATTCCTGAACATTCTCACCTGTTCCTCAACAATGAGACAAACATTACCCAGTATCCCCCCAGGACTGGTCTCACCTGTTCCAGTACAATGCAACAAGTATTACCCAGCATCCCCCCAGAACGAGCCGTTTGACTATGAATGGAGACAAAACAATGGACACGTATACATACAGAATGAGAAACTGTTATAGGTGATTACTATATCATTATAAGCAGTAGTAAGTGATAGGCTATTGCAATATATTTTTGCAATTCAGGCTCTAGTACAATGGGTTCAAAATAGTATTGGATCGGAAATTAAAGTAAAAAATAAATTTACAGTCTACATAATATATAATATAGGTTCTGGAATGTGTCCAAAATGTGTGCAATTTAAAATACATTGTAAAAAATAGAGGGTTCTTGTCAAGATGTATATTTAGACTACACTTAGCAAGGTGTCCTGTAATTCTTACTACATGGCCATTTTGCTACCATCTAGGCACGGTGTGGCAAAATTACAACAACTATATTTCATGCTCTAATTTACAATTGAGGAATGCATTTCACAAAAACTACATATATACATGTTCTATACAGTGTAATGATCACCAAAAAAAATATTTAAGACATTTTACTTACTTAAATCTGATAGATCTGGTCCAATGAAACAAAGTGTTGTTGCTCAGCCAAAATTTCGCAGGTTGTGAAAGTTCAGGACCTGTGGGCCAGACTTATACAAAAATGTCCTATCCAATAGCAATGTGAGACTGATCAATAGGACCCAATGACTATGTTAATGTGGAAAAAAACAAGAAAAACAAAATGTTTATACCTTTTTTTAGAAAAAATAAAAATGTTGTAAAATTATCACGCAGGGCCTTACAGGGTTAAACAGCGACGCTAGATTCACTCTGACCTTCACGACGTTACTAAAATGTCACCACAAAAATGTAAAACACTAACTGAGATACTGTAGTGCTTGTAGTTTTTAAGAGATAACCTATGTTAACATTTGGTTTCCTGGGGTCATTCACTTTTTTTTTTTATGTTTCTGTGTATTTGTTTCTTTGTCTATGGTTTCTTTTTGATATCACATTTAGGAGTTGTGATATTTTATTGAGTTGTTAATTCAATCTATTCATACAGTAGGAAGTAGTTAGTGTCTCTGCTCACATGGTGAAAGAAAACTAACTATAGTGAAGCTTTTGAATGAAGCATTAGAAAGTGACCAGATGGGATGGAATTCAAAAATTCATTACTTTTAGAGTCAAAGAAAGTGACAAAGTGATAAAATCTTGAAGCAGTCTTGTTGTTTTCTACCACTGGACACAGCTGAAAATATATATAATGTGTTTCTTCTGTACAAATAAGTCTGATTATGATGCATATGAAGGTGTAAACTTATGTAATGTGATTACCTTTGCTTAAGTTCTGTTCATTGATCCATGTTTCAGACCAAACTGTGACAGTTCTGACCCTCATTGGATGATTCCATATAGATCTTTAGTGCAGATGACAACACAAACTGTATAGAAAATGGAGTTCATTTGTCGATTTAGTGCAGCGGTGTTAGCAAACAGTCATCAACCAGTAAGTAATGAAAATGATGCCGTTGTTAAACTAAGTTAACTAAACTATGTCTTGTTCTGTGACATTTACCCTAAGACAGTGGTTCTCAAAATTTTTTCAGTGATGTTCCCCCTGTGAAACATATCGTTAGCCTCATACCATAATTGCCTAAGTCAATTTTTGGTCAAATTGAGATTTTTGCATAACTTTACTCTCCTACCACTGCTGCATCATCCTGTCTTTCTGCCTATGTCATTGACCAATCAGAACACTCATAAAAAACAAGTGCAAAAACATACCTCCCCAAGTCATTCATTTGACTTAGGCAGTTTTGCTACCAGCTGTTTAACTTAGGCAGTTTGAATGTATGCAAAATGGCAGAAAAAATGCAAAATGTTCTCAGAAAATCTGCCTAAGTCAAAGACATAATCTGCCTAAGTCAATTTTATTTCATAAAACAAATGATGTTGGGTTTTGTTCTTTTTTCATACTTTTCTTCTCATCTACTTGAATGTTCTGTGAAAAAAATCAATAAAAAATATGGATGTGACTTTTAGAAAATGTGTTTTTTCTCGTTTTCCGACAAAAAAATGACTTAGGCAATTATGGTATGAATCTGACGACATTTTTAGTCATCTCCCCTGACATGGACAAAACATTTTTGTAAGAAAAAATGAGGTACAGTGTCTGCAAAATCAGTATCTGATTTTTTAAATCCAAATTTATATCAGTTTTTTTATCTCATAATAATAATAATAATTTTTTTTTTGGCCATATATTACTTTTTTAATATAAAAATGTAACCATTAATGGATAATCGTTTGTTAATTTTCCCATGATAAATTCACAATATTTTGCTCCTGTGCCACAACCTAGAACACCCCCACCATTTAAATGGTTGTGACACCCCTGCTTACTATTGAGTTTTTGTTTGAAGCAAACATCTGCATTCATCGGCTGTATACAGGTACATTGTCAGAGTGTGACGTCATCAGAAAGAATGTTCCAGAGTTTAGCTGCATGGAACTGAAATGCAGCCTAAGCTTCCATAGAAACGAGTTGATAATAAAGTGTGAATACATTTTAACATTAATTAAAAGTGGTGGCTAAATATATATACGAAATAGATAAATGTGTGAAGACTTCTCTATTTGCAGTTATTAAATGTTTTAGCTTTTCATCCTAACACAGAAAAACTGGCAGGATGGTATAGCCATGTGTGCTTTATGTAGCCAATAAAAAAAGCTATTGTAAAATGGACATTGGGCAGGAATCAATCTAGGCAAACTTTATTCCTTTGTTTACAGACTGAGTGCCTATAAAATACTTCAGTGATTTGAGAAAGTGGAAGATCATTTCTAATATATCAGCCTGTCATGGATTATGGATTAATATATGCTCACACCTAGAGCGGGGAATGAAATTTCAGAGGAGTGTGGGGGCAATACAGATGCCTTTCATTTCACTTCCTGTACTGTTTGTAGAAGTCTGAGGCTTTTGTCAGCTTCAGTATTTGGGCCAAAATGACCTCGTTGCTCAGCAATAAACAACACACAAGATAGATCTGAATAACCTGAGAAAAAAAAAAAAACGACAAAATGCAAATCTGTGTTTGTAGAAACTTTCATAGATACCCCACCCCAGATAACATATGACAAACAATGACTTCTATCATGGACAGTATTGTCAATGGGCAGATAAAAGCTCACTTTGGGAAATACTGACTCAGAACACAACAATCAAAAGGAAAATAAACTAGAGTAAATGGGCCCATTAATTATTGTCAAATGTCTTATCAAGGTATTTTGTTGCGGCTATTGTGATAATGGGTTGTTTTCATTTTGTGGTATCTTAGAGACGCAGTGGTAGCAGTTTAATTCCCAATGAGCAAGTCATATTTGCCAGCCCTGGTGAGAATATTAAAAAAAAAAAAAAAAAAGAAAAAGAGAGAGAGAGAGAGCAATGGGGAAAAAGGACCTAATGTGTTCAACAGTTGGAAACAGTTCATAGAGCAGGTATCACTGGAGATGGTTTCAAACTTTGGATGCTAAAGGGTCTGCTGGACTGTTTCAGCCTTATGTGTGATTGCATCCAAAAGCCAATCACCTTTGAAGAGCTGCTTTACTTTTTCTTTTTTTTTTTCATAATTGAATATTTCTACATTTCTTCTACAACTTGGCACTATCTGTCGTCGCTTCAAAAATAGCTCAGATTGGCGACAGTTTGGTGTTTGGTTTATAAGGAAAGATGCCAGTAAAGAGTGATCTCCAGGCAAGATTGGCTTGATTACAAGTTTATTTTGGTGAGCTGTTATTTCCAAAAAAAAAAAAAAAATAGCATTTATTTATTTATACCCCCTCCTCACCCCTCCCAAAGACAGAATTATGTTGCAATCTCATATCCTTATTATACTGAGAACATCTTTAGGCAATGTTTGGAGCACTCAAGCTGACCTGAGTGGGGACTTGGACATCTACTGTCATGTCCTTTATGTGCACATTGTTACAGACTGATCATTAATGTTGGTCTCTGTCAGTAAAGGTCCTGCTGTAACATGGACCTGTTGTGTTTTATATACAGTAGTCATTATCAAAGTGGGTTTACTTCACCCGCAAGTGTTAGAAATTTGTTTGTCATAACACTCTCCATAAATCACATTGTCCTCAGTTTCACCATTTGTGACATTATTTTTTTATTCTCTGTTATCTGTGAAATAAAATCAAAGTCCGAGGTGCTTGGGATCAATTTATATCTTCATGTCACTATGTTATTACTCTCGCCCGACATTGGTTGGGTGAGATTATTGTAATCACCTGTGTGTATATGTGTGTGTGTGTGTGTGTGTGTGTGTGTGTGTGTGTGTCCACAGAGACATATCATGCTATAACTGAATGAATACTTGAGATATCACCATGAAATTACATGGGCATATACATATAGCTAATGTGTATCAGATGTAATGATCCATTTGAGTAAAGGTCAAAGGTCAAGGTTACAATTAACTAAAATGTCAAAATCACATTATTGGTTATAACTCAATAACAGAGGGTCACAGAACTTTCAAAGTGGTACCAAACGATGCGGAATGAAGATTTGTACAATTCTCATAACTTTTGTTCTCATCTGACCAATAGTTTTTGAAATCTCTGCAGGTCAAAGGTGACATGTCACAAAATGAACTTCTGTAACACTGTTTGTGTGTGTCAAGCAAAGATATATCCCTCTATAACTTAATCAATACTGGATATATTATCATAATATTACACACACTGACGCATATATACCTATAACAAAATTATCAATAGTGCAAAAGGTCAAAGGTTAAGGTCGCATTTAGCTGAAAGGTCAAAATCACATTATTGGCTCTAATTCAAAAACAGGTTGTCATAGAAATTTGAGATTGGCACAAAATAGGGGTGAGATTAGGCATTCAATGAATACTTGTTAATAGCTTTTGTTTAATCATACATATAAGCTTTCCACGTGTATATTCACACCACATAAAATAACATGTGATTAGTAATTAGCAGCTAGGGTTAGGCTTAGTGGTTACAGATATGTAAACCAGAAATCTTGGCATACATTGACACACCATCAAATGGCCTTGAATCATGGGAGTAATCATGATGTTGACATTGATGTTGTCTCCTCGCGAGAGACGGCAACAATAAATAAATAAATACATGGCTAAAAGAGTTAAAATAACATCTCATTTTGTTTTTGTCAACAAATGTGGGGCATTTGTTAAGCCACATTTTGTCTGTTTTTTTATTGGTCATCTATAACTGCATTATATATTTAATTATAGTTATTGGCACAAAAGCACAAGACCCACATTTACGTTTAGTTTGGTCTCGTTTTTGTCACGTGATAAAGGTTTGTTGATGACAATATGTAGTCACTATATGGTGCACTGTCAATGAATGGTTTATTTTTTTAGATTCCTCATATATAAACTTATTTATAGTGCATTAAGTGAAGTCAAAATTATGAGATAAAAAGTTGACATTTTTAGATAAAAAGTGAAAATCATGAGAAAAAAAGTCAAAATTATGAGACAAAAACTCAAAATTTCCAATCACTAAACACAACTAGAATTTATCCATATATATATAAGGTCCACTGTGGTTTTTGGAGGAAATTAAAGTCTTTTACGTGTCGCTTTATAGTCCAGAAAATACAGTAACCTTTTGTTATCCAAATGTCATGTAACTTCCTATTCAAATATTGATATGGACATTTTAGAAACATCCAAATATTGGTATGGACATGTCCATAGCGTCCTTGAATAACGTGTATGTGTGGTACACCAAATGCAATAAGAACTGCCGTGGCATAGAGCGCAATTTAATCAGTCTCCTTAACTCATCATTTCATCTTTGCTAAGGATTGTACGTATCTAGTCAATTGTGTCGTTGTACAAATTAAAAATGTCAAACCTTTCTTATTCAGCCAGTTGTCTTTTTAAAAGAGCAGAGCACCAGTGTAATCCCTGTAGGTTAGACAGACTGCTTAATGTTAATGTTGCAAATCTAGTAAATTTATTGCCGTACATGTAATTATCCCGTTGGCTTATTTTAACCTCTAGAAGCTGTGTAATGAGTGTTTTGCTTCAAAAATAGCAATGAAATCATGACTTAAGATAACAAACATGACAGTAACTCTATTATCCCCTGGTCTGGAATCTGAACTGAGTCTGATTTACATAAATATTTTGCTGAAACAACCTATAAAAGAATGCATTTTGAATATAAGGATATTTTTAGTTTATCACTTTAAGCAGCCACAGTTTACATAGTAAATGGATAATATGACACACGTATATCATTTAGGTAAACATAAACTGGTGTTAAATTAACGAAATGAGCTCATTTGTCTCAAGTTTTTCAAGTGACGGTAAAAATAAATCACCTTTGCTGAATAATAGGTGGATGAACACGTGATTCAGACCATGGATTGTGATTGTATACACTGATCTCAAATGTCAATGTATGTTCAAGTGGCCACATCACTCAGCTGTATTATTAAACAAAATAATGAAAAATACAAGGATACAATAGACTACTCAAATAAAACCCTGAAAAAGTGTTAGAAGTAGAATTAAATAATAAAAATTCAAGTGCCTTTAATCAAATAAAATCACACCTGGCATGGACTTTTCCAATTCTGCATCATTTATTCAGTAGTCTTTTGCTGAATCTGTGGCCCTCAGGCAAACTTAGAAATACCTAATGTGAGAAAAGTGGTTTGTGAAGTACATACTGGGTACTCCCACAAAATGGTAAAGGACGTTATTCTTAAAAATCAGCTCATGTTTTCACCCAGAATGAAACAGCCCAGGTAATGACCACACTGACCTCCCTCCTCTTGTTTCTCATTTATGTGGAAAAATTCAGCCAAGGATCTAAATTCCATTAGGCAGCGGTCTGGAATCTGAACTCATGCAATAAGTCTGACCGATATGGGATTTTTGAGGATGATAATAATACTGATATTGGGGGTTAAAAAAAAATTATGATGATATCCAGCCCCCTCTCCGAAAAAAATATCCAATCTGTGTCTCTTCTGTATGTTTTCTGACCCAGAATTGTTTAAAAATATTCCATCACACTTTTCCACATGTTCTATGTCGACAATGTCTGCTCTCTGGCTGTATTTTATTATGTTTTAATGTGCTTGTATTCTGTTTCTGTATTCCATGGAAGTAAATGGTAAATGGACTGCATTTATATAGCGCTTTTCCACCTTCATGGTGCTCAAAGCGCTTTACATTAGCCTCTCATTCACCCATTCACACACACACTCATACACCAGTAGGTTTCTAAGGTCTACGGTAAGTCCTACTGGGGGCCTAAGTTAGGGTTCAGTGTCTTGCCCAAGGACACTTAGCCAGAGCCGGGACGCGAACCCCAACCTCTCGGTCATTGGGCGACCCACTCTGTCAACTGAACCACAGCCGCCCAAGTATTGTTTGGTGCCTGTGGTGGGCTGACCTGACTGTAGTAACCAAGTAATTTCCTGTAAGGGATCAATCAATCAACCAACCAACCAGTCAGTCAATATATTGACCGACATCCGATATTGGTTGATATATGAAATAAGAGCATTGATCTACACACGATTATAATAATCTTATATTCGAAAATTGTGGACTTGTGTAAATAACAGTTGCATACTAGAGGTTGCACCGGATATTTTTTACAGTGCGTTAATTTGACGGACAGGGTCATGAAATTTCTGTCATGGCATTAACCATCATTTCAAATTACATTTTTAATTAGTCATATTTATTCATAATTAATGGTGAAAAAACATATCAGTGGTGCAGTAACTATAAACCTGAATAAGTTAGCAGAACTCAAAAAATGTAAGGCAATCGATTGCCTCAATTACTTTAAGTTGATGAAACTTAAAAAAAATACTTAAAATTTAGATGCTTATTAAAGTATACTTAAATTAAAACATTACTTATTAACATTAAGTGACAGTTAGATTAGATTAGAATCATTAGAGTCATCAGATCAGATATATACAGTATATATATATATATATATATATATATATATATATATATATATATATATATATATATGTGTGTGTGTGTATGTATATATATTTATTTATTTATTTCAAACATGCTTTATACAAGTGATATAACATATAATAAAAATAAGGGGAAGAAGATTAGAATTAGATTTTCATCTCTGGACCATGTTGAAACTTTTTGTGCTGTGCAGACCAGACTTAAATAATTCTTTAAAATTCAAGCGAGACATTCTTTTGATGAGTCCACCTACAAAGCAAGCAACAAAAATTAGAGCATAAATGATTACTTACTACAATGTTATGTTTTGGGAAAACTATTTTGATGTGTCTGCCATTTGAACGATGGGCTTAACTGAGCATGTGCAGAGTGAATGAGGTGAGACCAAAGTTGTTCCTGATTGGAGCAACTGTACCTGCCTTCTGCCAGACTTCTAATACCCAGGTAGACAGGGAATGCATGGATTTTTATTTTTTTATTTTTTTTTTTGGGGGGGGGGGGGGGGGGGTATTCATAAAACTGGTGGGGATTCTGTGATTCAAGCCAATGTTGATTAATCGGTCATGTGCTATAATCAGCCTGATTAATTGATCAGGCTCTAGTAAGGAGCTTACGCTGTATAAGTGGTGAATTAATTTATGATTCAGACTGTGGATTGTGATTTCACCTCCAAGAAAAATACAGGGATTCAATGGATTACTCAGCTAAAGCTCCAAAACAACATTTGGGAGCAGAATTGAATAATGAAATTTCAATTACCCTTCATTAAATTGTGTCATTCTGTATAATTTCTTGGCCAATCTTTTGCTGACCCCCCCATCCCCCCAACCCCCCATTCAGTCAAACATAGAAATACCTACTATGAAGAAAAATTGATCTGAGAAGTACATACTGGGTACTCAAACAAAACGGTTCTAACTAATCAGCTCATGTATTCATGCAGAACAAAAAAAAATTACAAATAATGACCACCTTGACCTCCTTTGCAACACATTTTGAATTGTATTTCTCATTTATGTGGACAAATTTAGCCAAGGGTCTAAAGTAATTACAAGGTACGAGAACCCCCCCCCCCCCAAAAAAAACCAAAAAAACACTTGAACTCATAACACCTGAGGAGTGGACCTTATTTTTTTTAATATTTTTATTACTAAACACCACTCAAGAAATTTCAGCGCTAACAGGAAGATGTGTTTAGTAAAACTGAATGCCCGCAGCACTCACTTATAAGCGTTTACGCAAAGAAAATCGTATCATTAAAATAAAATTGCATGCTAACGTGTCGATAACTTCCCCCTCCGCGGCCTACGCTCTTCCTCAGTGAAGGTCGTCTTCCTTGCTTGTGCTGTATTGCCTCTGAAACGGCTTCCTAATTGAAGTGTGCATTGCTGTAATATGGCGAGAGTAGCCTATTTATTTGTGTGCGGAAAGAGGCCACAGGGTAGCTTCCTCATGTTGAGCCTGTCTGCCGGCTTACGCTGCAGCGGGATCAATTAATGTCTGCGTTTGTGTAATTGCAAGCGTGTGTAGGAGGGTCAGTACATGTGTGTTTGGATCAAATAAGTGTGTGTATGTGTGTGTGTGTGTGTGTGTGTGTGTGTGTGTGTGTGTGTATGTGTGTTGCGTATTGTGTGTGTGCTTGTGCGGTGTCGGACCTCCCCTGTCTTACCACTGCCCTGCAGCACCTCCTCTAATATGCTGAGCACACAAGAGAGTGCCTTTTTGCTCTTCTTCCTCCTCGTTACTTCTCACTGCCTTTTTTTTTCCAGCCGTCTCTCAAAAAACACACAAACAACCTTGTACTTCTTTCCCTTCCATTGATGTAAAACACAATTGCGCATATGTTCCAGGAGCACGTACACACCTGTTACTGTGCACTCCAGCACTAGCTGTTACTTATTTGTTTTCCCACACCTCATTCGCAACTTCTGCCTTTTATCCCTCTGCTTTTTCTTTACATTATCCCCTTATTTTCATCTTTCGTCTTTTTTTTTTCCTCCTCTTTTTTTCTTTTCCCGCATCCCATTTCATCCCTCACTGCTATTTATCTCTCCTGCCTACCACGGTAGCTGCTTTTTTAAAATGTATTTATTTTTATCACACTCATTTTTTTTCTCCTCCTGATCCTTTTTTCCCCTGCTGTTCTTCCCACCCTATTACATTTTTCCGCAGTGGTTGATATATACCTGCTTTATTCACCTTTTCTGCACTTATTCTTTCAGTGTCACCCTTTCTTTTTTTTTTTAAAGCAGATTAATTTCTCTCTCTCTCTCTCTCTCTCTCTCTCTCTCTCTCTTCTCTCTCTCTCTCTCTCTCTCCAGCACATGCTATCAATGTGAGTGATTGTGCAATCCCGCGGCGTGTTAAAGACATGAGGAGACTGTCAAACAGATCAATAGACAGTGTCTGAATGTCTTCTAAACCTCGTCCAACAGTGCTCAAACACTTACACACTGTAAGACGTTGGAGAAAAGCATACAGGAAGTCGCACGAAAATATAATGTTGTATATGTAGTGTCCCACAGTCTGTAAAGTGTTGTGAAAAAGTAAACATTACCACTCATACACAGTGAAGACAGACATGCGGATAAAGGTTCTTTTCACTGTTGACTAATCTGTCAGTTATTTTCTCAATTAATCCGGTATTTGTTTCATCAACAAAATATGAAATAATATTTAAAAAAGCTGATCAGTGTTTTATTCTTTAATGCCTAAACCTTACAGTTTCCTATAATAGAAATGAAAATATTCACATTTATGAAGCCAGAAGATTGATCTTTTAATCATTAATAATAAAGATTATCATGGATGATCAAAATATTCCATCAGTTGATTAATAAGTGCAGCTTTAACTAAGGACCCAATAAAAAAATCTATGCAATAGCAGTGGGCCTGCATCGTATGCAGAAAACCTCAATATGCGATTAAATAGCCTAGTTCAACATGGTGATAATGACAGATTGGACTGTCTATCCAAAATGCCATATGAAATATGGAGGCATTGATCACAAGTCATGATCTGAATGAGCTATTTTACATCCTATAAAATTTAGATAAGTTACAGAGTGTTAGCACTTTTGCCTCTTAGCTAAAAGGTTCCAGCTTTAGAGTCGTTCTGTGCTGAGTACCTGTTCTCTCCAAACCATACAGATTTCCTCATGGCCCACTGGGTTTCCCCTGACTATTAAAAAAGAATATATATGTAGGTTAATTCTCTTGTCAGTGCCTCTGACCACAGTATCTGAGATCTGGAGTTGGTCCCTGAGCGCCTTCAATGGCACCTAACTCCTCTGCTATGCACTAATGCTAACGCTAATTGCTAAAACTAAAATAACTAATGTTCACCACTGTGTGTGTGTGTGTATATATAAGGATGGGTAAAATGCAAAGACCAAATTTCTCTATAGGGGTAATGGGTGGCTGTAACTCAGTTGGTAGAACATGTCATTCAGTGACCAAAGGGCTGGTTTGAATCCTGGTTCTGACTGGCCATCTGTCCAAGTGTCCTTGGGCAAAGCATTGAACCCTAAATTGCTTCCAGAAGGGCCTAACAGTGCCTTACATGGCAGTAGCCGCCTGCTGGTGTATGCGTTTGTATGTGGATGGGTGACTGTGAGGCTTTGTAAAGCACTTTAGATACCATAAAGGTATAGAAAATGTGCTATATTACGTGCAGTCCATTTACTATTTAACATAATAAAGCAAGTTGACCTTTAATCCCACACCAGACCTTTCTGTGTGGAGTTTGCATGTTCTCCTAGTGTTTGTGTGGGTTTTCACCAGGTACTCCAGTTTCCTCCCACCAAACAAACCATGGGCAAGACGCTTCATCCCCCCTACCTCCACTGCTCACACTGGTGTATGGATGCATATGAATGTTTGGTGGTGGTCAGAGGCGCTGTAGGTGCAAAATGTCAGCCACACTTCTGTCAGTGTACCTCAGGGTAACTGTGGCTACATATGTAGTTCAGCACCACTAGAGGGAGCATGTGAGAGTGAATGAATAATGAATCCACTGTGCCCTTTGAGTATGTGTGAACATAGAATAAGATAAAGTAAGGTAAAATACTTTATTTGACATTGTACAATGAAATTTGTCCTCTGCATTTAATCCATCCTTCATGCCATTGGGGCACCTGTAAGGAGCAGTGGGCACCCATGTACAGCACCTGCGGACCCATCTCCAGCTGTAGAGCCAGGCTAATGATCAGAATCACCTAGCTGGAGAATTTTGCCCTAACAAACATATTTTTGCACCCGGGGAAAGCGATCTAGACATGGGGAGAGAAACACGCAAACTCCGCACAGAAAGGTCTGCACGGTCTGGGAATCAAACCCAGGCCTTCTTGCTCAGAGCCAAGAGCGCTAACTGCCGGAATATTATATAAAATTAGAATATCACTGTATAAATCTAATCCATTATTATTTATAGAAAGAAATTTCACCATCAGAAAAAGGAGCCCCTGGGCTTATTGTGTGAAGACAATATAATTTTTGGCTTTTGATCTAATTTCTGTTGAGTTAGCTTGTTTTCTTTGTGCTGGTTGTATTCACTGCCGTTCAAAACATGTATTCGTACATTAAACCTCCTGTCAGTGCCTCTGAGCATGTTGCTAATGAAAATCTGGAATTGGTCTCCAAGCACCTGCAATAGCAGCTCACCACTCTAATCTGCTAATGATAAAGCTAATGCTAATCGCTACTGGTAAGTGATGCATGTATTCGGGTAGATAAAATGGACAGACTGAATTTTCATTTGGGGATAATAAAGTGAGTTAACCTTTAGCCTTTATACATTTGAAATGCATATGTGTGTGTGTGTGTGTGTGTACGTATTGCTTAAGCCTGTAATACTGGATGGAAAACAACTTCTAGCTTAATGTTCTCCACTCAATATTAACTCCCTGGAAACAAATCTACGCTGTCAGTAGAATAAATAATTGTCAGACTCCTGGGTGAAGTTTAGACAGAATGAAGTACACAGACATGATCTGTCCTGGTTCCTCTGCTGCTGCTCTGACTCACAGTCTTCAGGTATCACTGACACACACACAGGAGAGAAGAGGCTGCCGTCAGACAGGACGCTTGACAAGAATTTACCACATTTTAAGATTTCATGACAAACTCGGAGAAACAGTTACAGACAGAACACTTTGGTTTAAGCCTGTCCATGGCATGTTACTTAATGAATGTGTTTGTGTAAAGTAAAGCAGTGATAGCAGCAGAAAATGTGAGAAAAAATATTTAAAAAAAAACGAAAAAAAAAAAAAACTAGCTTAATTGTTGCCTTCAGTTTCTCTTGCTGTGTGTCTCCACTGTCTCTTGTGCTGCTGTGAGCTGATCATGAATTAGAGTCAAACAAGCAGAGGAGAGCACAGAGATGGTTATACAAGCACAAATGACAGCAAAATATAGTAGGGAACACATATCAGCTAAGGTGATGTGAACACCCACAAGTGCTGCAGGATTGTTTCCAGACCTCCATCTGCATATCTGTATATGTCTACATGATTTGATTAATTTCATGTAAAGTGTATTTTCATGATGTTGATGAAAATATGTTCCGGTTAGAAAGATGTTTTGCATTCCTTTTTACATTTGATTACATATTAATAGATGTGCAAAATAGAAAAAAAAAATTCAGGACATTTGTAAGGTTCGCCCACACAGCAGCAGTGATTGGTGTGCTTTACTGTGATTGATTTTCTATCTGAAACACAGGAAGTCAGTTCATCTGATTAAAGACAGACAAGTTTAGAATTAAAGACTGGAAGCCACTCTTCCACTGTCAAACACACTGGCACATGCACACACACACACACACACACACACACACACATACTCGTTTCCATGTCTCATGAGGACCAAGTTTGTAATTAAGTACTCATTAGGTATACAGTGTAATTTTTTAAATATAAAATAATGATAATGATAATAATAATAATAATACATGACAAAATGAAAATACATTAAAAAAATGAAAATTAATTAATACATAAATGAATATAATAATGAATGATAACACATTTTTTTAAATACTAAACAAATATAAAAATAAATACATAAAATAAAAAGTCAATACAACTGTTGCGTTTTGAACCAGTTTCCCCCATGCTTTATGGTGACTTCCTGAAAATAATAAAGTACTCTATATATAGGGCCAAATCATTTCTATTTTACTAGTGGGGACCTTTCTTTATATTAACCCTCGTGTGGACTTAAATTTTTGTCAGAGGTCTTCATGATGTGACTGTAAACATATTAATGTCCTCATAAAGATATAAATACAAACACACACACAAAACAATAACTTCCAAAAAGTGCTTGATCTCTTATCTTTCCACTACAATAGTGACTGCCACAGGAAGCAGAGCTGGCACCATGTACAACATTATTTGTCAGATCATCCATCAGTTCCAAACGGCTCCAACAGAGACTCGAGAGCAGCAGCAAATTGGTTAAATTATGTATGAGCACACTCTTATTTGTCATTCATACATGTGGATGATGGCCTCATATGTTTGTTTGTTTGTTTGTTTGTTTTTGAGGGGGGGTTATCTAGAGCTGTAACTGCTACAGGAAGAAAAAAAAAGAAATGTGCAAGAGTCATTAAAGAAAAAAAAAAGTCTTTCTATTCCCATTTTTATTTGACATGACTATAATGACATGTTGTAATAATACTGCATTTCAAGTTGTCAAACCACATGACAGCCCATACACATTTACAAACACATGATTGAAACTCACATTCCACATGCTCATGTGGGGTGACCACTCGTCTCGCGTTTGAAGCACAATTCACGCATCCCGCAAACTGAGACCGTGTCCCGCATAATCAATGCTTGCTAAAAAGTTGTCGCCACACCCACCCCTCAGTTGAAGAGCTGAGTAGGTTGTCGTCAACTTGTTGTCATGACACCAGACGCTCGTGCAGAGACACACAGGGAAGGAACACTCACTTCCAAACATGGAGAATGGGTGAATGACTCACCACCACCAATGAAAAAGCCAAGGTGCATGTACAAAAAGTGTTGGGAAAGTGAATATCTGTGGCTGAAAGGGTTTAAGGGGGACACTACAGAGAGGGCGTTTTGTGACCTTTGCAAAATGAACTTCTCAATTGGACATGGGGGGGGGTGTGTGTGATGTCAAAGGACACAAGGATACAAAGACTCACAACGAATGTTTCCAAAAGAAACTAAATCTATTGATACTTTCCTCCGACCTAAAAATGACTATTCATTGAACGTTTAAAATATTTTGAATTGTTTGACACCTGGTGGAGGTTTTATATATTACATAGTTTTTTATACTACACTTTTTACCTGATTAGCACTGCAATATGTAGGCTTCTGATTGGTTTACACTTTTTTAAAAACGCCTCTTCCTGCATATGTGTTATGCTCTGATGAAGGCTTGGATGCCGAAACGCATTGGGGTCTTTTATAGGTTTTTGTTACCAAGACGATGTAATAAAGGCTTCTTAAATCTTCACATATAAGAGAGTTCCTTGGAAGTTTCTCTTTTTTGTCTTACTCTTAGTTTTCCCATCCAAAGAGAACCTCTAATTATTACTTATTGTGAATCCAGGTAGCGCTCCTGAAGCTAACTTTTTTGATATTTTGAATCTTTATTTTCACAAAAAATACAGCGTACATCATCTGTAGGGGAATAGGCAAGGCAAGGCAAATGTATTTGTCAGTGTTGTACCTGAACGCGTTCATTGAACGATCGTTCACGAACTATATCATATTTTTAACGAACGTGAACGACTTGTTTACTTTTGCCAAATGAACGGGAAGTTGCGAACGCTGTTATTCTGGCATTTATTGAACTGCGCTCTTATGTAGTTCACATTTCGTTCTCATCATATTGTAATTATTGAGTCCTATAAGGCATAAAATATGATCAAAACACAGCATTATCATAGATGTCATTTTTGTATTATTCTGAACAAATTTTGGCAACATAATGTTGTGGAATAGCCAATGAGAAGTGTTTTGAGCGGGGCAGAGAGAGAGAGAGAGAGAGAGAGAGAGAGAGAGAGAGAGAGAGTGAGAGGGGAGCAGAGAGTTTTTGGGAGTGGAGAAAAAGAGTTAAATGTACAGAGTGTGACCAGCAACTGGAGCAGGTGTTGTCCCATTCTTGGAAATAAACATTGAAAATGAAGCTCAGTGAAACCGCTCCTTGTGTTCTAAGAAGCTGCAGAGGGCAGTTAACCCCGGGGTAAGGTACTTACTTCCGCCCTAGAGGGGCGGCATTTTCCCCTGATTTTCCTGACTACAGGATAATGTCAGGAATGGTTAATAACACGTTTACAATAATAACACAAAAAAAGAACGAAAAAGTTCATTTTGGGATCCATGAACTTCTAGTTCATAATTTGGAAGAATGAACGATGAACTGAACTAATTCATATTGAGTAACTTGAACTGAACTTTGAACTAGTTCCTAATCAAGGTGAACTTTCCCAACACTGGTATTTGTATAACACATTTTGTGTACAGGACAATTCAAGGTTCTTTACACAAAACATACAAGAAAATGTAAATGATTAAGATGTATTAAAAGACAATTAAAATAAGAGACATGAAAACATTTAAAATCAATTGAGCACAGTTAAACTGTTTAACCCTAACCATAATCTGATGGACATTGGAACATTGGAACTTACTTTATTTATTTGGATGTATATATATATATATATATGGATGCTTCATATGGAACCAGCAGGTCTAAGATGTATTTGGGTCCAAGGCCGTTTAGTTTATAGACCACGAGTAAGATTTGGAATTCTATCCTTTGACCCACAGGAAGACAATGTAAGGACTTGAGGACTGGTGTGATGTGGTCCAGTTTCCTGGTCCTGGTCAGGACTCCACACCAGCGTTTTGGATCACCTGTAGCTGCCTGGTTATTTTTTTTTGTTTTGACCAGTGAAGACACCATTATAATAATGTAATTTATTGAAAATTAAGGCATGAATGAGTTTTTCTGTCTGGTTTGGACAGAAAACCCTTGATTCTCGCGATGTTCTTCAGGTGGTAATAGGCAGATTTGGTAACAACTTTTAAATGGTTGTTGAAGGGCATTATTATAGGGCATTATTAATATACCATGTAAGGTGGTATGAACTAGAAATGGATAAAACCACTATCAGTGAGTCTGCCCGTGGGGTAATGGTGTCCCACATTGTCCCCCCAAAACATACCTTTTGTCCCCCCTTGGGCTTATTGGCAGGTGGTCACCTTATGCTCATGCAGTATTGTTTTGTAATAACAAACACAAAGCATACACATTTGAGCTCATAACCATGACATTAAGACTTTTTCATGCATTTTAGAGAAGTCTGTGTGTGCAATGAAAACAAGACTTTGCTTGTAAAGGTCAAAGTGAAAGGCTATTTTATGGGACAGATTTGCCAAAATGTTAAAGAAAAACTCGGCCACAGGCTCTAAATATAGTGTGAATATTGATTTCCAGAGGTTTGGCAAGGTTCATCCTTTAAAACCTTTTTTTATCTGTTTGCACATATTTGTTGGGTTGTGTTGGATAAGGCTTGAATGATGCTGCACTGGTGTTATTTTTGCCTCCTGATCTGATAATGAAACCTGGCATCTTGTGTGACTTGACAGCAGCTGGAGTTATTCTAAAGCAGAGTTTGAGCTTTCCTTGCTCTCTTTTTCATCAACATTTTCATGCAGAATGTCTCCATTGTTCAGTTAATCACAAAAAAAGTCAACATATATACAGTCCTTGGCAAAAATAAAACAAGTCCTACCATGTTTCCTCTAGTCCACAGGTGTCATAAATAAGGCTCGGTGGTCAAATCCGGCCCACCCAAAAAGGCAAAAATAGATATTATAATAATCGCTGTATTTCAGGTTCCAAAATTCAGACCATTTCAGTCTGAAGTGGGTCAGAACAGTAAAATCCCATCATAATAATCTATAAATACTCACAACTCCAATTTTTTCTCTTTGTAAATGTAAATATTTTCACATATTTACACTAAAACAAAGTATAATTTCACAAAATGTTTAAATAATCTGAACAAATATGAAGAACCTGAAGGGAAGTCAGTGCAATTTGAAGAATAATCTGTCATAAGACATCATATATAGATATGTATTTAAGTATGTGTGGTGGTAGAGAGGTGTACATATTATAGTTTTAGTATAGTTTTTAAGTATTTATTGGACTGTTTTATTTTTTATTGGATTGTTTTAGTTTTTATTGTATTGTTTGTATTTTTAATTCTGATTTTATGATTGATTCTTATGTACAATGGTGAGCTTCTGCATTGAACTTTCACTGAATGTGCACTATGGTGGATATTTGAGACAATAAAGTGGCTATTGTATTCTATTCTTCTATTTATTAAATACTTTGAGTATTTTTATTTGATCAACTATGAGTTGCAAGTTATAATGAACATGTGGAAATGATAAATGGAAGTATAATATTGTTAAAATTAGGCTTATTCTTTCATTTTTTTCATGTTACTCACATTGTTTGAACAGATAATTTGTCAACGTATACCTTTTCATTATTTAATTTGCCTTTTTTTCCACTCTAAAATATAGAGACATTTATGGAGTTGATATTATTTATGTATTATCATGTTATTATTTCACTGGTTCGGCCCAATTCAGATCAAATTTAACTGAATGTAGCCCCTGAAATAACACGAGTTTGACAGCCCTGTCAAATATGATCGGTATGAGCAAGGTATTAACAGTCTTTTTTATACATAGTAAAACTGAACTTGTACGCATCATATGAGGAGTTGCACTAGTGAAGGAAATGATTTAACGACAGAAAGTCAAGCATCTGCAGAACACAGTGTTTGTTTCTGATAATGTCACTCTGTTGCGCCTCCTTTTTGAGATGTCATAAATGTGTTTCATAACATTGATAACATATGACATTGATAAAAAGTGTTATAAATGATGTTGTAAACTGCCCACGGAGGGATGGCGACAAAGTTATATGGAATTTCTGTCACCTTCTAACTTTCCATTCCATCGTTCATTGTAAATGCCAGTGTAGTGAAACTCAAAGCACGTAGTTAACACGTCGATACTGTCAGATGATGCTGTGATTATAATGTAAGGATCTTATCATGCAGCAGTTTGGAACTGGCTGTCGTTTATGTTTAATGTGCGAAAGGATCAGAATTTCAAACGTCTTTCATTGTCTGACAATAGACAGAATGAGTAAATGAGAACATTATTGTGATTAAATTGAACATATTTGAAGATTGATACCTGGAGGGAATTAAAAGAAGTGTAATGGTCTAAGGCAGAGGTGTCAAACATGTGGCCCGGGGGCCAAATCTGGCCCGCCTCAGGGTCTAATCCGGCCCTTTAGAGGAATTTCTGAAATGCAAAAATTACACTAAGATATAAATCATTTTAAATCATGGTCCACATTCAGACCAGTTCAGTCTCATAATGACCTCTAAATAATCACAAGTAAAAAAATGATTTTTAAATGTAATTTTTTTTCATTTGGTGACACTAAAACAACACAGTAAATTTTGCAGTGTTAAATCAACACTTAGAGAGTTAATTTGGAGACAATGGGACCAAATACACTCTAGAAGGAGTTAAATAAACTCTCTAAGTGTTGATTTAACACTGCAAAATTTACTGTGAAAGCATAATTTCACAAAAAATTGGACCAAATATTAAAAAAATTGGAAATGTCTTAAGAGAAGTAATAAATAATAAATAATATAAATAAATAAATAATAAATATTTTTGAACTCAGTGATTTACTACATTTAAATGAAAACGAGGATCTAGATTCAGTTTGACCACTTTTTGACTGTGTCTGAACTGCAGCCAGTGCTTTTAAGTCAAGAAAACAAAACTGTTTCCATAGTGTTTGACATCGTTGTTGCTTTACCATTTAGTAGTAGTAGTAGTAGTAGTAGTAGTAGTAGCAGTAGTAGTAGTAGTTCATTTATTTCGAATATGCAACAGCTTAAATGATTGCACTCAACTAATATAAAAAAACATATACTTGAAAAACAAAAACAACACATAACAAAACATGGCTTTGTTTGTATATTCAAAAAGGAGTGGGAAGAAGCAACATTTATTTAATCCCACCCCCTCTCCTAAAAAAAAATAATCCTTTGGATCAATTCAGGTCACTTTTCACATGCACAAACACATTCACACAAACCTAATTTTACATACCAAGAAAATAAAATATGAATATAACAACATCACAATATCAAGGTTTATATATACAATAATAATAATAATATAGATTATCTAATTATGTACACCCATATATATGTCTGATGTATATCATGTTACATTATTTAACAGTATACATGTACAGTACATATATACACACATGCATCGGTATGTACACATAGCCATACATACATACACTTACATAAACATATATACATAGGCCTATATACACATTTAATGCACATTCTGAAGTTTGACTCTTTTTATACTTGTTTGAGGTCATTTTTGTTAATGCACTCAATGGAAAATGATTCCATTATGATGAAACAAAAGCTGGAATCATCAAAAGGTCAGAGAAAGGTGAGACGCCCACTTATTTAGGGTCCTTCTGGATCATTTAACCCTATACCTTTGAAGACTGGGCAGCATGGTGCTGCAGTGGTTAACACTCGCAAGAAGGACCCTGGTTCGATTCCGACACCGGACCTTTCTATGTGGAGTTTACATGTTCTCCCCGTGTCTCCAGTTTCCTCCCACCAGCCAAACACATGCACTGATAGGTTAATCGGTTAATCTAAATTGCCCATAGGTGTGAATGCAAGAGTGGTTGTTTGTCTATATATGTTCAGTCCTGAGATGAACTGGAGACTCATACAATGTGTACCCCTCCTTCACCCATTGTACCTGGATTAGGCCCCCAGTGACCCTAGTGAGGATAAAGTGGGTTCAGATGAGGAGACGAGACCTTTGGAGATTACAGAGGGTGCATTTGATCCCTCTGCCCTGGAATGGAATATGGTCTGACCAGTATGATAATATGACAGTAACAGCAGGCAGCTAGGAGTGGTGTGAAATGTAAATGATCATTTCTTCGGTTCTCAAAGGAGTACCTGAAAACGTCAGTCTTGCCAGTGTTAAAGGGTTAATTCCGCCTTGCACAGAAATTTTGGTTACATCACCAGCGTAGGAATGGAACTAACCCGAGAACCTCCTGCAAACGAACATGTATAAGAAAAAAAAAATCCATTTATTCTCCTTTTATTGCCAATCTGTGTATCAGTGGTCTCAAATTTACAGCCTGGCACCAATTGCAACCCTCGGGATGATATTTTGTGGCCCCCTACTTGGCATCAAAGTTTAGCCATTTTAGTTATTTTATTTATTTTTTTATCACTTATAGGCTACCATTGATAGTCTTGTAACAGCTTCCGGCAGCACTTTAGTTGAAACATTTTAAAGTGACACCACGTGGACTTGAAAATATCTATGCTCACCCACTTCCTGTCATGTCTGTCTCAAATTGTGCTACTGTCTGACATCATTACTCAACTAGAGACGCTTAGATGTTTACAAAGTACAAGAGAGATGAGTAACAGAACCGGTTTACCAGACTTAAAAAATGTAATTAAGGTAACAACATTTATTTAAGAAAGCAAAGAAAGAGAATAATGCTAGCTCTGTGATGATTATTAGAGATGGAAAACCATTCAGATAAGGTCAGTTCATCATAAAGTACATGTTACTAGCTGCGAGGAAAGTAAAGAAACCCTTTTTGTTGTAGAATCCTTTTTTTTTTATTATTATTACTGATAGTTTCAATTGCCCTATACCTTAGAACATTACATTTCTTTGTAATTCCCTCTGGCTCTCAGTCTTCAAATACATTTCATTTAAATCACATAATGTTCCCATTTACTTATTCTGTCTATTGTCAGACAATGAAAGACAGAAAAACAACAAAACATGAATCAGACAAAACAAAAAACAAAGAAACAAGAAACAACAACAGAGTAATGAAACATTATACTGACAACATTGTGTTACAATGAAAATGCACTAAATATAAAGAGAAACTAAAGAATATTACTTTATTATTGGTGAAAAGGAAAAAGGAAGGGGGGGATTATAGTCATCATGATAATACAACAACAGCACATAATAATAATAATAATAATAATAATAATAATAATAATAATAATAATAATAATAATAATAATAATAATAATAATAATAATAATAATAATAATAATAATAATAATAATAATAATTAATTTGCTACTATTTTGTTATTGTGGTGGTGATAATGGTGGATCTACGAATACAACAATTAATTAAGTTCAATATTTCTAATAATATACTTGTATGACATGCTATCAGATCAAATGTATGGCGGAGCCAATGATACTGAGCCAGAGGAGGAGAATGCACCATTAACCCTTCTAAGTCAAAGGTCTTTCAGAGACTCTGAGGTTAGTCCAATACTAATTAAATGGGCGTGAAGTATTTCTAATGGCCCAAACCCCCCATGTGCTTTGGCTGGCTATTCTGGCTATATGAGGAGTGCTCTCACCTCTGAATAGCCACTCAAACACCGGGTACTTTACCTGAATAGATACAGCGATAGCAATAGGTGTGGCCTCGGCAGCTGCAGAAATCAGGAAATACAGAAACATTACATATATATATATATATATATATATATATATATATATATATATATATATATATATAGGATTTAGACACATGAGGTGTTTTTAGTGTCAAATTGCCCACCAGCGGAGACTTGGACTCCAGAGTGACCCCACATGACTTCCAGTATCCCCAGTAACAGCCACAACCCACAGATCAGCCACAGGGTACATCTCCAACTCCATTAAAAAAATTTTTTTAAATGTATTTTGTTTAGATTTTTATAATTAGTTATGATAATCTAAAATAAACCAGGACAACTCCACAGTCGAAACACTGTCAGACCCTTTAAAGACACAATCTGTCCAGTGTGGGATGACCCATTTTTAACTTTTCTTTTTTGGAACATAGTTAGGGGTAGAGGCGCCCAAACTAGTTACTGTCTTCGTTGAGGTCATAGCACCCATGGGCCCAGGGTCAGGAGAGGAATGAAGGCCTTTTTTTTTAATGGAATACTTATTGCGGCCCAGGCTGACCCAGACTCTAACTCCAGTGGCCCTCAGGTACGTTGAGTTTGAGACCCCTGCTGTAGATAATATCTGCAGAACTGGTCACATTTACACCTTTACCAATGAAGACTGAACCTGAGTACCAGAACCCAGCAATTAGACTGTTGCAAAATGACAGCAGACCTCCGCCATGGCTTGATATGGCATCATATGACGTCAAAACGTGACGTCATCGAGCCATAGGTGTTGACCCATCTGATGTCTGAAGGTGAGATGATGTAAATGAAATAAAACACAATATCTTGTCTGAATCATGAGATATTATGACTGATGTGTTTTCGTTGTTGACCTATAATGTGACCTTGACCTTTGACCTTCATTGCTGAAAATATAATGGGTTCTTCCTTGACCCATTATCTATCATTCCTGAAATGATAGATAACTTTTTACGTAATCCAAAAAAAAATACAGACAGACGAACCCAAATTTAAATTAAATAATAATAATTTTTTTTAAAAATCAATAAAAAGGCAGGTTTTTCAGCCAGCAATGTCCATCATAAATTGTCCAAGGAAAAGCAGAGAGGGTCCAACATATAATAGGTGTTCACTGGGTTTGGTCCATCATCATGTTCATTTTCACATGTAAATATTCCTATGTTAGAATTCACATTACAGTACTTTACACACACAAGATCACAAAAACTCACCCATTGTTCATTAAAAGCTTCATTTCCACCATTCAGTCTTGTCAGCTTTTGTCATATGCAGCCATTTCTCTCATTTGAACTTTCCACATTTCTATAGACAGGGTTCGGGGTTCCCTCTATCACCTCAGGATCAGACAGGAACAGCTTAATAGGCCAAATTTTAATATTCGGTATTTAAATTTATTTAAATTTGGTACTGTTGTTTTGTCCCGGAGGAGACAGTCTTGGTGATATTGGAAGTAAATGTTCTAGCTATTTCCCTTCCAACACCAGAATATTTTCCCATAGAGGAAAAACCAGACATTCCCACATGACATGTATATATGTACCATGTTCTGCCCTGTATTTCCACCATAGGTCCTTTAATTAATTTCATTTTATTAAGTCTAGTTGGAGTATAGTCATATCTATGTTTTATTTTATACTGAATATATTTCTGATTTCCATTTCTTAAATATCTGGGGGAAATCCTGCTGTATGCTCATCACTTATACTCACTAACCCAAACGACAGACCCGAGGAAAGAAAAATTCACTGCATAAGTGGAGAAAATTAATTCTGAGTGACATTCTACTGCCCATCCATTCGTGTGCTTTTACCATGTCCTCAGCCACTCTTAATTTTACAGAACTGAGTTTTGACGGGAATACAAATCACCTATGAATTTCTCCCACCTGAAGTAAAATGAAAATTGTAGCTTTCAGCATTGCATCACTTTGTTCTGCACCAGCTTTTTTTTTTTTTCATCTATTCACAACATCTGGATTTGATGCTTTAGGACAGGGGTGTCCAAATCCAGTCCTCAAGGGCCGGTGTCCTACATGTTTTTGATATTTCCCTCTTCCACGTGATTCAGTTTAACCCGTTAACTCCTGAAACTTTAGCAGTTCCACAGTAAAAATAATAAAAAATAAATTAAAAAAAAGCAACAACATGAACAAAAATGGCCAAAGTCATCAATAAAATGAACAAAAATTCATAATAAACTGACAAAATAATTAGTAACAGGAACAAAGCAAGACACAAAGTTTTTTTTTCTCATTTTGTTGCTCATTGTTTATTTTTTTACATATTACTTTAAATTTTATAATTTTTTTTCTTTCATTTTGCTCCATTTGTGTCTTACTTTCTACATGTTACTAATTATTTTGTCAGTTTATTCTTCATTTTTGTTAATTTTATTGATGACTTTGGCCATTTTTATTCATTTTGTTGCTTATATTAATTCTTTTTTACTGTGGGGCTGCTAACGTTTCAGCAGTTAAAGGGTTAAACTGAATCATGTGGAAGAGGGAAATATCTAAAACAGGGATGTCTAAATCCAGCCCTCGAGGGTCAGTGTCCTACGTGTTTTAGATATTCCCCCCTTCCATATGATTCAGTTTAACCCTGTAACTCCTGACACTTTAGCAGTTCCACAGTAAAAAGAATTAAAATAAGCAACAACATGAACAAAAATGGCCAAAGTCATCAATAAAATTAACAAATTTGGCTGAAAGTCATCAATAAAATGAACAAAAGTAACCAAACCCATCAACACAATGAACAAAAATAGCCAAAGGCATCAATAAAATGAACAAAAATGACCAAAGTCATCAATAAAATTAACAAAAGTGAATAATAATTAGTAACAGGGAGAAAGTAAGACACAAATGGAGCAAAATTCAAGAAACAATGAGCAACAAAATGAACAAAAATGTCTTACTTTGGTCATGTTACTAATTATTTTTTCAGTTTATTATTTATTTTTGTTCATTTTATTTATTCATTTTTCTTTTTATTCTTTTTACTGTGGAACTGCTAATGTTTCAGGAGTTAAAGGGTTAAACTGAATCTTGTGAAAAAGGGAAATATGTAAAACATGTAGTCCTCGAGGACTGGATTTGGACACCCCTGGTTTAGGAACTAAAACATTGGTGTAATGTGTTGCTACTGGATACATGTTGACACGCGTGACTCAAAAAATGGCATCCACCAAACTGAATTAGATAAATATTTGTATGATTTTTCTTCCTGTTAGCACATGGATTGCTAACCTGTGTACTTTAGATTTAATTTTCTGGATTTCCAAGTTCACTTATTTACTTTTTTGTTCATTAGAATTGTACACCAGTTCACACAGGGCAAAGTCTCACTGAAAAACAACTCAGTACCAGACGCAGCTAAGTAACACTGTGTTTCATAAAATACACGCTCCATTCATATTGATAATGACCACTGAGAAAGTACTTCATGCTGCTCAGTTTATCACAAGGATGTGACATTGGGGTCAGATAAAACCTCTTCAACCCGCACACTTAAGACACTCAAGCTACAGCAAGTTTATTTTCATTTGCAGGATCAAGGGGTGTTATCACAGATGAAATATTATTTGTTTATGTGAAGTTGTTTTTCTTATAACTGAAAGTGGCTGTAATTTTTGACTGGTCCTCCATGCAAGACTCAAATCATTTCTTCCAAATGAACTATTTAACCCTTTAATGCCTGAGACTTTAGCAGTTCCACAGAAAAAAAAAGAGAAAAAAAAAGTAGAAGAAGCAACAAATGAACAAAAACAGCCAAAGTGATCAATAAAATTTGAATAAACCAGCAAAATAATACGTATCATGAACAACGTAAGACACAAACGGAACAAGATTGAAGAAAAAAAAAAATGTACAAAAAAAAACAATAAGTAACAAAAAACTAATATATTTTTACAAAATAACAAATAGGATGAAACAATTTGCAAAACAATTGAGTAAAAAAATAAAACTTGTATTGTAATTTAGTCGGTTTTTGGCTTTTTTTTTTCTTTTTTCTCAGTCAGTTGCTTTTTTTTTTACATCTGTTTATTTTATTTATTTATAGCTCAGTTCCATCAACAAAGCTCAATAAAAACACATAACACAATTTTTTTAATTGAATTTTTCTGAATATTTAAACTAAACCATCCCTTCAGAATCCATCAGTGCTGATGCATCAGGGCTTAAAGAGTTAACTAACATGTAAGAAAAATAATAATGTGTGGTTCAGTAATTGTTTTTAAATTATTTAAGAAACAACATAATAATAGTAGGTGACACTCTCCATCTCCTTCAATAATGTATAGTTCACACATTCCCTAATGGTAATGATTTATTTTGATTACAGTCAGAGGCAAGAAAAGTTAAAGGGGACATATCATGCAAACTGCACTTTTTTTAATGTTTTTACAACACAAATATGTTGAAAAAAAAAACAAAAACATCCACTCCTTTTCTCCTGATCCATTTCTTGTTGGAGGGGGATGAAAATGCTTTTCTATGCTTCGTATGTCACATGCATAGATTAATTTAAATACCTCACCCCATTCCACTCCACCAGCTCAGCTAACGCCACCTACTGGTCACAGCCACCTCTGCTCGGACTTGAGATCTGCCATTGTTCTCTATTGCAGGGGTGTCAAACTGAGGGCCGGGGTCCTGCATGTTTTAGATATTTCACTCTTCCATTACACCTGGACTGGAGTTTGACACCTGTGCTCTAATGTATCCTGGTCTGAGGCCTGTACATCCAGGTCTGCAGTTGGTCTGACCTGGGTCGATCAGACGGTCTGGTCTGTGGCTGGTCTGGGTCAGATGAACTAGACCTGAAGGCACACCACAGCTGTTAATGGACCAGGACCTGAAGGCACCGAAGCTGTAAAACTCAGCACTCGGTCCACTTTGATTCTTTCCAGCTGATTTGATTTCATCTGTGTCTTTTTCTCTGCCTCAACTTTTTCAAGTTCCATTTCTTTCTCCTTTTCTAACTCTCGGTAGCAGGCAGACGAAAGGGGCGGAGTCAGCTGTGCCGTATTTGAATGAAAGCGTGAGGCAATAAAACCAAGTGTTTTAAAAAGGGCTGTTTCTGCAGGTTGAAGAGGCTGCTGTATCTTGTCATCAATGTGGTATTTTGACCAAAGCATGTCACACACAGGTCACCAAGACACAGGGGAACTGTGTTCACTGGTGGAAAATGTCCCCTTTCACAGTATAAAGGATAGGGGTGCAGTTCACTGAAGGGTACAGAGTGGTGATCAACAATAAAGTACCTTTGCAAAGTGGGAGCCTGAGGATTGTTTAGAGATTTTGATCATAAAATTTGTTATTGAATTAACCTTTTGGTAGAAAAAAAATGGGGGAAATAATTGTGCATCACCTCATGGCTGCAGGATTTGAAAAGCTCTTAAAATTGAGAGCATTTCTTCGCAGGAGAATGGCCGATGCAGTTGATTAGAAGTAGAAGTTGGAAACTGAAGGTGTCATATTGGTAACAAAAAGAAAGTTTAATATTTCACAATCATAACAAATACCACTTCAACTTCAGAGTAGAGTACAAATAATTTTTTCCATATAACATATGTATATTTTTATTTTATATGTACCAAAAACAACAGACCAACCAGAACAAATTAGCTTTTTGTTCAGATACATTGCAAAAATATAATCCTTACAAGTGTATTTTTGTGATTTCTAGTCAAAATATCTCATGCAACTTAAAATAGCCTTTGACATTAAGTCAAAAAGTAACTTTTCAGTGAGATACCTCTGCCAAGGAGTCACTACATTTGGGTCTGTTTGTTTGTCTGTCAGCAGGATTACACAAAATGTTCAGAACAGATTTTGACAACATTTTGAGGATGTGTTGGGAGTGTCACAAGGAACAAATGATTACATTTTGGTGGTGATCCGGAAGAGATCCTAGATTCTGGATCACTTTGAAATTTTACATTGCTGTGAATATGTCATGAGGGGGTGAGGTGAAGTGAGGACTGAGATGCTCAGTGCTGAAGGGAGAACAGATTTAATGACAAAAAACAACATAAAGACAAGACAAACTAAACACAAACACCTAGGGATAGATCCACGGGGATGAGGAATGTCCCTGTTATGGTGACAGAGGCAATGGTAAAGTGTCTGGGTTATGAAGGTGACGATAATGAATGGTTCCGCACCAGCAACTGCAAGCCTCACTGCTTATATAGTTGCAGACCAGCAATGGCTTGCAGCTGTGCGGTGCGGTGCGGTGTGGTGCGGTGCGGGCCAGGTGATATGGAATGGATCTGGGGCAAAGGTTGAGTCTGGAGAGGAGAAAATCGGGGGGAAAGGTCGTGGAAGGTTGTGACAAAATTGAGAATATATTTCAAAATTATTGAATGTTATCAAAATCCATTAAGAACTGTTGACGTAATCCTGTTGAAAGACAGACAGACAAAAACAAACAGACTCAAATTGAATACCTCCTTGGTGGAGGTAGTTGGTAAGATTTAATAAAATAACAGTTTTCAGATCTCACTGAAAACTTCTTATGTAGGTGATTATGTCTTATTTTACATGTGATGAGATATTTTAACTATAAATCAGAAAAATACATTTGGTTTAGGTTTGTTTTTTTTGTTTTTTTACATCTTTACCAGTGTGTAAAACCTTTCATGTGATGCTTAACTGTGACTATACATCATTATTGAAAGCCTTCCTCATTCCTTATTTTTTGAGTATTTTTTTAATTTGCTTAACCCCCCCCCCCCCCCCACACACACACACACACTTCCTTTTTTTTATTTTTAGGGTTTTTTTTTGCTATTACACCCTGAAATATCCAAAATCAGACAAATATGAATGCACAAAACATTTGGGTATAAACCATCACACTCAATGTCCTCAAATAGATTTAGAGAACACTTGTCATCCTAAATTGCAGAGTAATCTAATTGCAGACACAAAAAGTGCTGGAAGGTGTCATAGAAGAAGAAACCCCACTTTAGTGCATAAACAATTCATTATGTGTGGATTTTTTTGGGAGCCTGCAGTGTGTCGATGTTCGTGTATATTTGTGTGTGCGCATGAGTATGATAACAAGAGACTGTGCCGTGAGCAGTAATCTGCTAACACAGTGGATTGAGTTGCCTCTGTAGGATTAGCAGTGGTGTGTAACACAACACATTCTTAATTACTGCTATACAGTCATGTTCAATGTAGATGAAGAGACAGTGAGAGAGAGAGAGAGAGAGAGAGAGAGAGAGAGAGAGGGAGAGGGAGGGAGAGAGGGAGGGAGAGGGGGGGGGGGCAATAGGGAGAGGGAGAGAGAGAGGAAGAGAGAGAAAGTGAGACAGTGAGAGAGAGAAAGAGAGAGAGAGAGAGAGGGAGGGAGAGAGGGGGGGCAATAGGGAGAGGGAGAGAGAGAGGAAGAGAGAGAAAGTGAGACAGTGAGAGGGAGAGAGAGAGAGACAGGGAGAGGGAAAGAGAGAGAAAGAAAGAGAGGGAGAGAGGCAGAGAGAGAGGGGGGAGAGAGAGAGACAGTGAGAGGGAGAGAGAGGGAGAGGGAGGGAGAGAAAGGGGGGCGAGAGGGAGAGAGAGAGGAAGAGAGAGAAAGTGAGACCGTGAGAGGGAGAGAGAGAGAGAGAGAGAGAGAGAGAGACAGGGAGAGGGAAAGAGAGGGAGAGAGGCAGAGAGAGAGGGGGGAGAGAGAGGGAGAGAGAGACAGTGAGAGGGAGAGAGAGAGGGAGAGAGACAGACAGAGAGGGAGAGAGAGACAGGGAGAGAGAGAGGGCTTTCCTTTAATTGCTGTAATGCATTCACATACAGGCAAAATAAAAATGAAAAGATGAAAGCAGAATGGAGGGTGTGTTTTACTGTCTGTGTTTGGATATTAGCGCAGCGGTGGAACTGAACATCCCCCGTGAAGCTGCCTGTGACGAGAACCCTGAGCTATAACCACAAGTAGTCATGCGCGAGCACACACACACACACACACACACACATTTGCACTTGCATCATATGTCTGCAAACTATCTGCCAACTAGTTGTTGTTCACAGCAGTCACAACAGGATGAGACTGTTCTGTCATTGTCATCACCATCTTCCTATGTGTGTGTGTGTGTGTGTGTGTATGTGTGTGTGTTTGTCTCGGAGGCAGCAAGAGAGAGAGAGGCTGCCAGTTGGGGTAGATCGATATCACTGACTGAGAGATCACAGCAATGCTTAGTGCCCATCAATGACTGTGTGTGTGTGTGTATGTGTGTGTGTGTGAGAGAGAGAGAGAGAGAGAGAGAGAGAGAGAGAGAGAGAGACCCAGTATCCAGTGACAGAGAAGTGGGAAATGGGTGGAGGATGGATGGTTTAATGAAAGGAGGAAACAGATGACTTGGTGAATCCTATTTTCTGCTCCAACTTTCCAAATCCGTCTTTCTCCTTCTGTCTGTCTGTCTGTCTGTCTTTCTGTCTCTCACCCCACGCTTTCTCTGGTTAGAGTCTGATCCACCATGTGATGATGCTGTTACAAGATTGGATAACAGAGAATGGTGACAGGGAATTTTAAACTTTATTCTATTATTCATCACGTCTTTTCCTTTGTTTTGTGTCCTTTATGTTCAGCGCTTCATCATTTCCTGCTTTTGCCGTGTCATATTTTAACTTACGACTGCTGTTTTTTTCCAGGTACCTGGTTGGGTTTGGTTTTGTTTGCCTGTTATTAATGATTAGTGATTTTCCACAGCGTGTTGTTACTTGATTGATTAGATGCAAACATCCCTCCTAGACTGTACAGCTGCATAGCTGCAGTACATACCATAATAAATTAGCTAAATGCTAATGATATGTGATACCATATTCAGGTTGATGTCGATCCATAAAGCTGTTCTATTTTCATTTTTAAAATTCCCTCAACTCATATCTCAGAGAGAGGATGATTTTAGTGACTTCAAGGTCTTTTTTGAATGATCTGCAGTTTGGCATTACCATAGAACTCCCTCTGCCTGAATTTATTTTAGCTTCCGGAGCTGCTGAGTCAGCTCCATTGGTACTTGTGTAGATACAAGTCAGTCAAACAGTTTAACTTTATATTTACATTTGTACAACAGCACTGAAGTTGAAGATGTGTATTTGTGTTTATCTGGCTACATGACTGTAAACACCTGGAACTCATCATCTACCTCATGGTGTTCACATCATATTAAAATGGCTAAAACTGCCATTGTAGTAAATAGGACAACTGTATTATTTTATTATTGTCATGCTCCAGCTCTCATTGGAGCGGTTCGCAACTGAGTGTGAAGCGGCTGGGGTGAAGAACAGCACCTCCAAATCTGAGGCCACGGTCCTCAGCCGAAAAAGGGTAGAGTGCCCTCTCCGGGTCGGGGGGAAGGTCCTGCCTCAGGTGGAGGAGTTCAAGTACCTTGGGATCTTATTCACGAGTGACTGAAGGATGAAGCTGGAGGTCGACAGGTGGATTGGGGCGGCATTCGCAGTAATGCGGGCGTTAAACTAGTCCGTTGTGGTGAAGAAGGAGCTAAGCCAGAAGGTGAAGCTCTCGATTTACCGGTTGATCCACGTTCCGACCCTCACCTATGGTCATGAGCTTTGGGTCATGACCGAAAGAATTAAATCATGGGTAGAAGCGGCCAAAATGAGTTTGCTTCGCAGGGGAACCGGGCTCAGCCTTAGAGATAGGGTGAGAAGCTCGGACATCCAGGAGGGACTTGGAGTAGAGCCGCTGCTCCTCCATGTCCAGAGGAGCCAGTTGAGGTGGGTTGGGCACCTCATGAGGATGCCTCCTGGACGCCTCCCTGAGGAGGTGTTCCGGGTATGTCCTTCCGAGAGGAGACCTCAGGGTCGACCCAGGACATGCTGGAGGGATCATATCTCTCAGCTGGCCTGGGAACGCCCCGGAAATCCCCTGGAGGAGCTGGCTGAGGTAGCTGGGGTGAGGGAAGTCTGGGCTACTCTGCTGAGGCTGCTGCTCCCGCGACCCAGACCCGGATGAAGCGGGAGATGACGAGTACGAGTACATGCTCAATTCTTTTTTGTTTTTGGCTTTTTCATATTTTATCCTTGTATGTGTTTACAGTTTGATGTCACATTATACAATAAGTAATAAACCCAAGATCAGTACATGCACCGTGATTTATTTTTGGGGGGGTGCTCCTTAAAACAGAATAAAAAACAGTTCATAAATAACAATACTAAAACTTTGTAAAATATAAAAAAATTTAAAATTAAAACCACTTGTTAACTTCAGTTAATCCAATATCTTCAAAGGTAAAGTGGTCTCTTCAAAACAGTCCGTGAGGTGATGTGACCTGTACATGAGTGAACCAGACCATCTCAGCCTGTTAACAGATTCTCCACTCTCCCAAATCTCTATGACTGAGTTGGAGCATTGTCTTCTTCAAAGGGTGCAAGATATTCAACTTTCTGTACATGATGATCTGACTTTAAGGCTGAATTTCATTTCACCCCCTTACCCCTACCCCCTCATATGGAGCTGTAAGGCGTAGGGCTTGAAAAGGAACCCCTCTGCATTTGGACACCCCTTCAACAGTCACCTACGTCATCAGTTCGCTCCGCCATTATTTATTTAAACACCAAAATGAAAACTGAAAAACTGCATCATTATCTGTTTTTTTTTTTTTTTCATTTTGGTTTTGGAAACAAATAACGAAGAAATTAATGTTTTTTTTTTTCATTGTCTTTTCTGGGTTCATTTTGAAAATTGAATGAATGAACGATACACCGATTTTACCTCTACACGTGGACATGCAAAACGGAAGGGAAGGGGTAAGGGGTGAAATGAGATTGAGCCTAAGTCTACCAAGTACGTCTTCCTCCAGCTGTTCCAAAAGTTGTTCATTAGTTTCCGTATCTCCATCTCCTGGTCAGTTCCTCCTCGTTCACTGTTGGGTGTTGTTTATCTGCTGGAAATGGCTCGAAAAGGCATCAAAGTGAGTCTCTGACCCACTAAGAAATGCACTGGTGTCAGTGGCCGGGGCTCATTTTTCTCATTGTGAACATAATGTACACATGTAAGTGGTTTCAAATGTAAAATTGGTGCACATTTCTTCAAAATTCAGGAAGTTCAGCACAACACAAGATGAGTCACAGACAGAAGCAAAATACATGACAATGTTTTGATGTATGAATTCATTTTTGTTACTCTGGTTTATTCAGGTTAGATGCTTTTTGGACAGTTTCACCATCTATTCTCTTGAACCTGGAAATGAAAACATGATCACACTCTTTGGCAAAGGTAATGCTGAGTGTCACCTCTGCGATTCTCTCATTCTCAAGCATGTGCACAATGTTGAAATGAAAGGAAATGGCTTTTCTAAAATCTATTCATTTGAAAATCAGAGGAAAGGACTCTTTTATGTGGGGAAGTACCAGTAATGAAATGTTTCAAATGAACAAATTGGCTGGGCAGCTCCAAATGAAGCATCATCAGTATTGGGTCGAGTTGAAAATCTTGTTCCTATGTAGAAAATAAAAAAGTCCTTGAACACAGAGTGGAGAAGTAGGCCAAGTCCAACCTCTGTGCGTGTATGTTTGCAAGTGACTATCGAACTAGACTTTCTTTTCAGTTGGAAAGTAATTGATGTTTTCTTGGGAAAACAGACAGACAGACAGACAGACAGACAGACAGATAGATAGATAGATAGATAGATAGACAGACAGACAGACAGACAGACAGACAGACAGACAGATAGATAGATAGATAGATAGATAGATAGATAGATAGATAGATAGATAGATAGATAGATAGATAGATAGATAGATAGATAGATAGATAGATAGATAGATAGATAGATAGATAGATACATAGATAGATAGATACATAGATAGATAGATACATAGATAGATAGATACATAGATAGATAGATAGAAACCCCGCCCCCTTGCAAACATTTGACCTGATTTATATTTTATCATGGTGAAAACACATTTATATTGACTGTAACCTTGACCTTTGACCTAAATTCACCAACATTTAATGGGATCTATTCTGAACCACCTCACTCACACCTTTCCTTAAAAATTTCATGGAAAATGATCCAGTAGTTTTTGCGTAAAGTCGCTGAGAGACAAACAAACAGACAGACAAACCAACTCAAAAACAATATCACTCTGACAGACATTTACATTTACATTCACTGCCATTAACATGTTTTGGCGTCAATTCAAATCCAAATGAACAGTCTACAATTTATTTTGATGGGTGCCATAGTTTCGTAATCTTAGAGTATTTTATTATATAGTATAGTGTATAATATAAATATAAATATATATATATATATATATATATATATATATATATATATATATATATATATATATATATATATATATATATATATATATATATATATATATATACATATATATATATATATAATATTGACTATATTCTGAGTCAAGATTCTGTTATCATTCACCTGGCAGTGAATGAGTTAAGTTCAAATGGATTCACCTCCGACAGAGGTGAGTTTATTGTACAATGACATGAACGATCTCCTGTATCTGTACATCGATTAGGCTCCATGAATGTCACATGGGGGTGTCAGAGCTTATTCCAGCTGTGTATGGGTGAAGGCCTTGTACACCCTGGACATGTTGGAGCTGCTATATACAGACAAACAACCTTTCACTCTTACATTCACACCTATGGTCCTTTTACTTTGACCAATTCATCCATTAATGTGCATGTGTTCAGATGCTGGGAGGCAGCCACGATGTCCTGAGATAAGAACAAATGATCTCAACATAGAAAAGCTGGAATTGAACCCAGAACCTTGTTGCTGTGATGTGATAATGGTAAGCTACTGCTCCACCAGGCCACCTTAAAAATAGCAAATCAGTACATTCCTTCCATGCAATTTTGCAGTGTTTAAAAATTTACTTTACACCAATATTGCAAAGTGTTACAAAAGGCCAAAGTAGCATTAGAAATGTTTTACCTATGTGCCACTGTGGCCTGTCCAATCTGATTCAGAAATACTACTACTAACTCAAATGTATTAAGTTGCTGTAACATGTTCTTCTTTTTAAGTACTTCTAACTAATATTTTTTTTTATTAAGGAGAACTATTGTGGATATACAACTTAGTGGAATTAAGTCATTAAATGCTGATAATTCTATTGTTCTGTTATTTCTATTGTTTCAAATAAGGATGATTGAAAAAATAAACTTAACTGATGTAGTAGATGATGAAATATAATTTCAGAGCACTCCAAATAACCACCAATATCTATCACACCAAAAAAATTATGATCACAAAACACAGTAATTTTATTCAGGGGTGGCTGTAGCTCAGTTGGTAGAGGGGGTCGTCCAATGACTGAAAGGTCAGAGGTTCACGTCCCAGCTCTGGGCAAAGACACTAAACCCTTTTGGCTCCCAGTAGGACTGACAGAACCATAGAAACCGACTGGTATGTTTGTAAATGTGAGGCAAGTGTAAAGCGCTTTGAAAACCCTGAAGGTAGAAAAGTGCTATATACTGTAAGTGCAGTCCATTTATTCAGTCAAATGGTCTTAATTGTTTACATATTCCAGTGGGTTGAAAACTCTCATTTTTAGGTCTTAAGAACTGAAAATATTTGATATTCTTTAATAGGAAACTATGAGTCAAAATAACTGCACATATTTGAGTTGAGCTAAATGAGCTCTTTTAATTCACTTGTTATCAGAAGGTTTAAGTTGTATGCCATCTAAATTTTAAGTTCTCGAAAATTTAATTCTTTAATGTCATCAACTTAATATAATTGAGGCTATTTTTTTTTTTTTAGTTCTGCTAACTTATTTGGGTTTACAGTGCAGCTATGGAAAGGAAAGAATGCAATTTAACATGATTACCATACTATTCCCATCATCTTTTTGCCCATTTTGACACAGGAGGAGGTGGGGGTAATAGCTCCAGTTGCCTCGGTAACCCACTGTGCCGCTTCATTATATGTCAGAGCGAAACAAGTAAACTTGTGATTCAAATGTGTAGTGGAAGGTTGAAAATCACACTCTAATATAAGCGCTTTATTTTTCCATGCTGCTTTTCTGTTCCTGCCATCATGACTGGTAGTTTGACTAAACCCACCTATATCTACTCCAAATGGTGCGAGCTATTTTTCAAGCTTGCAGTAGGGTATGTTTTATTATTGAAGTGACACTTTACCTCAATTTACTTTTTGATAAATTGTGCTTAAAACAAGCCATGCACACTCAAGTACACAATATTCAAGTGCTTACTTGTAATAAAACTGATGTGTTGGAATTGTTGTCAAAGAGCTTTAGACCTTGAAAATGCTTTATTAAACTTTCACTAAAAAGTGAAGAATACTTTGTTGGTGGAAATGAGAATCCTATAAAGCCTGATATAACTTATGGGTTAAATGCATTTTAAAACAGCTTTTCTTTTCAGGATATCGTAGTTCATCTGTTCATTTAATTTAATCTAGTGACTTCTTATTTTCTTTGATGATGTAATATGAAATTTTAAAATAGCATTTTAGAAAAACAAAATAGAGGATTGTCATTGACATTGTCAAAAAGTTTTAGTTATAATTGCTTTAGTGAATTTCTAAAACTTCATACTTTATCATTTACTATTGAGTGTATTTTCTGTTTTAGCCGTGGGTGGATTTGAGGACTTTTCTTCAGACGCATTGTCTTTTTTGCCATCATGTACATAGAAGTGCTGGGAAAAAAATAGTCTTGTAAAAACAAGTGAAAAAGAATGAATACAAGAAGAAGCAAAAAACATAAAATAAAATCTGCCAATGAAACAAGTGAAAATGATCTTTATCCGATTTCTTGAAATCAGATTTTCAGATGTTTTGCTATAAATCAGTTCTTATGTCACTAGAACGTTCCTCTGGTGATTATGTTTCATTTTATGTGTGATGACTTGAAATAAGAAAAATACACTTGGTCAGATTTGGATTTTTTTCCACTGTATGACCAATAACAATTTTCACTTGTTCCATTGGCAGATTTATTTTTTTGCATGAATAAAGGAAAAAAAAAAAAACAATGTTGAACAAAGCCAAAAATTGTTGAAGAAAGCAAAATATAAATAAATAAAAATATTGAATTAAGCAAAAAAATTTTTTTTTAAATACTAACGTAAGAAATTAAAATTAATTATCTTGGTAAATTGTCTTGAAATTAGTTTTTCCAAATCTACTGCTTGAAAAGTACTTCTTATACTTCATAAAAAATGTACTCATTGGGCGATTATGTCTTATTTTAAGTGTGATGAGATATTTGGATAAGAAATAAGAAAAATACACTTTGTCAGATTTGGATTTTTTACAGTGTATGTCCAATAACAAAGTAAATTTTCACTTGTTCCATTGGCAGATTTTTTTTTTTGCTTGAATAAAAAAAAAAAAAAAACAATGTTGAACAAAGCCAAAAAAAATTTAATAAAGCAAAATATAAATAAATAAATAAAAATATTGAATTAAGCAAAAAAAAAATACTAATGTAAGAAATTAAAATTATCTTGGACTCAAAATAAGAACAATACACTTGGTCAGATTTGGATTTTTTACAGTGAAATAAATCTTGTACGTAACTGTATAAACATCCTCCAAATGCTAACAGCTATAAGACCACCAACAGAACTGTAAGAAGTGGATTTTCTTTTTTTTATTATTTATAAATTAAAAAAAAAAGTTAATTAAAATAAAATAAGTACTCAGTGTAAGAAAGATTACAAATGAGTATATATTGAAATGTAATGTTTAGAATTATTAAAAAATGTAATGTGAGAGTATTTAATTATCATCTCAACTATGCATGCTGGGATACTTTTATGCGTATATAGACTGTGTGTACAAAAAAAAATTAGCTTTGCGTGGCCTGAATCCAGAAACAATTATTCACATCAGTCAAACTGTGAGCGGGGTGTCTCTCCGTTTTAGATTCTGCTGTAGTGTCTCTTCTTCATTTCCTTCCTCCTTCCTTTTGCCAATTTGCATCGTCAGACTATGTTCTCTCATCATCGATCTCCTGTCCATCGTCCTGTCAGCGGTCGGAAAACCCGGGCGTCTAAGTCATTTTAAGTTTATCTTTATCATTTTTTCCCCTGGTTTCTCAGTTGCCTTTCCCTGCCTCACATTCGACCACTTTCAGAGAAACGCATCTCACTTCAGAACTATTCAGTACAAATTATTATCGGACAAATTGCACTGGAAAATCACTGAAATGAAATTAATTTAATGCAATGTGATATAAATGGCCAGACCATTGTGCAATACCCAGGCAGTTGGGTTTCTCTCTGTCTGGCATGTCTCCGTTCTCCACCCCTGATTAAGTTGCTTCCCACCCACTTTGCAGAGTGTAGCGTTCTGTGGCTAATTGGCAAGTTCAATCAGTAAGACAAATGAAGGGGGGAGACGCTGACCTTTCAGAGGTAGTCACTGCTCTGTCGTCTCTTTACTCTTCTCCTCTTCCTGCCCTCTCTTACATCTTCCCTTGGAGATTCACATCTATCTGACTTTCTCTGAGAGCTTCTTTTCTCCGTGGTTCACTTTTTAACATTGTCTTACCTCCTCCATCTTTCTCTCCCCTCCTCCTCTCTTTTAATCTCCTCTCCTCTCCCCTCCTCTCCTCTCCTCTCCTCTCCTCTCCTCTCCTCTCCTCTCCTCTCCTCTCCTCTCCTCTCCTCTCCTCTCCTCTCCTCTCCTCTCCTCTCCTCTCCTCTCCTCTCCTCCCCTCCCCTCCCCTCTCCTCTCCTCTCCTCTCCTCCCCTCTGCTCTCCTCCCCTCTCCTCTCTTCTCCGTCCGAGTGTGGAAGTTGCCAGTCATTCCACTTCATTTGATGACTTATTCTCCAGCGTGTCAGATGGAAATTACATTGTACATACATTCTACTCACACATCACACACATGTACACACTTTTTTTCTCTCCTTCATGTGTACATCACACTCAATGCGTCTATTTTCATTGCCACCCACAGCTAATAGCCCCCCCCTCTCCTCCTCCCCACCAAGCTATTCAAGGATGGAAGAAAGCAATGGTCCAGAGCAGAACAATGGCTGCCTCCATGGTGCAGTGGAGTCGTTTATCTGTTTGAGGCCCTATCGTGTCCCACTTGCTTTCCATCTGACCCACAGACCGTGACTGATGGTGCAACCACGCCACGTTGGGGTCTACATTAGAGAGTGACCTCTCTGTGTCAAGTGCACTCACTAATAGCCATAGCTGTCATTCATCACCACAACAGCCAGAGAGATGTGAGCGATAGGATGGAGGCAAGACCGTATTTATGCATGTATGCACGTCTATGTCCCACGGCTTTGAGCATACAGGCGTGAAATTCTTAACATGGGTAGTAAAATCTTAGCATTTATGAGTACACCCACTCGCTCACAGTGTGAATATTATATTCATACTTTAAGGTCCTTCTTCAAAAAAAGAAAAAAATATATTCTCTTTAGGCTTTTGATGTTATTTGTATTGAGGAAAATAAAAGAACGGCAACATTTTTTCCCCCTGAAATTAGCAATTTCATTAGCATTTCATGTTTCTGGTCTGCTGCTGTGTGTAAGCAGCTGTTCCAACACAATAATAATTCAGCCTGCAGCCAGTTCATGAAAGCATTTATATTTTCTGCACTTCAGAGTACGATAAGTCTCTGCAAGGAAAATAATCTTCAGCTGCACAATAAAGGTGGGGATACCCCCCCATAAGTTTAGAATAAACAACAGATGATCTGGATGAAAAGAGTAAAGGCTTAGTCATACCAGTGGGTTTAGCAAAAACATTCTCAGCAAAATGCATTTCTTCTTTTTTTTCTAATCAATTAAACAATAGAATTAAGAAGAGTCTTTCATCTTTTCCTGAATGACATTTGCTACAGATGGCATCAGAAATAAATGAATAAAAAGATAAATATCTAAATCTACATTTTCTTTTAACACATATTTCATACAAAATCTGTAATTTTTTAATAATTTTTAAAGTGTTTGAGGGGTAGTATTGGGAACCTTGGAATGAATAAAGCTTTTTACATGTAAAATGCGACTCTGTTTATGAAACATTCACATTACGAAAACACTTCTGGAACGAATTAATTTCGTAAGTAGAGGTACCACTGTATTATAATGAATCATAGACACATTATAATAAAGCTTTCTTGGTGTACACAAGGTTTGCAAAAATGTGGTGTTTCAGGTTTGCGTATTTATGTTGTTCAGTTTACACAAACCATTATTACAATTGTTATGATATGTTATAATCCTGGTCTGGAAAACAATGCTGACTTGGCTTTTGAAAGAGAAATACTGCACCATCCCACGTTACGGTATTATAATGACCCATCTGTCCACCCCCATGTTGCTACACAGACTGACTCACACCTATGTCACTGGTGGAAGCTCTTAGTTCAGCATAAACACAATATCCTCGGACATAATGTTAGACTTTGAATAATAATAAAAAGGCAAGTACGGAGTCATTTTCAATGGAAGGACAATCTCAGTAGAAAGAAATGACATTTACATCCCACTAACTAAAGCTGTTTTAGCTAATGCAGAAGATGGAACTTAAAGACTTTTATGACAGCCACTAAAAGGACACCTTAATGTAAAAAAATAATAAAAATTATTCCCATCCACAGAAGCATGGTAATTTTTCTCTGGATTTTACTCACTGGTAGAAAACCTTAAGCCAGGAGTCAAGGAGTACAGCTTGAAATGAAACCCAGTGTATGACTGTAGAAGTATTTTCAAGTGTAATTAATTAAGGAGATTCGATAAAATGCATTTCTCCCATAGACTTGTATTTAGTTTTTTTTTTCTAAAAAACATATGGGTGACATAAAAGATAAGAACTCAAGAAGAAGAATGTCAAGAAATGTAGGAAAAATGGTATGTTTATACAACAACAGGATACGGATGATCTTAGTGATAATGATAACAATACCAGACTATATTGAACAGACATGGGAATCCACTATGTGAGGTTTGTATTATTTTATTTTATTTTTGTCTCACTTCTGTATGTACATATTTGCAACATGTTCTTAACACAAAGAAAATGTTTAAGAAATACAAAATATTCTTTCCAGATTCACTGCTGTCTCCTTAGATTTATGTAAACCCTCTAAAAGGTGTCCTTGTGGTCCTTTTTATTTTCCATCTGTTGCACAGACAGTTTGTATTTGTGATAAGATAACATAGTACTTTACTGTCATGATACAAGTGTACAATGAAAGTTGTCCTCTGCATTTAACCCATCCTTCTAAGGAGCAGTGGACAGACATGTGCGGCGCCCAAGGACCTAACTCCAGCTGTAGAGCCAGGCTTATGGTCAGTTACTTGACCATATTTTTGGGTAATGGGGGAAACCAGAGCACCCAGAGGAAACCCATACAGACACAGGGGAGAGAAACATGCACACAGAAGGGCCCGCATCGTCTGGGAATCAAAGCTGGGTCTTCCCGCTCTGAGGCAAGAGCACTAACCGCTACGCCACCGTGCCGCCATTGATGATACCAACCAATATGGATTTTCCGGGGCCGATAACTGATAACAATTTTTTTTTTTTTTACATCAACCTTAGCCAATGACAGATACAAGCTGATATTTGGAACCGAAACTGATTTTTTTCCCCTGTCAAATGATAACAAATGTCAAAAAATAACATTTGTGACAGTTAACCTAATAAATGTTATTACACTAAAAAAATAATTCAGTGTGGACTGCAGTATCTCTAAGAACACAGACGTGCTTTGCCTGTCAGTAAATCATGGCAGGGAAAAAGAGCTTATCAGCCAATGCAACAGACTGATACTAATAAGAATATTGATAAGAAAAAAGAAAAGAAAATAAGACGTAACAAGTGGTGCCTGATACAACAAATCCTGCCCCCCCCCCCTTGCACACATTCTACAGATTTTTGTTGACTGTGACCTTGACCTGGGTAAATGTAGGTGAACTACATTTACCAAAATGTAATGGGATCTATTCTGGACCACCTTGCACCTTTCCTGAAAATTTCATGGAAATTAGTCCAGTAGTTTTTGTGTAAACCTGCTTACAAACAAACAGGCAGACAAACATATCAGCCAGCCAATACCTCAGTTTATCATTAAATGACAGTCTTAAAGTTTTTTTACAATGCCAATGAGCTAGTATTTAACATGAGCTTACCCACGACCCCATCATGCTCCCCTAGCTCCGCCCACTAGCCAAAATATGGTTAGTTCAGATTTCCAGAAATCAAAACACAAGCTTGAAAACCAATGGGTGATCACTTCTTACATACAGTCTGTGCCTTAAAACTACACTGATTAATTTAATAATTCAGTGGGATGAGCTACAAGCATGACAAAAGGTAAATATAGGTGAACCATTTTTACCTAACTAGAAAAAGTAATCAATAAAGGTACAAAAATATGATATTTTCTCAACATTTCATAGTGAGCTGCCAGCTTTTGTGCTGGGAACAAATGAGAGATCTTCAACAACCCTTTGCCCTGCACTCATACTAATCTCTTGAACATCTAACTGACCACTGCCAACAGAAAAATGAGAGTTTTCTTCCACCTTTTGTGCACCTGTATTGATGCCATTATGAGCTTTCAGTATTGGCATTAGGTTGACCTCTGCAGTGCTTAGAAAGTGCCTTGTTGGAAAGTATCCTGTGAGTGCAAATAGATGTTTCACTTGTAACAGTCCTAGCACAGCTCTTTTAATGGTTTAGAGGGGGGGGAAAGTCCTTGATCCAGGCTTCCAGCCACAGTCAGTTCAGACACTTAATGGCCTCATACGAAGGGATAAATCCATGTTTTTTTGGTGAGTGTGTGTGTGTGTGTTACAGAGTTCAAAGCCTTTTGTCGCCGAGGGATAAAGATTCAATGCGGTCAAGGAACATTGAACCATTTGGCCTGCAGATTGCCTTGTTAAACAACACTTGTCTACCTGTCAAAATCCCTCCAGACCCTTTATCTGTCGACTCCAATAATATCAGCTACTAGAAGAACAGTATATTAACAGAGCAGTCGCCTGCAAACATCAAAGTTTGTCTTTTTTTATGGAGATGACACGTTCCTTGAGAGCCCCTGGGGCCTTAAGTTGAGTTGCATTTTCTCGTCTTTTTTCCTGCATTGTTTGAAGTGCATTCGTTTAGTCCCTGGGCATTTTCTATGTATTGTCTGAGTGTATGAAATCTTTCGCAGGCCTTTGACACTGGCCTTTTCTCACTGATTGTTTTCCTTCTACTATATCGTGTGAAGAGCAATCAGCAGAGACCGACTTGTGGTAGATCTCACCGAAGCTCCTCTCTTCACTTGCCTGTCATTTTCCCAAATCCTCCTTTTTCATCCATTTTGTCACTTTGCTTCTATGATTTATCTGCTCTCATGAGATATATTTACATATTCCCTCAAGTGCCGAACAGCTCTGAAGTATAGGTGGGATGTGTGTTCATTTCATGCATGAACGTGTGATATCCGTGTCCGCCGAATACACTGCATAATGCACAGCGCGGTATCTCTGGGAGAATAAGTTGATGTAATATGATAATCAACGGAGAACTGAGATAAAATGATAAAATAGCCCTTTATTACCGACATTGATTTGTTAGCCTCCCAATGCAATTTAATCTCACTAACGGGTGTGTGTGTTCGATGGGAGATCTAATTAAATGTTCTCTTTCTCGAGTTGGTTTTGGTTTATTGTGTTTCATTTAAAACCCTTTTTCCTTAAGCCATCATCTCCTCTGTCTGCCAGTTTGTAATCGCATGGACTTTTCTTTTTAGGAATTTATTGCTCTTGTAAAAGTGTCATCTCAGAAAATAATGAGAGGAAATTTGTTATCGTTGACAAGTCCATCTGCTGGACTGATAGAGACGTGTCGTAAACATGTCAAGGTTTTTTAATTGTTTTTACACAAGCTAATATGCAATTCACCGTGGCATTGTTTCACGTTTCAGTCCTAGGAATGAGTATGAGTTTACATGGTTGTAGCTGTTTGTTAAGCCATTTCTAATTCAACCTGACAGACTAAAGATGCTACAGAAGAGAAAGTTATTTTTGGAAGATAAAAAAGGTTATATTATTCCACCTCACACCAAACTAAAATTGACACATGAACAATACTTCTGAACAAATTAATTGTCAGGAGCTCTGTGGAGGCACCACCTATAAGTTTACCCACATTAATTTTTCCGCTTTCATCATTGTACACTTTGAAGTGCAATTACTGAAATTAGACCTTACTTGTTAACACAGCTGAAGTCCATGTTTCTTGCACTAACAGCTGTCTACATATAAAGCAGCTGGCACATTTTTATCACAAAGCCCCTGGAATCAACCATACAGCACTCTGACCATTAACCTTGTGTATTTGGCACAGGCTGCCGGCAGCATTGCCTCGTTTAAAGGTACATTTAATTATTTCATAGATAGGTGATAGGTCCTTAATACTATGTTTACATGTTAATTTCAGTTCATTCATATTGATATTTTGCATTTCAGAGAGTGGGTTTACATGAGGTGAAGGTCAAATGTGCCGCTCTCACACATTTGCGTGCCTGATGGGGTTAGTTATTTAATTTTCCATGACTCACTTCTGTCCCAAAACACGGCCGTTGGTTTCTAGTATCTTTTTTTGTTCAGCATGTTTGTGTATTTGAGGAAATCAGGATTCCTAATGTACTTTAAGGTGTGATTTAGCCATTCCATCTGAACATCTATCCTTTATTCACTTAGTAATTACTTTGTTTTTCATTTTTCTATTTGGGTTTCTCTGTGAAACTGGGTTGACTTTGGTACCTGGCACATTTGCAGCTTTATAGACCTGATAATATAAGAGAAATGTAGACATATTTCCCCACAGGTTGTACCTAATGATGACCTCAGATAAATGCAGAAAAAAATATACTGTTGCTCCAGCCATTCCGAAATTATTATTACTATTATTTTTTGTCAAAGAGCAGGATCAAAAATAGAACCAAAATTGGTACAGTTATATGTACTTAGGGTTGAGTGCATTTCATCTCAAACACATGGTTTGAAATGGTCTTATATAAACTAGAAATAAAGACACTGTGTTAAATATGTCAATCATTCTTCTTTTTTGTAAACCAGACATGCAGGTTTTTCATGAACTGGCAATCTCATACCAGATTTTGTGTGTAACCCATCGTGTTGCATGCAGGACATGCCCATTTAAATGCATACAAATTGCAAATCATTTTGCTACAGAAGCCATTTTTGTGAATCACCCTGCACAACTGTACCTGTGAGAAAATAAAGAGATATTCAAAACAACAACATGTAATTTCCATGTCCTTTTGGTTGTGATACATGCAGATGTTTGTATTAAATATAATATAAAAAATTCTAAAAATGTGGAAGTATTCATCTCATAAAATCTCAGGGAGTATTAATTTTTAAAATAGATCCAAAGTGCTTAACATTTTTTTTTTTTTTTTTTTACAATACGTATTGTAATCTTACTGAATCATTGCAATCAGATTCTGCAATGTTACAGCATTCATTGCCATCTATCTTTAAATACATTTTTACTCCCAAGTCTTTTTTTTACTGATGGTAAGAGTGTTGGCCATTGTGTAAAGTTTTCTTCATCACATCCCAAAGATTCTCAATGGAATTCAGGTCTGGACTCTTTGACGTGAAACCCGTGTGTGAAAATATTGTTTCATGTTTCCGGAACCAATCTCTCACAATTCAAACCTGGCGTATGTCGGTGTTATCAGTGAAGAAGTATTTCCTTGGTGTTCGTTCCCTATAATTCAGGTCAGCTGACTTCATATTATTGAAATGTTAAAACCTCAGCCTGACCAAATGAGTCAACCTCAGATCTAGGGTTGGGCGATTATATGATCACGATTATATTATCGCAATCACTAATTGCGATAAATTTCAGGTTGATTGCGATCAAACATGATAGACATTGTTTTGAAGCATAATTTGTTCACTAATGCACAGATATGCGTGAAACTGTAGCTACACTGCTGGAATTTGTGGGGGCGCTGTAGCTCACACAACAGATGAAGAAGATAAATAAAAACAGGTGCAGGAACTTAAGCCAGACGTACAAACACGGAGAACAGAAAAAATGGCAGAAAGTGGACCTAAGGGCAGCGAAAGCCATGACTGGGAGTTATTCTCCAAAGAGGATGATATTATTGAGAAAAACGGTCACTGGACATCGGTTGTGTGGCAGTGGTTTGGCGACTGTGACATAGAGCAAATCAACCCAGTGTACAGAGTATGTTGGCGGTCGGTGCCATCGAAATCTGGCAACACAACAAATCTTTTTAATCACGTAAAGAAATACCATCCGAGTGATTATGGAGAAAACATGAACATGTGAGTAGAGACTGCAAACCCTGTTGCCAGTTCAGCAACTACTCGCGGCACAGCCACACGTTTCATGTTTTGCAGCCATTACACCATATGAGCATCATTCCAAGAGAAAGAAAACAATCACACACGCGATTGCTTTTTGTCAAGCAAAAGACATGTCATTAAAAACAGTAGAGAAAGATGGGTTGAATCTGTATATTTATATGTACAGCATAACTTGAAAAACAATGTTTACATACAAGGCAGCTTCTTTATCTACAAGGGGCAATGTTAATTTTGTATGGTGTATACCTCAAAAACCTCAAGACTGTTAAGTATTGCACTGTTTTATAATATTTTTCTACATTTTTTGGCAGTTTAGAGAACATGTATATCTTATTAAATTTGCTGTGTTATTTATTCCATATTTTAATTTTTTTTTAAAGTACAGTACAGATGCATTAAAATTGACAGTTTAAAAACAATATTTAAAAAAAATCATAATAATAATCGAAATTGGATGATATAAGAAAATTAAATGTGATTTTTTTTTATTTTTTTTTGCCATATCGCCCAGCCCTACTCAGATCAGAACACATACAAACGTGAAGTGTAAGCGCTGGGCATGATGGGTAAATATTGTATCTGTCTTTCTTCGCACCCTGATGGACCATCCTTCTAGAACAGGGTCAGTCTGGACACATTTGAGTCTTCCACTGAAACACAGTCTAATCTGTAGGCTTTCTGCAAGCTGATAGCTGTTTAAAGTGTAAAGTTTGAAAGTGTTTTTCATACTAGACTTAGTATTGTTCAGAAATGAATTTTCTAACACCTGTGTGAAAATGATGATTCATAAACCTTATCTTCTTAAAATTCCATTAAAAGGTGCTGATTTTACAGGAAATGGAATTATTCCGTCATGGGAGGTGAACATATAATGCTGGATGAGCTGAATTCTATGTTGTGTTTCTACGAGTAGAAGCTGAAGTAGTTGCGAGTGAGACATAGTGAGAGCATTTTAAGAGTCAAGATGGTGAATTATTGTGTTTGCGCTGGTTGTCTGAACTCCAGCCTGTCAGGAGATCGTGGTCATGTGTCATACGTCTGTGTTCTGTGGAGACAAAGACAGTGGAGTTCACAGCTGCAGCTGTCACCATTCACTGGTTCATTTGTGGATGTAATTTTATCATCCTGGGGGTGTGTTGGAGTACACAATGGTTTGATGTAGACTACGTACTAGTATTCGGCAAGACATTTACCATGATTTCTTTTCGCTGTCATGGTTGCCGCGACAGCCTATCACCATAGTAACAGAGCAGTTAACTATGTTCAAAGTATCTGTAAAATAATGAGGGTTGTTACAGCATAGTATGAACAATAGCTATTGAGCATATGAAGACATTAACCATGTTTCGTTATGTAAATCTGACGGCTAGAAACTGCGAAATCCCTGTCTTGAAGTAGCATTAGCAACTGGCTAAGTGCTGCAATAACTGCATGGGTGTCACAGCAACACAATGATGCATTTTGCATCTAATAAGACAAAATGTTGTTGTTGTCCCAAAGAAAGAACAGCTACATAGGTGTTTACTGAAAAAACAAACCTGGAAGGATAAACCACGACCTTATATTTATTACACTAAGAAGGTAAACGTGCCCGTAAACTCATAGCATTAGCCACTGTGTTACTACTGCATTCACCAGATATTTTGGCCAATTGGCCACTGATTATTAACCTCTATCTCTCTCCTTTCCCCATCATTCCTGTGTATATCCCTCTCTCTATTGTCCTGGCCTTTCTCTGTCCGCTGTGGTTCATAATTATAGGGCTGTGGTCCATCGTAAATACTATCTGCTCTTATCTCCTCCATGTTCAGTATGCGCCGTAGTTAGCTTGATCGTGCGGGACTCCTTCCTGCTATGTAACTTTCAGCCACTCCCTGTTTTTGGAAATGAGCGTTATTTCTTCACGTTTTTTGGTTAAAAAAGTGTTTATTGCGATGTTGAATTGCAGTTTCTTTATCGACACCCTGTTATTTTATCATTTATATACACTATGATTCATGGTAGTGTCTAACTTGAATGTTGCCCTTCAAGAAATGAGATTGTATTCACTACATCTGAGACCTTTTTGGTTATTTAAACATTTAAATAGCACTGGGTTTTTTTACTCCACACTGCACACTTGAGTGTTTTTTCCTCCTTTTCTATACATATCTCAATCTATCACAAAGGTGAATGATTTCAACCAAAGCATTCATAAATTCACCTACTGGTTATGCCAGTCTCTAGAGTTGTAAGTAAAAGATATGGAAAAATGTATTTTTTCTTTCCTTTCCACATATAATAATTGATCTCAAATGGAAATGTGTTTTTAATTCTCAGAAACAAAATAATTTGTTTGCTTATAAGGTTTATTATGTATAACACCATTCTACTAAAAGCATCTATACTATGATTCAGGTTTTATCTTATGTACTGTGTGTTTTGCAAAAATTACCAACATTTTTTTAAATTTTTTAATTTTTTTACACTTTGTAGACTTTTGACTCTAATTTGGGTTTACTTTTGAGGACAAACTTCTACAGCCAAGTGAAAATGTCCCTGCCTTGCTGTCATTGTACGTTACCTTCTTTGAATCTAAACTGTAAATGGTACCACAAGGCTGTGTTAAAATGACTTTTGATTTAGCCTCTCTAATGGTCCTACTATTGTGCAGAATAATTAGACGCTTTTTAAATGTCATAGAGCCATCAGTATGAGGCTGTAATTAAAAAAGAAAAACCTTTATGAGTGTCATAATGAATTGGTGAAGTCGTTATCATCGTCACTAAACAGGATTTGTTCCTTCACTGCCTGTGTGTGTGAACATGCTGTCATTTGTGTAATGAATCACATTGAACTGTCTGTCCTTGGGTAAAGTATAATGAAGGTTTGATACATTACATTATGAATATTTGGTGACATGTTTTTGGTATACATCATCTCCTACAGTTTTTGCCCTTCGTTTATTGCATGTTAAACTTAATGCCTGCGACAGCTTCTGTTAAAGTATGACATTTTGCCTCTCATTTTTATTTCTACTCTCATAGTTGACTGGCATTCTTAAATATATTACAATTATGGAAACATAACTACAGATTAAGTGAGTCCCTGTTGCTGTCATTTCTCTTTTGTGTTTAGAGTTCAGTTCTACTCAAAAAATTATGATGAAAGAAGTTGAAACAAGGAAATATTTGCACTTATGAAAACCTACAACTTTAAACAAATAGAGCTATATTTATGCATTGGTGGATACAGAAAAAAAGGGTTTTATTATCATACACTCATGAAATTAATGTGATTTAACATCACTAATAAAGTAGAGCTGTGTGATTCTGACCAAACAGAAAATAAAAATGTTTTCCTCTAAGATGTGATTTTTTTGGTTTTTGGGTAAACAATACTACAAAAGACAATAGAAGTCAGAATTATTTTCATGGGCAGCCCACAATGGAAGGCACTGCTCAAAATTGTATTGGTATTAGAAGGTATACCAATGTAAGTCAATGACAGTCATCAGTCGTGTGTGCGTGTGGATGTGTGTGGATGTGTGTGGACCACGTAACATAAGCAATCCCCATATAGTTGTATTTAAACTGGGGTTTCTGTGTATGGAGACTAAGACTCTGTATTCCTCAAGAGCGTTTCCATTAAATGTTAAATGGACTGCACTTACGCAGCACTTTTCTACCTTCATGGTGCTCAAAGCACTTTACATTAGCCTCACATTCACCCATTCACACACATACTCATACACCAGTAGGTTCTGTCAGACCTACTGGAAGCCTAACTTAGGGTTCAGTCTCTTTCACAAGGACGTTTTTACATGTGGACAGCCAGAACCGGGATGCAAACCGCCGAACTTTCAGTCATTGGACGACCCACTCTACCAACTGAGCCACTACAGGATACTATCGACTTTACAGTACCTGGATTTCATAGCAATGCAGTACATAACTTCTGTGTCATCTGTTTTGTTTTGCGTTGTCTTGTCTGATTTTTTATACTTGCCACCAAAGACTGAATGTCCTAGATCGACCATAGTGTAGTCTCGGGCTGTTATAATGTGGATTAATGTACTGCTATACTGTAAACTTCCACATCTGTATTTTGTAAACTGTCAGGACACAGAGATAACTGCAGTGTCACTTGGAACATCAACAGAGGTGATACAAAAAAATGACTACCACATTCCAGGTCCTTTTTCACCGTGGAAATGCAAAAAGGCCAAGCAGAGTCAAGTCAAACTGGTTACATGAAATAGAAATGAGGGATATGTTTCACATCTTTGTGTGAGTCACTCAATCATTGGCCGTGTTCCAGACCAACTCAAACATATTTAACGTTCAGTCAATTTCATATTCAGTTGAGGGAAATCCACTATTGAAATGAGATGGTGTATTTTAGCTCACCCTCATATTCTTTGGTGGAACTGGATGGAATTTAAAATATGATTGAAAACATGTATCTGTATCCATTTTCTCGATATAACTATTATCTACACTATATTGCCAAAGATATTTGCTCAGATGCCTTGACACACATATGGACTTCTCATCACATACTTAATCCATAGGGTTTAATGTGATGTGGGTTCACCCTTTGCAGCTGGAACAGCTTCAACTCTCCAGGGGAAGGTTTTCCACAAAGTTTAGGAGTGTGTTTATGGGAATGTTTGACCATACCTCCCAGAAACATTTGTGAGATCACATACTGACATTGGATAGAAGGCCTAGCTATAATTCAACCCAAAAGTGTTCTACGGGGTTAAAGGTCAGAACTATGTTCAGGCCAGTCAAGTTCATCCAGATGAAATTCTCTCATCATGGACCTGACCTTACTTTGTACATTGGTGCACAGTCATGTTGAAAAAGAAGGGGCCATACCCAAACTGTTCCTGCAAACTTGGGAGCATGGAAATGTCCAAAGTCTCTGTCCAAAATCATATGGTGATTTTGGATGACACAGTCTTTCCACTGGTAAGGTTTAGCTATGGCACTGTGACACTTAAAAATCCTTGCTGCTACACCATACATGCCCCCCCACACACACACACACAGTTGTAGAACACTGCAATGCCATATTAAACTGTATGGATTAAGAATGGAATGTCACCTAATTATATTTTAAGGCAGGTGAGTGAATACTTTTGGCAATATAGTGTACAGTATGTCTATGTGCAGTTCTTTCATTTAGGGGCATGTGTTATGTCATAATGTCGTATGTCATATTTCAATAATGTAATACACCCAGGAACCCATACAGGAATCCCCCAGGGGAGTGGCTGACATAATGCCATGTTTCTTGACATCGGGTGAGGTATAGCCCATAGACACTGAGAGAAGCTTATGCTGCATAAACCGTCATGGCTGATTTGATGAGCAGGGTGGCAGGTGATGGCATCAGTTGGTTTAAGTCAAGTTAAGACAAGAAAGCGCACACTTCTGCAAACTGTGGTGTAAACTGGACTAGAGTAGTAGTGATCTGCAAACTTCAAATATAAATCAATAAAAATTATTGAAAACTAATGACAACACTTTATGTCTCCTCGGGACACAGATTTTTAGTACTAGGCAGCATCCCAAATTCCTATAACGTAACATTACTGACTTCTCCACTGTCTCGTCTGTCAACAGTTTTGAAATAAAAGGCATCTGTTGGAAACTGGGAATGTCAGTGACTGATGCGGAGGTCACAACAACAGGTGCTTTTGATGCTGACAGGTCATGATGCTGAGACAATGAGATGCAGACACACGAAATAAACAATTCTAATGTTAATAATGTTTTTAGTCAGTACTGCACCTCAAGGTCCATTTTTATTCCATTTTCATCTTATATTTCTGTATCATTTTTATATGTTAGGCTATATCTTAAGGTTAGTTTAATTTTTTCTGAAACTAACATCAGGTCACTTATTCACTTTTATTATTAAATTTCTTCTGGCCTTTTTTATACAACTTTTTCTGAGGCCTCTTGTCTTGTCACGATTTTGCTGTGGGCAATTTTACTAATTTGTGTAGGTATACTAAACCCTTAGTTCTATGTGATATCAAGGTTGTAGATTGTGTTTGATTTCAATTTAGCAAGCAATGTGTTTTTCAGAGTAATTACACACTTTATCACTCAACTACATTTATCTTAAATAGTCAATTCATCAGTGTAATTACAGTGTTTTACAAAGAACACTGCACTAACCTGTGGGTTTGTATTCATTAACATCACCAACACAGGTCACTGGGCTAATGACTTTATTTCAGTCTGTTTGCAGCATTCGCCCATGCTAAAATGTTCTAATTTAGTCTGCATTTGTTGGAAAGTTTGGAAAATGTGTTATTTGGTTGCTGCAATAAAATAAATCTGTGAGATGTGGTGGGTTTAATTTCTGAACTTTGATCCATTAATTATATCCCCAAAATGCAGTTGTCTGTCTGTCCATCAATTACATCTGTAAATCTTTTGAGTGGTGACTCTTTATTTTGTCCTTTGCTCTTTGTTCTGTATTTTATTTTATTTTTAGTTTTTAAGATGAACTGCTCAAATAAAAATAACTGAACTGAAGTGAACTCAATTAAACTCCATTCTCTCCCCAAAGTCTGTAATCAATCAATTTGCCATTGTTTATCCAGGTATCAATTGAGAATGAGTCTATTTTACATCTGATATAAAGGAGACTCATACATTATTATATCCCTGAACGTAGTTTCGGGGATATTATGTTTTTGGTCCAACTGCCACCGCCAGATATCCTTCATATTAGCATGGTAACTTTAAAGATATTTGGCTTATCAATTCCATATTTTCCATATCAATGAATATTATGGAGAGGAAGAATTGATTGGATTTTGGATTTTGATTTACTATTTGTAGTTTGTCCACAAGGGGTCGCTGAAAAGTTTAAAATCACTAAGCACTCTTTTGTTCATATATTTCTCTAACTATGTTTTTGTTTGACTTCAAATTAAGTGCAAATGAAAGGTCATGACCTGGTGATACCTCACATATTGACACCATAGCTGCCTGGTTAAGGATCATTTGGGGATATACCCCTCGCTGTCATTTCTGACGGCAAGTTTTCTATTTTGGTTTCTGAGTTTCTGCAGTGTGTTAAAGTATTAATATTGTAATGATTTCAGTCCAGAGATATGCAATATTTAATAGTGTTTAGTTGCATAACACCAACGTAAACCCAACACATACATAGGCCAAACATAATAAAAACTAGATGAAACTGGAGGAAAATCAACTGTGACTTACAAAAGTGGGTTGCCGATTTTAGATAATAATTCAGAAGATGTTTATATAATCTTTTGGTTAGATTGCCCAGCCCTACCCCCAATTGTCTTTTCCTTTTGACAGTCAGTGACCCACTAAAGAAAGCCTCATGACCCATTTTGTTCACGACCCTGCTTTTGGGAAAAGCCAATCCACATAATGGACCATGCACCACATTTTTCTTGTAGTGTCTATTAATATTATACTACAGTTACAGAAACAAACTGACAAAACATTTATTCTAAACCCCCGATTTACTGAAGGGGCCCTCTTTCACTCTGTGGTCATGGTTGGTGATTTTCTGAAAAGAATTGAGGCTGTGAAATTTGTACAAAGCTCCACCGCACTCCACAGGACACAGCATCCTGAAACCATAACAAGTAAATACAAATTGCGACAACACAGCTGGAATTAATAGAAAAAATATGTTTCTCAAAGCTCTCGTTACTAGTTCTTTTCACTCCTGTCTGTTAAAGGAAAATATAGTAACAAGAAACAGCCAAATCATATGAATATAAGTAGTAATATATATATACATATAGTAGTTACATTTACTGTATGAAATTCTGAATTATTGAAAGCCATACTGCATGTTTTTCCATGACACAAGCTGTCAGAGAGGTTTAAATTAAATAAAAACATTGTTTGTAAAGTTGGCCTGTGACTTGAATATCACTCTGCAATCTGAAAAGCATGATCGAGATTTCAGTCTCATAATTGAGGTCCATATTTAAGTATTTTTCATCACTGCTCTCATTCTGTCACATGAAAACTTTGAAATCTTTATGTTTACAATCTTTGGAAGTGCTGGAGCTATTCACAACTATCAAGGTTTTTCTTGTATAATAAATACCTTATTTTAACCATCAGAAGCCCAAGGGAATGTCTTTCAAAGCCCAAGAGAATATGTTTTATTTATTTATTTTCCCTCGAATAAGGAGATCTGATGGGGTTTTTTTTTTAATCACATTCTTCCTTCTCCTTGCTGAAAGGCTGGCCTTCAAGTTTTTTGGAATATGGATTGACCCCATATAATGGAATGCAGTCTTGATTTGCAGCATTTAGAATTGATTTTTAGTTTGTCTTGGAGTGAAACTCAATTTCATATCATTTTAACATGCATGAAGTGTTGCCTCAACATAGCTACAAAAGACACATTATATCCTATATCATGGAATGTCTTTGCTGTAGAAATCTACTATATGTTTATTTGTGGAAGTTTTGATCTCTTTTCACTGCAGGAATTTCAGGGTAATTGGTTTGTTCCTGTAGAATGTAAGCAATGTCTGCACATCTACCTCAGCCCACTTTGTTTTATTGTACATATATTGATACTTCCAAAATCTACCATTCACTATTTAAAAAAATGGACCCATTCAGCATAGAGTAAACCTTAAAAGGTCCACACCAGGAGTTTCCAGGGCTGTTTGGGGCACCTACCTCAAATGCATGGAGCCAATGGCTGATACAAGGAGCTCATCCTGTTGATACTGTGCTACAATTAGAAAATAAAAATTATGACAGTTAACCTAATAAATATTATGACACCAACAATACTTTTTTTTCAGTGTGGACAGCAGTATCCTCATGAATGCAGAGGTGCCATGAACTTTGCCTGTCAGTAAATCTGATTAGGAACCAGAGACAAACAGGTCCCACATGCAAGACTCACGGAGCAATATAACATTTGAACGGTTTTATTGAAATAACGCAGGTGCTGCTCTGGGGAAGCAACTTCAACTGGGGTCACCAGGACAGGGTTAAATGAGGCAGCAGGAAATAGGGCAAAGGTGAGGTCAAAAAACAGGTCAGGGTCAGAACCAGAAAAGCAGCCAAGACAGACAGGGAAACACTCAGAGCTGTTACCGGTGTACATGCGAGGGTCATAACACGAGGGCAGAATCCAATATGGCGCCGACAGGGAGGAGGCAAACTCAGTGTTGGTGGAGGATTTCATGTCCAGTAACGTGAGGCAGTTTCCAACAGAGAAAGCAGACAAGGGAGAGACAACAGACCAGAACCAAAGTACCAACACAGATCAATAACCAGAGAGACGTAAACCGCTCATTTGCTGCACTGGGACAAAAACAAATTTGCGATTTGACAGGAAAACAGGAGGAGCCTAAATAGGGAGCTAAACAGTTGGAACACATCAGGTGTAATCAAAAAAGGGGGCGTTACAAACACCTGTGCCAAGAAGCAAAACAAGACAGAGTGAGATATGAACCCACGTAACAAAAATAAAAGCCCAGACACTGACAATGACAGAAATATCAGGAAGACAGACAGAAAACTACAACACAAGACAATAAAAGTCTGGATTGTTACAAAATAAGCATGTTGGGCAATACAACAAGCTGATACTGATACAAGAAAGTAACTTAAATATATATACTGGGTGCGATTTGCTGGGGGGGGGGGTAGTCTGGTTTTGGACATCCTGTGGTCTATGAATCTTTCTGACGTTGTGAACACAAAATGCTCACATGCTGGCAGATAAAATCAGTGAAAAACTGCACATTCATTAACAAATAAACACCACATATATGGACCCAGAAGACCCCCCCAACAGGGGAACAGAAAAGGCCACATGAACTGCGCCATCTGAAAAAACTGTTGATTTGAAATGTCCATTTAGTGATTTGAGTCTCATTTCTGTTATTCATGTGGGAATGAGGGTCATAACATCCAACACAAACTTTTTTCTGTGGACCCCCCTACCCCCGTAGGTTTTTTTTGATAAATCGCACCCTGTATATAAGTAATGTAATACCATCAATATGTTCCTCTAAGTACTAACTAGATTTAACTCTTCAACACTCACAGTTAAAAGCCTAAGTGCTTCACTCTGCACCTGTAATCTACATAATGTAATGTCTTTGTCAGAGGTTTTTTGTATGATGTTAACAATCCAGAGTAAGTACATGAAAGGTTATGAAAGGTTTTCACAAGTTTTTCAGGAAGCTTGAAAAACTTATTTGAATGTGTCATCCTGTAGAGAAGGGGTCTGCAACCCTAGTCCTAGAAAGCCACAATCCAGCATGTTTTAGATGTTTTCTTGTTCCAACACACCTGACAGATTTAATGAGCTATTTGCAGTTTCACTGTACCGGCCATGTGTACTTAGACTTTCATGGCTTAATCTTTGAGACAAGCATATGCTACTGGCAGGATCAACCAGGTAGCCCCTTAAGAGTAAAGGGGCTACCTTAAGCCCCAGAAACAATGGACGACCCCCCACCAGGACCCTCAATCTAGCCATGCACAGAAGTGATTACACGTATAGAGGAGGGTATCACTACCACTACCAGCCACCACGGATCCCTCCGCTGGTAGTGTATCGACCTATTCCTCTGTCTCCACTGGTGACTTACCACAGACCCTCCGTCTTCTGTAGACCTTGATGATAGGCTGATCATTTGAATCAGGTGTGGTGGAACAGGGATACATCTAAAACATGCAGGACAGTGGCTCTCTAGGGCTGGAGTTGCAGACCCCTGCTGTAGAGAGTCAACATTTTTATTCATCAACCAAAAGGTAGTGCAATGATGAGTTTTAATTTGAAGTGTTAAAGGTTTTCAGTTTTGCTTGTCCAGTTTATGTGTACTCTGGCAGCTCCTGAATGTGATTGGGTTTCCATGGGATGTGTAGAACACTGTGGTCACAATTGAATTCACATAGATTTTTTTTGGCCTTAAATCAAAATTGCATGCACTAATGTCATATAAAAGAATAATTATGTGATGATGCATGATCAAAGGTCAACTCAGCTGCAGCATAATAATGATCTGTGGAGGTAATTATTCGTATCTATTTTTTTTTTGTTGTTGTTATGCAGCACCATACTCCTTTGTAGAATCTACCAAGAGAAAACACCATGTTTCAACCTAGAAATGAATTATTCACTGGACTCATACCAGTACAGTGATGACTTCCATTTCACCAAAAGGATTCACTTCTTAACTTTTCCTAAAATGAAACAGGTTGTCATAGCATGTCATGTCAACCTGACTCCAGAACTGCTTCATTGGTTCTTCACATTGAATCTGTGAATTCTCCTGTTGTTGATATTCTCACATATTATTGTTTTGATGATGGTGTTGAGAACGCTATTTGAGATCTTCCATATTTCTTCGGTTAAATACAGGTCTGGTGATGGACATATGACTCATGTTATTTTCATACTCATTAACATCCTGTGATATCACCTGCAAAGACATATTTTTCAAAATGGAACTTAATTAAAACCATCATTTTGTCCAAATTATGAACATGTTTTGTTATGTGATGCCTCTTTTCAGATGAAGACGTTAATAACTGTGCTGACATGTCATCCCAGGTTCCAATCAGAACATTTTCGACATACTCTTCCTAATTTTTCTACCTGCCTTTCCTGTCATCACTATGCACTATCAAAATAAAGGCATGGATGCTTCCCCACGAGGTATTTATTTAAGCACACTGGTTATTTCTTGCATTTCACTTATTTGTAGAAGATGTGGCATATATTTCCATACACTTGTCAAGCGGCAAGAACATTTTAATTAAAATATGATGTCAGTTATTCGCGTGTTGTTACCTTGCGTCGCTACTTTCTATTTAATCTACTCACACCCATACATTGCTGAGACATCAGATGAGATTTTAGCTGTCAAACTCTCGAGAAGGAGTGACCTAAGGCTGTTTTTTTTTTTTTTTTTTTTTCTTCCCTCTGCTAAACTTAAATACTTTTTGAAATGCACTCTTTGGGCATGAATATTTAATATTTCAGAGAAGACCATAAGATTTAAAACCTGTTTCCAGAGGCTTTAAATTGAGAAAAACTAATTACACGTTCTTAGTTGCTTTTGAATAAAGGCAGTTTGAAGTCATTATTACCCACCTCAGTAGGGAAGTCACAGGTGACGCTTTGTGTGTGTGTGTGGGTGGATGAGTGGCTGTGTGTCTTGTCCTTGTGTGAATGGGCCTTTCAGCAATAGTGAGAATTTGTGGCAATTGTAACGGTGTTCTTTGAAAAAATGCTAATTTGGAAGACGCTGTAGGGCTCATAATTACCTGTAAATGTCCTGTAATGAAGTATAACACAGTAATGTTTCAACATAATGCCTGCCAGTGTAATGAAGGCTTCTTAAAGAAAGATATAAATGGAGAGGCCGGGATATTTTAACTTTAGAAACTTGATGAGAAGGCTGCAGATCTCTTTCAGCTCAAATCACACTGCATTGCAGATGTTTAGCCACTGCAGTAGATGGACAATGTCATGTTGTAGATAAACCTTACCTGATAGGTCAAATACTACATTTCTCATGCTGCATGCAAGTTTTATTGTATTAATTTGATACCTGTGACCTTTATGTTGTTTTCTTTACCTTGATATGTGTTTCCAGGGTAAAGTCATGCTCACTGTAAACTATATTTATTGTATTTTACTGACCCTTCACATAAACTACTTCAGAGGCGTTATTGTGCAGCTATATTGTCTCTGTCTACAATAAACCAATTAACACTAAAACCTTTATATTATGAAGGTATTAATGATTTTTAAAGATTTTCACTTGGCACTAAGACTTCATTAGAAAGTATAGTAGGATTTGTTGGCACAGTTTCACCACTTTCAAGGTGCACTGTGAAGTGTTATTTGGTCAAAAAAAAAAAATCAGCAGTGTTGGCAGTATTTAGAACAACCTTATTTATGTTGAACCACTGTGGCCTTTATCAGGGTCATAAGCCATAAGCTGAAAGGTCTTAAGTCTAAATACAGTTGTACAAGTGATGCTGGAGATTTGGCCTGTGTTTAGATGTCTTTGGCATTCACAAGGCAAGAAAAAAATTAAAATAATATTAAATATGTTTTATTAATTCAGCGGTAATCAGTTTTTCAAAGCTATTTTATAGTACATAGTGTGATGATGACACACTTTTATTATTTATTTTTTAAATTGTTTTTTTGTTTTTTTTTTTTACAATTATTCCTGTTACTAACACTGCCCATTGAGGCAATTTATTTATAAGAAATGGTTCCATGCACAGCAAACCCTGCTCCTCACAGCTATTATAGCTTATTTGGCAGCTTATCCAGCTGAGGTCATCCTATCTATATGTGTGGTGATGTCAGCATATCACCTGCCTTTATATATGTGCAAACTTTGAAGTGAATTCAAACTATATGGATGTTTTTTTTATAGGCAGTTTAAATGTAGCTTATTTTCAGTCAGACCTGGGCAAAATAAGGTCCGGGGGCCACATGCGGCCCAATAACTGGCTCTGATTGGCCCACATGAGGTCAGTGGCAAATTCAATGCAAATACGTACTGAACATACAGCTTTTATTTTGAATAATTTGCTAAATTAATGGGTTTTTTTCACACTCAGCATAAGGCTTATGTACCAAATTGGTTTGTTGTTCGTTTTCATCCCATTCATGTCAGCTAACACCAAAAATTAAAGAAAAATTGATTAAGAATGCAGAGATTTTAACAAAACATGGACTTCTATGTATTTCTTTGTTGAAGTCAGAAAATGAACTGAGATACACAAACAAATCTGCAGTTTAGGTTTTTTATGTAAAGTTAATATGGAGTTGTATAAAACTATTTTCACCAATTTTTTTTGTGAATATTCATTAAATAGTTGTATTCTAGGCTCTACATTTTCATTGTATTGTTCATTTACAATTTTTTTTTTTTTTTCAATATTGAACAGAGCTATGGGTGAACTGATCCGGCCCTTTATAACTATCAACATTTCTCATGTGGCCCCATAGGAAAATTAATTTCCCACCCATGTTTTAAGTAAATGGGTGAATTATATTGCTTTTTTTAATTGATCCAAATTAAAACTTACTTTTCCCAAAATATAATTACTACTATGTCTATTTTAGCTCACTAAACATCTATAAATCCAACTTAATGTGCATTCAACCAATATTTTTGCTGCTATAAACCTGTGAAATCTTCCCCATTATAAGTATATATACATATATAAATTCATTTAAAAAATTTACTTTTATCTACTGTTCCAAAACTGTGATAACATCTAGTCTGGGTCCCTGGAAACCAAATTTATTATGAATTCAACCAATGTTAACAAACAAACCAAAGCAAAAACAATACCCCTTGCCTTCCCTTGAGGGGAGATTCTCAACAGTCTTATCTGAAGAAAATTATAGTTATTTTACTCTGCTACATCTGTCAGACCTACAGTTTTTTGCACCCCCCCCCCATCTCTTAAACTGAATGTATGAAATAACTGAATAATGTTTAATATGAAGAGGACTTTAGTATGAAAGGACTGATAAATACGCAGCAGGCAGAGATGGATTATAATAAGCAAAATCAATGTCATTGTTCACATGTGCATCCTAATTTGGTCCCAGATCATGCAAAAGAAAGCATTAAAACCCCCACAAAGCTGCGCATCCTCTGTCATCACAAATACGCAAAGAGGACATAAACCACAAATCCTATTACATGTGATATCTACTACAAAGACATGTGTGTTGGTGAGGTTTGTGAGTAGGGCATCTGTAGGCCATGTGTATATATCAGTGGTTGTGTGATGGATCAGTCTCATTAAACTTTGATTGTACGTCTACCTGGCGGCGACATGATCAGAGTATAGATGTGCAACCTATTATTGTGCGAGGTGTTGTGCAGGTTTGTGTATTTGGAAGGAGTATACCTGGCGTTCTGTTTTGACAGGATAACAGATGTGGACAACAGTCACACACACATGAGCATGAACTTCAAAAGGGTCGGTGGTAATGAATGGATCATCCTGTGTTTGTGTTGGCAGTGCAGGAGTATGAATGAAATAGGGTCTGATCTGATATGAAGCAATTTGGGTCTGAATTTGAAAAGTGGTGACAGATGTGTGATAGTTTAGCTGGTGGTTGTGATTGTGGGTGTAGCTACATGTCACAGGAAAGAACCTGTTGTCCTTCAAGTGTTTCCAGTCTCAGATGCTCTGATTAATAAGTCGCAGTGTCCTTGGACAAGACACTGAAGCCCTGGTCGTTCCTGTGTCACCACCAGTGTGTGTGTGTGTGTGTGTGTGTGTGTGTGTGTGTGTGTGTGTGTGTGTGTGTCATATTAAGGATAGCTGTCCACCACTTAACTGGACCAAGGTCACGTTTCTTGTCTTTTATAAAGCTGTCAAGTTTCTCTTCTTTCCCATTTTACTTAGTAACCCTAACCCAGTGTTGTAATGTTAGAACATAACATTTGGGTCTTTAATTAACATCTGCAAATATTAAATACGGATGTTTGTGTCTTTAAAGGGTTAACAGTTGCATCTTTAAGAGTTAAAATTTGGGTCTGTAAACATTAAATATGGATGTTTGTGTCTTTAAAGGGTTAACAGTTGCATCTTTAAGGGTTAAATATGGAGGTTTGTGTATTTAAGGGTTAGCATTTGGAGGGTTAACAGCCTGGGCTTGAAAACCAAGAGTGAAAAAATGTAAGAAAAAAAAGTGCAAAAACAAAAATGATGTGGGCAAATGTTATGTATGTGTACATATTTCAAGAAAAGATTAAATTTAATACATTAATACAAGAGAAAAATAAAAGTGTGCTTTGAAAGACTCAATTAAAACACCATGAAAAGAAGAACAATCAAGGATTCCACAAATTCTATAAAAGGTTGCAGGTTTAGGTTTTGTACCAAAATGTGTCATATTTTAATCCTGTCACCATCAACAGTATTGATCAGGTATGAAATGATAGGAAATACAGTTTAACTTAACCATGATGATGATGATGATGATGATGATGATGATGATGATGATGATGATGATGATGATGATGATGATGATGATGATGATGATGATGATGATGATGATGATGATGATGATTCAACTTTTAATATTCACATAAGGATTTAAACATGCCTGAATTTTCCTTTTTGTCACTTTTTGGGAATTTCACTCATTATTAGCCATTCATTTGGAAGTAAACTCACATAAGATTGAATGAAACCTATGCTGTCAAATGTATCTCTACTTGACTAAATGTCCTTGTCTGAGACTAACTTCTAATAATGAAATATGAAAATAATTTAATGGGCTACATAGGACATTTATGGTAATGGAAATGTAGCTAAAAAGAAAATTCAAATGTTAATATGGATGTCTTGCTCTGGCACTAGGAGGCACTGTGTAATGTTGAGGCATTTGGGTCAAAGTAAATAAGTGTATTCCATTTATCATTGAATGCACATGAAAATTGTGTACAAGGATGAATAAATAATTTTGTATTAGTGTAGGATTACCTAGGAAAATGTTTCAGTTTAAGAATAAAACACAATACAGAAAAATATTTAAAATAAGTGATGATATACTTATAGAGTAAGAAAATAATATACTGCGGTGTATTTTAGACAGCACAGCAAATGTGTATTTATTTAATACCTAAATTACCCAAGCTTTGCAAATCTACAAATTGTCTTGGGGGCATTTTTACAGGCTGCAACATAACATAATACAGAAAAATCTAGAAGTGGAAACCAGATTCAAAATATTCAGATTAATGGGACAAACAAATGAGTAGCATTAGCCATTTATGAACCAAAGTTTGATCATATTACATGTGGCCAATTGATGAATTGATGGCCAAACCTGTCAAACATCTCTACCAGTACATAATAGGTACACTCTAAGACATATAAAAGATGGATAAATGTTAATAAAAGTGCATTAAAAACAGAATACATAAATCATTTGTTCCTGTTGAAAGTAAAATTAATTTTAAAATAAGTCATAAATAAATGGCAGAAATCGCTATAATAACATCAGAAAGGACACAATAATTGTACATGTTTAGCTTTTCCAGTGCTATGATGTGCGTGATTAAGTTTAAGCCCAAAATGACTATGTTAAATCATGTAACCTTGATTTTGACCTTTTAAGGCCACTCAAGGTCAAAGGTCATGAGGGCATTTTTAAAATCCATGCCATATTTCCTAATTGTCAATGGTAGTAGCTAAACCTCTCTCACTGGAGGTTTAGAGGTTTTCCATGATAGTCCATTTGACTTTTTTTTTTTTTTAGAATTGATGGAGTGACCCCCGACCTCTTCAAAGTCTTTACACAGAAGATGCAGAATTGAAAGATGATCATTTTGGTGCTCATTCGGAAGTTTCTCAGATGAATAGTTCAAAAGTTACAGTATATCCATCATACAATTTTGACCGTTATTGTGATCTTGACCTTTGACCTAGAGTCTTCAAATTAAATTAATGTAAACCTTTTAATGGGGTCGATTTTGGACCCCTCCTATGGAGGATTAAAGGTGGCAAAATCAAATAAATAAATACATCATTAAATAATTGATTAAATATGCATTTATTAATTAAAATTAGAATTAAATATATAAATGTATTATTAAATGTGTCATTAATTCATTAAAATACCATATAATTTAAGGTAAGATATGATTTTACTAAGTAATTAATTATTTCATGGTCCTTGTGTTGCAGTGGATCATGAATTTATTTTATCTGTCAATTTCGCTCTTCAAAGTTGGTGGGTGGGGCTAACACAAATCTCGTCAAATACATTCCATTGGGAGTGGCGGACCCAGAGTCTAGAACTTTTAGCAGTTACCAATGAAAAAGTATCCAAACAAATGTAGAGGTTAATAGTGCCGCCAGTTCTGCATCAATCCTTTATCTGGAATCCATTTGACTTGACTTGATGTGGAGAGGAACCAATCAGGTGTTAAGACCCGCCCACTGGGTTTGATGGGCCAGGCTGACAGATAAACTAAATTCATGATCCACTGAACCATGAAATAATTCATTAATGAGTGAAATATTAATCTGTTTTACTTAAAATGAATTTGTATATTAATAAGTTAATGATACATTTATGTATTTAATTAAAATTTTAATTAATTAATGATATATTTAAATCAATATTTAATGATTTATTTATTTGTTTTTGGCACTTTTAGTCCTCTATACTTAACAGAATATATTGTGGACATTGGTCTGGTAGTTGTTGTATAAATTTGCTAACAGCACACAAACAAAATGGATAAGAAAATAAAAACACATACCCTTGCCTCCCCTTCAGGACGTGGGGGGTAATTAGGAAGAGCAATAAGGTATTCACAGTGTTTCTATGAAAGTATACAGAATATAACCATGGGTCATAATTAAAAATACCCTTTGGCCATGATTCAGGCTGGACCTGGAGCAGCAGAATGAAAACAAAATGAAATGTCATGACTTGCGAGAATGTAAATGAGTTGTTGCACATCATTATTTTAGTTTACCACCTTATATTTTGATGACATGAAGCCTGTTGTGTATTCCAAACATAGAAAATGGCTTGTGCAATTGCTGGACATATATCATTGAGTGAATCGTTCCAATGAGCCAACATGAGTTTCCCACTGTTTTATGGTACTGGTTTAGTCAGAAGGGAAAAAAATAAATCTTCTTCCAAACTATTTGGATGTTCACATTTCACTCCATGTAACAGTCTTGATTTTACTGGATCCATTGATGGATTTTCTACCACAGCCTACGTCTTTGCACAGAGCATACATTAAATTTCCTTTATCGAATAGTTACACAATTTGCTCCCCTCGCCAATGCAGAGCATCAGAGGGGAAATGGTCTGTAAAAGAGTGGGTAATGATAAAAATACACCATTTGGACACTGGAGAGCATCAGACGAAGAAAGGAAAGTGCTGAGCAGAATGGGACAGAACTAAGACCAGGGAGAACAGAAGGACTGCTGAGGACAGGGTGTGTGTTAGAGGTGATGTGATGAAAGTGGAGCTGAGATGTAACAGAGGAACAGTGGAATGAACAAAAATAGTGTGTTAGACTTCAGGGCAGAGTGTATTATAGCTGTGATAGCCCTAATGTCTTTACATTAGCAAAACTAAACACATTTTATTTACTGAGATAATTGATTTGATATAGTGTATTCATATACATCTTTGCTTTTCACAAGAAAAAAAGAAAGCAAATGTATATATATATATATATATATATATATATATATGTGTGTGTGTGTGTGTGTGTGTGTGTGTGTGTGTGTGTGTGTGTGTTGGAGAAGCTTTGTGTTATTCATTTATTTGAATGTGGTGCTCAATGCTTTTCTTATCTGTCAGCTGACTGTGTATACAAGCGAGCCCATACAGAGATAGACGGTATATAAATCCAATAAATTACCTGTTTTCATTTCTCAAAACATACATGCAGTTCAACTGCATTTCTGAGCAAACTCATAATGAACCCGGTCTTATAAATTGCAATAAACAAAGAGGAATGGTTCAACTTACTGGGATTTTCCAGTTTCCAGAGCGTGTGCTGACATTAATACATTGACAGTTCTATTTATATGAAATGTCTTTTTCATTTTAGGATTTTATGATGGAGGAAAACTCTTTGCAAATATAAATGTTGTGTCCACACTGTCAAAATCTGTCTACATGCTGGACCAGGCCTAATGACCAAGAGAAAAGGATGTTTTCTGGTATTTATTTGAGAGTGTACGGGCGAAATGGTGGTCTGCACACATACCTTCACACACATGTGCACACAGTGAAAGACAGTTCCATCTACAGTTTCTTCCAGCTCATTTCAACTTTGTAAAGTGCAACCAGTCAGCTTTTCTGCACCACAAATGCAATTACTAACACTTTCTCTTACACACAAACACAAAGACACGCACACACAAACACACACCCACACACACACACACACAGAAGTACAAGCATGTAAAGTATTAGATTTCTTACATGGATCCATTACATGCTGTGTAATAAATGTAATCCCTAGGGTCCTCTTAAAGAAATAATTGTACATTTATCAGCATGTGTTACTAAAAAAACTGTTTTTCAAAAACCTTTGACTTGCAAACAGATTCCAAATAAAACAAGCATGTGATACATGGTGACTGAACATTCCCAGTTTGCCAAAGATAGTCCGATGACATTCAACAGCAAGGACAGCTCAAATGATCCGCAACGAGCAGCTACATCAGGACGTACTATTCATTTCTGTATATTTTATTATTTGTGGGATAAATCCAAATATATTGTTGAAGATTGAAACATTGAAATGTATTAATAGCAATTAACTATAACCAACACACACTTAAATTACAACTGTAAACAACACACACAATTAAAATAGCCCATTTTATGTACAACACTTTGTGATTTTATTTTCTGTGAATAGCCTTTTATACGTACATTTTCGTTACTTAGTTTTCACTTTTTTCTGTATTTCTGTTTTTCCCCCACTATTTTTTACATAATAACTGATATGATCACATACTCACACTGCACATCATCAGTTGGATATCTTTGATCAAAGTCCATCCCTGTTCATCTTCACTAGGGTCACAGGGGTCAAATGGAGTATGTCCCAGTCACTTATGGGTGAAGGTCAGAGTTCACCCTGGACATGTAGAGAAAAAAAAAGCACGCTCACAGTCAAACCTATGAGCAATTTCACAATAACCAATTAACCTACACTGCTCTACATGATTTTTTTTTAGAAAGTATGTTTTTCAGACATTAAAGGGATAGTTCACTATGTTTCACTTGAATTTGTATGGGATTACTGTCTATACTCTGGTGGACCCACAGTGACTTACCCCCAACAGTGTCCCATGAGTTGGGTTCTGGTCCGCTTTTGGTCAACACACTTTACTTATTTTACTAACATGTGGGTTACATTTTGTAATTTGCGGTTACATTTTGATGTAACCAAAAGAATCCGGTCATTTTTCCAAATAAAAGATTGTTCAGACTCGGATAATAAATACAACAGAAATAATTAATTAATTAATTAATTATTAGGTGGATGGTGGCCCGGTACCAATTCATCTATGGACCGGTACCGGTCCGGCCCTAATACATATACAAACCAATGCCTTCCAACCACAGGGCAAATGACAGGAAAAATAAATAAAGAAAAGACAAAAAAGGGAGGGGTGGGTTTTTCCTTATAATAGTGCAAACCAATAATGTTATATCTTGCCACCAGGCTACATTGCTTTTACAATAATCAATAACTGGCTGCCAGAATCTATAAAATGTGTTTTCTCCATTTTTCAATACAAATCTTATTTTCACTAATTCCATATTCTTCAGAAGTCTAATTCAATTAGTTTTAATCTGGTTTTAGAGGAGGTTTGCTACTTTTTATTAGTCTTCCCCCCTGTATGTTTAGTTTTTTTCATATGTTTTATCTTCCTCGCCATCATTTTTATATAAATCCTATACAGGACTCTGTTGCTTTCTCCCATTAGTCTTCATATTGCCAGGTAGACTGTTGACAAAGTCAACTCAAAATGACAAGAAACCAGAAGCGATGGCTTAAGAAGTACCATATGGTTCAGCTTGAGCGAAATAAATTAATTTAATATCAATCCAACCTTGACAAAGATGAAAGTGAATGGAATTGAATACATGTATTTTCATGTTTTATTTAGTTTTCTAACAGTTTCAGTTCAAAGTCATTTTTTCTAATTCAGTTAAGGAAAATGTTTTTTTTTCAATTCTAGTTTTGGTCATTTTATTATTTTTCATTAATAGTAATGACAATGTGGCCAGATTTTCACATTTTCTCTGTGAAAATAATAGGTAATGGTTTTGTTTGTTACAAGCTTGGTGTTCAAGTGTATTTATGGTAAAACGTGTACATTATGGATCAGTAATAAGATGGTAATTCTATGGTAATTTTTCAGTGAAGCTTCAAACAGGTAAGGCGGAGAAGTATGTTTCTAATCGGGCTCAATAATTGTGTTTGTATTCTGCCTTAGAACACTGAAAGATCTGAAACCCTTGGAAACATGTCTGTAAAATATACAGTTTGTGCTCAAACAACAGAAAAGCAGACAGTAACCATGGTAACAAACAATCGTTAGCCAGCCTGTTCAGGTTACCTATTATTTATCAACCTATTGGTATTAGCTAGCAGTAGCAGCTATGTTAGCATACAACAAACCAGTGTGTTAAACATAGGTGGTACAACATGGATATTTCATACAATTTCAGTATCTTATCACCTATTACATCAAAATTACCATAGAATTAACACCTTATTAGCAAGCTGTTAGTGTAATAAGCAGTTATAAAGTTATTAATACCATCAAATTACTTCAATTACCACCTTATTAGTGATCCATAATGTAAAGTATTTACTTTATAATATGCATCTGTGAGCAGTTGGATAACTGGTTTGTAGTATATTTATACTACTTACAAATATACCCTCTACTTAGCTAATATTTAATAGCCAGTTAGCCATATAAGAGTATATTTTCTGCTCTTTAATTCGTCATCATTCTATTTTTTTTTTTTCTTACTATAACATGAATATAATGTTGAGGTATAGCAGCAAATAAAGTATGCATAACAACTTCACTCTTAATTAGTGAAGGGGTTTGATAAATCTGATGAAGCCTCTTGAGGAAATTACTATGTTTACCATATTGGTAATTACCAAGTAGCTGTTTTGATGGCTATGTAAATCAGTTTATTAAAAACTGATTAACAAAAATGATTAAACAAGCAGTCCGGAGAGCTTCCTTCTTTTTTTTTTTTCCACTCATGGCCCCAGTGAACTCTAAAAATAGGGGGAAAAAGCAACTCTTTATCCTCTTGTCTAACGCATAGGTTAAACCTTCTCTGTTTGGTGCAATGTGTAATACTGTTTCAACCCAAAATAATGAAAATTTGGCTTAGTGTAGACAATACGAGTTAATAATTTAAGACCTAGTACTATTTTTGTTTTAACTTTTAACGTGTTTTTCTGTAAATTTAATCTTTTCTTAGCAATGTCTCTCCATTTACTGTAACATCATCCTCTGTATTTTGCATTTTTCACTAATAGGCAGATATTTTCCACTAATTACGATGTAGATGTTCGTAGAAGTTTGATGAATGCAAACTTTTTTTTTCTCGATCTAAAATTGCAGATAGTGATGTTTCCATGTTCAGTTACTGAAGACCTTGTGAATATCCAAATTGGTTAGATCTGATGATGGTGAAAAGTTGAGAAATTGTATTGTAAATTTCTCATAAATGCAATAATGTATGTAAAGCTCCTACGTTCATTCATTCATTCATAGATGGAGAGGCTTGAATGGCAGTAGCATAAACATTAGTCACAGAGAAACTTAAATGGAATATGGAAGAGGTTGAGTCAAGGCAACAAATATTATACACATTATACTGTTACGTTTGTGAATATAAGGTCTTAATTTTGACCAAGGATGCCTTCAAAACATCCAAAAATTTAATTAATTTGCCTTTGTCAAACTTACAGATGCCCTTAGAATTACAAACAGTGCACAGAATGTAAAAATGAATGGAATAAAATATAATATTCAGTGATAAATTGTAGTCCATTTCTTTTTAGGTGTAATTCAAGTGCATTTTTAAAGAGTACATCACTCAAATCAAACAACTTAACAATGCTTTAAGGAGACTTTTTCTGACAAAAGAGCAAAGAAAACAAAAATTCAAGAGTCACAATAAGTCTACATTTCAGGAATTTAGAGGCGAGAACAGTTAAATTCCTCGTTGTAATCATATCTTTTTCAGTCATTAAAAGGTATTGTAATTCTACATTTTTAGGTCAGAGTTATGTGGCAAAAAAAGTTCACAGTTTTATTATGTAGGAGAGAAAATGAAAACGTCCATGTTCATGTTTTAAACCTTGAGCCTTTTTATCTTCATTTCATCACTAGTCATTATCATCATGTCTTCCATTGCCATTATTAATGCAACAACTGCACTAATTACCATCATCACTATTATGATCTTCATTATCATTTTCCCAACACGCGGCTTCATCATCCTCTTCATAACTAGCCTTCTATCCTAACAGTGGGGTAATTTTTTGTCATTTTTCTCCACCGCACTTGCATCACAATCGGCACCACCGGCAGCACCGCCGCCGTCGTCATTCATCGTTACTGTAACTACCGCCATCATCATCCTCATCATCCCAGCTAGTCATGCCTCTTAGTCCAAGCCGTTTGTTTTTTTCCACCTCCTTCCTCACCTCTCCTCCTCCTCCTCCTCCTCCCTGCTCTCTGCTCCCATTCCCAGCTCACACAAATCCCTTTATTAAATCAAATCCCTTGGCTCCTGGAAGCTGCAATACAACCAAGGACCAGATAAAGCCCCGAAGGTCGCATAAGCTCTGTCCATCCTAGTTCACTGCCTTGCTTGATTGTTTGTTAGTCTGTGTGTGTCTTTTTAGTCGCACGCAATCCATCTGAATTTCCCGTGACACCTACATACTACTTAGCCAGAGGGAAATGTTGTGTGTGCTCATGTTTGTGCGAGGAGAAGTTATAAGCATGGGCCTATAACAGATTACGGTTGCATGGTGCAGTGGTTAGAGATACACAATCCTGCAGCACTAAGATGCCAAATGCCCTGCAGCCATTCTGAGTAGTGTGTACCCGGGCACAAGTGTGTCAACATAATGGTTTTAAGGTGCTCCATTTCACATTTCGCCACCGTTCTTCTCCCTTTGCAACCGTACTTTTTAATGCATGCATCTTTCCTGTTTGTTTTTACCTCTCTCTTTTTTTTTTTTTTTATCCCCTGGCTCTTCTGGGTACCCCCCCCCCCCCCCCAACCTGGTTTCCTTTCCTTCCTTCCTTTGCTTTTTGTGTCTACTCCTTTCTCCATTTTCTTTTCATCTTTCTTTTTCCTTCAGCTCTCTGGCCCCAGGGTGGTTGGGGCAGCAGTGGTAGTGGAGGGGGTGTCTTATTACTTTGTCTTAGACACTACTAGGTCCAACCACACACGGAGGCATAGACACACTGTCCCAGGGCCTGAAGGCTAGTTGTCTTTGATTGAGACTAATGGTGAAATTACACAGCCTGCTGTTCTAAACAATAGTCTTCACTCACACTTATCTGGGTCGATGGTACGGAAATGAGAGGCTGGCTTGGGGTGTTGGGATCTGTGCTTGGGGTTGCCAGAAAAGGGGGTGGGATATAGGAACATGTTTAACACCCCCCCCCCCCCCCACACACACACACACACACACACACACACACACACATCTGTATAGCTTCACAAAAAGAACCTCTCTGGTTCTTATTATAGATGTCATGCCATTTTGTGTTGCATTAAAACATACAGAACACACAGTGCACAGAAGCACATCATGGGCTGAGTCCTGAATTGCTGGTATCCTCCAAGCTATAGTGCAGTGTCATATCTAAGTCTGCTAAATCCTGGTTCAGGACTAAAGGTGGCAGGGCTTTTCCCTTAGCTCAGGAGCTGAACATCTGAGGCTTGCACAATCATGTATAAAATGACCTCTAAAAATGCTTTATTACAGAAGTCTTTTTGTGACATTAGCGATAAGTTTTTCATAAGGCTGCAGATTTGTGGAAAACTGACATTGCAGTGTTAGCTTAGGTTATATATTTGTGATATTTTTGAAGTGACTGATCATTGGGTAATGGATAGTAGTTTTTTTTTGTAAGGATGTAGCAGCAAAACAAGAGCTTAAAAATATTTGCTTTTTTAAAATTAGAAGTTGATTATATTTTAATTTAAAAGTAGATAAATGATAGTTTAAAGCAGAGAAAAGCCTTTTCAACACCATTTCAAGTACTGAAGTGAACACCAAAATAAATAAATACCTGAATAAATGCTTCAGTAATGATTCCATCCATCCATCAATTCATCATTAGCAAACATATACTAATACCAATCTGGAGATGCCAGTAATCTGTAAAACATCCTATTAGTGGTGACTGGTTAATTAATAAACTGATCTTTTATTCCAACAGTATTTCTTTCCTTGCAGAAAAGAAAATGATTTGGGGCAGAATTTGTTTAACATCAGATGCAAAAGTGTGCCGGTTTCAGACGAGGGAAATCTGGTCACCCCTACCTTTGGAGGGACAGATTTGGCCCCTGGGCCACAGGTTTGACACCTCTGCTCTAATGTATTCTGTGTTTTTCCAGTTACAGCAGGTGATCGGGTTGTGACAGGCAGCAGAACCAACCCATAAAGATGGAACACACTAAAAGAGCACGTTACCCCCCCCCCCCCAAGCTGGAGCAGTGAACCAACATAAACTAATATGCACACTCATCAGGATGCACTTTTCTTTTTACTAAAGCACTTAAAGCTTAAAATACCACATTAACGTGAAGCAGATGTTAATTGGGGATTTTGCTAGCAATTTAGCTAATGTGCCGCCCAGCTTGTGACTAACATGTTAAGTGCATATGTGTTCCATCATTTGCTTATGCGAAATGAAACCTGATCAATATAGATTTAAAATGAATGATATTTCCTTATGATTAATACGTAAGATATAATATATTGCCCACACATGACTATCAGAAAACTATTTATCTTCGCTGCAGAAAAATACTGTGCTTTTCGGCTCCGTTATATTTTTCTGATAGTCACACGTGGGCCGCTTATTACTGCTTATTTTGAGAAAAGACAGACAATTGAATATTTACTTTCAAAGTGGCCGAACTACCTGCGGAGTGATATGGTACCGTGAATCTGAAGTGACAAAAGTCCAAAAGTGAAAAAAATCCACCTGCAGAATGCTGGGAACGTCCATTCAAAGTGAACGGGAGCTGTCACAACATTCTAGAGGGCCATAGAATAATCAAAATTAATCCACAGCAACGCTGTGATTAATCTGATTGAAATTTTGACAGCACTGTTTTATGCATAACATACTTTTTTTTTTTTAATTTTATTATCAAATGTTTTTTATTTTGTCAACATAGACAACAAATTTAAGTTCCATACACACACAACACCCCCCACCCACTCACCCACCCATACCATCATGGCGACCCCCACCCATCCCATCCCGGATAACATACAACATTTTTGAGTGCTCTTGCTTTTTCATTCTGTCTTCCTCTCCCTGATTCCTTCTCTATGTACACTGCATGTCCTGGAACACACACACACACAAAAACACAGATGCATGGTGTGTTTGGTGTTTATTCCCTGTCTTCTCACAGGAAAAGCTCAGACAGGGAAGTGTGCATGTATGTGTGTGCAGTGGGTGGGCAAACACACAGATGAAGAAAGAAGGTGACAGAGAGAGAGATGGGGAGGTGTCAGGGGATAGAAAGCCTCATGGAGTGTGAAGAAGGCAAAAACAATGATGTGGTTTGTGGCTACGTTTATCTACTGTACGTGTATGTGTGTTTGAGAGGCTGTTTTTTTTTTAAATCTTTTTCGTTCTCAAGCAGAAATGGCAGTAAATATCGTTCTGCCCATTTTCCTGACAAGCCTGCCTTCTTATTTTGTCTGTCATTCTCTCTTTTCTTTCCTGTTTGACTGTGTGTCTGGCTTGTTGAACTCTTTGTCTAAGAGAATAAAGTTTCTCTGATACGCATTTAAAACAACAAACAAAACAAAACAAAAAAAAGATTACCATCTCTGTAGGAAAGGCCAGTGCTGTGAGAGAGTGAATGGTGTTCTGTCTAACAGCAACTAAATAAAGAGGAAGTGCACATACACTTTATTGTTATACGAATACTTGTCAACTTGATTTATCATATCAGCTCCATTTGATGGTGTTTCTATACTGAATGACTTGCCAGGAAGCCAGACTACATAAGTGTTTCTGTATCATAAAACTAAAATAGTATCAGCTTTTAAGAAAACCATTAAGTATCAATGTGAAGCATAGTAATAATGAACCTCATGATGAAGCTTAGTAGATGTGAACACAGAGAAAGTACAGTCTGAAATAAAATCTCACCCAGATTACTCTGATTTAGCTTCAGTCGGTGATGCCGCCAGCACCAATACGACATATTTCACCTTAGAATCTTTGGTGTATATTAAAGTGCTTTTTCATATTTACTGAGCATGACGCATGTTTTTTTTTTGTTTGTTTTTTGCAATGGCTTTAAAAAAAAATAAAAAATCAAGATTATTTTCACATTTTTCCTGATCTAAGAGGAAGTGGAATTTCTCTTGGTAAATTGAGTAAAGATCCATTTTTTTTTATAGCTTATATGAGAAAGTTTTCTAAAGCTACTGATTTGATATTATGTATTTGTGAGGAACTATTACTGTAACAACCAGGTTATGTTGTAACAAAGTGCACATAAATAAATAAATAAATAAATAAATAAATAAATAAATAAATAAATAAATAAATAAATAAATAAATAAATAAATAAATAAATAAATAAATAAAATTTTCAATAAAATACTGTGTTTTTTGTCTTTCCTGGGGATGAATGAAACCGATTAAAAACAAAACATTAAGTTATCCACTGTGAACCTAATATTAATTATAAGTAAAGGTTTTATAACACTAAGCTACACAATCTGACTTACACAGTTTTCTTCTTATTCATTTGGTTGTCTGAAATTGATTCCTTTCCTCTAATATTTGGGGGGGTTCATTTTCAATAGCACTTATAGATAGGACTGCAGAGCGACAAAAAAGAAAAAAACAACACAAAACAAAACATATGAGATCTAAGATACTACTGCTGAGTCCACTCTCCCTGGACTGAGCTCTGGCCAGTCTGCAGATAAAGTGCAATGCATTTACAGCATTTCAGTTCATGACGCAGTTCCAACCATTGTCTGATGTGGAGAATTACATCCGTACAAAGAAGCTATCGGTGGTGAAACCTTGCTATAGTGCACTTTTAATGTAAGTTTATCTATCTGGCTCTTTATTGTCAATGTCCTGAGCTACCCAGCCTGCATTTCTGTCACAATTGAGTTTAAAACATATTAAAATGCCTCTGGTGTCTCTTATTGCACATATGTGGTACATACTGTATCTCCCTGGGTATAGTGGACTGTATCTGTGTGTGTGCGTGCGTGCACTTTATTATGTCTACATATAAAGCATATGTGCATGAGTGCACAGCAGTCTGCGTCCACTGGCGTCTCAAGAGCTTATAGTGTCTGTAAACCATTCTGGGCCTCAGTGGAATCATAATGGGCTGTCAGTGTTTCACTATCCCATGAGGTTTTGCTATTCATAATGTGTGTGTCTTATTATTTGCTTTGTGTGTGTGTGTGTGTGTGTGTATGTGAGGGTGACAGTGAAAGAAAAGGCAAGAGAGAAAGAGGGTGTAATGGTTTTCTGTGGTTAAGTACATTGGCCACTGTGCAGAATGATCCTAATTTACAGTGATGGCCATTTCCCAGGGGAGTCTAGAGCCAGGGATCCAGTGTACGAGTGTGAGTGTGTGCACTGTGTGGTGATTTGTATGTGTTTGCACTTTGTACTGCCTCTGTGATTTAAAATTGTGGAAGTGCGGGATGTTGATGTCATACAGCGCGCAATTTCAGACAGTCCATATACTTAATGTGTATTCATGTGTTTTGGGTTAAATATCTCCTGTGAATGGCCAGTGAAGATGATTTGAGGGTTTATAAATAATGCAGACTATGTAGACTACACTGAATATATTTTACATTTTATATTTTGTCAGTGCTCTTTTTTTTTTCTTTTTCTTTTTTTTTTTACCATTCTCATTATTTTTGGGCGATGTCCAAACACACACATTTGCACTTCTGCTTCCTTTTAGGACCTATTCATACCTAAAACAAAGTACTCTAATGAAGATGATAAAGTTTGCACATTTTAATTTTTTTTTACTAATTTTTATAATGTTATATAATGTTGACCAGTAAAAAAAAAAAAAAAAAAAAAAACTACAGCTCTTGTATTAATGTCAAATATATGATAGTAAGGGCAGCTATAGCTTTTTAGTAATTGCATTCAGTTGCAAGAATTGTTATGAATTGAATTATGACACCGATTATACCAAGAAATAATTCAGTTAAAATGTGTTTAATTTAGGTGTCAGATATTCATCTTGATTTTTCAGAAATTAAATGTGTTGTTGGAAATGAACAGAAACCAGACAGCAGGTGTTAGTTGGCTTAATTTTAAATTCATAAAGTAAAACAGTATATTTCCTCTTCAGGTTTTCTTACATAAATTACACTTTTGCTCCAGTTGGTGTAAGTTTTCTGCTGGTTCCACTTCAGCCAGTATTACATATGAGTGCTGTTATCTATGCCCAGAAGTGGACACCTGTACCCACAGTGGGTGGAATACAAGTATTGTATGGTGAAGCTCAACTGAAAATGGATTAAAATTAATTTTCAACCCTCGCAATACAGCAATACTCCACAAAATGCCCTGCAAAACCCAAACCAGTTCTCATTACCAAACACATACACACACACAAACCAAGGCCCCTTCCCAAGTTTAGTAGATTGCAAAGCTGCGGGAGTAGTTATCCAAGCAGAGATCCAACAGGCGAGAGAGAAAGAGACAAAAAGAGATGTGGTTAAAGAGAAATGAGTGAGGCCGATTTCTAAGCTTCAGCAGGAATCATGCTGCTTTCTCACCACTTGTTTCTTTCAACCTTAATTTAATGGAGGTGAAATCAATGCTGGTGTTTGTTGTCACCAGTGTAGCACTCTGAAGAGTCACTTGTACGTGTCTTTTTAAAGAAGAGTTTGGGATGATAGCTCAATAGATTTACCTCAAATGACATTGGCTGTTTTATTCTTGGACATGCAGGCCTTGTTTCATGAGTGAAACAACTCAACACACACACACACACACACACAACACACACACACACACACTGCAGAAAAAAAAGTTGCTCCATTTTAAAATGGTAATGAATAGTGTATCTGTCTGCATATTTCTATCTGCCAATCCCAGTTAACATCCTCTCTTCACTCTCCTCTCACAGTCATGCACGGGTGTCATTGCCCAGACAGCAATGATGTGCAACATAGCCGTCACAGTAATGACTGCAAAGCACTGTGATGGAAGAAGTGTGGGTCACTACAGTTTAGCTTTTTTTTTTTCTTTTGAAGATGTCATCCTATATTTCATGTATTTGTCAGCATAGCCTTGAATTAGTAAACAAGATCACTTTTTTTTGCCTCTTACTCACCCTTTATTCTGTGACAACTGGCTTAAATACAAGCTGTATTTATTGATGATGCATTTCCCTACATCCTACTTTCCTTTTCTTGCACCATTTGTCTTCTTTGCATTGCTCTGACAGCAGTCTGATATAAGAATGTTGACTTCCTGACAGCAAAAACACCTGCATGAAATGTTGGTTTTACTGTTGTTGCAGAAGCTAATAAGTTCTGTCACTGTGTGATTTCAAGCTAGTTCTTAATTTGTGCTTAAAGGATTTTTGTGTCTTTGCTTAATGTTAGCCTCAAAGCACTTGCATCAGTCAATTGCACTTTTTTTTTTTTCAAGCTGCCTCCACAAAGTAATTTGTGTCACAGAACTCAGCAAGGTAGAGGCTTAAAAACTTTGTAGACTGAATACGAGGCAGACTTTTATTAATTGGTGTGATGATTCAAAAGACCTGAGATGTTCTTCTTGAAGCCTTTTTTTTTTATTTATTATTGCTAATTATAACGTGTAATTAAAAACCCACATTCCTCACACTCCTTCATAACATTTTTCAGCACCATGGCAGAGATGATGCCTGTGCAAACCTGCTGCTCACAATGAATTAAAGAGAAAGTATTTCTATATACAGGAGCTAATAATTAACTTGTATATAGCTTACAGGTTCAGATTATGCTTTTTGATGCCACTCAGCACCTGCAAATGTGTTGACTTATTTAAAATGAATAAATCAATGAATATGAAGTATTCTTTCATGAGTCAGGAAAGTCTTCCTAAACTAAACAAATACCTCAAAATGGCCCCTTGTATAAGTTAGAAAATACATTGTCATAGATCTAAAAGTAGGCCTGTAGCAACCGATAATATTATAATTGGCAATGATATGATACTTTTGACTGCTTTAAATGTAATAAAGCCATTATAATAACATAATATACTAACTTACCAATAATGTAATAACATGTTTGTGCCAATACTGTAATAACATTTTGCTGATACTACTACTACTACTACTACTACTACTACTATTACTACTACTACTACTACTACTACTACTACTAATAATAATAATAATAATAATAATAATAATAATAATAATAATAATAATAATTTTATTTTATTATAAGGCAAGGTAAATATATTTGTATAGCACATTTCATGCACAGGGCAATTCAAGGTGCTTTACGGAAATATGAGAAAATTAAAATGATTAAGATGCATTAAAAGTCAATTAAGATAAGAGACATAAAAACATTTAAAAACAATTGAGAATCTAAGTAAAAGCTCCAGTGAACAGTAATGTTTTCAGGCCTTATTTAAATTAACTGACAGTTTTTCTCAGACCTCAGGTATTCAGGTAGTTTGTTCCACAGGTGAGGAGCAGAACAACTGAATGATGCTTCACTTTGTTTGGTTCTGATTTTGGGAACACACAGTAAACCTGTTCCTGATGACCTATGACCTCAGTGCTCTGGATGCTTCATATAGAACCAGCAGGTCTAGGATGTATTTGTGTCCAAGGTCATTTAGTTCTTTATAGACCAGGAGTAAGATTTTTAATTATAACCTTTGACCCACAGGAAGACAATGTAAGGATTTGAGGACCGGTGTGATGTGGTCCAGTTTCCTGGTAATGGTCAGGACTCTGGCAACAGTGTTTTGGGTCAGCTGTAGGTGTCTGGTTGATTTTTTGTTTAGACCAGTGAAGACATCATTACAATAATCTAACTTACTGAAAATTAATGCATGAATGAGTTTTTCTGTGTCTGGTTTGGACAGAAAACCCTTGATTCTACAGGTGGTAATAGACAGACTGGGTAATAGCTTTTAAATGGTTGTGAAATTTCAGGTCTGAGTCAATAATTACACCCACATTTCTGGCTTGGTTTGTGGGGTTCAGTGGCATGGACTCAAGGTGAGCACTGACCTTTGACCTTTCTATTTTGGGGCCAAAAACAATCACTTCTCTTTTGTCCGCATTAAGCTGGAGAAGGTTCTGGCACATCCACTCAGTGATTTGATGGATATATTTACTCAGTGTCATTAGGGGACTGTAGTCGTGTGATGACACAGAAATATAAAGTTGTGTGTCATCTGCGTATGTGTGGTAAGAAATATTGAAATGCTCTATGATCTGAGCCAGGGGCAGCATATAGATGTTGAATAGAGTATACTTAGACTTAGACAGTGTAAAGCACCAGTATAACACCATGAGTAAAGAAAAAAATTTGAAGGAAAGAGAAAAAAAAAGCCTATTTAAACAAGAATGTTTTCAGGTGGGTTATAAAAGGCCATGGCTCGAAGGTGCAGAAGGAAGTCATTCCACAGATGTGGTGTTACTGCTTTAAAAGACATGTCACCTTTGGTAGCCAAGTGGTTGTGTGGAACCATATCAGTGTATTTCTGTTCCAAAATTGCCTAAAAACTCCACTATTGGCCATCATGTAATAATTACCAGCAATAAAATGCAACACTGACATGGACTACATGTTCGTTCATATTCTGTTAGTTCACACATTAATGATGATGCTGATAAACATTTTGATTTGAATACTGAACATTTACTTACACAGCAGCAATAGTACTTTACTTGGATCTGAATGTTTTCTCCCCTCTGAAAATTAGTGGAACTACTTCTTAGCCTGGAGCGTGAACTTCCTCCATGCCAAGAAAATATCCCATGCAGAACACTCAGTAAAACAGCATATTGCTGATTTTATATCTGGGTTGTCATAGTGATGACATAAATGGGATTCAGGAAGTTCAAACGTGTGTTTCCCAAATTAATTTGAATAACAATAATGGATTTCAGTGATTTGCGTAGATTCCTGATGTGCCCTTAGTGCCTGGGTCAGGTGGTTCATCCATACTTATTTAACCTTTGCTCCTTTTTTGATTTTATTTGTATTAAAATTAGCTAATATGATTACATGACAGACCATATAATTTATTAAAATATCATAAAAAAAAAATCATCATCTCCCGCTTCATCCAGTTTTGCAAATAGGCATGACCATACGTTTGTATGCTATAAAATATATTCTTTGTGATGAGTTGAATTTTCTTCATTATGCATTGTAACATGAACAGCATATTCCAACTTTGTTCCACAGTTAGGAATATTCACTTTGTTAGCAACACTGTAAAGTACGACTCTTCTCACTGCAATATTTCCAGTTCATTTTAAGATCATGGTAGAGCAATGTCTATGTCATAAATGGGAAAAGTTGTATTTAACTCTGTTTCCATGGGGATTTCACACACGTGTCCATGTCACATGTTAGTGTTGTATGGACACACTGTGTACATTTTAGGGAAAAAACTACACAAATCTGTTCATTTTATCCTAAATAAGTGCAAAACCTAAATGTGACTTTAAAGCTTTGTCTGAAAAGTCATATGCACTGATGCAACTGTATCATAACATAAATGCAAATTTTCTGAACAATCAAGCTTGATTTTCTCATTGCATTCTTTGAATAAATTGTTGCTTTTATATTCATATGCAATGCCTTTCTGCAATCACACACATGGATAATGTAATCTTCCTATGCACCAGCTGTCTGAATATACCGTATTTTACAGTGTTGCACAGTTCCAGATGTAAAAGTAGTTCAGCAGCTTTGTTTGCAGGTTGGAAAAAATTAAGCCATTTTGTCCTTACACACACTTGAGTCTATGCAAACTCCAAAAAGTCACAATACAAGCACTTTCATGCCTTCAACACAACATATATCTCTCTCACTCTCTCTCTCTCTCTCTTTCACACACACACACACACACACATTTAGAACAACTATGTTCTGCTGTAATGACAGACACTTCTCGCCCACAGCGGATTGTCGGTCTGACGACTTGCCATTTCACATCACTCTGCGGGGATGAGAGGGACACAAACATGATATCGCTCCAAACCATACAGATGGAGAGGCAGATAGACCAAGTGACATGGATGTAGATGATGTTTCTAAAATATAAAAGTCTCACGATATGAGTGATGCTGATGCTGTGACACAGCACATCGAGTCTATAAAAAACATGCATCCCTCCAGCTTTGCTGAGGACATCAAAGCTGGAGTTGGGAGTGGGATCTCATACTAGAGAAGGGATTCAGAAATGGGAAAAAAAAAAAGTGTACTACACTTTCAGGAAGTTTTACTGCATCAGCAGTGGTCACATTGTAAATTCAAAGAACATTCTTTCTGGGTGGCTTAAGGCTTCGGTGCATGACCCCCTTTTTCACTGCCGGTTAGCCTAGGGTTAAGTGGGTTAAACTCTCAAATAGTCTTAACTCTGCAAGTTGGCTAATCTTGGATAACAGCCGGGTGAGCTAAGCTGAAGTGAACTTAAATCTTAGTTATCCACTTTTGGATGTGCTATGTTGACACAATAGCAGAGCGCTTTAATCTCAGTGAGCAGCGGAGTGAAGTGTTTTTTTTTTTTTTTTTAATACTGTGAACTGAGAAGGCTCTGTGTTTCATCCATTCAGGCAACAATAAAACCAGAAATACAGTGCAAACACAGTTTATTATTGACTAATGAGCACAAATACTATTAACACATTAATATATTTCTCACTATAGTTAACAAATGCATCACCTGAAGAAATCTTGATGCATAGGAACATTATTAACACTTCTGTACCTGACCTATTTTTTCATCTATGACACTGTTGTTCTCACCCACATCCTACAGTACATACAGCAGGTTAAATATACAATGCTTGTACAAGGAAAGATATTGTAAACATATAATTTAGTATTATTGCAGTGATAATTTAATCTAATTTGGCTGTCGGTAGGTGCTGTGATATTTTCAAAATGTCAACATTTTGAGAAAACAACAACAACAACATCGTGGTCATTGAGTGTGTGGGGCGAAGTCTATTTTATAGGTGTAGCATAATTTTTATTTTTTTCCCCTAGTGCAGTGGAGGTGTCCCTTGAAATTCTGTGACACTTGATTTTGTCTGTGCTCTGTTCTGCAACTTATCTGTGTTTATACCATGTGTGTTCATCATGGGTTATTGAAAAAAATTCCAGCTCAATGACCTTGAGTAATGTTATCTGTCCGTGCGTTAATTATATATTTAGGCTTAATGTGCACTGCCGGGTTTGCTGTGACACCTCAGTCTGTTCCTTGTTATGGAATACAACTGGGAAAACTAATTTCTCCTCAGGGACAATAAATCATGAATGTGAATCTGCAAAATGTAAATAGCTCTTTAAAAAAACTGGTAATGGAAACCCCTGAATGAAAAACAAAACATTCAAATATTGTTTCAAAGTTTTTATGCTTTCATGAGATGGTTTTTCAGACATTTAATATGTCGCAAAAGCACAATGGAAACAATTTTCTGCAATTATAAGTCACAGGACGTGACGTACATGGTCATATGATCACTTCTCGGAGTGAAAATGGTACAATGTACATGGACAGAGGAGTAACTGGAAAGAGTCAATGGGTTACGTCTTAGGTAATCCAGTATGAGTGTGCATGATGTGAGTGTCTGTGCTGCTGCAAATGACAGGTGCACAGTGCAGAGGATAGCCGTCAGCATATACTGTAGCCGATGCAAGTGTATGTGTTGAAAACTAATTAGAACATTATTAGAATGTACTCTCAGTTGGTCACCGCTCCTCTGCCTAGAAAGTCCCATTATTAAAAAGGAGCCATATTAAAAGTACAAGGTTTTTTTGTTGTTAAACTTTTTGTAGGTGGTCAAAATAATGCAGCCCAATAAAAATCATCCATGATAAAACCCACAACACATTATAATGGTGTCGCCCGAGCTGTAATTCTCCATAATACGAAATATATTTATGAATGGAGAAACATATGGGCAGATTTCAGAGAACCTGTGAGACATAGGTGTCCAATGGGCAATCAGTGTCCAGAGACAACTGCAATTCACTACATGCAAAGAAAAGGACAAATGTCTGACCAAATTGGTACCAATAATAGCTATACTAAGGGTCACTACTCTTAGTTTCGACAGGGCTCTGTCACATATTGACGGTTACATGTTTTTTTTGAGTTTTTACTGTTGAGGTTACTTTAAAAATATTTTTAACTAACTTTTTTTTACTACTTTACTTGGACTATTGAGTTATTCTGTATTGACACTAATATGACATTTCACCTTACCTTTTTTGCACCTTACTGTTTGTCTTACTTATATGTTGAATTTGCGAAGCAATTTCCCAATTCTGGGATTAATAAAGTACTTTATTCTATTCTATTCTTTTCTCATTATAATATTACTTATATAGCTTTATCAAATATTCACATCATATTTTTCTTTATTTTAATGTATTTGAAATAACTCAAGGCACTAGAAATAAACAAGCACACTTAGAAATGTTTTATAGCAAAGTTTGGTGAAATGATAGATATTGTACTCAGTGACCTCAGTGACCTGCTCTACCTTTGCGTCTTGGGTGGTTTGCTCCCCACAGCCAGATATGGTCAGTGCAGACCCCTAAAGCCTCCGAGTGGGAGGTGATTAAGATGACCTACAAACTCTGGATGGTGTTACCAGTATGTATGTGCAATAGACGCACCATCAGGAACACTCAAGTGCTGATTAGCGTCAATGTTACACATAATGAGAACAGGGCTTTGTAAAAAAATAAAAAAATAAATTAAATAAATTCAAATTATGGCTCTAATTAATGGCACAGATATACTGCTGAAAGTCTGTGGAGGGTTGGGAGGATTACATTCTCCAACGCTTTAACCCTGAGCAGAGAAAAATACAAAGAAATGGGATAATGAGTTAGAACTGTACTGTAACCACACATCAGCTGCATGTTATGAGACTGTTAAAAGAGTTAGAAGCTCTTCAGAAGTGGAATGGTAATATCCTTCACTTAAAGTTGCTTAAGGCAAGACTTGTAGGCTGGAGTGGAGCTATATTCTCCACTCCTACTCATTGACATACTTGTGAATGACCTTTCATATGCAGATGAAGTTCGGATATCTGGCATCTCGACTCTCCATCTCCAATTCCTTAACTAGAAACAGATTTTAAAGCCTGCAAAAGCTCACCAGCATTGCACATGTTCATATTCTTTACATTTTTGTTTAGTTTTGTTCTCTTTTTCTTTTTTTTTACACTTTAGCATGTGTCTACCATTCAATGGTCCACCATTTTGATAGAAATAATTAGAGATGTGACGAGATGTAATGTAATTTGGCCAGATTTTCCGTCGTGTCTTACAAGATTTATTATCCAGCAAGCAGCCAGAATGACGTCAGAAAATACAGGTTTTACTATTGAAGACACCCCCACCACTTTTAAATGGTTTGTTTGGTAGCATTTTGAGTTCCCGGCAGAAATGATAAATGGAAAGAAAGTGAGTGATAAGATACGAACAATATGCAGACTGTGGCGGTGCGACATTAAGCACTCCGTCATATCCTGTCCCAGTGTGCTTTCTCTCTCTCTTTCCGTCTCTCTGTTCTGTATATCGGAAGTGCATGAAGCTCAGCTCTCCCGCGACGCTTTGTTTAGACTGAACATTATTTGGAACTCGCTACCCAGCCAGTTGTGCATCCCCAGGTGCAAACACTCCCGTACATCACGGCTAATACGAGCACAATGCAGAAGCATTTTCAACACCACCACAGCTCAGTATTCAAATCAACAACTGCACCTGCCAAGAAAACAACAACAAACCAGACAACACTGACAAATACATTTGAAAAAAGGAGAAATATATAATTTTATTTATTTAATTTTAAATTTTATTACATTTTATTTTAGTTTAAATTTGTAGAGGGATACGTTCATTAAAAGTTAATACCTACAGAGTTATAAAATCCAGGTGCAACACAGTTAAATAAAAGTCTGTTGTCCATTCATATTATTTGTAATATAGTTTTCTTAAAATCTTGTCTCGTCTCGTTATTGTGAACCCAATCTTGTGTCTCGTTTCGTCTCACGAGCTGAGTGTCTCGTCACACCCCTAGAAATAATACAAAACTTATTTTAATTTTTGTTTTTTGTGTTGTGCTAGGGATCCTACTGTCAGAAGAGAAATGAGCAAGAAAAGAGAAGAAAAAAGTACATTTGTAGGGATGATCAAAACTGTACAGCTGTGGTTTAGTTTTCTACCAAATGACTGGACTGAATGTGTTTTTGTCATTTTAACAAAACAAAAAAAGGAAAGGTTTTCAGTGTGTGTTCATAACAGCTCTTGTAGAATGTGTTTTTTTTTTTTTTTTTTTTTTACTTGTTTTCATCATGAAACCGTTCCAAACTTCAGAACATCAGCCTTCATCAGGATCAGTTTTAATTGAAACTACTGTCTGTGGAAGAAATAGTCCCTGGAGAAAATTGAAGCATCTTTGAATATCCTAAAACTTGAATGTTAAACTGAAATTATCTGCATGGTTAGACACTACAATGCAGATAAATGAGGAATTAGTTTGGGATGAATCAATCTGGGAGATGACTTAATGTATGGTTCTCTTTTTGTCTTGATGATCTACATATGCACACAGCGTTACATGTGAGGTAGGCAAATCTTACAATAAGGTAAAAAAAAAAAAAAAAACGGCTCAAAAGACATTAATCTGGAGCAGTGAGGATGAATACCTACTATTTCTTAAAAAAGATCTGTTTGAGTATATCTCAGGTGTCTGAGTTTGCGTATTGAGTATCACTTTATTTTTTGCAAGGGACTGAAGTTATTTCTCCGTGTTCGTTTACACAGAAATAGAAAGAAAAGGGACTTGAATAAAATGAAGCAGAAAGGAAAAGGCGAGGAGCGGAATAAGAGAAAAGAGAGGTATTTCCAAGTCAATTTCGCCTTCCTCATATTGACTTCAAAGCAACATGGCTAATCCTCTCACGCCCGCTCATTAATAATCCGGTTAATAATCCGTTTAGCCGCTTTCATGGTGTGCTGTTTGTTGGCATTATATTCCTGAGGAAAAGTGAAGAGCGAAGTTGTGGAATTTTCACACAAAAGCACCCCCTCACCCACTCACCCCTCACCCCTGCATGACAACGAGAAGCTATTTAAAGTGTACATCACTCTGAAATACACACACACACACACACACTATATATATATATATACACACACACACACACACACACACACGTACAGGTGGAGGAGTTTAAGTACCTCGGGATCTTATTCTCAAATGACTGAAGGATGGAGCGGGAGGTCGACAGGCAGATTGGGGCGGCATCCACAGTAATGCAGGTGCTAAACTGATCCGTTGTGGTGAAGAGGGAGCTAAGCCAGAAGGCGAACCTCTCGATTTACCATTCGATCTAAATTCTGACCCTCACCTCTGGTCATGAGCTGTGGGTCATGACCGAAAGAATGAGGTCACGGGTACAAGAGGCCGAAATGAGTTTCCTTCGCTGGGTGGACGGACTCAGCCTTAGCAATAGGGTGAGAAGCTCAGACGTCTGAGAGGGGCTCGGAGTAGAGCCGCTGCTCCTCCATGTCGAGAGGAGCCAGTTGAGGTTGCTCAGGGAGGGATTATATCTCTCAGCTGGCCTGAGGACGCCTCGGGATTCCCCTGGAGGAGCTGGCTGAGGTACCTAGGGTGAGGGAAGTCTGGGCTTCTTTGCTGGGGCTGCTGCCCCCGCGATCCGGATAAGTGGAGGACGACAACGACGAGTGTATATCTACATACAATACAAACAATACTAAAAAAGTTAAAATGCATTTTAAAAACTAAATGAAAATTCAGAAAAAAATTATTTAAAATATTAAATTAATAAATAGAATAAATAATAATCATTCCAAATAAGTAATAAATAATACAAATTAAATAAAACAAACAAAGCGTAAAAAAAAAACAAAGCCTCCACTGAGCTAACCAATCAGAGAACAAAACCAAGCATTTCAGACAGAAGCAGAAATCAGGTTGGATTGGGACTTTTGTGAATGCTTGTATGAAATAACTATGGAGTTTTTTGAGCTGGAAATCATGCTAAGCTACTCTGTAGGTGCTGAAAACTCACATAATAATAGTTAAAACTGAGTACAATAGGTCTCCTTTAACGCTTTAACTCCTGAGACGTAAGCAATTCCAGAGTAAAAAATAAAATTAGCAACAAAATGAACAAAAACACCTGGACATATCCTCTCATAAACATGTCCCAAATACTCATTTGTTGTAGTATTACTGTAAAATGTTCATGTGAACTAGGTCAGACCTACTGCTGTGGTCCTATAGTGGTACAAATATATTTTATTTTACTATGTTTGAACCTAAAATATTCATTGACAGTAACATTGAGAGTGATTCTGACTGTACTGGAGAAAGCTTTAAAAAGCTTTAAAAAGAGACCAGCCCCATGGATGTACTCCAAATGGTTGAAGAACAGCATTCAATTGACTTTTATTAAAACATTTAGGTGAGATGTCGACAAAAATGACTGGAAGTTTAAACGGTTAAAAACCCTGTAGAGCGCATTGAACCTGAGCTTGTTAACTCACTTTAACTGTTACTGTCAGTGTGTCTTTTAATGTATTTGAAAATGACCATAAATAATCACTTGTCCTATAAAGGGTTAAAAGCTGGAGGGATAGTTGGCATAATGACAACATTACGATGCAAACACTCATTTCAACTCGCACCATTTCCTCATCCTTCTCTTGCACATTCTTGCTTATAGTTTCTCTTTCATTCTCTCTGTTTTTTTTTTCCCCTTTCTCCTTTTGCGTTCTCAGCCCATTTATTTTTCCTCACAGATGGAACTGAGCCAGCCTCAAGGTTTTAGACTGGAGTCCATATTTTCACAGAGCACGCTGGCTTGCAACCGCCATTCCCAGTGAGCCCGAACAAGTGGGATGCCAGATCCATCATGGTTTTATCTCTCATTATCTCCAAGACTCCCGGCCCCCTCTACTAGCCTTCTGTAACTGCTGGAACAGAGTGCAGATGAGAAATGAAACAATTAACTCCCATTTTCTATAATCAGCAAAGAGAACTTGACAGGAGTACCAGTAAGAAAGATAGAATATGGAAATAATATCTCAATACTGTTCTCTCCATAGTCTTAAATGGCTGCATTCTTATAGACACTCCTGTTGGTGAAGCAGAAGGACAGACTGGTGGATGGATCATTTGTAATTTCTGTGTGTAATAGCTATCAAAGGTTATCTGTTGTTGTTTGAGCTCACTGAAATCATATCACAGACATTTTTGATGATGAAAGAAAGATGAAAAAAACTATAGAGGCTATTTTTAATGCTGGTAATTAAGGATAATTTACTTTGATAATTCCAGGTTGGGTCCAAACCAGATGGATCACAATAAATTGAAAAACTAAAGGTATTTATTTATTTACCCTTTGGTGCATGAATTACTGTATAAGAACCTTTGCAAATATTTATTTCCTGAGTGTTCGTATTCTTCTTTAGCCATAAAAAAACCCCAATGTGATATATATATATATGGGTCAGCCATAGATTATATATATATTCACACCTCTGCTTAGTTCTGTTAAAACACTGACTTCTCTCCGTGCTGCCATGATCTTTGCCTCTAGCCTTCTCCTCCATGGGGCAACCTTCTGGCTGCTCTGGCTGTTCATCTTGTAGCCAAGCATCTCAAGGATTACGGTTGCTGCTGCGTACATCAGCTGATTGGTCTCAGTGATGGTAGTGGTAGGGACAGTTTGCAGTAAAGTGTTCAGGTCCTCCAGTAGAGACTGGTCTGGTACTTTGTTCTTTATCCTTGGCAAGCAGGTAGTTGTGTTCCCCCAGGATTTCATGATTCTCTTTCTCAGGTCAGCTGCCCTTGTGTTTAGTCTTTCTGGGGCTTGGTACCCAATCTCGATATTTGGGGGTGCTGTTTCGGGGGGTGCTGTTTGGGGGAGCTGTTTCTTAGTCAGTGAGGATGTGGGGTTTCGAAGCAACCATTTCTCCCACATCCTCTGCATGTACCCTCTCTCACTGGGGTTACTCCCGTAGTAACACTCCATCAGTACCATGTTCTCTGCCCTGCTCCATGAATGTCTTGTTCCAGTAGCCAATTTAACATCAGGGTGCTCATCGCGAGGTATAGGCATGTATAGCGTAAAGTGCCTTGCCTAAGGCACAACTGGGATTCGAACCGGCAACCTTCCGCACCAAAGTCAGTGGTGTAGACCACTAAGCTAGTCAGTCGCTGCCTAGGGTACACCAATGCCCAATGGCTGACAGACTTACAGGCAGAGCACAGCCAACTCCCAGAACAAGACCCAGTAGTCATCACACTAGCAGACATCCAAACCAGAGTGTCCAAAATGAAGAGCTGGACAGCACCAGGGCCCGACATGTTTCATACCTACTGGCTTAAGAAACTGACAGCACTCCATGAACGCATAGCAGCACAGATGAACCAGCTGCTGAGCACAGATGAACCAGCTGCTGATATCGGGAAACCACCCAGAGTGGCTAACCCAGGGCCGGACAGTCCTCATAATGAAGGACCCCCAGAAGGGAACAATACCATCTAACTACCGGCCTATAACCTGCCTCAGCACCACATGCAAGCTTCTATCAGGCATCATAGCGACTAAGATGAGTAGGCACATGGAGCAATACATGAGCAGAGCACAGAAAGGAATAGGCAACAACACCAGAGGAGCCAAACACCAGCTACTGGTTGACAGGGCAATTGCCTGAGATTGCAAGACGAGGAACACCAACCTGTGCACTGCCTGGATTGACTACAAGAAAGCCTATGACTCAATGCCACATACATGGATACTGGAATGCTTAAAACTGTATAACATCAACAGGACACTAAGAGAGTTCATCCAGAACTCAATGAGGCTGTGGAAGACAACTCTGGAGGCCAACTCAAAGCCAATTGCACAAGTGAGCATCAGATGCAGCATTTACCAAGGAGATGCTCTGTTCCCCCTGCTGTTCTGCATAGGCCTAAACCCCCTCAGCCAGATCATCTCAAAGAGTGGCTTCGGATACCAGTTCCGAAGTGGAACATCCATCAACCACCTCCTCTACATGGATGACATCAAGCTGTATGCCAAGAATGAGCATGACATTGATTCCCTAATTCACCTCACCCGGATCTACAGCAAAGACATTGGGATGTCATTCGGACTAGATAAATGTGGGCGGATGATATCTAGAAGAGGAAAGGTGATCACAACTGAAGGGGTTGACCTACCTGAAGGGAATATCACAGATGTGCAGGAAAGTTACAAATACCTAGGGATCCCACAGACAAATGGTAATCATGAGGAGGCAGCTCGGAAGTCAGCCACTGCCAAATACCTACAGAGGGTAAGGCAGGTCCTGAAAAGTCAGCTGAACGGCAAAAATAAGATCCAGGCCATTAACACCTATGCCCTGCCAGTAATCAGATACCCAGCTGGGATAATATCCTGGCCACTGGAAGAGATACAAGCCACTGATATCAAGACAAGGAAACTCCTTACCATGCATGGAGGGTTCCACCCCAAGTCCAGTGTCCTGAGGCTGTACACTAAGCGAAAGGAAGGGGGCCGAGGACTAGTAAGTGTCAGAACTACTATCCAGGAGGAAACGGCGAACCTCCAGGAATACATCAAGGAAATGACCCCCAATGACCAACTGCTAAGTGAATGCTTCAGGCAACAAAAGCCCAGTCCGAGGAACCAGAGGGGCTATCATGGAGGGACAAACCCTTGCATGGCGTCTACCATCGACAAATTGAGGAAGTGGCTGATATGGAAAAGACATACCAGTGGCTGGAAAAGGCTGGACTAAAGGACAGCACAGAGGCGCTACTCATGGCTGCACAAGAACAAGCCCTGAACACCAGAGCAATAGAGACCAGGGTCTACCACATCAGACAGGACCCCAGGTGTAGGCTGTGTAGAGAAGCCCCTGAAACAGTCCAGCACATCACAGCAGGGTGTAAGATGCTGGCAGGCAAGGCATACATGGAGAGGCATAACCAGGTAGCGGGCATACTGTACAGGAACATCTGGAAAGAGTATGGACTGGAGGTCCCAGGGTCAAGATGGGAGAACCCCCCAAAGGTGACAGAGAACAAACAGGCCAAGATCCTGTGGGACTTACAGATCCAGACTGACAAGATGGTGATGGCCAATCAGCCTGACATAGTGGTGGTGGATAAACATGAGAAGACAGTGGTGGTGATAGATGTAGCAGTCCCCAGTGATAGCAACATCAGAAAGAAAGAACATGAGAAGCTTGAGAAATACCAAGGGCTGAAAGAGGAGTTAGAGAAAATGTGGAGTGTGAAGGCAACAGTGGTACCAGTAGTGATCGGAGCAGTAGGGGCAGTGACCCCCAAGCTGGGAGAATGGCTCCAGCAGATACCAGGAACAACATCAGAGATCTCTGTACAAAAGAGCGCATTGCTAGGAACAGCTAAGATCCTGCGCAGAACCCTCAGGCTCCCAGGCCTCTGGTAGAGGACCCGAGTCTGAAGGAGACACCGCCCACGTGGGGCGAGAGGAACATTTATATATATATATATATATATATATATATATATATATATATATATATAAACATATTTTTCTTGGAATTATCAACAAACATGTATTTAAAACCCAACATCATAAAGTGAATTTAAAAAAAAACAAGCTAATCTGATGTTTTCTCACATTTTAACAAACTCTAATACTAGTTATTACTTTACTCATTACTTCATGGAGATAATATGTACAAAAAAAAGATCATTTTTAATATGAAGAAATCAACATTACAGTTATGGCATAAATGTCAGTGTACTGAATGATGCATAACCCACAAAAACACATGAATATATAATACAACAGCTGTGGCGTAGCTGCCCACTCTAGTTATGAGTATCTATCTATCTATCTATCTATCTATCTATCTATCTATCTATCTATCTATCTATCTATCTATCTATCTATCTATCTATCTATCTATCTATCTATCTATCTATCTATCTATCTATCTATCTATCTATCTATCTATCTATCTATCTATCTATCTATCCATCCTAATAGTCAGACATGCCAAGTTTGAGGCAAATTTTGCTCATCATAAGTAAATAAGAGGGGGGAAAAAAAAGACTAAAAATTTGAACTTTGAACTACTTTTCCCAAAATTTAATGAGATCTCGTCTGGGTCACTAGCAATCAGTAAACCCAATTTTGTATGAATTCAACTGGCTTTTTTTTTTCTGCTAGTGTGTTAACAAACAAAGAAACAGTACAAACCACGATAAAAAAAAAGCCCTTTCCTCCCTTTTGCTGGGTGGAGTAAAAATGGATGTTTGATAAATCTAGTGTGATGATCGGCAGCATCACCTCAGTTGTTAACAGTAGTGTTCTGACCAGCTCTGTGACGGCTGCAGTCTGCTGTAGGAGTTTAAACCTGTTTGATTTATGCAAACTGGCTGAAGGATGGAGGAAACAAGTGTCCTACATTAATAATACATCATAATGTGGTCACAACTTGTTTTACATTAATAATAAATAATAAGCAACAATTTCACTGATATTATTATGTTTCTATCTATGTTCACCTGTTTGTTTGTTTGTTTGTTTATTTGTTTGTTTGTCTGTTTGACTGTAAGCAACATAACTCAAAAAGTTATGGATGGATTTGAATTACATTTTCATGAAATGTTGATACTGGCACAAGGAACAAATGATTAAATGTTGGTGGTGATCAGAGGGAGGGGTGTGTGTTTGTGTGAGGGGGGTGGCATGTGTGTGATTAACTTGGTTGGTCGTATTGCTCATGGGTAAGGGGGGAGGGGGGAGGGGGGAGGGGGGAGGGGCTGTGTTGGGAATTTCAGCTTTTTCTTTTCTTTTTTTTTTTTTTACGGAACTGACTCTTTCAACTTGGCTCATTAAAAAGATTTTTTTGGGTGCTTAAATTATCAAAAAATGTAATCAAAATATTTGAAAAAAACAAAACAAAACAACCTTACTAACCCCAGAGAGCATTTGCACCTATTATTCTGTACAAAAAGTCGGTTGCCCATTCATATCATTTATAAGTTTTCTTAAAATCTTGTCTCGTCTCGATCAGGTAAACCCAATCTCGTGTCTCGTCTCGTGAGCTGAGTGTCTCGTCACACCCCTACTATGGTGTCTGATTATTTATGCGAAATGTATTGCTGAGTGTTAATAACATACAGTAGATAATATAAAATTCCTATGCCAATGTCCCCTTTATCTGTTTAGTAGAAAGATCATGTGTTTTGTGTGTGATGATAAACAGACATCGTCATCTTATCTAACAGAACTAGTACAACCTGTGAATCTCTTCTAACTGGTAGTAATCCCAGATATCATCTGTCAGATTAATCCTGCACAAATCAGCCTCATCTGTAAATTATAAAGTAAAAGTTCCACCACATATTTTCTTCACACCCAATTTAAATCGTCATCTATGCAATTATTCTTTTGCATCCTCCAGACATTTATTCTGCCTATTTCCTTCTCGATGACTTACGTGACTCACCATTGATTGACTTTGATAAATCAAATTTTTAAGGTTTCCCTTACTTTTTACTTTTTTCAAGAGGCTCATAACACAATATAAGAAGGATATTCACTGATCGAGGAAATGAAAATGTAAATTTGCAGCATCTGAAAAGATTAATGACTTGATGGCAACTATAGCAAGGAGTTTATTTTTTTTTAATTTCTTTTATTTATTTATTGTATTTCATCAGTTACCTGTAAGTGTTGAACTTGCTCTTGACATCAGAACTGATGAATAATTGAGTGAAAAGCACACTTTGCTTGTGCTGTGCAGACGCGCTGCATGAAAAACAGACGTGGGAGGTTAATTTTCAAGTCACATGTTCTAATAGTCCCCTGTGAATATAGGGCTTAGTTTAGAAAAATGAAAACAAAACAACTGCACAAATGTGTCAACAGTTTGGATTTGAAACTGATGAAATTAATGAAAAACACAAAATGTAAACATCGAAAATTGACTCTCCCATGGCCCCCTTTGTCTTTTTCTTCTTCTTCATTACTTTTTATTGGTGGTTACTGCCGTCGAGTTAGCTACGCTCTCCTTTATAGACTCTATTTGCCTCATTATGTTGCATTCAGGAGCATCTACCAAGTCAAGTGTGACACATTGGTGGTCAAGTTCATTATGGCGGTCGAGTCTGTTGTTTGGTTTAATATCAAACCATTTTGCACAATTTTACAATGGTCTATGAATGCACTGTTGTAATTATCAAGCTGTTGAGCCACACATCTTGCACATGTTGTCATTTTACTCATTATTATGTTTTTATATATGGGATCATGACAAGTTATACAAAGAAAACAATGTGTGATGTTATGACATAGGTTCATAAAATGTATCTCTTGTGCTAAGCATTAGGGCCATACAATGGGGAAGACAGAGCAAGTATGATAAAGGAAGTTTGTTAAATGAAGGAATAATCTCCAAGTCTAATGCACAGGCATGATCTTTTCACATTAATGTTCGATCGGCTTTTTTTTTAAACATACATTTGACTATTTTGTTTCTTACTATTGACATACCACATATAACAAGGCAGTCAGAGACAGCAGATCTCTGCCAAGGCTTGATATGATGTCATGTGATGTCAAAACGTGTTGTGATCGAGCCACAGGTGTTGACCCATCTGATGTCTGAAGGTGAGACGATGTGAATGAAAAAAAAACAAACGGTGAGATTGTATCGTGTCTGAATCCTGAGATATTACCACTGATGTGTTTTAGCTGTTGACCTTCAGTGTGACCCTTGACCTTCGTTGCTCAAAATCTAATGGGTTCTTCCTTGAACCATTATCTATCATTCCTGAATGTGTAATCAAAATCTGTTCAGAACTTTTTGCGTAATCCTGCTGACAGACAAACAGACCTGAATTTAATACCCCTTGGTGGAGGTAATAAAATAGAGCAGGTAGTGTTGGGAAAGTTCACCTTGATTAGGAAATAGTTCAAAGTTCTCAATATTACTCAATATGAATTAGTTCAGTTCATCGTTCATTCTTCCAAATTATGAAGTAGAAGTTCATGGATCCCAAAATGAACTTTTTCGTTCTTTTTTTCGTTCTTTTTTTGTGTTATTATTGTAAACTTATTATTAACCGTTCCTGGCGTTATCCTGACTGTAGTCAGGAAATCAGGGGAAAATGCCTCCTCCTCCTAGGGTTAACTTCCATCTGCAGGTTTTGAGAACACAAGGAGCGGTTTCAGTGAGCTTCGTTTTCAATGTTTATTTCCAAGAACGGGGCAACACCTGCTCCGGTCGCCGGTTACACTCTGTAGATTTAACTCTTTTTCTTCGCTCCCAAAAATTCTCTGCACCACTCTCACTCTCTCTCTCTCTGCCCCGCCCAAAACGCTTCTCATTGGCTATTCCAGAACATTATGTTGCCAAAATTTGTTCAGAATAATACATAATGACATCTATGATAATGCTGTGTTTTGATCCCATTTTATACCTTATAGGACTCAATAATTACAACGTGATAAGAACGAAATGTGAACTACATACGAGCGCAGTTCAATAAGCAAGGCAAGGCAAATTTATTTGTAAAGCACATTTCATATACAGGACAACTCAAGGTGCTTTACACAAAAACAGAAACAGAAGAAAATTAAAATCAAAAAATTAAATGCCAGAATAACCAGGTTCACAACTTCCCGTTCATTTGGCAAAAGTGAACGAGTCGTTCACGTTCGTCAAAATATGATATCGTTCGTAAACAATCGTTCAATGGACTCGTTGAGGTACAACACTGAGAGCAGGAGCATAATATCACAGTCCTGTATGGGGGGGGGGTTAGAAAATATTGGTTGCACAATTTTTCATGATTGGAGTTGTCAAATGATAAAAAAAAATTTAATGAATTAAGCAGATTACTCACAGGGTTGGTTTGGATTAATTTCAATCAATCATAATCAAATATCTTTATGTTGGTCGATTGTTCTGCATCAGGGTTTTTTGGGGAGTTTTTTGATACTCAAAATTCCCACACATTAAGACAGCGCTCTCTTTTTTTTCTCCAAATATGATGTGGACAGTGTGGTGTGCGTCTTGGCGGTCACTGCCTTAAACGTTTTGCATTTAATATGAAAAGTGAGGACACGTGACAGACATCTGGACAGTGTCCATGTGTCCAGATCAAATGTGGACAAATGTTCACTCTACTGATGTTGTTCAGTTAAATGTAAGAGAAAACTCTTTGCTAACATTAGCCGTCGTTTTGTTGGGGTTAAAATATTGATGATTGTGTCTTGTCAGTGGACATTATTACGTTGCAATGAAGTTTTTTTTTTTTTTTTTACCCGTTTGTCTGTGTTGTTCCTCCGCTGACAATGTGATGATGTCATCACGACCCGACTTTATTGATGCATGAGTCGACTTGAAAAAAAATGATGTTGTTAATGCCCTGCCTGACACTATAATATAATATGATAGAAATAAGACACAAAACACAAAGTTATTGGGGTTTTTTTTTTTTTTATTTCCCTCTTTGGTTTCTTCACAGTAGCTGGGCTTTTATGTTGGACAGGCTTGTATCCTAAACTGTGATTGAGCTCTGTTTAATGAAATGGTTGACTCGGTGACAAGCAGAAGACAGATTTGAGTGGAACAACAGTGAATGCTGGACATGTTTTGTCTTTAAGTGAAGTTCTACCTCCCTCTGCTCAAACAGCTGGACCTGAGATATAAATTATGTTGCTCACGGCTACAAAAACTCATTTCACTGACTTTATTGTGTCTTGAAGGGAAACAAAAAGATTAAAATGGCAAAATAGCACAGATTCACCGACAGTTCAAGCAAATGAAGAAGTGAAAGTTCAAACAGTAATAACATCACCTTCAATACAATGTTCAAATTAGTCGAATTGGTTTGAAATTCTTTGGGTAAACTGTAAGATAATGGTCAAACAACATTTTTATCAGACCAAGGAACATAAAAACACCAAACTACTACCAAATAAATCTCTCGAGTGCATTTCATTCCTTGCAAGTAGGAGACTTTTTGCAGTTAAAGGTAGATATTCTCTGCCTTTCTGCTCACAGTTTTGGTGAAATAATAATAATAATAAAAAGAAAAACCCTGGAGTGAACCTGTACAAGATAAGAAACTTTAAACCTAGCACAAACTTATAATGAAAGAAATTGCGATCAAGTGACTTTTCTCCAGGAGTGTTGTGATAAACAAAACTATTTTTGTCTTTTCTTTCTGATTTGTAATGTTGTCACTGAAACTTTATGGCAAACCTTCCACTTGTAAAAGTAGAAAGCATTACTTTTGGCCACATTTTAATAATTATTGAAGTTTGACTTGTGATATTTAATTTAATGCTGTCAAGAGATTAAAATATTTGACAATTAATTAATTATAAGCTGTAATTAATTGATCTAATTCATCTCTTACTGAGAAAAGCCGAGAAAAGTTCACAAGTCGACGTATTTCAGTTCATTATATTATTGTAGCAAATCAAAAGATTGATATATATATAGCAAAAGTAATTTACTGTTTTTCACAGACTTGAACAGATGTCATCATATTCTTTTACATTCCTCTGTATTTCCGACTAGTCCCCAGTGCTGTCTGTAACTTTTAATTTCCACCACTGGAGGGGGTATTAACATGTTCTTTTGTCAATCTGCAAATAATTAGAAAATTTAAATTAAATAAAACATCAGGTCCATATACAATGTTGTAAGTGAACACTTCCAAAAACAGTGAGAACACTTTTCTGATCAATACAAGTATTGAACACTAAACTGGTCATGGATAATGGCTACATTTATATGATGTTTTTTAATTCTGAATTATTTATTCGTAATACAATTATTTGGAATTATAGCTATTTCCTGTGTGTTCACATGGACATGTTAATTCTGAACAGGGCAGTCAGACACAGCAGACCTCCGCCAAGGCGTGATATGGCGCCATATGATATCAAAACGTGACGTGATCGATCCATAGGTGTTAATCCGTCTGTCTGAAGGTGAGACGATGTGAATGAAAAAAAAGCAAGATTCTATCTTATATTACCACTGATGTGTTTAAGCTGTTGACCTTTGGTGTGACCTTGACCTTTGACCTTCATTAGTCAAAATCTAATGGGTTCTTCCTTGACCCATTATCTATCATTCCTGAAAGTTTTGTCAAACTCCATTCTGAATTCTTTGCGTTATTCTGGTGACAGACAAACAAATGGACCTGAATTTCATTTCTTGGTGGAGGTAATAAAGGTTTCCATGGCAACGGGTGTATTTTGCTCTAGTTAATTGGGCTGTAAGAGCTGGAGGTACAGAAGGTTCTGATTGGACGAAACGGCCGCTTAACGTCTGGATGTCTAATGGATGAAGACGATCGTGTCTTGTTTTGCATTCGTTTCAACTGTCAACATGAAAGACCAGATACTACATGTGATGTTTGTATTTATTTTTGTAAAAATTACAAAGCAGCAGCTCGATTGACTCAACCATAGGAATCAACATATTAATGCCAGCAGCATAGAATATGTGCATCATCAACGTTAAATATGTGCGCTATCGTGACAAGACCAGGACGACAGGAAAAATGTTAAAGAGGAATTAACTGTTTACATGGCAGAGGAAGATCAGAATAAACCAGTGACTTTATTCAGAATTAGGTTTAATTCGGAATTATCATTTTCAACTGGAATTAGGTGTTTATATGGTCATGTAAACAGGGAAATAGTCAAATAAAATAAAAACCGACCCATCGCTGACTGTGTTTTAAGTTTGCACTTCAAAAAGCCAACTCACATACACAAACAGTAAGGTTAGAAATTAAAAATGTAATTAATATGATTAAAAAACACAAAACACTAATTATGACTTTAATTCATTCATCTTAATTAATGCAATAATTTGACACCGCTACTTTGTTTGGGTTTAGACCGACTTTGAAAAAGACAGATTAAATAACAACACAATTCTAGTTTGGTTTTGGTGGTGTGTATGTGTGTGTATCTGTATGTGTGTGTGTGTGTGTGTGTGAGTGTGTGTGTGTGTGTGTGTATGTGTGTGTGTTAAGGAAAAGAAGAGAAGGCTTTGTTTTTGGGCTGCAGCTTCACACAGCCTCCCTCAGAGCATTTGACACTTTCTAAGCAGCTGTAGCTCCGTTAAATAATTCCTAAATATGTTCCCTTTAATTTGCTTGTGAATCTTTTCTCTGCGCTTAATTGTCGAGACTTGAGTTTAAAAGGGACAGGAGACGGACGCTTGTAATCCTCGCTCAATCCCCACACACCTATAGAAGACTTAATAAAGCTAGAGATCATAGGATTACCTCCACTGAACTGTCCAATACACACACACACACACACACACACACACACATAGACGTCGGTTGTCCTAAATGACTGTGGGATGTTCTGAGTTAATTAAAGTATTTAGTAATTAGTAGATTCTTAAATAGGGGACACATTGTCTTTCCATTGTGCTGTGAAGTTTGCGTCACCTAGAGTATTCAGCTTAATACCTTCTAAGTGGAACAGCAGAGCGACGGCTGTAAACAAAAGCCGATATCACCGTCAGTAAGACCGTCTTTGATCCTGTGGGTAACAAGAGTAATCTCAGGAAGGATTGAATAATTATTGGCTTTTTGGAGGCCAAGACTAGAACTGGACAAGTGTCATTGGGAATCTGTAACCAATCAGATCAAAGCACAGACACAATGTTCTGTGAACCTTTTGTCCAGGGATATCAGAGTAATTGAACACATGTAACGATAACAGTTTAAAGATACTCTGGGGAAAAAAAAAAAAAAACTGAACAAAAACTAAACAAGAAACAAAAACTAACTAATGAGATGCTACAGATTTTGCATTGATCACAAATCCGTCTGATAGCAGATTTCAGGATTACTAAACTGAAGGAAAATCTTTTTATATAAAACAAAAATCAAGCATCATTTGTAGATAAATGTTGTTTAGACAGTGTTCTATTTCCAACCTCATTAGTTTTTTGTTTTTGTGTTTTTTTTGGATGATTTAAACACTTTCTCCTGACTGAAGAGTGTGTAATGAAAACAGTGTCCTAATAGTTTTTCTATCACCGCATATATTTGTAGTTTTCTATCTTTTTCCTATTGTGCACTGTCTGTCGTGGTATGAACGTCAGAAATATCACTTAGACACACAAAACAGATTTCAAGGCCATTAATTACAAACCTATCAATGCATTACTCATGTTAAGATTGCACTATTGACTAACCAGGTTATTTTCATTTGCTAAATTCAGATAATTAACATCATAGGTGCGCAACTTACAGAATTTCAGAACAAAGATTTGCTTCATAGTTACTTCAGAAGTGTGATGATTAGTTTGTTTTTCTGTCAAAAGTGTATTTAAGTAGCTCATTCCAAGTTCCATTGTGTTGCTCAGGAGAATCTAACATCCATATTCCAAAAAAAGACAAAACAAGTTGAGTGATGGTGTTCTGAAGGAACACAGCCTGCCCTTGGATGAGGTTGGGAGGGCTGGTTGAAATAGACATTGATTTTTTTAACTACATCCATTATCACTGTCATGACATCTATGTATGTTTTTAACTTACTTTTAACCAGGTTCTTCAAATCTAACTAAATTGGTAGATAATTTACATTTCTTGCTCATTTGTGTGCTCAGATAAAGTGGGGTGAAGTGGAGAGCAACTGCTGTGTTAACAACAACAACAGTAATAAAACATTATTTTGTCATACAGTATGTCCCATCTAGGGAAACTGTGTCAGTGATGAGGTGCACGCTCTCCCTGTGTCTGTATGGGTTCCTGTCACTGCCCAAAGACATTGAACTTGATTAGATTGAATTTTAGTGATCTGTTGAGAAGAGCCTTTGGGAAATTAAGGTTCAAAAAGCAACACATTGAATATACACACAAGAACTACTGCCAAAACAATTGAATAACTATAAAATAGTAATGACAAAACTATAATTGTACTAGTTGGCAAAATTGTAACAGTAATAATAATAATAATAATAATGAGTGTATTACATATATATATATATAAACATTAACGACTCAGTTTTTTTCAAATTGACTTATATGTCAATAAAGTCAAAGTCGAGTCAAGATCACGTCATCACATTGTCAGCAGAGGAAGAACATGGACACATGTAGCGGGTCCCAGCTCGGTCTCCGCTGGCAGATGTATAGATAATCTGGACTGGGAACACAGCAGAAAAATAAGATGACGAGGACAGCTACTGCTCAGTTTCCAAGTCCATTGGATTAAGAGCTTCGCTACCGCAATGTCCTGTAAAACAGTCCCGGTGACACCGCCAATAACTGCTGCCACCCATTGTTCATTTCTCACAACTTCAAGTCATTGTGTTTCTCCTTCTTGTTGTTATTTGACAGAGTAAAATAGTATAATAAACTCATAGCAGTGACCATAAACCAAAGTGACTTCAGAAGAAATAATAAATACTATCACCAGTGTTGTACCTGAATGAATTCATTGAACGATTGTTCACGAACTATATCATATTTTTAACGAACGTGAACGACTCGTTCACTTTTGCCAAATGAACGGGAAGTTGTGAATGTGGCTATTCTGGCATTTATTGAACTGCGCTCTTATGTAGTTCACATTTCGTTCTTATCATGTTGTAATTATTGAGTCCTATAAGGTATAAAATGGGATCAAAACACAGCATTATCATAGATGTCATTATTTTATTATTCTGAACAAAGAGAGAGAGAGAGAGAGAGGTGCAGAGAGTTTTTGGGAGTGGAGAAAAAGAGATAAATGTACAGAGTGTGACCGGCGACCGGAGCAGGTGTTGTCCCGTTCGTGGAAATCAACATTGAAAACGAAGCTCACTGAAACCACTCCTTGTGAGAGGGAAGTTAACCCCGGGGTAAGGTACTTACTTCCGCCCTGGAGGGGTGGCATTTTCCCCTGATTTCTTGACTACAGGATAACGTCAGAAACGGTTAATAATACATTTACAATAATAACACAAAAAAGAACAAAAAAGTTCATTTTGGGATCCATGAACTTCTAGTTCATAATTTGGAAGAATGAACGATGAACTGAACTTTGAACTAGTTCCGAATCAAGGTGAACTTTCCCAACATTGACTATCACACACACGTCTTTAACCCAACCAAAACAAAAGCTAACATCTTGAGTTTTATTTTTTATTTAACTGCACTATATCAGTAGGGTGAACATATGTTCAGATTTTGTCTGGACCTACAGCTCTAAAACCAGACTGTCCAGATGTCTGTCACACGTCCTCACTTTTTACATTAAGCGCCAAAAGTTTAAGGCAGTGACCGACAAGACGCACACCACACTGTCCACATCATGTTTGGGAAAAAAAAGAGCGCAATATCTTAATGCGCGTTGTCTGCCCTGCAACGTGAGCCATTTTTACACCAATGCTTAACACATAAAAACACATGTTGTCACCAACAAAACGGATAAAAGATACGTATTCTCCAACATAAAAGTTAACAAGTGGTTTCCTAATATGATAATAATCTACAAACTTCTTTTCTGGCAGCCAATGCATTTGAAGTGATTGCACCCAATCACTGATCAACACAGTCAGACAATGCATGTCAGTGAGAAATATTTTATATACATGAAACAATTAAAAACTAGAAAAGCGCTCTGAGAGGGCAGACCTCCGCCAAGGTAGACCCCCCCCCCCCTGGATCAGCACCAAAATCTCATAATTTCCACATCTCTCCATTACCAACCTACCCTGTAAATGTTATGAAATCCAAAAAAAAAGAAAAACATCTTATTAGGTTTGCTGCTCAGTTGATGTGAAGAGTGAGAACAGTGTGTTTCAGTTTATGTAATTTCCCTTCAGTAAAGTGGTGAAATGTCCATTGTGGATGTCTGCTGGATTATGATGCAGCCCCCTTATCGCCCTGCAGAGTTTTAAGCAGTTCTGAAAAAGGAATAAACAAATATATTGTGAACTGCAAATAAACATACAGTTACTGGTGAGTTAGTTTTGATCTGTGAATCAGAGTATGCTATCATTCACACATATTATATTTGTCAGTTTAAGAAGATGATTTGCAATTCATGAAAATTTAAGTAGTGGGTAAACTGTGAAAAATAGGGCCATATATTGGGGGTGACTGTAACATCTTTAGTCGACAAACCAATATCATGTGTATTTGATTCAAACGTGTCTCTCTTACCATCAGCTGACATTTTTTTTCTTCTGTTTGGTCCCATGGGCTGTAGTGGAATGGATGTCTTTCACCTCTTTGTGTTCTCAGTGAATGCATTTTTGTGTGTACTTTGCCTTAAGTTTTTATTTTTTATTTATTTTTTTTGTTCTGTTGGTATGGGTACAGCAAAAAAAAAAAAAAAAACAACAGAAAATAAAAATTAAACAAAGGCAGCAGGTAAATACACCACTGCATATTTCAGACCTCTCTAAGTGATAGTTTATATAATTTTAAATAAAATACTTCATATTTTATAGCCTAAATGAAACACTGTTTTGTACATTTTCACATTATCTGTGGTATTTCTAAGCCACTGAAATTTCCTAGTCAGTGTTTTGGTTTTTTTTTTAAACTGTTGCAATGTCAGTACATCACGCCAGTCTATCAGTCAATGTACAGTGTTACAGAGAATTGGCAGTGTGTAGCCTTTCAATTATGAGTAGCTCTGCTGGACCATTCACCTAACCATTTGTATCATTTCCAATTAGTGTTCGAACTAAAACTTGATCCCCCTCCCTGTCTCATCTTCATCCTTTCTTTTAATTGACATTTCCTTGTAAAAATGTGAAAAAGTCACTTTAGACGGCGGCAGCTTTCCATTTAAACAGATTATGGATGGACCAGTGACGGCCAAATAGCTCTTTGTAATCCTCACAGAGGACATTTAATTAACTGGCCTTCTTTGCTATTCTCTCTTTGTGTCTCTATTTATCTCTGGCTTTGTGACTCATTTCACTTCTTTCACTTCTTGTTTCTGTCTTCTTTTGTGTCTGTGTATTATATTGTGTATTGAGGACACAACATTTCGGAATGCACACACTTCAGGTGTTGTCAGGTATAATGAAACTCTTTTCTTATGAGGCTCGAAGGCTCAAATCGTTAGCGCTATATGCTAACGCTAAATGAGAAATGGCAAGGTGGATAGAAGAACGACGACACGGTCAATTGAGGACTTCCATGTTATCCTTTCAGTACTGTCAGCATAATGGAGAGTGTGTGGTGGTGGACAGGGGTTTGGAGAAAATGAGGTATAGCACAGAGTTAGAGAGGTTCTGATTGGGGTCATCGAGGAGATGAGTGGGCGAGAAGGAATCTGTAGTTGAGTGTCTTCTTGTCAGACATCCTCTGAATCTTTCAAAGCACTGGAGGATGCATCTTCCCCTTGAGGCATAGAAGTATATTTATGACTTATAACATACAAGATGCACATGTAGATCTGCACAGACGCTCCTTTAAACAGGCATTCGAAATTCAGTTCTTTTTGAGAACTGGTTCCCACTACCTCACTTTTACTTATTGATTCCACCTTCACTGCAGACACATGATAATGTCATGTATACTGTGCATAGTTTTAGTTCAGAACATAGCCAATATGGCTCCAAACACTCCAAAGTAAAGCAATAGCTCATAGGAAAAGATGACACACAAACCTTCCATTCCTTCAAAGGAGGGAAATCTGTCCAATATGCTCAAACATTTGTCCACACAGCATGAAATTCATTTGCAGGAATGTCACATGTTTGATAGACTACTTACCGCCGCTTGTTTTATATATATATATATATACCTTTAAAGAAAGAGGTAATAAAAGAGGTAATATGTTTGTTATGTTTGTGCCAGGCTGTAGCAATAATGCTAATTTCCACCTGCAGTCCCTGGACAGGTTGATGTAAAAAAAAAAAAAAAGAAAAAAATTCAGGCCAATAAAATATACATCCAGAGAACACGTTATGAACACTCAATCATTCATTAAACTTGGCACATTCAAAACAGGCAACACAGCCACACACTATTTGCATGTATATTATATTATACTACAGTCACTTATTGCTTATGAATGTAGCGGCAGAAGGAACAGGGTGCCATCCATCCCCCTTTGTCGAGAGTGCAACGAAAAGCCCTGCTTCCTCAAATCAAAGTTCCCAAAGGCAGGAAAAGGAAAATGAGGTGCACAGCAGCGGGAGACATGGAGAAATTAATCAAATGTTTGGAATTTTCCTTTCATTTTGTATGAATTTTGCTCAAAATTTGCCTGAAACAGGCCCAGTGTCATTTGTTATTCATTATTATTATACATTCTGTTCAGAGATGGAAATATAAAAGACAGCTAATACAAACAAACATATTTTTACTCTTTTATTCGCTAATCCAATGACAATGGACAAAGGAAACGAATCAATAATGTGATCTGAATCGTTAAATTCTTATCGATTCCCTTCCTTACCTAAAACCTTCAACCTTTTTTAAACAAGCTTTAAAACATGCACATGTGTGTAAAGGATCAGAAATGAGAATACACTGAAGATGAATGTATAATAACAAATGATAGAGCGCACACACCTTCATCTGTCGACTGCAGCTCTGCTCATTATTCAAGACCATGACGATGTTAAAAGTTTAAGTAAGAAAAGGCAGGTATCTGACAGCTGACCTTCGAGAAGTAAAGTTGTAACAGAAATATAGAACAAAGTGTCGACTGTTGCGGTGTTAAAAATTGTATATTATAGTCAGTAAAAGTTGAAAGAAATGAAGCAACAGGTCAGGAGACAGTGGCAAGAATTAGTACATGAACCCTTAAAAAAAATAAAAATAAAAATATATATATATATATATATATATTTTTTTTTTTTCTCCCCTCTACATGAAGTACTCAAAAAATATCGATTTGCACTGATGCCACAAGTACATACAAATATAGTGTCCTTAGCCCTCAAAGTCAAGAAATAAAGAAAAAGAAAGAGCCCATTTGTCTCCAGCAGTGAAGGAACATGATGGCCTTTTATTGCACACATATTCTTCAAAATCTATCATGAAATACACTGTGAATGGTACATTTCTCTGCCCTCATTGTCACATTTGTTCTTCTGCTCTTTTCTTACTGCATTAATACTCTACCTGTGATTTAAAAAAGCTAATTTCAAAGACAATCAAAGTATTTTATATATATATATATATATATATATATATATATATATATATATATATATATATATATATATATATCCCTTGCCTCTGTTTTTTTTAGACAAGAAGATCATTAGAATACCAGGTTTTTTGTTCCCTTATTTGTCTTTCTGTCCTAGTCTGTTGTTTTCTGGTTAAAATCTGTCTTAACTTAGGTGCCATTTCCCCGAGGACAATTGCAGCTAAATACGACAGTATATTTTATGAAAAGTGCCGTTCATTTACACGAAGCCGATGCCGTCAGGGTGTGAATACGTACAAATCTGAAGACTGCTTCCAGAGTGGGTCGTATTGAAGACGTGACCCAGCGCGTCTTCAATGACCATAAACGTACATGTTCATGTTGCGGGCATCTTTACGTCACATACACTTTGACATTACATTCATACGCTGAGCAGGTAAAGCAACAAACATTTTGGGAAAACCTCAAACCCACAGATCTTCCAGCTGCACTAGCAGTAGCATTAGCATTAGCATTAGCATTAGCAGCCTCAGTAAATGTACAGGAGTCGTCTCTGCTATTGTACAGACATTATACGCATACCGTAGCCAAACAGCGATGGTTTGTACAATTACAGACGTCAAAAAAAGAAAAGGACATAGCAGCCTGGCATGACTATCCAATCATATTTCGTTTACTGTTGTGTCTTCGTATAAACAAGGATTAGTTCCTGAATACACTCATCTAAACACAGATGAAAAACTGAAGACAAGGCAACTTCTGTTTTCATCGTTTCTGTATAAATGTAGCCTGAGTGTACATGAACAAATACAGATCAGTCATGTAATGCAGAACAGATATTTGTATTTTAGGAAGTACATTTATTTATTGATTTATTTACAGAGGATCTGTCACACAAATTGTATAACTCAGCTGAAAAAAAAAAAAAAAACAATACTTGATATCTTTTGCACATCAATTTTACAGAAAGTCATGAACTCGTGTTTTTTTTTTTTTATGTACACACTGTTTTTTTTAAAACCAGAATTCAGGAGTAACACAGAGGTGGATTAAATCTTGAAGCCCAGGAGCTTATTTATGAAGCCTTCAAAAATACAAGTTTTTGAGTTGTTTTCAATACTTTTAACTTAATGAAAGGTTAATAATAAAGTAGCCTTAACTTGCTTTTGAAAACTATATTCAGATGAATGAAAAGAGTGACAGAAACATTAAATTCACATGGTTATGTTCAAAGGTGATCATAACCAATATATGAATATAAATTATTAACTTACACAGAGTAATACTGAGGATGGCATCTATTGAAATGTAGAAATGTCTGTGTAACGATAATAGGACAGTAAAAAATACTCTCAAAACACTAATAAAGCTTGTTGCGTGATTTCTTTCACCGACATGTAATGGTCAAAGATGTGACTTGAACTACTTTTTTTGATTCAGTTGCTTTTTATAAACAATGAAAGTGTCCTTGTGATTTTCATAGAATGAAGTACAATTAATTTATAATTTATAGCAATTTTTCAACCACAGTAAAAATCGACATTTTTAGGTGTGATCATGAATGCCTTTCATTCCTGTCCAATTCCAGTCCAACCGCAAAGGACGCTGATGATAATTTAATTATCAATTAAGAAACTTGGGACAATTATGAACATTCTTTACGGTAGGAGATATTGAATTAATTATTGTATCTACAATATATATATACTTTTTTTTAATTATTTTCCATCTGGACAGTTTCACATTCATAAGACAAGGATGCAGATAGAAATGATTAACCCAATCCAGTACAGTTTTATTTATAGTACAATAAAATAAAGCTGAAAATACAACAAAAAAAACATAATAAAGAATTAATAACTTTTGATCAATCAAATATTGAATGAAGGGTACACTCCTAGCAAAGAAACCCCTAAAAACATTAACAATCAAAGGTTAATTTAGCCAAGCATCAAAACATTAATGCCTTTCTATAAATCTCTAATTCATGAACTATTTTTCATAATTAGGAGCATACCTGAAAACCCTAAGGATGCACCTGTTTCTTCATCAGTCTGCTCTACTTCCATGGCCTGCAGCTGTGTATTCTGAACCATAAAATAATTCATTATTGGTGACATTTTCATGGCATTTATAGACTGAAATTTATCTCTCTATTATATCCTCTCATTTTGCTTTCTTCTGCTGGCAACCTGAATGCTAACCTACAGGAGCGAGAGAGCAGGGTTATCTTACTAGTTTATGTGGTTAACATCAGCTGCCACTATTTTCCACAGTGGAAAGAACAGTGACATTAGATAAGAGATTTAATTTTAAAGTGATGGGCCTTTTGATTTGTTAATTTATTACCTGTCTGCCTGAGAGCCAGGGTGATGACAATGCTCGTGGTGGTATGGCAAAATAAAAATGTGTTGACGGTGATGTGGACAGACAGGCATTATCTGTCCAGATGTGTACAAACAAAGTATGTGAACAGATTTTTATCATGAATTACTATCTGAAAGATATAATGAAAACATTTATCTGGGAGATGTCTTCAGAACTTTGGAATTAGTTTTTCTGAGGTGTTTTAGGCCTTATGTAAGCTCCACAGCTAGTCTTCACCTTAGAGATACATGTTTGTTTTAGGGCTTTTTGGAAGGAGTTGTGTATTTTTGGTATTTTTAACCATCAACATTAGGAGGAAGTCAGTTCAGTGGCAGGAGGATCTCATTTCTGCTTTTTGCAGCAGCGACCTCCAGGGCAGTTCACAACTGAGAACAGCTGGGATGGAGATCAGTGCCTTTTTATTTGGTAAATGTGTCACATTAGGAGTTCAGTTGAGTATAAGTTATAGAGTAGAGTAGGAAGTATATTGGCAAGAATCTGGTGATACGATATAAATCACAAGACTAGAACGATGATATGATACACTGCAATAAGTTATAATGTTAGATCTTTTTCAAAAAAGTTAAAAACAATAAAAACAATTAAAAATATAAAGATGTTAATGAAATAAAATACATTTAAATACTGTACATTTGAAAACAAATCTCTCTCTATATATAATATATATTGCCACAAAGTGTAGTATACTGGACCCCAATGCAGACTTAATAGGTTCAGCAAAAGGCTCTTTATTATGAGTTCGGACTGAAGAAGAAAAGGAAACATAAATTGACAGCAGGGCTGTTCCGAAACTCACTCAATAGTCCAAACTATCAACAAGAGCTAGACCCTGCTGGTCCAGTTGACTCAGTGCTGGGGATGCCGTTGAAGTAAGGTATGGGGACAAACGGACAAGGTGGGCAGCAGCGAACAGCACTTAAATAGGGTGAATTGATGAGGACAGGTGTGTGCAAGGACCAGGTGAAAAGATTGAGGGCCCCTAGTGCTCCGATCACAACTGGTACCACTGTTGCCTTCACACTCCACATTTTCTCTAACTCCTCTTTCAGCCCTTGGTATTTGTCAAGCTTCTCATGTTCTTTCTTTCTGATGTTGCTATCACTGGGGACTGCTACATCTATCACCACCACTGTCTTCTCACCACTGTCTTCTCATTCTTCTCATAGCGATTGGATAGCTTAGTAGTCTACACCACTGACTTTGGTGCGGTAGGTTGCCGGTTAGAATCCCAGGTGTGTCCTTAGGCAAGGCACTTTACGCTATACATGCCTATACCTCACAATGAGCGATACAATAAATAGAGTCATACCGGCTCGGACGGCGCCCGGGACAACAAGGTCCGCATTAGGGGTTGAGGAACCAGGACACCCTGATGTTAACCCTTGTGCGGTCCTTCGTAAAAGGCACACTGGCTGTGTCCTACAATCGGGTCTTAAAAACCCAGATTCCAAAGTTCAGTTCCATAGACTCATCACCCCACCCCCCAAGGATATATTACTGTTTTCAGTAGTAAGCAATGGCATCCTACAGTACGTATAAAAAGGTACATTTGTGAACCACCGGGTCTCTTTGACCCGAAGGACCGCACAAGGGTTAAATTGGCTACTGGAACAAGACATTCATGGAGCAGGGCAGAGAACATGGTACTGATGGAGTGTTACTATGGGAGTAGCCCCAGTGAGAGAGGGTACATGCAGAGGATGTGGGAGAAATGGTTGCTTCGAAACCCCACATCCTCACTCCTAGCTCAGTGTTCGAATATCCGCAATATATATATATATATATATATATATATATATATATATATATATATATATATATATATATATATATATATATATATATATATATATATATATATATATATATATATATATGCTTTATGGGGACTTCTGGAAAAAATTTGAATTACTGTATTTGTAAAGCTACATCATTTGCGTAAATGTGTGTACTTCACACATATTTATATTTTACTAGTGGAGCCCTGAATTTATATTTAAACTTTTGGGGACCTGAATTTTGGTCCTCATGATGTCAGAGGTCCTCATAGCGTGACTGTGTAAACATGTCAATGCCCCTATAAAATTAGGAAAACAAGTATACATGCATGCGCACACACACACACACACACACACACAGATTACAGTTAAAGATCCTGTTCTATAAATAAAAGAGCTTAATAAATAAACCACCTCCACCATTGAGTGCATTTAAATGAATACCTAAAAATATCGACACAGTACTTTATATCATATTGTGAAATGAAATTCCATAATATATTGCACAATCAATAATTTTCTTACATCCTTATTAGGGTGTACATAGGGTGTAGGGTGTACATTGTGGAGCCAATTTTCACATGTTCTTGGAAATAACACATCAGCAAAATCCTTTAGCAAATACTTTTATATTATCTTAGTTTTTTTATATGAATTCGGAATGTGCATGAACTATGAAATCTTATAACTTTCATAATGTTTATGTATTTATAAGGTGGAGGTTTTAATCTGTTTTAGGCTTTATGCCTCTCCCTACACCTTTACTGTTTTATTACCTCTGCCAAGGAACTAAAAAATGTATTGGACAGATTTGGATGGCATTTTCAGGAAATGTTGATACTAGTACAAGGAAAAAAATGATTGCATTTTAGTGATGATCAATGGTGGGGGTGGGGGTGGGGGGCATTGGATAAGTTGGGGCAGAGCACCACTCGCAGAAGTGAAAGTGAAACCTATCGCTAAATCAATTTCGACATAAATTAATCATGAGGGGCTGATCTACCTTGGCGGTCTCTGAGTGCTTTTCTAGTTATGTCTTTGATCAATGATCTATATGTGCCAAATAAAAAATAAAAAAATCAATCATCGGTAAGTCTGAGGTCACGGCCCTCACCTTCAGGTGCAGCAGTTTGAGTGAGAGTTGGATTACTTGAGAGATCATCAGACATATTGTGAGTACAGGAGTATACATGGTGGATGGTCCTTTGTTATTGACCATTAGTCCCTACACTGAAGTAGCGTGAGCTTGGTTCACGTAGTCAGATCTGTTTCCAACGAAGGTATGTCTGGTTGCTACAGAATACAAGTACAAGAACTTTAAGCTTAAAGAATGATATTGATTAAAATTTGCTGTTCATGTTGTTCCTGGTTTCCATTTCTATATAGGATTTTAAAACACATCTAAATTTTACTTTACATGGTGGCTTTGGCTCAGTCCAATGACTAAAAGAGTTAGCGGTTTAACTCCTGGCTCCAAATGTCCACATGTCAAAGTGTCCTTGGGCGAGACACTAAACCCTGAATTGCTCTCAGTAAGATCTGGCAGTGCCGTACATAGTGGTGTCTTCTTACTGGTGAATAAATGTAAATGTGAGGCCCTGTAAAGTGATTTGAGCAACATCAATGTTTGGAAAATGTGCTATAAAAATACAGTCCATTTACTTTTTTACTGAGAAGAAGCAAGTTGTTTCTTAGGAATTGATTCCTCTTTTGATAAATCCTTGATTCTGATCCTGTAAGCCGGTGCCTTAGTAAGTTTTTATCTGTCTTATTATAGTTTAGATTATAGTGTACCATACTGTTTAGTTGTGTTTTTCTTTGTGACTCTTATCCTCCTTTTGTAGTGCTATAGAAAAGCCCAACCAGGTATAGGAGTTGAAAATTAGCACAAGCCATAAACTCTACATGCATCACATCACCTGCAAGATTGTAACTATGTCCGACTGCATTGTCCCTGTCAAATAAATAAATAAAATAAATAATTTCACCACTGTTTCAGGTGTTTACCAGCGAATACATATACACTATTTTTCGCTGCATGTGGAGTGTTTGCAAATGGACTATACTTGCATAAACCCACTTGGTGAACAAGATAACAAGAATGCACTGTCAGAAAATGAACACATGCTTGAACTACAACCTACTGGAGCAAATAAGGTCAGTGGCCATGGGAAAGCCTTCTGTAGCACTATTAGTAATTGCAGGTCCCACCATTTCTAGGGATTGCAACATATCATTAGATTCAGTGAGATGCATTAGTGTGAAGGATGGCAATAGTACCAAACAGTATCTCCCTATGGTCCTTCATTAGTCACTAATCCACTGATGATCGTTATTAGTAAGAGAGGAGTGTGTGTTTGTGTGCAGAAGATGCATTTCGGCGTGGCGCTCTGTATATTAGGCCGGTGATTTATTATCTGGATAATGCCGTCCCTTCTTCCCCAAAGCTGCATTGTCCTTTCGCCAATTAATTCTGAATCTGTTACGACCACGGGGAGGGAGGGAGATGGAGAAAGAGAGAGAGAGAAAGACAGAGAGAGAGAGAGAGAGAGAGAGAGAGAGAGAGAGAGAGAGAGAGAGAAAGAGAGCCATCATCAACAAATGCAATGGCTGAGACAAACGCTATATCTTTTCTAACGATGGTTAATGCCATTCTTCAGCTTTCTTTTAATATCCGCTTATGTTTGCTTTTGGGTTTGTTTGGTTTTTTTTTTTACTTGTAACTTTCTCCTCCTTCCTTCTCTTTAATGCTATTGATTTATACAATTGCTTGCTTGTTGTTTTCTTTCTTTGTTCTCTTCTTAATTCTCCCATCTCACACTTTTGGTTGTTCTGCTGTTTCTATAACAACCGTAGGGTCATTTCTTATGGGGCCATTTCGCTGCCATTAACCTGTGGCATTGAAAAAACAACTTGGCATTGTAGAAAACGTTGAATGGAAAGATAAAATACAGACATTGAAAAAAACCCAGCATTTTGGGAAGGTAATTTTGTATTTTTTTTTCCTTTCACACTTCTCAGGTTTTCAGTTTCAGTTTTCATTTTTTACAGTTTCAACTTACTGTTTACTGTTTAAGGCAGCAGCAGACAAGATGGACCCCACACTGTCCACATCATGTTTTGGGGGGAAAAAAGAGCGTGTTGTCTTAATGCAGGATGTCTGGACTGTATATCACACAGGTTAGCTAGCGGATGCTGCTCATATCACTCAGGTTAACAGATACCTCTTCAGATGACCACACTGTTTTTTTTAAAAAATCTAAAATGAAATATTTCCACACATCCGATGTGTGTTTTGTTAGCCCACCACAACTGTCTTACCTGCAGGTGTCTTATTTACGTCTGGTCTGTGTTTACGCCGAGAGAGAGAGAGAAAGAATAAGAGAGAGAGAGAGAGAGAGACAGAGAGAGAGAGGCAGGGAGAAAAAGAATAACATGCGACTTCTCGACTCCTCCAAATTTAAGTCGACTTGTGCTACGGAATTCGACGTGTCGACTAGTCAACATTTTAATTAATGCCCTACTATATACTAATGATAAAACTAATAAAGAGAATCCAGTTTGTCTGAGGGTAATGGCTGTAGCCACAAGGGGGCGTTTCTATCCCCTCTAATCAATGTAGAAGCATGTTCTCGTACTATAAGCCCCGCCCTCTCCCCCGCTCAATCTCCTCTCGCCCCTCATGTTAAAACAGTGCCAGTAAGTTCAAACTGGAAAACTGAAACGGAAAACCTGAGAAGCATGAAAGAAAAAAAAAAAAAGAAAATATCCAATTGTAAAATACATTATAATACAAAAATACCCTCCTGAAGTGCTGTTTTTTTCAATGTCTGTATTTTATCTTTCCGTTCAACATTTTACAATGCCAACACCTGTTACAATGCCAATGCAACCTTTCCTTCAATGCCACAGGTTAATGGTAGTGAAATGACCACATTATTTCTCAGCCTTTGCGTTTCACTCTTAATCCTGTTCATGTGACACTCAACTCTTATTTTTCCTCCCCACTTTTTTTCTCGCTGTGCTGTATATTATTTTATTGCATCCCCCCCTCTCTTTTGTAAATTGCATGTTATATTCTTTTGTCAACCTCCTGTCCTTTCAGCATGTCGACTACACACACATTACTCTTCCATCTAAAGAATGTAAAAATTGAAGACGGAGAAAATTTGTCATCTGGACTCTCTGTTAAGCCAACAGTTAATACATTTACAAAGATTACAGTGATAATGTCTCGGTTACGTAAGAATTTCAAAGCAGAACCCCCCCCCCCAAACAGGTACCAAAACTAACGCAACTGAAAGCAATTATCTGGCTACAGAACTGAAATTACCCCCTGCTGTGACTAGCAAATATTGCTAAAATGATGGTGTGTGTACCTGTGTGTGTTTTGTGCACATATTATTTTTGTTTCATAAACATAACCAGAATCATAGGTCACCATTTAGTGCCTGTATGTAGAATCTAAAGTACATGCATGTACTTGTTATTTGACATGGTGGTAGGGATGAGATCTGTACAAAATATTAGTGTCTTTTACCTGTTTCAATATGATTGTTGTTTACTGCGTGTACAAATAGCACACAACCCTGATTATAATTACTAGTTGAAATGCAGAGATATCCTCTCAGTTTCTTTTGCATCCTATTTCTGTTGTTTATTTGGATGTCCACAAGAAAACACTCTAGAAAGAATCCCATGACAGTTGAAAAGAAGTAATTGAATATCAGCGACATAAAAGAGGCTTTAGAATTGTCAACACTTACTATTCTGATTTTTATTCATTTATTCTTTTTTTGTGGCTACATACCAGAAGGAAAAAAGTTGATAACAGCGCCTGTGCATGCATGTATGTATTTGGATGTACTGAAATTCCACATATTTTTTATCCTCATTTGCTTCATACTTATTACAAAAACATTCATGCTGCGTTTTTTTTTTTTTAATACATGATCTGTTATTGTGTTAACTCTATTTGCGGGTGAGCTGTTAAAGAAACTCTTTTCCAAGGTCACGTAAAAAGAAGTGAAGCCTGCCTCTCTCAATGTTTCTACACTTGTTTTGACATTCACAAACACTCTTTATAAACTCAATATTAGGTTTTAGGCTTGTGTAAAAGTCTTTAAGCTTCATTGTACAGGCTCTACCTTGTCATGTACAACCTTGCAGATCATCAGGCCACTTTAAGTCTCTGTAATACTATTTTAAATGTACTACAGTATACTACAGCACAATTAAACAAGGGGAAGGACTATCATGATGTATTTCTATTGTAACTTTAAAAGTATAGTATATTCATCCTGTAGATTTGTATGTGAAACTAGACCTTGCAGTACTGTGCAAATGTCCCAGATACACACAAAGAAAGCTGCTTATATTATCTACAGTATATACTTTCTCAGGGATACAAAGAACCTCGATTGGACAGCACAAATATTCCTGCTCGCAGTCACAATCCTGATCAAATTCCCTGTCCGTCACATTTGGTACATCCTTTAAATCAGGGGTCTCAAACATGTGGCCCGTGGGCCAAATGCGGCCCACCGACAGTTCCAATGCGGCCCGAGGGATGAAGAGTATAATAACCTTTTATTATTTTCTTCTCAGTTTTTCTCTTTGCCTATGAATGATGACAACTTCCAATTTGTCTCATCGTTTGACTGCAGAAAAATATTAAATTACGAAAATATTTACATTTACAAAGTATCCCGTAACAATAAAATATAAATAACCTGAAATTTCTGAAGAACATTTTACACAATTTGAACCATTTTCTGCTTCTGTTACTAAAATTTTCGTGTCTAGAACTGATCCATAATAAAACACATGGACCAATGATAAGTTGAGGCAGAATATTGTTATGAAATTAACTTTTTTTTTTCTTCCTTTTTTTACATTTGGATAATTTCTAAAAAATATTTTCCTAATTTAATGGGTGTTTTTTTTTGCACTAAAACAATGACGAAAATGTGGAGTTTTCATTATTTAAAGGTTATTACGTTTTCTTTTTCCCAGTCCGGCCCATTGGAGATCAAATCGGGCCGAATGTGGTCCCTGAAGAAAATTAATTTGAGACCCCTGCTTTAAATGCATCTCTTATTTCCAATCCTTCTTCAGGTTCGGAGTGGTACCTGGTCAGAGTGGAAATGACTGTGACCGACGTCAATGACAATGTCCCAGAGTGGAGCATGGTTCCTGCCCCTTACCTCGCTGTGGTTTCCCCTGACGCCCCAGCAGGGTCCCTGGTCTACAAGCTCCATGCTCAGGATGGGGATGAAGGCAACAATGGTGAAGTGGAGTACTTTCTGTCAGATGGTACGTCATCACTTCTTTTTTTTTTTTTACTTTGAATGTTAAGTCCAGTACATTGAAAATTACTCTGTGTTTGGATTGCAATGGGTTATTAAAACAGATAAAGTCTCCCTTTAGTAAGACCTTTGCATAGACTGTATATGATAATTTACCTATTCTATTTCCTCATAAGATGTTCCTCTATCTCACACAACTCTCTCACTGTCTTTATCCCAGACCATGACATATAACTGATATAAGCTATCTGATATCTTACTTATTCAAAGTATCTCATTTACAGTAATTCTCAAACATATTTTGTCTAACCAACTCCTTAAAATAACTGAATACTTATAGCTCTTTTCTACACACACTACAAAGTACAGTGCTCTCTTTATTTCTGAGCATCTTGCAAGGACACCCTATGCCAAATACAATCCTGACTCTTAGTTTTACTTCAGAATCTCAACAATCTCAACAACATCAATATCGATTATATCAAGTAGCTAGTAAACTCTATCCCCTTATGCCCTATTTGGATGGGATAAGTGTTATCTGTGAAGCACTGGTAATTCGCAATTACCCCCGTACCTCTGTGTTATTGTGTGGCGCATTCAGACGGGATAAAGAAAAGTCTGTAATTCACGCAAATTTCAGAGATTATGACCAGATATGTCATAAATTCACAACATCCTGTTTCATCTCAATACATGAATAAGGTAGTTTGAAAACAAAGTGTGCATAAGAACAGCACTGTAACCACAAAGGGGGTAAAATGCCATTGATAGGGATGCAAGTGTGTAAATTTGCTCCATGCCTTCAAAATAAGAGCGGGGTCAGTGCAGATGAAAACAGGAATATATTTGAACCAGACTTTGGGAAGTAAAGTGGTCCATTTATTTGCACACAACACAAATAGGAGCCTTTAAATGAACATACTTCAGTGCAGATGAAAACAGTCTCCAGATTACAATGGAAATGAATGGGCAGTTCTTAGAAGAGGCTTTCCCTCTAGTAAACAGCCGACTGCATCTATAGAGACAACTTCAGATAGTTATAAATATTGCTGTGTACATGTGGGTTTGCGTGACCATATCTTCCTTACCGTATGCTGCCATACAAGCCATCTAGTTGAAGATCCTTCATGGCTTCTTTTTGGAATTCTTAGAGTGGTTTGTGCTTATCTGGTAGAAAGTACACGGGATAGGCCTACCACTTGCCCCCGAAATTCTGCTAATCGTAATTTTGGTCACTTCCTCCATTATTCACTTCTTAAAAAGACAAAAGTTGCACAATTGAAATCACAAACAGAGATGAGCATTCACACAGGACTTGAATTATCACTGGATGTTTTTCTTTCACCAAAACACGGTAGGTAATTTGTGGTGGAATTATTACTGAGGAAAACATGGACATGGCGCTTTTGTACGGCACGAAGAACTCAGACATTAATTATTCCGAATTACCAGTGATCCATAGGTAAAACTTATCCTGTATGAATAGGGCATTAGTTTAGTTTAGTTTAGTTTAATCTTTATTTTACAGGGACAGTGCACAACATACAATTGAGCCAGAGCTTAGCCACAAGGCTCATTTTCATCTATAGTCCCTGAACAGGAAATGATGATAAGTAAATTAGTATACATGCTACATATTAGTGTACACATTACCCATTGTAATATTAAAACAACATTGTGTAAGATGGATGGATGGATGGATGGATTGATGGATCTACATAAGTTTTGAGTTTTACCCATAACTATCTCCAGACTTTGATTTTACTAGATAATGGTCCTGTCAAACAATTAAAATGTTGAATCAAATTATTATCATTTTGATTAGTCACAGTTATTTATTATTCTTTTTTTTAAATTATATTTGTAGTGTTTCATTTTGCATGACAAAACAGACTCAAGAAACAAGGGAATAAATACAGTATAACTTAACATGTTTATCAAACGCCTCCACAGTGTCAATGAGATAACTTCAAACAACTGTTCCATCTTGTTCCCCCCCCCCCTCATATTTCCACCCAGAGGGACAATGTGCTGTTTAGCATCTTACATGGGTTGGTTCTGCTGCCTGTAACACTAACTCTACTTGCACAAACTGCCCCAAATGCATTGGCAAATACATAAACAGACGTTCTCTACTGGAGATGGGATAATTGCATATACATATTTAATCAAGTTAATCATGGTAATGCATTAATCCACATCAATGCGTTAATTTTGAAGGCCCTACTAGATAAAAACTAATCATTTACTGTAAGCGTAGTGGTAGGATAATAGGTTGTTTATTGGAGTTTTTCAGGCTCTCCTGTCTTATCACTGAGGCTACTACTACTGTACTTTTATGCCGATTTGATTCTTTTTCAATTTTTTTGGTGCTAATTCAATTTAAATTGCGATTCTTCGATATTCCTGATTTTTCACTTGCCTTTTTAACACCAGACCACATGAAAAAGCTGAATGATGATACCTACAGATCATATCAGGAGCCATATTTCCCCCCAAATGCACATCATATGTGAGTCAGTTAAGATTTATTCAGCAGGAATATATTTGAACCAGACTTTGGGAAGTAAAGTGATCCATTTATCTGCACACAACACAAATGGGAGCCTTTAAATTAACATACTTCACAATAAAGTGTACTTTAAAGTGTACATGTTATGCTCTGCTCTTCCCTTCAAGTAGAAATCACACACACTTTAATTGTTGTTGATTGTTTAACTCTATTTATTCAGGAACAACTCATTTTTTTCTAAATTATCAGATATCCCGCACCAGAAATGTTACGACAGTCGTGAACGCACCACATCCGTGTTTAGAATCACCCTCTTTTTCCCATCTCTAATTCATATACTCCTGGTTTATTACTGTGTGTAAATGCCACAAGGTGAGATTAATAACACAATACAGTTGGAGTACATAGAACTTAATCTACGCTGAAGTTAATGCTGTTTAACGCTGGTGTGTTGTTGAAGCTAATACGATAATAAGCTAGCTGTCTGTGTGGCTTCACTGAGGTGGTTTCTGCGTATTCCATCATGCAGTCGTTTACGGTCTTTACAGGTGGTAATTTTTTCCCCCACCCAGCTTAAAATGAATCATTTAAATATGTGAAAAATCGATTTTGGAACAAAATTTTTTTATTTAAAAATCATAAAACAAAAAAATACCGATATATCTTCATGTGAATCGAAAATTATTATTATTATTATTATTATTATTATTATTATTATTATTATTATTATTATTATTATTATTATTATTATTATTATTATTATTATTATTCCCCTTCAGCATTACAAGTCTACTGCTGGCACACTGCAGGGCATTAACATAAAATAACCACAGGCACAATTAAATTGCCACTGATATTTGAGTCTAAGGACCTGCATTCCTATTTCAACAGCTTTCTTGATTCAGATCCATATTTCATAATTGTGTGTGTGTGTATATATATATATATATATATATATATATATATATGTATATATATATATATATATATATATATATATATATATATATATATATATATATATCATGGTCAAAAATTGTTGCAAATGTATTCCAAGTTAGAGAAAGGCACTTTGTTTGTGTTTCATCTTGAAAACTGAGCCTCTGTTCAACCAATAAGTATTTCATGCACACACAGTTATTTTCCAGGATAATGTAATTCATTTCTCTACTACCCAAAATAATTGCTTTCCTTATTGTCTGGCATGTAATGATTTCTCCGTCTCATTTTGCACTCTGTTAAACCACTCCCTATAAAGCGACAGTCTTCCAATTTTCCCCATGGTGATGACAGAAAATGAATTGACAAAAGAAATTACCAGAAAAACATAAACATTGATGTCACTGTCGAGACTTAACTTTTCTGTCATTGCAATTTCTGTTTCAGCCATTATAGCCTTAATCACACCTCTTAAAGTACTTTTCTGCACCGTTTTTGGGCAGCGGATATAATTATTTTTAAGCAATTTACAATTGTGCTATAAAGCCATCCCATTCTGCCATCCTTTCCCCATCTGCGACACAGAAATGTTAAAATCAGTGTTCTTGTCTCTGCGCTTTTCACTTCCCAACAATGTGGAAAACAGATTGTCTGGTTGCATTTATCACTTTGTTTTCTTGTGCTCAGCATGCATTTGCAGTATTTCTGATGGCTCTCAGAGGCAGCAGTATCATGCCATATACGCACAAATTCCTTTGCACTAGCAGTAAGTGAGGGAAGCTGCCATGTGTCCAGAGGTTGTTATGTTCCCTGCTACGTTTCCATTTTATACTGCAGGCTTTCTCTACATGGAACCATAAGTATTCATTAAGAAGAATAGGAATGAGATCAAGACAGATAAACCCCCATCAGGACATAACACCTACATCTATACACGTCTATATGTGTTCTGCTCATTTCTGGGTTTTTCTTTCTCAGTTTAAACATTTGATGTTTTTTGTGTTTTGTTGTGACTAAAATAGTGATTTAGTAGATCTGTAAAGCATTTCATTTTGTTTCAAATTGCATTTTAGTTGTCACACATTTTCTGGCATTGTGGATAGAGTAGATATAGTTGATTTCAGTGTGTGTAATAATAAGGAAAGGCAAGGCAAATTTATTAGCACTGTATAGTACATTTTGTGTACAGGACAATTCAATGTGCTTTACATTAAAACATCTAAGAAAGTTAAAATGATGCGATTAAATAACATTAAAAAAAAGAATTGAGAATCTAAGTAAAAGCTCCAGTGAATAGTCTTCAGGCCTGATTTAAATGAACAGATAGTTTTTCTCAGACCTCAGGTATTCAGGTAGTTTGTTCCACAGGTGAGGAGCAGAACAACTGAATGATGCTTCACTTTCTTTGGCTCTGATTTTGGGAACACACGGTAAACCTGTTCCTGATGACCTATGACCTCAGGGCTCTGGATGTTTCATAGGGCACCAGCAGGTGTAGGATGTATTTGGGTCCAAGGTCGTTTAGTTCTTTATAGACCAGGAGTAAGATTTAGAACTATAACCTTTGACCCACAGGAAGCCAATGTAAGGATTTGAGGACCGGTGTGATGTGGTCCAGTTTCCTGGTCCTGGTCAGGACTCTGGCAGCAGCGTTTTGGATCAGCTGTAGCTGTCTGATTTTTTGTTTAGACCAGTGAAGACACCATTATAATAATATAATTTACTGAAAATTAATGCATGAATGAGTTTTTCTGTGTCTGGTTTGGACAGAAAACGCTTGATTCTCGTGATGTTCTTCAGGTGGTAATAGGCAGACTTGGTAATAGCTTTTAAATGGTTATTGAATTCCAGGTATGAGTCAGTAGATTTCTGGCTTGGTTTGTACAGTTCAGTGACATAGACTAAAGGTGGTGGTGGTGGTGGGGGGGGGTTGGGGGGCTGAAAACAATCACTTCTACCTTGTCCGCATTAAGCTGGAGAAAGTTCTGTCACATCCACTTAGTGATTTGATGAATGCATTTACTCTGTGTAAGTAAGAGACTGTAATTGTGTGATGACGCAGAAAGATAAAGTAGTTTGTCATCTGCGTATGTGTGTTAAGAAATGTTGAATTGCTCCATGATCTGAGCCAGTGGCAGCATGTAGATGTTGAACAGAAACGGTCTGAGAATAGACCCTCGGGGAAAACACAACACGACTTGTAACTACCAAATGACAGAAGGTCATTCCTACTTTGGAAATAAGATTTGAACCAGTTTAACACAGTGCCAGTAAGTCCCACCCACTTTTCCAGTCTAGTCAAAATAGTCATTTTTCCATTGAGCGTCTGCATAAAACCATACCAATATTTACTAAAGGTTGAAAAAAACAGAAGTGCATAATGTCTGTTTTTCCATTAAATCACAAATGTGATGATTTGTTTATTTGACATGAACATTAATATCATGTTGTTTTACAGATACATCCATTATCACTACATATTACCCCTCTATCTCATCTCATACTGAATTTGAAAAAATGCTTGGGTCTACTGGTGTGTCCACACATACTGTGCCATGTTTATTTTAAAACTGTCCTTCTTCACTTGCTGTAACATCCAATAATCAGTTTTTTAATTCACCTGATGGTAGTTGAAGAAAAAAAAAAATCTATTACGATTTTTCAGGATATACCATTTGCGCTACGCCTGGAAAACAACATCATTTAACTTTTTTTTTTTTTAAAGAGGGTTTTATTGAAATTGTCATTTTTCTATTTGGTCTATTTGGTTTTAATGCACATTTATATTTGTGCAATTTAAGCCATGATAAGATAAGACAGACTTTATTGATCCCACATCGGGGAAATTCACACGTCACAGGGTCAATATCTTAATCTAAAAACACCTGTATCTTTGTGTGTCTGCAGGTGGTGATGGTCGTTTTGAAGTGGACAAGAAGAGCGGTCAGGTACGGACTACAGGCCTTCCTCTGCAGCACGACAGGGAGTACCTGCTGACGGTAGTGGCTGCCGACCGGCTGGGCAGTCGCAGCGCCCCCGCCGTCGTCTCGGTGGTGGCTGGAGCCCGACCACCACAGTTTACCAACGCATCCTTCACCATCGCCATACCAGAAAACACCCCTGAAGGGCAGACGTAAGTATCAAACATCGAAAAATCATAGTGTGTCCAAGGTCATCTGCAGGATAAATGTAAGCATTTGCTTTTGGCTTCTAATATACAAATCGTTGTTTTGTTTCCCTGTCTGTGAATTAATTAATTCACATGTTTGATTAACATCAATCTGTGGATTTAATCTCATACCCTGACACACACGGTCACTTAGACTTTGACAGATATTGCGTTTCTATAGTTGATGATTGTTATTCACTCCCTGGAATTTACATTCTCGAAGCGTCTTCACAGATGACATTATTTAAATGCATGTGTTTCTGTGCATGCTGTATATGATATTTTCTGTCTTTATATGGTTGTGTAAGTTCATGGTCATGCTTCATGTTTCAGTTATGCCCATACAATAACCATGACACATTTTTCCCCGACTGCATATTACATGTAAGATCAACAGGACTGCAGAGGTCTGACTGCAGAGATCACTTTCTACATACTAAAATATTCTTATTTGTCAGTCACACATGCACACACACTTTCACACATAACATATAGGTGTAATCACATCCTTAAAGCACCCTTGTGTGCAGACAGCTTCAGGTTTGACTAAAGTGGTACAGTCATGAATGGTGTCCTTGGATTTGTCTCATTATATGCTTCTAGCATCATTCCTTTGACTGACACTTTTGTCAAACCAGTAAAGTGGATATTCCAGTCTACTGATCATGCCAGTGTCATCAGGGAAATCATTTAAGTAGCCAGATAACATGTCCGATAAATAACAACATCTCATTCTGCTCAGCACTTTACAGTTGGTTGCATACTTGTTGTGTTATGTTTGTGGACTCTATACACATAAATTCAGGATTTGTGATGTGTGGATAATGTTTCATAATAAGGAGAGTCTTTTTCTGTTGTAAATTTGAGTTTTAGATTAATCTTTATGAAATTATTTATAGCATTTAATAGAATGGAGGTATTGCACTTAAGTTAAATCTAGGACAGAACTGAAAGAGAGTGTTTGTTTTGTCCAATTTTTGCTTTTATTAGTAATATATTTTCCCCTGTGTTTCATATCCCAAAACCAATATGTGTTTCTGTTTGAGTCTATTCACTACAGGTGCTTTGTTTTCTGTAATAAATACATCTGATCTGGCAAAGCTGTGCAAGTCATAAGAAAGTATTCAGAATGTTGTTTTGTTTTCTTTTGTACCAACTATGCCGTGTGCTTTTTACTTCAAAGTTTAATGCATTTCAAATGACAACATCAACGCAGTCTTCAATAAATGTTTTTCATCGTCTAATTTATTTTACTGCACTACAAAAATATGCAGCTAACCTGATGCACTCTAGACTTATCCACTGTGTACTATACATTCATACCATTCCCTTTTGTCTCTCCAGCTTTCTGGTGACACCTGCTGTGTCCTTCCAGAAGAAACCCATCACCTATAACCTCCTCATCAATCCCAGCAGCCTGTTCTCCATCTCCTCTGAGACTGGGGAGATCAGCCTTACTCGCCCTATTGACTATGAGAGTGATCAGCATCGCTACTTGCTGTTGGTTCGAGCCAGTGAGGGTATGGACAGCATGAGCAGTGCAGCAGAGGTTGGTATTACTTCATAAACTAATGCTAACACAATGTCTGTGACTACATGGTCCACAACTTATTTTTGACTTTACAAAGTTTCCATATTTCCACTAACTTAATATGAGGAGGTTTGTAGGTTGGAACTAAATCATGAAGTTCTATACAGCAGCTTATTTTTTTTTATTGTTTCTGTCTGTACAACTGACATCGAATGCTTTTATTTTCAGCTTTTGCTCATATATATAAAGCTGTACAACCAATTCAGTGTTAGTCCAAGTTGGCTTGGAAGACAGCTGTTAAATTGTGACTCACAGTGGTGATTATTATGATATGTCTTGTAGACAATAAAACAACCACACATCATCATAAAAGTTCATCCTAAAACTCTGTGTTGCTTTATACTGCGGAGGTAATGCTGTTTGGTTTTATTTTATTGATTTCCAGTTGCTGTATGAGTGGTAATAGTGGAGAATGTTGCAGTTAAAATGATAGTGTTCCACAAAACTTGTGATTTGTCTTGACTGCGTGGGTTTAGATCAGATAGAACTTGAATCAGCGTCTGCCACATTTATGAGTAGATGTCTATCAAGTGATTGAAAGAAATAAAATAAATGCTCCACTTAAAAGTTTACAAATATAGGAGATACTGCTTATATCCAGCTGTGACTCGGAATCCAAATATACTTGTCTGTCATGAATGACTGCACTGGGATTTCCCATGACTTCGTCGTGTTGTCAGGAAGTGAGAGAGAACAGCGGCTGACCGCTGCAGGCGTTGATGCATCTGGTTTGGTTTCCATCATTACTCTGGCCTCAGGCTAAAACATGTCCCGATGAACTGATCTGTCCTCAGCCGTTCTGCTCTGGGCCTCTGTGGAGCGCAGAGCATTAGGGCCAGACAACGGCGAAGACAGAGCAAGTATGATGAAAGATTTGTTAAATGAAGGAATAATCTCCAAGTCTAATGCACAGTTATGATCTTTTCACATTAATGTTCGATCTGCTTTTTTTAAACATACATTTGACTTTTTTTTCTCTTTTACTATTGACATACCACATATAACAAGGCAGTCAGAGACAGCAGACCTCCGCCAAGGCTTGATATGGCGTCATATGACGTTAAAATGTGATGTGATTGAGCCATAGGTGTTGACCCATCTGATGTCTGAAGGTGAGACGATGTGAATGAAAAAAAACAGCCAGATTATATCTTGTCTGGATCCTAAGATATTACCACTGATGTGTTTTAGATGTTGACCTTTAGTGTGACCTTGACCTTTGGCCTGAAAATCTAATGAGTTCTTCCTTGACCAATTATCTATAATTCCTGAAAGTTTCATCCAAATCCGTTCAGAGCTTTTTGCGTAATCCTGCTCACAGACAGACAAACAAACAGACAAACAAACAAACAAACAGACAAACAAACAAACAGACAAACAAACAAACAGACAAACAAACAAACAGACAGATAAACTGACCTGGATCTAATATTTCCTTGGTGGAGGTAACTATGTAAGTGACAAATAAACCAGTCTTATCTTATCTTATTAGGAATTTGACTCGCTACGAATTTAATGATTCTGATTCCATTATCAGTTTTGCTTGTTGATCTGATTCCTTCTCATTTCTCATAGATTCTCATTTTGTGAAGGAACATAAGTGGATCATATCATGTGAAATGAACTAATTTTAAGAAAACTTCCCAACGTACGCTCTCAATTTTTTTTTTTACATACTTGTATAACATTATATATGATGAAAAAAAATCCAAAATTTCAAGGCTTAATTTTTTGAATAGTTCCAAAGTTCAGACCATTTGAAGTAGGTAGGGGGTACCCCAAAATTGCAATCAAAATCAAGACTTGAATTTTTTGTCTATTTTCAGTCTTCTATGACTTCTGAACAGTAAAAGCTAGAGGTGTGACATTTTCAGTCCTATTGTTTAGATTCTAATCTATAGAAAATATTTACATAAAGTGTATAATTGGATTCTATAGAGAATGACAAAGGTGAGATTTTATCCACCCAATTTATAACTCAATTGCATGTTACATTTTATTTGTTGAATACTGATACTGACCATTGAATCTGAAGTTCAGATAGATTTTTTTTTTTATTTTCAGCTGTTCATATATCATACATGACATGGACATAACATGGAGCTTTATTTTACACAGATCCATTCCCCAGGTAGCCCAGATACAGGCACACACATGCAATTTCTAATGAATATGATGATTCGTTTTTGTATAATGAGTGCTCAAATATAGCTTTGTAGAAGTTTGCGATTAAATGTTGGTGAATGTACACAAAACTTTTTTTTCCTGTTTCAAATTCAAGTTGTTCAAGTCAAATGGACAGGTTCAAAAAGTACAAAGGTAAACGGTGAACTGATAGTGTTTAAAAAGAAAGTGAGGTTAAAAAAAAAGTTTTTTAAAAGGGTTTTTTGAGGGTTGTTTAATTATTTAAAGGATTTTAAAGTTTTTCTTGAGTTTTTAAGTGTATTTAAGGGTGTTTAAAATGTATTTTGAGGGGTTTAAAAGGGTTTTGAGAGGCTTTTAAGGGTTTTTGAGAGGGTTTTAACTGGTATTTTTAAGTGATTTTTGAGGGGTTTATTTTTAAGGTTTAAAAAAAAAATTGGGGTGTTCTAAAACCTGTAACCGATAGTCAGGGCTTAATTTAGGGGGAAGCAATGCGGAGCATGCTCCAAAACCTCAGACATTGGCTCCGGTAGCTATTTATACTGGATCCAACGATCCACTACCTTAAATAAATAAATGCAAGTTTATTTAGTAATAATGTCTGTTTTTGATATCTGTCTTCTTGGTGATTTCTCTCATGAAACAACATCCACAAAATATGTGTTTGTATATTACGGAAAAGGAGGGTGCACACTTCTGTTCTAGAGGGCATTTGTCCATGTAGTGTCCATAGCCTACGTCTCATGTGTTTCCATAGCAGTCCATCAGTCATGTTTGCAGAGTGCAAATCTTTGAATGTTTGCTTTCATGCCGTGGAGATATCTATTTTTGTGTATGTTTGTGTTTGCTATTTTATCCAGGTACATCCCAGTCCTTCACTGGCTTTAGTTATATTGTCTTGCTTTGTTGACAAAATACAGCAGTAAACATAGGAATTTGTACTCTGGATTTGGTGTGATTAGTGTTATTACAATACATGTCCAGTTTAACCCCCACCCCCCTTTTTTTACCCACACCACAGCACAACTGAAACAAATTCAAGCACTGCCGGTGTTCTGTCATGTTATCCTACCCCTTAGATTCATCCTACCAAGGTTACTGCACATGTGTAGAAGACATTACGTCATATTGTATCAGTTTCGTCCTATCGATCAGCTGAGCTTATAGAACATCGGTGATATTGTATTATACCCACATCCCTACTCACATCTTAAGCATGTTTTGTTCAATATATGTAAAGCACAGCATTTAAATATGTCTTGTGTAGTTTTCGTTATGTTAAATCACAGAATTGACTGACCGATATGTTTATATATACCAAGCTTTACGATTATTGCTAATACGACAATTAGCCTAAAAATTGTAAGCGAACAACATAAAAATAATACTATTGTAATAAAACATTAGTTCTATGAGCGAACATTAACTAGGTAAATATTCAGTATTCAGATAATGCCTAATCTCACCCCTATTTTGTCCCAATCTCAAATTTCTATGTCAACCTTTTCTTGAATTAGAGCCAATAATGTGATTTTGACCTTTCTGCTAAATACGACCTTGATGTTTTGCAATATTGATAATTTCGTTATGTGTGTCAGTGTGTGTAATATTATGGTAATATATCCAGTATTGATTAAGTTATAGTGTGATATGTCTATGGTTGACACACACATTGTCACAGAAGTTAATTTTGCGACATGTCACCTTTGACCTTCAGAGATCTCAAAAACTATTGATCATAGGTGATAACACCAAATATGAGAATTGCAGAAATCTTCATTCCACATCGTTTGGTACCAATCTGAAAGTTCTGTGACCCTTCATTCTTGAGTTATAACTGATAATGTGACTTTGACCTTTTAGTTAATTGTGACCTTGACCTTTGACCTTTACTCAAATGGATCATTGCATCTGATGAGCATTCGCTATATGTATATGCCCATGTAATTTCATAGTGATATCTCGAATATTCATTGAGTTATAACATGATATGTCTCTGTGGGGACACACACACACACACACACACACACACACACACACACAAATGGCGGTTAGAATAATCTCTCCCAAACAATGTTGGGTGTGATTAATACTGACTGTTATAGGCCTATTTCAATTCCAGTAACAGAATGAATCCGTCATCAACACGCAATGTTACATGGTTCAATGTTAACCTAAATATAATGAACATAAGGTGAATAAACTCACTGTTATACATTTTTAATTCCAAATAATCTGTTGTCAACACATGCAGTCAACATTTAAACAGCGTCAGAACCGATGCATGCGTGAGGTAGGATTTTCTGACAAAGCAGCACGACTTGACAGAAAAGTCAAATATTCCCACCATCTAGATGTTGCGCATGTGCAGTAACCTTGGTAGGATGATTTGACCTGATTTGATTTTCAAATACACCAAATATTTGCTAAATACCTATTAGTTTCATATCTCATTGCAGCATTATTTATACGAGGTACATATTTTTAATATGCATATTTGGCCAAGGAAGAATGAAGATTAAATGGGGGCAACTTCTACAAAACACCACGGTGGACACTACAGGGGGGGGGTACCATACACAAAACTAAACACACGGCGGATTCGCACAAAGCATGAAGCACCACGGCGGATGCTCTGGCGTCTTTATCAAGTCCTGTTTTCCTTGAAAGTCCAACTTTAAAAATCCTTTCAGTTTCGCTATAACATCCTGATCCTCCATGGTTTTAGATGAAGCCAACAATAACACGACAGCGATTCGTAACCTAGTAACCAGATGAAGTTACAGAGTTACTGCCTGCCTCACCTCATGTGTTTTCAGTTTTGTTTTATGTAAAATTGTTAACCCTGCATAAGTGGAAAACATACTTAAAAACACAACACATTATAAGGAAAGTGAGGCCATATAACAGACATATCTAAAGTGTATAAAAACGTCTTCATACAGCTTTATGTTGTTGGCATGCACAGAGTAAGCGCAAAGGGCATGCGCTCGAACAGTTAACAAGGGATTGCTCTATCTGCCGTGAGGCAGGGGTTGGAGCTGCCTCAGGTCACAGCATATTCGCTGCAGTTGAATAGGCAACGAGCAAATACGGTGATTTTTGTCACGAAAATGATTGAAAGCATTGGAATCATACAGACGTGATTTATAGCACAGACACTTAGACAAATCTTTATTAGTATTATTTACATTGATCATAACTCATGCTGGATTATATCTGGTGAGGCCCTGCACGCCTCTGGATTTGACGAGGTAGGATAACTTGACAGAACACTGGTAGTGTAGGTCAAAGGTCAAGGTCATCAAAAATGAGACAGGGGAAATCAGGTGAATCATTTGTGAGTGGAGGGGTTTGTTGTGCCTGGTACCACTTGTTATTATGTAGATTCTGATTCATGCTGATGTCAATCTCCTGTAATACATGCAATACAATGATTTATTTACCGTGTCAGACAAAAGTTCACTAAACAAAACAACAACTGAAATCTATATTGGGATGTGGCACTGTCATTTTCTATTTTATTTGTTTTCCTAGTCAAATTAGACCATTTGGCAAAATGTGCTTATTTAATTAACAGTTTGTATGATCTCAAATATAAAAAGAAACCAGACAAAAAAACCATGTGTTTCACGAAAAAGCATTAGCCTTTTAGTTTGTATTATCAACTTAGAAGATGCACAGGAGATTGTTGAGGTCACTTGCTCGTCGTGGAATTATGCTAGGTTGAATTAGCCTATACTTTTAACTAAACAATACACTCTGATTATAAGTAGAAAATAGTGCTCAGGTGGCACAAAATAACAGCAAAAACAGTCTCTGGAACAGACAAGTGTTTATTTGCAAAATACAAGTTAAGCACTCAATGAGATTGTCTCGAGACAATTCTGGTTACGCTAAGACTCTCTCCAGTACTTATACCTGTCTCGGGCCTGGCTAACCACACCCAGGCTCCTCCTATTTTTTTGACCTGTCTCCTGTCATTCAACCACCGGTAAATTTCGTATAGTTGATTTATTCGTGTCTTAGGTTATGCTGACTCCTTTTTTTTAATTCAAAATGGGAAGGGTCTCCTTTCCCTACTGTTAGTAACACCCCCCGTTGCCGTATAGTCTGGTCGTTTTTAACTTTAAGAAAACAAAGGGCCTCCTGCAGCTGTGGCTTTCGTTCTAGCGCCCATGTCTCAGGTTCCGCATGGGCCTGATGTAGCAGGGCCTTTTGACCTTACAACCCTAATATATCTTGACCTCTTGAACTCGCCCTACTCTGACACATTCTGTCTGTCTTCTCAGCAGTCTTACAACTCAATCATTTGCCCCCTTCCTGTAACTGTGTTCTGCAATATTACATTTATTAATGATTTAATACACTACAAGATATAGAGAATTGAGATACTGTTTCTCTCTGACCTTGTTAAATACCATGCATAAAAAAAGAGATAAAAAAATACAAGAGTAAATAAGCAGTATATTGTAAAGAATAAAGTGAATAAAAAATATATAAGTTGATCGTCTATTTACAGCAGCAGCATTAGTGCGATACAGTAATGGTTATGAGGTGAGGAGGTGTATAATGGAACCAGACAGCAAAAGATTTATTTCCAGAAATTTACTTTTCATTTAGTTTTATTGTCAATTGTCTGTATAATGACATTGTCTGATTGGAAATATGAATTACAAAGCCATGTTGGTATTTTATTCTTGTACATTGTGAGTCAGTAATATTGTGGGGACATTAATACAAATGGATTTTTTTCCCCCTGTCATGTTCTTGAAACTAGGCGACACGTTGGTGCAGTGGATAGCACCAACAGCCTTACAGCAAGAAGGTAATGAGGTCCTCGGTTCAATTCCAACTCCATATTTCTCCCTCCATCCAAAGACATGCACTGATGGGTTAATCTAAAGTGCCCATAGGTTTGAATGTGAGAGTGATTGGTTGATTTTCTCTATATGTCATCCCTGTGATGAACTGATGAAAACCCCACCTTCATCCCACAAGTAGCTGGGATAGGCTCCGGCGACCCCTGTGACCCTAGTGAGATTAAAGCAGGTTCAGAAAATGAATGAATGAATGCATGGACGAACAAGTGGTTGTAGCTGCGAGTTAGGAGTCTTTGATTTTGCTAAGTGTGAAATTGCGAAGACCGAAAGAAGGAGAGAAGAGAGAGGATTTAATGGGAGTTGGCATGTGGTGATACTTCTGACCTGTAGGAAACCACCCTCCTCAGCCACATGCCCGGCCTCTGCGGCTCTATGAACTTTCACACAGCATCACCAGAACCAAAGAAGCTTCTAAAACAGCTTCTCAGTCTGTTCACTTTCACATTGTCTGGCAGAAATTACGTGTTCTGAAGGAAAAGTACTGAACCTATTGTGAGTGAGTCACTATATTTGATTTTAGTTTACTCACATAAAAGCAGTGATTGTGGGGAGAAAAAAAAAACAAAACAAAAGGGTTGAATTGTTGAAATAATAGAACGTGGATGGTGCACTCTATGGTTCTGGGTCACACTGTCATGATGAAGGCTACAGCAATTTACCGGTTTCGTTGTGAATCATGGACTGAAAATTGTTGGTTACATGATGTACATTTACATATTAATGTTATTTAAAACACAGACCTGTATGTGCATGTCTTTTCCATCACAAGTGCATTTACCTTTCAACAACAAGTGGAAAATGAGGATAGTATTACAGAATAGCAATGAAACTGAAATTAAAATGAAACGCTTGGGATAACTTTAAATAGATACAAAGTTTAAACAAAGAAACAAAAGTATAAACATTTAGAAGTGCTCACATGGGTTTTAGGACATACCATCTTTTAGTTCTCATTTATCTAATTTTAACTATATTTTTAATCTTGCTCAACATTGGTTGGTAGAGATTATTGTAATCACTTTGTGTGTGTCTGTGTGCCCCCCCACAGAGACATATCATGCTATAACTCAATGAATACTTGGCATATACATATAGCACATCAGATGCAATGATCTATTTGAGTAAAGGTCAAAGGTCAAGGTCACAATTAACAAAAAGGTCAAAGTCACATTATCAGTTATAATTCAAGAATGGATGATCACAGAACTTTCAGATTGGTACCAAATGATGCACAATGAAGATTTCTACAATTCTGATAATTGGTGTTATCACCTACAACCAATAGCTTTTGAGATCTCTGGAGGTCAAATGTGACATGGTGCAAAATTAACTTGTGTAACACTGTTTGCGTGTGTCAAGCATAGACATATCATTCTATAACTTCATCAATACTGGATAAATTATCATAATATTACACGCACTAATGCATATATATATATATATATATACAAGTAGCAAAATTATCATTATTGCAAAAGGTCAAAGGTCAAAATCACATTGTTGGCTCTGATTCAAGAACGGATTATTATAGAAACTTGAGATTGGCACAAAATAGGGGCGAGATTAGGCATTATATGAATACTTGTTTTATTTTGTATTGGTATAGTATACCACCAAAGAAGAAAATGGTAACCATGACAACACCTTTGTTATGATCTTTTCTTTTAGACACAAAATTGCAGGCAATTTAGATTTTTTTCATTTTGTTAACTTTTACAGAGTCTATTTTACATAAATAATCCTCATCATGTTTCAGAAATACTTTGGTATTCATGTAATAACTAAAGTAAAGGGTAATGAAATGCTAATGCTAATCACTAATGATACAAACACAAAGAGTTAATACATCTGATTTGAACCAAGTCACAAATTATGTTGGTAAGATTGGTGAAGGAGTAATGTTTGAGTTTTAATACTTTTGTTAAATTTACGTTTTATGTTATAATAGTTTGTTGTTATCCTTTTAAACAACCATAATAAAGTTAATTTATTCAAAATATTTACATTTAAAAAGATAATAATTTTTTTTATTGTATTTATAGGTTATTATTGATAGTATTTTACTGATCTGTCCCACTTGAGATTAAGTTGGTTTGAATATAGAACCTGAACTAAAATAATTAACATCTTCAGTCTAATTTTTGCATTTCACAAATGTATCCCAGGTCAGACTGGACCTGTTGGTGGACTGGATTTGGCCCCTGGGCTGCATGTTTGAAACCACTGGTATAAAGCATGTGTGGATGTGATTTGTGGGTATTTTCAGAAAAGGGATTTAGCTGCAAATTAAGACATAATCAATATTTAGTTGTTCCGAATGAACTCTTTCTTAACTACACCAGCAAAATTCAGGAGCTAGAGTAAAGTAAATGTTTGTTTTTTTTCTTCCTACTCGTTACTTTTAATGCTTTCAAGCTGCAGGAGACACAATGAGGGTAAAATATTTTTAAAATAAAAATGCAATAATTTGACATCACACCTTTCTTACGCAGTTTTTTCCTCTCGGTCCAAATTAAAAGAATCAGTTAAAACCAGATTTGACACTGTTTCACTGTGGAAAAGAGAAAGAATTGTTGTGCCAGCGAGTATATCGGTAGTGTCACGTCCGACTGAACTGGATCAATGAGCAGTAATTACAGATGTTGATCTACTTGAAGACACCTGTGAGTAGTTAAGGTGGATTTTCAACAGCCTTTAAAAAAAAATTAAAAATCATGAAAAGAATTTGAATCATTGTCTCCTCTCAAACCACAAGAATTACAATATGGTGCAAGGAAATTCTTCTGAGGTGGAAATTATATGCAGAAAAAAATCATTTAGATTAGCATGTTTTTATTATCTAACATATATGTGCATACTTTTTGTATTATTGTGTTTCTAATTATAATGATTAAAATTTCTGTGTGCAGGTTCAACGTAAAACTTCAAACCCTTGTAGTGTTTTCATTACTTAATGGGTTGTTGCAAGTCATTCATTTACTGTATTATCATTTCATTTACACCATTATGAACCATGTCATCAGTCAAAATTACAGTTTCAACCCTCGTCGTAATAGTCACACCTTCAACATACGCCTGTTACAATATGAAAGCATTAGATATATCACCATATTATTAGAAATAATTGTCAGTATGCTATATATTTGAGCTTAGCTTGTCCATTTCCATGTATAGGAGGTCTGTGCTCTCAGAGTGTTTTTCTAGTTTCAAATATACTGGTTGTGCTTTTAATATTTGATGTGCTTCTAATATTTTCTAGTTTAGTATGGGATAGAGGGGAAATATGAAAAACAGTAATAAGGAATATAACTATAAAACAACATATTTTTACATTTATCCCCATGTTTATGGAATGACTTCGAGTGTCATCTTGTGACAATAAATAAACAAATCATTGTATTTTTGATTTAATGGGAAAATGAACATTAGGAACTTCTGTTTTTTCAACATGTAATAAATATCAGTAAAATGTATGCATATATCCAATGGACAACTGACTACCGACAACCAGATTACTCAGAGCTTAATTTTATTTTACTTGTTAAACTTTTCAAAAATGTAAAAAAAATAAAAAAATAAAAAAATGGGAAGATCTGGATCTGATTAGATTTTGATGGTGAGTGGGGGGTGTCTACCTTGGTGACGGTCTGCACGCTCAGAGTGCTTTTCTAGTTTCAAATATACTGCTTGTGCTTTTAATATTTGATGACAGTATTTTGTAGAAACACATACCTTCATGTGGCTAAGTCGCATATTCCTCTTGCTATCTGTTTAAACATGAAGAGTACTCACGAATGTAATCAAACGAACAAACTAACTAATTAACAAATGGCCAACAACAGGGAACGAACGGACTGTCAGTTCTCATCATTCATTTAAAAAATTAGTTTAAAAGAACCGATTCATTCAAATACAACACACCAGTATAACTGTGTACTTTCAGTGTGAAAGGGGAGGGATGTGCCAGAGGTCAGAGGTCAAAGCACTACAGTGGACTTTTCTGTTTTTAGAGATGAAAATACTCTGACAACTGGGGTATATGGATCATAAGCACCAAAAACGTCCACAATATTGGCAGAAATAAAAAAAAAAAAAGTAAAAATAAAAATAATAAATTTATATATATATATATATATATATATATATAAATCTTTTTTTGGAGAACCCATTTCAATATTCATGGCTTGAAACAGATGGAGAATTGACAGGGCTGTGATCAGTGTTGAATAGCATTTCAAGCTCCAGGGCTCTCCACCGGCCATGTAACTCAAAACTCTCTAACATTTTTGGCTGTTAATGCTTGACGTTTCCCTCTCGTTACTGGCCAACATGGAGTGTTTAATGACAAATTGTCTCCAGCTTTCTGTCCTTGTTTACTGGGGGCGAAAAAACATCACAGACAATGAGATGTACTTAATGCCCCTATACGTGCTTTTTCTAACCCCTAAACAGGAACTTACCATCAGCCATTACATCACATTGGAACAAATGAGAGGTTAATGGAGGGCTGAATTGCTAAAACACTTAAGTACTTGTATAGGAGAACAGCATCTGCACCAGTTCCATCTGTCCAGCTCTTTAAATACTGACACTGTGTATATTAATTTGATGATGATTTGTCTTTGTAAAACCAACACACTTAGTTTTATGGTGTATTGGTAAAAAATATATATTAATACTTTATATAATTAAGTAAGCATATGTAACTCAATTATATAGCGGTTGGTTAAGATAAACTTCTCATTGTCTTTTCATTATTTTAATATCACAATCATAGTTTACAATCAGTTACAGTATTACAAAATATTACTTTTGAGTCAGAAAAGTCTAAATCAGTCGTTAAGGCCTATTTATATTCCGAAACCAAGTCGTTTGCGACGTGTCACAGTTACGTTGCATACTCTTTTGCCCCCTTCGCGCACCTCTTCAAAAATATAACAACCACGCAGAAATGTAGCAGACAGCGTCGCGGTGAAGACGAGAAAAGAGACCTCTGATTGGTCCATTCTACACCCTCTGTGCGGCCAACAACTCAGCGAGTGCCAGTGAGTCAGAGCAAGAGGAGGCGCATGGATGAAACAGATTTGCAGTCACACCTGGAGCAACTGGTGGAAAGGCGACAGATGCTTCAGCTCAGTCTTGGTGCTGGATGACTGCTCTTCTTTTGGCTTGTTCATGGCGGACATGCTGAGGAAAATTCCGGTTAACTTCAGGGACGGTGTCTCCAGGGCCATCATCTTTGAAATGTATGAACAGATAGATGGTGTGCGGGCAGCAGCACAGGCACAGGACTAACCGTTTATACACACACTACACTACACACCATCTGATATTTCATACTTATTTCACTACTCATGTTCAGTTTGTTTACATTTTGCATAGTTCAGTTTTGCATCAGTTTAGCCATTTCGTGCCCTTGCATTGTGGCGGTGAATTACACTGCGCACTTCTCCAGATGCAACTTGAGCATGAATGGGAAATGACGGCGAAAATGTGACTGTGGCACTTTGTCGCGAGACCATGCAGACGATTTTAGTCGTGTGTCGTTGAGTGCAGCTGCTTTAGGAGCAGATAAGACACTTGGAGTCTTCTCCTTCAGACATGCATTAACTTCTCTTTGTTCCTCCTCCTTGCTTCAGGCATTTGGGTGTTGTCTCTGGAAACTTCCATTGTTAATAATAATAATAATAATAATAATGGATTAGATTTATATCGCGCTTTTCAAGGCACCCAAAGCGCTTCACATTAGTGTTCCATTATTCATTCACTCTCACATGCTCCCTCTGGTGGTGGTAAACTACATATGTGGTCACAGTTGCCCTGGGGCAGACTGACAGAAGCGTGGCTGCCATTTCACGAATACGCCCCCTGTGACTACCACCTAACATTCATAAGGAGGGTGAAGTGTCTTGCCCAAGGACACAACAGACTGACTAGGACAGAGCGGGAATCGAACCGCCAACCCTTTGGTTAATGGACAACCTGCTCTACCAACTAAGCCATGACTACCCTTCTACCCTTTTGTTGACCTCTGTATGCAAATTACTCTGACCTATGTCTCCTTAGTAGAGCCATCTCTTTCCAAGGCAATTTAACACAATAAAATAATAAGACATTACTTTAACATTTATATCTTTGGTCCCATTGTAATTTTCCCAACACAGTGGATAGTTTATTAAATATGAATTGACAACTTTCTTATACATCATCCATATGTTCCTCATTATTAATTGTCTGTTTTGCTCATATACTTCGTCTTATACAACAGTGACTGACCGCTGGATTTTCTTTGAACAGATTTGATATAATGTGTGTTTTTTCACTAACAGAACTGCAGGGAACATGTTATTGTATGAAAAATTGTAGTATATACTCTACAGTACATGATAACTGGCATGAGAGTGGTGCTTTGAGGAATCAAGAAAATGAACTCTCTGAAAGCACTGGTGAGAAGCAATTTGAAAGAGGATATTTGCTGCTGCAGTTTCTTCTTTAGTAATTGTGACAGTTCTTCTTCTTTAGTATTTAGATAGTCATTCATGTGGCAGGTAACAATGAGCATACAAAATCATTATTCTTACAGTCAAAATTGTTAAAATCTACAGATCTCATAGAATTTCAGACAGCTCAGATAATTTCAAAGAAAAAATTAATTACTACCAGGAAATATTCAAAAGCTATTCATAGAACGGGGAAGGGAGTAATGAATTAAGAGGACAACATCCATTTAAAACTCTCAAAGTGAGAACAAGAAGAAGTTTTAGTGTTTCAGTTAGGGGAGTAAGCATTTGGAACAGTCTGAAAGTGGAGCTGAACCAATGTCCAAACATCAGTTAATTTAAAAATAAAACTGAAGAAGGTGTTTGACTATGAACATGTGGGACTGTTCTGGTGTTCGCTCTGTTTGTTTGTTCTGTTTATTTTACTTTTTTTTTTACATCTGTTTTTACATTATGATTATGATTATGATTATGATTATAATTATGATGATGATGATGATGATGATGATGATGATTATTATTATTATTATTATTGTACTATTTATTGATTTGTTTGGTGTGTAGCTGTGGATTTGTCTATATTTTGGTTGTTTGCTCTTGTCACTTTATCTGATTGTTAACTTTATTGTGTATTAATTTTGTGTTGCCTTCAATGATGTCTGTTTGTCTGTATGTATCTATTAATTTTTTACTTCCCTGGTATGTCAATTTAGGTTTGTATGAATGTGTATATGCATGTGAAGATGACAAGCAAGGTGAATTGATCCAAGGGACTTGATTTTTCATATATTATTTTGATAGTTAAAGTTAAACCATAGACTGTTTTGTAGAGAAGGGATGGGATTAAATACATTTTACTTACTCCCACTCCTCTTCAAATATGCAAATGAAGTCATGTTTTGTTTTGTTTTTCATGTACATGTACTTTTTTTCTCTTGTTTCATTAGCAGAGTAAGGTGGAATTATTTTGTTTGTTGCATATTTGAAATAAATTGAACTTAAGTTAGATCAATACATAGATCTTTAATTGTCATTGTGACAGGTATAATGGAAAAGTGTTCTGCAGTCAGTGCTCCATTTATACAAATATTGCCCCTTTTCTAAAAAACCATAGAACTAAAATTACTAAAAGATTAAGAAATAATACTAATACTAATACTACAACAACTACTACTACTAAGAATAATAAATACATCATTTTAAAAGAGTAAATATTTAGGCACATTCACACAGACATCAACACAGGACATCATGGACACAGTCATTCCAAGAGTAATTTACAAAATACATTTGTTTTTTTTTTTGTTGCTTTACGCTGGCATTCACCTACAGAGGATATGCAAGTGGTGCCATGGTGGCAAGCATGTTGCAGTCAGCATAATCCATTGGTGCATTTACCTGGAACTGAATTCAGAGCTGAATAGATGTAGTGTAATGGAATACATGGACAATGAATTCAAGTATCTGTTATAGTTATTTTAGAGCACTAGGTGTTACTTTCTAAGGGGTGATATAAGCTTACATGTCTTCACCAACTGGTCTGTAGATATTGTTGCCATCTGTTTGTTTTGCATCAGGTAGAGTAGTACGTGCACAAAGACATAGGAACATGAGTTTTATTCTCTGGGCTTTTAGTGTAATGTATTTTCCCCAGTGGTTTTTCATCTTTTGCCTAGAAACTGAATTCCTGGCAAATGTTTCTAGTCTCATTCAAACAAAGAATGTTGGAGTTACTCAGTGGATATCTGGACCAGCACATGCTTAGAAATGGTTATAGTGATGAAAACATTTTCAATCAGATTTTTTTCTTTTATTTTAAATTTAAAAAAATAAGCCTGTTACCTCTGACATCGCTGTACATGTTCAGCTGTACCACTTTCACATTTAGCATATACTTGTAAATTTGACCTGTGGACTCAAAATGTCCTGTAGGTGAGGCTGTATTTATACTTTTGCTAAAGGTCAGGGCATTTCACACAACATACTTCAGTCCATAACATATCATTACCATGCTTGAGTACAAGTGGGTGCTGCAGGGATGAAACAGTGGACGGGAGTATAGTGGGAATTCTGTCACTGTCCACCAAATGCAGAAGAAGTATCTGTTTGCCTGTTTGACACAAAGAGAATACATCTGACCCTTGTTGAACATGATATTTTACTGAGTGGTTCTGTAGCGTTGGCTGAGTGGTTAGTTAGTGGTTAGTCCGGGTTTGTTTCCTGGACCGTGTGGGCCTTTCTGTGTGGAGTTTGTATGTTTCTCTCCCCGTGTCTTGATGGGTTTCCTCCGGGTGTTCCGGTTTCCCCCATTACCCAACAATGTGTTTGTTAAGGCAAAATCCTCCAGCCAGGTGATTCTGACCATGAGTCTGGCTCCTCAGCTGGAGATGGATCCCCGGGTGCCGCACATGGCTGCTCACTGTTCCTTACAGGTGCCCCAATGGCATGAAGGATGGGTTAAATGCAGAGGACAAATTTCATTGTACAATGTAGAATGACAAATACAGTACTTTACCTTAAAGGGGAACCTGTGCTGCATGGATCTGAGGCTTTTTAAAGAGACGATACGAGTGCTGCCTATGGTTTTGTGGTAGGGTCGGACTGGATCAGGATTTCATGACGGGAATATCCCACAGCATCCAGGCCAATTCCAGCAGGCATGAAAATGTTTTGTTTTTTTCCCTCCAAAAACTGGCTGTGACACAAGACCACACTCTTAAACAAATGCATGACAACAGCTCAGTACTGTAGTTTTTCAGTACTTTTTCCTCATCCTCTCCCTGCCCTCACCATTTTTCCTTTTGTCTAAGGTTACTTACATGATATGTGTTATTAAGAACATGTTTGTATTATTTTGTCAGCAACCTTTTCAATGCCATATTAGTATAGTTAATAAACGCTAATATTAAATGCTAAACTGAAAAGGTCAACAGTCTATCCTATAGCTGAAGTCTAAAAATCTTTCAGGCTTCCTGCAGCCCATTGACCATTGAGCAGGCAGGCCACCAGGAAACGTCCCGGTCCTCCCGATGGTCAGTCCGGGCCTGTTTTGTGGTGATTTACCCACTTTTGTTGTCAGAATCGTGATGAGATCGCTTCTGGACTCAGGTACAGACTGCATTTGCATGGCATTGTACCCAGGGGTGAAAGTGACCCGAAACGCAGTTGCGGTAAAATATTCATGGCTGGAACAGAGTTCCATTAAAAAAGGAGGAGAAGTTAGCTGTCAAAATCCCATATTAAATCAAGAAAATGACATCTGAAGGCATTTCACACTGAACAACTACTGAACGCCTTGCCCGTTCAGTGTGAAACATAGACTATATGATCTACAACAGATGGCAAACAATCCCCGCCATGGGTGGAACCAGCCCAGAAATACACCACTGTCTTGAAATGGTTCCATTCATTTGATTCCCAACCGCCCCCTCCTCGCTCCCACTCCTCCTTCGCTCCTGTCACTAGCTATATACCTGTAGTGTGTGAGTATGTTATACAGTGGTTATGTCAATCAACTATTCTATATGGAGAGAGATATGACTCTTAATTATTTGTACATTTAAACACCATTATCCACACGAATTATATCATTCATGCGGTGATGGTGTTAGCCCCATGGCCATTGCTAACCCTTCTGTGTGGAAATATGAACAATATGGATAATAAAAAATAACCCAAGACTGATTAAAAGCTGTAAAACTTTGTCTGTGGTGCGTGCCCTTTTTTTTTGCGTACGTACGGTACCGGCAAGATTTTTGAGCCACTTTTACCCATGCTAGAGTATGACCCAGATCCAGGACCACCTTCTCAACTGCACTCAGGCATGGTACTCGAACATGGAAGTGTTGCATTCACATGGGCAAAATTAACCAGGCTTGGGTTAAAGGTCTTTTTGACCAAAACTGGTACCTCAATCACATCCAAAATACTGTAAAGTGTGGTATCCCCTCCGCCTTCCCCTAACGAAGGGTTGCCACATCCAGTATGACTGTAAAAGGAGCTGTCATGGCAAGCAAGAATTGTATGCTTGCTGTCTGGGTCAAACCTCGGCTCCGCAGCTCAAGCCTGAAGGCCAAAGCTGAAGCCCTGGTTTTCTCTGCAGCTAATGCCCGGTTTGCTCTGTGGCTCTGCCTTGGAGATCACGTCACTGTCTCAAGACTGAGAGCTGGTGTTTTCTCCAAATTCATCTCCATATTTCAAAAGCATTTCCTAAATATTTTGCTTTGTTTTTTCACTTTGTCTGAATTTATTTGTGAATAATAAGAGGCTTTTTAGGTTAAACAATGTCAGACATTTATGGTCAGAAATGTTCCAGATGCAGCTCTGTGGAAACTGGCAACCGAGAAACTGTGATTGGTGGATAGATGATTGGTGGAGCATCAACCAAAATACACACAATGACAACATAGACATTATTTAGGGGCTGACACTGAGCTTTTCACCTGCAAATATTCTGGCTGCTCTACTACTGTCAGTGATATCAGCATTTGAAATTAACATGATTCCTTAAGGTGTAGTGACAGTCAGGGGCATTTTATTAGTGGGGAAAAAAAGCACCTTTAATGTACTCAGGTATGTACTTGGGTATATTATATTGTTTGAAAACACCCTAAAACAACAGCAGGAAGGCTCAAAAGAAATAAAAATTTGACCAACTATATGGATGGTCCTGTCTACAATACAGTGGGATATGGTTTAAGTCTTAAGCTGTATGGTGTCTTGGCACTAAATGTATCGCTCCATTTAGACCCAGATGTACAGTATATTTTTCAAACATGCTAAACCAATAAAACACAACAGCATTTTAGTTTTGGATCCATAGATTTATGGATATTCAGCCAGCACCACTGCATGACTGACGTTGACTATCAGAAAATAGGATGTTTATATTTTATCTTTTTTGTGGTACTTTCAGAATGTCTGCTCATTTTATAACCATGTCATGAAGGCCTGAATAACTTTAATAAATCTACAGTTATTTCAAGTCAATTGAGGAACCTGAGAACTGCTTATTTTATTTAAAGGAAGACAGCTATTGGTCCTCTCATCTTAGTTAGTTACAGCGGCCTCATACTACAGTATGTGGCATTAAAAGACAAAACCACAAATAAATAAATACATAAATAAAGGACACAAATAACAGCAGCAGCACAGTGTGTGTTGCTGTCTTTGTTGGCTTTTGATTGCATTCAGCTTTACTGAAGTCTGTCGCTGTGTGCCAAAATAGTGAACAGAGGTGGTGTATTTGTACAGACTGGAGTCACTGAGCATGACTTTAATTTGCAGGTAGTTTCCAACTTTCTCCCTCCAGGAGTGATAGCTCATCGGCACCATTAGTTACCTAACCAGCCTGAGACCTCCCCGCAGCTGCCCCTAGTGTGTGTATGTGCACGTGTGTGTGTGCATGTGTTTGAGCTCATCTTGCTTTATAACGGCTGACTTACCCTCTCTTCTCATTCAATCTTGCTTTCCCTGAGCCTTACACACATACTGTACATTCATATATCTAACTGAAGCCTTGCCATTTTCTGTCGCGTGGGCAGGGAAAAACACACACACACACACACACACACACACAAACACACACACAAATAAACGCACGCTCAGGCAAGCACATATTGACAGTCACTAGCAAAAGCACACAAATCACCTCGGGGAGTTGACATTGTCAGATTTTATTTTGTTGTCCACTGCATGGAAGCTGATCTTTGCAAAAGGATTAACTGATATTACAGAATTTCATTTTACCTACCAGGACTTAATACCAGTGGTATTTACACACCACTGGGTGTGTTTTCATCAGACAGTACACACCAAAAGTGTGCTCGGTTGTGTTTATATGGTGGAGAAGAATTAGGGCTTAGGGTCAGAGGGGCTGCCAACCCATATCTTTATTTATTTCTCCCGAATGCAGCAGGCAGTCAACATCTGGTAGAATATGCTGTGTTTGCCTTCATGTCCCAAATGAACTGAACAACACTACTGTGTCTCATGCACATACACGCCTACATGCCCACACCATCCAAATTCATTTTTGCACACTCTCATTTGTTAGCTCAGGGTTTCTGAAAAACTGCACAAGATTGCATTCTCCACTGACCTACTGAAGGGATCACAGTGCCGACTCTGCAGCAGCCACCTCTGTTAGGAGCAGTAAATAAGGCAGAGGGATCAGGGTCAGGGCATGTCTTTGGAGGAGGTTAGGATTTGACTTCCTTTTGGTTTATGGATTAATTTGGGTTAGAGAAAAAGAAATCTCTCAACCAAAATAAACCATTTTCAGATGGCTATGGAAGTTATAACAGATTTAAAAAACAAAATAAAAAATCATAACACATTCCTAGTGTGATTTACAGTTTTCCTTGATTTCTAATACACGTTTAGTGAAAGTAGGATCTACTAGACATTCATCATCACCTTCTTAGCACATGAGTCTTCAATTGCAAATCTATCAACACTTTGTCATTACTTTCACACATTTTTCACATGCTTTTCCTGAGCAGTTAAAACAGATATCATCACAGGATCCAAAGCTCTTGTGGATTGATTGAAACAAGCAAAAGAAAAAGCATTTCAGTAAAAGAGGTATTTAAAATGGGTTCAGCGAAAGGTTCACATACAACAAAAATATGTACATGTAAAAACATGTACAACATGATATGTAGATGAGACTGAAACAGGCAAAGAAGAAGCACAACAAGTGATGCTTTTACCTGAACGTGTCTTATCATTGTAAAAACACATTTTTGGTGACCTTGATCCTACATTACACCCCTACATTCACCAAAATTTAATGGGATCTATTCTGGACCACATTGCACCTTTCCTGAATTTTTCATGGGGATTGGTCCAGTAGCCTCCCCTTTGGGGGACAAGGTAAAAAAACAGCAACTTGGTGGTGTGGCTTCAAGTAAAAGAATAGTAAGCTAAGGTGGGTGATGAGGGCAGGGTCAGTGACCTCAAACAGCTCTTCAACAAATCTGACAAACCCTTTACACTCACACTCACCCTCCACTTTAGGAGCATCGTGAACTACATACAACTATTTCATACAAACTACTTCAGTTTGGGAGTGCACCTATCTCTTCCACCATCTCCTCCACAGGTGTGCATCCTCAGCACAACAACTACACCTGGACTCATTCCACTATCTGTCACAATGCTTATGCAGGAAATGCATCCTGGAAAAGCACCTGGCCAGATGGCATGTGTTTAAAGCTCCTTAAGCATTACACTGTCCTGCTGTGAACTTTTCCAGAAGAGTTTCAACCGGAGACTACAGCTGGGGGGGGTTCCCGCTCTGTGGAAAATGTCTTGCATTATAGCAGTACCAAAAGTAAGGAGTCCAGCTGAGCTAAATGACTATAGACTGGTGGGCCTAACATCTGAAATGACAAAGACTCTGGAGCAGCTCTCTCGACACTTACTGAGACCACATGTCAAATATGCACTGGGCCCCCTGAAGTTTTCCTACAAAGAACATACAGAGGTGGATGACACCATCTTCTACCTGCTACACTGAACCTATTCTCATCTGGGTGAGCCTGGTGGTTACATGAGGATTATGTTCTTTGAGTTTTCAAATGTATTCAACACACTCAAGCCCTCCATACTCAAGATAAGAGCTCCATGGGATGTGAGTCGATTCCTCCTTTGTTTTCTGGATCACATACTGCCTGACAGGAAGAACACAATATGTCAGGCTGGTCAACTCTTCCCTTTGCACACTGTACAATGTGGCCTTTTTATACTTTTGTCATCTTGAAAAGACAGGGGTGGCCGTAGCTCAGTTGGTAGAGCAGATCATCCAATAACTGAAGGGTTGGCGGTTTGAATCCTGCTCTGTCCTAGTCATGTGCTGTTGTGTCCTTGGGCAAGACACTTCACCCTCCTTGTCTCTTGATTTCACGCTGGTGTATGAATGTTTAGTGACAGTCAGAGGGGCCATAGTTGCAAAATGGTTGCCACGCTTCAGTCAGTCTGCCCCAGGACAACTGTGGGTATATATGTTGTTCACCACCACCAGAGTGTGAATGTGAAAGTGAATGAATAATATATCCATTGTGTACAAAGAAAAGTGCTATATAAATCTAATCCATTATTATTATTACGGTGGCACAGCGGTGCAGTGGTTAGCACTCATGCCTCATGGCAAGAAGGACCCTGGTTTGATTCCAGCACCAGACCTTTCTGTGTGGAGTTCACATGTTCTCCCCATGTCTTCCTGGGTTTTCTCCGGGTACTCTGTTTTCCTCCCACCATTCAAAGACATGCACTCATAGGTTAATTGGTTAATCTAAATTGCCCATAAGTGTGAATGTGAGAGTGATTGTTTGATTTGCCAGTTCATTGCAGGGCTGAACATATATAGACACCCATTGTAGCTTGATTAGGCCCCCACAGACCCCAGTGACTCTAGTGAGGATAAAGTGGGTTCAGAGGATGAGACAAGACTATGAAATGCTCCTAATAACCATGCGTCAAACTAAACTGTGAAAGGAATCCACCAGGTTTTGAAACAAAAAAAATGTTTCTTTATTATTTGTTTCTGTTAAAGGTCTGACCAATCATTTTATTCAGTTTGAAAAACATAAATGGTCTAGCCTTCTGTCAGTCATCTGTTACTGCCATCCCTCATCTGCCTCTGAATCTGACGTTTCACTGGCGCTGATCCCCCTTAATTGACCGCAGTCTGCTGTCTAGGCCTGTGAATGGATAGGACTTAAATGCCCAGTGTTGAACTGATTTATTAACAGAAACAACAACCAAGGGAAACAAACGGAAAAACCCAATTGCACCAGTCAGAGTCCAGTGAGTGAAAGATGAACATAAAAATCCAGAAGTTGGGTGGAATTGACTCTGCATATACTCCGTGTACATGTACTTGGTGTCAGATAATGTAGGATGATAAATGTATGGGCTATAAAGCCTCAAATGTCCACGGACAGTAACCAGAGAGGTCCGCAGCCACGCCAAGGTGAACCACATCTCCATTTCCACCGCACACATCAGCTGAGAGGAGGGAAGTGTCAGATCTCAGGCAGGGAAATGTGGGTGAGGCTTTGTTCATGTTCATATTTTTCCAAACTGCTGTGAATCATGCCAGATCAGTAGGTATACCTTTAAAGTACAACTCTGCATTCTGTCACATATAGAAATACTTATCACCATGGTGACATGTTAGGAGTGGACAGCAAGGGGAGTGCACCTGACCTTGGCTTTTTTCTGCAGGGGGTCAGATTGTTTGATGTCTGCATTATGATGCTCTACACATGTTTACCCAGTGAGTGGTAGCAAGTGTGCATTTCTATGCCATGGTCTACTGGGGAGGCATGGACAAACAAAAGGATGCAAGACCGCTGGACAAACTGGTGGAAGATTTAGGGCAGAAAGATTCACACTGATACACAGAGTGCGATTTGTCAAAAAACAGAGGGCGTGGTGATTTTTCCCACAGAAAAAAGCTTGCTTTGGATATTATGACAGTCCTTCCTGACTGTAAGCATGTTACTAAGCGTAGGAAAATAATCTAACCAGCATTCCCTCAGTAGCAGTGAGGGAAAAGGGAAGAGCCCAGCATGGAATCCTAGTCCCACGGGCAGGTGTGGGAAATGTGGCGTAGGGAAGACCGCTGCCCGCTTGTTGTAGCGCCAAGTCGAGTCTTCTTGGAGTCAGGTTGTTAGCGAATGCAGCAGCGGATGGTAAGCTCCATCTGAGGCTAAATCCTGACACGAAACCAACAAGTACCTGAAATGGAAATGGAAAGGTGGCTCGCGGCTCCAGTGGCGAGCTTTACAGCGCTCTTCGCCCTGACTTCACTTCTCCAGACACAAAGCGTCTCAGGAAGGACGGGGGACAGGAGCCCTACTCTTCCTGCTCACCAACCACAACGTGTCTAAGGGCGGGGACCGGCCCATGTACAACAGGTCAGCTGTGATGTTGGTGACCCACCTTGAAACCTAGTCTAATGCACATGCGATTCAGAGGGTCTCCCAGAAACCCCACAGTGCAATGAAAGTGATGGCAGGTGTGCGCCGGGTGAGGCGGGATCCCAGGCCCGGGGGCACGCCGGCAGCAAAATCAGTAGACCCTAAAGGACACTAATGGTGATGGTCCAAAACCAGGGGGGGGGACCCCCCACCCTGGCAAATTGCACCCAGCTGGTACAACATACTTAATCTAATTCCATGTTTTAGCTTTCATGATACTGTTTTCTTGATCTGAAGGACTTGTGAAATTCCTCTGTAGATTAATTAAAAGTTAAGCTGAATCTGTATTTATTCACAATTTAGATATATTAGTTGAATAGCTATGTAATGTATGTATCTGAAACAGATTGACTTTTCAATGAATAACTACTCCATATCCACCTATAAAAGATACCATATTTGTCTCTACAAGCATGGATTAAAGAAGAGAATGGAGCATGAAGAGAAAACGAGGCCTTTGCAGAGAGCTACAGAGGAGTTTGCATTTGTGGTGGAGGAGAAATGGAGCTCAAGTTTCATTGGGGACATTCAGACCTCAATTATTTTACCACGTTAACAATCGTGGCCTGTCTGATAGAGAGCATGGTCAAAAGGTGCAGCCCTTTCTGGGCCTGAGCACAATAGCATCTACTAGGAGACCTTTTCAGAATAAGAATAGGAAATTCACAAATACATTCTATAAGGTGGACAAACTAGAAGAGCTGTACACACTGGGACTATGGTGCTTATGTTAGCTTCACTGTATTGCCTTGTTAGCAGAAATTTTTTTTTTTACATTAATGCAGTTGCTTCATCCATTCCATTCATGTTACTGTCATAATAATCACTCCTTTTCAAGTGCAAGAAAGATGTTTTGTTGACCACCATGATTGATCTTTTGATGATTTTGTGTACTCGAAATAAACTGAACTGAACTGAATAATCACAGTTTTTACATGTCCTTTATATTTACTTAATAGAATCTACAAACATCCACAAATTGGTTGGATATGAAACATCAGAAATGTACTTAAGAGGAGGTTGCCATTGTAGATAGAGTTTGTGCAAACAGTGTGATCAGAGTCTGTGAATTAAAGATGGCAGTATCTAAGTCGCAGCCTTGGGAGTTTGAACACTAATCATCAAGTAAGTCCTTGAGTTCAATTTCAAAGAAGCTCTGACATTATGAAGGAAGGTAAACTCCGGTCTTTGCAGGTGAAAACGTGTTATTGAAATGCCTTGTCATATCACACAGTTTCATTAAATGGAAATAATTTCTTTAATGAATGTGTTTTTTTTTTTATTAAAACAATGAACCCTGGAGGTGAAGGGCTACATATTGTATTAATTTGAAGCTGGAGTACTGGATAGATGTTTAGTTACTTACTTAGACTTAATTCTTCCTGTGCACTGCACATTGGGCAGCAAGTTTCCTCCACTTTGTTCGATCTTTGGCCAGAGTCGCAGCATCTGCCAGTAGTACTCCTCTATTTTCCAGGTCTTTTTGGAAAGTAAGTCGTCAAATTAGCTTTGGTCTCCCTCTCTTTCTCTTACTTTCTGTTTACAGTGCATGGATGTCTTGGCATAGCAGTCTGTGGTCATTCTGAGGACATGTCCAGCGTATTTTATCCTTATTATGATGGTGATGCTGAGTGGTTTTGTACCAGTTCTGCGATATATCACCTTATTGGTGATCTTGTCTCTGTATTTTATGTGTAGAACATGCATACAGTACTGTTGATTTTTAGTATTACTGGATAGAAATTCACATTTTAGTTAGCTTTCAGTTTATTGTAATTCAGATGGTCAGGCAGTCTTTGCCTCTGTTGTCACCTATAGAAAACATACCCAGTGACATACAAACAGTTTCTAACCATAGGGGTTTTCTGATGTGGGAGGGTTAAATATGTGATTGACAGTGGCAATTATCAAACACTGATGAGATTCTGGAAACTGCACCCTGGATCTGATTCAATATTTCTACACTGTGGCTCTATTTGGTGGTTTAAAAATGTAGCTTCACTTCACTTCACTTATAATAAATAACATTAATATTCTGACTTGGATTTAGAAGCTTCTGTACCTTTAAGTAGAAGCCTGTTTCAATTCACTTCTCTAAAGTGAGGAGATTTAGGGGTAACATCTGAAGGCCAGTGTTATGTTGCCAGATCCAGAGGGGTGCTAGTGTACAGTGGCAGTGTCCTTTACCACATGCCAAGTATCAGCCTACATAATACAGGACACCTCATTGCATGTCCTGACACACTGAGTGAAAGAACAGTTCCACCTGACGAGAGAAGGCTTTTGATACTTGTCATGACCCTGGATGTCATCATTTGATGCATTGTTAGCTTCCAGTTCTCTCACCATGTGAAAGAAAGATTGGTAGCACAGTCTTGTATTGTATGGTGATGTAATTCTTCCTTCCTGCATACTGTCCTTTTCTGACCCCAAATCTTCTTTTCTTGGATAGTGGCTGTGCATGTTCACAGTCATATGGCCCTAGTCCCCCCCCCCCCCCCCCCCCCACACACACACACACACACAACAGGCTGACCATCACTATTAATTTATTTATAACTTCAATGTTAATAATGTAATGTCAGAGTTCAACCTGGCTCTGGATATAGATTTAAATATCTGTATAATAATGTTTAAATGTACCCTTTACACTTCCTTGTTTTCTATTAAATACATTATAATCAAGCCTCAATATGACAAATCTTTATCCCACTTAGCCCACTTTTGTGTATTCTGTCACTGACATATATTTATTTCTTTATTAGAGGTAAATAAGGTGTATTTCAGAGTGTGCATTTTTGTTAGCAGTTAGTGTAAGTATTGTAAATGATGTACAATTGCCTATAATGGATAGAATTTTATGCCACCGATAGGCTTCACTAACAACCCTACCACTAGGCTTAACCCTCACAGGCCCAGTGTTGTAATATTACAACATGACATTTGGGTCTTTAAAGGTTACATCTGGAGGTATGTGTTTTTAAGGGTTAATTTTTGGGTCTTTAAGGGTTAATATTTGGATCTGTAAGGGGTAACATTTGGGGGGTTTCTGGGGATTTCTGGGGAAAACCCTGGGCATGTTTTCACCCCTGAAGATAATAGATGTTGCTTGTACATGGCAATAGGTGCAGAGAACTACCAGTGGTGAATATATCAGGTAAGAGGTCGCGAACATTTTGACAATATGGAAAGTTTTGATTTTTAATTCTTTTTTTTTGTCAAGAAAGAAAAAAAATGACTGTACCATAAGAAAATCATTTTTTTTGTGAGTGCAGTCAAACATGAACAAAAGTAAAATGAATGAAGATATCTTTCTTTTTTGGCATTTTTATAATAAGATGTCTCGTTAGTGTGTAAAAGGTGAAGTTGCTGCACTCTGCACTTGTATTCTTCTCCCTGGAGAAAAGAGTACAATTCATGCTGTGATGTGTTTTCTTGCCTTTTCTTGTGCACCTATTATCCAAAGGCAGAAAGCAAAAATTAAGTTTAGTGTGAATGAAACAGTGCACGAATTTGACTAAATATACGTATTGTGTTCTTTGGGTGTTAGAGCGTATTGCAAAACAAAGTATGTCATTTTGGACAGAGCATTTCAGGTTGATGTGTGCCTTTGATTGTTGCGTTACGATTAAAGGAGCAAAGCAATGATTTCTTTTTTTTTTCCATTAAGTTGCTGAAATATTATTTTAATACACAGCTGAGGTCTTTGAGTTTAATGTTGTTAGAATTCTGTTTTTCACTGGATTCCTTTGTTTCTCTGGTGGGTGATGGGGTTCTTGAGGAAGGATGGTTCACACCCTGGTAAATACATCAATGTGCAGGGTTTCCCTGCCTGGTGATAGAGCCACAAGTAGCCCACCATGTAATAATAATTATTAAAAGTTGACACGAAATATGACATTATATCCATGATGTACAGGGTGTGATTTATCAAAAAAACCAGAGAAGGGGATATTTTTTTTCTTTTTCTCCCCCACAGAAAAAAGCTCACATTGGATGTTAAGGGTGCATGTCTGGGCAAGCGGTTTTCCGTACGCCCATTCCCATTCATGAGCACACAAATGAACTGGGTACGTTTCCCGTTTTAAAATCAGAAATGGGTTCATTCTTCATTTCCTCATCTGGGACTCCGAGATGGGAGATGGTGCCCGTTATCCGTTTTCCACTTCCTGATTTGAAAACAGATTTGATTGAATGGCCACCACGTACACAGACCCCCTCAGCACCGAGGGTTTTTTGAATGCTGACGAGTTTGTCATCATCAACCACCATGCGCTCGTCCTCATCCTTTGGTTCAATGACACACAAGTGTTATTGAACCTGTGCTTTACATTGTCTGCCAGTGAGGTAAAGAAGCTCCCAGAATACACCTGTCCTCTGCTAAGCTCTGTCGCTGGGCTGGCAAATATTTAGCGCCGTGAATGTGTGCATGTTAAGTTCGTCTTTCAGGCATGTTGTGTTCACACCTCATAGACTGCAGGGCCCTAACAGTGTCCAAAACAAATCACACCCAGATTACGTACTATTGTATAGCATTAATTAACGATACTTAACTACTGCTAGCAAAAATGCACACTCTGAAATACACCGTATTTACCTTTAGTAATAAATAAATAAATAAATAAATGCCAATGGCAGAATCTACGAAGTGGGATCAGTGGAATAAAGATTTGTTATAGTGATGCTTCATTATGATTTATTTAATAGAAAATATGTCAAGGAAGTGTAAATGGTACATTTACACCTCATTATACAGATATTTAATACATTATTAACATTCAAGTTAACATTATGGTTCGTATCAGTAGTTGTATCCTGTATAAATTTCACTAAAATAATTAAATTATATTACAAATTATATATTATATATTTTTTTAACCCTTCAATATGTGAAAACATACAACATATGTTTCAATGTTATCATTTTTTCAGCGAAAATAATTAAATAAAATCAATTATTTAAATAGATTCATTAATGAGTGAATTAATAAATAATAAACATTTTAAAACAAATAAAATACAAAATAAATACAAATAATTACATACATAAAAATAAAGAAATAAAACATTAATAAATACTTAAACATAAATGAATAAGTAATACAAAATAATTAAAAAAAAATTATAAATAAATAATTAGAAAAATACAATTTCTAAATAAAAAACTATGAAAAGGAAATAATTCCATATAACTGATATTACTTTTCTTTCTGGCAGCAAGCCTTGGTTTTGGGTGATTTTCTCTTGACAATTGCTCATTCTTCAGTCTTATTACCTGTGACTCACTCCAAACTGTTTCAGAATAATCGTGATGTGCTCAGTGTGTGTCTGGTTCTACTGAAATTAAATGAAGAAAATGTTGAGCTCATTCGTCTCTTTCATTGCAGGACCTGCCATGTGACTATTGCACACACGTACATTGTGATGTCAATACTCAAACAATATAATGTGCAGCTCTGCTTTAAAACATACATGCCATTTTTACTGACTGTGTGCTTCATAAAAGAGACTATTAACAGCTTCAAAGTGCTTCAAAGAAAATGGTGGTTCCAGTTTTGAGAATTGTCATTAGTAGCTCTTTGACTCATTTCTGCACTTCAGTTGGTGTGATTTTTACCATTTATCTAATGTGAAATGTCCTTAAGGTAACTTAAATTATGCTAAAAACTGATTAAATAATTACAAGCTGCTAATAGTTTTTTTTTTTCCTTCTTTTCCACCTTTATAGTATTTAATGGTACTGCAGTGAAAATTGTGCCTGATTAAGTGTCCAATGTCATTTGCTCTTGTGTTCCTCCTCCCTCTCTCTCTTTCTATTCAATCTCCTGCCTCTCCCTTCACCATTTCTTTCTCTAAGGTACGAGTGGTTATTGTGGACGAAAACGACTGTGTCCCAGAGTTCCTCCAGTCCATTTACAGCAAGGACGGTGTGCTGGAAACGGTCACAACAGCAACTTCTTTGCTTCAAGGTGAGACACCCAAACACATTTGTAGATAAATAAATAAATAAATAAATAAATAAATAAATAAAAGTCACTTTGTTCCAAAATCACTGTTGTTCTACATATATTGGTTTCATCAATATAAGTAAACAAGATGCAGAGCAATACATGGCACATTTTATGCTCAATGTAATGTTGCTTTTTAAGTTTCTTTACTGTAGACACAGGTTCGCTTCCTCATTTTCATGAACATGAATAGAGTTATATTCTCCAGAAAACATTTGTGCATCTATTTGTTGTTGGTATTACCGTGGCATTTCCACCTTCTTTTATCCTAAAGCTGAATAAACATTTGTTTTGTGAGCATTTTCTTCACAATTTCTTTCTTGAGTGTACAAACATTGTTAAAATACTAAAGTAATAGCTTTTTTTCTTCACCTTCACAACTGTACTTTCTTTTCATCCTTTGGTTTCAATTTCTGTTCTTAGATTTAAATTTTTTTTTTTTAAAGGTTAATCTAATTTAGACACAAAGTCTCATTTTCAAGACAGACATGTTTTTACACAGAAAAAAAAAGCATTGCAAGTGATAAAAGAACACCAATTAAATGTTGAATTAAATTCCCCAGTGACAATAAGTTCTACATATAGACATTGTTAACGTAAAAGTGAGAATGTGCAAGAAAAGTTCATGCAAATGAACAAATGGTTCATCTCACCAATGTTGAAATGAAATTGAATGTGTTAATTACATGTTTAGCAGAAAAGTAACATATAATATATACTGTAGAAGGCTGTTTTTTCTTTTATTTGTTTGAAGTGGTGTAGAACTCCTGTAGATACTAAAACAATGTCACAAAACAAATGCAGTACTGTGAAACAAAAGTTGAATTTTACAATATTAATTAATATTAATAGAGTTAATAAATAATGTTTGTTATTCAACTTTGGGTTTCGAGGTAGTGATCAACGACACAGGGTCAGTACGCAGACGGTTCAATCTCAAATGTCAGATAAATCCAGAAAAGGTTACCGTTAAACAGACAAGGATCAGGCCAGAAATCCAAAATCCAAGGAGGTATGAAGTGTTGACAGGCAGAATCAGGGTCAAAATCAGGCTAAAGGTTAGATAACAGGGGATATGCATGCCAGAGAGAAGGATGAGACAAAAGACAGAAGCCAGAAATAAAAAAAAAAACAAGGCAGTCAGAGACAGTAGACCTCCACCAAGGTTTGATATGGCGTCATATGATGTCAAAATTTGATGTGATGGAGCCATAGGTGTTAACTCATCTGATGTCTGATGGTAAGATGATGTGAATGTAAAAAAACCCACCTGATTCCATCTTGTCTGAATCCTGAGATATTACCACTGATGTGTTTTAGCATTTGACCTTTTAGTGTAACCTTGACCTTTGACCTTCATTGCTCAAAATCTAATGGGTTCTTCCTTGACCCATTATGTATCATTCCTGAAAGTTTCATCAAAATGTGTTCAGAACTTTTTGCGTAATCGTGCTGACAGATAGACAAACAGACAAAGGGACCTGAATTGGAATCAAATCAAAACAGAAGAATTTTAACACTTTACTTTTCCTTTGTACTTTATATAAAAGGCAAATGCTTCAAACAATGACAACTATCTTTAAAAAAAAATGGCTAAAATACTGTAGCATAACAAAAAAAGGAGCACATTAATTTTCTAAGCACTTAATTCTGTTCTTTTTGTAGCTCAGAACAAATTGATTGTGAGTATTTATGATGTGTTAAAAATGGAACCACCAACTGAGCTACAAATGATCCTGACAAGTACAGAATCCCAGCAACGTAAAACACTGCATGTAATACATAAATTATTAATGGTGTGTCACTGAAAGTCCTCATTAGCTTCAGTTGCAGGTGAAAAAGTTTCTAGTTGCGCTCATCAAATAAAGCTTTGCTGTTTTTACTGTTTACAGTGCAAAGTTATTACACACTTCCAATCACCCTCACAGTTTTCATCATCACTGTTAATCAAATGACTTAAGTACATGCAGCATGTGCATAAAAGATTAACACCATAATGACTGAATTCATATGCAAGTATATTAAAAAAAATAACTAGAACAGTATATATATATATATATATATATATATATATATATATATATATATATATATATACAGTAGTATCTCTACTTACAAAATTAATTAGTTTAATTTGTTTTCGTACCGTGAATTTTTCGTAAATAGAGTCGCATTTTACATGTAAAAGGTGTAATTCCCCCAATACTACCCCTCAAACCCTTTAAAAATTATTTAAAAATGACTGGTTTGGTATGAAAGATGTGTTAAAACAAAATGTAGATTGAGATTTTAGCCCGTCCAGGCTAACACCAGCTGTTGCTAGTGTACAAACAACCCCCCCCCCCGGGGTTTAACTTTGAGAACATGGCTTCTGTCAGATTCCATCCAGGCTAATGTCAGTGTCCGGGACAGAAGAGTTGAGCCACGAGAGTGAGGACGCAGCAGTCTGGTGGATCATGTTTGGTGTTTAACTCCAGCTTCAGGTAGTCCGGTTTGTTTTCCAGTGAGCGTACGTTGGCGAGCAGGAAGTAGCGGTCAGTTAGCTGTAAACCCACCTCGACAGCCGCACTTCTGCCTCCTCCCGCGCTCGCTCGGATGTCTCCGAAGGCGGCCTCTGTGGGGGGGGGACTCCGCTGTAGGACGCTGGAGGAGACCCAGGTCCGCGTCCTCGTCCTTTTATTTCCAATTAAATAAAAGGACCCTTAGACCCAGTCCGAGGCTCCAAGTGTTGCCCCTGACTAAACCATGCATCTGTGTTACAGCTTTGTAACAATTAGAAAAAGAATTTGGCAGAAAATGACAATAAAGCAGCTCCATTCTATTTTTTATGCATCAGCACTTTGCAGAATAAATAAAAGGATTGAATGGAAATTCTGGATTTCTTCTAAGTATACAAATCAAATATATTTTTTTAAAAAGTATCAAACGTAAATAAAAATTCAGCTTCTTTTCATGAACATAGTGCTGGCAACGGCACAGAGTTATAATGCAGTCGGCACAACTTACATCAATACTCACACAGTAGGTGAAAAGACAGCTTCGTTTCTTTTGTCTTTCTTTTCTCTTGTTACTGCTCATGGAATGTGATTTTTACACCGCTGAACTCAAGAGGCCGAGTGATGATAACTGTTTTGTGGCTGCATGCTGTATATAAATGAAACGCTGAAATAAACAACTTGTGCCAACTGAAACAATTAGCAGAGAGCACTCACTGAGCCCAAAACAAGCAACAGTGAAAAGCTGTGGGTCGCAACGTGATGAATCCAGCACCAGGAGAGGTTGTGTTCAATAAATGCATTTTGAGTAAACACAAAGGGAATGATTGTGCCCCGCAAGACATGTCCAACCATTCATGCTTACTAATTTTGTATATGAGGAAAATTTGGGAGAAATTACTCGAGTATATTTGTTTAGTTGTAATAGGTTTAGTATAAAACAATTGTTGAGATGCTTTTAACATTAGAATACCTAGGGTTTTTTTTTTTTTTTTTTTAACCCCTACTAGAAATCCCAGAGGAGAGTGACTTAAAATGAACAACTCAAAAGCCAAGGCAGCTAGCTGAGTACTCTACAGTATTAGCATCATGTACTATGCAAATGTGGCCATTACCTGGAATATATAGAATATATATTAACAAAAAAATTACATCAGGCAGCATCAAAATTGCCAAGAATGTTTTAAGTATGCTGTGATCTGAGAGAATGTTGTTATCTAACACTAAGCAATCAAGTAATAATAATAATAATAATAATAATAATAATAATAATAATAATAATAATAATAATAATAATAATAATAAACGTTTTTATATAGCACCTTTCATACAAAAATTGTAGCCCAAAGTGCTTCACATTGTTTAAAAATTAAAATACAATTTTAAGACAAGGGTGAAATAAGAAATACATTTAGATTTGATTGCTCAAAACCTTGGCAGAGGTCTGCACTCTCAGAGTGCTTTTCTTGTTTCATGTGTGACCATAAAAAGTCAAAATCATGAGACAAAAAGTCAAAATTATGAGATAAAAAGTCAAAATCATGAGATAAAAAGTCTAAATCATGAGATTAAAAAGTGAAAACTTAAGATTTTTTAAGTTTATTCAATGATTTACTTTTTTCAGTGTATATGCTGAAATTATATAAACCCTTAAAAACCCAGAATTATCATTGTGGAAAATATTTTTTCTCTGCATTCAAACTTTCCTATTGTAAGTGATGTATCATCATTTAAGATGACATAACATAAAATAAGATATGCCTTTATTAGTCCGACAAAGGACAATAATATTCATTTTCGCATTATTCCAGTGAAAATATTTACTGATCATGTAAATATTCATGTAAATGTAAAGGTTATTTTATTGAAACAGAGAAAAATGAAGAAAAAGTGACATCTTCAACAAAATATACCATTAATCTAATGTCTGTTAATGACAATTACCACTGCCATTTGTGACAGGTGTCTGTTTATGTCTTAATGGATAAAAGTTAGTCAGCTGAAGAAAGAATTAGTTAAAATAAAGGAAGACATCTGTAAATCACTTGCATAACAGATAAACACATTCATGCAATAATGGATGGATCAGTCATTTTTATGTTGTATGGGTGGATTTTGCAATATATTAAGCATTAACCTCAGGTTTCAGAAATAGCTAAACCATGTACAGTATCTCACAAAGGTGAGCATACCCCTCACATTTCTGAAAATATTTGATCATATATATATATATATATATATATATATATATATATATATATATATATATATATATATATATTAATTTTTTTTTTTTTTCATGGGACACCACTGAAAAAAATAGACTGTGTTACAGTAGTCAGTGTACAACAGGTAGAACAGTGTACATTTTCTGTCTCCTCAAAATAATTTAATGTCTAAACCGCTTTAGCCACTCACATTGAAGTCAAGCTGCTTAATCGGCGAAAATAGTTTTCATCAGGTATATACACATCAACAGAAGGGGTTTAAAGTTACCATTTATACATGACATTTATTTATAACCTCATCTACTACGATGCCCACCAAGTTCTTCTGGTAAACGTCGTAGGAAAGCATGGTTCTCCATTTATCCTTCAGCCATGATTCGGGGCTACGAACACTAGTTGGTAACATCCGTTGCAGATGTGGTCGTCATTTCTCCCAGTTCCATTACTGTCAGCCCTAGTTTACCAGCCTCTTTGGCTTGGTCCTCTACCAACACAACCAGGGGGGGTACCACAATAACCATGGGCTTCTGCACTGGTACTATTTCTGTATCCACCAGTGGATCCATCTGATAGATCAAACTCTTGCCAAACACGGTCGGAAGAAGAGTGAAGACATCATTTCCATTAACAAACGCTTCCAAAGTCGTCCTCTGTTCATCTTTTAAGGAATGAACATGTGGTAGAGTAGACAAAACAGTGGAAATAGCCGAGTCGATATGGACACTTGAATACCGAACGCACGCGGCCGTTGTTGTGTATCTGAAAAGACTACACCAGCCACAACGGTTCCGGGTAGTCTCACCCTGCGATACTGATTGGCTCCTTCATTTGGAAATAGATCTGATCCACGTGCTACTCAGATGGTTGTGTGAGCGTAGCATGATGCAGCCAGATGACGTAAGTCAGGTTAGGAGACGTCTGTTCTGAGTGGAACCTGTCCTGTTCGACTGTTGTATGGTCAACGTGTTGCAGCTCAATATCAGACTGTTGGCAACCTTCTAGTCTAGGCCATCTTTATCTAGATAAGGCATGTCCAAACTATTCCACAAAGGCTGGTGTGGCTGTAGGTTTTTGTCCCAACCAAGCAGCAGCACAACCAGACTTGACTCAATTAATCAACTGATCAATTAATCAACTGATTTCAGTCTACAGAGTCGATTGGTTAAACTGTGTACTCTTGGTTGGTTGGAACAAAAACTTGCAGCCACACTGGCCCTTTGTGGAATAGTTTGGACATGCCTGCACTGGAGCAACCATTCTTTTTTTCAGATCCTCAGAGAGTTCTTTGCCATGAAGTGCTGTGCTGAACTTCCAGTTACCAGTATGAGAGAGTGTGAGAGTGATAATAACACATTTAACACTCCCCCTCCACATTTATACCTGAGAACTTCTAACACTAACGAGTTTGCATGAAACTAGAGGAGGAAAATGGCTAATTGGGCCCAATTTGGAAATTTTTTGCTTAGAGGTATAGGGGCTACTCACTTCTTATGCCAGCAGAATAGACATTAATTGTCTGTGTTTAGTTATTTTGAAGGGACAGTAAATGTACACTGTTATACAAGCAGTAAAGTCATTACTGTACATTGCATCAAAGTGTAATTTCTTCAGTGTTGTCCCATGAAAAGATATAATCATATATTTTTTACTCATTTTTGTGAGATACTGTGACTCGCTTGTAATTTTCAAAATGTCAGTAGCACCACATCTACTAGTATGTGGTAAATGCTAGTAAGTGCAAGTGACAGAGACAGAAAATAAATGAGAGAGTGAGGCAGTGAGGTGTATGTTGGAGGAGGTACAGCAGGAGGCTTAGCTGGGTGCCATCAACAGGTGCATCATGGGAGGAGAGAAGTTTCACCCTGCTGTGATGTGTGGTGAGTGATGTGTGGTGTGTATGTGTGTTCTGACAACCTAAAACCAAAAACAGATGTGTCCCAAAAAATATGTCAGAAACCTTTCAAAGTAATACATAAGATGCAACGATAAAAACTGACCTGTAAAAAATGTTAATGTTAAATGTAATCTATAAATACCCAAATAGTTATTGGTTATCAAAACCATCTACTGATTTAAAATGTTTAATCATATCAATAGATTGAATTATTAGGGAAGAGAGGGCTGAGCTATAGGCATGGAACCAATGAAGCTGCATACACCCTTAGATGTAAACTGGTTTCAGTTCAGGGGCCACATTCAGCTCAATATGAACTCAAATGGGCTGGACCACTGAAGTTATAATAGTGAAAAAGTAAAATTACATTGTGATAATATTTACATCGACAACATTTCCTTAAAAATCTGAATAACATGAAAAACTTGAAAAGTCTGAAGAAAATCTAATAAAATTGTAACAATATTTTGCCTCAGTTATAACTTATATTGCAATTACAAATGCACAAAACATTTAGTAACAGACAGAAATTTGGCTAAATTACACAAAATTTTCTTAAGACATTTAAGGTTTTTCATGTTTGAATTGGTTTTTCATATTCTTTTTGTAAAAAGATAGTTTGTTAATATAAAGATTTTCATGTTTCTTATACTAAAGCAAAGATAAAATCTATAGTTTTAATTATTTATATGTTACTATGATTACATTTTACCGGTCTGACAATTGAAATTGTTTTATACTGAAGATAGAACCTGAATTAAATGATTTTTACACCATTGATCATGAATATCTTCAGTGTAATTAATCCTACGGTCTGGATTGGACACTTTGGCGGGCCGGATTTGGACCCCGGGCCTTATGTTTGACATCTCTGCCACAGATCATGGTAATTTCCCGGAGTTAGTGCTATTGCTAGGAAAATATGACATCTGCCTCAGAGAACATTTGAATGACTGCATGGAGAGGAGTAAGGCATTACATCAATGCAGTGGACGAGGTTGAGAGTCCCTCATCACACTGCCAAAAAAACAGTCGACGCTGTGATGGATACAATTGGTCACTTCATCTAACTGAACATCGCCAGGGATGTCCAGCCATTTCTTGTTTTATATGATAAATTGGGTCATACACGTATTGATATATTATTTATGGTATACAGTATTTATATAACCAATATGTTATTATATAATTTCTATGTATACTTAGATTTAAATAACCAGGCTGAATGAAATGACCCTGCATAAATAAATAAATTAAATAAATAAATAAATAAACAGATGGTGGCTTGATCTAAGTAAAAAATTCCCTGCCTGAAAAATTGTCCGGCCCTGGTAGAAGGCTAGAAGTAATGGGTCTTTAGCTAGTCCTGCTTTCGCTAGCTTCTTCAAATAGCTTTCTTTGTGGGACAACTCTAAAATGAAAATTTTTACCATTAATAACCATTGCTTTAAATGATCCGTGACTCATTTGTTCGTTTTTCTGTGTCGCTTTTGCTGTCCACCATGGCACCATAACTCGGGGTATAATGATAATGTGAGGTCAATAGAAAAGGTAACACGTAACACGTAACACGATAAGATGATACACATTTTCAAATCTCTTTTTATTGTCTTACATGTACATTTTGTGAATTGAACTAAATATGCAAGGCAGAAAGTTTGTGTTCATAAAGTCACTCATGATTTATGTGTGATTATTAATGGGCAGGTTTTTCATGTGACGCAACCAGAAATGATTGGTCCACAGAAAACCTGAAAAAAAAAACATATGGATCATTAAATTTAACAAACTGTCTTTATTTATATCCATGTTTGCAAATCAAATGCACTAACACCAAGGTAGGTTTTCTTGTTCCAATTTTGGTCTAAGTTTTGGCCCTGGTATTTTATAAAAAAAAAAAAAAGCATTCATTTTGGGATGGCTCAGAGGAAGAGTAGATTTTTTTGTATTTATTTGAGGTCACCACTAGATACACCCTGGGGGGAAAATATGTCTACATTTCTCTTTTCATGTTGTGTCTAAAATAGCTGGAAAAGTCCCAGGTACCATAATGAACCCAGTCTCACAGAAACACCCATTTCGTAATTGTTTAAAGTGAACATAGAGAAATGTGTGACAGAATACTTACAATTAATTCCAAACACTACAGTTCTGGATTGAATGCAGTTATAAAGCAGACAGTTACAAATGAACTCGCGTTTTTTTGCTCTGTGCGATTGGAAAAAGGTTAAAAGGCACAGTTAAATTAAATGAACGAGAAAAAAAAATAAGCATCCAGCATCGTTTTGCTAAATCATGTGCTAGTAATTCCATAATCAGTTCCATCATGAGAGTGGACAAATGTGCACTAGGCCAACTTGGAAAATACTGCAGAGCACCAAGCAAGCCAATTATCTCACTTTCCATAGAGATCTGAGGCTCCTGCAGATTCCATCTTCAGTACAAAATCATTATATGCCACAAGGACATGGGCAATGGAGGCAGAAATGTACTGACACCCCCCACCCCCTCCTAAACCCCCTGTTCATGTAGTGGTGCCAACACAACAATGCTGATTCAAGAATACAGAAGGACTTACTGATAAATAAATGCTCAAACGGTGCTCTGAAGAGTACAAATCTGTACTTAGTAAATTAAATATTGACTCATATGTGACATGTGTTTGGCCACTGCATGAGATTGGACTTGGTTCAGACCTGTACTGCCGTTCATTTTCTACCCACTGTCACCGGGTGAGGGGTTATTCATCATTTTATCATTCGTCACAGGTCAAACAAACAGCTCCATTTCAGCCACAAGCCATTCTTTCTAAATGGTATACTGTAAACATTCATAAAAACTCACTTAATACCAATTCATTTTGATTTCAGCCGGAAATGTATGATGCTACTATGAAAGTGTGGCTAATTATTACTGTCACATAATAGTAATTATTATTATTTTTCTCCTATCATCATACGTCATATCATCAGACGTTGGTAACCGTGTTCTTCACGATACTTGTAGATATCTGAGGTTTGGTTAATGTAGGTCAAAGGTCAAGGTCACCAAGCTTTTGTTTTTGCAGTGATAAGAGATTGCGTAAACCTGATAAAATGTTTGTGAGGGGTGGGGCTTGTCGTACCTGGCACTACTTGTTTGTGTATTTGGACCCTAAGCGTTTATAAAGTTTTAATTTGAATCCTGCAGGTGCTGCAAAACTATCTTTATATTTATTCCCAAACATCAAGTGGATTTTCAAAACATGTTTAAATTCCTTCGTAATTTGTCACGTTTTATAATGAGTTACGTCATGACATTTGAACATGTAAGATTTCACACAAATATTTATCTGAATATGACATAATTGTTTGTCAGTAGCAGCGGTTGGAGTTCGTACTGAAAATATGTCTAAACTTTGAGCCCATTACCTAAAATGATCAGTTGTTGGTTGAGCAGCACAGCCAATAACCTGGAGGGGGCGGGGCATCAGTGGCTCATATGCATTAAAATCCAACTGTCTGGTGTCATTACTCAGAAATAAGTTTGAACATGGACTTGTGGAGTTGAACAATTTAGAACCAATAAAGCAGAGTATTTTACAGTTTATAAGATAAGGTAGTACTTTATTGTCATCGTACAATTATACAATGACATTTTTGCTCTGCATTTAACCCATCCTTCTACGGAGCAGTGGGCAACAATGGGCGACGCCTGGGGAACCATCTCCAGACATGGAGCCAGACTCATGGTCAGTTACCTGGCTGGAGGATTTTTACCCTAACAGACATATTTTTGGGTGATGGGGGAAACACATCCACACACGGGGAAGGAAACTTGCAAACTCCACACAGAATTGAACCCGGGTCTTTTTGCTGTGAGACAAGAGCGCTAACCCATCTGACACCGTGCCGCCAATGTAGACTACAAGGAATTTTCTTAAAAATGTATAACACAATTTTAAAAAAGTAAAGAAAATATCACTGATTTAAGCCAAGTTCCTCAAATCCATTAAATAAAGTTCTGTTTTGTAAGGCAGAAGGCGATTTTGCATCTTTCACTCAAATTCAGCTAATCCCCATGAATTCAGCGCGATGGTGCAATTTTAACCAATCACAGCGACTTTCCCGCAAAATGTGACCAATCATTTGTGACCTTACAGTACAAAGCAACATGTGTGCAGACAGCAGTTCGCATTTGACGACTAAAATGATGCACTAGTACCAACAGGTGCATTTGGAAGGGTACTTTTTTGTTGCATTTTTGTCATCCAGGTAATATTTTATTTGCCATATTTGGAAGGTTGTCTTAATATCTCAGTGTCTTTGTTCTGTTTTTGTCAAAGAAACACAGTAGTGATAATGTTTTGTTTTGTTTTATGACTGGCTGAAACATTTATATTATGTTTTACAACTTCATGTAGTGTTGTGAGCTTATATGCACTTTAACCACTTTGTGCATTTGGACAAAAAATCTATATTTCGTTGCATTTTTGTAATCTTCTTAATTTTTTATTTGCCATCTCGGTAAAAGGTAGTTTTGAAGACCATATCACAATGACTTTGAATACATTTTCCAGTAACTAAATATTTTAAATATTACTTAACATTGATTACAAAAAGGGAAAATTACAATTATTTATTGCAACTTTCACTTCCTCCTGCAACAAAAGCCTAAAAAGCACCGCAACTTTCATCGCATTTTCTGGGAAAAGCTCATGCAACATCAGACATTTTAGGATGAAACAATCTCAAAAAAGGTCCGGAAAATATTAGAGGGACTGGTAAGGTAAAATAATGCAAATTTAGGAAAACTTTTAACATGCTGAATGCCTCTTTTGTACTTGTACTTTTTAGCTGAATATGCAGAGACTGTTCAAACAAAAAAAATTAACAAAGATGTTGCAATTGAATTTGTTTCAGTTTGGTTTTCAGAGTATGTACATAACATTGCAAATACAATTGATTTTAATCGGTCTAATGGTTGTTCAGGATTAAGAAATAAGTACTAAAAGCTACTCTCCAGCAACACATAATTCTTCACTGCACAATGTTTGATCTAATATGGTAGAAGGAGAATTACTTTATATCAAAATAATGAAAAAAATATGTAATAAACAAACAGTGACATAATTAAAAGAGCCTTCTTTCAAGAGAGATTTTATTGCTGATACTTAGACTAATATGAAGGAAGTACATTAAAAATCTCCCCAAGGCACTGTGGCAATAAACAAATACAATGTTTAAGACGAAGAAAATAGAAATAAGTATTTGTATGAGTGAGTGTGTGTGCATATTTTTATCCATTCGCATACATGTTTGTGTGTGTTTGTTTTTCTGTGTATACATGGGCACATGAGCCAAATGCAATGTAAGGTGAATTGGAGAATTGAGAGTTTGATGGTGAAATGTTCTTGTTAGCAGAAAATATGCTTATTCAAATCCCCGGTGGTCTTTTCAGTTTTAGCAAGGCAATCAATTTGAGGCTGAGCGAGCCCCGGCTCCACAGATTCCCAATGTGTGATGTAGAAACCCAAATGCTGCAAAATGACAGACCTTCCAATGCGTGCTGTGCAAATAAATTATTCCCCTTGTCCTATAGAACCGAACATGCACGACAGTGTTAGAAGCACATTTTTCCAGTTTAGTCCCAGGCCATGGCAGGAATACAGACGGTGTGTCATGTTTAAATCCTTCTGTAATAAACGCATACAAAGACCAAACACAGCTCTCGACTATGAATCATGTCGATCTAACACTGTTCACCACATTTTTTTTATTGATTCATTCATTTATTTTTGAGCAGAAATCCATTGGCGTTGGATTTGGTGATGATTTTGATCACATTAAAAGACAATTAGCCTTTAATGAACTAATACTGGATTTAATGCATGCAGCACTGCCATGAGCTGCTCTGTTCTCTAACGGAGTATCCACCAATCAAACCAATTAATGAAAATCTGTGGACCGCTGCATTCCTGTCTTGATCCACATTCACCTGCAGGAGGAGTTTGTTCTTCGTAGACTCAATTGTGTTTCAGTTTGAAGGGTCGCCTCTAACCCAGGGGTGTCCAAATCCAATCTTCGAGGGCCGGTGTCCTATATGTTTTAGGTATTTTCCTCTTCCAAATGATTCAGTTTAACCCTTTAACTCCTGAAACTTTAGCAGTTCCACAGTAAACATAATGAAAATAAGCAATAAAATTAACAAAAATAGCCAAAGTTATCAATGAAATGAACAAAAATGAATAATAAACTGACAAAATAATTAGTAACATGAAGAAAGTAAGACACAAATGGAGCAAAATTAAAGGAAAAATAATAAAATAAAAGGTAAAATGTAGAAACATAAACAATGAGCAACAAAAAGAATGAAAACTTTGTGTCTTACTTTCATTTCAAATGTTAAATTCAAAAATTGTTATAAATAAATGTTTTTTATTTATACACTATCCTATAACAAAAAAAATGTGAATAACAATTTATAGTTCCATTAGGAGACAAATACATTTAAACAATATTATGTCCCATCTTATCCTTTCTATATGTACATTACAACTTACATATCACAGTGAATCTATACAGGTAAAAAAAAAATGATTTAGTAACAGGCATAACATTGTTAAAATCTTAGAGTTTGGAAATGGAAGTTATTGCAAACATGTAGACAATGAAATCAAAGCAAAATCAACCAACAAAACATCAATAAAGTCACGCAAAAGGTTGATAAGCAAACAAAAGCCCTACAAAGCAAAAACACAGTAACTGCATTTTTTTTTTGCGAAAATGACTTGTTGTGTTTTTGCAACATTCAAATCATTCTTTGTCATGTAATAAAATATGTCTGTCATTTTGGAGAAAAAACTGCACAAGTCCCACTGCCTCCAAAATGCTGCAAGGATCCTCTACATAGACTGTTTGAACGTCTGCCAGACGCTTCAGATCTATCAGGTCACGCAAAAACAGATTAAAAACCATCAACCATTGCACTTCTGAATGCTGTTAAATAATTAACTATTTTAGTACAATACATGACATTTAATAATATATTTGAATGCACTATTTATTCATTTTTCATTTTTTTCATTTTTATTTTTATCATAAACTTGCACTTTAATTTAGTTATGCAACTTGTTGTATAATGACAATAAAGTCTCTTGAATCTTGAAATTGGTGGGTGTTTGTACAGTAACTGCAAAAAGTACTAGTAAAACAAAACAAAAAGACAGTAAAGACCATTACTGTGTTCTTACCAATGTCCATTTAGGACCCTGCCCCAATAGTTTGTGAATGACTGTATTAGACTGAAACAGATTATGTAACTACCGTATTTTACGCACTATAAGGTGAACTGTCAATGAATGGTTTTTATGAAGGTTTTTCATATATAAGGCACATTAAGTGAAGTCAAAATTATGAGATAAAAAGTCAAAATTATGAGATAAAAAGTCCAAATCATGAAATAAAAAGTCAAAATTATGAGATAAAAAGTCAAAATTATGAGATAAAAAGTCCAAATCATGAAATAATAAGTCCAAATCATGAGATAAAAAGTCAAAATTATGAGATAAAAAGTCCAAATCATGAAATAAAAAGTCAAAATTATGAGATAAAAAGTCAAAATTATGAGATAAAAAGTCTAAATCATGAGATAAAAAGTCAAAATTATGAGATAAAAAGTCAAAATTACGAGATAAAAAGTCTAAATTCCCAGTCACTAATTCATATATAAGGCGGACTGGTTTTTGCAGAACTAGGTAATATGCAGTAACAATACTGCCTCATGTCCAATAATCTACCTACAACTACTGACGCTGAACAACAAGAGAACTTTAAGGTCACTTTTCTCATTTTGGTGTGTGTGCAGTTACTGCCTTTTTACTTTGTAAGGCAGTACAGTGCACACCTTCCTAGAAGAATGTAAAGATGTAAAAACCACTGATGTTAATATACCTGACTACATAGTCAATCAGTGGGAAATCCCACACCAGTAAAAAGCTTTACTTTCTCATGTTCCTCAAATTCATGTTTTATTCATGTTCACACCTTGTGTCTCTTTGCTTTGTTTGTACATGTATAGGTCAGTGTGAGCATTTGTACAAGCTCTTAAACAAGGCAGAAAAACACATTTAGATGCTAAGGTCACATTAATGTGTGTGTTTTTCATACGACAGGTCAGTCAGTGCACAACCTCTGTCACATGGATCTATTGTCTAATAATAGAGAATAGAATTAATGCAGTGCTTATCCCTTGATTTTATTTTCCCATTTACAAACCTTATTTAACTCCCCTAAGGATAAATTGTACTAGCTTTGGTGTTCTCCCAACGTTCTACTAATTGACATCAACAAGTTACGTTTTTAATTTGCTGGCTTATTCGATACCAATAACTACTGTAGCTTTGTCACTGTGGCCATGTTAATGTGCTGACTTTAGCTTTTTGGGTCAAACCACCTCTGTGACTCACAGCTTTATAAAGGATCCACTGGGGAATGTAGCATGTATTGATGAATTGAATTTATTTCCTCCGGTTTTCATTGCGATCAGGGAATACCTAGAAACTATTACTGCCATTGTTAACAAGGAAGCACCATATAAACTGAATAAATCTGATCTCAGATGGTGTAGATTAGAGTTTATTAAATATGTAAGAGGTTTTAAAGTCACCTTTTGTATAGATTTGGCTATATATAACTCCTACAGACCTTATTGGCTTTGGTTTACATTAAATGGCCCAATCCAAAATAAACGAGTTAATAAATACATGTAGAAAATACACATTAAAACACATTAGACTCCCCTTGTATCATTTTATGTTTTAGTTATGCATCAGTTTTTTTATGCTAGAGTTTATGTGATACAGTCATGGGAGAAAAAAAAACTATTATTAGACCATCAAAAGTAATAAACTCTTATGTGTATCCTGTGACTAAAACAGAGAGACAAGAAAACATGGAACTGTTTTTGTCAATACAATGTCATAGCTATTGACATAAGAAGTGAAGTGATTTTGGTTATTATCAAAAAAAGAAAACTACAATTGGTATTATCATTATATTTATCGGAATAAATGTACCTTTAGTCATACCAGGCATTATAATGAACAATAAATTGAAGAAAACAAGCAGTGGTGTAATGATTTTTTTCCCCCATGACTATCCATCCTTTTTCATTTTATATATTGATGATTTTCTTACAATGTTAAAAAAAATATCTGTCTGTTTTTATGGGTAAAACATGAAAGAATGTACAATATTTGCAGTATCGCCCCCACCGACAACACAAGGTATCGTCGCGCAAAGTTAAGAATACATGTTTTTGCTATGCATCACCGCATAATGGCAGCTGATGCATAGCCTTGTAGCCGCGGATGCACAATGATAAACGTACACTCTACTCCCTCTGGGTCATGCCTCTTACAATTGACTTTACTTACTATTACTATATCACCATGGCAACCCATTGAGTGTTAACTGGTTTCTATGTTTAACAACAAATAGTGTTAAACCAACAAAAACACTTTAAAAAGTGACTTTAGACTGCAGAGTGACTGCATATAGACACTCCATGGGTGTTTAACTTAACACCATGGGTGTTACATTAACACTGGTCTTGATTTTAATTGTCTTTTAATGCATCTTTATCATTTTAATTTTCTTCTGTTTCTGTTTTTGTGTAAAGCACCTTGAGTTGTCCTGTACATGAAATGTGCTATACAAATACATTTGCCTTGCCTTGCCTTGAGTAGGTTTCCATGATATTAGACATATTTTAACCCTGCAATATATAGTGTGATATGAAAAAATACTCAGGAGTAAATAACAGCTGTGTGGTGCTGAAGCAAAGCGTCAGATTAGTGGTCGACACAGAAGATATGTTTCAGTATCATCCTTCTTGTAGCAGAAATACTTAAATAAAATCAATAATTAAAATAAAGAAATACATTTTAAAAAATAAATACAAATAATAAATACACTTAAAAATAAATAAATGATTAAAAAATTAAAAATAATTAAAAATAAATTGGAAAAAAATCAGTTCATAAAATAAATACAAATGAATGAATGAATAAATAAATAGACACCGAGCGTTAGTTTTAGTTGATTTTCTCTTGTTCGTTGATCATTTTTCAGTCTTATTACCAGTGACTCACTCCAAACTGCTTGTTTGGATTGTGATGTGCTCACTGTGTGTGTGTGTGTGTGTGTGTGTGTGTCGGGTTGTGATGAATATTAGATGAGAAAATATTAAGCTAATTTATCTCCTACATTCCAAGTCCTGTCATGTGACTATTGCGCACACGTACATTTCCAATGTCGATGCTCAAACCATATATTGTGCAGCTCTAATAAGGACATATAATAGACATTTACTGGGTTCTTTCTCTTTAGTGTCGGCCAGTGACTGTGACTCTGAAGAGAATGCAGAGCTGACCTATTACACCCTGAGTCCAGACTTCACCATATCTCCTCACGGGACCATCTTCCCGGCGGGCCCTCTGGACTTTGAGCGACCCAACCATCTGTACGAGTTTGTAGTGATGGCCATCGACAAGGGGGATGTACCCCGCACCGGCACCACCACAGTACGGATCCGCATGGCTAACGTCAATGATGAAGCCCCTGAGTTTTCCCAGCACATGTAAGTAAGAGTGATGCCTGATCTGACTCTAAGTGTCAGTCCAGTGTCTTGAAATGAGGTTTGACTGCATGTAATGAAACTCAAAGTGATGGATAATGAACGCTTGTGTAAGCCCTCTTCGCCCTTGATTGGATTCCTATGCTGTTGTTGCAGGTGATACAGTAGAAAATGACAGATCCTCCAGCAGGTCAGGCTACATTACACCAGTGTGGAATGTAGCGTGTGAACTTGGAGTGTTTGAGTGTACAGTACAGGGAAGAACAGCTGTGGACAATCTGTGCCAGCTTTTCTAGGTTAATTTCCTTTGTGTGTCAGGTTGATCTGAGTTTTCGAGCCACGCATATTTGGATGGTTTTAAAACATTTGCACTTTTGAGCTGATTTTTTTAAATGATAGTTTTTACATCCACTTTAGTATATTATTATCATTTTTAGTATTTGTGCACAATCTGATATGGTATACACTGTGCAAGTGCCACAGAAAAAAATAAAATAAAATAAGATAAAATAAGCAACAAATTGAACAAAAACTGCCAAAGTCATTAGGAAAATGAACAAAAATAAATATTAAACGAACAAAATAATATGTAACATGGACAAAGTAAGAAACTAACGGAACACAATTGAAGAAAAAAAAAAAAAAAAAAAAAAAAAAAAACTATAAAAAATAAACAGAACGACATCAACAGAAATTAATAAATATTCACAAATAACAAATAACACGAAAACAAATGAAAAAAACCCCACAAAAAAAACATAATTAAATTTAAAAAAAAGGAATAAATTACTATAGTGTTGTAATTTGGTTCCAGTAGTTTTAGTTTGGGCTTTTTCTTTTTCGAAATAATTTGCTTTTCAACACCTGAACATCAGTTCCATCAACAAAAATATCAGTAAAATAACACTAAAACACATGGAATTTTTCTTAATTTCTAAACTAAACCATCCATTCAGAACACGTCAGTGCTGATGCATCAGAGGTTAGAGGGTGTTAAAAATAATTCTGTCTTTTCTGAAGTAATATATGCATTTTTATAGGAATGGTTTTTTTTTGTTTGTTTTACATTTCATAAACTAAATTACTAAGAGGAAAAAAATAATAACTGGACAATTCCGAGATAGTAAAAAATAAATAAGAAAACCTTTGCTCACATTTACTTTGGATTAAGTAAAACTGTGCTACTTGTTATTTTTTTATTCAATTTATTTTTAGGTGTTCATTTTCAGAAACCCTGTTTTCTGAATCCCCTACTGAGGTAAGGATCAGTGAAGTAGTTCATTTGGGTATTTCCACACTATCCTTTCCTGCTTTTAAAATGGTCACAGTAATAATAGTGTGTAAAAAGAATATTTGCTGAGTATTAAAAACATAAAATAAAGTAAATCACTGTCACGACACCAGCTGCTCTTCAGTTCAGGTTACATTAAACACTCTCACACCAAAGCCTCTGTATTCTATTTAGTGTGTGTCGACCAGACAGACAGAGAAAGCTCGACTGTCCTGTCTTGTCAGGTCAGCTACTCACAGCTGCTTCTCAATTCAGCATCGCAGCTGCTGTTACCCACAATTCCACCGCTTTTTTTTCCCCCCCAGTGTCGCTGCGGCGCCTGCATCTTTTAATTGGTTGATTTTCTGGCAGAGAGCTGGGCAGATTGGTGAGGCAGGGTCAATCAGCCATGCCCACCAGCACTCTCAGGAGGCCCTGTGTGAGAGAGGGGGTGTGTAGATGTTTGCTCCTGTATCTTGGTGGGGACGTTGACCTGAATTTTCACTTACTCGTGAGGACTTTTTTTTTTTTTTTTAGAGATTGAAATAAAACATGTTCTTTGAGGCTTAACACATGATTTAAAAGTGAAGGTTGGAGTCATGATGAGGTTAAGGCGAGGTTAGGTTTAGGCACACAGTGAGGGCACGGGAATTATATTGTGCCAATGAGTGTTCTCACAGGGACAGTGAAACAAGTGTGTGTGTGTTCAGTAATTGAGAAGAGTCCCGGCCAAGTGGGGTGTTGGTATGGACAGAGTGATGTAGTTATAAAGTGCATTCATGCATCATGCATCTGATGTGCATGCGTTTATGTTTTTTATATGGGGAGTGGATGAGTGTTTTTGTGTGTGGGTATGATGGGGTGTATTGATTTACTGTCAGCGACAGCAGAATAATCAGTCTGTTTTCTTCTGTAGCCTTCAGCCCTGTTGTACAACTGCCACAAAAATGTGCCACTCAGACACACACTCTTACATACAGGACCAAATGTTGTTCTAGAGTCATCCATGCAGGCTAGCACATACACACACACACGCACGCACGCACGCACGCACGCACACACACACACGCTCACACACACAAGGACCAAGTTTGTAATCGAGTAGCCATTGGGTAGTGTGTGTGTAAACACATCTTCCTCTTTTAAATAAAATAAAATACAATTAAATTAAATTAAATCTTAATAATAATAATAATAATAATAATAATAATAATAATAATAATAATAATAATAATAATAATAATAATACATTAAAATTTAATTACATCTGAAAATAAAAATCAATGAATAAAGAAAAATAATAAATAAATAAATAACAACACTAATAAAAAGTAATAAAGTAAGTCAAAATGAATACATAAATAAATAATTTTTTAAATACTTAAAAAAATAACTACTTACTAATACATGTTTCACTTTCAACCTGTTTCCCCCATGCTTTATGGGGCTTCCAGAAAAAAACTAATTAATGTATTTATAGGGCCACATCATTTTACTTATATTTAACCCTCGTGGGGACATGAATTTTGGTTCCCATAGTGTCAGAGGGGACTGTGTAAACATACCCATAACTGTGTAAACAATCCCCATAAAGATAGGAATACAAGTGCACAGATGCCACACACACACACACACATATATATATATATATATATATATATATATATATATGTATGTAGCCAGTCACGCAACTCTGTGCAATACTGTAGCACTAAAGGCAGAAAGTGCAAACACATATGTTCTGTCTTTGAGGAAACAGAGCAGCAGAGACAGTTTGGGAAAATGTAAAATGTATGAATGCAAAATGTATTACACTCCTTGTAGGTATGCTGCATTTGCTAGTGTCTATGCTAAAGACTGGTTTGTCTATATCCATGTGTTAAACCATGTATAAGATGGACACGGTGAGAGAAAGAGAGGGAGACAGGTCATTAAATATATCGTTATCCAGGCAGAAAATCTGGCCCATTTGTATTGATCTTTTGAGTCGGAAGCCTGTGATAATGACTACCAATGTGTGTGTGTGTGTGTGTGTGTTGTGTTTTTTGTTGTTTTTTTTTTTTGTCAGATGATGTTGAATGTAGGTTTCGATTCTAAAAATTATACTGAATTGTGTTTGAAGTAAGTATCACCACTTTCTTTTGGCAGCTAGTGATGGTGTTGATGGTTGTCATTGACTGGAGATGCAAGTAAAAGGTGATGAAGACAGTAGAATGACAGAATGACAGTGAATGACACAATGGCTACCTTTTATCTATAGTATCTGCTGTCACTTTACCATCAGAAGCCTATTACTATACCTACCGCCACCTGTCTGTTGCCATGGAAACCACCCTGCAAAGATATATTGGCCGTTTATTGTTCTACATTCATGTGTCCAAAGAGTTAGAAATGAAAGCAATATAGCTGTATATTTCTTTTATTATGATTATTAGGATTTGGTAAACATATTCATGATCACCGTTAAGTATATGCACACAGTGATAAAAGAGCGAGAGACTGAATGTAAGAAATAAGTCAAGGTGCTTTCCTAAGCCCCAGTCACCTTAGTCATCACTGCTACTTCCTTTTAGTTTTCCCATCTGCTTCGGTAGCTGCTGAAGTGAAAGACTTTATTCAAACACTAATTCTCAAATGTGTCATTATTTTTTTTACCTGAAATATCAAAATCAAAAAGCGGTACAGTATAGTCTTTTATTGTGGTAACCCATTAAAGATAGGAATATTAGGGCTGTCAAAAATGAATGCATTAACACAGAAAATTTATCTTTTTAAAAAAAAAAAATGCCATTAACCCATCTGCAGAACAGAATGACTCTGAACATCTCTGCCAACACATCTGGCTCAGTTTGTCCATGTAGAGGTGCTATAGCTTTAACGTACATGAACAAATGGTCAGTTGATGTGTTAGATCCACCTAAAGTATTATACATACTGTGCTTATACATACATACTTTTATTTTCACTTACAATACAAGATTCACACATAGCCTATGTTAGCTAGCACTATGTTACCCATTATATATGTATATATATATATATATATGTATGTATATATATATATATATATTTTTTTTTTTTGATGAATCGCCCTGAATCAGATCGTAGTCTATGAACTGAGATTAGAATTTGATCGTTGTGTAAATGAAAGATTCATTCATATATATATACGTATATGTATATATATATATATATATATATATATATATATATATATATATATATATATATATATATGAATACATATAAGTAAAGGATTCAATTCTATACGATTCAGTTCAGTTTGATTCAATACAAATTGACAATTTAACCGCAAGGACTTATTTTATATTACTGAGAAGAAAAAGAAACACAGGTAACACTTTATAATACCTACACACAATTGACTATGTATTAACCATGTATTACCCATTTATAAATGGGTTGTTCATTATGTATTAACCATTTGTTACCTATTTGTTCATGCCTTGTAAAGGTTCATACTAGTGTCTTCCAAAGATAAATGTAAAATGAGATTTTTTTTAACCAACCGGTGCAGTGTTTGTGTATCTGCTTTACAGGTAAACAAAGAAACAGTTGTAAAAACTGCACCTGTTGGTTAAAAATAATCTCATTTTACATTTACACTAGTATGAACCTTTATAAGACATTAACAAATAGGTAACAAACGCTTAATACATATGAACAACCATTTATAAATGAGTAATAAATGGTTAATACATAGTCAATTGTGTGTAGGTATTATAAAGTGTTACCGACACACAAAAATAATTTCAAAACCATATCATTTTGTTTATTTAGTGTCACAAAGACAATAGAGCAGGAACTGTTGAACATAAATTCACTCAACATAAACTTAAGTCTTTATAATATAGGCCCTACAGTACCTGTAGATAACTGATATTAATGAAATGTAAAACTTATAATCCGGTGTGACTAATTTAACAGGTTTGCAAAACTCTGCTCATATGAATCATATGAAAATGAATCCATAACAGCGCTGTGATTAATTGGATACAAATTTGTAATAATTGACCAGCACTAAGGGAAAAATAAAATCACGCAAGGAGAGAACCTCATTATATGCATTACATTATTATGTAATGATTAATTTTTTTTCTGTTCTTTATAATAAAGAATTAAAAAAAAAAAAAAAACTCAATTCTGTTTTACATTTCAGAGCGAATGGGCATTTTTATGTAACAAAAATATCATACATCACATTGAACCAGTTGTAACCCTAATTGGTGACACCATCTTATCTTCACTCATTAAAACATCCATAACAGTCGTGGTCTTCATTTCAGCCGTCTTATTAACTTACTCATCTCCAAAGTCTGTGTTTGGTCATTCATCATTTCAGTTTTCTGCTGCAGACACTTTGACTCATTTCATCCATTCCACTCTGTTCATATAAAAATGTAATGAAGCCAACATTGAGTGACTCACCTCATTTAAGCCATTTTTTACTTTTTATTAAAAAAAAACCTGTTATGAATGGTTTTGTGTGATTAGTTGTGAATGTGTCCCTTGTTTGTTTGTTTTTTTGCCCTCCTCTTGGCCTCTAGTGTAATTTCTGTACTTAATTGTGTCCTTTTTAAGGCGGCATAAGGGTTGATTACATATTTGAACAATGATAAATGATTATAATACCACTAGTACAGTCCATTTGACAACTCTGGCTTTAAGGTATAAATATCTCTGTCTGGTTCCATCTTTTTATAACTCCAACTTAGATGTCACTTGTTATTGTTCTGGGAGATGTTTTCCTCCAAATCAGATTGTTTCTTGGCCATACAAACCTGTGTTTCTCATTCTCTGATTTTTTTTGTTGTTGCTTGTAATAAGTTAATAAGAACAATAGTACTGTCCCTGTTGGCTTCCATTCCCATGCAGTTAAATGCTGACTTCAAAACAAACATTAATAACAGGTTACTAGAAATAAAATGCTCCCACTCTCTGATTACAACAACACATAATAGCTCTTATTTGTACAAGAAAAATGTACATATACAGTCGCACAGACCATGATTACACCATTAAAAGTCATCAAAAAACATATTTATGCAATCAAGTTCTAACTCTTGTGTGTGTCGTGACTAAAACAGACACAAAAGAAAAGATAGATTTTGATGTAAGACATGAAGTGACTTATTATTTTCAAGAAAACTATGGGAAATGGACAGATATCAGCTGGGTCATTCCATGTCAAAGCATCCAGACAGACTGAATTTCCATCCATGTCAGCTCCAAATATGCAACATCATTAAAAAAAAAAGAAAAAAGGGGTAAAAAAAACTAGGCTGAACCCCATTCCAATTTGTTTTCTGGCAAACTTGACAACTATAGCAATCTATGGTAACATTTTCAATTGCACACATGGTGAACCGTGGCCTTGAAAATTGCAGTTTTATTGGAAAAAGGAAAAAACAAACAAAAAAAGTGTCTTATTTCTCATTCCTACTGAGATAAAAATTCAATTACAGTGGAAAGTCAAAGAGACATATCAGGAATAGTCACAAGAAAAGTTTAAAATTTCAACTCCTTAACCTTTTAACCCTTGATGCGTTAGCGCTGACGCATTCTGAATGGATTGTTTAGTTTAAATATTCAGAAAAATTCTATTTTTTTTTTATCTGTGTTTTTACTGAATTTTGTTCATAGAATTGAGCTGTGGAGATAAACAGATGTCAAAAAGCAACTAAGCTTGAAAAAAGAAAAAGGCAAAACTAAAACAATTGGAACCAAATTGCAAGTTTTTTTTTCTTTTAATTGTTTGTTTTACTTAATTATTTTGCAAATTGTTTCATACTATTTGTGATTCTGTAAATATGTATTACTTGTTTGTTCATTGTGTTGCTTTTATGGTTTTGTTTTTTACATTTATTTGTTGTATTTTATGATTTTTCTTCAATTTTGTTACATTTGTGTCTTACGTTGGTCATGTTACTTATTATTTTGTTGGTTTATTTATTTTTATTGATCACTTTGGCTGTTTTTTGTTCTTTGTTGTTTTTTATTTTATTTATTTTTTCACTGTGGAACTGATAAAGTCTCAGTTATTAAACTTTATGATCTATAGTATTTAAAAGTTATCCCCATTTTTGTGATTTTTGGTTTGACGGCCAAATTTGAAGCCATATTGTGGAGCAACCTTATCCAGGGAGACCCAAAATCTAATACGTAGGTGAAATGATAGATATTTTTGTTTTTGTTTTTTACTCATTTTCTGAGAGGCATTTTTTTCCCAGTGCTATGACATGGTTAACCCTTTAAACTTCCACTCAATTTCACCAATATTTTGATAACATGCAATTGGTGTTTGATAAGATTATAAATTAAACTATTAAGATAAAAACTGGGATATTGGAGACGGGCCCGATTAAATGATGCAATAGCCATTTGTAGATATTTATGAATGTTTTGATGGGTTATAGATGACATTTGGACAATTTTCTTTGCTTATTTTGGATGTTTTTGTTTGACTATGACTGCGTTTGTCCTCTGTGGATAATTATAAGACATAAAGGTTCAGATCAGCTGTTTGACATTTGTATTTTGAACAAATGAGTGATTGTACCTGCTGTGGATATTATATCGGAAAGTGGTTCGCTAGTCATGTGACCATTTGGGACAGGTTTAGGTAGTTTGCTTAACATTTTGAGCGAATACTGTATGTGGGCCCTTGCAAGTTTAATGGGTTTAGATGGAATCCAACACCAAAGAAGCACACACCAGACATCTGCACAGTTCAGTGGAGGGTCTTGACCACCACCTACGGCTCACAGACGCAGCCACACTCCACCACACACGTCATTATCCACTCACTTTCACCCACTCTCTATTGATGCTTTATCTGTGTAAACTAATTGAACCAATAATTAAATTCAGTATTTAATTTTCACAACTGACATCAGGCAGTGGCCAGAGGGAGGCATCTATTTTTCTTCCCAGATTAACTAAATGAAAACAAACTAAAACAAAAAAAGTAAAACAAAAAGGTTAAAAAGTAATTAGTGTGCGCTTGTGTACGTCTGAGGTGGTTTGCAGCTGATTGCAGCATTGATCTCTCCAAATTAGAGTGGCGCTGGAGCCCAGATGTGATTGCAAAAGGCATCCAGTGTTGCTTGTCTGCTGGGCTTTTTTGCTGTTTCGTAGAGATGCTTGTTGATTTCTGTCCCAGACACTCACGTCATCACTGTTTTGTTCAGTTGACAATGACGCTCTTGTGTTGGAAAAGCACTGCACTGCAAAAATCAAAATGTTACAAAGTGTATTGTCCTTATTTATTCAAATTTGTACTCTTGTATTTGTTATTTATTCTTTATCTTTTGATTATTTCAAGATTTTTGTGCTTAATTTAAGCAAAAAAAAGAAAAAAAAAAGGTAAAGAAAATCTTCCCATGGAACAAGTGAAAAGTATCTTTTAACGATAGAATTATAAATTGAAATAGCGATAACAACAGTATCATTTTTATGACACTACATATCTAAGGTTAATACTTGACATCTACACTGATCAAACATTATACTGGGAAAAAAAGCGATATCTTACCAAGTGGATTATTCTTATTTCTAGTCCAAATATCTCATCACACTTAAAATTAACCACTCACCTAAAGAGTCACTTTTCAATGAAATATACAAACTGAATTTTGGACAATAGATCTTGAAAATGTTATTTCAACAAAATATTACCAAGGTAATTTTCACTTGTTCCACTGGCAGATTTTATTTTATTTTATTTTTTTTAAATCAATATTTGTATTTATTTATTTTTGTTGAAATAACATTTTCGAGATCTATTGTCCAAAATTCAGTTAGACAGCAGTGCAACAAAGTAGTCTATATAGTGCCAGTGGAGTGTTGCTTTGGAACAACAATAATATTCCAACTGGACTACTTTTTGTCAACAGAAGAAATTAATGAATAAATTCTTAATCATTTTTGGTAAACAATTGTCTGTCTTTTCTCAAAATAAGCAGTAATAAGCCTTAATAGTCCGTAGAATAAGCGAGATAATGTATTGCCCACGTGTGACTATCGAACTATATTTCCCTTCAGGGCGGAAAAATATCCCTCCACCTTTGAAATCGGGGTGCTGTTCGGCCCCGTCAGGAAATATTTTTCTGATAGTCACGCGTGGGCAATACATTATTTTTACGCGTGATGAGATATTTGAACCAGAAATAAGAAAAATACAGTAGGTAAGAAGTGGATTCTTTTTTCCAGTGTGCAGTTTGGTCAATTATTAACCTTACAGATGTCGTGCCATAAAAACTTTGTCTGATCATTTCGGTGTAAATCCTGTTTTTAAATGTAACTCTTCCCCTTTGTTTCTAAGTATCGTAATTTCTTCACCACTGTGTCATAATCATGCTTAGCTGCATATGGCGGCTGTGGCTCAGTTGGTAGAGTGGGTCGCCCAATGACCGAGAGGTCTGCTGGTTCCCGGCTCTGGCTGTCCACATACCGAAGTGTCCTTGGGCAAGACACTGAACCCCCAGTGGGACTGACCATAGACCATAGAAACCTACTGGTGTATGAGTGTGTGTGTGAATGGGTGAATGAGAGGGTAATGTAAAGTGCTTTGAGCACCATGAAGGTGGAAAAGTGCTATATAAATGCAGTCCATTTACCATATGTTGAGGATTAATCAGTTTTTTGCTGGGTTTTCAGAAGGTTTACATAAGTACTGCCTGGTTGCAGCATTTTCTTTTAGTTTGTTGAAGATGTTTTTCAATACAAAACTAAATCATTTTCCATTATTTATGACCATTACCATCACTGTGTCTGTGTACAAGACACTGCAAAAAGTAATACACACAATAATCAGACGACAATCATAAATAAACAAATAGCTTAACTTAGCTTTTCATGACTTCCATGTTGATTTAACATCTATTGTACCTAAAATAACTTGGGTCCTGCACCGAAAACTGGGAATGTCTTCCATTAACATGAGTCACTTCTGCACAGAATCCTCCTCTGCTGTTATCATATTTCATCTTTCTCTTAAATAAATGAAATAAAAACACACAATTCCCCATGCTCCAAGATAACATACTCATACTATATATTATTTTTCTTTGGTTTATCTAGAATAAAAAATCAGTTATTACATCTGATAGCTTTTCAGTTGATTGATGAATGACTCATGTAGCTGACTTTTTTTTTTTTTTTTTTTTATCACACACTACAATGCAATAAATTTAAAGCATCCAACAAAGTGATATATGGTTTGGGGTTGTACAGACCAACATTAGCTGTTGTAGTTTCTATTCAGACTCCTTGTAATCATAAGCCTAATTGTTTCGTCCATTTGAATCCATAGTGATTCGACTCTCTGCCTCTGTAATGCACAAGTTCAGTGAGAACAAAAGAGGCTCGTGGTCAGTGTGAAAGAGCTGTGCATAAATTCAACTGCACAGACAGCATCTGTAATGTTGTCATCAAACAACAAGAAGAAGTGCATAAGGAAGTCTGAGTACTTTATAGTATTCAGGTGAGATAAATACAAGCAATTATCTAATGATCTTTGAAACAGCTTCCTTGGACCACTAGTGTAAGCCATTTGATCAATGTGCCCTATGTACCTTTAAAAGTACATAATAAAGAAGCACAACACAGCCTCTCCTTTTCCCTGACTTGCGTATTGATCTGTAGGAAGCTACACAGCCTGCAGAGTGTAGGTTAAAATTACTCAGATGCTACAGTAGCACTCTACAAACAAGTGGCACGTCAGTGGTCTTTCCAGGTAGAACTAGTCCAGCAGTTTTGGAGGCACAAAGACAACAGTGAACATGATCACAGTGTTCTGCTCCTAATGAGAGTACCTTGTTTTCAGTGACAAATGAGTAAGCCTTGTCACCACGGAGGGATAGCAGATGGATCTAGGTTTTTGTCAGACTGTTAGAGTTACTAGACCTGCATTTTTAATGTGCTTGACCATGTGGGCAGGCAATGAGTCATTGAGAAACAGCTGCAGAAGAAGTACATCTTTTGGTTTTAACTTTAAGCTTTAAGCAAGAGAGTGGTACACACAGCACTGATATTGATTAGGTGAGTGTTTTTCTTGTTTGTCTCCTCAGTCAGTAGCCATAGCTTCCATAGGAGCTTTGTGGGTGAGCGTTTTCCTTTAAGAAATGCTATTTTCATTGTATAATATTTATCCAGGAATTTATGAATACAAATATCCAATAATAACATCTTAAAATCAGTTAGGATACGATCTCCTTTATGGTCCCAATAGACATATATATATATATATATATATATATATATATATATATATATATATATATATATATATATATATATATATATATATATCTTGGACAATAGTGCTGCATTGCAGCTACAATGGTAAACGCAAATAATAAATGTATAATACAATATGGTAATGTGACCCTGTTTTTCACTGGGCAGTAAACACAGATGATAGGATAAAATCACTTTAATATACAACATCATATACTCTTAAGTACATATAATATGGTTACAATATACAATCACATAAACGTGTAAATACTCAAGCCAAGTGACATAAATACCTGCCAAAATATATTTAAAAAGTCATCTAGATATAAATCTAACAAACAGAGAATGTGAAGAAATGGAATATGGAACAATATACAAAATAATAAAAAAAAACAAATTTTACAGACAGTGTTTAAAACTTAAAACAATATGACTTTCATCACTTTTTTTTTCTCCGAATTTGTAAACTCCAGTGAATAGAGCCTTGTTATCACTCATCCATTAGTGTGTCCATGCTTATGCACCTGGTCCACTTCCCTCATACCAAACAACTTTGAAAAACACAGTCCACTTATGATTGAGTCATATTTGAAGTTTGCTCACTATTAGGGAAGTGATTCAGGTGCGTAAGCATGGATAGACAAATGCATTAGTGACAATTAGGCTATCAATAGGGCTTTTACAACTTGCACATGCTCCTTGGTGCTGTTTGCTAATAACAGTTATGAAGTGAGCACAAAGGAAAGGAACTGAAGAATAATTGTTTTGTATAGTAATTATGTTGTAATGCATTGTATATAGGTAATCATTATTATTATTATTATTATTATTATTATTATTATTATTATTATTATTATTATTATTATTATTATTATTATTATTATTATTATTATTATTATATTTGCAATAATAGTCATAATCAGAATAATAAGAAACTTTAATTGTATCGCACATCTCATGAAAGGATCAAAGTGCTTTACATTGACTAAAATTTACAAGAACTAAATTACAAGTTCATGAAAGGCTTAAGACAGAAGTAAAATCTGAAATAAAAGTGCAGGGTAAGAAACATTTAACACATTTGCATGTGCAATAAGTGATTATACATAATTCTAAATGTTACAAAAGTGCAAGAAAATTAAAATGCTATGCAATAAAGACTGATTATACATCTTTTATAAAATTTCAATAAAATGAAACATTCAGGATTAGGGTTTGTAACCCCATTTTTATCTCCCTTTAAAGGCTAATAAAAACTCATACTCGTCATCTAAATACGAGTTTTTATTAACCTTTGAAGGGAGATAAATATTTTAAAAATATATTCATCAGTGAGCTGACATCTCTGACGTCCTTTGGAATTGTATTCCATAACTTAGGTGAATAGTTAACAAAGGCTGAACCCCCAAATACCTTTGTAATATTTCTAATGGTTGCTAGTAGGTGTGTGTTGGATGACAATAGTGTTGTAGTTCACGTGGACCTGATCAGTGAGTTTGCTCTGTAGCTCGGTACTGTATCATGGAAAGATTTAAAAGTGAGCAGTAGCATCTTAAAAATCCATTCTGTAAGTTACTGAAAGCCAGTGCAGGGACACTGGAGTAATGTGCTTTCTCTTCTTGGTTTTAGTTAGTAACCTAGCTGCAGAGTTGTGAATGAGCTCACGTCTGTCTGTGGTGCTTTTCGGGAGGCCTGTAAATAGTACATTACAGTCGTCCATTCTGCTGCAGATAAAAGCATCAAGCAGTTTTTCAGCATCCTTTTGCTAATAACCTGTAATACTGTATATTGGCTAAGTCACAGAACGTCTTAAAGCTTTTGATATCTTATTAAAAAAAAAAATAGGGCTTCATTTGTTTTTTGTAAGATTTTTGAGCTACAAGAAAACACTAAGAATGCTGAGAAAGCAAGTTAATGGTGAAATAAATGCTCAGGTCCAGCTTAAAGTATGGATACAACCTTTTGTGAAAAGTATTTTTTTTCTTTTCTAGTTTTCATATTTATAAGGCATTCTCTGGTGAAAATGTGTACACTAGATAAATTGTCCACATGTTTAAGTCTTTGTTGTCATGATACCATTGCAGTGATGTGATTGTATGTGTCCAATAAGCAGAGCATAGCCAAGCATTTGATCCACAAACTGCATTTTCCTTTATGTACTGTTTTAATGCCAGTGCAATTACCTCTGAGTTGAATTTTTTTTTAAATTGTTTTCCTTATAGCTGTATTATACAAGCATAGTCAACATTATAATTGCCCACAGTTGGAGTAGAACACAAACCGTCGTCACTAGCGCTAAAATGTGACATACTGTAAATATGGCAGTATCTCTACTGGTCACCATGTATAATGAAGCACAGTAGCATTCTTTATTTTGTAATTTTCTCTCTGCTGGTTTGGTTATTTATTAACTGGCTTTCGTCTTGGTGATTTTGCTCAGATTGGCTCCAACAATGTGGAGTATGAACCTCATGTCAACAAGGTAGAAAAGCCATCTTTTCAAGAAAAGTTTTGCTTTCAAGCACATCAGTGATTTAGAGATGTATGTGTAAGGCCAAAAGGGAGTTCAAAGCTAAGGTTCAAAGTGTTACACTCAGATACAAAGACAAAACTGAGGGGGAATTTTAGAGCAAGAAGCTGAATTCGGTTTGGTATGCAGGGGCTGATAAAAAATGTATGGCAAGGCAAGTGAAACTGTTAGCTGCAATATGGTTTATATGAAAAATACTTTGTAAGTTGTTGAAAGTGATTAAGAAAGCATATATTAAATATACATGATCCACTATATTTCTTATTTTGTATTATTCTATTGACATAAAAGGTTGCGCTGTATATAGAATTATGCAACAAAGTATTTGACCTTTTGGTTTGATGATTCTAATATGTAAAAAATATAAGTTCATGATAGTGCTGCTTCTCTTCTTTGTGAAAGCATCACTTCGATGGATAAGACTTCGCACTGAATTTTTAAAGCGTAGTTGTATAAGATGTTATTTTATTTCCCCCACTTTAAAGAAATACTACGCAAGTAAATAAATAAATAAATCCCTCTCTCTGTCCCTCGTGCGCTGATTTAGAAACCAGCGGTAGACATACATACCCTTAAAATTTGATTAGGGTGCAGCCATTCTGACTGTCCTTCAGGAGAGTGATGCAGAAAACTGGACAGTGTTCGGGCGAGTGTTTTGGTGAAAACCCCCTACTCGAGTGCCACTTCTTCCCCCTGCGTCATGATTTCATATCACTGGAAGAGAAAGCCATTTTCATCTCAAGCCCAGTCCATGTGGTCAGTCCATTGATTGCAGGTACTCCATGGCAGGAGGTGTGATAGAAGACAAGAGGGAGAAACTGTGATGTTGAGAAGAACTCACCATATGTACTTTTTTGTTTGTTGATTTGTTTTTTTGTGCCACAGATGCAAGTGGGTTACCAGAATTTTTCAAATAGTGCAGTTTTGCATCTCTATCTATTTATATGTTCAGGGATTCCAGCAAAGCCATTCATTTCATCATATGACTGTAATATAAAACTGACAAAACTGGATTTATATTACGTATTTTGAGCATTAAACACTATTGTCATATAATGCAGACCACCGTTATTTATGTAACGTTGAAGTTATTGCTCTCTATATAGAATTGATTGGAGACATGGACAAATCCTTGACTCAGTGTGTCTCATTTTCACCTTTATCACAGGATGTCGAGGCACATGTCATCCTGCTGTGATCATGTGCTGATTCTGTATTTCTATGCATTTCCACCAGATACCGGACATTCGTCTCAGAAGATGCTGGCCCAAACACACTTGTGGCTACAGTACTGGCGAAAGACCCTGATGGAGACGGGATCACGTACAGGATCACGACCGGAAACGAGGAGGGGAACTTTGTTATTGACAGTCAAAAAGGTGAGATGCAGTATGATGATTTGGTTTTTTTTTTTAGCTCTTACAAGTCCCACAATGTATACAGGGGCAGGCATGGCCGGGTCATTTAATAACAGAAGGGTTGGGTGTTTGAATCCTCTGTTCTCCATATGCTGTTGTGTCCTTGGGCAAGACACTTCACCCTCCTTGCCTCTAGTGCTGCTACTCGCACTGGTGTATGAATGCGTATAAAAGTTCGGTGGTGGTCAGAGGGGCTGTCGGCACAAAGTGCAGCCATACTTCGTTCAGTCTGCCCCAGGGCAACTGTGGCTACATATGTAGTTTACCACCAATCATCAAACACCTACATCATATAGTTCCTCACCAGCCTGTCAGGAGGAACTAAAAAGGTTATAGGAACTATATAGTTCCTATGCTGTGGGAAAGGGTGAAAAAAGGTTCCAGGAAGTATTCAGAGAATGTCTAATCTCACCGCTATTTTGTGCCAATTTCAAGTTTATATGACAACCTGAACCAATAATGTGATTTTAAATACAACCTTGACCTTTGACCTTTACTCAAATAGATCATTGCATCTGACCATATAATTTCATGGGGGTATCTCAAGTATCCATTGAGTTATAGCATGACATGTCTCTGTAGACAAACAGACAGACGGACAGACAGACTGATTACAAAAGGTTATGGGAACTACAAATGGTTCCTACAGTGGGAAAGTGCCTATTATGGCATTTTTCCATTGTCACATAAACAGTATCAAACCATTTTTTTTTCGAGTTTACAGATTTACACTGTCATGGTTTGTAGTTTTTCATTGTAAAATTTGCAAACTTTTTTACAGTGTACATACAGTCATGGAACAAATTATTAGACCACCTCTTATTTTCTTCAATTTCTTGTTTATTTTAATGTCTGGTACAACTATATGTACATTTCTTTGGACAAATATAATAATAATAACAAAGAAATATCTCATAATGTTTAATTTCAGACCTGGCATTTATCCATTTTCCATGGTTTATTGATAGTCACTAAAATCACTTCAGTTCATACATCAGTTTCTATAGCATTATCCTTATAAAAACAGTGCTTTTATTCATTCCATCTTTTCTGTCTGTTTTAGTCACACAATAGACACAGAACTTAGTACTTGATTGCATTACCATTGTTGACTTTGGATGGTTTACATTTTTTTTTCTGTGACTCTATGTCTGCTATATAATGGCGGTTTATTGACTATTTGAGGTATATTTAGAAGAAATGTGTTAGAAGATTAAGCAGCTTAGGGGTGTGTTTTGTGCTTTTCAGCTCTGTCGATTTATCACCAATCCTGAAATATCTAAAAAAAATAAATAAATACGTATTTTTCTTTCTTCTAAAGTTATTTTCGTGTTGCTAATCTGCCATTTCTCACTGAAATATTTACACACACCATCAAAATATATGCAGTTTACCAAGCAAACCTCACAGGGTCTTGAAAAATATGCTTCACACAATATGACTAATGCTTAATGTCCTTCACTTTATACAGTATTTTGTAAGTAAGGATGCGTCTGTAGTTTCTCCCCATAACTGTGAGGAGTTTTGTCAAGGGTATCTAAACCCTGACAGGTCATGCCGTAGAAACGCTGGAATAATCATCCACAGTGTTATGAGCATTTCAACAGCGTTTGTAACAAAACATCGTCTGAAGTTTGACACTCACCACTCAGCTGCCTCTGAGGATGGAGCAGAAATGCCATAAGCAATGTGAAATAACAAACTGGGTTAATAATGGAGTGTGTCTGTGAGTGCAGTAAGGTGGTGGTGGTGGCGGGGGGAGGATGTGGGGGGGGGGCTACCAGTGGCTCAATCCTTTTGTAACCTGCATCCACCTCTGAATCTGCATATTGCATTATAGGGTACTACGATGACTTTTACAAATTCAATTACTCCAAACTTCTAGGTATAATTTCCTCCATGCACCGGCAATGACATTCACTGTCAGCTGATAGTGGCGTTCATTTTATCGAGCAGGGAGAATCGTCTAGCTTATAACTCGACTCTGTCGGCTATCTGATGGTGAGCCGAGACACGGGTTGCCATTTATATTGTTTGGCTGTCATTTGCATTTTTGCACACTGACCAAATTTTCACCCGTCATCGGTGTGTGTAAAGGTTAAATCCTCACTTTGTGGAATGAACAAGCTCGGAACCATAGTTCAGTTCAGTAGCAAAGTAACGTTTGTGTGACAGCAGGCATCTCCTGCCTCAACGTTTTTACACATGCTGATCATTTAATTACTGTATTCGTCAGTAAAATAAATCTTAATGGGAACTGTTGATAGTTTATCATGGTTGAAATACTTACAAACAAATCTACACTTTAACCCCATGTCATACAGATGATTACACTCTTGGCTAATAAATGGTTGGTACTGAATGGTACTGATCCTTCATGAATCCAAACTGATTAACGGTTTATTGTTGGCCTATTCCACTGGCCTTTTCTATTTCACGCTGTGAATTTGACAGTGTTGTGTTATGACAGTTGTATAATAATTATCTTCCTATTTATGCCCAGTTTTATGATTTTCTCCGTGTGAGCCAGTATCTGTCACATACATGTCAATGTTTCTTTCTTTTTTTCTTAAACTCAGCCTATTATAGTCTCTATATTAGGACTGGATCTTCTCACATGGAGCCCACCATGCTGAGATGTTTCTGCAGAAGGACAAACAAGCTGTAGATAGGATACTATACATTATTATGTGCAGCCATACCAGTGGATCTCAACATTCTACCTGTAGACCTTTAAATCCCAAGTGAAATTAACTTAAAAGCTCAACATTTTAACAAATGGATAACAATTAAAGCATGATCTAATCATTTTACAAATTAGCATTTTTTTTATTTTTTTTTATATTTTTAAAATGTATTTAATCCCTACTGTATATAGAACTACATTCCCATGATCATAGCTAGGTATAAAATCTTGTCTGTATTGTTTGATTTTTAAAATGATATCAAGACATACAGTTTATTTATTATTAATAAAATGAGTATTGAATTGACTGGCATGGATGTGTCTGTGTTTGCGGTCTGGTATACTATTGGATTGACATCTACCTCAGCTGCTAAGTGTCACATTTTGAGGTTGTATTTATTGAATAAACCATATTTTTCTTTATCAGACAGCTTTACTGTAATTTTGGATCAGAAACTCCATCAAAAAGATCATTCAGCTAATCCAAATCATGAAGTTTTCAAGAGTTAATTTTAGTTATATTAGCTAATGTTGACATTCATTCAGACTGGATTAAGTTTTCCTTCTGCTTGTCAGCTAATTAGGCCATCCTGTGCTAAATAGCCTATGTCAACACTATGTTAATTATTGGAAAGGAATACAACTATCCATATTAACACTGATTATAGTTGAATGTATTTGGTTGGATTTAACTTGTTGGTGTTTTTAGTGAGTGTTGAGTTGTGTCCCTTTGGTTTCTCCAGCGCTATACTCTTGTCCAAATATGGGCTCAGTGCTTAGAAAACAATAGGTGACATTTTGGAGGCCTCGTCCATTCTTTTATGGTTCACATAGTGACACAAATGTATATTTATATGGTGAGAAATAAGTTAGCTTAATACAGACGCACACAAAATGCTGTTCCATTTGTCTGAGCCTGTGTGTGAGACAGACTATGACACCATAATGCTTGTAATATGATCCAATATCTTGTTTCAAAGAGCTCAATATTTGGTCACTAAAACTATTTTATGATTCTTATAATGGAAGGCGAGCACATTGGATTCTCCCGTCCTCTCCAACCCATCTCATCTCACCGCCTCTGATGAAAATCTTTTATTGCGTCTTCTCCCCTCTCAGCCCTCCCCCACTCATCCTAAATGTCTGACAATCATTCAAGTGATTGTTTTCCTCCCTTCTAGCAGGAGCAGCCCTATTGGCCTCCCTCCCCATGTTAATTTGACTGTAACTCACCCCCGAATACAGTGCATTTCCCTGAGATTTAAAGCACCCATTAAGATCTGAGCGGACAGGTCAATATGATGATCACGCTCTTCCTATTAAAACCCATAAATACGAAAACAGCCGCTCTGTTGGAGGGGAGGAAGTATTTACTGACAGCTAAGGGGGGGATGCCTGCACCAATAAACATCTTCGATCATTTTCTTTTCTTTTTATTTCTTTTTTTTTTTTCGGCTAAGTTTTATGATATTTTGGGGAGAAATCTTTCCCTGAGGTGGAGGCAGTAGGTGGACTTTGTGTGAGGAAGCCTAGATAGGGTAGCATTCAGTTGTCTTGTTTTATTTCTATTCTTTAGTCTTTCCTCCTGAGCTGCTCGCCTCCTATCTATTGTGTTTGGTCTGATGTGCTGACCTGTGGCTGATCCCAGCTTTATGTAACAAACCCACATTGTTTTGCCCTAATTCTTTTCTTCTTCATTTTCCTTCTGGCAAATGTATTGTTTTTGCCTTTTCTCCTCTATTGTTTCACTCATTATTTCTCTCCTCTCCTCTCCTCTCATCCTTGCATTCCTCCACTCCTACCCCTTTCACCCCCCCCCCCCACCAAACCACTATGTTCTCCATTCAGTGTGACATCTCCCACCCATCCCTCTCTTTGTCCTTCTACTTCCTCGCTCCTGGCTGCCTTCATGTAAAGTGACGGCTGCTTGCTGACCCCCGAGGAAACATCCTCTCCATCTCCAATAAGTGATGATATGCGCTGGCTCCATTTAAGGCTACACCAACACACACAACTGTAACACTCACTGTTCATATTTTAATAAAAAATTCACAGACATAAACGTCAAACATGACACGCGTCGTATGGACCTGAGAGCATATGTAGAAATATACACTGAGTTTAACAAGCATGGATGTGTACATTAAGACACACAAGCGCAAAGAGAGACTCATGCTACTTACAATGTCATGACTCATTCTATGGGGGACACATATCTCACAGATTAGAACAGACGCTCAATATATGCTTTGTTCTTAGAGTGTCCTAAAACCTTGTCTCTGTCCTATTTTCCACCACTTACCAAGCATATGTTGCTCTCATCTAAGGCTTTTAGGGCCCATTAGATGTTTATACCGACCAGAGGCAGAGTAAAACAAGGATCGGACTACAGGGTGCCTCCGGTGCTCCCTGTATATGTAACATAGTGAGCAGGCCATAGCCTCTGTCTGTATCTGCCTGCTGCCTTTACTGAACTGGTCACATTTATCTGGCCTTCTGTCTCAATTCATTAAGCTTGGATGCACTCCCCGGCAGAGCAGCATGTTAGCACAGCGTGGGAGGAGGGAAAAGGGATATGCCTTGCATTATACTGTACTGGTGTTTGCATGCCTAATGCATCTTTAGAATAGATCTACATGTTTTCTTATGTTGGGTTTTATGCTCTTAAGGGCACACAGGCCAGGCTAGTTATATTTCAAGTCTAATTACATCCATGATGACTGCTGTTGCCTTTGTGCACCTCCTAAATTCTATAACTTCTGTATCTATCAAAATACTACTCCCTACTACAGTAAAATAATAGTACTACAGTAATGCATAGTAGTGACCAAACAATGTGGATTTTTTTCTGGGGGGAAAATACAGATTTCTTCTTCTTCCTTTTTTTTTTACATTAGCTTTAGCCCAATATCTAAGCTGATATTTGCTGGCAACGCCATTTTTTTTTTTTGTTAAATGATAACAAGTGATAGAAAATGTTTTTTTTTTTTTAATTGACATAAAATTGATATTAAGATACTCATACGAAAGGTATAACAGGTAATATTGATATTTCACATAATAAAAACTTACTTAGGGTGGTACAGTGGTGCAGTGGTTAGCACTCGTGTCTCACAGCAACAAGGTCCCTGGTTCAATTCCCACACCAGACCTTTCTGTGTGAAGTTTACATGCTCTTCACTTGTCTGCATTGGTTTTCACCAGGTACTCTGGTTTCTTCCCACCACCATCCAAACACATGCACTGATAGGTTAATTAGTTAATCTAAATTATCCATAGGTGTGAATGTGAGAGTGATTGTTTGTCTATATATGTTCAGCCCTGAGATGAACTGGAGACTCATACAGGGTGTAGCCCACCTTCATCCATTGTAGCTGGATTAGGCCCTCTGTGACCCCTGTGACCCTAGTGAGGATGAAGGGGGTTCAGATGATGAGATGAGACCAAAAAAAAGTGCATTCAAATAAAAACAAAACAACAGACCATTCAGTCATGGTGTTAAACAGACAAAAAAGCACATCAGCCAATGCCAATACAAGAAAAAAAAAAGAAAATCGGACAGCCAATATATCAGTCTATCATTAATGCATGTCTCAAAGTGCACCTCTGGAATATTCGGTGCCACCTCCAGCTCATGACAAAACGTTGATTTGTACCTCAATGAAAATAGTCATGGTGGGACACTCATTTGTGTTTGTCATTTGTGAATCCAGCAGCAACACCACACATCTGTCTAAACTATAGGAAATATATGGATAGTCTGTGAATGTGAAATCAGAGTATTACCATAATATCTTTATTTATTGCCATGTATGTTTGCAGAAGTATGAGTTTGGCCATATTTGAGTCTCTTTTTTTAAATAATATAAATATTAAAATTAAATATTGCTCGCATTGTTTCTTGGAGCCAGTTGAAGACAAGGTACACATGATCAAGATGGTTCTAAATGTGGTTCATTTTGAGCCCATGGCCCTGTCAGTTTGGGTAAGTTAAGAGCGGTTTTGATGAATGAATTCTACATAATAGAATTTATTTAAACTGACAGTTAATTTATCTTTAATGAGAAGTTAAGTCAGCCTAAGTTCGTAGGTTGGTCTGTGTGCGGCAACAATGGTTTTGCTTTTTTTTTTAATTCTTATTGTGCTTCCATTTTTGTTATTTGTTTTTTTTTATTTCAATCTCTTCAAATCCATTCAATGATTCAGTTCCAGTCAGCCCCCAGACATATATCACCCAACAGCCTATTTGGGTTTGGATAATGAAAAATATAAAGTAACAAGGCTACAGTCATTTTAGGGTATGAACAAATTTTTTATATTTTTTTTCCCAGTTAATGTATCCAGGTTGAATAGTGGAATATTTGACCAGAACATATCCATCATTTGAAAGAGTCTGACGACAGCAGAAATGAGCACCAGCGCACAATAAATGTTCATAATCAAAAACCTTGTCTACATTAGAAAAGATGGAAGGTTTGTTTAGAGTGAGGGTTTAAGTATAAAGGGTCGTGGTATGGCCTTGAGTGTACAGGGCACATTCTGGCAATAGAATTCCAATTAATGTAGCCTTTACAATTTTTGATCATAAAATCTTTCAGCTTTTATAGTTATTTATTTATGCAGGGTTAATAGTGAAGTTGACCCTTTTGTACAAAACACAGACAGACTCATCATACCTCTCCAGAATACCTATTTCATTTATGAAATGGAGGCATGATGGCGGTAGAGTTCATGGACTTAGATTTAAATGAAAGAATGCAGCTGTCAAATATAGACACACCATTTGTTCAAAAATATTGCCATTAAGCTACATCTTCCAGCATAATCACAAAGCCATATAGCAGGTAGTTTAGGTAATTTAACAATTGGCCAGTAACCCTTTCATCATTTGTTAAGTGGTGCGCATATATCATGAGTACTGAAAAGGTCGACTTGATATTGAGTGCTCATATTTTTGGTCTAGTGGGGGTATTCTAATATCAGCAGTAGCAAATACAGCACTCATTTGGCACTGACATTCACACATTGTAGTGGCATCTGTGTCCAAATCATGTCGAACACTCCTCGGCCTTGTGTTGCAATGAGCAGAAGCTTGGGTTGGCAGGTAAATGTGGGGTTTTTCAGTGTCCTCAGCTGCTATATGGGCTGTCTGGAGGTACTTCTGAAATATATATATATATTCCTATCACTCTAGACCATTTTTAGTGTAACTTAAATGTATAAAAAAAACTTGTAAAAGCATCCAAAACATCCAGAAATTAAACAAATGTTTCTTAAATACATTGATGGCTAAGAATAATCATGAGATCTGGCAATATGTTTGGTTATGTTGGTGCTCTCCACATCAATTTTCCATGAGACTGACTTTGTTTGTGCTCAAAATGCCTTGGGTGCTGCACCTGAACATTATTATTTCAGGGGAAATCCTCAGATCTGTGAAACATGTTTACAAATAACTATATTTATATTTGTTATATCAACACTGTTTCCTCAACTTGATCAATTTCACTTCAATTCATTTGACTTTATTGCCATAAAAATTAAATAGTGCCCCCCCCCCCCTTTCAGTTCCACAATAACTTACTATACTGATGTAATTCCAACTGGAAAATGAAATACTGCTGAAACAGTAAGAAAAAACAACAACTACATACAGTCTGTGGTTTATTCTGAGAATATATATAGTTGTTTATCATTCATTGTTTATTGTTTATATAGATTCCCATTAGCTTAGCTAATTAGCTCCGTTAGCTACTCATCCTGATACAATATAAATACAACACAAATGCAGTCACATGCATAAATGAAAACAGGTGTACAATTCATTGGCCGCTCAAAATTTCATCTCAACACATAAACCTTAAAATATTTAAACATTTACCTTTACAGCAACTTGCAGGAAAGTACTGTAAACACATTCCAAGAAAAGTTTCTTTATTACAAAGTGCTACTGGAGATAATGAAGCAGCTAATGCAAGATTACCTGTTAACCTCCTGAGACCCAGTAAGTAAACATATTCACCATTCTATTTTAAATAATTGTCTTAATTGGAAACAGATGGATGTAACAGTTTTTTCAGATACATTTTTATAAATATTTTTAATATGTCCTTTTCAGTGGACATAGTTATTTTATTTTATTTTTTAAATAAAGCTGTTAAACACGTGTCCACGACAGAGGACAAAAATGCATTGCTGGATCTCCGGAGGTTAATGTTAATGTTTTCCCTCAACAATTAACATTTCCAAACTTATTTGTCACCATTTATAATATTTTTGTCTGCATTTTGCATCTTTCAGTGAAAATCAGGTGTTTTTCTTCATTTAAAATATTGATTTTGTAGTCGTTCATACAAACTCAGATGGAATTCAAAGGTTATTATATCAAAACAGACTAAATTGAAGGAACATAAAAAAAGGTGTCTGCATCCACATTTACTTGTCATATGATATGGTTTTGAATTGTGAGTCAGTGTTGCAAAAGAGGATGTTTGATGGTGCAGTCTCTGAAATGATCTGATGTTGATGATGATGATGATGATGATGATGATGATGATGATGATGATGATGATGATGATGATGATGATGATGATGATGATGATGATGATGATGATGATGATGATGATGAATGAAAAGCTGAGAAACCACATTTTATATAAATTCTGTATCTATTTATATTGATAGTATTAGTTGTTCAATACTTATTACACATCTTAGATCAGGAGATGCTTTTGGTTGCCAGTTATCAGTTACATATTTATTTCTTTTTCATGAAAACCAAAATAAATCTGTATTACTTCTCTGTCATCCAGGGTTAGGGTTAGCTAGACATATATTTGTTATGGAACATGTCATATTAACATCATAATTAGCAGGGCAGTATTCCAGTAGATGATATTTCATAGGGATGTATCTGCCATTTGTGTAACATGTCACAAGCGCACAAGGAGCATAAGTCTTTTGACTGAGCAGCACAAATATACAGCTCTTCACATGAGTGTAAGACAGAGGTTGCAAAATCTTATCCTTATTTGCAGACTGTATTAAAATGATCCACCACAGGGCATTTAGAAATAATGCTCTGTGTGTCTTTAGTATTATAATCCTTTTTCTTCTGCAGCAGTAAAGAATATTATAGTTGTAAGACAACACAGAGTTAGGAAATGCTAATCTGCGTACAGACAGTTATGAAAAATGGGTCAACTTTGCAAACAGCGTAACAACACAAACGGCAAATGAAACAAAGGGACTGCAGCTGCATGTATGTGCTGCTGGAGTGGAATACAACTGGACTCTGTCTGATAACACAAAATGATACATGTTGGTCCTGGATATATATATATATATATATATATATATATATATATATATATATATATATACATGGTGTATGGTTGGTAATTGACCTATCAGTTTGCAGCGTTCTGAAGCCTGCATTTGTTGATTATAAGTGTTCATGTACCTGCATGTACTTTACATTGTGTGTGTGTGCATGTGTGTATGAATGTATTTATATATTTGTGCATCTCCCACAATATATGTGACACGTCTCTCGTGAGGCAAAGCTTCTTCCCCTTACACCTCTACGGCTGTAAATTTGAATCATCTCTCTCTCTTTCTCTCTAAGCATATTTTTATCTCTCTCTCTCTCTCTCTCTTACACACACATACACACACACTCAACACACAGACACACACCTACACATACCCATAACTGTGGACAGCAGTGCCAGGGAACCAGCCATTGTGACAAACACCTCGAGGCAGACACCCCCTCCATGGCAATCCTCCATCTCTTGTGCAACAACACACATGCACACACACACACGCACACACACACACACACACACACACTCACATGCATGCTTTGAAAGCAAACAGAAGAGACGTACTGTAAATGCACAGTTTACAAATATCCATGTGTATGCAATATATACATGCGTTTGGTAAAAGCGTTCACATCATCTACAAATCACTTTTGTTTTCACGTGTCATGTGGGTAGAGTTGCCTTGAAAACACACGCATACATCTTCCGGCTGTAATCTGTCTCATCGGTTCCCTTGGTGTGGTAAACAGAGATAGAGGGATGAATAACACAAGCGTGTGCACAGACACACACACACACACACAAGCGTTCTTCCAAACACACATATGTATCTATGATAAGTATATATATGATTCCAATTCCAAGGTCTCTTGTGAAACACCAACCAAATGAACACATGACAATGATAGCACCTGCCCCTGTCTCTGAAGATAAGGAGAATGTAATAAGTGTGTCCACACTTTTAGCCCACACACACAAAGTAAACAGAGCACCAAAGGGTGAGATGAATACAGAGTGGAGGAGAGTCATTCAAAGCAGAGAGTGGGATGCAGATGAGACGCCTACACCAAGAGACTGAAAGAGAGTCAGTACGGGAGAGACAAAGAGGATGAAATGGAATGCCAGAATGACAGCACTAAAAGGGAATACCAATCAATTTAACTATTCATATGTTGTGTAGCCATAATTAATGAAATCTGCCTCTCAGCTAAAAATTGAAGTAAGAAAGTGCACATGCACCAGAAACTTTTTCTTTCATGGTGTTGCCCCCCCGTCCCCCAGTCACAAAGGAAACTGTTGTGTTTGTGCAATAGTATTCAGAGAGTAAAACACAATGCTCATTATTTTTCATCTATGTATTAATCATTTTGGGGAGTTTGATAGATTTAAAGCTTCAGCTGTGGACTTTTACTCAGAAGCTTCAACAGTTGAAACACTTCCAAACTGATATTTGCCATGAATCTTGGCATACCTTATTGCCAAAAGATATGTTTTTTAGTGCGTCATAACTCAACAAATGAAATAAATGTTTTCCTCATGCATTTAATGTGTCTAAAAGTGCACTACAGATAAGTCAAATAAGACAAATTATTCCTCTATTATAGCTTTTTGGGCACATGAATAAATGATGAACTGATGAACCACTTTATATTAGCCAACAGCAACAATTCAGTATAGTTTCCCTTTTACTCAGTATATATTTAGGCATTTCATTACACTTATTTAATCTCTTGTTAAGCTTGAAATAGTGTACTTATTCAAGTACAGCATTAAGAAACACAAAACAAGACATACATGTGATTATATTTGTGTCACTTGGGTCAACTTTCAGAAATTAACGTTTTATATTTATCTGAAAGCTTATTAAAAATGCTTGCGTGGCACTAATTCAACCAATCAGAGGCCGTTTATCAACATCGCCCAGGTCACAAGGGATTTTGTTTCATCGAGAAAGCTTTGTTCTCAGGTCTCCCATTGGTTCAAATGTATATTTACATAGATTTCTATTCAAGGGTTGTCTAGAGGGAATCCTGATCTTTCCAATGATACCAAACATGACAGGGAAATACCTACAGTAATGCCAGCGTGAAGGAAAGCTGTGTTTTGAGCCGATTTTTCTTTGTTTTAGACTTAATTACTGTCAGAGTCAGTTGTTGTCCTTCTTAAAAGGCATGATTTGAAGCACTTACGGTAGGAATTTCACAAAAACTCATAGTTAGAAGTGTTCAAGAGACATTTTACTTTGGTTTTATGCATAAACTTCAAATTCTATAATTTTGACCCATATAATGTATTTGAGGCTAACACTGGAAATACTGCTCTAAGACTGAACCACTGGTTTTGTGCTGGAGGGTCACATTTACTTTTCACCTTCATTTTCTTTAATAGACTGTATTTTGTGTTTAAAGTGATTAAGAGTAAAGGGGACACCAGGTGACTAGCCATGAATAGATGTGGTGTTTAAGATAGGTTGTAAAAATGACAAAAACAGATGCGAGAGGGAGAGAGAGAGAAAGAGAGGGAGACACAAAGGCAGAGATATGGAAAGGGAGAGAGAGGGAAAGAACTCAGTGCCTGTACTTCCCCCCTCATTCTAGCTCCTAGGGCAGCTTAGACTGAACTGTGACTTCAGTCTGTTTTTAACTAACCTTACCATAGGCTTTCTCAAACAGGGATGTTTTCAACTTAATATTCAATGTAGAGACTGTGTCGGCTTCTTTAATATTAAATGGAAGCTGATTACATAAGACAGGAGCCTGGTAACTAAAAGCTCTAGCTCCTACTGTACAGTATGAATGTAAACATTTATAGTTCAGGTAGAAATGATACATCAGCCAAATGTCAAGGTAACATATTTTCACCTGTACAGCAAGTAGTGGAATAATTTAGAAGAAACTGAAGTGGCACATACAGTAAAATAAACAATAAAAGTAGAAATATACACATGTAGTTGTGTTTGTTTGTATCAGCAATCACAGCTTCTTCTTCTGTTGCTATTTCCACAATTCTGTCTGTGTGAAACTGGTTTATTCTGTTCAGATCTGAATCAAATTGTAACCAGAGTGAAGACATTCTGTACAGTATTTTATGCTTCAGATATTGAACTCCTAGTACCCTAGTATCCCTTCTTATCTTAGCTTCTGTTTTTCCTTGTTGGAAATGATGTAAAAAAAAAAAAAAAAGTAATAAATAAATATAAATGAGAGGGAATTACTTCCATCAGGAGAAAAGCAGTGTTCTGTAATGAGTTCATTATTTCATTGAGTAAAGTTGAAACCAGCTGAGTTTTAAGTAGCTCTGTGCAAGTTCAAGTGTTTTAATTATCTCAATCACTCATGCTGCCTGTCTTGTTGGCTCTTACTCTTTACCTTCAAGCCGTTCCCCGCTGTCTGCATCTCCGCTTCCTAGTTTCTAACTCTATCGTTTCACGTAAAAACAATAGCACTGTGTTAAGAATCACATATTGGATATGCAGCCCAGTATGCCACCACGTAAACGTTAATGCACTGCACCATATGGTCACTTCAGCACAAAGCTTCTCACCATGGAAACTGTTGCTTCTTTACATCACCTACTGGTGGATGTTTAGTAATCTTCTAATTAAATTGTTCATATTAATTACCATTGTTGTTCTCTACCTTGTGTTAATGTGCCTATTAGCTTGTCTGACTCTCTCAAATTACATGTGTGCTCTTTTTTTTTTTTTTTGGAGTACATAATTATCTACGTGAACATATATCATATGATAATAGTTTTATGTACTTACACATGTATTCACTTGTCTCCCCTGCAGCGCACAGTTGCGTTTGCTTATATTTTCTCGGTTGTATATCCATATTTAATGTGCAGAGTGAACTCAGACTCCAGCAGTGGAGGTGGTGGTAACATGGTAATTGTGGCCTGCTGTTACACAAAAAAAAAAGGGAAACAGGATGACAGTTATGCATTATGTGCTTCAATGTTTCATGCAGATAGCTCATAATGGAGCAAAATAATACATTTGGCTGCAGTTGTTTGTATCAAGGTATATGTGGCAAAGTGAGTTTTGAGGTTTTTTCCTCTTTTCTACACTACTTTAGCTTAGAATCATGCCAATTATGTATTAGTCCATTTGGAACATGGCTTAGCTCCTCATAACTCACCTCTGGATGATCATTTTGAACCAGCAGGCCAGGCACTCCACTCTACATTCACCACTTATGTTAACTCTTGCCTGTTTTTGGACATTACCTGCTCAGCTTATTGCCTATTTTGTCCCTGACTTGTCTCCTGCCTGATCCCAGCGTGGTTTGACAACAACTCTGACTACATGTGTACAGACTCCTACGTACCTGACGCACCACATCCCTTCCGTCAGACCAATAGTACAACCTGCCAGCACATATTCCTGTGAGATTCCCTATAGTGACTTAACTCTAGATTGCAGATTAATCTATATGAGCTGTATTCAGTCACATACCTGCATGTGGTCCACCTTAGCTTATCATCCTCATGTTTTACTGTTTCCTTGGAGAGACGCCTACTCACCTTTATCACCCATTTCCTGTGCAGTATCAGTAATGCTCATTCATTAGCATAAATTAATGATAATGACAACCACTGTAAAACAGTGAGATTGATTCAATCACTCAACAATGGAGATGATGACAATTCATTGCACCGGAAACCAGAGGCGGAGCTAAATATTGTGAAAAAAATTTACTTCTTAGGGGCTGTTTACTTTTTCTATGGTTGTTTCCGGTTGTTTGCAGCGTCACTTTGTTTCGCCCAACCTCTGACTCCATACTGATTTGTCGGCCAGTTTCAGGGATATCTAGCCAAAAGTTGAATTGACCGTAACTAGAGTACTACTGTAGCACATTCCATGTGCTGCTGCTAGGAGTCTAGCATGGCTAAGCTAGCCAACCAGCAGAAAATCAGACAAACATATAACCAGCTCAGCAACAGCAAATTATAAATCCAAATATTTTGAATAATGTAAAGTACTGTAAAAAGCCAAATACTGTTTAAAATTCTAATTATGTTTTCCATATTCATATTCTAAGGATCTGAATATGATTTTCTGCACTTCACATTAGCTGCTGTAATTGTAGAATTTCTCCCATGGTGGAATTACTCTATTCTAAACCAGATATAAACACATATAAACCAGTTAAGCAGCAGCAAAACAGATAGATATATGTATAAACCAGGTCAGCAGCAGTAAACCTGATGTCTTAGCAGATATGTCATAGTTTAAGTATCTACATTAGCATAATTAGCCAACTTTGCTTCATTTCAGTTCAGCTTGCTGTTGCTAATAACATCAAACTTTTTTAACGTTATAAAAGGCTACATATATATCTATAATTGGATTATTCTTCTGCCTCCTCTTTTCTTTGCTTTGAAAGTGTGCAGGTTAGGACTTGGAAGACCTTTTCACCCTGATAATGTTTGCTCCTTTACAGCAGAAGACTGTAAAACATGACAGACTGTGACGTGTCATATGGTGCGACCGGCTAAAAACACTGGAGCCAAATAAATTAATATCAGTCCAACATTGACAAAAGACGAAAACAAAGGGAATTGTATCCATAATTTTTTTTAATACGTTTTACTTATTTATGTAAGCACACCATACAATTTCATTCAGTTATATTTTTTTTCTTTTTAATTGTAGTTTTTATTCATTTCAGTTAATGAAAATGATTTTTCAATTTGGCTTTTCGTCATTTCATTCATTTTTGTTAATGATTATAAGCTGGATTATCACCACTAGTTTTTTTTTTTTTTACTATATATAAATAAATAAATGCCTTATGTCCATGGTAATGCTTGAGGACTTCTGCCAAATGAGGAGACTCTGGAGACATTACTGTTTCGAATTAGAACACACAGACGGAATCTGTTGGTGGGATGATATTTTTTTGTAGTTATGGGTCAAATAAGAACATTTGGGTGTTGATGTAGGATTTCTGCCCATATATCAGTTTTAATGTGTGTATGGAGCGTAGTACACAGGTCAACAAGATCAAAAAAAGATTGGGGCTTTTGCCGTGAGATCTGGGGCTTAAGTCCCAAAAGTCACCCCCTCTCTCCACCGCAGATGATGCACAATAAATATTATACAAATCTCTCAAATGTGTTGAACAACAGGTGACCTAGGAACACAGGCACAACAGTTTGTATAAAATCTGAAGTCATTTTGCATTACTTGTTTACTTGGTTGTATAACGAGGTTAGGGGAACCATTCATTCATTTGAGATTATTTTTCAAATCAAATCAAATTGTATTTATATATAATGTTAAATTGTAACAAAATATATCTCATGAGAATTTACATATAGAACTGATTGCAACTACAATATCATGGATTTTTATAAGAAAATTAAACAGTGCATAATAATATAATTGGATTGCATAATTTTTGTGTATTTATAGCCATTTACACTAATTAAGGATTCCTATGTAATCAAATACAATGAACAGGAGAGTGAGCGAGGCTATTACTGTATCATTATCAACGTTGATAACTTGATGACTTTCTATAGGGCTGTGAAACTTGTTTATAACTTACATTAAACAACATGACAACAACACAGGGAGTGAAGGAATATGTAATCTTCACAGTACTGGAGTTTCATTACATCTGACCCAGGTGCCATGCTCCTGGTGTCAGTGCAGTTTTAGTCTAAGCCAGAGGTCGGCAACCTGTAGCTCCAGAGCCACATGCAACGCTTTCATCCTTATCCTGTGGCTCCGAGCGGCTACATTACTAAATAAAAATAAATGAATAAGTATAAGAATTATAGTATTTAATTGAAGTGTATTTTATTTATGTTAGTTCTTATTATTTTAGTGTTAAATTGTGATCATGAAATATTAAAATATGATTAAAAATAAATAATTTAATTGTTTTTCATCGCTCAAAATAAACGTCATACTCGTGGAAACTACTGTATACCGGCCAAAACAAGTATGGAGAAATGTAAGAAAAGAAAACGACAGTATCTGAATAACCTGAACACACGAGGGACTGTTAGTGAACCTGGACCTGAACGCACAACACATGGGCTCAGTGTGGAAAAAAGGAAAAAAAAAAACATATATGACAAAGTCCCACACAGGTCAAAGGTTAACCAGGTCTGTAGTGTCTTTGCTTTACACTGGACCAGTGTAAAGGTAAGAAAAATCAATAGTGTTCTCTTCATTTTAGATCAGACAGCCCATCTTCAAAAGTGTCAAAGCACAAATAAATATGACTGAGGTGAAGCCCTCAAGCATGAAAAGGAATTTGTTTTAAATAGTTATTTCCCTTCTTTTTAATAAATGTGTTTTTTTTTCTTTTTTTCTTTTCATTTTAGGTGTCAAAAAGTATTTGCGGCTCCCAGTGTTTTCTTTTCTTTGGTTGTTAACGGTTGCCGACCCCTGTTCTAAGCATTGTGGGCGTATTTTTGTTATACATTTTCTTTGAGACATTTAGATGACACACTGAATTAGGAGGTATGTTTAGACTGCCATCGAGATTTCTGATTTAAAAAAATGGACAAAAACAAAATGTATGTGTTTTATTAAGGGATATCCTAAAATTCTACCATTATACAACTTGCTGTAGTTTTCTGCATCTGATGAGTTCAAATTATCCTTGTTCCAGACTGATGGGAACAGAGGTGCATGAAATTATGAGCCATCATGCTCAGGGCCTGCATATGTGGAGGCAGTGTTATCACCTCTCGTTGGTCAAGTTGGTCAGCAATATTATGTAATAGTCCAAAATTCTGTAAATATTTCACATGGCATAAGCTAATGAAAATTATGTCATTAAAAAAAACAATATGTGTTATTATTTTAAAGCTGCTCATGCAAAGTGCTTTTTTCTTTTACCTGGCACCAGAAGCATTTTACAGTGTGTTGCATCCTCCAACTGCACGCACACACACACACACACACACACACACACACAAACACACACACAGGCAAACCATTGAAACATCCACTGGGGTTGGGTCTATGTGTTGGTTCCAGCTTGGATCATGTGCCCCACTGCAAAAGACCCCATTCCAGGGTTTGTTTGGGGCCAGACCAAGACCACCTGCACTGAAAGGTCTTTTTGTTTGGGTGGCACCAGAGTGTGATTTTTTGTGTTCACATCTGCCAAACAAATCACCCCAAGGCATCCAATTTAAGATTTAGACTCCAGGGAGCCCAGGTGGGAAAACATGCCTTTTCTCATCTTACTAAGATAATCAAATGTTTAAAAAGAGCCTTTTTCTAAAATGTATTTTCCTAGTTTTTTTTTTTTTTTTTAAACTGTGCCAATAATAAGACACAGCTGACAGAGTGTGTTGACTACGGTCTTGTTTGTCTTTGATAACAGGTCTGATCCGTCTCCGCTCAAGCCCACCCCCTCGCCTCCAGGGTGTTGAATATGTCCTCAACGTCACGGCAACGGATGACAATGCCTCAGGCGGACCGCAGGCCTTGTCATCTACAGCCCAGGTCATAGTAGGAGTGGATGATGTGAATAACAACAAGCCTGTGTTTGAGAAGGTGAGATGAGAACATCCACACGTCCGGTGGATAATAAGCACAACATTTAGCTGTGCTTATTATCAGCCAGTGGTTAACTGATTAACGTCTGCTCCCCTCGCTCCTCTCCTCTCCTCTCCTTTCTTTTCATCTCCTCTCCTCTCCTCTCCTCTCCTCTCCTTTCTTTTCATCTTCTGTCCTCTCCTCTCCTCTCCTTTCTTTTCATCTTCTGTCCTCTCCTCTCCTCTCCTTTCTTTTCATCTTCTCTCCTCTCCTCTCCTCTCCTTTCTTTTCATCTTCTCTCCTCTCCTCTCCTTTCTTTTCATCTTCTCTCCTCTCCTCTCCTCTCCTTTCTTTTCATCTTCTCTCTCCTCTCCTCTCCTCTCCTCTCCTCTCCTCTCCTCTCCTCTCCTCTCCTCTCCTTTCTTTTCATCTTCTGTCCTCTCCTCTCCTCTCCTCTCCTCTCCTCTCCTCTCCTCTCCTTTCTTTTCATCTCCTCTTCTCTCCTCTCCTCTCCTTTCTTTTCATCTCCTCTCCTCTCCTCTCCTCTCCTTTCTTTTCATCTTCTCTCCTCTCCTCTCCTCTCCTCTCTTCCCTTGTGTCTTTTTTTCTCATTTTCTCATGTCTTCTCCTCTCATCTCTACACTATAAACCCAAAAGTGGAGAATAATTAAATGTATTCAGTTGTGAATACTCAAAGTTTCAGAAATAGTACTACTAACTCAAATGTATTAAGTTGCTGTGACATGTTCTTCTTTTTAAGTACTTCCAACTAATATTTTTTTATTAAGGGGAACTATTGTGGATATAAGTGGACATAACTTAAAAGCATAGATGAGGTACAACTGAGTGGAATTAAATGCTGAGTATGATATTGTACTGTTATTTCTATTGTTTCAAATAAGGATGATTGAAAAAAATAAACTGAACTGATGTAGTAGATGATGAAATACAATTTAAAAGCACTCCAAATAACCACCAATATTTATAACACAAAAAAAAAATGCAATCACAAAACACAGTCATTTTATTCAGGGGCAGCTGTGGTTCAGTTGGTCGTCCAATGACTGAAGAGTCAGAGGTTCAAATCCAGGCTCTGTCTGTCCACATGTCCAAGTGTCCTTAGACAAAGACAGTGAACCCTGACTTAGTCTCCCAGTAGGACTGACAGAACCTTAGAATACTAAGTTAATAAGTCATGTTTTAATTCTACTTTAATAAGTATCTAAATTTTAAGTTCTGTAAACTAATATATTTTTAAAATTTCATTAACTCAAAATAATTGAGGCAATCGATTGCCTTAAATATTTTTAGCTCTGCTAACATATTTTAGTTAACAGTGTACTCTTGTCATCTCTTCTCTTCTTATCTCTTCTCATCTCTTCTCTTTTCGTCTCATGTATTCCTTTCTCTTCTCTACTGGCGATAATTCCAAATGACCTCTCTCTCTCTAATTATTTTCACTATCTCTCCTTCCACCTCTGTCTATCCCACATAAGTCTCTCCCAACTCTCAGGCTACTTCTTTCTCTTCCTATATTCTCTATTTATTAGCCAGTATCTTTCCTCCAGAGGAGCGATTAGCCAGCTTGACCTTAGTCTTTGCACTCTCATCTTTCTCCAACATCATCTGAGGATTTTAATTAAAGCTTTGAGGGATGTGAGAGAAATCCCGTCCCACCAACATTGGAGGCACAAGTCCTAGACCTGCTTTTCTCTATCCATGTCTCAATTTGAAATGATGAGTGACTTTTCAAACCCTCCTGAGGTATAGTGAGCCAAGATTAGTTGTGGGGTTTGCAAAGTAAACTTCGCTCACTCTCATGTGTTTCCCTTTCGGCTTCACCCCTTATAGCAGGAAGGAACAGAGGCACCGGCGACAAGATGAGAGGCAAAAGAAAAGAGTGAGGACGAAAAGAAAGGGATCCCTGGTCCACAGTATTTCATGCGCTCAGTATGCACAGCTGTCTCTCGCAGGAATCTCCTGCTGGCATTGTAGTCCAACTCTATGATTCATTCGCTTCTCTCTCGCTGGCAGGATGTTGATTACAACAGACAAACCAGCCCCTGACTCCCCGAGGGAGACTGGGGGTTGAAGAGAGATATATTAAGATAAAAATAAATAAATAGAAATAAATAAATGAATCAAATAAAGCACCCAAAAAAGGAAAAACGAAGACAAATAAGAGTAATTTTACATGTGAGACAAAGTAAAAAAAAACGGGTCATAAAACAAAGGGACACGGTAAAGGAAAAAAATAAATAAAACAAAAAGAAACAAGGGGATTTTGGGACAAAGAAAAGTGTTTCTGTTGGTTTCTCAGCCAGTTAAGACATCTGTGGTTAGTTTGTGTTTCCTCTGTCGCTGGCAGCCAGCAGCTGGACACTGAAGCAGAAAGGGCCTTTTATCTTGTTTTGATGCCCAATCTTATAACGTACTGTATCCACTGTGGAGCTCAGGGCTGGATCAGTGAACCAAGACAGAAGGAGACACACACACATACACAGACATAGACATAGATAAATGTGGGATCTCTCGGATATTGCCAGATCCTGTATATTCCCACTGGCTCAAATCTCAGGACAGACATATAGACATTCTCTGGCCACCTGTATTCTGGTTATTACCTCATATTTCTGGTTTGGCAGAACTATCATTTATAATAGTGTGTTGGACAATGTTTTGTTTTTTTTTTGTTTTTGTTTTTTTTGAGGGGGGAAATACACCACACTGTTAGCCGCCACTGTCCAGATGCTGGTCCCTGACTTTGTTTATGTTCACAGTAATAGTTGGTCCTTGTCATTCAATTCATCCATTTCGAGGTGAGGTATTGTAGAATAAATAAAAATTCCTTCAGCATCCCACATTCTTAGATCTTCTGAGGACATCCCAGATTTTCTTCAGCCTATGTGGGATAAATAATAATCCCTCTAACTGACCAGGAATTGCATCCCAGTTACCCCTACCTGAGTACCTCCAGAGAAAAGCATTCTGTAGTTAAACCTATCAGACAAAAAAAAAAAGAAACGAAAAAGCATGTAGTAAAAAAAAAATCAAAAAATCACATGACACATTTTTGGAAGCATTCTCTCACAGTAGGATTCTGCTTTTAACACCCTTACAGTCTGAGGCTTCCTGCACCATCATGTTCAAGTGTTCCTGCCGAGATATTCTTCTCCAAGCCTCTCGATTTCCCCTGCGACCGGGACATCCAGATAAAATAGGTGGAATCTCGAACAGTGTCTATTGACCACACTGACATCTCAGCACATGTAAGAGGTCTCTGTCTGATAAAGGCAACGGCCCCATTTTTATTCTGCAAAAGCACCGGTAGATACACTGTTCATCACAAAGAGAATCAGTTCCAAGGCATCTTATCTTCTTATCTGGGCTGGATGTCTGGATGTGTTAGCGTATTCTATGCATAAGCAATGCATGGTTGAACAGTTAGTTATTTGACTGCAGAGACATTTTAAGTACTGCCTTTGACTCACAATGAACGTAGCTATTAGATACTTGCGAGAAACACAAGTTAACCTATAAAAACCCAGCGCTACTTTTGTGGCAGGTCTGAAATATTTTTTTTCTATATATTTAATCTTTCTTAAGTGATTTATTATCATATATTGTCATATTATCATTTGTACTTTTTTCAGTGTAAATCATGTATTTTTCTATGTGTACTGGTCATTTAGATGTTCATTTGGAGTAAATTGAAAGGTAATTACTGTATTTTCCGGACTATAAGTCACTCCGGAGTATAAGTCACACCAGCCAAATAATGCATAATAAAGAAGGAATATATATATATATATATATATATATATATATATATATATATATATATATATATATATATATATATATATATATATATATCCAAAAAAGTTGGCTTGAAGAGCACTACCTGGACTCCAATGAGTAATAATTAGAGGTGGTCTTTGGATGGGAAAACTAAGAGTATGACAAAAAGAGAAAATTCAGAGGCACTCTCTTATATGTGAAAAATTAAAAAGCCTTCATTACATTGGCTTGGTTACAAAAAAAAACCTAAAAAAGGCCCCGACGTGTTTCGGCATCCAAGCCTTCATCAAGGAGTGAAACATACACATATATATATATATATATATATATATATATATATATATATATATATATATATATATATATACACATACATATGTGAATGTATTTTTTTTCTCCCACCCATACTGAATAGGTGTATGGTATGCTAACGTAACACATTCAGCTAATGTTACATGATACATAAGCAATGAACTGAGAATATGCCTGGTATGTTAGCATAACATATTAACAGCTATTCAGATAACTCTAGCATAAAGAACATGCACTTGCTCAAGAAGCGCCCTCTTGCAGTTGTCAGTGGGAAAACAACATTCAAAATAATATAATAATATGTTAATAATTTCAGCTATAAGTCACACCCTCAGCCAAACTATGACAAAACCTGTCACTTACAGTCTGAAAAATACGGTATCTTAAAAAGTGTCACTAACTGAACATAAACTAAGTCTGTTCGTCCACTGTCTTTAATTAAACTTTTACTGGTGAATCAAAGTTGTAGATCACGGTGTTTCCATGTTCACTATGTAGCTGCTGAACGTTTACATGGGTCATAAGGATGATAAACTGCATTTTACACAAATTATTTACATTTATTGATAGGATTGGGTCAACAGGGATTAAACATTTTACATTAGTATTTGGTTTTGCTCACCAGTTGCTGTTTGGGTCTTAATGAGGTACATAATGTAATATCTAATAAAAAACTACTGATGGAAATAATAAAGAACAGCAGAGAAGAAAATAAAGTACAATTTGAGAACTGAAAATAGAACAGAAGAGTGGAAGGTAATGGAAGACTGGAGAAATACAGGAAGAGGGTTAAACGCAGATGACACCATCATTAATTAAATGTCAAAGGGAAGCATCAGCCAGTGGTACTGAGGGGCACCTTCCCTTCCACTGCGTTTATGGGACATCAGCATCAACGTTCCAGTGAGACAGAAGAAGAAAAAAAAAAAAAACATGATGGATACAGAGTCAGAAAGAGAAAAGAGATGATGAGGTACCAGACAGAGAAAAATGGGGATAGAGGGAGAGTGAGCAAAAACCCAGACAACCTTCAAATGAGGATAATAAAGCTCTTTGTGCCTTTGACAAGTTCAGTGATTGACAGTGTCTTTGAGAATCCAAACATGGAGCAGCTACCTTGCATCACACCAAGCTTTGAATGAACTTCTGTGAAAGCGCCAAGAACTGACATGGTGAAAAATGGAAACAAGGGTTCAAGTTTTGGCTTTGAATACAAAAAAATATCTATATCTATATCTATATCTATATCGAAAACTATCTATCTATCTATCTATCTATCTATCTATCTATCTATCTATCTATCTATCTATCTATCTATCTATCTATCTATCTATCTATCTATCTATCTATCTATCTATCTATCTATCTATCTATCTATCTATCTATCTATCTATCCGTCCGTGTATATATGTATATATATATATATATATATATATATATATGTGTGTGTGTGTGTGTGTGTGTGTGTGTGTGTGTTTGCATGTGTTAAGTATTATACATTTTCATGGTGGTGTAATATGTGATAATTAAATGTATAGCTTTAGGATTTGTTTCACCTTTAGAGTATGATTTAAAGCAGGGGTGTCAAATGTATGGCCCCTGGGTCCAAATGAGCTCACCAAAGACTCCAGTCTGGCCTGTGGGATGAATTTGTGAAGTGCAAAAATTACACTGAAGTTATTAACTCCAATATTTAGTTTTTTTATTATTATAAAAAAGGGAAAATCAAATGAAAATGTTTACATTTCCAAAAATGTGACTTGTCATGAACTGTAACAACATTCTCTCTGTTACTAAATATTGTGTACAGATGCACTGTGATCTGTAAGTTTACATGCACATGTGTAAATGATAAGATGAGGTGGAATATGACTAACATTGCACTGCTTTCATGTTTTATATGTCTCATATTTTATATATTCAGTTGTTCTGTTCCTCACCTGTGGAACAAAATATCTGAGGTCTGTTCAAACTATCAGTTCATTTAAGTCAGGTCTGAAAAAATTACTATTTACTGGAGCTTTTACTTACATTTTAATTGTTCTTCAAATGTTTTTATGTATCCTATTTTAATTGTCTTTTAATGTATGTTAATCATTTATATGTTATATGTCCTTGAATTTTCCTGTACATGAAATGTAGTTTTATATATTTGCATAATGTAATTAAACTCTTTTTTATTGTCATTATATAAGTGGCCTCACCCTCTTCAGGTCATATTGGCCAGTATGTTTCCCCAGAACAAAAATGTGTTTGGCACCCCTGGTTTAGACAGCGATGGTTCTTCACTTCTACACGACATAAACATGTGCTTTCATAAAACTGGTGCTACTCACATTCCACTGAGATCTAATACAGCCAAAACATGTTTTATGCGGTTTTCTGCTAACATGGTCTTTAAAGAGCAAACCTACTTCCAATTATCCAGACAGCAGTAAACACACAGAGTGACAGATTTCATGTTAAGTGCAGTGTAAGAGTCATGATGGATGCTTCTCCAATGTTCAGGGAAAAGCTCCAAGACCTTTGAACCTGAACAAGCACCAACGACTGGAACTGAAAAACTAAACATAGGGAATTTATGAATGGAAAAGGACTGTAATTCATAATTCTGCATATTTATTCCTCTGTTTCTTGGGAAAGTGTGTGTGTGTGTGTGTGTGTGTGTGTGTATTCCTATCTTTAAACATTGATATGTTTACACAGTCACACCATGGGGACCTCTGACACTATGGGGACCAAAAGTCAGGTCCCCTTGAGGGTTAAATATAAATAAAGGTCCCCACTAGTAAAATAGAAATGATGTGGCCCTATAAATACATTATTTCGCCGTAAAGTATTGAAACAGGTGAAAAGTGAGACATGTAGTTTTCAAAGGTTTAGTTAAAAATATCTATTTATTTTTTATGTATTTTTTAATTCTTATTCTTATTATTTTATATTTATTCATTTAATTTTTTTTAATTTTTAATTTTATTTTTCATTCATTCATTCATTCATTTTTATTTAGTTTTATTCATTATTATTATTATTATTATTATTATTATTATTATTATTATTATTATTATTATTATTATTATTATTATTATTATTATTATTATTATTATTATTATCTATTTTATTTAAACAAAAGTGTTTACACTCACTCCACAGTGGCAACTTCATTACAAACTTGGTCCTCATGAGACATGTAAATGAGCATGTGTGTGTGTGTGTGTGTGTGTGTGTGTGTGTGTAAATAGTTCAGTAGGCATAGGAAAGCATGTGAGTGAAAAGCTTATTTTAATATGATCACATATTTCCTCAAAAAGAGTCAGATGTATAAAGATGAGAACGTCAAATATCACCATTATATTTGATGTGAAATTTTATAAATCAGTAGAATTAAGTGTGCAGTAAAAACATTAATTTTCGGCTGTCGTATGGGCCGTTGTACCACGTTGTTTCAAATTCTGGGCTGGATTATTTTTAATACATTTCACATTATCTCACATAATATATAATTTTTAATTTGACCATAATATAAGTGTGCACATGTGAAGTATGAATACCTAATTGTTTTTTTTAAATGTATTTTTCATAGAGGGACTGCAATTTGAACCAGTTTGATAAAATGGCTCATATCTGTTAAAATTGTCACAACTGTAAATAATGTTAAAGGTGGGATACAGTAAGCTAGTTCAATCCAATATAATTAATTTTTTTTCAAATTACGTGAAGATGTTTTCTAGGTCAATTTTATTCACACATTGAAACATAAAGCCTTGGAGTTGAATAAAGGTAATAATAAATGTAAAAATATATATATAACACAACTATAGCTGGGTGCTCTGACTTGTGCACAGAATGAGGGATGGAACTTCTGAAAGAAAATATATATATATGTGTTTGGATGTTGTCATGAAATAACAGTCTTTCTCAGGAATGAACTATTCCACCTTTACATTGTTTCAGAAATGAATACGTCTTTACAGGGAATACTGTTTTCTCAAAAACAGCACTGGTGTGAATTTGTCCTCACTTACACTGACATAATGTTCTGTTTTTCTTCCCCCGTGTTCTCCTCAGTGTCAACAGTACAGAGAGAGCACATCAGTCTTAGAGAACCAACCTGCAGGAACGTTTGTTTTGCAAGTTCATGCCGTGGACGCCGACGAGGGCTCCAACGGCAGGGTCACATACGGCTTCATGCACAAGGACTCAACTGTACCGGCATTCAGCATTCATCCAGATACTGGTACCAGAACACACACACACACACACACACACACACACACACACACACACACACACACACACACACACACACTGTATACACTCCTTTGACCATCTCTAAGTGTATACTGACCTTTTACCACAGGACACATGCTATGGCTTCTGTTCCTGCAGTATATCTAAGCTGTAGCATCACATGAAATATGTATGAAAGTGTTTGAATGTAATCAGTCAAATCTACGGAAATGTCTCAGCTGTATCTGTGATGACTTTTCACTCACTCACTCACTCACTCGTCATCTGAACCTGCTTTATCCTCACTAGGGTCGCAGGGGCCTAATCCATCTACACTGGGTGAAGGCGGGGTACTGTACACCCTGTATGAGTCACCAGTTCATCCCAGGACTGAACATATATACACAAACAATCACTCTCACATTCACACCTATGGACAATTTAGATTAATCAATTAACCTATCAGTGCATGTGTTTGGATGGTGGGAGGAAACTGGAGTACCCAAAGAAAATCCGCGCAGACACAGGGAGAACATGCAAACTCCACACAGAAAGGTCTGGTGTGGGAATCGAACTAGGGTTCTTCTTGCTGTGGGGCACGAGTGCTAACCACTGCACCCATTGATGACTTTTCAGTTCAAAACAAAGTTACATTTCCTCTATTTACATTTTTTTTTAAAAGTGTATATGTATTAGAGCTGCAACTAAAGATTATTTTAATAATCGGTTCATGTGTAGATTATTTTAATAATTTATCAATTCATCGGATCAACACAAAACACTACATTTTCAAACATCAGTATTTAACCCAAAGTAATATCAGCTCCAGACAATCGCTTCGGATGAAGTTAGTGAGCACAGGCCAACTACTGTACCTAGACTTGTGATGGTTAGAGACTAGCAAATTATAGTCTTCAACCAGTTCCAGTAGGTAATATTAGTCTGATGGCCTGATAGACTGAGATGAATGAAAACATTACACTTTTGACAATAGTGTATAACTAGCTAGTGGGCTACAGTACACATAACATGTAGGCTATTTTAAGCTCTACAGTAGGTTTATATTCCCAATGGCAATGAAAGCCCTATTTGTCTGAAACATAGTTCACTGTGTGATTTTTTTCTCCATATTGAAGTGTAGTTCCATAACAGGACACTATATTTTGGGCTGTGGTAGCCACTGGGAACATACTGTAAACATAAATCTGCTTCAGCTTCTGAAGCCTCAACCATGCTGCTCTGTGTTTTCTTCTGTTAGACTACTAGTGGTGTGTCGTTCACAAATGAATCTGTCTTTTGAATGAATCTTTGAAATGAACGATACGAACTGATTCTCCGTTCCCTGTTATTGGTCATTTGTTAATTTGTTTGTTAGACTGAACTAACTGCTATCATACTAACTAAAAACATCTGATGGGATGATCAGTTTATCCGAAAACACACCAAATTTACAGTCTTCTCAGTCATACACACACAAAACAGCTGACGATGGTCACATTTGTGCTCATTCATTTTAGATTTAATAGACAGCTAGCATGGAAGCTCTATACAACTGGGCCACAAAATATATTTTAACAAAATGTATTTGATAGAATCATTAAGAGGACGGCAGTAGGCTAGAAGTTAGCTTTCCATTCCCACATGAATAACATAAATGAGGCTCAAATTACGAAATTAACATTTCAAATCAACGTTTTTCTCCAATGGCCTTTTCTATTTCCCTGTTAGGGGGTCCTCTGGGTCCATATACGTGGTGTTCATTTGCTCAGAAATGGGCAGTTTTTCACAGATTTTATCTGCCAGCGTGCAAGGGCACGGTACGGCGGTGCACCCGGGATCGGTTGTCTCTGAATGCAAAAACTAAGCGCATGAGACCCGTCCCTGGACCCATGTGTGGAGGGGGGTACTGGGGGTCGAGCCAGTGGGAGTCAGGTTGGAGCGGTTCGCTGTTCTTTCCCTTTGCCCACCTCAGGAGGAGAAGGTGACTTGCAGGTCTGGCTGGCAGTTTTACAGCCCCCTCTGCAATGAACTTCACTGCGTGTGAAGTTCCTCTTTCAAGCATGTTGTATTCACACCGTCAGAAGTAATCATAGACCACAGGACCCCACGGTGATGTCAAAAACCAGAGGGGGAATGAAGCCTTGGAACGAATCAGGCCTTTTACATGTAAAATGTGATTCTATTTACAAAAAAATTCATGGTACAAAAACACTTCTGGAATGAATGAGTTCCATAAGTAGAGTTACCACTGTATATAAATGAGTGTCACAGTGTTTAATCTAGAGGGAGTTCACTCTTAGTGAGCCACTCTGCTGGGACTCCCATAGTGAGAGAAACTAAAGACATGAGGCTTTGGCGAAAGTATCCGAAAGAGAACAGATGCAATGACAACCACTGAGAAATGACTTTTAGATTTTTGTTTTCACCATCAAATGAAAAGAATGGAGTTTGATACTCAATAGGGAGCCGAAGTATCCGCCCCTTCCGGTCGGTCCACTGGGCCTAAGTTCAGGAAAAATTCAACATGAGAGTGGATGAGGAGAAAATAATTATTTTCTGGTCCACTTTACTTTATGCCCTGAATCACACATTTGCTGTACTTCAATTAAAATCCTAACCAATGATGTGCATTTTGAGTTTCTTTGATACGTGTTTTGTGATTTATTAGCGTGTAAAAATATGTAATTATTTGGACTCTGTTTGGACTACATATTAGACGTCGCATAGCTGACATCACAGCAGAATATTTCCCTAACCTGGAGTAGCTGCCACTTTCCACATGCCCTGATTTAAAGTGGTTTTCTCCACGTTTGATGGTCTTGCCTTCGCCAAAGTCACAGCCATTTTCAAAGAGTTTGATGGTGAACCTTGGTGGTGACGTAATATTTGTGAGACAAACGTTGTAGTCCATTACTTACTCTCACATAAAACCTAACGTAACTTTTGATGCCTGTCCAAAGTGAGTGTTTTCTCAATGTGAAAATGCATCTTTAAAATTCACAGACATCATATGTGAAAACCGTAGCACATTTCAAACGGGACCAGAAAATTACTTTTATCCCTCCATTGACTCGCGTTCATTTTTTTTATGGCACTTAGGCCCCATTGCCCGGAAATAGTATCGCGTCACTTAGGCTCCCTATTGGCAGAATTTGATTATGAAGTTCATGAACGTATAAAGTTATGATGGGATGTTATTATCTTTGCTAAGTCACTGTGTGTTAATTTATGGTTCAGACTAAACTGTGACCATTCTGGCCTTATTCGGGCGATTCCGAACAGATGTTTAGTTCAGGTGTTGACAACACGAACTCTACAGAAAACAGAGGTGAGTTGTGGTTTTGCTGTGGCTGTTTTCAAATGTAAAAATAGTTCACAGAGCTGTAATGTAAACATTCAGCACATATTTTACAGTAACACATTGTTATTTTGACCAACTGTTAAAATAAGCTTTTCTTTAAAGATTAAAACTTTATGCTTTATTCAGTGGCTGTTATTATCTGTCCATAGCATTGATTTATTGGGGTTTTTTGTTAGTGTATAGAAGCACTTTGATTTTTACAACACATTAATGAAAGGTTGCATATATAAGGAACTATCGTAATTTAAAGTCCATTAAGTAAATGTAAATGCTGAATAATGATGTATAATTTGTGGCCCTGAATAAACCCGAAGTGACTTTTACTTCAAGTAATGTTTTTTTCTTGCCCACTCTCACAAACCATTTCAAAAAAACTGAAAGCTAGCAGGCTGTTTGAAAGCTCATTGATTTACTTCATAATGTAGACTTTAATTAAGATGCATTGACTATTATAGATATCTATAAAAGTTCATGGTTATTTAATAAACAGCCCTAACATTTGGAATCTAGCCATTTTTAATTCACTTTTGTCTTTAAAAGGAAGCACTGACCTATAGTTACTGGAAATTGCTACTTTAATAGTATAAATGATTACATTTTAAATGTTTTAATATATCATCTACAGTCCTCTAAAAGTCTGCATTTTTACCACAGCCAGAAAAATTATTTGATATAACGATAGAGTTCATTTAGACTACTCATTATGAACAGTTTAATACATGTTGAGCCTCTAATCCTATCGATTCATGCAAATAATTGATGTAAAATACAATTATTCGTGGTTTCAGAGTCATCACATATGACCCATTTGGATGTTCAGGGACTCCGTTGTTACCATGGAAACGCTGTCACCTTTTACAACATTGATTCACCAGTAAAAGCCGTGTAGTTGGATCAAAGACAGTGGATGAACACCATGGGCTTATGTTCAGTTAATGACAGATTTTACTGAAAAAGTCACTTCAGTCACAATAACTGTCAGCTTTATGTGAGCATTTTAAAACATATTTACGATTGCTAAATTCAATACCAGAAAATACCTGATTAATATTAATGAAACACAAAATATACAGGATAAAATAATAAATCTCTTAAGAAAGATTAAATATTTTTAAGAGATTTCATTTGGGAGCTGACCTAAAAGTAACACTGGGTCATTCAATAATGAAAGTGTGGAAGTGTGTATTCCACTTTCTTCTAGTCATGTGCTGTTGTGTCCTTGGGCAAGACACTTCACCCCTTTTGCCTCCAGTGCAGCTGCTCACACTGTTGTATAATGATAATAATACTAATAATACTACGACTACTACTACTACTACTATTACTACTATTACTACAATTACTACTATTACTACTATTACTACTACTACGACTACTGCTACTACTACTACTACCACTACTACTACTACTACTACTATTACTACTATTACTACTATTACTACTACTACTATCACTGCTACTACCACTACCACTACTTCTACTACTGCACTACTACTACTACGACGACTACTACTACTACTACTACTACTATGACGACTACTACTACTACTACTACTACTACTACCACTACTACTACTTCTACTACTGTACTACTACTACTACTTCTACTACTACTACTACTACTACTACTACTACTACTACCACTACTACTACTTCTACTACTGTACTACTGTACTACTACTACTACTACCACTACTACTACTACCACTACTACTACTTCTACTACTACCACTACTACTACTTCTACTACTGTACTACTACTACTACGACGACTACTACTACTACTACTACTATGACGACTACTACTACTACTACTACTACTACTACTACCACTACTACTACTTCTACTACTGCACTACTACTACTACGACGACTACTACTACTACTATGACGACTACTACTACTACTATGACGACTACTACTACTACTACTATGACGACTACTACTACTACTACTACTACTACTTCTTCTACTACTGTACTACTACTATTACTCCTACTACTACTACTACTACTACTACTACTACTACTACTACTACTACTACTACCACTACTACTACTTCTACTACTGTACTACTACTACTACTACTCCTACTACTACTACTACTACTACTACTACTACTACTACTTCTACTACTGTACTACTACTACTACTACTACTACTACTACTACTACTACTACGACTACTACTACTACTACAACTACTACTACTACTACTACTACTTCTACTACTGTACTACTACTACTACTACTTCTACTACTGTATTACTACTACTACTACTACTACTACTACTACTACTACTACTACTGTAATACTACTACTAGGGGCCTTTCGTGGCAGTCAAGGACACTGTACAGCAAACAGGAAAGTATAAAACAAGCAATAAAATACAGGAAAAAACAAAAGGGCAGGGTAAATATTGGACAGCATAATTTTGGTTACATTGTGAAAGTGGTCCTAAACAGTATTAATGGATACGGATATGAATGTTCGGTGCTGGTTGGAGAGGTCATATTGGCCACCACGCTTTCACCAGTCTACCCCAGGGTAACTGCAGATACATATATAGTTGCCCATCAACAGAGTGAATGAATAATGGATCCACTGTGTTAATGGAAAAGCTCTATATAAATGAAATCCATTATTATATATCTCAATGTCTCTAAAACTCTGTCATCAAATCACATTGATAGTATTATTTAATTTTATAAAAAATGTCTTTATTAGATTGTTTTAGTTGGTATAAGAGTGTTGTCTTACACACACACACACACACACATATATATATATATATATATATATATATATATATATATATATATATATATATATATATATATATATATATATATATATATATAGTTTTCTTTTCTTCTTCTTTTTTAAACCAAAAGTAATTAATGAGGAACAATAGACATTTGCATATAAAACACATGGTTAAAGACAAACTATATAAGATATGAGAATTGTTGCTCTGCTCCTTTGGTACTTTATAAACTCATAAGTTAAAGCCTATGCATAAAGCAGCTTAATCAAAATGTTTTATATATATTTTATTCTTTATTATGAAAGCTTATGCTGCATGACATCCTTATGAAATGATATGATGTAAAAAAAAAAAAATCAGACCAGTGAAGCTACAAACTAATGTAATTGCCAATGTTAAATTTATTTCTGAGTTAAGTACTAAATTGTGGGTAAGTTCTTTTGAATACCATGACCCCACCTCCCCTCCCCACACCCTTGCCCGCCCGCTCCTCATCTGCTCTCCTGTCTTAAAAACACGACTTAAAGAGGCACCAGTGGAATTCATTGTAAGTGCTCTGGGGATAGAGACCAGGCAGTGATTTAGCCATCTGATTTTCCTCATTATGTTACCATCCCTAGGAGTAATTGTGACTGCCAGAAAATTTGACCGTGAACGCCAGCGGGAGTATGCGGTGACAGTGACGGCCACCGACCAGGCAGTTGACCCCCTGATTGGCATCTGTCAACTTAACATCCTGATCCTGGACCAGAACGACAACAGCCCGAAGTTTGAGAACATACGATATGAGTGTAAGTATATACACGATATGGACAAAAGGATTTGGACATGTTGAATTCAGCTGTTTTTTTTTGGTCTAACAGGGGTCTAAGATACAAAACAATAATGACAAATGTCATAATCAAATTTCATATTGGGATAAATGTCATTGCATTGCACTGGTGAGTTTTATTTAACTTAACTTTACCTCAGAGATGTTTTTTTTTTTACTTAATTTCTCTCAATGTTGATGTCCTTTTTGCTATTCATACATGATTATAATTATAGTTGTACATGTTATAATAAACATATACATTTCTAAAAAATATTTTCCATGCTCTTACTGTAAATGCATATCTTTTACCACAGCTAACTGTCTACTTTCTTCACATCTCACCAAGGAAGAAAAATCTTCCATTAAAATTTGAGGGGATTTTTATGTTTATATCTCAAATCAACATGAACAGGACATAATATAGGTTTTGGCCACGACATATCCTAATATTTATCTTTTTATAGTTTGTAAATTTCAATTTGAAGAGAAATACCTGAATTTATCATGCCTGAATAGTTATATCCATATAGTATACTGTACATATACATATACATATACATATACATATACTTATACATATATATATATCTTTGGTTCCTAAGCATTTTTGGCTCGTGACCCCATTATAACATCATACATTTCTGATGACACCAGACATTCAAAACAGTCTCTTTTTTTTTCTAAAATGCTTTTTCTTTTCTTTTTTCCCCATTTATTATGTAATAGTTTGTGATACTATGTTGCAAATTAATTTGAATTTTAGATGACATGTAGTCTATATAATGTATTATTAAGGATGGAGGCAAATAAGCCATATGTAGATTAAACTGAGCATTTAATTTTGTACAGTCAGACCAGCTTGTATTTTCAAGGCTGATAATTAACACTGAACAAACAATAACTCAAACAACGAATTATGATAGAGCTGCAGTATCTGAAACTGACTATAATGAACAGTTGACAGATAGAATCACAGTACTTTAGTTTGCTCGTCAAGTCACCAGATATTTAAAAAAAAAGGTTTTTTTGTAATAACTTTTCTTTTGTTTTTTTGTGGTTGTTTTTATCAATTTCTATAAATCTCAGGTGACCCCATTTGAACAATGGTGTGTGTGCCTTTGTGTGTGTAACATTATACATAGTTTTCATGATTCATCCAAAAGTAATTAAACAGATTTCTCATTCTCAGGTCTGTAGATTATTATAGTTTTTTTCTGTTTATTTTTGCCATATTTTTCTTAAACAAACAGACAATAAAACAAAAATGTAAAGACAGAAGTACAGACAGGAAATTAAAGTATGCAAATGATTTTATTGATGCTACTATTGACTAATCCTGCTGTTAGCAATCTAAACAAAACAAAAATTAGCCAAAACACAGTAGAATTTAATATGTTTTTTTTTTAACTATTAATAACATTTATATTGATCCATGAAAGTAAGGGATCATAGATAACAGATAGAATATTAAGGTAATTTATAGTACAACAATAGCCTAGAAGGAGACAATGGAAACAAGTAGGCCTCATAAGTAGAGTTCTTCACCTTCTTCTGCAGACTTCCTTCGAGAGGACACCATGATTGGGACCAGTTTCTTACGAGTCGCAGCTCATGATGACGACTTCGGCACCAACGCTGCGGTCACTTACTCCATGTCCAATGAACAGCCAGAGTACCTCAGAGTCAACCCCCTGACCGGTTGGGTGTATGTTAACCAACCCATATCTCAGGTACACATGCACCCATGCACTTTCAGTCTTTTGCTCTTATGATGCTTCATCTCTTTTTGATTGTTTTTTTTTTTCGTATATAATTAAATGCCATTTGCACTAATCAAACTCATGATGCCACTTCAAATTATATAAAATCACTTGAGGGAAATTATGCCATTTCATCATTTAATCAAGAGCTCAAGAGATGCTGATGTACAACTTCAGATTTCAGCAGAAACAAGACACTTTTCCTCGTAGTTGAGTAGCTGTAGTAATGCAGACCTATTTGTGTATTTTATTCATCTTCCATTACTGACAGTGAGGGGGCCAGTGTCATATACACAGCCTATATATGTGATAATGTCTTCACTAGAGTTTGTATTACCACTACCAGAGTTTGTTTGTCTGTCTGTCTGTCTGTCTGTCTGTCTGTCTGTCTGTCTGTCTGGTGGTTAGCAAGATAACTCAAAAACTTATGGATGGATTTTGATGACATTTTCAGAATGTGTTGGAGTGTCATAAGGAACAAATTATTACATTTTGATGGTGATCCAGAAGAGATTGTGAATTCTGGATCACTTTGATCAACCTAGGGGGACAGAGTCTTTTCTGTAGCCGCCCCAAACCTCTGGAACTGACTCCCCCCAACCATCCGTCACTGTTCCAACCTCAACACTTTTAAATCCCTTTTAAAAACTAATTTATTAAAGATTGCGTTTAATGTTTGATTACTTTTATTCTGTCTGCTTTAATTTGTCTGCTCTGTTTTCTATTGTTTGTTTTTATTGTTTTCGGACTGTTATTGTTCTGTTTTTACTGCATGCAAATCGTCTTTGAGTGGCATGAAAACTGCTATACAAATAAAATGTATTATTATTTATTATTACTTTAAAATGTATTCTCCATTTACCACAATGTAAAATTTCAAAGTGATCCAGAAGCCAGGATCTCTTCCAGATCACCACCAAAATTCAATAATTTGTTCCTTGTGACACTCCCAACACATCCTAAAAATGTCATCAAAATCCGTCCATAAGTTTTTGAGTTATCGTGACCAAACCCCCAATCACCACCAAAATCGAATCATTTCCAGATCTCCCCATTACCAACCTACCCTGTAAATTTAATCAAGATCTATCCATAACTTTTTGAGTTATCTTGCTAACTAACAGACAAACAGACAGACAAACAAACTCTGGCAAAAACATAACCTCCTCGGTGGACCTCTCTTCTTTCTCAGAGTGCGTTTTTTGTTTTTATTTCTTCATTTATTTATTTATTTTAAGAAATCACACTGTTGCTGTTTTCTTTTTTACTTCACTTCCTCTAACCCCATGCTTCACTGAAAGCTTGGAAAAAAAACAATCTTGTTGGGAACATGAGCACGCAATAGAGGAAATTGCCATGTAGTGTGCACAAAAACAAGGCTGTGTCTCACATGAGTGCCACAGTGATAAAAGCAACACTCACTATCTTTCAGTGCCAACAAGAATGAATGTCTGTATCCTCACCACCTTGCATCTCATACCCAAACACTTGGCACTATTCCAGTATTTCTGAGCAAGAAGAATGGTTTGGGACGACATATTCAAAACACAAAATTTTCCTACTAATGAGTACGAGTGCATAACGTCGTACACACTAACTGCCTACATGGTTTCTTTCACTACTTACCAGTGTGACGAACTTTTGTTTTAATTGCTAAGAGCAAAGATTGGATTTTAAAACTGTAACTGAACAAGCACAGCTAATAGAGCTTTGGCCATGCGTAAAAGTAGCCCTATGAAAAGCTGTACAACACCCTTACAGGAAGAATGTTTTGATGCTGCAGCTACAAAAACACCATAAGCATTGTTAAAGTGCAATCTTGAAACATCCTTTTTTTTTCATAATACCATTGCGATTTTCCTCAGAAAGCCAAGTGATAGTGGGCTTTCCAAGAAAAACGATAAAAAAAAACATAGTCACATCTTGGTTGTGGTGAAATAGCTTTGATATGCTGCTGGTTATCCAAATATCCTCCTGAAACCCAGCAATGCATTTGTGTCCTCTTTAGTGGACAAGTTTCACAGCTTTATTAAAAAAAACTAAACAAAAACAAAACACTGTCATTTAAAAGAAAAAAAAATAAAGCTAGAAAACCACTCAATTCTAGTACAGAAAGTGTAGTCTAGTCAGTCTAGTACAGTCACTCTAGTACATTCAGTTGAGTACAGTCACTCTAGTACATTCAGTCTAGCATAGTCAGTCTAGTACAGTCACTCTAGTATAGTCAGTCTAATACAGTCACACTAGTATAGTCACTCTAGTACAGTCACTCTAGTACAAACAGTCTAGTACAGTCAGTCTAGTACAGTCACTCTAGTATAGTCAGTCTAGTACAGTCAGTGTAGTAGAGTCAGTCAGGTACAGTCAGACTAGTACAGTCACTCTAGTACAAACAGTCTAGTACAGTCAGTCTAGTACAGTCAGTCTAGTACAGTCAGTCTAGTACAGTCACTCTAGTATAGTCAGTCTAATACAGTCACTTTAGTATAGTCAGTCTAATACAGTCACTCTAGTATAGTCAGTCTAGTACAGTCAGTCAGGTACAGTCAGACTAGTACAGTCACTCTAGTACAGTCAGTCTAGTACAGTCACCCTAGTATAGTCAGTCTAATACAGTCACTCTAGTACAGTCAGTCTAGTACAGTCACTCTAGTACAGTCAGTCTAGTACAGTCACTCTAGTATAGTCACTCTAGTACAGTCAGTCTCGTACAGTCAGTCTAGTACAGTCACTCTAGTATAGTCAGTCTAATACAGTCACTCTAGTATAGTCACTCTAGTACAGTCACTCTAGTATAGTCACTCTAGTGTAGTCAGTCTAGTACAGTCAGTGTAGTACAGTCAGCCTAGTACAGTCACTCTAGTATAGTCACTCTAGTATAGTGACTCTAGTACAGTCACTCTAGTACAGTCAGTCTAGTACAGTCAGTGTAGTACAGTCAGTCTAGTACAGTCACTCTAGTACAGTCAGTCTAGTACAGTCACTCTAGTATAGTCACTCTAGTACAGTCAGTCTAGTACAGTCACTCTAGTGTAGTCACTCTAGTGTAGTCACTCTAGTACAGTCAGTCTAGTACAGTCAGTCTAGTACAGTCAGTCTAGTACAGTCACTCTAGTACAGTCAGTCTAGTACAGTCAGTCTAGTACAGTCAGTCTAGTACAGTCAGTCTGGTGCTTCATAATTATCACAAAAATAAATGTAAAAATCACATTAAGTATATGTTCTTCCATGTTTGTCGAATGAAAAACAGGAAGTGGACATCCAGATGTTAAGCGGCCATTCTGTCCAATCACAACCGTCTTTACCTCCAGCTCTTAAAGCCCAATTAACTAGAGTCTCATGGAAACATTTATTTCATGTAAACATTTTAAATAATTTTATCTTGATAAATAATTTGGAATTAAAAACCATGATGTAAACGAAGCAACTGTGACTTCACTATAGTCACGTCATCAATCAATGTCAAAAAACTAAAATGAACAGGAGCCTCAGACCTATTAATAACCTATGCTAGCAGTATGAACTCTGGGTTAATATATATTCTGGATTTGCTTATTCAGAGGTCATTTCCTTTGGCTATAGCTAATTGATTGAGCTTTGCCCTTCAATCAATATATGTACCTTTAAGTGTATTTATTAGTATTTGCAATTACTATTTTCAATGATTTCCCATTAGTATGTGCAATTATTTTCTTCCCACATAGTGTTAATGAGTGTGATCTGGAATTACAAAGTTAGTTTTTTCTTTCTTTTCTATGTTTAGGCTTTAATCAGCCACAAACAACACACTATGGCGTGTTCCTCTGATGGGATTTTTTTTTTTTCCTTTCTCATCCTCTGTTTTTTTTTTTTTTTTTCCCCAGAGGACCTACATCACAAGGGAAATTGTTGCCACAGATGGAGGGAACAAGAGCAGCTCAGTGGAGCTCGCCGTCACCATCACTAACGTGAAGAACCAGCCACCACATTGGGAAAAGGACAGCTACAGCGTGGTCATACCTGAGAACACTGTCCGAGACACACCCGTCGTGGTAGGAACAATAGATGATCAGATAGCTTGAAGTAAAGTTCTACCATTCAATTACAGAGCAGTGTTTAATCAATTTTAAGTATGAATGGAAAAATAAATAAGACAAGGCAACAACTGTAGAATGTTCATTATGTCTTACTGTTAAATTAACGTATTATTTTCTTTTATCTCAGACATATTGTAGGTATTTCTCCGAAACATGTCAGGTGAAAAATACCTACCCATATGTGTGAGATAAAAGAAAATGATAACTTAAGACAAAGCAAGTTTGTTAGTATAATGCATTTCACCATGGGGAGCTTAAGGGTGCTTTCACACCAACATGAGTTGGTGCGCACTAAACGACCCATTCGAACCAAAAGCTCTTGGTTCGGTTTGTTTTCGTTGGTGTGAAAGCATCAATCGCACTTGGGTGCGCACTAAATCAAGCGGACCGTGACCTCCAAAAAGAGGTGGTCTCAGTCCGCTTGACACCACACCAAATGCCAAGCTTTGGTGCGGTCCCTTTGGTGTGAACGCGAACTCGGGTCCAAACCATAGACCTTTGTTCAAAACTAGCTGTTCTTCGTCGCATAGTCAGCATGACCACATTCCTGTAAAGTTCCTCAGCCTGAAATGACGTCCTATGCGTCTTCGGTGACTCCAATGCATAAGCACGTTGAAAGCTACTGTATGCAGCACCCGTCCTACAAATGGTGCTAATACCAGGGATACAACAACCAGTCCTTTCAATGGATTTTTAATCTTTTAGCGCACTTTATTGCTTTTTTTTTGTGCAGGTTAGTGTATTGTTAGTGCATCTTGGTTTATTTATAGTGCATTTTATTGCATTCTTAGTGCATTTTATTGTTTTTTTTAGTGCAGTTTTAATGTTTTTTATGTGTATCTTGGTTTATTTTTAGTACATTTATATTGTTTTTTCGTGCAATTTTTGTTTTTTGTTTTTTTTTTTGCAAGTTGATTTCTTGTTAGTGCATTTCATTGGGTTGTTTTGGTGCATTTTGTTTTTAGTGCAGGTAATTGTATCTTATGTGTATTTTGTTTATTTTTTGTACATTTCATTGTATTTTTAGTGCATGGTATTGTTTTTTTTTAGCCCAGATTAGTATATTTTTGGGTATAATGGCTTTAAAACCAGGGACATATATAACACTAAGTCATTTCAATCCAGTTGGGTACACTTTTCTCCTGAAAACGTCTTCAGGTCATTCTCATTTAAATAAGAACACCAAAAGTCACGCTTGATATCACGGCATCAAAATAAACAAGTAATTTGATTTGAGAGGCAACAATCTGTTTTCTGGAATTTATCTTCCCGAAACTTTCCACAACTTTTCATTCAGATCCAACCAATACCAGGCCATAACAGCATGCTGGTGACATGCTGTTATAAATATAAAAATATTCATTGTTTGTGCAGTGCTGTTGTATTCTATCAGCTGCCATTGATTATTCCAAGCCACTGCTATTTCATGCCACAAACACATTAAATCAACAGTGGTTTCCAAGGATCTCTTGAAAGCAATTAAGCCCATTAAACTTGCTGATGAATATTTTAAATCGAAATATGGAAATGAAAAGACAGAGGAGAGTACTTTACATGAGAATATATGTGTGTGTGTGTGTTTAATTGTTTGTGAGAGACACTGTTAGGAGGAAAGAAACGGTGAGCACGGTCCCAATAGGATAGTATATTAATCGAGATGGCAGTTCAGTGTTGATTTGACTGTTATGCAAACATGCAAATACTCTCAGTGGGATATAATAGCTCTACCATGAAATTTGAGGGGATTTTTTTTTTTCAACGTAAATCAGCACATACAGAAGTCAGGCATATTTGCCAACTACTGTATTCATGCCTGATAGGATGTCTCATTATTGTAGCTGCTCTACTCTGCAGGTTGAATGGCTAAAGCTGGGTCACCCATAGGCAAGCTGCATCACGTCTCAGATGGCATTTTTGATTTTAATTGGGAGTAGATGGCATCAACCTTGAGTAGCCTCTGCTTAATTAGTACAAAGAAACTGTACAATGAAGAACACTGTGCATTCCCTTTGATCCCATAGGATGTCAGTGGTTTGTTTTCTGCTCTAACAGTTTGAGGTTTACTCGCTTCATATTTTAGTGTTTGTTATTATGGGTTGTGCAGTAAAACATAGATTTTTATACTTGATTAGATTATTTTTCACTTTTTTGAACGCGTGCAGTGATAAAAGCTTAATTGCTGACATGTGTTTCTGCTGTTTTTTTTTTTTTACTTATTACTGCATATGTGAACTTATTTTATTTGATATAATTGAAGACTTAGAACTTTAACCAATAAATAAATAAGAACAATGTCAGTGCAGTGTATTAAATTGTTGTTTTTTATTCATATATATTATATATTATATTATATAATATTATATAATTATATACTGTATGATTATTATATAGTTGTATGTTACATTGAATCCATTAACTGCTTAAATATAACACAATAAAATCTATTTCATACATTAATGGTATTATTATACAGGGTGTCCCTTGAGTCTCTATGCATAGGAAAAATAAACATCTCTTGACAGAAACCATTTTTATTTTTATAATATGCTCTATTTGACTGCCATTTCAATGTATTGCTCTTTTTTCAAATGCATTCTTTGGGTTATCTGAATTATAAAGAAATACATGTTAGAACCATATATGTATGGAATGTATTAAGTCTCCTTTGTATGGAGACTTATGGCACACCCTGTATATCTGTGCAAAATATATGCATTTAACTTTTTCTAAAAATATGTTATGAACTTCCTTAGTTGTGTGGTGCATTATTCACAGTAATCATTAGTAATTACATCTTACCTTTCCTCTATAGTCAGTGCACCTAGCCTGTAAGCATTACATTTGTCTTTTTTTTTCTCCCTCTACTTCAGACCATCAAAGCCACTTCCCCACTGGGGGATCCAAGGGTGACATACAACCTGGAGGATGGGATGGTACCAGAGACCAACATGCCCGTTCGCTTCTATTTGACCCCCAACCGGGAGGACGGCTCGGCCTCCATCCTGGTAGCCGAACCCCTGGACTACGAAACCACCAGGAACTTTATGCTGCGAGTTCGAGCTCAGAATGTTGCTGCCGTCCCTTTGGCTGCATTCACCACAGTCTATGTCAATGTCACAGGTTGGGATGGTTTTTTTTCTTCACATATATATATATATATATATATATATATATATATATATATATATATTAGGGCATTAACAACTTCAGTTTTTTTCAAGTCGACTTATCCATCAATATAGTCGGAGTTGCGTCGACTTGTCATGATGACGTCATCACATTGTCAGCGGAGGAATAACACAGACGCATGGCTGAAAAAACAAAACAAAAAAAAAAACATAAACAAAACACAGACACATGTCTGTCCAGTAATGAGCAACTTGTATTAAAGTTCACTGCAATGTAACAATGTCCTCTGACACAAACAGCATTTTAACTGCAGCAAAACAAAGGCTAACGTTAGCAAAGAGTTTTCTGTTAAATGTAACTGCACATCAGTAGGTGAACATATGTCTGAATTTGGTCTGGACCCACGGCTCTAAAACTGGACTGTCCACACGTCCTCACTTTTTATATTACGTGTAAAAGGTTTAAGGCCAACAAGAGGAACACAACACTGTCCATATCATATGTTTGGGGGGGAAAGAGCATGTTGTCATAATGTGGATTGTCTGTGCTGTTTATCACACAGGTTAGCTAGCGATGCTGCTCGTATCATTCACATTAGGCGATTGCCCTTCAGATGCCGTGCTGTTTTTTTTCATCTAAAGTGAAGCATTTCCACACATGCATGTGTGTCTATCACTCTTGTTTTCTTAGCCCACCACAACTGTCTTACCTGCAGGTGTCTTGTTTATGTCTGGTCTGTGTTTACACGCCGAGAGAAAGAGAGAGAAAGAGAGAGAGAGAGAGAGAGGCAGGGAGAGAAAGAATACTGTAACATGCGACTTGTCGACTCCTCCAAATTTAAGTCGACTTGTGCTACGGAAGTCGACGTGTCGACTAGTCAACATTTTACTTGTATATATATATATATATATATATATACATACATACTATGAGTCTGTGCTGTCTTATAGTACATTGCATTTGCTTCTGAGCCAAAGGCAGTGAGCTACTTTTCAGGTTCTTTCAGGGTAGAGCTCACAAGTATTCAGTTTAGGTCTGGAGACTTTATGAATGCATTCATTTTCCTTGCATGTTCTAATTCCTTTCTGCACTGAATGAAATATTCCAATTTGCTTCAATCTTTCTTTGTTTTAAGTTCTTTTTTCTTTTTCTTTTTTTTTTTACATTTGATGAAAACGCATCAGTCCCATTACTACTCTTGGCAGACAAGGCCTTTTTGGTTATGGCTTTTATTCTTAATTACAACCCCCTAGTTTTTCAAATTCTGTAATTGATTAAATTATGTACCTGGTTCTGACTTCTATTAAAAACAAGGAAAATTTCTGATTTGACGTGGCCTTCACCACTAAAATATCATTAAGAATCTGGTTATTTTTGAAGCAAAACTGATATATTGCAAAGGAGAACTAAGGCAAAATGCAAAAAAAAAAAAAAAGATGTGTAGGATTCAGGGAAGGTCAAGCAGTGAAACACATTTTCTTCCTTCATTATGTCCTTATTTTCTTTCCAATTTTCTTGTCTTCAGCATCAAGTAAAAAAAAACGCATGCCTGTGTACAATCCTTTTCAAACAGCACAAAGACTAAAGAGCGTTTGGATTGAACAGAAGGCCTGATACTATTGAGTGCTCTCTAAGTCCAGCTGCACTCTAATTTTCTATTGAAGGCATTTAAAGCTTGGATTTGCAAAGCCATACAAATCCAAATAATTTGCTCACCAGCTGTTGTGAGTGTGATGAGCTCAAGAGTGCAACATATACGCTTAACCCCCACTACCCCCGCCTCCACAAAAAAAGACATTTGAACCAACAGTTCAGTCACTCATTCTCTCTTATGTCGTTGCAAAAATCCAAATCTTATCAAGAGCATTTTTCCAAATATCTCATCACACTTAAAATGAGACATAATCACCAAAAACGTAAGACGATAGATCTTAAAAATCTTATTTCAAGAAATCTCACCAAGAGATTTTTCATTTGGTCTATTTATTTATTTTATTTATTTATTTATTTTTCCTTAATTCGAGACTCAACAATATATAACTCAAGAAATTTGCCAATGGATCAAGTGAAATATTCCTTGAAATAAGATTTTCAAGATCCATTGTCTCAAAATAAGTTATTTATATCTCATTGAAAAGTTACTCTTTAGTGACAGGGGCGTCCAAATCCAGTCCTCGAGGGCAGGTGTCCAACAAGTTTCAGATATTTCCCATGATTCAGTTTAGAATTAAAATAAGCAACAACATGAAAAAAAAATGGCCAAAGTCATCGATAAAATTAACAAAAATGAATAATAATCTGACAAAATAATTAGTAACATCAACAAAGTAAGACATTTTGTTCATTTCATTGCTCATTGTTTATTTTTCTACATTTTACTTTTTATTTTATTATTTTTTTCTTTAATTTTGCTCCATTTGTGCCTTACTTTCTTCCTGTTACTAATTATTTTGTCAGTTTATTATTCATTTTTGTTCATCTTGTTGATGACTTTAGCAATTTTTCTTCATTTTATTGATGACTTTGGCCATTTTTGTTCATTTTATTGATGACTTTGTTCATTTTATTGATGACTTTGGCCATTTTTGTTCATTTTGTTGATGACTTTGGCCATTTTTGTTCATTTTTGTTGATGACTTTAGCCATTTTTGTTCATTTTGTTGATGACTTTGGCCATTTTTGTTAATTTTTATTGATGACTTTCGCCATTTTTGTTCATGTTGATGGTTATTTTCATTCTTTTTACTGTGGAACGGCTAACGTTTCAGGACTTAAAGGGTTAAATTGAATCATATGGAAGAGGAAAATATCTAAAATACGTAGGACTGGACTTGGAAACCCCTGTTTTATGACATATTCTGACTCAAAATGAGAAAAATACACTTGGTGACTTGGTGTCTCTTGTCCATTATCGTTTCATGACTAATGTCTAAATCTGATGAATACAACCTCGTGTCACACTTATACTATTGATGCACAGCTCTGGGTAACTTGGCTTACATCTCCATCATGACTGCTTTAATGTACTGGTGTGTTTGCTAGCCCCTGACCTCACTCCTCAAAATAACTCTGCCTACCCCATATGCCTCGGACTCCCCTGCATTTAATCCTCTCACAACATCCATGCACGCACACTTACATATGTACTCCATTCCATCAAATTGGTCTTAATCCAGAGAGAAATAATTAATTCACAGAGATCCTGTCCCTTCGCTTGCCTCTCTCTTGCTTTTCCAACTTCCTCTCCTCTCTCTGTCCACCCTTCCTCTCGCTTATCTGTCTTAATAAGAAAGCTCTTTGACTCCTCCGGAGGCAGTGAGGCTGAGGGAGGGAGGTCTGTAATGGATTTAAGGCCCCATTTTTAATTCATAGATTAAGACATTTGCTCTGAAGAAAGAAAAAAATGGAAAAATGGCACACGGAGTAGCTTTAGATTTAATGTGTTACTGTATTCAAGTCATTTCTATAATGTTTTTGTTGGTGTATCTACTCTGTTCAGACAAGTTGATATTCCAGCTCACTGTTTCATGGTAGATGTTGTCTTCACTAGGTACACTATGAACATGAATGTTCAGAATAATTAAATATATTAAGTTGGGAATACTCAAGGTTTCTGAAATAGTACTATTAACTCAAATGTATTAAGTTGCTGTAACATGTTCCTCTTTTTAAGTACTTCCAACTAATATATATATATATATATATATATATATATATATATATATATATATATATATATATATATATATTATTATTATTATTATTATTATTATTATTATTATTATTATTATTATTAAGAGGAGCTATTGTGGATATAAGTGAACATAACTTAAAAACACTGATATTTCTATTGTTTTAAATAAGGATGATTGAAAAAAATAAACTTAATTGATGTAGTAGATGCTGAAATATAATTTCAAAGCACTCCAAATAACCACCAATATCTATCACCCAAAAAATTACAATCACAAAACACAGTAATTTTATTCAGGGGTGGCTTTGGTTGGAAGTACTTAAAAAGGAGAACATGTTACAGCAACTCAATACATTTGAGTTAATAGTAGAGCGGATTGTCCAATGACTGAAGGGTTCATGTCCTGGCTCTGTCTGTCCAAGTGTCCAAGTGTCCTTGGGTAAAGACACTGAACCCTGACTAGAATAGTAAGTAGTGGTTTAATGTAATTTTACTTGAATAAGCATCTACATTTTAAGTTCTGGAAACTTTAAGTTTTTTTAAGTTTCATCAACTTCAAATAATTGAGGCAATTGATTGTGTTAAATTTTTTGAGTTCTGCTAACTTATTTGGGTTTACAGTGTAGTTGTTGTGGTTCAAGATTGTTTAATGTAAGGAGAAAAAGAAAGAAAAGGCACAAACCACGACCTTTATTAATGACTGTAGAATTCAAATGAAGCACACTGTAAACCCAAATAAGTTAGCAATCGATTGCCTCAATTATTTTAAGTTGATGAAACTTAAAAAAAAAAAAAATCCAGACAGACAGAGCCGGGATTCAAACCTCTGACCCTTCAGTGATTGGACGACCCACTCTACCAACTGAACCACAGCCGCCCCTGAACAAAATTACTGTGTTTTGTGATTGTATTTTTTTGGTGTGATAGATATTAGTGGTTATTTGGAATGTTCATCATCTACTACATCAGTTAAGTTTATTGTTTTTAATCATCCTTATTTGAAACAATATAAATAACAGCACAATATCATTCACAGCATTTAATGACTTAATTCCACTCAGTTGTACCTCATCTATATTTTTCAGTGTATTTTCACTTATATCCACAAAAGTAATAAAAAAAAATATAGACATTTGTTGGAAGTACTTACAGTAAAAAGAAGAACATGTTACAGCAACTTAATACATTTGAGTTAGTAGTACTATTTCTGAAACTTTAAGTATTCACAACTGAATATATTTAATTATTCTGAACATTTGGGTTTACAGTGCATGTAAAAGCTACGGTAAAAGCAACAGGGAATATGAATTGAAAAGACAGATGAAGAAGTCACAGGTCACTTCTAAATAACTAATCATACAAAAACACTGATTAAACATGTGTAATTATCAGTATAGAAAATATTAACTATTTGTTTGTCATCCATAAGTGCAGCATCTCATTGTCAATGAAGGCGTCTAAATGTGCTGTGGAGTCATCGTAGACTTCTTGTTTACATCAAGAACTTGCAAAGTCACATTCTAATCAGCATTTCTAAAATACTGGTTTGCAGATAATTGGGTTAGATCAGTCTTTCTCAAATGAGGGTACTTGAAAGAACCCGAGGGGGTACTTGACATGTTTTGGGGAAAAAAAATAGATTAACTATAGTACATCCTGTACTGAATGGAAAATAAATAATGAGGATTACTTCAGAAATATAAATCACAATAAATATATTCATATAATAAATGTCACACACTTGACCTTATTCATTTCAATAATTTGAAAAAAATATTGAAATGGTAAAAAAAAACATTTCTATTTCATGTTGTTCAAGCTTTTTTTTTATTAAATAATTATATGTGTTGATTAGATTCATTTATTTTTCTTATCAGTGAAAGAGGCCACTCTTCAGTTTATATTTTCACACAGAATTTACCTGTAAATATTTATTTTTTTAATATATTAAAGTTTAGTATATATTGTTTTTTTTAATAAACATTACCAAAAAAAAGTATTTTCACAGAGGAGGAAATTATGCCTAATTTTTGTTTCAATAAAAAGTACTGAAACAAGAGTTGAGGATAAAATAAATAAATAAATATTTTAGGAGGTACTGCTTCAAAAACAGTTTGAGAACCACAGGGTTAGATGATTGTATATGCTTGCAGGACCCAAACCCATAAAGGATTGTTTTTGATCAAGCCATAAAAGTGCCATGGAGAAGAGGAAAAAAATATAAAAATATTAATTCAAAAGAACCAAATGGCACAGGTTAGATAGGATTAGACAAATGCGTCCGTTCTTCATCTTTGGCTCAGAGACCTTTATAATGCAGTCTGGCTCAAGCACTTCCTGTCAGATCAACATATAAGTAATGAGGTGAGATAAAAATGGAATAAAGGATAATTTAGTCAGTTATTTTTCTAGACAGCGATGAAAGACCAACTCTGTCCATAAGACCATGTATAAATAAAAATCTAAATCTAAATTCGCTCATTACTCTGAAAACCGTTCTGTCTGTTCTCCAGATGTAAACGACAACGTCCCGTTCTTCACATCCTCCATTTACGAGGCATCAGTCACCGAGGGGGCAGGGTCCGGGACGCTGGTTTTTCAGGTCTCAGCCAATGACCTAGACTTGGGCCTCAATGGAAAGGTGAAACAGACACACATTGGAACTACGCAAACTGAATGTGGGATCATTGAAATATAAATGTAAATTCCATTCATTGTTCAAGTAAATTATTTTTACACATTCTCTGCTTCTATGATCTCTATCTGTACTAGATTTCATACTCACTGTTGGAGGATCGCAGTGGAGACCACCAGTATTTCCGTATAGACCCGGAGTTGGGATATATTTACACACAAACTGTTTTTGACCGCGAAACCAAAAGCTCTTATCTGTTGGAGGTCCAGTCTGTGGATGGGTGGGAGTCGGCTCGACCAGGCAAACACGGACAGCCAAACTCTGGTGAGTTAGACAGCGACAAGACAGCCAACAAAAGCGAATCAACTGTTGATGTTTTGTTGTTTGCAGACTGCATTTTGTTGTCATGTTACATGAATGAGGGCTGTGAAAAAAAAGAAAAAAAAAAAAGAAAGGTTAAGTTCCTACATTTGTAGCAGACAGTGATGGACAGTCGCACCAATGCAGAAAAAACAACCTTGAAACACCAAACATGAAAATGTCAATCCTTTCACCTTCTGTCAGTTATGATTTATTTAAGATTTGATGTGAGAAACTGATGTCTCTATAAAATAGTGAAATGCCTTCATAAAAACCTACAGGGCAATAGTTTTTTTTGTTGTTGTTGTTGTTTCATTGTGCAACAAATTCCATAAATATATATTTAAGTGTCTGACAGGAAACAAGAATCCTGTCTCTTCTCTGTACAGTTTTCAAACTGTAGAAACAAACAGGGAGGAATTGAAACATATGACAGACAGCAGTAATTGTGAATTGATATTAATATTCTGTCAAACAGGAGCAGACAGATGCAGAGGGGAGGTGTGTAGTTTAAACCTCTGGTGCTCTGCCTTTATATTGGGACACCTGCAGAATAAGCAACAATTAATAGTATTAGAACAGTCTTTTATACAGTTAATAATTGTGACGGATACAGGGTGGTACAGTACTCATAATCAGATTTATATGAAAGAGTAAAGCAAAAGTACATGCATGTATGTGTAGTTTGAGAGAGCTGTTGGACAAACATCAATGTTTCTTTCTTTCTTTAAAAAAAAAAATTAAGACTCAACATGTATAATGTTAGACAAACCAACTAAACAGATGGAATCCTGCTGTTTTCAGAGCAGCCATTTTGAAGCCAAAGCCACAATTTCAGGCTTTTTGGAGCTAAGAACTAGTAATAAATGTTCACTCATGGTGTATGGAAACACACATGGTTATTATATTATATATTCCAACAACAATTTGCTTTAGAAAATAATTTGTTTGTTTCTTGCTGTCTCAGTGTAACTTATTAAGTACAGTTAAGGAGTCTAGGAAACAAACCAAAAAAGTTCAATTTAATAAATAGATGCTTTGAAAATCTAACTTGGGTGGTGCTCAAGCAGTTCAGTTCAGTTCAGTTATTATTATTTGAGCAGTTCATCTTCACAAAAAAAAGAAAAGAAAATTAATTTAAAATTAATAAATTAAATACAGAACAAAGAGCAAAGGACAAAATAGTAGGTTGAAGTTCAAAGAACTTATTAAAGATCCTACCCCTCATTTAACAATTATATAATACAATAACAATTTTATGAATTTCATTTACATCAGTCATTTCAATGCCCATCTTGACCATATGTTTTAAATCTGAACCTCCACCATTATTGCAGGTGCACATTTTTATTTATGGACATACACTTTATAATAAAGGAGAAAAATTCAATTCAATTCAAATTCAATCGCAACTGCTAATTGAAGCCTACATGACAAATACTGAACTTTTCTATTCACATTCAAAAGGAATTTATGTAGAAATCATTGAAATATGCACTAGAATTATAGTTATTTTAACAAATGAGACCAGAATGAAAAATAAAAAAAAACCCACTGCAGCATGTAGTGGTTGGCAGAGTTAATACGCTTTTTTATGTTGCTTCCAGATTGATCCAGTATTGAGGGGCCCAGTAGCATAATGCCACTGCTAAAACATACATTTGAGTTTAATTTAGTCTGCAAAATCATTATTTGATGGAGATTACGTCTTTCCCCTTGCTCCCATTCTCTATTTACTTACATAAACAATCTGTTTGTTGTTTTGTGATGTAAAGATTATAGTGACAGTTGTAACCACTGACATACCAGCTTTTTTCTGTCACGTATAACTATAATTTATGTGTGATAAGATCTGTTTTATCAGAGCTCCCCAAAGAACATTTAATCATACTGCATATAAAGCCATTAGATTTCATGTGAGGCTACTAAAACAGATGAATGTAGTTGTGGATATAGTAATGATTCACAGGGTATTTTACTTGTTACTTACATGGTGGTGGTGTTTGCAGTTAAATGATCTCAAAAAAAAAAAAAAAAAAATTGCAAAATGGAAGAAAAATTCAGACAGCTGCTCAATAAACTTCATTTAAGGCTCCGGGACTCCATTGAAGGCAGCAATAATTTCTTTCTTCCTCTTTTTGCCTCGCTCCCACATCTGTTCATCTCTGCGTATTGAAGGACCAAAGGCCATCTTTCTCTTTCTGTCTGACTGTCTTGCCCTCGCTCTCCCTCCGTTTTGCCATTTCTCTCTTATTTGCTGCCAGATGAAATGCATACATGCTCCAACGGTATAACAGAGAGACACCACGGAATGAACAGATGTGGAAACAGATGGTCGGATTGGAGAGAAGTGTTGAAGAGACGGCAAGACAGAGCAGGATATAGTTTTAATAAATATTATTACATATTATTAGTGCATACTTGTTTCTCTGGGGTTGGCTTATTATGACATTTATAGCAATATAAAGAGACGTTAAATATTAAGCAGATCAGAAACTAAGAGGCAACAAGAAACCTTGAGGATTTATTTAATTTTTTTCTCTTTTATAAATGTTGAATGAGGTGGCATGGATGTTTAGATTAGCAGATACTTGACACTGATACATCAAAGAAATCACAACTATGTATGTTATCATAGCAGCAGCCAGTTCCAATATGGTTATTTCTAAAATGAACTAAATTAAAGTTAGAATGCATTTATCTACCACGTGTCCACAACGTCTCTATAATTTAACACATTTATTACAAAGGTAAATAGGGATATAAGAAAACTATTGTTTCTGCAAAATATATCAATATTTAATTTAACAATTCTGTATTAATATTTTAAAAAGTAATATATTGATACTTTTAGATGTTTATTCAAAAGGGTTTTTTTTTTTTTTTGGTTATGTATTTTATTTATTATTATGTTGCACTACTTTCTTACCTAATCGTTATTTCAGGCTTTTTTGCTGTTTGAAAGAGGCAAATGTTAGTTCCTTTGTTGGGATGGTGCAAAACTAATGTTCTGATGTTGAATGATTCAGATACTGTTCACTTCCCAACTCACAGAATATGAAAATGTGAGCAGGATCTTAAACCTTATTGTCTGTAAGAAATAATTAAAGTCTTAAGTTTTGACAGAGGAATGTTTTCTATTTAGTATTAGATCCTATTATCATCAAATAAAATGACTGACAAATGTATTATTTGTGGACATTTGGAGTACAATAATTTTTTTTTTTTACTAGAAATAATCTTTAAAAAATAAAATAAGAAAATAAACCAAAAAAATATTGCCTTGTTAAAAGTATTGTGATATGTCACATTATATCATGTCATGATCCTAAAATTGGGATTTGTATCATGACAGATTATTGCAAATACACACCCCTGAAAGCAAATACAAATCTGTTGAAAACAAAATGAAAAGTACATTTGTCATTATTGTTTTTGCCTCATTTAAAACACATGTACATATGGCACCATTAGTTGTACAAATCACATCAAGACGGTTTTAGATTTCTTGCCGTGTTTGCTGTATCATAGCCTCATCAAGTGAAGCTTCTGGTGACTCTGTTGTTTTCTCTCATCAAATTGACTGAGTGGTTCAGGTGCTCAGTTATTTATACATTTGAAAATTAGCTTGAGAAAACATAGGTCAATAAAGCTTTAGAAGCTTAGCAAGTTGTATTTTTGTGGATATGGCAATGGTGGTACCTGACTAGTTTTTTGTCCATGCTGTTTAGAGCTTAAGCAGGTAACAGATGCGTTTGGTGGCAGTGGGACACATCTTCAGCACAGACTGTCATGCAGTACGAGATGTGTGAAAAAACATAGCATCCATGTACATCAGGGCAGCCTGGTTACGTATATATTAATTTAAAGTACAGGTGTCAAATATAAGGGACCAAATCCAGCCCACCAAAGGCTCCAATCTGTTCCATAGGATGAATTAGACTCACTATATTAACAATCAATAGTGTAAAATTAATTTTAATTAAGGTTCTGTGTACAGAACAATTAGAAGTCAGTTAGGTCAGACCAGTAAAATATAATCACAATAGCCTATAAATAATTAAAAGATTGTGTAAAAAATGAAAAAGTCATAAAAATATTTATATTAACAAACTACCATTTTACAAAAAAAAATTTGAATATTATAAACAACTTGAAAGTAGAGAAGTAAGAATGGTTAAGTCTTAAGAAAAGGACATGTGATTTTACCAATATAGTGCCTTTTACTAATTTTTTTTTTTTTTGGTATTTGTAATTAGTGATGTGTCGGTTGTGCACAAAATGATACAAATGTCTTCATTGAAGGTTTATTCACTACGGTCTGTAATAATACAGAGTAACACTCAGTATAACAATATATACATACAATAACAAATTAACTAAGACTGACTATATGAGTCACTCAGATGTATTACATGGGTCATGGAACAGACAAATCACCTCACGGAAATCACAGATGACAGCTAGCATATTATCGTATTAGCTTCAACAACACACCGACGCTAAACAGCATTAAGTTATACAGTACACCATGCTAACATCTACCCGAACTGTACTATGTTCTTTATCTCACTAGGAATAGATGAATAAAAAAGAGAAAAAGAAGCCGAGATGGTGAACTTGGCACGGTTACCTAGCAACAATACAGCGGCTACAGCCGCACAGACGACGTTCAATACCGTCATAACACCAGTGGTGCGTTCCAGAGCATGGGACATTTGAAAACTTACAGAAAAGGAGTTATTCCTGAGCAAATATAACCAAACAATCAAATAAACAATTAAACTGCGTGGGCTTTCTAACAATTAAGTTTTAATAACTAGTTTAACACAATCATTTTGAGAGACTGCTCATATGAGTAATTTAAGTCAGAGACACTAAGATGAACTTGGACCTTTACGTTTATGTTTTTCTGTGAAGAACCCAAAGATAATTATTTATTTCATAAATAGTGTTATTTATTTTCTGACTTTTGTTCTGTGAAGAATCCAGAAAGGGTTATTTGATTGTGGCTTTCTGGAATTTTTATTTTTTGTTTTTATATTTAGGCACTCCTGCATTCGTCACACTTTTTCTGCTACAAACTGACCCCAGCCCCTCATCTGAGAAGGGAAAAGTTATGTGGCCCTCACAGGAAATAGTTTGGGGACCCCTGATCTATGCAAGAAAATAAAGCGATGTAACATGTTTAAGTTAACTGAAGTTTATATAGTAGTTTGTTAATGCTGCTTGACTTCATAGCTGATTAAAGTTTCTGTTTTTGCTGCATTTAATATTGTTTGTGTTTGCATCGAGGTCTACCAGAAGGAATGGTTTGTGTGAATGTTTGTACTAATTTATATTCATTTGTACAATCTGGTGTGTAAGATGGTGTTTTGTAAAGCAATGATCATCCTTCAGGTGTTTTTTTTTTTTTTCTTAGAACAGTGGAAAATTACCCATTTAGAAAAAAAAGTATGGATTAGTCTGAACAAAGATGAGTTGTGGTTCAACATCTTTTGCTTCAAATCATGAGAGAATTGAGTCTTAAAAAAAAAAAAAAAAAGAAAATTTCCCAATGCAAGGTGGTAAAGAACTGAGGTTTTTCATCATCATACACAGCCCGTACTATTGTGATAAGGGAGTCGGGGGAAATCTCAGCATGTAAAGGGGAAGGGCGGAAACCACTGTTGAGTCTGTGTGACCTTCCAGCCCTCAGGTGGTGGTGTACGGGAAACTGTCATGCAACTATAATCAATATAGACACATGGGGTCGGGAAACCATATCCTCCACTGCATCACAAGCTCATCGTATGTGGAACAAAAGTCAGTGGAAAGTGTTTTTGACTTCACGGACCAGTATATGTTGGAAACTATCACCCATATGAAGGCATTGATTGGAGTTTTATAGACATCTGTGTTCACAGCAGGTGCCCATTTCCCCAGGTCATCATTATTGTTGGTGTAAAATGCAGTTTGTCATATTTTCTTGGTCATTAGATATGAACCCACTTGGACTTTCAGAGGCTCCATAGTGAGCATGGAAACATCATCATCTTCTACAACATTGATTCACCAGTAAAACCCATGTAGTGAGATCAATGACACTGGGTCTATGTTCATTTAATAATATATTTCACTGTAAAAGTCAGTTTGTCCTAAATTTTCTGTTTTGACATCATTAACTTTGACATTGCTGAGTTTTCTTCAACATTTCATGAATTGTGAATTAAATATATGGAAATGAATGATTTACACCAAAATACCAAATACAGAGGATAATATTATTTTAAAAATAGTGATAAATCAGCTAAGGATGGTACAGTAGACATCTTTGTCACGAGTGACAGGAGGATAGGGTGGGAGGTCGACAGGTGGATTGGGGCGGCATCTGCAGTAATGCGGGTGCTAAACTGATCCGTTGTGGTGAAGAGGGAGCTAAGCCAGAAGATGAAGCTCTCGATTTAGTGGTCGATCTACGTTCCGACCCTCACCTATGGTCATGACATTTGGGTCATGACCAAAAAAATAAGACCACGGGGACAAGCGGCCAAAATGAGTTTCCTTCACAGGGTGGCCAGGCTCAGCCTTAGAGATAGGGCTCAGAGTAGAGCTTCTGCTCCCCCATGTCGAGAGGAGCTAGTTGAGGTGGCTCGAGCAAGTCGTGAGGATGCCTCCTGGATGCCTCCCTGAAGAGGTGTTCCAGGTATGTCCATCCGGAAGGAGACCCCGGGGCCGACCCAGGACACGCTGGAGGGACGATATCTCTCAGCTGGCCTGGGGACGCCTCGGGATTCCCCTGGAGGAGCTGGCTGAGGTAGCTGGGGTGAGGGAAGTCTGGGCTTCTCTGCTGGGGCTGCTGCCCCCGCGACCCGGACCCGGATAAGTGGGAGACAAATTATATGAGAATTGCAACAAAAGTAGCACTGGGACTTTATGAGTTAATATCAAAGTATCATTATGCAAGCAGTGTTCAACTTTTATTTATATATTTTTTTCTTTTTCCCTATTTGTTTTGGTATTCTGTCCGCATGTATGTATGTATGTGTATGTATATATGTATGTATGTATGTATGTGTATATATGTGTATATGTGTGTGTATATATATATATATATATATATATATATATATATATATATATATATATATATATATGTGTGTGTGTGTGTATGTATGTATTTTTCATATTGAATTGATGGTGAATTGACCATTGAATGGAACTGCCTGAAATGAATAAAAAAAACAAAAAAAAACAATAACCTCCCACAACTAACCTGAATCCAACCCCCCAGCCAACACCTAAGATTTGACCCTATCCCCAGAGACACACCCACTTTATGACCCCAGCACTTAGGTTGGGATTGACACATACACAGACCACTGCCTTTGCAGGTCTTTAAGTCCAGTTCCCCCACCTGCTATTACAACTGCAGGAATCTGTTGGGTGACAGATGAAACATTGTCAACATAGCTAAACCAGTCCAGCTGAGCTACAAAGAACTGCCAAGAAAAAATAGACATTTGTAGTGCCTTCAAGTTGTTAATATAATGATAAGTAATAATAAATTACAATATCTGGCCTCATTCTCTGAACACTGCAACAGCGTGGCCTCATACTCACAGACTGTGGACCTTTCTGCCTCCAGGCTCTATGTATGAACATCATAAAGACATGGAGTGTTAGCAACTTGAATGTCTTGGGAACAAGAATAGCATCCAAAAATGTCCACTTGGATAAGACAACAAACATGTCTGTCAAAGCATCAATGTCACAGGTTATATTTACTATATACAGGGTCCAAAAATAATAATAAACCACACATTTTAATTTTCAGGATTTATTATATTTTAGAAAATTCCCAAAATGTAATGAAAATGAGCTTCATGGATTGGAACAAGGTGAGGGTGAGGAAACTCCCAAACTAACAGGCAGAGTTTATGCAACTCTAAAATTAAACTTGTGTTACTGAGCGAAAGATCATCTTATTAGCGGGTCATTGTTTGAAACAGATGAATACGTCTAATTATATTTTCTAGTTAAAGTTAGTATATTTATTCTCTGGCTAAAACTTGAAATTAAAGCTTGTAATTAATTAGCTTCTTCTGTTGCAAAGATGTCTCCCCTTAAGCATAATGACCTTTGGTGACAGTCCTTCCCTTTCTAATTAGTTCATGGACCATTTAATGATATCATTTAAGTTTGATTTACTTGATTGGTTTTGGTTAGTTTGGTTTAGTTTTTTGTAGCCACATAGTCTATGTCCAATCCAATTGTCTGGGAAATAAAATGTGTGTGATTATTCGAACAAAAACACATGAATTAATGTATCATTGTTACAGTTATGACGCTGCTGCTTGTAATGTATGTCAAGTGATAATGTCCTATGGCAAATTAAACACTGCTTGTGACAGGATTTAAAAGACTCAGATGTGCCATTAGTTCAGAAGAACCATTCATTCATTACTATTTGAGAGGGTCATTACAGATCCAACTCGAAATGAAACGCACTTTGAGAGTGCAAACCACCACCAAGGCAGACCCCCCCCCACCCCCCTTTTGAATGAAGATAGGTCCACCAAGGACTTTATGTTTTTGCCACAGTTTATCAGTTATTTCGCAAGATGAGTCAAAAAGTTATGGACGGATCTTGATGATATTCACAGGGTAGGTTGGTAACAGGGCTCTAAATTAACACCCGCGGGGTGAAAATCCATTTTGGCGGGTAAAAAAACCCAACTTACTAGCCACTTTGGCTGGTGGCGAGTGATTTAATTTTTTTTTAGAAAAGTGTCCTGATTAGAAAGCCTTCTCTAGTCCCGAACACCGACAAGACGAAAGTTCCTGCATTTCCCATGAACTCTACTGTGATGACGTCGCATGCATCCATTGGCTGTGTCAGGCTGCGTCCTCATTGCATTTGATTTCGAGCATTTTCACGCGGTTGACTCTGAGGTGAAGAAAAAGACCTTAAGAGATAGAAGAAGGAGAATATTTTCTGAAGCATGTGTTGAGTCAGTGAGAACGAAAAAAAAGAATGTGGCGGTGGTTTGGAGGTTTGGAGTGTGGGGGTGAGAAAAGGGCAAAGGCTGGAGGGGATGTTGTCGAGTCTGAGGTAACGGTAAAGAAAAAACAGAGGACATTTAACCCAAAATGGCTTGGGGGTCGTGAGTGGCTGGTGTTCGACACGGAGAGAGACATAAAGAAATGATATGGGGACCAATTGAGAAAATGTACTGTAAGAGCAACAAGATGTGAATCTATGTATTGTATAAATTGTAATATAGGTGAGAAAATTAAAGAAGTGTTAATAGTGAAAGGTGAGAAAATGTAAAAGTTTTAAGAGTTAAATGTGAAAATGTAAAAAAAAAAAATGTGATCATGTGTTTAAAGAAATTAATTATTTCAAGAGGAAAAGGTTAAATAAAATCATTTAAAGAAATGTGAAGGCGTATGTCTCATTTTGGTCAAGGGAAAACAATGGCTAGTTGAATTTTTGATTGGCTAGTAAGATAAAAAATCTCCTAGCCACATTGGCTGGTGATGAAAAAAGTTAATTTAGAGCCCTGGTTGGTAATGGGGAGATCAGGAAATGACTAGATTTTGGTGGTTATTGGGGGTGGGGGAGACTTCTTCAGAGTTTGTCTGTCTGTCTGTTAGTTAGCAAGATAACACAAAAAGTTATGGATGTATTTTGTTAAAATTTTCAGGGTAGGTTGGTAATGGGGAGATCTACAAATTATTTGATTGTGTTGGTGAATCGCATGGGGGGGGGCAAGATAAAAAAAAACAACAACTTATGGATGGATTTTGATGACATTTTCAGGATGTCTTCAGTGTGATTACATATTGGTGGTGATCCGGATAGATCCTGGATTCTGGATCACTTTGAAATTTTACATTGTTGTAAATGGAGAATACATTTCAAAGTGATCCAGAATCCAAGATCTCTTCCGGATCACCACCAAAATGTAATAATTTGTTCCTTGTGTCACTCCCAACACATCCTGAAAATGTCATCAAAATCCATCCATAAGTTTATTTATTTATTTATTTTTTATGTTGCCTCCACCCCCTCAGATCTAGCCTAGGATCTAGTCTGTCCCCAGTGGCCGCAAATGGTCTTTGCTACGGGGAGACAGACTAGACAGCCTCGGATCTGAAAATCCAAAATGGACCGGACCAATCAAATCGCGAGGGGTGGGATTGGAGCCCGCCCTGCCTCATGACGACACAAATACGACACGTAATGTTGTAGTCGCAGAGACGTAGCAGCTAGCAAGCAGCTAGCACACATTGCCGTAACACCAGTTGCTAGCTGCTAGACAACATGGCTCATCACCAGGAACAACCATTCGAGCTGGCTTTGGCAGCAACGCTAGGTGATTTAAAATTACAGTTTTCCCTGCGAGAGGAGCAGAAAACGGCACTTAAGCTGTTTTTTGAAAAAAGGGACGTTGTCGGAGTTTTGCCCACCGGGTATGGCAAAAGTTTGATTTATCAGCTGGCTCCGCTAGTGGGACGACGCATGGGTCTGCACAACCCGCTGGTGATCGTTGTGTCACCCCTTTTAGCCCTAATGGATGACCAGTTGCAAGAGGCCGAAAAACTGGGAATACGAGCAGCACAACTCCGCAAAGGCGACCCGGAGGAGATCAGAAGCGGCCGGTGCCAAATAGTGTACGGGAGTCATAGCTAAGCTGCTGCAATCGTTTTGAGACTACATTCTGGTGTGTTCTTCCGGTGACGCGTCTACGAAATCCATGTTCATCGCTCTGATTGGTTGGCTCTGACTGGTTACCCATCCAATGGCGTGGCGTTGTGTAAAGAGAAAACTTGACAGACAGCGGTTATCCCGCCCACAAATTCGCCTAGACTTTCTAGACTTTCCCCTGTAGCAAATACCATTTGCGGCCACTGGGGACAGTCTAGATCCTAGGCTACCTCAGATCATCACCACAATCTAATCATTTGTAGATCTTCCTATTACCAACCTACCCTGGACATTTCAACATAATCCGTCCATATCTTGCCAACTAACAGACAGACATACAGACAAACTCTGGCAAAAACATAACTTCCATAATTTCCTTTCCTGACACAGTGTAATTAATAATGGTTTCATGATCTAAATATAAGCAAAAAACATTTTGGAGATTTTTTTTATATATAGCTTTATTTATATTTTGTAAATGTTTCCATATTTTGTTGCTTTTTACTTTTATAGTATCCATATTTTAAAAAGAAAAAATAACACATCTCTGTGCACCTTGACATACAACAGGTGAGGTGAAGAAAAGTAAACTCTAGAAACAAGAAAAAAAAAACAAAAAACTCCAGCACATTATCTGTAATCTTCTACCCAACATTTTTTGTCTTTTCGGCCTTCATGGTTGAATAGTACCTGAGTATAAAATGAAGAAATAACACAGTCGTCAACACATAAAAAGGGCTGTTTCTCCAGGTTGAAGATGCTGCTGTATCTCTTTATCAATGTGATATTTTGACCAAAGCATGTCACAGGAAGGTCACTGACACACCAGAGAACTGGGTTCACTTGTGGAAAATGGACATGATATGCCCTCTTCAAGCACTGATGTTACATCCAAAGAGTATTGATTTTGCTTTGTCGTATTACTCAAAAAAAAACAAACCCAAGCGCCTGCCTATCATCACATCATTCAAGCACATTTCAGTTTTTCCATCAGGTGTTCATTTGCTTGGGGAGACTGTTTGTGTTACTATTTTAAACATTTATTAAGTATCGCGTCTAATTATGAAGTGCCTAATAAGTATGTTCAGAAACATGGGTAATCTAATTATCTCCCTCTCCAAACATATGCAAGCCCTGCTTAACATTGTATAATTCCAGCTGTGTCCTCTGTTCAAAAATTAGCACAAGAGCATAACAGGAATTAGCTTTTTTTTTTTTCTTCTCCCTTTTCACATATTCCTCTTTTGTTCCAAAACATCTGTTCTTTTGATAAAGGTGTGAACAAAGCAAACGTCACCTCCCTTCTGTATTTAACTAACAGCTCATCTACTCGTGCAACCAAGCATCAAGAGACTCTTCCTCAGAAAAGAAACTGCTGTTGAATGGTCACAGAGTTAACCTTGATAAACAGTTTTTTGCGAACAGAAAACAAGCTACTTCCAAGCTAATGAGTGGAGAGGGGTTAGGGGTGTGATTATTACACATACATCTCAGTGGAAGTGTGAAAACACGGATGAGCAAGTAGTATTAACAGACGTGTGGGATGTTGAGTGGATGGCAGCTACATTTGCCTATCTCCTTCCTGTGTGTGTGCCCCCCCCCCCATCCTTTCATTTTGCTTTCCTTTCCATGTCTGTCTGATTCTGAACACGTGCAGAACCCTGGCATCTGCGACTTGTTTTGTTATAGCTCCGAGGGCTGCATTAGTTTGCTATCTGTGCCATGAACTCTGTACCATCTCTTCCACCCTGGCTTAAATAATTTATCTTATCTTCAAGCGTGTATTGCAAATTATGCTCGTTTTGATACCAATATCAAAGGAAGTGTAGTTTGTTGGGTTGTTCGACTACCAAACCTTACACTGATACCCCTAGGGTGCTTTGTTGCAGCCCGCAGATGGATGCTGAAGTTAAACTAGAACAGCTGGGTTTAATGGTAATACTGTATATCAGTGACATATGACAGTTATAAAAGAAAAACAGGTAGAAGAAAGGTATACATGAAGTGATATTTAGATTCCTGTGTGGAAAAAGAAAAGACTGAATTGCTGCATTGCCAAAAGAGATAGACAGGTGTTCAGGTTGACAGAATAAGAACAACCTCATGTTTATAATCACCTTACTTTTGTCTCTCTCTCTCTCTCTCTCGTCCATCTTCATCTTCCCACTTTATCTGTTTTGTCAGATACGGCGTATGTTCGCATATTCATCAGCGATGTGAACGATAATAAGCCTGCGTTTGCACAGTCGTCCTATGAAGTTGACGTGGATGAAGATGCAGACGTTGGCTTCGCCATCCTCACTGTCAGTGCCAACGACGGGGACGAAGGTCAGTGACACACAGTGCATATACATACACAGAGGTGGGAGTAATGTGTGGCAAAAGTAATGCGTCACAGTAATGGATGATGTTTTGTAGTAGTAAGTAGTAGTGTAGGCATTGAGTAGTATCTTAGTCTGTGCATGTTCAAGAGCACTTTTGTAACAAAACACGATTCAGCCATAATGCATTTTTTTAAATAAAACATACACACACACATATAGTGGTTTCCATGTCTCATGAGGACCCAGTTTGTAACCATCACTTGTAGGTAAAATGTCCACTGGATGGTCAATGAATACATCTTCAAACTTTGGAAATATACATGTTTTGCTTTGCACCTGTTTTCCTCATGCTTTATGGAGACTTACAAAAAAACAAAAAAGAAAAGTGAATGTTTATAGGGCTACGTCACTTGCATAATTTTGTGTACTTCCTTTGCACAGATTTATATTTTACTAGTGGGGACCTACATTTATATTTAACTCCTTAACACCTGCATTTAAATATAAGTAAAACAAATAAATAAATAAATAAATAAAAGGTGATGCAAACTTAAGTGGAGGTAATTAATTTGACTATAGCACATACAATAGTTGGATATTTGTGACAGTAGGCATGAAGGGGTTAACTCTCATGGAGACCTGAGTTTTGGTCCCCATGGTGTGACTGTGTAAACAGATCAATAAGCCTAGAAAGATATGAATACAAGCACTCTCACACACACACACACACACACACACACACACACACACACACACACATACACACAAACACACACACACAACAAAATAAAATTGTGTCAGCAAAGTAGTATTTTCTATTGTTGTTCAGCCAGGCTATTTTTAGGCAATATCGGCCAATTATGACCGGCAACCCATCAATCGGTGCAACACTAATGAATACAATTTTGAATCTGATTAATCACGTAGTTGCTTTGGATTCATTTCGACAAATCATGATTAAATATTCAGACTCAAAAAAGAAGTCTGAATTCAGCATGTCTGCATTTAGCATGTTTACCACAAGCTGGGTGACACATTAGCTAAAGTGTTAGCAGAATCCCCGGTTAATGTATTATTTGCAGTAATGTGGTATTTTAACCTGGAAGTGTGTTGGTGAAAAGAAAACTCCATTTTGCAAAACACTTTATATCAGCCAAGTGTTCTGTCTCAGGGGTTTTTTTGTACTCAAATTGCCCACAAAAATACACTACGACACAAAAAAATTGGAGAAAAAATATACAAAACATACAAAAATTCTGTAAAATAAAAGAAAAAAACTAGTACAAAAAAAACCACTGAAAATTCCAAAACATATTCAACGACTCCTCTAAAATACTAAAAAATACAAAAAAATATATATAATATGGTAAATAGACTGCACTAGTGTCTTGCCCAAGAACACTTCGATATGTGGACAGTCAGAGCCAAGACGCGAGCCGCCAACCCTTCGGACATTGGACGACTCAGTCTATCAATTGGGCCACAGCAGCCCCAAAATATTCAAAACATATGCAAAAATATGTATATATATGCAATTAACATATTTATTCAACACCTTCAACAGTTGCAACAAAACAACTGCAAACAACTTTTCCATTTAACTGTGTTAAAATGTTTAATTAGAATAATCATGATGATGGCTTACTTTGTGTTAATGCATTAATTTTTACAGCCCTAATACATATGTGTGTGTGTGTGGGACTTCCACATCCAAACCAACCAGTCTTACATAGTAGTGGTGAATAAACATCAGAAGACAGTGGTGGTGATAGATGTAGAAAGTGATAGCAACATCAGAAATAAAGAATACGAGAAGCTCAAGAAATACCAAGGGCTGAAAGAGGAGATAGAGAAGGCAACAGTGGTCCCAGTAGTGATGGGGACACTAGGGGCAGTGACCCCCAAGCTGACGGCTCCAGCAGATAACAGGAATATCACAGATCTGTGTGCAAAAGAGCACAGTCCTAGGAACAGTTATGATCCTACACAGAACCCTCAGGCACCTCTGACAGTGGGAGGAGCCTGATGGTTCCTAGTCACCCAGGTGCTCAAATGGTATATATATATATATATATAAATATATATATATATATATATATATATATATATATATATATATATATATATATATATATATATATATATATATATATATATATATATATATATATATATACGGTTGACCTTTCCACTGCTCCCACACTAATTAAAGTCTTGTTAGGATCTGAGAGTGATACAGTGACTTAGAGGGTAAAACATGTCGACACACTTAACTATCATGGCCAGAAGCAAATGTCAGCTCTCAGTAGAGGAATCAAGATCATTGTTAGTGTCCTACACAGAAAATGATCTGTGAGCACTGTGGCTGTCTCTTTCAAAGCACATCTAGAAGCTGCGAAGGTCTCCAAATTTCAAAATTTCTGTTAGTCACAGCTCACTGAACAAATGGAAAAAAAGAAGTTTCCATTGTAAGTATATGTGGTTTGCATAGGATATAAGATGAGGGGCTGCATCAGACTTCAAGGCACAGCTGAGTCAACTGGAGCAAACTTGGTTATCTAGAAAAAAAAAACAAAAAACATCAACTTAAAATGAGAAATGCTAATCCACCCACCATAAAAAAAAAATGGAAACTGCAGCTGTTATGGATAATGTGGTTGCATCCGGAAGGCTGACTTATTTATGTATGTTTTGAGTGCTAGATATAGTGCTTTCCCTACTAAATGTGTTTGTGTCATTTTAATAAAAATAGATGAGATAGACCCTAAAAAAACTGATGAGTGAAAAAGAAGAATGTGTTAATTGAATGTGTGTTGAAAGTGTGAAACGTCCACTCACACGTTTGACATCTTTTTCATCTGTCAGATACATACTCTAGAATACACTAACATACTACAAAGTTTATCACTTTCGACCCAGAAAGTTATGTAACTGTTCATGACGATTTTTTATTTTTTTTTAACACCTCAGTATCATTAATACAGTTGATACATTCTGTTGCATTTTAATTGTTAATTTTGCAGTAAATGAATGTTGCCGTTGTCAAATATATGACTGTGGGACAAAACCAGCCTTTGAAAGGGTCAAATCCGACCCATGGGGTGAATTTGTGAAATGAAAAAAAAATTATTACCCCTGAAGATGTTAATAGTTAAATGTTAAAATCATTTCAATTCAGGTTCACAATCACATACACATGTTGCAAATAAACATTAATTTTAAATGACATTTAGGCTATATAATGTGGTGGTAATGGTGGTGTGTGCGGGGTGAGTGGGGGGTGGGGTGGGGGGTGTAAGTGAAAACTCTCATCATTAACAGCTATTGCTCCAGTGTCTGGCTTTCAAGTCCTAGTTTGCATATTTTGAGAGATGATGTGACTAAAATTGGACTTGCAAATATGAGCTTTGTTTCTTATATCACTTTAATTTCTCAGTCTTTTTTTTACTTTTTGAAAGGCTGTGAAGTACTGTGTGTGTGTGTGTGTGTGTGTGTGTGTGTGTGTGTGTGTGTGTGCGTGTGTGTCATGGGGACCAAAATTCAAGTCCCCATGAGGGTTAAATATAAATGTAGGTCCTCACTAGTAAAATATAAATCTGTGTGAAGTCTGCAAATTTATGCAAATGATGTATCCCTATACACGCATTACCGTGTTTTTCTTCCGGAAGGCCCCATAAAGCATGAGGAAAACTTTTTAGATTTTTAGGTTTTAATTGTGATTTATTTTTTTTTACATTTTATAATTTTTTTAATGTATTTTTTTCTGTTTAAATTATTCAAAAAAGTAAATGTTATTAGAAATCTTTGTCACTTTTTTTTTTTTGGGGGGGGGGTGTACATGTGTGTGAGTGATGATTACAAATGTATGTCCTCATGAGGTATGTAAACCAGTATGTGTGTGTGTGTATTGCTATCTTTATGGGTTCATTAATATGTAGGTCCCCACAGGTAAAATACGAATGATGTGGCCCTATAAATACGTGAATTAGTTTTTTTCGGGAAGTCCCCATAAAGCATGAAGGGAAACATGTTTTTGTCAAAGGTTTGAAGATGTGTTTAATTTTTAAAAGTTATTTATTTTTCTATATTTTTGTATCATTTACTTATTATTTATTATATTTTGTAAGTATATTATTACTATATCTTATTTAATTAATGAAATAATTAATTTAATTTTTTAAATTACTTTAAGTTATTCATTCATTTCTATTATTTTATTCAAATTTATTTTTTATTATTTTTTTTTATTGTATTTTATTTTAATTAAAAATTTAAAAACGATGTGGTTACACTTACTACCCAATGGCTATTTGATTACAAACTTGGTCCATTTAAACGTGTGTGTGTGTGTGTGTGTGTGTTTGTAACCAACACATCCAGTCTGACATCACTAAAAGCTGTCAGTAACCTTATGTAAAGACATACACACTATTTCTACTTTTGTCTTTAAAGGATTGTGTCTAAGCATTAACTGTCGACCTAAACATACATTTGCTCACTCCTATTCTTGGCAGAATTATAAACTGTCTAATATTAAAGCAGGAACACGGTAAAACAGTGATGATTCACCATCACACAATACAGTGGAAAAAAAATCCAACACCTGCACTTGACAAAAATACATAAATAAATAAAAATACTACCTGGAGATATATTGTTTTGTTATGGTAATTTATGTTGATCTATTCAGGCACAAGTAATATAATGTTTTAACAATTCAGCATGATATTTATCTGATTCAGTGGATCAGAATAGTTTGTGTCGTACCTAGATGGATCATAACTTCAGTGTGTATTCTCTGAAAGCTCTGCATTTCTTGACCAATGTAGTATCCTAGTGTGTTTGCTTTCAGCCCAGACGAATCATTGATACATTTCGGGTCAGCACACGATTAGCAAAGGTAGTGATGATGACAGTGTCAGCATCAGACGCTGAAGAAGGCTGTTGGGCCGAATCATCTGTCTGTCTGTCTGTCGAACCCATGAAAGAAATGCAATCAAGAGTGTGGCTTTCCATCTACAAATGTACTGTACCTGGTTGTTCGCACCCAAAGACTTTTTTAAAGGTGTCATCCCATGGTTATTTCATTAATATTGCTGTGTTCTCCATTGTTATTGAATACATTGTGTGTTGGTTCTATTTAAAAAACATCCGGAATGGTTTGTTTCCAGCTCCATGACTTGAAGTCGAACAACAGAATTTACCAGTACTTCCTCATACATGTCCATGACGCGGTGATGAGGCGTCTCTGATTGGCTCAGAATGCTACTGCTCTCTGTATGTGTTTACCTTTACCAGAGTAGCACCCAGCTAGGTTTCATGCTGTTTCTTGTTCTGAAAACGTGCAAGGAAAAAAAAAACTTTATTTCCACAGAGAGCACATGAACCAGTTTGATCCACCATTTTTTTCAAATTTGTGCAGCAGCTACTGTGGCGCCATCTTCTCTTGTAAATGCTAATGCTAATGCTACTTCAGATTCGAATGGAAGATGGGTTTAACCCCACGTGGGTGATGCTAAAGTCCATCTCACGTCAGATGGACCGTTTTTTTCTGGGTCTCTCGCTCCTCTCTTGTTTTCTGTGAATGCGATATGCAGCCAGTGGACGTGACAAACCACTTTCAAAGGCAGCATGTGTTGGTAAGTAGGGGTGACCCATCAGATTCCAAAAGGAGCGTGGAAAAGTGTTTTTTAGCGGAATGACACCTTTAAAAAATGTATGTCCATTTCAAGTCCATGTGTTACTGAACTATAAATGGACATTTTTCACCTAAAAATTTTACCTACCCAAAATATTGTTGAATGTAATATTAAAGTTCTTACAAATACCTACTCAAATATGTTTCACACATGCATATAATTATATATTATTTTGCTTAAACAACAGACAGTTGAATAGGATTAAAACAAAGAAAAAGAGCCCACTGTTTTTGAACTACATTAAATTCTAAATTAGTGTTGGTACTGTCCAATCATGTCCATCCATTATTTAACTTCATATTATTTAATGTACACACACACTTTCTCTTTTTGTGCTTAAACCTAATCAAATCTTAAGAAACTTTTGGAGTTGAGTACACTTTCTGTTGTTATCCTTTGCTGATTTGAGTTGTTTTGCAGCGGTGTTGGGGGGGTAAGAAAATGGCAGCTGTAATTTTTAGCCAGTTAGCACCACACATTAGCTTTAGCCTGGCTGTTCATTAGCTCTTAGCTTAAGGCAGTTGATAGGTGTCAATCAATCAATAAATCCCCCTCCTTTATTAAAGGGGCTCAGAAAGTGTGCGCACCAAGTTCATTTCATATGTACCTATGGGAGTTCCCATTTTAAAGTACAAGTATTTGGGTGGAAGCTAACAGGACTTACTGAGGTTTGCAACTGTTGATTTACTGCTAATGCCAGTGCTCAAAGTAGAGGGAAAAAAATCAGGTCTTTACATGTTTGTGGGACTGTGACAGTATTGCTGAGAATAGAGAGCAGGTGGTAGGAGAGAGAATTTTCTCTACTCGTTTTAATTTATTTGAGTGGCAGAGGAAGGTGTTATTGGAGCAGACTGGACGTAAATCATTCCACATTTTCACCCGTGTTGTTCCTGGTGTTGAGATCGTTATTGGAAAGAGGTATTGACCAAATCACCAGGAGGCTCAACAGTAGATTTTGGTTTCACACAAAATAATGAAACTTCATGCCAGAAAACTCACATATATGGTGACATGAACTTTTCAGCTCAGTAACAGAAAAAAAAATATTCAAGTCTTCAAGTTTTTCTTTGTTCAGTAGCTGTTGCAGACAGCTCGCAAAGTGTCCTCTGTATTACTGATACTAAAAAAAAAAATATCACATCCAACATACAAAATAAATGTATCCATAACTCAAATGTGAATTCAGTACTGTAGCTATAAAACTATAAATGCAGCTGTAAATGTTCTATATGCGTGTCTCATATACTTTAAACATCAATTGTCTTTAAAGGAGTCATTCCACTGTTATTTCATTAATATTACTGTGTTCTTCATTGCTGTTGAATGCATTGTGTGTTGGTTCTATTTAAACAATGTCTGGATTGTTTTGTTTCCAGCTGTTTTTCCACGGTTGAAAATATACTTGAGGTGGAACAACAGAATTTACCGGTACTTCCTCATAAATGTCCATGTATATGTTTACCTTTACCAGAGTATCTTCCAGCTAGGTTTTGTGCCGTTGCTTGTTCTGAAAATGTGCAGGGGGAAAAAAATTAGACTTTATTTCCACAGAGAGCACATGAACCAGTTTGATCTACCTTTTTTTCCAGTTTGCGCAGCAGCTACTGTGGGGCTGTCGTTTCTTGTAGATGCTAATGCTAATGCTACTTCAGATTCGCTGCAATGGGGGACAGGTTTAACCCCACACGGGTGACGCTAAAGTCCATCTGACGTCAGATAGATCCGTTTTTTCTGGGTCCCTCGTTCCTCTTGTTGTTTTCTGTGAATGTGGTATGCAGCCAGTGGAGGCGATGAACCACTTTCAAAGGCAGCATGTGTTGGTAAGTCGGGGTGACCTATCAGATTCCTAAAGGAGTGTGGAAATGTGGTTTTCAGCGGAATGACACCTTTAATTTCCTCTGTGGAATGTGTTGTCCCCTTATATTTACGGCAATTGTAAAGAACAAAAGAAAGATGGACAACCAAAAACACAAACACATTAAACAAATGCAACACAAGTGAAGCTGCAAGAGAAAAATGCTGCAAGAATAGAACCGAAGCAGAAGCAAAAACGTACAAACCCCCAAAACAAATGAGAAAGAAAAATGCTGCGAAGACCAAAACACGCAAACTCCCAAAACAACTGCAAGAGAGAAACGCTGCAAATTCAGTCCACAACAAAACAGAAGTTCACCAAAATAAAGTGGAAGAAGACGGTTGAAGAAGACGAAGTTGAAGTTCATTCAAAAAAGGTGTAGATGTGTGTCGCTAATTTTAGCTACATACCTTTGTTGCTCTTCTATGATATCGTAGCAGAATAGGGCCAAGTGTGTGAAAAAGATGAAGGGAAACCGGCGGGTGTTGCTTTTAAATTAATGAGCTTCAACTTTGTATTTGTCCACCATCTTCTTCTTCTTTCGTTTTATTTTCGTGAACCTGTTGTATTTTGATGATTTGATTTGTTGCGGACTGAATTTGCAGGGTTTCTCTCTTGCAGTTGTTTTGGGAGTTTGCGTGTCTTGGTATTCGCAGCAATTTTTTGGGCATTTGTTTTGGGGGTTTGTACATTTTTGCTTCTGCTACGTTTCTGTTATTGCAACATTTTTCTCTTGTAGCTTCACTTCTGTTGTATTTGTTTTATGTGTTTGTGTTTTTGCTTGTGCATCTTTCTTGTGTTTGCAGCATTCTGTCGATGCAGTCACCGTATTTGTCAGCAGATTGGACACCGTTTTTAAAGTATAGTACTTGAACCACTATATTAGACATCCAACATTTTCTTCTGCTGCCTCTCCTTGGTCTGTGTTGCCTTTCCAGAGAAGTACATCCATAAAACCTATTATGATCTGTCTCTGCTGTTATCGGAATCCTGCCTCTATTTGCAGTCTGTCTCTGCAATTTGTAGTGGTCTTGGTAAAACACTGTATGTCATTAGGAAAATTAACTGACTGCATCTGTGTTCATAATTTTGCAAGTTGTTAGTAAATCACCTGCAAAAATTAAAGTCTCTTTTTTTTTTTTATTGCCCTCAACAATTTGCTTTGCTTCAGCGTTTACAAGGGGGAACTGTCATTTTAGGATAAATTCAAGCAATATTTAATCAAATGTAACTGATTTTGACACAGTTATGTAGAGCCTTGATTGCCGAAGAAACCTTGCAGCTGGTTGTGTTGACTATTTGATGATGACAAGGTGACAGGGGATGATGTTATTACCCATATAGCACATATTTGAGGTCAGGAGATTATCCCAAATGGGCTACATCTCATTTGTTTTTATGATAACTTCAATTTTAAAAGAACATCTGCAATATATCATAAATACCGAACACATTCATAAAATTCCTCCTCATATTTTATGAATTTATTAAAGCTCTGCGGGGCAGATGTGGCCCACTGGTTGCCAGTTAATGATCACTGCCTGCAGAGCTCCACAGTTCAGACTGAGAACCTGGAAGAGATGCTGTTATTAATCACTTAGGATTTTTTTTTTTTTTTTCATATTTTTCTGGTTGAAGCTTGTTTATTTTATATACGCCGGCCACCACTTTCATTGCAGCATGGGGTTCCTGGGAGACCCTCTGAATCGCGTGTGCATAGGTCTCCTGTGTTGGCATGCTGGGGAAAAAGGGGTCCCATCCTTCCTGAGGCCTTGCGTCCGGGGGAGAGAAGGTGCAGCATGTACAGGAAGTGGCGCTAATTACATCTTCAATCACATAATCATTTACAGAAATATTTTTACTTTGTTATTTTAAGCTATAAATCCATCCATCCATATACCCATTTTATGAACCACTTAGTCCTCGAGAGGGTTGTGGGTGTACTAAAGCCTGGCTACAAATGAATGGAGTACACCCTGATGTGTTGCCATTTCATCACAGAGCTAATATATGGAATAGTGTTGTCAAATAATTGTATTTTTTAGCAGATTATTCACAGTATTGTTTATTTTTTTCTTCATCACAATTTTTATTGAAACATTTCATTTTCCATGAGCAAACAGACTCAAGAAAGAAGGACATAAACAGTGTTAAGTGCTAGCACAATCTCAGACTAACATATATATATATATATATATATATATATATATATAAGGATTGTTCCATCTTTATGGGTTGGTTCTGTTGCATGTCATTATCAGATCACCTGCCCATTTGCACAAGTATAGTAGTAATTATACTGACAAGTTGCACAAAAGATATTGCCAGAGACGTTCAGTCATTTTGTGCTGTAGATGGTTAAAACATTTGTAACCACATTAATTATTATCAAGGATTAATCGATGTTCATTTTGACAGCTCTAATACAGACACAACAATTCACTCTCACAGTCACACCTAACCCCCCCCGCCCCAAATTCTGAAAGACCACACAGATATATCCATTCATACAAATGTAATGAATAAAACCTTTACTATAACACAACAGGGGCAGTATAGTGGTCCAGTAGTTAGCACCATCACCTTACAGGAAAAGGGTGCTGTCTTCAAACCTCACATCTGAAGCTTTCAGCCTTTACTCTTCCTGGGTAAAAGCACATGGTTGTTTATCTCTGTATATCAGCCTTATAATGACACATGGCCGGCAACACATCCACAGTGCACACTGCCTTTACATGTTAGTAGCTGGGATTAAGCAGTTTGGAAAATGAATGACTAATATAACACAACAGATAAAAATAAATCTAATCCATTGGTGAAATGGCATCGTATATGTTGATAGTGATTTGTGTGCATTCCTAATTTGCACTGTACTGAAAATTTGCGAGCCTGAGTAATTTTTTTCATGTAAGGCTGTCATGTAATTCCATAATAGTTCTGTCTATGATGAGTAAAAGCACAGGCAATGTAATAAGAGGAAAGAGAGAAACAGCAGACTGTGGACAGTACAAATAAGTATTTCTTTAACATTTATCATGGTGGAGTGCCGGGTCCACTGTGCACCTTACGCTCTGTTGTGATGATTAATCCTCACTGGCTACACATATGCACAACCCTATCAGAAGACACATGTTTTCTCACTTAGTTGTCTGACTGTTGTCAGAATAGCATTATTACCACCAACAGAGTAAAAGTGGGATGTGCTAAGATGGTGGGCGTTTGAAGTTACAGAAGGAAAAGGAAAGAAAAGACATGAGAGGAAATGGTTATGAGCTGCTGACAATAATAAGCATTATATGATTTAAGATTCACATTACACATGTCATGATAAAACTAGAACATTTTATGAATTTCATGATCACTGTTATTCTAGTTGATGTTGTGAATCGGTAGATTTGGATATGCTAGGCTTGAAACTGCAAGCTTTAGTTATTTATTGACTCTGCTGAATCTGCAGAGTCTGCAAAATTGAACAGATATACTGAACCCCTGTAGATTTGAAACGCGGCTTTGAAAAGTTCGGGGTGTATGTCTTTGCGCCATGTTGTCAGCTTCAATTCACTGCACTTCTGACGGATTCCAAATGCAACTCAGAGTTATGGCCATTTTTGTGTGTTTATGTTATTGTCACTGTTGGTTGATGTTGGCCAATAGCTGAAGGCTGCGGTGTTTTTGTCAACACACAGTAAAATGCTGATTCTCAATGGCATAATGACAATGGGTTCTCCTTCTGTGGCTGTGGGAGTTACTTATTGATATGTGAGAGAGCATCCTATAAAAGCTGTATTTTAATCAATGTGAGCTTTGGATGTTCACAGTCCTGTGTTACATTAAAATATAGTTTAGATAACACACGTAACAGTGATGGAGGAACTACAAAAGACCTCTCTCCCAGCTCAATTTCTATACATAAAAGAATGAAATTGTTGATGTCTTCACTATTGATGACATCTGTAAGCTGTGGTTGAGTGTGTGTTTGCCTCTGTGTATACTCCAGTTTCGGTAAAGGGCTGCACCCGGGGAGATGAATAGGGTTTTGAAATTGGTACGACTGGGAAGAACATTCATTTTCTCTTTATTTGTTTGTTTGGATTTTTTTTTTAATGGTTGTTTTACTCCCTGCGCTGTTCCTTTGTCCTTCGGGTCTCAGCAGTTTCCTAAATACTTAAGAGATTAAGACCAGAAGGAAAAAAAAATAAAATAAAGCAGCAAGTAAAAGAGAAAGAAAAGAAAGAATGCAATTGCATATATCCCCAATGTCTCATTTAAAAACCCAAAAGACAGACGGTACAAAATGATCTGGATTAGAGTATTCTCCTCTCTCCTTCCTTGACTTTCATCTCACTAATAAGCTACGATTCTTATCTTGTCTTGTGAGGTTTCTGCTTTCTTCTTCATATTAACATGAGGGGTGGTGGATGCAACAGTGATTGAGATGCAGTCTTGGGTTTACCAGTAATTGCATTGAGGAGAGTATTTTTCTCGATCAGCATCTAATAGACATTATTAAAAATGCTTTGCAGACCTGAAAAGAAAACAGATCATTGGGTGAAGTAGGGAGAGCACTTTGGAGAGGAGGGGGCTTGTGATTTACCTTTCCAAACAACAATTAAGTGTTAATTATTCATTGGAAAACTATTAAGGTTCTGTTCTGGTTTAAGTCTTCTGGTAGTTGTACTGATTTTTGGGGCTCAATAGTTATCTTATTAACTAATAAGATAATCATAGTAAGTAATAGTCATCTTTCTTCACTCAAAGAAAGATTATTTTTTTTCTATAGATGTTATAAGATACACTTGCAAACAGGTGTTGTGTTTCATTATCTTGTTAAAGGTAAAGACCCTTGTTCATATTTTGTCCTATAAACTGCTGTTGCTCTGACTTTTCCTTAACTATTCTACAGGGAGCGTTAGAGTAAATTAGTGCATTATATATTAATGTCCTTGAGCATTTGTACTGCTATTTCAGCAGTGCCTCATGGTATTACTACAGAACCAGCCATGTTGATAAATTACAACTTTAGCTCTTTTGCCATTGCATCAAATGTTGTTATTTACCTGGATGTTTAAAGACCATTACTTGGTAGGGGTGGGAGTGGGAGCATTAAAATACCTATTAGGGCAGGGGTCTCAAACTCAACTTAGCTGCTCCATTCACTTTTTCTGCTTTCTTGAATAAATGTTATTGCCTGAATAGCTTCTTTTTTTTTTAAGATTGATGATCAGGTTCTTTATTTCTTCTCCTTGGTATTTTGTTTACACTTTGGCATGTTGGATTTCTTATTTATCGCAACTTTCTCTGTGCATATGAGAGTCGTAGGGGTGCCGTCTCCCACTTTTCCTGAAATTGCCTGCATTCGTTGCCAACTAATCTCTTCGCAACAGAGAAAGACATAACTAAAACTGGGTGATGGCAGATATTTTCCTTTCCACTTGGTGTCACTCTGGAATATGTTTCAACTAAAGCTGTGTTTCCTTTACATGGTAGATTATGGGCTCTACTCAAGTCTAATTGATTCTTCTCAAACACCAGGAACTATTTCTTGTTTCCATATTGATAGTATCATACCTAGATGTCAACACGAAACGCCGTCAAGCTTGTGCTGATTTGTTTCCATCAGAAATGTCGCAACCTCCACAACCGACCATGGTGTAGTTTTGCAGACTGCGCTGCGGACTGATTTTTAGTTTCTGCTGTTTACCTTAACTCCAAATCTAGATTTTTTATTTTTTTAATGGCTGGTCGTACATTAATAACACATTGACGCAGAGACAACGCTACCAGTCAGTGTTTATGCTACTGACACTTCACATTATAGGACTGCTTGGAACCTCACCAGAGTAGATACCAAAAATCTAGGACCAGGTACTATGGGACTGGGTCCTTTTTCATAATGGAAATGCCCCAAAGTGAGAAGAATTGGATAGAAGCAATACTAATGGAAACGGTCATCCATCACCAGGTACTTTGTGGTTGGCTAGCTTGACAACTGTTGACAACAAATGCTACTAGAAGCTGTCACCAGACTATCATTGGCAGCCCTTAAGTAATAAAAATAAATACAGTAAAAGCCTGGTAACTCACCAATGTAACTCAGCAAAAAGTGCATTTGACAATTATGTACAAGCTGCACCGACACCAGACTTTGATATCAAGTAGGGGGGCACAAAATATCATCCTGCAGTCCTGAACTGTCCCCCAAGTTGCAAGTGTTATGGAAAGACTGTATTTCTGTTTGGTTTAAAGAATACATATAGTATAATAAGAACAATCCCCTCTGATTGTTCCCATCCACATCATATGTAATTGAGATGGGATATGAAGTAGGGGATATCGCAATTACTCATCACATGTTTCTAATGTTCTGCAATTGGCTGCTTGTGACATAAATAACACTTTGTCTAACTCACTTAAAATTATGACTATATGCCTCATATGCTTCACTGTTATCAAAGGAAATTTTTCTTTTTTTTGTACGGTCTCAATAAAACAAAAGAGTTTGTAAAGACGAATTTTATCAGCTTTTGTGATTGCATTATACATCTGATCTTAAACCATCAAATCCTTGAAGTAAAAGAGACAATTTGTGCAGTTTAGAGAATACTGAATATAATTAGTATGACAATGACAATTTTTTTTGTTCGTAACATGCCTACTGTCCTTGACTTTTTCTCTTTTTCATCACAGAAAAATTAGAAAACTGAACAGTATGCACACAGTTTAATTTGTTTCCTAATAGCCAAGTTCTAATTACATGACAGGCCCTAGGGTTTTCATGCAGTGCACGATTTTTACATTTATGTCTTCATAGATTTTTTTTGTCATTAAGATACAAGTCTAGCAGCATCGTATGTTTGAAAATGCTCTTCCAGACTATTATACAGATTGTGAAAACCTTTGAGGCAAATCTATGATTTGTGATCTATGCCTTTATTAATACCATTTACTTGACTTGCTCAACAGAAATACAAATGATGGTAATCACCTTTGTAAGTATTAAGGCCATTTTTTGCCCCATTACTGCTTCCACCATAGACTAAACTATGGCTCCCAATTCAGGCTGATTCTATCTGTTTCAGTTAAGATATAAAGTAGTGTATTGGCACAAACTGATGGCATTGAACTACGTAGGAACATGAGATCCATGGGGGATCAGGTTTTCAGGATAAGCTCTTGGCCCATTGTTGAATCACAGTATCAACAAGACTGACTTTCTCTCCTCAGTTTGGGCAGTAACTGAGGTGTATTTATTCACACTGCCATTCTTCATTCAACATTTATGGTCTTGCAGGTGGGAATGCAAAGCTCCGCTATCAGATCACATCAGGGAACACAGGAGGGGTGTTTGATGTCGAACCAGAGGTGGGCGCAATCTTTATCGCACAGCCACTGGACTACGAACAGAATAAAAGGTAAGAACACACTCCAATGAATATCCCTGTAGTATAAACCACGCAAGTATTTAACTATTTGAAAAACTTATTCAAGGCATTTGTCCAAAATATTTATTTCGTGATTTATTTATTCAATGTATATGCAAAAGGTTTTTACTCTTTTTATGCTAATGATTTAAACACATTTAAATTGAGTGCAAATAATGTTCTTTTTTTTTTTCTTTTTTTTTTTTTTCCAAAACCAAGTAATCTTCCTGACACCCTAATGACACAGTCTATCTTGCACAGGTACAAGCTCCATCTCCTGGCTTCAGATGGGAAATGGGAGGATTACACAACAGTGACAGTAAACGTGGTTAATAAGAATGATGAGGCTCCGGTGTTTACTGTTAATGAGTACTACGGCAGTGTAACAGAGGAACTGGATGGCTCGCCAGTGTTTGTTTTACAGGTACATACTTATCATCTTATAAGTTTGAGATAATATAACACACATCATCCTCTAATTGAAATTTCATGTTCTCAAAGTTTACTTCTCCTTTTGTTCTTCAAATCAATGTGTTCTCCCTTTACTTTTCCATTAAGGTGACACCTGTGTATGTTTTTACATTTCGATTCAGTCCATCATTCAGGTTGTGGCTAAAGGAAATCTGCAAGAAAATATTCCATTTTATGAGTCATATGTGAAGATCATATACCCTTTGGTGTTCCATAAAATGACTTCACAAAAATTTGAGTTTGTGATGTTTTGCTGGTGTGAGGTAGGAAAAGGAATGTGCGTATCCATTTGATATATTTCCATTGAACAACCCATAGAGCAACATATTTGCTCTTTTTGAAGAGGAGTAAAAATAAGAAACAGAAGCTAATTTTGGATCTACATCACACTGCAATTACTGTGCTAAATTGAAACGTCTTTAACCTGCCTGAGGTGTAATTGCTCCTGATGTGCTGAAAATGAGTGAGAGCAGAGCTGACAGAAGAAGAGAGGTGAGGTTTGGGGTTGAGAGGTTTGGATCCCTGCCAGGTCCACTCACCTCAGCATGTATCACTGCATAGAGAAGTTGTAGAATGCTGCAAGTGGAGCTATCACTCCCACTCAGCTACATTTCAATTATTAAACAGTGTAAAACTGTCAGCGAATTACACTCTCACCTCTCCGTGTCTCTTGTGGTTTTGATGTCGTAGGTAACAGCAACTGACCCAGACAAAGATGCTGACCAGGAGGCTCTGCGCTACTCTCTTCACGGCCAGGGTGCCGACAGTGAATTTGAAATTGATGGGGTCACAGGCAAGATCTACGCCCAACGGACACTAGACCGCGAGGAGCGCGCAGTGTGGCGTTTCGTTGTTCTGGCCACAGACGAGGGTGGCGAAGGTCTGACGGGCTTCACAGATGTCATCATCAATGTGTGGGACATCAATGACAATGCTCCCATCTTCACCTGTGCTCCCAGTTGCCACGGAGAAGTTGCAGAAAACTCAGTGGCAGGGACGTCTGTGATGGAGATGACAGCTACCGACCTGGACGACTCAGCCGTGGGACAGAACGCTGTGCTCTCGTACAGGATTGTGGGTAGTTTGGACGCCAGTAACATCGAAGTGGGAGGATTGCCCACGTTCTCAGAAATGTTTGCCATCAACCCCACGACAGGGACCATATCTGTTGCCATGACTGGCCTGGATCGAGAGCAGGTGGAATCCTATCTCCTGATTGTAGAGGCCAGAGATGGCGGAGGGATGACGGGAACGGGGACCGCTACAATTAAAATTAAAGATGTCAACGACCACGCTCCGAGATTCACCGATCATTCATGTTTGGCCAAAATCTCAGAGAATGCAGAACCCCATGCTGAGGTGAGTCAGTAAAGTCAGAGCCGATAAGTCGAGTTGACTGTTAAAACTGTTTCAATAATGAGACAAAAATACTAGTATACTATAAACCAATAGTTTTTATCCTCTAAAGAAGAGTCCCATATTGACACTAAAATATGAACTTTTGAGAAAAAAAGACACACACACACATGCGCGCATACACACACACACACACACACACACAGACACACACAAAATAAATAAATCACTTTGACTTTGGAAACAAAAGTGATACAAGACCAATCTTGCATAAATAGTAACAATGTTTTAGTGGCCAATACATTATTTGTTCATATGGTAAAGCTGAAGGCTTTTGTTTCAATGTTGAAACTCCAGTGTTAGTGTTAGAAAAGCTGCATGTTGCTGTGTGTGTGTGTGTGCGGCAAGTGTTTAAAAACTACACACTTAAAAGTTGCATACAGTAAGTGAAGATGTTTTAACAGTGATTAACAAAACCAGCCCTGCAGTGACTTACACCTCTTCCAATATTTTTTTCACTTTTTCTTATATAATGTGGTGTATTGGACTGTATTAGATTGGTGAAAATACAAAGAACATACTTGTCTTTGTGGATAATAAACAGAGTTAACCTTAAATTAACCTTAAACTTTGACTGCCACTCATATATTTCCTAAAGTTAAAAGCTTGCCTTTGTCTGTGACTTTGCTTCCCTGCTGTGACACAAAGGCCCAGTAAACCAAAGGCAGTGGAAGCAAAGAATGATGAAAAAAAAAACACTTTTTTTTTTCCCCCCTTTGATTCTCTATTTTTGAAAATAGTTAATTTTAGTTGATAAACAGCATGATTCACAGGGGTTTAATCATTTACTACTAATTCCGACATTATTTACAACATAAAACAGCATGTCTTCACCCAATCGCACTAGACATGGCTGTGACAGGAGCTGTAGGGAACAGGTGAAAGAGGAGAGACATTTTTCTTCACTTGTGTTAATGTATTAATTTTACTGACAGACGAAGGCATTAACTGCAAAACAGTTCACAGTCTTGTGTCTTGTCCTGAGATCATTATAGAAACATAATGGTACCAAATTGCCAAGAGGCTCAAAACAGAGTGAAGGAGAGCTTTTACACTTAGCGCCATAAAAAAGGCACGGTCCAAACATGTGGTGTAATTTCCACAATATGATTTGCTCAGGTGCCTATTTTGTATATGTTGCTCATTAGGGCTGCACCATATACACAATAGCGAAAAAATATCATTATCACACTAATGGAATGTGTATATTCATATAGCAAAGACGTGCAGTAATTTCTTTTCTTTTTTTTGTTTTTTCATTAACTTTGTGTTTTACGCAACATTAGTACCAGGATGATTTTCGGCATCACCCTAACATACGAGTTTTTCTGTCAAAAATACTGAAGTACTGCTACTGCATTTCCGAGGATCTCTGAATACCTAATTGTGTTAGCGTGTTAGAAATCTCAGCATACGTTTTTTCTATCACCAAACAGCTGTTTAATCATACTATAATGATCTTCAAGTCCTTTGGCCATGTTTCTTTCAGTTGTTAAGATTCATTTCTGGTTTACTCAACTTGCTTCAGGTCAAAATTGGATAAAACGGGAAACAGCTGTTATCCGTTTTTTTTTCCATTATTCATTTAAACACAAAAACGAAAAAATGAAAAAAAACGGATCGTTAAACATTTTTGTCATTTTGGTTTTGGAATCAAATAATGAAGAATCAAGTTGTTTTTGGTTTCATTTTGAAAAACGGATGAATGATTGATATACTGTGTGGAGTTTGGATGTTTCTGTCCCTGTGTCTGGATGGGTTTCCTCCGGCTGCTCCGGTTTCCCCCATCACCCCAAAACATGTTTGTTAGAGTAAAAATCCTCCAGCCAGGTGATTCTGACCATGAGCCTGGCTCCATGTCTGGAGATGGGTCCCCGGGCACCGCCCATGGCTGCCCACTGCTCCTTAGAAGGATGGGTTAAATGCAGAGGACACATTTCCTTGTGCAATTGTATGATAACAATAAAGTACCATCTTATCTTATCTGTCTTATCTGTGCTCTCATCACACTCCAGTCAGTCGTTTGAGTGATCAGATCCTCAGGACAGGATCATGAGACTTAGTTCCATGCATCATCACTGCACTACTTATTTGGGAGCCAGAGGTGGACACAATCAATATTATATGATGACACTTTCAATTTCTGAGTATCTGTATTTACAGTAGTGAGTGAATAAATGCATTCAGTTGATCACAATTTGTCCACAATTCATTATGTAATGACCAATGCTTCTCTCTTTAGTATGAATGTAACCCCAAATCAATTAATTTAATGTATCTTCAAGTATACATATAATTTTAATAGCACTACCTCCTTTGACATTAATGAGGCTTCTTGTCAAAAAACAAGAACAAAAAAGTCTTCAGTTCGATGACATTCAAATTTCCAAGAATTTACTGAGGTTTAGTTGGTGGTACAGACATTATAGTGTTTATTCTCTATTGTTGATAATAAGAAGATATCCAATATACCATATAGAATGAATACATGTCCACTCAGGTTTGTGAATGATTGAAGCCAGTCATAGGTGTGACTTATACTCTGTATTGTATTCATTAATTTATACCTCAATTACACAGCAAACCCAGACATACCTTTTTCAATAGGTTGGACATTGTTTTTTGTTTTTTTTAGTGTTTGTTAGCCAGTATTGAGACTGGGTTAGATTCATCCATTAACTCTTACAATTGTACCACAGAAATGTCCTTACTTTGCTGCTTCTATTGTGTCACGGCTTCCAGGTTGAAACACAAATATAAAACCTGCACTTGTGTTTGTCATTGATGGAGTGAACTGGCTGAACTTGTGTTAATCAATTTGCATATAATGAGTAAATTACCTGTAAAAATCAAATAATAGCTTCAGCACATTTTTTGGGAAGTAGACAAATCACTGTTTATGAAATGATTTGACTTAAATTAAAAGTCTATCATTTACACATCATTTTAGTTCATTTCCTCTTAACGTTCTGATTAGTTATTTTTGTGAACCTATATTAAAGATCATCATTTTTGTGCCTGGGTAAGTTGTTTTGTATTTTTCTCAGTTATTGGAAATTGTCTTCCACACTTGATTATTTAGTTAATCTTCATTAACAATAAAAAGGTTCAACTCAGTGTTTATTTGTTTCATTGCCAGCAGTGCAAAAATCAATAACACACAGTTTGTGCCAAAAAATAAAAACAAATAAAAAAAAGTTAAACTACATTCTGTTATTCAAGAGGAAAAGTGTACCAGGAACAAATTGATTTTTATTTTTTTTCATCTTTTGATTGTGCAGCTTGACGTTTGGTGAAAGTAACTTAAATATGCTCCGTTTGTATAAATACAGTTACTTATCACAAGTACAGATGCCTTTGGTCTGATGTTTGATGAGGCATTAGGCACAGTATCTTTATTATCAGTGAGGAGCAAATGTATGATTAAAAATACAGTGCAGCTATGAATGTGTTTAGTTAGGTTTTAGTCATGCATCAACGTGAGCTACACAGAAGACCCATGCATGACGATGGATGGATGGATGGATGGATGGATGGATGGATGGATGGATGGATGGATGGATGGATGGATGGATGGATGGATGGATGGATGGATGGATGGATGGATGGATGGATGGATTTTATTTTGAACAAAAATAGGAATAAATGATGAAAGTCAGAAAAATGTAATCCATAAAGACAACATGCTAGTATTGTCACTTCCCCAAAGAGAGTTTCTCTTTATTTACCCTTTAAGTGATTTATCATTTATAGTGTGATCCTCTGTATTATGTATTTTATAACTATTAATCATATTACTATATTATTACTATATAGATGTTATTAAAAATGAAAAACGGATCGTTATCTTTTTTTTTTCATTTTGGTTTTGGAAACAAATAATGAAGAAACAAGTTGTTTTTTTGTGGTTTCATTTTGAAAAACGAATGAACGAATGATACACGGATTTGGGTCTTTGACTTATGACTGTTTTAATTTATATCAAATCCTTTAATTTCAGTGTATTTGAGAGTATAAATGGTATATGGGTAAGTTCCAGATATCTTGTTTATTTTCTATATCACTCTCTACTAAACATTTTCTGTGAGACAAATACCTTTGGGCTTTGTATTCTCATGATTTCCATCATCCTCTAAGGTCCTGGAACTTGCTGCTGAGGACAGAGATACTGGTGAGAATGCTCAATTGACCTTCAGTGTCGTGGCGGGAGACCAGGAGCAGAAGTTTTACATGGTCAGTCACAAGCAGGAGCAGCGCGGTACACTGAGGCTTAAAAAACGCCTGGACTACGAACGGCACAGCGAGCAGAGGTTCAACCTCACACTCAAGGTACGACCTGTCACCATTATTAAAGGTAACACACAACAACAATAGTGCATTACAGTCAAAGATTAGTTTTTGCTGCAACACAGTAGTGTGTCAGGTCCGAGCCTTGGAGAAAGACCCTAAATGCAGAACACAGGAACATGGAAATAAGTAAAGAGGTGTTGATTAGGGCAAGACAAAAGGTGGTACCATAGACAGGCAATGGTCAAAACCAGAAAGGCAAGATAGGAAGACGAAGGTACAGGTAGGAAGTAGATGAAGGCTCATAAACAGGAGAACAAAAACAGGTCAAACACAGGCAAGCAGAAAAAACTGGGGTCAGGCAGATACTAAGGTCCAGGTTCCAAAATGGGTCAACGACAGGTAAACACTGACCGGTAACTCACACAAAGTCCAGCTAGGTTTCGTGTTGTCGTTTTTAAAAAAAATTAAATTTTTTCAACTTTGTGCAGCAGCTACTTTGGCGCTGTCTTCTCTTGTAGATGCTAATGCTAATGCTACTTCAGATTCGCTGTAATGGGGGACGAGCTTAACGCCACGTGGGTGATGCCAATGTCCTTGTGACATGTAGTGGACAGGCTTTTTCTGAGTGGCTCGTTTCTCTGTTTTTTTTTTATATGAATGGGAAATACAGCCACTGGAGGTGACACACACCGCACAGCAAAACACAGTATGTGTTGGTAACTCGGGGTCACCCATCAGATTCCAAAAGGAGCGTGGAAAAGTGGTTTTCAGCGGAATGACACCTTTAAACATCGTAGACAGTAGTTTGGGGGGGGGGGGTCTATTGGATTATGCGAGAGTCTGTATGAGTGTCATATGATGCGTTACAATTCTGAGACAGTAATATTGTGAGGGAAGGAATTCCGTTTAAATAACAGTAACAAGTGCGGGCATCATTAAAAAACTAATTTGCAACTGGGAGATGTATACTTTTTAAACATCAGGGGGTAAGTGCTACAACATACCTTACTGCTTTATAGGGGTGTGCAGCATCAAGGACACCGCTAGATAAATCTGCTATTGATAAAGAAGACTCACAAGAGAAACCAAAGCCACAGCACACCAAAAAAAACCAACACAGAAAGTGACTTTATTTTCCACCACTGGAAGCAGAATTACCATAGTCGCCGTTAAGCACTACAAATCCAAGACATTTACGGGGGAACAAGAATGTTAAAAAGATATAAGAAACGACTGCTTAAGGGCGACTATGGTAATTCTGCTTCCGGTAATTCGTCAGAAAATATTTGGTCCATTGGAAAATACAGTCACTTCCTCTGTGGCTTTCTTTGGTGAGTTGTGGCTTTTTGGTGTGATGTGGCTTTTGTTTTTGTTGTCAGCCTTCCTGGCCAACCGTATAATGCTGATCATAGGAAAATGTTTCTTGAAATCCAAACAATAAAAACTACCAAAGCATCAGGGGTTTAAGCCCTGAAACACCCAGGTCTAACGACACCCATGGTAACGAGTGTATTGCAGTTTGGAAGTACTTGCACAACACGACATACCTTCCAGTTTTGACATTCATTCGATCCGACTCACACCCTCTTTGTAATTCAAGAACATTAATGTGTCTTTCCCAGCAGGTGAAGTCACAGTGAGAAATATGCAATATGTGTGATAGAGATGTAAAAGCCTGAGCAAAGACTGGCAGAAGGCAGGGATGGAAAGGTTGAAAAAGCTGTGCTACATAAACATGTAATCCATATGGTCTTTATCGAATGTTTCAGAAGGGCAAAGATAGGAAATACAATTTTTGAGGGGAAATTTCCATTAACAGGTTGAAGACAAAGGTATTTGTTTTTCTTCAGTGCTCAGATATCCCTCAAATGTAGTCAAAGCCATATGTCAACCCTTCTGTCAAAACCTAAGACAAAGAATTTGAAAGTGAAGAAGATGCCAGTCAAAGCCAAGGCGTCACATGTCAGCTCCAGACAAGACGTTTAAAGAAGTCTAAAGCTCCACATTGGAAGTTTTCATTTGAGGAAGTGAAAGGTAATTGTTAAAAAAAAAAAAAAAAAAAAATAGGGAAAAACTCTATAGGATTAAATGTCATATAACTGCAGCATCCACATGTATATTATTTATACAAGGCAGACCATAGTAGTATGATACTGGGTCCATTTTTTTTGTGTGTGTGTGTGTGTGTGTTTTTGTTAATCAAATTTATATAGAAGAGGTATGGTTCACAGCTAACATTTTAAATCACAGAGAAAATACTGTCTTTCATGGTTGTATCCAGTATAGTCTTTAAGTTTCACTCAGTTTGACACATATTCATATTCAGCTGCTGGAGGGAGGAAATGGCTGAGTTGATCTCTGATTTGTATGGTTAAAGACGTGTCTGGCTTTTACTGAAACCAGAAAAAAAAAATCACCTTTCAAAAACAAACAAACTTTCAGGCAAACAGAAAACTGACCAACAGCTTTGATACATTATTGATTCCTCAGTGAATTGAATGCATAACTTTTAACAAGGTCATTCAATGTGTTTCATAAAAACCTCTTCAGACTAAATGGATTATTCAATGCAGACAAGTATTTGTTAGTATTTATTCCTCAAATGGATATTGAGTTCCTTGGGTTCCATATAACCAAAAAACACAGAGAAGACACAAAAATGGATTTGAAGAAATTCTATAAATACATGGAATCATAGTCACTGGAAAATGTAAAGGCACTTTAGATTTTTATGGTTAATAAAATACATTTTCTTTGTTAAAAAAAATAAATAAATCACCCTCCTACTCTACTGACTCATATCACTGTTATGTTACTGTTTATTTACTCGTCATATTAATTCAGTTGATTTTGATTTATCTATCAGCAGTGATGTAAGTTGTCATATTTTTAGTCAGTGCTTATATTTTCATCTAGTTATCTTTACCATCACTTGAAATGCACTTTGAGTTGCATAGATTTGATAATATAAATGCAGTTTAACTCACTATTTCCCACTGTCACAGGTTGAAGACTTGGATTTCTCCAGCCTTTTGCACTGCGTGGTAGAGGTGGAGGACTATAATGACCATGCTCCCGTCTTCATTCCACACCTCTTGTCTCTTGCCCCCCTGCCTGAGGACATCTCCGTAGGAACCAGTGTGGCTCGACTGGTTGCCAGTGACTCCGATTCAGGCCAGAACCGCGACATCACATACAGCCTGTCAGAGGAGTCAGATCCTGAGGGGCTTTTCACCATCGACCAGTCCGGTGTACTCTCTGTGGCTCAGCCTCTGGATCGTGAGAAGATATCTCAACATCACCTGGTTGTCATAGCTACCGATCACGGTGTTCCTTCTCTCACTGGGAGCGCCACGGTGCAGCTGCCTCTGCTGGATGTGAACGATAATGGGCCAGAGTTTGAGGCAACGTACTCGCCAGTCGTGTTTGAGAATGTTGTAGGACCACAGGTAGGTGTACACAATAGAAACACACAACATTATAGAATAAAAAAATGTCAGTGTAATGCAGTTTTCACCTCATTAATTAGTTCAACTGTACATGTGTATGCAGGAGTAGACTAACATGCTTTACATAAAAACAGCACAAGTGTAATATTGTAATAATACCCTTGTTTTTTAATAGTAAAATGTCTGAAGGCAATTGTAATTAATTTTTTCCTGAATTTTACATTGTACATATTGATATGCTAATAAGAGAGATGCAGCTCCAGTTTGAAGCTATCACTTTGTGATAATCTTTATGAGGATTCCAGTCAAAACATCAGTAGTCAATCCAACTAAAAACTAGAGCAAAAACCATCTTTTTCCAAACAGATTTTGACATTAACTCCCATTGTTTGTCTGTACTTGAACACAAAAATAATGCAATGTTTATGTTTTTACTAATATTACGAGCCTGTCTTAACTAAGTCAATTGTAACATTGTTCTATTTTAATATTTGGTATCTTTAGTTTATCATAATTATTAGAACTGTGTATACAGGTGAAGACATTGGTTATTAAATAGTGTGCCATATTGTTATAGAATGGTAAGAGGACACATCTGCTTACAAGCAAATGTTTTTCATTTGCTGTGGCAGGTCCATCTGGTCTTGCTCCTGTTCAGTGATTTCCGCCTGGCCAGCCCAATCACAACCATTTATCTGAAACAGGGCATGCTGGACTCAAACCCTAAATTGTTTGCTATGACGAAGCCATGCCAACGAGCCACTTCTCTAAACCACTACGATGGTGACTGGTGATGTGGATTGATCTTTGGACAGAATGTTATTTTGTCAAAAAACAGACTAATTGAGCCTTTGTTGGTGAGACGAATATGTTGCAATACATTTTTGACAGGTGTTTCTCACTTAAAATCACAAAATCAGGAATCAAGAATCTCTTTACTGGCATTTAGCATATCATCTCAGCATCTGAAGCCATTTTATCCTCACTAGGGTCACGGGGGTCACTGGGGTCCTAATCTAGCGACAATGGGTGAAGGCAGGGTTCACCCTGTATGAGTCTCCAGTTCATCTCAGGGCTGAACATATATAGACAAACAATCACTCTCACATTCACACCTATGGGCAATTTAGATTAACCAATTAACCTATCAGTGCATGTGTTTGGATGGTGGGAGGAAACTGGAGAAAACCCACGGGGAGAACATGCAAACTCCACACAGAAAGGTCTGGTGCTGGTAATAAATGTTTTGATTTAAAAAATAAATAAATATATGAAACTAGAAAAGCACTCAGAGAACACAGACCTCCACCAGTATTATATATTCAGTTAGGGCCAGTTTTGACACAAGTGGTTCTATTTTCCAATACTAAAGCATCCTTCAAAAAAATCCTGGATCCAGACGGTGATTTGAATCAACCCCAAAATCAAATCACTTGTTAGTTTTGTCATTCCAGACAGTTGATGAAAATGTTGCTGAAATCCGTCTATACATTTTTGAGTTATGTTGCTAAGAGACAGACAAACTAACAAACCTTCATAATTACAAAACCTCCACTGCTGGAGGTAACAAAGACAATTTAACATACAGTATGAATCACAGAAGATTGAAAATATTCCACATACTGTAGGGTCTACAAGTCAGTACAATGCAACAACATCCCAATGGCATCATAGAGAATGTTTCCAGAAGAATCAAATGTATTTTCTTATTGTTTTCAAAAATGAACCAAACCCCTTAATTTCAGTCCTCTGATCATTACTGTCCTGCAGTGTGACAATGTAAAACCAGCAGATAAAATTGTAACTGATAAACCTGAATATCTAGGTAATATGCAGATCAATCACTCTCACATTCACACTAGTGGCCAAGTTACTGTAGATTAACCAATTAACCTATCAGTGCATGTGTTTGGATGGTGGGAGGAAACTGGAATACCTGGAGAAAACCCACACAGACACAGGAAGAACATACAAACACCACACAGAAAGGTCTGGTGTGGGATTCAAACCAGGGACCTTCTTGCTGTGTGGCACAAATGCTAACCACTGCACCACTGTCACTAAAATGTTATTTTTATCACTCTCTCTGTGACCAAAAATGGATGCAGCCAGTATCCAGCACTACCATTTCTCAAATTATCATCTGGCTTGAAATCCCAGGATTTGTTCCCTCTGATTGATTGTCTTTGCAATTATAGTCCAGAGGCCTTTAAAGAGTAGATCATTTTGATTCTAAAAGTTTTTATTTCTGTATTTTGTTATAACCAGGGCAGTATTTAACAATTGATTGTAAACTATTCCAAAATGGCAGAATCAGGGGTGAAAACACGACATATGCTTCTATTCCACTGATACACATACGTAATTATTTATCAATATTATGTCCTTATTTAATAGAGATGGTTGGTTATGAAGTTGACATTAAATATGTTTACCTTTTCTCATGAAATCATTGTGACAATGAGATTCATTCGTCATAGATAAAGTGTAACTGGGTTTTCAGTATGTAGTCATTACACCTGATCAAAGGTGATTATTGATATAAATACAACAAAACAAAACAGGAATGTGAAAAGAAAATCATTCCTCGGTCATGGCACACAGTGTATATTTTACCAGAGAACACTAACAGCTTATTTTATTTGTAGTCCCTGGATCCCTCATGAGGTACTATAATATACAGCTTATAGTGACTACACAACAGTTAGAGAAAAATTAAACCTTTACACGTTAAAGTACACGTGGAAGTAACAAAGTACAAGTACTACCTTTAATGTACTTAAGTAAATTTTTTAGGTATCTGCACTTTACTTAAGTATTTATTTTTCTGGCAACTTTTTACTTTTACTCGCTACATTTTTGTATAAATATCTGTACTTTATACTCTTTACATTCTCAGAATAGGCTCGTTACTTTTTCAAACTAGACAAATGTGACAGTATGTAAAATAACTAGTAAATCAGAAATTGTGACTTACTATGTCATAATTTTGACATTGTATCCCATAATTATCTATTCATTATCTCATAATTCAGATTTTTTTTCTCATAATTTTGACTTTTTATCTTATAATTTTGAGATTTTACCTCATAAATATTGTTTTTAATCTCATAATTTAGATTTTTTTATCTCATAATTGTGACTTTTTTTAAGTTCCTACTTACTGTATGACAGCCTATATCCACTAAACTGAGTACCATGACCCAATAAAACACATTATCTACACAGTAACTCACATTTAAAGGCTTTATTCTTTTGATATATGAAGATTTTCTGGTTTTTCCTGTTTAAATAAGTATTATTTCATCCATCGAAAAAAAAAATGCCACTTTTTACTTTATTGCAATTGAGAAATTGTACTTTTTTACTTTTACTTAAGTATAGCAGTTGAATCAGTGCCACCTCTAGTTAAGATAATGCCATAAAATACTATACAAAAGCCTATAATACAGAACAACAGCTATTGTCCCAGCATCAGCAATGTGAATCATAGCAACTTCCTATGGGAAACACACCTTGAACAATCCATACAGTCTAACAATTCATCAATAAAACACACTTGCAGCAGACATGTTCACATCTGAGACTCACTCAACCACGTTTTTACATAGCATTTTAAATGTTTAAGAGTACTACATTTTCCGATGCTCAGTGGTAAATCATTTCACACAGCCCGAACTGAGCAGAAGCTTTGCCCAAATGTAATAAAAATGACACAAGCGTTGAACAAAACAAAGCCAGTATCCTAGCATTAAAACCTGCTACAGCACCTGATGCTTTCCCTCCCTGTTTAGGTAGTAAGGTTGAACCAAACGTCAACTCTCATCCGAGCCGTGGACCAGGATTCTCCAGAGAACGGCCCACCCTTCCACTTCTCAGTCCCTCCCGAGTATCGCCATAGCAACGATTTCTACCTCCAGGACAACCTAAATGGCACAGCGACCCTGACGGCATTGAGGACATTTGACCGTGAGCGACAAAAAGAGTTTCTCATTCCCATTATAATGAGCGACAGTGGGCATCCGGCCAAAACTGTGACCAGCACCCTGACAGTGACCATCGGCGACCAAAACGACCACGCACACACAGCAGGAGAGAAGAAAATTTTTATCAACAGTCACAGAGGTGAGAAGGTCGTTTTTTTTCTTGTGGACATACTATTTTTCTTACAACAGCATTTCCAGCTCCAAAGATAGAGGTGCGTCTGTTGATGAAAATTTACACAAATATAGTATCAGGTTCAAGCTCATTCTGCCAACCAATGAATTCCTAATCAGCGTGGACTGATTAACTCACATACACATACTCATTGAAACACACACACACACACACACACACACACACACTGTTTTATTGTTTTTCAGCTATGCTTCAGCCCACTCAATGTCAGCACATTAACTTTGTTTGTGTGATATTTAATAAGAATGACTCCCATGATGCTATTCTAAGGGTCGCATGGCATGATTTGACACACAATTAATCTCACCTCTATTGCTTGTCCTCCTACGATTTTTTTTTTTTCTCAAGAGTAAATTACACCGACACTGTCTATGTTCAGACTAAAAAGAGTGGTAGGAAATAGATTTGAATATGTTAATAGAATTAATGAAGAAGGAAGTTTGCATTGTTATTGTGACATTTAGCATTGGCTGCCTTTCCGTCATTTTTATGCAACTTTTTCCACAGAAAAAAACAAACAACAGGTTACACTTGAATGTGCCAAGGTCTGCCTTTATATTTTCAAGGGTACTCTCAGAATAATTCCCAAATGGAACAAAGTGTGAAGAATTGGTAGGGAGAGAGAGTGATAGTAATAACAGTCTTTCTGCATTATTATAATCATCGTGCATCCAAACAGCATTTCCTGTACTTTCCCTGTGTCTGCTCGAGCCATCTGTAATGTCACTTTTCCACGAAGATGCTGAAAGAAAGCGTTGAAGGCAGTCTGAGAATATGCAATGGTCTTTTTGTGTATTTTCTCTCTTTGTTCATCAAAATTGTTCTTGTTTGAGATGCATTCAGGAATGTTAAATGCTCTTACCCTTGACATTGAATATGTGACACATACTAACGCAATGGGTGCTTCTCGGAAACTGGGTTCATTTTGGTACCTGGCACTTAACCAGTTTTTTAGACTTTTAAACAACATAATAAAATATTTTCATGTGGGATATGCCTCATGATTACTGCACATGAATAAAAAAAAAATGCTCTTGTTCTGAGCCATATTAAATATTTGATCTTTAAAATGATCCTTATGTAGCACTAGAAATAAACACAGGGTTAAATGTGTTTTTTCTAACACAGACATGCAGGTTTGTTTATGAATCAGCAGTCTCATTTCAGTTCAGTGTTACATGCAGAACCTGCCCATTTAAACGCTAATGCATGATTTTGCAACATTGGTCATTTTTTTATGAAATGCTCTACCTTGCCTAATTAGTTTGACATCTAAAATGTAAATGTAAATGTTTTTTTTTTTTTTTTTAATCCTAGTGTGCAGTTTTCATGTCCTCTTTACTGTTACACACAGATTTTTGTATGAAAAAAATTATGTAAAAAATATAAATATGTGTTTTATCTGAAGCATTCTATCTCTTTTGTCTCAGAAAATAATATATATATTTTTAAATAAACCCAAATTGCTAGTTAGGACCAGTTTCATAGAAGTATCTATACAAAATACAAAAATAACTTCTGCTTCACACACACATGCTTTATATACAAGGTGAATTGTCATTTGGTTTGGAAGTCTGAAAACTGTTCTGTTTTCTGTCTTTAGGCCGAATGCCGACCACAGTGCTCGGAAAGGTCTACTCTCCAGACCCCGATGACTGGGACAACAAGACATATGTCTTTGAAGGACATGTACCAAGGTAAATAATATCACATTTTATGTCCCATTCAGATTGGATTCTTCACCTCTGACATTTGGGAACAGTGAGGAAAAACTAAAAGCTACTGTTTCCAAGATATATATTGTAGAAAACCAATAATTATGTTACCAAAGGTATTGCAGAATAGCAAAATATATGTATGCATTACCCAGAATGTCAATAAATATATTTATGTAAATAGATGGTAAACAACACAGTTACATGCTTAAAATCAATAGATTATGTAAAGGGGTTGCTTTCTTTAAAGCTGTCATTCCATGGTTATTTCATTAATATTACTGTGTTCTCCATTGTTAATGAATACATTGTGTGTTGGCTCTATTTTTAAAAAAAAACATCCAGATTGCTTTGTTTCAAGCTGTTTTTGCACGGTAGAAAAATGACTCAAGGTCAAACAACAGAGTTTACCGTTACTTCCTCATACACGGTCACGAGGCCTCTCTGATTGGCTCAAAATGAGTGACACTTCCCCCTGCCCTCTTGCTGTGTATGTATTTAGCTTTACCCAAGCAGAATCAAGCTTGGTTTTGTGCTGTTGCTTGTTCTGAAAACATGCAGGGAACAAACCAAGGCTTTATTTCCACAGAGAGCACATGAACCAGTTTGATCCGCCATGTTTTTTTCCCAGTTTGTGCAGCAGCTACTGTGGCGCCGTCTTCTCTTGTAGATGCTAATGCTAATGCTACTTCAGATTCGCTGGTTTAACCCCACGTGGTGACGCTAAAGTCCCTCTGTCGTCAGACGGACCGGCTTTTTCTGCGTCCCTCGTTCCTGTTATTGTTTTCTGTGAATGCGGTATGCAGCCAGTGGAGGTGACATACCATGCAGCAAAGGCAGCATGCGTTGGTAAGTCTGGGTGACACATCAGATTCCAAAAGCAGACATCCCAAGTCTCCCGGAAATTCCGGGAGTCTCCCTGATATCGATAGTGGCTCACTGATGCCTGTGAGTCAGATAAAATATTCCGTATTTTGGACTATGTGAGGGAGGTTTTTTTAAACACTGCAAGTGAGAGTGTGCAGGCGCGTCTCCATCGAGTCTCCCATCAAACTTATGCCCGGTGAGCTGCTTAAGTCTGATATTTGACAGATGTGCACCTTCTCCACAAGCATCAGCGGCTGTCCGCTCAGCCTTACCCTACTTGAGAGGCTTCAGGAGCGGACACAGACTTCCTTGCTGTCAGGGAGTTTAGGGACCGTCACAAAATAAATCGACTAGCAAAACTAAAATAAAAATAAAAAAAAATCTCCATTAAATCAATTATATATTCATCTCAAATGTATACATAAATACACTAATGAATTAACCAATACATAAATACATGAATAATTAATACATGTTAATTTAATTTAAGTAGCAAATGCTTACTCAAATTACACGTTTTTGTTCAATAGTGTGTAGGTCATGTGGGTCATGTGACCTCTAGACTCCAATAGGTCTTTCATCTATAGCCCTGGTCTGGGCACACAAAACACATATTTAAATTATATCACTTCATTGATTTTCTAGCAATTTTTTACTCATGAATTACACGTTTTTGTTCAATAATTCAGAAAGGGGGTGGGGGGGTTGGAAGGGTGGATAATCATCTCCCTGAAAGTAGTTTTTAGAACTTGGGATGTCTGCAAAAGGAACGTGGAAAAGTGGTTTTCAGCAGAATGACACCTTTAAATCCCTAAAGTAAGGATGTGTTTTTACTAGTTGTATAATCAGGCAAAAATAATCATCACCCAAGAATGAGCTGCTGTTATCGACAGAGGGAGTGGTTTGCTTTGGACAGTAGTTCAAAGTGACATCCAGTGTTAATAAGTGCCTTTGCCACAAAGACGTTTGAAGATACACCTGCAGTTTCAGCTCCTCCAGCCTGGATCAGAAGCAAGGGGTTGAGAAGGAAAAAATAGGAATATAAGAAGAGTTTTATGTTTGAGTGTGAACCAGATGTATTATTTCCATAATTAAAGAGCCTAGAAGTGGTTAGCACTGTTGCCTTACTGCATGGTAGGTCCTGGGTTTGATACCAGTGGGTTTTTTCTGTGTTTTTAGGCGTGAATGTGGAAGTATAAATGATTGTTAGACTGTATATGTCAGCGTTGCCAATCACTGGTAACTTGATTGGGATCTGAATTAATGAATTAATATCTTTAGTATACATAATGATCTACAGCAGGGGTCTCAAACATGCGGCCCGGGGGCCAAATGCGGCCTGACAAATGTTTCAATGCGGCCCCTGGGAGGAATTTGCTCAGTGCAAAAATACCACAGTCAAGGTTTTTCCACATACAGACCAATATTATCTAGAGTCAAATTAAAGCAGAATAACCTCCAAAAAAGTGACTCTTCTCATTTTGATGTGAAAATAAATTATGCCCATAAATAATGATAACTTCAAATCTCTGTCCTTGTTGTAGTGCCAAAAATATCATTAAATTAGGAAAATATTTACACTTGTTAAATATTTGTATGTGAAAAATCTGACTAAATATGAACAACCTGAAATTTAGAAAGAAAATTAAGCACAATTTTAACAATTTAGTGTCTTTGTAGCAGATCTGATCCATAATGAACGTGTGTAAATGATAAACTGAGGCATAATATTGTTAGAATTCCATGTGACATTTCAGTTTTTTAAGGTTATTCACATCTGTCTTGTTGGATAGTTTATCTTTAAAAAGTATAAAAAGGTAATGGGGTTTGTTTGCACTAAAACAAACACAAAAATGTGTGACTGTCATTTTTTTCAAGGTTATTATTATGCTATTATTTTACTGGCCGAGCCCACTGGGGATCAAATTGGGCTGAATTTGGCCTTTGAAAGTAATGAGTTTGAGACCCCTGATCTACAGTCATGGGGGGAAAAAAATCGATCACCCTTGTCTTCTTCAATTTCTTGTCCATGTTAATGCCTAGTATGACTAAAGGTACATTTGTTTGGACAAATATAATGGTAACAACAACAACAGCTAATAATAAGAGTTCAATTTCAGAGCTGATATTTATCCATTTTCCATGTTTTCTTGATCATAACCAAAATGACTTCAGTTCTCATATCAATGCGTATGTCATTATAGTGACAAAAACAGTTATTTTATTCATCCTATGTTTTCTCTATGATCTGTTTTAGTCACAATACACACAGGAGTTAGTATTTGATTGCATAACCATTGCTTTGATGACTTTTAATGGTCTAATAACTGTATTTCATCTATACACTGTTGTCACTTTTATTTAACAAAACATATTTATTTCTTACAAGGCAATGGCATGCTGAAAGAACAAAAAAATATTTTTTTCTTTTTTTCACATAATTCATGTTCTTGTTTTCACTCTCACTGAAAGGCCAAGGGAAATATGTGTTTTGCCTATGAAAAAGCATACTGCTCTTATCATTCTATAAACTTCTAGCTTACATGTTTAAATTAGTTAAACATTTGCTCCATTTATTCCATCTGTTCCACGTGATGATACTGTGAGTCAGTTAATATGTAGTTCTCACTCAGTACATTACACTTGAAGGCATATTTTCTCTGGTGATCTACTTTTTAAACATGCATATCTGTTCATGTGGGTCCAATAACATTTACAACAAACCCTACCCCTTGCATATATTGTACAATAGCTTATTTTGGCGTGGATCCAGCTGATATCATTATTTCTCTGCATGTGATCATGTCTGCCTATTAATCAACTCTAAATATGTGCCAGGTTTGAAATCAATTTAAACAAAATTGCTTTTTTTATAGACATTTTAAATTTAACCTATTATAAGTAAATGGGAGTAAAAAAGGAATGAAAATACAGTCAAATATAATCAGATCTATTCTGGGTCACTGGCAATCTATAAACACCATTTGGTATGAATTCAACTAAGACTTTTGCTGCTAGTTTTAACAAACAAACTGAACCAAAAATAATAGCTCTTGGGGGTAATAAAATTCACACAGCTTGGCCTTACACTTCTGCTGTTATAAAGCAAAGGTTATTCATTCACAACAGAGCTTGTGCCGGACTTTTTATTGTCCATCATTTTGACAGACAGGGTTATAAAAATTCCGTCATGACACATTATTATCTGTCATTTTATATCACATTTTTAATAAGTCATATTTAGCAGTATATAATGTCCAAAAACATCTCAGTGTACAGTAGTTCCTGCTGGATGGTAATTGTCATCCTCTACCACATATTTTTTCACTGCTTTTGTCAATGCGTCACATTTACTAAACAGACTCTGCTGTTTTCACATTTAGCGCTAGCATAGTAGCATCTAATTTCAGCTAAAATCAACGAAACAAGACTTCACAATAACTGATTAATATTCAGACTCACCTTGAATAAGTGGTCTACAACAGGTGAACTGATGGAGTCATGTGACATAAGTACCGGTGATATAGTCCTGTACAGTTAGGGTGACCTGTCGTCCGGATTTCGTCCGGATAGTCCGGTTTTAGAGCCATCTGTCAAGTGTCCGGCTTTTTCACATTTTGTCCTCCTTTCGTACAAATGTCCGCCACCATTGCATTAATCGTCATGGATCCCCACCCGCTATGCAATGTAAATATTCTGCTCACGCAGCCGAAGCAGCACACGGAGTGGACACCCCCCACCCCCACCCCCGGGCCCGTCTGTCCTAACTTTAGGGCTTTTGTCCTCCTTTTTGGACACAAGTGTCCTCCTTTCCTCTTTCATGCCAGTGGTCATCCTATGTACAAACCTGCTCATACCCGAGTACATTAGACCAGATCCATCATTAAAGACAGCGTCTACTTATGAACTCACTTTTACGGGCTTTATTTTTGGCTAAAGCAAACACCATCAAAGCTGCTCAGTGACATCTGTTGTGGGAGATATTGTCATACTATATGGGGATATTGCAAGTGAGAACATGAACAGAACAAGCTGTCCTCAGATGTTCTGAATGACCAGTCGTTAATACAAATTCTTTATGGGAGACAGATAACACTGTCTTTCTCAGACCGTTGTCCAGTCTCAGTGAGACATTCACACAGACAAAAGGTCCAAACTCGATGTTTACATTTTCAATTAGACGTAGTGACCCAGTCAAGGTAAAATTCCCTCCACACATCTGTGACCAAACATAAAGCTCTTTCAAAATGAAACAAACCAGCTGTGGCTCAACCATGGATCCAAGGTTTTATCCTTGAATCTGCTTTTATTTTTTCACTTCCTGTCCCACTACCCACCCACACTTCCTTTAACTCTATCTGTGCCTGTACTCCTGAATATATTATTTTCTTTTACCTACCCCTGCATGTGTCTGCGGTTTACCTCCGACCTGGTCCAGGACTGTTTGGTGTTGTATTCAGTGTAGTAGTGAACAGTGGTACTGTCGCTTCTACACTGGTAGTAGAGGTAAGATCTTTAGCCCGAGCCCGACCCGGCCCCAAATTCGGGTTGGGTCGAGCCTAAAATGGCAATTATTACGTTATATGTTTATAAAAATGTATACTAAAATCATGTGTGGATACTAAACTAAGGAATTCTTGGATAATTTGGATAAAACAGAGAAAGCGGCGCTGTAAGGTAATTGTTATATAACTACTACTACACAGGAGGTGCAGAGCAAGAGCACGCTTTGCGGGCATTTCCTGAACGTAATCTATTTTGACCAGATATCCCCGATATGGAGCACCAAGAAATCAAAGATAAACTTAAGACAGGAGAACTGAAAAGGCAAACACGCACCGCCAGTGAGAGTGACGTGTAATTAAGCGAGTGCGTATCAAGATCTCTCTTTCATTGTCATTGTCTGGCCTCTTATTCTGTGTTCCAGTGTTATTTTGTTGTGTAAATGCATTTATCACGATAATAAAAATATGTAGATTATTTTAATCTTAAAAAATCTTGGGGTTTTTTTTCTGCCAAAAATACTATGGGATTAACCCTTGTGCGGTCCTTCGGGTCAAAGAGACCCGGTGACTCACAAATGTACCTTTTTATACGTACTGTAGGATGCCATTGCTTACTACTGAAAACAGTAATATATCCTTGGGGGGTGGGGTGATGAGTCTATGGAACTGAACTTTGGAATCTGGGTTTTTAAGACCCGATTGTAGGACACAGCCAGTGTGCCTTTTACGAAGGACCGCACAAGGGTTAATTGAAATTTTTGTGATCAATTTTTTATTCCGATTTTTCCAGTTTTTAAGAGGAGAGAAGAAAAATTTTTTTTAATTAAATTAGAAATTTTAAAAAAGTATACAGGGGTGAGATACATAACAAAAAGTTTGATGTACATTTTCCATTATTTAACATATGTAAACAAAAAGCACAGTAAAGCACATCACCTAATGGAACAAACAAAATATCAGTCCCCATCCCCACCCCCCTTTGCTTCAGGACCTAACCACCTCCCCCATTCCTTGGCAAAAAAATAAATAAATAAATAATTCATCATTATCATCATCCCTATCTACCATGGCTACATAACAAGGATTTCAATGTTAGAATTACCTTGTCCCATATCTGTATATTTTTAGTTTTTGCCTGATTCATTTTCGAGGCCCATTGCTCTAATGATGCAATGTCCAAGAAGTCCAGGAGCCATTTCTGTGAGTTCACCAATTGTGGGGTTTTCCACCTGTACGCTAGTAGTTGTTTTGGGACTATGGGATGAATTGAAATTTCAGGTTTGCTTCAATCAAGTTAATTAGTCGGGCTCGGGTTGGGTCGAGCTTTAATGCCTACGGGCCCGGGTCGGGTCGGGCTGGATTTTTTAGGCCCGATCTTACCCGTAACTGGTAGGAGACTATTATGGTCTGTTTGTCTGTTTATAGATAGGCAGACCAGTGATCCTGTCAGTAGGTTCTATGTGCAACTTTCTTTGATAGATTACCCTCAGTATTTTAATCTGTCAAAATGACAGACGTTCTTCAGAATTTTCCATCATCTTAAAAAAAGAAATCCATCAGTGACGGAATATTTTCAGTTTACACGACCCCTGCTTCACACTGTACATTTTAATGCTCAATTATGCTTTTTTGCTGACGTCTGGTTGTTTTGTCTGGTGGTTGTTCATGTTATAATTCAGTATATGGTGTTGAAATATCCCATACGTACAAAACGAGATCACACATAGCACACTGTATTAATGGAGTTAAATATAGATCTTCCTGGGTCCTGCCACAGATTTGAGACATCTGTCACATTTCAATGAAGCAAAACCTCAGCTTTTTCCTGCTCCTTTCTGGACATTGGCATTGTTAAAGAAATGCTTATACATTTGTGTAATAATTGTTTTATTTTTTTAGTTAATTTATTTGTCCTTCTTTTACCTACTTTTGTTCAAAATAAAGTCTATTTATATCTAAAGAGTAGAATGAAATGGAGCTATAATTGTTCAGACTGAAGTTGCATTGCAAAACGTCAGATATATTTCTATTTTACAACCACATATGAAAGTGACATGGGGCAAATTTGGGGGAAAAAAAGGGATTTGCCCTCTTTGGACTGTCATTTAAAAAAAAGAAAATAAAAAAATTGAATCACATGTGGGCAAAAAGTCAGATTTGCCCACTTTTTGATTACAATCTATCAAAACAGTGGATGTTAAAGTAGAATTCCATCTGTTCTATTTTTAACTAATCAAAAATATACACCATAAACAAAAAGTTCCGAAAGTCTTCATAGTATTTTCCTCATAAATCTTTAAATTTATCTTAACAAAATAAACTGACTTATATATTTTCATGCTCATTTGGCAGTGCTCCGTTTCAACCTGATATGATTTGTTGTTGTGATTGATTGAGGCATTTAAAAAATGTAAAGCAACAACACCCCTGAGTGAAATGTGTCCCACCAAGGAGGAGGGAGACCAGATGTCTGTTACACTGTGATCAGCTCTCCAGGCTCGTCTCGCACACTACCAATGAATAATTAACTTTGCAAAGGGCAGAACTGACTGGTGCATCTGTATGGTCTGTACATATGGTGCAAATGCTGCTGGATGATGATGTACATGGGTTGCTTCCTTCTGCTGCTGATTGTTTGTTGGTCTGAATTGTTGTTGATAACATGGTCGGCGATCAGCTACTGGGGGTATGGATTAAGCTACAAGTCTCATTAAATCAGCTTTATAATTTTCTGCTCTGTCTGTTACCTCTAATCACTCGGCTCTCTTCTTCCTTTCTGTTTTTTTTTTTTTTTTTTTTTTTTAATCACTTCCTATCAGGCTGTTTACTCATTTTCTATGTATTTTTTTCTCATTCTATTTTTCTTTCTTTTTTCGAACAAATCATTTTTCCATCTGATTTATTACTTGTTCTCATTCTTCACTTTTTTTTTTTCTTTATCTTATAGACCAGGAGTGCCAAACTCATTATAGTTCAGGGAAATTTGATCTGAATTGGGCCAAACCAGTAAAATAATAACATAATATATAAATAATGTCAACTCCAAATTTTCCTCTATGTTTTAGAGCAAACAAAAAAGTTATATTATGTGATGAAAATGTTCACATCTACCAACTGTCCTTTAAAACAATGTGAATAACATGAATAAACCAACACTTCTTCAGAAAACTAAATGCAATTTTAACATGATCATGTCTCAGTTTATCATTTACATGTCAATTACAATGTGCATATTATTTATTAATGGATCTACAAATAACAGGTCAAAACGTTCATATTTGTTCAGGTTATTCATGTTTTTTGTGAAATAATAGTTTGCTTTATTGTAGATACAGTAAAATGACATGAAAATATTTAAATTATATGATTTATTATTATAGTATTTTACTGATCTAACCCATTTTGATCTGTATGTGGAACCTGAAATTAAATTATCAGTATATTCACCATCATTTTTCCATTTCACAAAATTATCCCACAGACCAGACTGGACCCTTTTGGGGGCCGGATTTAGCCCCCAAGCCGCCTGCTATAGACCCTTTTCTATAGCCATGTCCTCCATTCCTTTTCACTCTGATTACTCATTTTCTTGTTCTTTCACTATAATGTCTCTGGCTTTGTGTTAGAATATAGCACAGGTGTCAAACATGTGGCCCGGGGGTCAAATCTGGCCCGCTAAAGGGTCCGGTGTGGCCCTTTAATTGAATTTGTGAAATGTATATATATTAATTAATCATTTTAGGTGAGGTTCCACATTCAGACCAATTCACTCTCATAACATAAATACAAGTCACATTTTTTATTGTTTCTTGTTTCTTGTTTTACTAAAACCAAGTACAATTTCACAAAAAAAATCTCTATAACAAGAACAAATCTGAACAACCTGAAATGTCTTAATAGAACTAAGCACTATTTTAATAATATTCCTCCTATTACTAAATGTTTTGTGTATTTGTAAGCTATAATATACACATGTAAATGATACACCAATGACAAATCATGTCAAAATTACTCATTTATTTCACTTTGTTCATGCTATTCACACTGTTTGAAAGGATGGTTTGTAGATGGAAACATTTTCATAACGTGAATGTAAATTTTTTTTACTGTAGACAATGGTTTGGGGTTGATTATTTATATGTTTTTATTTTACTGTTTCGTCCCACTTCTGATCAAATTTAGCTGAACATGGCCCCTGAACTAAAATGAGTTGGCACCCATGGTATAGTCTTATATTTGATGTTCTCCTTGACACTTCAGGAAATGACAGTAAGTAGATATTTTTAGCACATGCACCCCTAACCCTAAACCTATCCCTAACCTTAACCCACATGGATATACACCAGGGGTGTCAAACTCATTTCAGTACAGGGGCCACATTAAGCCAAATTTGATCTGCAGAGGGCCGGACCAGTGGAAAAATAATTTAATATAATATAAAAAATAATGTCAACTCCAAACTTTCCTCTGTGTTTTTGAGTAAATAAAGTAAAGCTATGTGATGATAAAACAAAGTGACATGAACAAACTGAAATTTCTTAAGAAAACTGTGCAGTTTTAACAATATCATGTCTCACTTTATCATTTACATGCCAATTACAATTTTCAGATCATAGTGGATCAACAAAACATACATAAAACTCCTAATAACTTATAATCACATTTGTTCAGGTTATTTGTATTTTTGTGAAATGATCATTTTAGTGTAAATACAAACATTTTTTTACATTTACAAAGACAAATATTTGGAGTTATATGGTATTATGAAAGTATTTTACTGATCTGACCCACTGGAGATTAAATTGGTCTGTATGTGGAACCTGAATTAAAATGATTTATGTCTTCAGTGTCATTTGTACCTTTGAGAAACTCATCCCAGGGGCCAGACTGGACCGTTTGGAGGGCTGGATTTAGCCCCCGTGGCCATATTTTATTTTATTTTTTTTTTATTTAATCTTTATTTAACCAGGAAAACCTCATTGAGATTAAAAATCAATTTTCTAAGAGTGTCCTGGCCAAGATTGGCAGCAATACAATAGTTACAGACATTCATTCATAAACCAAAACAAACCATCATTATACCAAGTGCACAGCGTCAAGCCAAACCTTTGCTAAAAAAAATACAAAAAACCAAACCAAAAAAAGTACATGTGCAAGTACATTAAACAAAAAGTGTTAATACTGTGTGTTTAATGTACTTGTACATCAAATAAAACATCTGCAACCATCCGCTTAAATATGTCTAGTGAAACCAGCTGTCTAAGTTTGAATGTTTTTTGCAGTTCATTCCAGGTGAATGGAACAGTGAACTGGAAGGCCTTTTTCCCTTGTTCAGCTCGAAGTTTAGGGAGAGACAGAAAGAAATGATCTTGAGAACGAAGATCATAAGTAATGATGGTTCTCTGATTGATGTAAGTCAGAAGGTAGGATGGGAGCAGACTTAGAATAGACTTATAAACTAAAATACACCAATGACTAAGTCTGCGAGCTGACAAAGACGACCAACCAACACAAGCATAGAGCGAACAATGATGAGTCGGGGATTTAAAAAAAAAAAATATTCATACATTGAACCAAAGACAAGGACAATGGGGTGCTGCGCTCAAGTCAGAGACTTATTTTAACAGTGCCACATGCACAAACAAATATAACAAGTAAATAATAAATAAATAATACTATATACTGTAGAACAGTATAAATGAATAAATAAGTAACGTGAGCCAGAAGTCCCACCACCCCAAGAAATATAATAGAGCAAATTTTAACAAGAACACAAGTAAAGTTAACAAAATGGGAAGGCTTCTATATCGGCTTGACGAGTGTCCACGCATCAATCAAATCTAGAAACAGAGTAATTAACCTTCCATATCTGATTGGCGGAAGTGTAACTGTCAATCAGGGATTTAAAACCAGTAATGATAATGATAATGATAATTTTAAAAATATCTCACTTGCCTGGTTTTATCACAGTGTGCCATTTAATAATGTCCAAATGAAGGAGACCCATGTTGTTAAGACCCTGGAGTTTGAGACAAATAACGCAAAAAATGAACTGAGGTAAGAGAAAACCAAACCCATAGTGTGCTTCTGTGGGATTTTTTTGTTTTTTTTTCTCTGATGTCGTTTTTGTTTGCCTCCAGTGTCAGGAGCAGCAGTGCATGTCCTGCTGGTCTGTTTTCTGACTGTAAAAAAATGCCTTTATTTAAAAAAAAATGAAAGAAGTTTTTATTAAAAAAATAAATAAATACATAAAATAAAACCAGTAATGAACCTCAGAGCACCATGATACACAGTGTCCAGTAACTGTAGACTGTGGGAGGAGCCATGCATATACAGGACATCACCATAATCTAACACAGACAGAAATGTAGCCACCTCTGATATACACACACATTTCATAAAAAAAAAAAAAAAAAAAAAAAAAAAAAAAAACGTCATATACAGCAACACACCAGCACCTCAAGACACCTTAGTTTATTTTCTCCACAGTGAGCTGAAGTGGAAATGACAAACTTTTCTCCCTGCAATCTCAAAGTCAAAGTTCATCCCATATGGAGGACTGAGTGTAATATACAGCATTAACATTTCATGACAGCTCTCGTCTCTCTGCGTTTGAAACTTGAGTCGAGTTCAGAACATACTGTCTTAGCACCGCTGCAGTGGCTTCTCACAAAACGGAGCCTGTCGAAGCTCATCGTACTCTGTTCTAGGCGTTTAAATGTCATTACATCAAAACAGCCACAATAGCTGTTGCTTGTAATGGTGTTATGTAAGTGCCGAGGTTTAGCTACTAGTCACGTCCGATTTAACTGTTGTATTTTATTAGTTAAGAAGTTCACGTACAGTACACACAGAACTGACGTGTTCAATTTTGCACATATTTTATCAGTGTTTGAATGGTTCATTTTAAGATGCATTTCACTACCGGTTACATATGATTCAAAGTGACCTTGGATTATATCAGTAGTGTCTCATTTCCATTATTATTAGAATTAACAGGATGAAAGCATGTGCTATTCACATAATAATGCAATTTTGAGTCAAATGAAATTAGCCATTTATGTTAACCCAGTCATCAGGCAAGTGACTATTTTTTTTCTACACACATTAAAATTGAGGCTAATACAGAGTCTCATTGGGGTACAGAAGCATGTTGGTTTTTCATACCATTACACAGTGATTTAGACGAGGGTTTTAAAAGTTGTGTGATAGTGACCCTCCCCTAAATGTTCCGAAAAGCAGCTGCCTCCCCCCATGTTTGTCTTGTTTTTTTTAAGGTTTATTTTTTCTTAAACATAGTTTTTTTTCTTCATCTCTATATGTGCTTAAATATAGTTTGTTCACTGGGGTGATAACAACATTGTCCCTTGAACCTGGCAATGTCCAACTTCAGTTCAGTTCATTGTTGGGTCTAAGTGAATGTTTATGCTTCATTAATTAATCATTAATGGATTTTGATGAAACTTTCAGGAATGGGTCAAGGAAGAACCCAATAGATTTTGAGAAATGAAGGTCAAAGGTCAAGGTCGTACTAAAGGTCAACAGCTAAAACAGCTCAGTGGTAATATCTCAGATAGAATCTCGCAATTTTTTTTTTGCATTCACATTGTCTCACCTTCAGACATCAGATGGGTCAACTCCTATGGCTCGATCACGTCACGTTTTGACGTCATATGACGCCTTATCAAGCCTTGACGGAGGTCAGAGTTCAGAGTGCTTTTCTAGTTCCTGATGCACCACACTGGAGATGTAGGCAGATATAAGGTCACAGCACCTTTGACCACCGCATTTGTTCAGTTGATAAGGTTAAATCCCTCATCCTTGACTAAAGTTAAACACTGGTCTAAATTGTATGACATTCTGTCAAATCATTCCTGCAAAATTTCATTTTAACTCTACATGGAGGTGACTGACATAATTTACAAAGCAGACTAAAAATACTTCAATCAAATATCTCTGCAGTTTGATAAACTTCAACATCATCTTTAGCTGGATGGAAGAAAAAAAAAACATCTGTCCAGTTAATTTTTGTAGTCAGTAGTGGTCTTTGATTGGACTTAGATTATTATTTGCTTTAAAATGTTTTTATGTCTTGATCTTTAAAATGTTTTTATGTCTTGATCTTTAAAATGTTTTTATGTCTTGATTTTATTTGTCTTTTAATGCATCTTTATCATTTAAATTTTCTTCTGTTTCTATTTTTGTGTAAAGCACCTTGAGTTGTCCTGTACATGAAATGTGCTATACAAATAAATTTGCCTTGCCTTGCCTTTGATTGTGTAAAGCAGCTACTCTATACAGTAAGCCTAAGAATACTGCTTTAATTTCCAAGATAAAAAAAATCTATAACTTCTGTCACCTTTTTTGTTAGCATTGTCTTCTTAGGTTCACATGGACATAACAGTAATTATAGCATAACTTAATTATACATTCTAATTATAAACATGATAACCCAAAAAAAACCCATTAACAATGAAAAATACAACATTTTTTGTCATGGCTGGAGTTTGACCGAGGCCATTAGGGATAAAAAACAAAAAAAGTAATAGTTTGGGCAAAAAATTGCATCAAATATCACAACAATAAATATAGGGATCTGAGGACTAGCTGAGAAAACACTATATATGTGCCCATCCTACTCCTAAGTCTTCTGCTAATTTGTTTCTCATTTTTAGGTGAGATCTGAATGTTATTATGTTACCTTTGGTAACCATAGAACCTCATATATGACATTAATAAAATCAGTTACCAAAAGTCTGTCTTAATGAGTTATGTAAAACATCATTAGTTTGTTAATTACCCAAAATTGTGACCTAGACCTATAATGATGATAGCAATAACAAATATAGCAAATAAACACTGCATTTTTGAAAACAGTGTTTACAAAGAGCTTAACATTGTGAGTGGATTTAACATGGAAATACATTTTTGTTGTTTTTCATGGCATCATATAACAATGATCTAATCCTAAAACATAATCTACACACCACACACAGGGCTGGGAAATTAGTTAATATCGGTTTTGCCTCTACAAGTGGTTTATTATTTGATTTGCCAAGGTTCAGCCTCAGATTTCGTCTCTAATTAAAGTTGAATGAGTTCATTTATTGTACAAAGGGAGTATAGAGATGAGGACTGAGTAAAATGTCTTCTTCACATGTCTTTGTGTCTATTAGTCAGTCTCATTTTTCTCCTTCCCTTCCTTCTGTCCTTCACTCACTTTCTATTGTTGTCCCTGAAGGCAATGGATTTACAGCAGAAATGGAAGCAAACAGTAAAACACAGAAGAGTGCACATACTTAATACTAATGGACAATTTATTTCAGTTTGTCTTCTTGGTAGATGGTTTGACCAGATGCTACAGACATGTCTGCAGTTAAAGGAAGGTTTAAAAAAATCAATACACCCTGTTTCATCCCACCTTAAATCATTGACGTTCATCACTATTTTCCATAGCCTAACTATAACAAATCCATTAGCCTTTCCGTGATTACGCACCTGAAACATTTTCCTCATGGTGGACAACTTCGAAGTTGACTCCATCATAAGCAGTCTATATATGTACACAGTAAACTGAAACCTAAACCATAAAGTCTCTCAATACTTTTTTGCTACTTCACACAGCTGCAGTAACAAGAAGCAATGAAGCCCTTTTTCTGTGTATTTGTTGTTGCTTCTGCCATACTGCAGCTGTACAAAATTCCTATTCCCACAAAGCACTCTGCAGAAAATTTTCTGAAAAGACCCCGAGTGTTTGATATGCAAACAAATTGACTGCTTGTAATATAGTACACTTTGAACTTATTCACCATAAGGGAAGTGATTCAGCTGCAAAGAACTGGTCTTTGGCTATCACTCAGCTTTTACAGATTGATGAAAAGCCGGCGATAAATAATAATAATAATAATAATAAATAATGTAATTGATTTATATAGTGCTTTTTTGGCCACTTAAAGTGCTGTACATTAGTGAGCTATTATTCATTCGCTCTTACATTCTCGCCCTGGTGGTGGTAAACTACATTTGTAGCCATAGTTGTCCTGGGGCAGACTGACAGAAGCATGGCTGAACGGCCACCAAACATTCATACACCAGTGTGAGTAGCACTGGAGGCAAGGAGGATCAAGTGTGTTGCCTAAGGACACAGCGGACTGACCAAGACAGAGTGAGATTTAAACCACCAACCCTTCAGTTATTAGACGACCCGCTCTACCAACTGAGATGATGAACATCATACACTGCTGTAACACACATCTCTAAGGAATTAAATGATTAATCTCATCCATCATTCGTTGGGAGATATTATTGTAATAACCCTGTGTGTGTGTGTGTGTGTGTGTGTTTGTGTCCGCAGAGACATATCGTGCTATAACTCAATGAATACTTGAGATATCACCATGATATTACATGGTCATATACATATAGCTAATGTGCATCAGATGCAATGGTCAATTTGAGTAAAGGTCAAAGGTCAAGGTCACAATTAACAATTAACAAATTAACAATTTGTGTGTGCAAGCATAGACATATCACGCAAAACGTAATCAATACTGGATATATTATCATAATATTACACATATTGACGCATACATACAATGAAATTATCAATATTTCAAAATGTCAAAGGCAAAGATCATTATTGGGTCTAATTCAAGAACAGGTTGTCATAGAAACTTGAGATTGGCACAAAATAGGGAGAACACTAGGCATTATCTGAATACCTGTTTCTGAATAGTTTTCAGTAATAGGACTGGACATATTCATAATCTAGACAAAAGTAATGGGAGGCATTGAATTCAGGTGTTTGTTTTCTAACAATAATGGCAAAATATATAATATACTTTTGTATTGTGATAAATATCATTGCATTGGACAGTTTTGTTTAAATTGTTATATTTGCTTCCAAAATGTCTCAGGGATGGTTTTCACTTCATTGTTTTTTTTGTTTTGTTTTAATCCATGAATAATTTTTAATGTTTTACCTCAAAACTAAAAAAAAGTTTAATGCTCTCACTGTAAATAATACATTTATATCATTAGTAACCACCCCCTTTTTTTTTTTTACATCTCACTTAAATTTCGGACATGTCATTGTGTATTATTATTATTATTATTATTATTATTATTATTATTATTATTATTATTATTATTATTATTATTATTATTATTATTATTATTATTATTATTATTATTATTATTATTATTCGAAATAAATCAATCAAATCAAATCAAATCAATATTGCTGTTTATAAACTGTATGGACAACAATAATGGAACACATTGGCTACAGCTCATAAAATACCCTGTTTATGCTGATTTGAGGTATAAACATTCATATTTCCTTGAAGTAAACAAAACTAACTAATACTTATCACACTATGAAACTATGTTATTACATTTATCATTGTTGTTTTGTAGCCCTGTTAGAAAACAAACCCCTGAATTCAATGTGGCCAAATACTTGTATCCATATACTGTAGTGTGCGTTAAGGCATACATATGTATCACTGGCAGTGGTCTACAGAGAGGATGAAAAAAAAAAAACTGACATTCTCAACAGGTGTGTGAGTGCATGTGTGGTTTACATTAAGAGAACGGTATGGACCTGTATGCTTGACCCTGAAAGTGGAGGTCACCAGAAAATCCATAAAAAGTTGTTCTGAGAGATCACCTTTATCCCATAATGAAATATTTCTGTCCTGATGGGACTAGATTCTCCATTTGTAGTACATCAGGGGGTCAATGGTTGTTTTGATGAGTATGAGGATAATGTGAATCATATGCTATCGCCCACACAGTCTCCAGATCTCAACACAATTCAACACCTGGGAGAGATTTTGGACCAATGTGTTCAGCATTACTCTCTCATCGAAATACAAAACCAGAGAGTATGTTGGTATTCCTTCCTTTCAAAGGCTTTTAAAATCAACCCCAAGGCACACTGAAGCTTTCCTGGCAGCGTGTGGCAAGAGATGACCCAACACTTTACTAAAACACTTTATCTTAGTGTTTTTTTTTTTTAATTTGTCACCTGTCTGTACCTTGTGTCTTGAAGAGAAAACCTGGGCTACTAGCCATAATGAAATCGTTGCTTCATGTGCCAGTATATTACTGACTATGACACAATTTATCTTCTGTTAAAACTGCATGGAATTTGTGCTGTGAAGGTTGTGTGTGACCCAACACAAACTATGATGTGCAAATCAAAGATATGACTATGAGCATTTTGGCCCCAGCAACCTCACTTTAATGCCCTATTCGCACGGGATAAGTATTATCTGTGGACCACTGGCAATTTGCAATTACCCCCGTACCTCTGTATTATTGTGTGGCGCATTCGGACGGGATAAACAAGTGTCTGTAAATTACAGACGTTATGACCAGATATGTCGTAAGTTCACAACATCCTGTTTGGTTATTACACATTAATTAACATTAATAAGGTAGTATGAAAACAAAGTATGCATAAGAATAAAGGGGGTAATTGCCATTGGCAGGGATGCAGTCTGTAAATTTGCTCCACGCCTTCAAAATAAGAGCGGTGTCAGTGCAGATTAAAACAGTCTCCAGATTACAGAATCAGTAGTTCTTAGCGGAGGCCTTCCCTCTGTAAAATGGCCGACTGAATCAATAGAGACAACTTCAGATACAGTAGTTATAAATATTGAATATCAATATATTGAATAAATATTATAAATAAGGTATAACCATATCTTTCTTTTGCCCCATGCTGCCACACAATTGGGGCCTTCATTATGATGTAATTTCAATTGTTCTACTCACCCATGTTACTTTTTTTTTATTTTCATTCCTCTGAAATTAATTAGATTTGCACCGATGTCCACAAAACTGTATACAATGACAGCACAGATTTGCAGACACTAAATCAGTTATTTTGTTCAAATCAGTTAATATGTCCACTGTGATACAGTAGTGCTAATTCCGTTGCAGTCCCATTTCAATTTTGAAACACATGGGCTGAGCTAAAATAAATAAATAATGTAACCCGAAAGACACAAGTGATGTCATCTCTGTGCGCCTCTGTTTACTACTAGGCTCACTGGCAGATGCAGTACAACATACACAAGGAAGTTGTTGGATAGTGAGGCTAACAAATGTTGTCTTACTGTGTATTTATATGTCCCTGTAGGTAATTGTAGGAAATGCAGGCTCGTAGCTTATTGAATTGTGCTGGACAATTTTTTTTTCAAATCCAGGTTATGCACACATTGTAGTGATAATGAAAAATGAGAGCTCCAACGTCACACTTCGCTATCACCTGCCAGTGTAAACAAGCAACAGCTCATAGTCGAATGAAAGAATGTGCGCGCACAGAGAGGGCGTCACTTGTGTCTCGGGTTACATTATTTATTTTAGCTCAGCCCACCAGCCGGGGTGTTTCAAAGTTAAAATGGGACTACAACGGAATTAGCACTACTGTATCACAATGGACATATTAACTGATTTAAACGAAATAATTGATTTAGCATCTGCAAATCTGTGCCTTGCCGATTCTCATTGTATGCGTTTTCGTGGACATCGGTGCAAATCTAATTTCTGATGACTGAAAATTTTTAAAAAAGTAACATGGGTGAGTAGAACAATTTAAATCATATCATAATGAAGGCCCCAATTGCAAAAAAAAAAAAAAAAAAAAAAAAAAAAAAATATATATATATATATATATATATATATATATATATATATATATATATATATATATATATATATATATATATATATATTTTTTTTTTTTTTTTTTTTTTTTTTTTTTTTTTTAAACCACTCAATGCATATGCACCCTGTTAAAGCATTCTACCAATATCATAATGTTGGCTCTGGTAGACTGTGGCTTTACTTGCAGTCACACTGAGAATTTTTTCCACTATTTATCATGCTGCTTTTATGGGGAAGCATAAAATGGCTGGTCTCTGCATGCTCTCTGAAATGTCAGTAATAGCCTAATGATTAATCAGGACCACGCCAGGGGTCAGCTCCATGGATTCAGCCACTTGACCCTCTCAGGCTCCAGGCCATTAGCAGCTGGCTCTGACGGGGCCACTCAGTGATCACACTCTTAGCCTGTGGTGAAATGGGATGTTGCCGACATGCCAGCCAATGTTAGAGGCTGGTCACTGTTTGCTTTAGCCTCCTGGGGTTCCTTCAAAGTCAGAAGAGAAGCGCAAGTTGTGCACTGGTGAACACCAACTTAAATGTATCCCAGTATTCCATTCCAGAGTGAACAAAACATGTTTGATTTAAAAGTCCCAATCAAAAGTCACTTTTCCATTGACCCTCAAATTGGGTGAATAGAAATTGTGTATAAAAAATTACCGAATGTGCAAGCAGCAATTTTGTCAAAATTCTCTTTTTGCACTGGCAAGAGGTTGGGTTTCAGACATAGCGCCATTAGTATGTCATGCAAACTGCAATAGAAAGACCCTAGAGACAGAAGAGTGTTAAAACAAATACAGTGAAAAGAAGAAGAGTGTTAAAAGAAATACGGTGTAATATTTGTGGACACACCAGGAAAACTTAATCTTTTTTTTTGTTTTTTTGTTTTTTTTTTAGTACAGGACAGACAGGTAATATATAATAATAATTTGTAACTCAGTGTGATAATTATGTTTGTCACCATGTTCATAGAAGGACTTCTGGTGTCATCTCACAACCAAATCATCATATTTGTGATTTCATGGAAAAACCAACATTACACACTTCTGTTTTTTTACCATTTAGTAAATATTGGTGAACGTTTTGTACATATGTCCAATGAAAAAGCTACTACTGACAAATAATACAACAGTATATTATGTGTATCAGTTGTTTGCAGCTACATGTGCCACAGATTATTTGTATTCATAACCAATGGTTTCCAGAAATTAAATCTGACAAAACAGATTTTGTACTTTGGTTTTTCATTTTTTCATTCTACTTTCACTGGCATGAACCTATGGACAACAGATATTGTCAGCGCCCTCATACATAACTGTGAAGAAATGTCCGTTCAACTCTGCAGAGGGTTTGCTTTGTATGAAACATAGAAGAGCCTTTCATTTCACTCAAATGACCCTCTCCAGACACCTATAAACATTTTTGTAAACTGCTATGGACATCTTTGTGTTTGTTCTTGCCCTCAGTTACTTCATCCTGAACAAGCGAACAGGGTTCCTGATCATCAAGGAGAACGCCCCACCCGGCACCTACCAGTTCCAGGTCCGTGTATCTGACGGAGTATGGCCAGACGCCATCTCCACTGTTACTGTGCATGTGAGAGAGCTGCGAGACGAGGCCATCTACAACTCAGGATCTCTCCGCCTGGCAGGTAAAAACAAGAGAATGAAAAACACAAGTGTTGCCTGAGGGTTTATAAACACTGATATATATCCAATGTCATGCAGCTTAAAGTGCACGTGAAACAACAGTCTCATTCACTAAGACTAAGTGTCCTCATGATCGTATTCACTAAAATCAATTCTTCACACATTACATCTGAATACAAATACCTTTATTGCAAGCTGTGAAGTGTGTGTTGGGATAAAAGTGCAGTGTTTAAAGGGGACATATGTAAAATGCACTTTTAAAAATGTTTTTCCAGCACAAATATGTGTTGTCTGTGTGTGAGGAGACCCTTAAATTATGAAAAAAACAACATCCACTCTCCATTTCTCCTGATCCATTTATTGTTGGACGGGGATGAAAATGCTCCGCTTTGGATTATCTATGCTTTGTACGTCACATGCATAGATTCCCACCCACCAGCTCACTATTATCCACTATTATTCTCTATCAGTAGTCCTGCTGTAGGTCCGGTGCGTTGTGGACTGAGCCCTGGTCGCTGCACATGTGTCCAGGTCTGCGGTTGGTCTGACCCGGGCTAATGGGACAGGCTGGTCCATGGGTGGCACCGTGACCATGGTGTCGTGGCTCGTCTGACCGGCCCGGGTCCAGATGAACCAGACCCAAATGCACTATGGCTGTTAACAGACCAGGACCTGAAGACACCAGGGCTGTAAAACCTAGCACTCGGTTAACTTTGATTTGCTACAGCTGGTTTTATTTCATCTGTGTCTTTAGGTGCTTTCCCACAGAGTAGGAAGGGGTAAATGTGACGCTAACATCCACCACAGTGATGTATTCTTTAAGCACTAAATTCAACAATCACACAAGGATGTAGAAGACAGTCAAATACAGCATCTAATGTCAAGAATGGAGGAGTTTACAGAGAGAGTTTGGAGACGAAGAATGCACCGGCAGCTGATACTATGCCATATGTTAATTTCATAGCATTAACAAAAAATTAAATTAAATTAAATTAAAAAAAAAAAAAAAACGCATCGTCGGACTGTTAATGTCATAGAATTAACCAACATCCTTATTAACCCGTCATCGGTCCGTTTATTTATTACTTTCTCTGTATTTTTTTCCCAACACAGATGGTTTTAAAGATAAGAGGAAATGTGGAAATAGGCGTGGTCTCAACTCTACCAATCACCAAACACCTATGTCATATAGTTCCTGGAGAACTAAAAAAAAATACCCTGCCTCCCAGGAGGACCTAAAAATCCTCTAGGAACTATATAGTTCTTATGTTGTGGGATAGGGTTAAAAAAGGTTCCAGGAACTAAAAAGGTTATAGAAACTACAAATGGTTCCTACAGTCTCTTTTTCTCTGCTTCAACTTTTTCAGGTTCCATTTCTTTCTCCTCTTCCATCTATCTTCTGCTCTATCAGTAGAATATGGAAGAGTCAGGTGTGGCTCATTATGATGAAAGCAGGAGGCACTAAAAACTAAGTGTTTCTCCAGGTTAAAGAAGCTGAGGTATCTCTTCATCAATGTGATATTTTGACCAAAGCATGTCACAGACAGGTCACTGAGACACCAGGGAACTGTGTTCATTTGTGAAAAATGGGTATGATATGTCCCTTTTTACGTCCCTGGGAGTTCGTGATCAATGTTCATTTGGCATATGATGTGCAGCGAGTCTAATTCACACACATGCTTTACAATTATGTGTTGGAGTCAAAACAAACATTGAGGTTCATTATAAATCTCCAGCCAGATAAATTAGGCCACAGTCTAGGTAATTACTTTGAAACACTGCCACTTTCAAGGATATATATGTTTAAAAAAAATATATCAACTTTATCAGCTCTTGTCAGAATATTGCAACAATATGGTCAGAAAATATGCAAATTGTATTGTTTCTACTCAGATAATAACAGCTAAAGGTAATCATACACAGCCCAAGCTTCTAGAAATGACAGCGTGTTTACATTTTCTAAGAGGTTTAGAAAATTGTGTGTGAGGTAGTCAATTGTAATTATACCTCAAAAGATTGTATATAGTCTTTGGCCAAATCACCCAGACCTATTTATAAGGGGTAATATCTCATATTTATATTCCAAACTATCAAGTTTAGGCAAAAGTCACTCCCTCATAATGCAATGACAGCTTACAAAAATCAAACCAATTGTGTGTTGATGAGAGCTTCACTAATTTTGAATCATCCAAACAAGGTCAGAACTGTTACATTTCAGTCTGAACCACGGATCAACAAACCATGTTTCCACTGCATGGTATCAGCTCTACTCGAATCTACTCGGATAGCAGGAACTATTTCTTGAGAGTGTTTTCATACAGATACTATTGTACCTGGATGTCATCGCGAGGCGCTGTCAAGCTTGTAATGATTTTTTTTTGTCAGCCCGCCAAACGTAGAAATGTCTCAACCTCCAGAACCGACTACAGTGTAGTTTTGCAGAATGAATGTAACTTACCATTGTTTATTGTAACTCTAAATGTAATTTTTAAAAATGGCTAAAACATAAATAAATAATAAATAAATAAATGACACAGCAGACACAATTGTCATGTAATTGTATAACACATTCGAAAGGGAGTGGGAGGAAGTAAAACTTACCAAATCCCATCCCTTGTTATTAGGAAAATATATTCAATATAAAGAGCAACTAAACAATATGGATTGATTAGTAATAATAATAATCATCATCATCATCATCATCATCATCATCATCATCATCATCATCATCATCACTTTATCATTTGTTCCTTGTGCCAGTATCAACATTTTTTGAAAATTTCTGCCAAATTTGTCAATAACTTTTTGAGCTATCTTTCGAAAAAACAAACAAACAAACGCAGGCAAATACATAATTCCACTATTTCCTTGTCAGAGTAATAAACTGAAGATGTTTTGTCATGAGAGGGGAAAGGGGAGGCGGAGAGAAAGGGGGGAGTGAGAGGGAAAATTATAATTACTATCATGATAACAACAACAACAACACAGACATATAATAATAATAATAATAATAATAATAATAATAATAATAATAATAATAATAATAATAATAATAATAATAATAATAATAATAATGATGATAATTAAAACTGTAAGCAGTCTCAAAGGCCTTCGCCGTCCCTCACGACCGCCTTCCTGTACGACCGCTGACGATAGCCGACATGGGTGGGATGCGATATTCTGTCAGAAACGCACACTTGTGTATAAATATGTAGGGGCCCTATAGAGTGAGTTATTTGAAATGTTGCATGTTGAATGGGTGTAGAACTGTGAGATTGACAACTGAGTCAAATTTCAGCCAAATCGATGTCCGCCTGTCTGAAATACAGCCATTATAGTAAAGTAAATTGTAGTAAATTGTAGGGGGCGCTCTGGAGCAAAATCACAACTTCTATTGATAAGAATGTGTAGGACGGGGAGATAGACGTGTCAAATTTCAGCCAAATCGGTGTTCGTATGTCCAAGCTGAAGCAATTTAGGTAGTGGTCATTTTTCCCGAAAACTTTGCAAAATTTGCGACAGCGTAGCACAAAAACGATGCAACTTTTCCAAAAAAATGTGATAACTTTTGATGTCCCACTTGTCTAGATAGGGTTCATCAATTTTGAGCTCATTGGGCCCAATGGCCAAGGAGGAGTTTGTTAAATTATGATGACAGCAAAAATCATGACTTAAAAATTTCAATCCAAGATGGCGGACTTCCTGTTGGGTTATGGGTGTGGCTATCCTAAGGTGTTTTGTTTGTCATCATATGATGAACATGTGTACCAATTTTCATAGTTCTAACTTCACTTAGGTGTGATCTGGCCTAACGCAAACTATTTTCACTATTCTAGGGAGCGCTGTTGACGCATTTCTTACAAAATGTATATATCTGACCAATTTTTTACACTTCTGAAGTGTGTGCAAAATTTGGTCAGTTTTCGTGTATGTTCAGGGGGTGGAATTTGAGCCCAAAGACTGACATCATTGACATGGTCGACAGCAAAGGCCTAATAATAATTTAAACCACTGCAGATACATTGGAATTTCCACATCAAACTTCATTCTTTTCATTTAGAGAATGCTTTTATTTTTAGTCTCTTTTATTATTTTTATCCAAACACTTTCTTTGAATTTTTTATTACTGATTTTCACTTTCAATCCTATTGTAGTGTTTGTTTTCAATGCTCTCAGGTACCAGTGGAGGAGACTGATGTCATTAAATCACATTGTATGTCACACCACGGCATTTAGCGTACTATAAATACATGTTTTCATCCCATCACATGTTATTCAATGCCATTTGATCATGTCTCAATTTACGCCAAGATCTCCTGTTTACATAACCCAAACCCTGTGTGCGCTATTTGATGTGACGTTAGCATAATTCTCATCGTTAGTTTTTATCACTGACGACCAATAGTTTTTCAGATCTCTGGAGGTCAAAGGTGACATGTCATGAAACACTGTGTGTGTCAAACAGACCGATCAATGCAATAACTTAATGAAAACTGGATATAATATAATACTACACACACTGACGCAGCTTTACTGATAACACGTCAATTAAAAGTAGCATGTATGCTTACACAATTTCACGATATCTGCTTGTAATGGAGTTACTGTGATCACATACATTCCCAATGACTGTATAAACATGTCGTCCAGTTACGTTTGCTTCTGCACTGTAATTATTATTTGCCACTATCATCTACATGAGCTTAAACTAGTGTACGCCTGATGTCAGCACATACATAGTTTTTCAGTCTTTGTTATTTTCTTTGTCTTTTTACAACAGAAATTGATCCAAAAGGGTAAAACAAAAAGGCAAATTTTGTTTTGTTTTTTCCACTTTGTAAAGGAATTCAATGTTGATCCACACCAAGACCGAAATACTGTACTGTACAAAAGTGGAAAATGGTCTAAAAGTCCAGACCAAACGACATAAGTTTGAAAGGACCCTGAAGGAATGTAGTCAATAGTATGCAGTCTGAAGTTCTACATAGTACAAACAAGTAGAGTTATGCAACCCACACATCTATAAATGCTGTAACTTGTAAGTTTGGTTCTTAACATTACACTGGGACATGGTATCTCACATACCACACACACACACCCAATAGCAATCCCTCAGTTGTATTTTAGGGTATTTTCATTGTTGGCATCATGTGTCTGACTCTTTTGCATGTGACATGTACAGCTTTATCCAGTTTCCTTGATACCACCCACATAACTTCTGCTCTTCATGCGATAGTATGCCTATGTGTCACTTGCAGCAATAGTTGGAGCATATACTATAGCACTCCCTCTGTTAACAGGCACTTGAGGCTAGAAAGTGAACTACTCTCAGCTTCCTACTGATGACAAGAAACTGTAGGAGAGGCTGACTGGTCATTATTTACAGACTTGTCTCCAGTCATACACAATTAATGAGTGCTGATTACTGTTTGCTCTAGGTGTTTGCAGTGTTTCAAAGGACTGTCACACTTTTAGTTAAAGATGTTTCCTGAGCAAAAGATTACACCCATTATTAATCCTTCCTCACTGACTCGGGGGATGTCAGTTGTCTTCAGCACACACAGACACACGAACATTGCACAGAAAATTCTTGTTTCCATTACTTATGCCTGCAAAATAATTAGTAGAGAGGTTTTGCTCAACCAGCACATTCCGCACACATGTTGAGCAGCATCCATCATTACCTGATGTACAGCACATCGGCTGTCTGCTCAGAATTAAATTCGCTTTAGAGAAATGGGACATGGCTGAAGGATTTTTATGATTTGAGAGATATTGAAATATAAGCAGAGGGGGGAGGCCAGAGAGGGCATTCCATCGACAGGAAGTGAGCTGCATGCAGGAAAGAAAAAGAAAATGATAGAAGGAGAGGCAAGCCTCATATAAGTAGATAAAAAGGATTTGCTTCTCATTCTGAAAACAGGGCTGAGGTAAATTAATGTGCAGCAAACCCAAAGCCAGTCTGCTGAACAGCTGGTGCCCACATTTTAATATTTGTGTAAAGGAAATGAATCCATGAGCAAAATGCAATGGATTTAACATGAGGTATGAAACTGGAAATGACAGAATTGCTGAACAGAACAGCTGTCAATATGTGCTGTTTTGCCAATTGAAACTTTGTTTTTTTTTTTTCATGTACATAATCCTGACCAATAATTTTAGGTTTGTCAACAACATGTCCCTGCGGGGTGGTCACTTGACTGAAGATTTTTTTTTTTTAATGGCTTGGCTGTCATCAGGAGCTTGTTGGTGGCAGAGTATATTGATTTAATTGGCCCTGAGGGTTAGAACATCAACTACCACTGTGAGCATCATGTCAAAATGACTAGGATGCCTTTAACCTGCACTTCATCTATGAACAAATACATGTGGTTTTAATTTATAAAACAATCATTTCAAGTGTGTGTGTGTGTGTGTGTGAGAGAGAGAGAGAGAGAGAGAGAGAAGGATATGAAACAGAAACCATTTCCAGGAATTTATTTTACCATGTGGAGCTTTGGAGTAAACAGTCTCATTGATTCTCAGTCTCGGGGATTATGAAAATATTCTACTTATAGCATTACTTACACCCTCCTTGACATTCTAAATCCCATTTCAAGAACAAATGTGGAATGCAATAAGGATGCACAAAGAAAGCACTAGTTAAATCTGCCTCACCGAGATTAAGTCCCCCCCCTCTGTGCCTTCTGTCTTTCTCAATATTGATGGAAAGGTAAAAGATGTGGTAAACAAAAAGTCCTTGAAATGTTCACGTAATAACAGCACATACTGAAATGTACAATACTCAAGGAGAAAGGACACAGCGCAATTGTATGAAGACCTTACAAGGACCTAAGTATCACTTCTAAGAATCAGAATGCTACATTGAACTGTAACACCGCTTGTATAATTTCCTACTCTTTTTCTTTGAAGCACATGTATTGCGCAATCGATTCCTGTAGCTCCCTCTTCTTCTACCCTAGTAATGACACATCACACACTCACACAGTAATCACTAATCATGTCGTTGTTATGGTTCCCTGTGGTTGTCAATTAAAGAGCATGCCTTCTTGAAAATAGAAGATCAAAACATTAAAAAAAATAAAAAAGAAAATGAGCAAGTCAGCACTCAAACCTAATTACCTTGATTTCTTTTTAAATAAGTAAAGGAGAATAAAGAGTCCATCAGCATAACTTTTCACCATTCCACCTTCTATTGACTAATTTTTTAAAGAATATAGTATTGGAAAGTATTTCCACGAATAAACTATCAATTTGAAAATGTAGTGATGGTAATTAAAAATTTATTATAGAACCACTTGTACACATTTACATGGATTCCTATAAGCATCACCTGACATTTTGTTTATTTGTCACCAAAACGAGGTGAGATCGCACAGAAATATTTGAGACTATTAACTCGAAGTGTCAGGAAGAAGTGTCACCTTCACTCTGTTGTTGTCACCTGATGATTTTTAACCTCCTAAGACCTGCCTGAACTCTTGCGTGGCATTCTTTTTTTTAATTTCACTTGGCTATTTGGGGTTCTTGGGACCTGGTGAGTTTAAAAACAAAGAATTATCAGGAGCTATAATATATATACTGTATATATATATATATATATATATATATATATATATATAATTATAGCTAGTATTATGCTCTTCTGACATCATCCCCGTAAGTGGACACCAGGCCCTTGTTGAAGTCCATATACACAGTACTGTATATGGACGCCAGGTTCTAGGAGGTTAACCTTTTAACCCCTGATGCGTCAGCGATGACACTTTCTGAAAGGATGGTTTAGTTTCAAAATTCTGAAAAAAATTACTGTTTTGTTACTGTGATGTTACTGAGTTTTCTTCATTGATCTGATATATGGAAATAAACAGGTGTCAAAAAGCAACTCATTTAGAAAAAAAGCCAAAACTAAAACTACTGGAACCAAATTACAATATTATTTATTTATTTAATTTTATTTTAAATTTTTTTTATTTAAGTAATTTATATTTTATATAATTTTTTTTAAATAGTTTTTGTTCATTTTGTTCCTTATTTTATTTTATTTTTACATGTAATATTGTATTGTATTATTTTATTATTTTTCTTCACTTTTGGACCTTATTTTGTTCATGTTATGGGTGTTCTTGCTTTGAGGCAAGAGAGCTAACCACTCAGCCACTGTGCTGCCAGTAGTAATAATAGTACTTTTTTAAAAATTTCATAAACTGGAGAGAAACAATGAGAGAAGAGACACATAGAGAGAGAAAGAAATATTTAATTGCAATTAGAAAAATTCCCGGTGCCAATTGTTGATTTGCAGGGTGCTTGGAATGCTGATACAGATTTTAGCTAATTACAATCCAAGTTTAATTGTTTTTTTTTTCCCCAGACACAACACAATACATTGCAATGTAACTTCCCAATTTGTTTTAAAAATAGTAGAAAAGTGTCCAAAAAGTTTCCATGTTTTCTGTATAAAAATAGGTGCATTGATTGAAACATTTGTTTTTTAGAGATGTCTTGTATCATACCAGCAGCTGAAAATTATCATATTTGAAGGGAAATTATCATACACACCTAATTTTATTCTCAGACCACCTGCTTTTGTAACACATTGTCATACTCTGCACATATTAAACACTGCAACCCAGTTTTATTTTTAAATAATCTAACAGAACCTTGGAAAAATGAAAGCCAGTGTCTCTACATATGTGAAGCACATGATGAACACCTGAACTGAATGGACCAGAAGTTCTGTTAGAAATTCACAACTTTGGCCTGAGTCAAGGTCATGTCAGAGAATAGATTAAAACAAGTGCAACACTCTGCCAAGGATCTGTATCCTATTACTGTTTGGCAATTAATTTAGTCATGTAATGAAGACATCAAATTAGCATACATTATGTGATCATGCATAGTACAGAAGGTAACATTATTGTACAAATATGGTAGTTATTGTAGGTCTGGGGTTGAATAGGTAACTAAAAGTGCCTAAATGAAATAAATAAAGACATAATAAATAATTAAATATATCATTGATGAATTAAAATGGAATTATATCGATAAATGTGTCATTAATTAATTAAAATACCAATTCATTTGAGGTAAAAAAAAAAAAAAAACACAAAAAAACATATTATTGTTTGACTAATTCTTTATTTCATGGTCCTTGTGTTGCAGTGGATCATTAATTTATTTTATCTGTCAACCTGGCTCATCAAAGTCAGTGGGCGGGTCTTGACACGTGATTGGTTCACCTGCACATTAAGTCAAGTCAAATGGATTCCAGATAAAATGATTGATGCAGAACTTGTGAACACATTCCCATACACTGGGTGGCGCAATTAACCTCTACGTTTGCTTGAATACTTTAGTAAAATAAACTTTATTGGCAACTGCTAAAAATCTAGACTCTCAGTTCGACACTCACAATGGTGTGAATTTGACTAGATACATGTTAACCCCACCCACCAACTTTGATGGTTGAGGTTGACATATAAAATAAAGTCATGATCCACTGTAACACAAGGACCATGAAATAATTAATTAATTAGTCAAATAATAATATACTTTTTTTTTTTTTTACCTCAAATCAATTGGTATTTTAATAAATTAATGACACATTTATCTATTTAATTGCAATTATAATTAAATAATGAAATATTTAATGAATTATTTAATAGTCCAACTGTCTCAAATGAAATTTTTATGAAGGGTAGGGAAAAGGAAAGTGAGGTGCACAACAGTAGCTGACTTAAATGAGTTAGTAAGGTGTAAGTTTCACTTTCAGTTTATATATGATGCACATGTATGTGAGGTATGTATGGCACTGACCCCCCCCCCCCCCGACTTCTCGTGAAACACTTCAGGTTCAAAATTATTCAAATATTTTGTGAAATTATACTTTGTTTTATTGTAAATATGTGAAAATATTTACACTTACAAAGACAAAAAAAAATGTAGTTATGAGTATTTATAGATTATTACGTATTTTATTGGTCTGACCCACTTCAGATTGAATTGGTTTGAATGTGGAACCTCAAGTAAAATTATTATTAATATCTTAATGTCTATTTTCTCATTTCACCATTTCATCTCAAGGGCCACACTGGACCCTGTGGCGGGCCGGATTTGGCCCCTGGGCCTTATGTTTGACACCTGTGGTTAAACTGAATCATGTGGACGAGGGAAATATCTAAAACACAGGTGTCAAACTCCAGTCCTCAAGGGCTGGTGTCCTGCACGTTTTACAGATTTCCCTCTTCCATGTGATTCAGTTTAACCCTTTAACCCCTGAGATTTTAGCAATCAGTAAAATAAGTAAAAAAAAAAGAAAAGAAAAGAAAATGAGCAACAACACAGACAAAAATTCATAATAAGCTAACATGAGCAAAGTAAGACACAAATGGCAGAAAATCAAAGAAAAATTACATTTAAAAAAACTAAATGTAGAACAATAAACAAAATCAGCAACAAAATGAACAAAAAACTAACACATATTTAAAAAATGAAAAAAAAGTGAAAAAAAAGTGAAAAAAAATACCTAAAAAAGAAAACTAGTATTAAAATTTGGTTCCAGCAGTTTTAATAAAATAAATAAATAAATAAATTAAAATTTTTTTTTGCTTTTTGACACCTTTTCCATCCACAAAACTAAAAGGAAAAAGGGAGAATTTTCTCAATATTTAAACTAAATCATCCATTCAGAATGCATCAATGCTGACACTTCTGCAGAAGACTGATAATGATGCAATGGCCTCCAGGTGTAATGGAAGAGGGGAACATCTAAAACATGCAGGACACCGGCCCTTGAGGACCTCAGTTTGACACCCCTCATCTAAAACATGCAGGACACCCAGGAGTTTGACACCCCTAATCTGGATGCATAAGTACTAAATTATGGTTAAGCATTACAAGATGATAAGACAGCTAGTAGTAAATATTATTATTATTAGTTATCAAAGTAATAGCTGTACAGTATGTTTACACTTAATGAAAATGACATGTCATATTATTGATGTAACTGTGCAAATATCCTCAAATAGAAACACTGTCTTTTATTTCTCTGAGCTGCAGTAGGTCTGTGTTAGAATCAGGTTTTTCTTTTTTTTTATTTCCCCTTTTCATTAAAAAGAAGGTTGTTATGAGCACAGAATATACTTCTACTTCCTTGTGTGATCTTAAAACCACCAATGCTCATCTCCTTGAAAGATTTGACACTTTTTTTTCTGGTTCCTGTAGATTTTCAGAGGACAGAAACCATTCACTGCTTAATAATAGTGACTATTATGGAAACGTTGCCCTGACAGTGGTGCTGAGAAAAAATAAAATACACACGGGTTGTGACTGAAGTCAGACAAAAACATTTTCAAGGAATGTTCTAGTAGCACAGGCTGTTGAATACGTCCTGATTGTATTGTCAGATGTATTGAATTAAACTTGTAAAAGTGTGAATGACAGGTGCTGGTAGTTTGTCCGTGTTATTTTTCACCCAGCCAGTGTTTTTAGGACCAGCTTTTATTTGTTTGTTTTGACCTCATATGATCTGGCATATAATTGACTCACATTTTTCATTTGAGGAAACTGTTCTCATGACCAGCATGTAAAGCTCTTGCTATGCTAATGCAGTCACTTAATTTGCATAAAACTACTACTGAAACAACCTGCCTCAGGAGTAACCTCTGTTCATTCATTTATTGACAGACATTTCTATAGGTTTGCTGTCATGTGATTATGATATTAATATGTATTTTTCATTTAGTTTAGATATATTTTCTTGCATTTCACAGTTCCGTCTATAATTGCTTTTATTGTCTATTATTTTATCAGTATTTTTAAAAGCTCTTTCCTAGTTATAGTTAATATTTTACCTCTTCCACTGTTTTCTTTTTTTCTCTCCCACTTTAATTGGGAGTGGGTATTGATCTGACTTTTTTTTTTAGTTATTGTCTGAATTCAATATTTTTACTGTAATTCTGTAGTGTATGTGCCTGTAATATTTATATTGTGAGGCAATTCTTTCCCTTTTTTTTTTAAATCTAAGCTTTGTTTATTGTTATTATTAGGCCTGGGCCGCGAACCACGTCCAGTGCAAGGCCTATTGAGTCTGCTATGATCGTAAGACCACAAAATATGCAATGGGACGAAATATGCCAGGGACGAGTCACACCACTCACACACACTCTCGAGGAGGTCGAAAGCTTTCATATGAGGCCAAGGTTGGGGGGTCAGAAAAACACGATTGACGCATCTCTTTGAGTATATATAGTAAATATATAGAAATGTGTCTACAGCGCCCCCTTGAATAGTCAAATATAATGCATTAGGCCAGATCACGCTCTAATGAAGTTAGTCATATGAAAATCGGTACACATGTTCATCATATGATGGCAAACAAAAAAACGTATGATGGCCACACCCATAAACCAACAGGAAGTCCGCCATCTTGGATTGAAATTTCAAAAATGCTGAATCATTGTTTTCATTGTCTTCGTATTTTAACAAACTTCTCCTTGGCTGTTGGATCCAAGAAGCTCACAATTGGTGAACACGATTTCAAAAGTTATCCAAATTTTTGGGAAAAGTTGCATCGTTTTTGTGCTGCGACGTCACAAAATTTGCAAAGTTTTTCGGGACTTACGAATACCGATTTGGATTTATTTCTTCTGGGCTTTTCTTTCCTACAGTATAATGTATTATACAGTATGCCAAAAGTCAATACAATGTTTTAAATTGTGGTTTTAATCAATAACTCTGTCAAGTGTATTAGATATTAGCATGAAACTAATTTGTATTTATTTAAATGAACTAAACCAGAAGAAGAGAAGAACAGATTAGGGCAGAATAGTTGTTTTTTTTGTTTGTTTGTTTGTTTATTTCATTTTCACACTTACTGCAACATGCCTGCTTCTCCATAATAAAGTAATAAAATCAAATAAATTAAAATAATAATAATAAATAAATAAAAATAAAAGGCTCAGATCAAACCTGCTGTGTGGTTTGTCAGACGTTCGTCACATCAGACTGTGCACAAACTGGCAAACTGACATTTGTCCTTTCTCATTGTTCTGCATCAGCTTTTATCACAACAGTAAACTACAACTGTAGGGTATTTAGATGACCCCCCACCCCCACACACACACACACACACTCCCCTCTTTTACGTGCAGGCCTATGGCCGGCGGTGCATCTACGCACCACCGCCTCAACACCCCACTCTGACGAAGCCTCTGGGAAGGAGAAAGCAGTAGTGAATTGTGAGGTTGGATCAAAGCCAGGTGCAAAGGCTGCCACTCTGCGTTAGGAGTTACTACCCTCTCCCCCCAATCCCCATCCCTCCTGACTGTCTCTCTGTCTGCCCGTGTCCTTGTTTCTTGCACCAGACTGACTGATGGGAGCTGACATTAGCCTCGATCCCTCACGCTGTATCTGCTGAGCCCACTGTGAGCCCCCTGTCTTGTCTCTTAATGCCTAGGTTCTGTCTCCCTCTACGCACTCACAAACCTAATCACCCCTCTAACCCGTTTTTATGTCCGCATGTGCATGTTTTTTGGGGTTTTTTTTTTGTTCTTTCTTGTCTGTTTCATGTAGATCAACGTTCATTAGCCCCTTGTTTCTCTTGGGATTGTGCTGTTAAGTTAAAAATTGAGGGTTACAACGAGGGAGTAAGTAAAGTTTGATCCACAAGTTTAGTTGACTTTAGACCACGGACACCACTCAATTACTGTAAGATCCAAGGGGATCTAGTCTCTTTACATCCAACCCATGCGGTCCAGGGTGCATCAGTCTTGTCAGCCATAATGTTTTCAGTCCCATTCCATCCATTGGCTGAACAGTTTAGTCCATTTAAGGCTCACAGAGACGTTCCCAAGACAGACGCCAGATGGGTGACACAGCTCTGCAAAAAAAAACAAAAAATACCCCACATAAAAGTTCCAATACACTAATTAGAGGAGCACATGAAGAACTATCATGTGTTTCTAGATGGTTTCAGTTGAATAAATTCTGTCAGTACCCAAAAATCTAATTTTCTGGTATTTTTGTAGCGAAAGTAAAAGTGTAATAACACAACAAATGCCAGATGGGTGACACAGCTGTGCAAAAACTACCCCAAGTTTTCAACTCTGATCCTCACTGAAAACCTTGAGAATATGATCAAGAGGAAGATAAGTATCGTTCTCCTTACTTTTAGCTCGTAGATTGATTCTTTTTAGATGGAGAGCTGCTCGTCCACCTTCTTTTGTGCAATGGATACATGATGTTATGATGACCCTTCAAATAGACAAACTTAGGTCCCATCTGCGTGGTTCATATAAAAGATTTGATAGAACATGGTCAGCATTCATTAGCTATGTACAAAACTTAACCCTTATTTTCACCAAATAAGGGTTTTCACCAAACTAATAAGTGCATGGAGCTTGTGCATACATTTCCCAGGGAGGTAATGTTTTATTCGCCATTTTAAATTTGCAAAGTGATCCAGAATCCAGGATCTCTTCCAGATCACCACCAAAATGTAATCATTTGTTCCTGAAAATCTCATCAAAATCCATCCGGAAGTTTTTGAGTTATCTTGACCCTCCCCCAGATCACCACCAAAAAATAATAATTTCCAGATCTCCCCATTACCAACCTACCCTGTAAATTTCATCAAGCTCCATCCATAATGTTTTGACTTATCTTGCTAACTAACAAGAATAGACACAGAATAGCTGCACCTTTGTATAAGCCTCATGGTTCAAAAATACAGTACATATTTGACATTTAAGAGTTAATGCAAATAAAGACATTTGTTCTATAGCATATTCTTAAACCTAAGGAGAATTACTAAGAGAATGGATGGGTATAAATATACTAGATAAAAATGTACAGGATCTTTCATCAAATATCTAAAGGGATTATGTTGAAACAGGTTAACTTGTTGGTTGGTATTATATGTGTCTCCTTGTTTTTCTTCGAATAAATTCACTGACAATATGACCTTTTAGAATTTGAAAGCAATACACAGTAAATTTTGCAGTGTTAAATCAACACTTAGAGAGTTTATTTAACTTCTTCTAGAGTGTATTTGGTCCCATTGTCTCCAAATTAACTCTCTAAGTGTTGATTTAACACTGCAAAATTTACTGTGTATAATCTGTAGTCTGATAGGTTAATTTGTTAATCTAAATTGTCCATAGGTGTGAATGTGAGAGTGATTGTTTGTCTATATATGTTCAGCCCTGAGATGAACTGGAGATTTATACAGGGTGTACCCCACCTTCACCCATTGTAGCTGGATTAGGTCCCCACAGACCCCTGTGACCCTAGTGAGGATAAAGAGAGGAGATAAAATGATCTGTAGTTTCTAAAATTAAAAAAATAATAATAATTTTAATGAAATGCATATCCTTGTGTAGCCACTGATCTCCTCTTAGTTCGTTCTGGTTTTGGCCTCAGGGCCTCCACTTCCAAAGTGAGACCCAGTCCTCTCAGTGTTTTGCAATATATATATATATATATTTTTTTGTTGTTGTTGCACCTTCCTTTGCTCATGTGTCTCCCACATTCCATCCAGGGCTGAATGTGCGTCTTCAACTGCTAGACTCGGCTTCTTTCACTACATTAACTGCTTGATCTCTTTGTAAACAGCTGCTAATGGATACATGTTAAACACACAGTATGTACAAAACATAAAGTGACTCAGATGTGTCACATAGCTTGACTCTGAGACTTCAGAGGAATACATTCTTACAAGCTATTTGTTTAAAATCAACTTTAAATGCTCCTGCAGAGAACACCATCGACTGTCAAGACCCAGAAGTTAAGCAGAGCATTACAAAAGATAGAATAAAGGATGGAGAGTGTCTTCTCTATCTCACTCCACCCACTCACATTTTTTCTCTGTGACTTGTTGAAGAGTGTCGGCTGCACATACTGGATTATTGTGCAGTAGGACTCTGTATTTGTGACAAGCAATCCTTTAATGTTTCAGTAGGAAGTGATTAATGAGCATATGGGCCATTTGTTGTTATTTGTCAGTACGCGGTACAGTGTATTTCTTTAATTTGCCTTCGGGGATTAGTAAGGTCCATCACATCTCTTTTCATCTTAATAAGAATTATGAATCTTTATTTGTGTGTAGGGTTTATGCATGTGTGGTATATGTGTGGTATGCACACACACCACACATTGAAAGTGGTTTTCTGCATTTAACCCATTACTAGATCATGCATGCATGCACCACAGCCAGTTCAGACCCCTGTGGGGCCGTTGGCAAAATTCTGTTTAGGGGCCCTCCTACTGTACCCGAACTTCACCCCTAAATAGCTATCCCCTCAGTGTCATTGTCAATGTGTGTGTTGCTTAGCAACAATTTTATCATTGTTGTCCCTCTCTAAAGCACTGCACTGGACTAGTTTACTCCTCAGTTCTGTTCAAACTATTTTTTTCATCGCTATTTTTTATTAAACTTTACAAGATAAATGGCAACAGTTTGGTGAAAGCAATTCCCACTAGGCTGTAGGTGGTGGATAATATAATTGGAAGCATCTCAGCAAACAAGTCAGCCTTCCCACTTGGTATAAGCTCAACTATACTATCAATATAACTGTAGAAAGTGAGGAAAGTAAACAAGGTGTTCACTTGACTACTGTTCTTAGAGTTCATTCATGTGCAGTTTTTGCCTTTTTTTGGACTCCACATAATCTTGGAATAAATGAATAAAACGAATAGTTTGTTTCTATGGTAAGTAGTGACTAACTATGTGGCTATTATATATATATATATATAAAATTTGCTTATTGTATCGCTCATCATGAGGTATAGGCATGTATAGCGTAAAGTGCCTTACCTAAGGGTACACCTGGGATACGAACTGGCAACCTTACGCACCAAAGTCAGTGGTGTAGACCACTAAGCTATCCAGTCACGCTGCTGTACATATTGTACATGCACACACACACACCTCCTATATTCCCAAGTAGCCTATGAGTAACAAAAGTTTTTACCTTGACAAAATCATTGATTTTTATATCATGATTGTCTGATATGAAAAAAAAAATTGTATTGTGATTATTTTGATATATATCATCCAGCCCTACATGGGGAAGGCACATAATTACATTTCATTGGTTGATGGATCTAATCTATTCTAATCTCACATCATGTCACCTCACCACTCCTCTGAATAGGACATTTAAAGTTTATGCAATGCACGTGTCGACACTGATATGTGAGTGTTTAATAGTAACGACCTATTCTCATTATTTCCATTCATTCTTCTATCATGCTGCTCTATTGTACTTTCTGAATGTCACTGTGCTAAGTTATGTGTTTGCAGAATTTACCACTGTGAGGGTGATATATTGAAGGAAGTAAATGCATGGGAGGCCAAAAAATGGCTTTTCATAGAGTAAGATGTAGCATCTGTACAACAGTGAAACTTTGAAAAATGAACAATATTTGCATTAACAATGTCTTTACAAGGTCAGAGAACGTATTTGTATGGACAAAAAAAACCATACAAAAACACATTTAATGCATCTGTATTGTGCATTTTATCAGGGCTGGATCTTTAATTACACATTTTAAGTAAGTGCCTGCATTCCGCTTTCACCAATATCAATATGAGAACATCCCTGCAGTATTTAATTGCACAGGCATCATTCTCTTCAAGCAAACTCAAGATAGTGGTATTTCAGAACCATTGAAAACCATTTTTAACACTTACATGTTGCAATTCCATCGTGTTATTTCCTGACATAAAGCATACAGTAGGTTGACATGCTTTATGATGAGGCAATTTTTATTTATTTATTTTAACTGGTGTGACTTGACAAATTGTGCAGACTGTCTTTTAGCACAAGAAAAGCCCTCAAGAACAGTGCTGAATTGATTTTTCACATCTTGTATACTATGTCTTCTCAGTCTTGCCCTTGTCTTGAAATAGATCTTCCTCAATCTGGGTTTCACCAGGGTTCTGTCTGGTGTCCAGCCTATGATAAGGCTTGTTTTTTTGGGTATTACGTTGGTGTTCATGATCTGTGCTGTGATCACCATGCATATATACCACATCCCACTTGCACATTTTGAAGCCTAGACTTTGAAATTAGCGTATGGCGTATCTTGTTTAGCTCGGAAAATTTTATGTCAGTCTAACCCAAGCGAGGCTTTAATTACAGTCTTTAAACCTTTACCATTTTAGAACCACATTCACACACTTCAGAGAAAGCAGAGTATAACTGCTCGATTAGAAAATAACAGTTCATTGTGGACTTGTCAAGTTCTGTCTCACCAGCTTTGTCTTCTCAATATGGACTCAATATGGACCTGGTCTTCTCAACAGACATATTGTATTTGCATTAAGTAAGATTTCACATCATATACACCTTGGGCTAGTTTTGCAGACCAGGCACAAGCGGGGCACAGCTGGTCTGCGTTGCGCCAACAGGGTGTGTCCAGATGACTTTTGCAAGTTTGGTACCCCGCACAGACCCCACCTCTCCTTTCCTCTCACTGGCGTAAGTGGGAATGAGGCCAAAGAAAGGGCGTGTGATGGATTTAAAATAGCTGATCAGATCTGCACCGTTAGCACCTCTCCTCGTTCTTAAATGTGCATTCAGACGCACGCCGGCTGACTGGGTCCATTTGGGATACGTTTGTTTTGAGGGTTTTGATTTCACGTAGGAGTCATTATGGTTCTTAAGTTTTGTTGTTTTAGTATTAGGTTTGGGTTTGTAGATGATCGGTGGTTCTATTTTCAAGTTTAATTTCATAAACCCATAACACACACACTCCCACAGATTAAATATTTTGTCTTGCTCCCACTGGCACCCCAGATGACTTGCCCACTCCACACTGTAAACCTGAATGTTCAGAATAATTAAATATATTAAGTTGTGAATACTCAAAGTTCCAGAAATAGTACTACTAACTGAAATGTATTAAGTGGCTGTAACATGCTCTTCTTTTTTTTTTTTTTTTTTTTTTTTATTTATTAAGGGGAACTATTGTGGATATAAGTGAACATAACTTATCAACATATGAGATACAACTTAGTGGAATTAAGTCATTTAATGCTGAGGATGATATTGTAGCTACTGTTATTTCTATTGTTTCAAATGAGGATGATTGACAAAAAAAACCCTAAATCTATACCTACTGAGTTAAATCTGAAAATAGAACCACTCATCACCTTCGGGGTGATGAGTGGTTCAGTGGTGGATCAGGTATTGCATTGAAATGTGTCTGAAACTCTGGAAACCTGTCTGTGAGGTTGTGGTAATGTGTGTACCGGTCTGCCAAACTACCACTACACCGACTGCACACCACGCTAAGATGTGCCTTCAGTTGGTGAGGTTGGCGCACTGTCCAAAGTCAGCAAACCTGTCACTGCACCAAGCTCAATTTGTGGTCACCTCCCACAAGTGCACGTCCGCACCCATCTTGGCGCACCGGTGTCCCAAACTAGCACAGCGCCTTTCAGCTGGTGAGCTCTTGGTGCACTTTGGCGTGGACTAAAGTCAGCAAATCTGTCACTGTGCCGAGCTGGATCAGTGATCACCTCCCACAAGTGCGCCACCACACCCATTCTTACGCACCACAGTCCACCACACTATGGCTGTGGCTCAGTTGATAGAGTGGGTCGCCCAATGACCGAGACGTTGGCGGTTTGCGTCCCAGCTCTGGCTGTTCACGTGTATACACCTACTGGTGTATAAGTATGAGTGTGTGTGTGTGAATGTGAAGCTAATGTAAAGCGCTTTGAGCACCATGAAGGTGGAAAAGTGCTATATAAGTGCAGACCATTTACCAAACTGCTCTGTGCTGGCCGGAATCTAGTGTTGCACACGCTCCACAAGCTTATGCACCCTGTGCTGCACGTGGAAACTAGAGCCCCTTATCTCTAAAACACGTTAACTCTTGTTTACTCAGAGATTTCCACAACAATTAGCATCAAAGTGGCAGGGATTAGTTGTATATATCTAAATCTAGATGCATGCGATACATTAAGTGTGGATTTAACCCAGAAGCTGTGGACCTGATGCTCTCATACACAGAAATGTGAAACAAAACACAAATCAAATACCACTTTAGGAATATAAAAGGTGTATAATTACGACATGAACCCAAAAAGACCCAGGGCTATTTTTGTTGGAACTCCCAAATTTTAGTTTTCCTATTTAACCTTTCTGAAGTGATTTAACAGTCTTTATTTTATTTATCTGGCACTTTTTTTAAATTAGTTATTCAACATTTTGTCACATAGAGCGGTGTAACAACAATCGACAATCGAAAAGAAAAAATAAATAAATATAGCAGTCGGCAAAAGATAGTAATCACTGTCTAATACACTCTTTATTTTTGCATTTTTCATCTAAGTTTTTATTTTCCTATATGTCATTTATCGACTATGTAGTTCACAAACCTCAGACTAAAGTTGAGGGTTACCATATAAAAAAATTGAGAAAACTGTTAAAAGAAAAAGTGATTTTTTTTTCAACAAATATATAAATTGCTGAATCTAAAAACAAGTGTGCATAACCATTTGTTAAACTGTAAACTGTAATAATCCATTGTAAAAATGGAGATGATATTGAGTCCATGTGAACTATAAATCCTCACAAAACAAACTTAGCTGTGTGTCTTCTTCACCGCCATTAATATTTATTTTAAGACATTTCTATCACTTCCAAAAGTATAAGGTGATGAAAGTGGAAACAATCAGTATGCTAGCATTAGCATGCAGGTTGAAAGTACATATTTGCAATGTGTCAGGTATTAATTGTTATAATATCTGTAGTGGTGTAGTGTAGTGTACTTTCCATAATCATATGTATGTGTGAATTAGTAGGTTAATGTCAAAATTATTCTTTTATTCACTTATGTGCATTGCAGTTAAAGACTGTATTCACATTGCAGCTACTACAATCAGGGTCAGAGGCTCAAATTCTCTTACTGTATCAATAGGAAATACTCATAGTGCTGTCCAAGTGTATAAACATATATAAAATATCTGACAAACCACTGCCTTTTTAGTGGGTACTGAAAATGTACAAAGACCACATTTAACATCATGAAAAACAACATATTTTATAGCCCATCCTCTACACTGAACCACCCTGTGCAGGGAAATATGAGGAAAGTGTCCACATAAACTACTGTATGATGTGTATATAAGGTTTGAGTTTGTACTGTCCTGTGCAGTGCTGTGCTGTGTATTGAGTTTGTTTTTTTTTTGGTTTCTTGTTGTAGACGATTAATATTATTGTGTGTAATATGAATGAGGCCAACAGAAAGAGGAATAGTTTCATTCAATTGCAGTAATGAATGGGAATGTAAGTAAACAAACAGAACAAGACAAGGTGAGGTAATGTGTGCTATGTCTTGAGTCTGAATCAATGTTTATACTGTAAGTGCATTGTGAGTGACACACAAACTCATTTGTCCATTCCTTTCTGCATCTACTAAATCCTTTGGGGTACACTACGGACATGCTGCCAGTTCATTGGAATGTGAATATGCAGTCATGATCAACCATTCATCCCACTGCCCGTCTTCACACTATGGGTAGCAGAGCCTTCAGCTGCTCCGCTACCCAACTCTTTCCCACCTGACCGCCGTAACTCTGCCACCCTGTCCATCTTCAAACTCATAACACATCACTTCGGACCTACATACCCTCTGTAACTGCTTCACATGGTCTCTCCTTCTTATTTAGTATTTAGTATTTATATTTTTATCTTGCTACAGTCCTGTCACATTCCTCGTTATTTATTGTATTTTATATTGTTTTGTGTTGCTTTTGTTTTATTGTTTTTATCTTGCTACATTATTGTACAGCGACCTTGGGTGTTTGGAAAGGCGCTTTCAAATAAAATGTATTATTATTATTATTATTATTATTATTATTATTATTATTATTATTATTATTATTATTATTATTATTATTATTATTATTATTATTATTATTATTATTATTATTATTATTATTATTATTATCATCATCATCATCATCATCGTCATCATTATTGTTATTATTAGTATTATTAGTATTATTATTATTCTCACAGCAACACCTATGAACAGTCTGGACTGACCAAAGTAGGTACCAAAGTGGAGGAACATGCAAATTCACAGAGAAACGCACCAGTCAGCAGGTGCTTGGTTTGAACTGCCCATTGTGATTAGTAGCCTAATTGTAAAAAATGAATGCATTCTTTAGAAAGGTATTGTTAAGGTGTACAATTTGCTCATTTCGCTATTACTTACTTGCTGGAACACAGGTGTTAGACTGGTACTGGGTACTGGGAATGTCTTTCTTTCTCAAGATCCTGCTGCTTAGTGTGATTTGAAATTAAGCCATAATTGTGAAGAGTGTAATTACCTGTGAAGAGCATAGCTTGTGTTCCAATGCATCTTCCAGTCCGTAACTTTCTCACCTCAAAGCACCTCAAAGAGACACATTTCAGAACAAATCATTTAGTCAGATGAACTGAGATGCTTTCAATAATTTATCTTCACAGCTTCAGTCCCAAGTGTTTATGACACGACTGTATATTAAAAATAAATAAATAAATAAATTTAAAAAAAATTCTGCCTCGTTATTTGGACGCAGTTTGAAAATAATTGGATTTGGGTGGAAATAATGAGGCTACTGTGGTACAGTCAACTGTTCTGATCATTTGAGTGACTATATGTGTGTGTCTGTTTTTCAGACATCACAGCAAAGGAGTTCATTGAACTGAGAGGGAAGCACCGGAGCCGTTATGAGCTGCTAGTGGACTTCCTGTCTGACATGCTCTCCGTTCAGCCTGATGATGTCAACATCTTCAGCCTAATTGATGTGAAGGAGCGAATGCTAGATGTTCGCTTTGCTTTACATGGACCTCCATCTTTCCTCAGGCCTGAGAAAATGCACGGTTATCTCGCTGCGCACAAACAAAAGGTAGGTTTGTCTGACTCTCTTGGTCCTTATTCTCATTTTCAAGGTAGATGTGACTACAAGCATATTTGATTAGCAGCCATATTTTGCGATTATTTGCAATTGCCTCACTGCATAGCCCCCTCAATGGTATGTACTACCACCAATGACTGCACATTTGTTCGTAACTTTATTATGAAGTGACTGAATAAGTTAGTAGCCAGAAAGTCAAGCCATAGTGAAATCCCACATGGGAATTCAAAGGTGAGCTTTTCAAACACACCCTTACTATCTTTACTCTCACATGTGTTGGCTGCAGCACTTTTGCCCCAGGCAATGTTTTGGCTGAAGCCTGAGTTAAATACCAACAAATCAAACATGTCAGTCAAAATGTGGCATGGCTTTAGTTTGTTGGACACAAGGCCGATAGCTGTAATTCTACAGACAACATTCTAGATATATCTAACAGCATCAGTAATAACGCTTTTGAGATGGAGGATGGTGCCAGACATGTCAAACTCACTGTGGAAAAGAAACTAATTTGGAAACACACCACTGATAAAGTGCTAATAATTGTTGTTCATCATTCAATTGATGAGTGAGAAAATTTAAATGAACTGAAGTCCTTAAAAAAAACCTGTGATACCCTCAGCTGACTGTCACAAGCAGCTGAGTCAAAATGGGCATCTGGTTCATAATCTCCTAAATGTTTAGCTTTTGTTCCGATTGTGCCACAAAGTTTGATTTGTGAATTTATATTGATAAAGATGATCAGCTGTGATGTGAATGTATCTATAATAATAATAATAATAATAGATTTGATTTATATAGTGCTTTTCAAGGCACCCAAAGCGCTTCACATTAGTGATCCATTATTCATTCACTCTCACATGCTCGCTCTGGTGGTGGTAAACTACACATGTAGTCACAGTTGCCCTGGGGCAGACTGACAGAAACGTGGCTGCCATTTCACACCTCCAGCCCCTCTGACCACCACCCAACATTCATACTCATTCATACACCAGTGTGAGTGACACTGGAGGCAAGGAGGGTGAAGTGTCTTGCCCAAGGACACAACAGACTGACAAGGACAGAGCGGGAATCGAACCGCTAACCCTTTGACCTGCTCTTCCAACTGAGCCATTGCTGCTCCCTCTAATGTCCTATCACACCAAAGATATAAATGCAACACACAGGTAAATGTTATATTTGGCAATTACATCTCAGAGGGACACTCAGTAGACTATCAAGTCCTTAACTGTTTGTACCAAGTAGGTTTTGTTCCGTTTTGTTTTCATTTTCATATGCACCATTTATGTTCCTGCTTCTGTCTTTACCTGTGTTTGACAGAAAGATATGATCCATAGCTCATAAAGTCTGAAATTCCTTTGCACTGCTACCAGTGATGCATTCAAGTACACCTAGTAGATTCAAGCATTAAAAACTCACTATGGCCCTAAATATTTTTCTCTTAATTGTCTTTAACTATACAATAACATACTAAATGTATGATGATACTGAGAGTAAGAATGTTCTTGCATGTAAATATAAATGTCTTAAAATTGAGCTAAAAATAGTTGTTTTCTTCTTAATGGCCTTATCGCACAGCCATATGTGCTGATTTACATATAATATGTAAATACAGACAGACTGGTGTGAAGAGTACCTGCTTGTCATGTAAATGTTTAAATGAGCACTATGAGCCCCACTCTCCTATACTCAACTCAAAGCATGATCTCATTTCCTATATGGAGTGTAGGCGAGTGTTTTTTCCAAGAATGTAGAAAAATGATACAAATCAAAATACTAGACTCAATAAAGATAGACTTTATTGATCCCACAACGGGGAAATTCACATGTTACAGTAGCGAGTGATGTAGAGCAATAGAGGGACAGCAAAGAGAAGACACATATAGATAAATAATATATGTACGCAAACACAGATATTGAGAAAAAAGAAAAAGACTATATGCTATTTACACTATACAGATTGAAAAAATATATACAGAAGGAATAAAACTATGAGGATATGACATAAGAATAACAGTATGTGTATATATATATATATATATATATATATATATATATATATATATATATATATATATATATATAAAATATAATACAATATCAGAGGTAGTATTGTTAAGTTCACTAGTATTGTTATTGTACTTCTTTGGAGTGGTGAATGTTGTACAGTCTGACAGCCGTCAGTAGGAATGACCTGCGGTAACGTTCCTTTTTATACCGTGGGTGTAACAGTCTGCTGCTGAAGGAGCTGCTTAGGGCCACCACAGTCTGGTGTAGGGGGTGGGGGGGGGTGTCCATGATCGATGTCAGCTTGGCTAACATCCTCCTCTCACCCACCACCTCAATGGAGTCCAGAGAGCAGTCCAGTTTATTATTTAGGTGAACACCCAGGTATTTGTACTCCTCCACCATCTCAATATCCAAACCCTGGATGTTCTTGATTTGTGATGGATCGCAATATATAACAATTGTTAACAGGTTATTTTTGTCTCTTTCCTTAGAAATGCACCATATATATGCACAAACATTTTATTTGATCAGAATAAGATCTAAGACTACATCACAACATGTTCCTCTGTAAAAACCTAAGACTGAAGTAATGTTTCACGGCCAATAAGTTTAATGATGCTACTCAAATGTTTATATTGTATTAGTTGTGAAGTGGACAGACCCTGAATCATCCAACATGAGAAGGCAACAAAGGAATCTGCCTCTTTCAGACACTAAAAAAGTGTGCAGTGTAAAATACAAAAAAAATTATATATATATATATATATATATATATATATATATATATATATATATATATATATATATATATATATATATATATATATCACTTTATTTGGGCTCGTGGCGGGTGCGTGCTGTGGCGGGGTTTCTGGGGACTCGCGGGGCAGCGGTGGCTTTGTCCTTTAAGCATGTATGGTTAGAACTCTGTGATGAATGAGGGTCAAAGGCTCATGAAAAGCATCATGGGTAGCCCCCTCACAGACAATGGGATGCTACTTACATGACATGTTTATGTACATTACGTAATTACAGTAATGTACATAGTATTTATGTCTCGGGAGTTTTGGTTTCCTTTCATAAATAGAATTTTCTTTCGTATTTAGAGATGTAAAATTGAGGAAAAGGTTTTTCGTCAACTTGGTCTTTCGTAAGACGAGGTACCACTATGTTAAAATATGTAGAACAGTTTGTCTCTGATCTTTACTGGAGCTTCTATGATCCTAGAACAGAATAAGAGGTGTTGTTTAGAACTGGGTTGAATGCCTGTTGATAATCTGTACAGTGTTAAAATACTTTGAGTCAGTGTTGATACATTAAAGCATTATTGATAATTGATCATTTTAGTTTGCCGTTGGAACAAGGTTGCTAATAGCAACAGACAGAGCATCCTCATCATCCTCTGAGGTACTGCGCTCATACCTGCATTAACTAGAGGGATACAATGACTGAGATGACCAATTTATATATGGAAACAGATTACAGTTTGACAGATTTAGATATTTCTTGCTTTCCTCCTGTTTTTCTGAATAAATCACTGCTGCTCAGTCTGTATGTCCAAGTGCTGTCACTGTGCTCTTTCAGCTCTGGTACATTATGAGTTATGAATTTGTTTTTCACCGAATGTGTAGCTTGACAGCATATGAATAGTGTAAATCTCATGCTCGCTCTGTCAGAGTTGGATATCCTGGTGTTGGAGTCTAGAGGATAATAGCTACTGATGCTGATGAGGGATAAAGTAACCCAGCCTGAATGTACAGATTTGTTGTCACTATATCTGGCACATTTACCTGCCTCATCTATTTTACTTATGTAGGTGAAATAAGATGAGCTAAGAAAGGTTTTTATTAGAGCTGTAAAAGAAAAGGTACTACATGACAGTTTAATGTAATGTATATTTGCAAAGGTGCAAATTATTTTTCTATGTTTGCATACTGTGCTACTTTATTGAAAAAATACACTAGCAAATAAATGTCACAACTTGGGCTGCGCGATATTAGAAAAAAACTGACATTGCAAAATTTTTTTAACCCACAGTATACGTATATTGCGATATGAAAACAAAACAAAACAAAACAAAAAAAAACAAAAACAAAAAATAAAATATATATATATATATATATATATATATATATATATATATATATATATATATACAGCTGTGCGGCGCCAATGCAAATGGTCAAACAAACTAGCAGTCATCACAGAACATATGTTTCAGTATCATCCTTCTTGTAGCCAAAATAATTAAATAAAATTAATAATTGAAAATAAATAAACAAATAAGACAAATAAAGTCTAAATAAATTAATTAAAATGTTAAATAAAACATACATTAAATTAAATAGAAAAAAAAAAAAAAATATATATATATATATATATATATATATATATATATATATATATATATATATATATATATATATATATATATATATATATATATATATATATAAATTCAAATAAATACAAAAATAAGATAATCATAATTGCAGGACCTGCGATGTGAGTATTGTGCACATTGCGATGTCGATGCTCAAACAATATACTGTGCAGCTCTAGTGACAACAAATAAATAATCTCACTCACACAAAACCTTATCATACAATGGCCTCTGCAGTGAATTAATTTCTCACACATACTGATTATTTTGGTATCAGATACAGCCTATATGTCGCCTTGTACATTAATGTGTATGTGATAAACCATAGTAAACCAACTGCTTTTACAATATCTGCAAAAACTTAATTTGTTATGATGGATGTTGCTGCCAAATACAAATTTTCAGGCTCCTCACTAAGTGGGTTTTAAGGTTTTATTTCACTTGCCTGTAAACAGCAAAGCCAACAGACAAGTATATATTAGAAAAAGTCCAAAACTATCACGAGATTTTCTTTTTCAAGATGGTGAGATTCATTTGTCTTGACAACTTCCCCATTTTATTTTGACACCATTCCACAGATATGACAGGGCGGCACAACACCACAAACAAGCTAGTGTCAAAACTGTCTAAAAAATACAACAATTCATTTACATCATATCTTATTAAAGAGCAGTCACTGTCTGACTGTTAAAGTTTTTATCTTCAAATTCATCAACTTCACTTTCCATAACTGTCCTTAAAAGACACATTTTTTTTCCCATTACTATTTAGACCGACTGATTTTATCCGTGCATTTTTGATTTTAATTTTTTTAAACATAAGTGAAAGTGCAGCAGTTCCAGTGTCACTTGAAGTTGTTTCAGAATATTAGATGAGGTTCTTTCTGTGTGTAATTTGGATTTTTTCCAGGAGCTTCTGTTTCCATTCACAGTCTGAAGACACAAAAGCACATGTTCTTTAATCATGAATGTTAACAGTATCTACTATATTCAAGTTGTTCATGGCTCAGGTGTGTGAATGCTACAGTACCAACCTGTTTTATGCAAATGTAGACGCATTGAGCTGTCAACAGTCTGAATTACCACTATACTCACCTGATGGATGGAAAAAAAAAAGATTTTGTAAAGAACAACCATACCCATTGTAAACAAATCTTGGCAGATATAATATAGATGTGCTTACTGTACACTTGCCACAACTAGAAGTAGCTCTCTTTGCCAGAGAGCATCTGTTTGCATCTTTTCAAATAGATATGTAAGGTTTGATTTAAACACTTTTTTGGACAATGTCCATGTCATGCCTATTACTTATAATTATGGCACTCGTTATTTTTGGCTTTTAATTTAGCATTCATTGAATAATAGGAGAGTTGTTTAGAGAATGTTTTCAGGTACAAGGATGTGGCATATGTTGGTTGTATATTGAAGGACATTCTCCTTTTTTATAAAAAAAATACATTTATCCTCCAAATGCATACTAATGTTTCAATGGAAATGATGCTAAAAATACACAAAAGCACCCGTGAAGTGCAATATTTTTATCTTCTCTGGCCAACAGTTTCTGTCTTCCATTGACTGAAGAGGAGAATAAAGAGAAAGTATTCTTTATTTAGTTTCTTAATGCAGCAAAATATATGAGATGCACCAAGCAGCTTCACCAGGGACTACATTTCTACTGAAGTCTGTGAGTCGTAAACTTCACATACTCATTTACTGACAAGGACTTGAGGTCATATATTACATATGATGGCTTAATTTTATGTTAATTTATCCAATTACTTTCTAAAACAGTGTCATTTTAGAAATACACAGCTATAGTTGCTACACGGTTCATCTGACGTGGATGTAAAAACTGACCAATTAAAGCTGATTCTCATGCTTTTGCCCCATAGACATTCTTTTGTTTAAATCCAGTGTGCTGGAAAACAATGACATAGCAACAGGAAAAATGCACTACTGTTTTTTTATACATTCTGACTCAAATATAACTTCTGGTCATTGCATTTTCTGTGGTCCACATTAAGTCACATGTAGTATTACTTCAGTTTATTGTTAACCCTTTAAACTTCCAAGTGTCCACATATAGGCCGGAAGTAGCCGCTCACCCAAACATGTCCCAAATGTCACATGACCTAATGTAGTTTGACAACGGAGATTCCCACACATTGGAAGATAAAAAACACTTTTCGATAAAATATACACACTCATTTACCATCATTTACCAATATACCATCACTCATTTGTTCAAAATACAAAAGTCAACCAGCTGATCTGAACCTTCATGTCTCATAATTATCCACAGAGGAACCATATTCTAACAAACGTAGTCATAGTCCAACACAAACATAAAAAAAAAAAAACAAGAAAATTTGTCCAAATATCATCCAAAACACATCAAAACATCAATAAATATTATCTATTGTTTCATTTAACAGGACCTGCCTCCAATATCCCAGTTTTCATCTTAATATTTAAATGTATAATGTAAGTAAACACCAACTGCATGTTATTAAAATGGTTCAAAAACAACATTCAATTGACTTCATAAGAAATTTAGGTGAAATTGATTGGAAGTTTAAAGGGTTAAAGTGCATTACTTCTAACCTGGGTTATTGGGGTTAACTATCAACTATTTTTTTGATTCAGATTAACCTGTTGTGTTTGATAGCATTTTGACAGACTTGCACACTTTCAGGTAATTACATTACACCCGCCAACTTGTGAGCAAAAACAGAAAATGACAAAGCACTGTTCATGTTATCATTAATAGATAATGGGGAAAAAATCAAAGCGTAGAAATGAGTCATTTTGAGGAGATTATATTAACCTCAGAACCTCAGATAGCAACAGTTTTAAAAATCACTGAACTGGATGGATAATAAAGAACTACAGTTAGTACCTGAATTAAGTAGATAATAATGTGTAAACAAAGAAATATTACGATAAGTTAAACATCCCCTGCATTTCAAATAAAATATTTGTCTATTTTAATACATTCTAAAGAAAAAAAAAAAACAGTTGTGCCCTTTTAATAGCTTTCTCTGTTGTCTCTGTTAATACATGCAATGGTAGTTTAGTAAAGGCCAAACAACCAAACAAACAAACAAAAAAAAAAATCCTCACAAACATAAATGGTATCATTTAACACCTGACACTGATATGAGAGATATGTACAGTAGGAATGCCTGCCTTCCTGGGTTAGAAATGGAAATATCTGTGTAAACATATGTTAATACTCATAGAACCCATTGTGTATCAGCCAAAGTACATGTGGAGGTGGTTTGGCTTGTGATCTCTGCTAGATGTACGTACTATTTGTATTTCATGACTATTATACAAAGACCTATCTGCCCTCCAACTCAAAAGGTCATCTACTGGACTTAATATGGCTATGTCAAGTCCTTCTGACTACATTTAGAAACAGTAGCTGGAATTTACTCACCTTCATGAACTGATGTGAACAAAAAACGTGCCATATGATGAGCCATGTTGTTGAATATTTTTTTGTCTTATTGCCCCCAAACGTTAAAATAGTCATGAAGTCAAATCAATGCTTACAATCTTGATAATGTATCTACATATACATAATGCATATTAAAACATATTAAAAGTGGCCAAACAGTGTTTTTCTTTGTTAAAACGTGCCATCTTTGGAAACCTTCAATATGAAAAACCTCATATTGCACATTATATTAGAGAGTTTCTGATGTAGAGCCTGTTTATCTGTGCTGATTCCTTTTTTTGTTTTGTTTTTTTTCATTGTATTGTTTTCCTTTTTTTTTTTTTTTAAATAAAAGACACGCTCACATTGCCAGCAGCACAGCTTGTATAGGTTTTTAACAGAGCTCTCCTGCTGTGACTATTTCCTGTGATTTTTTTCCCACTTAATATATTTTATTTAAATATTTCCTGGCTTCCATATATCATTCTCCACCTACAACATAAATACAAAGCAGTACAGCTATTTAGGTCATGAGAAATGAGGCTTGATTTAGGCCATTGTCCCGAACATTTGTCTCTGGGCCAGCTAAAAAAAAAACCAAACAAACCAAAACAAACAACAGAACAGAAAATGCATTTCTACTTTATTCAAAGTCCATGAGTGTGGAACATCCTTTTAAATTGAGTCCAATTTGAGTCTAACAGGAATGCACGGCTTGGATTATGCCTTTAATGCTTTGGCTCTTGCAGTCATAGAGAAAAAAAAAAAAAAAAAGAGAACTGTTCCGTCAAATAACAGGGGCGAAATTATATAGATCTTGCTATGTTTAGGCATAAATTGTCCTAATAAATTACATTTCACCCCCTACACTGCTAGAGATGGCAGCAAAAAAACATCATTGAAACGATAAAACACAAACACAAAATTTCACTTCATCACACCGACGCTCCCTCGCTGCTGGCTTCAGTCAGACCTCATTTCACGTCTCAAAAGTCTGCATGAGGGGAAGTAGGAGACCTGTGTCTGTGAGTATATGTGTGTTTGTGTGAGCATGAAGCATTTCACCAGCAGGAAGAGAAGTATGAGCTGACCCCTTGTCCTCAGAGGGAATGATGAGCCGTTGTTCATTTGCATGTATGTGTCTGTGAGGGCTCAAACAGTTGAGGTCCACAGTCCGGTCACGGTCATGGTGGTCAGTTCACTCAACCCTTTGTTTCTCTGTTAGAGTCCCCCCACCCCCCCACCCCCCTGGGTTGCTTCTCTCTTTACGACTCTTTGATGCATTAATTATTAGAACCATAGTCAAGGTTTTTTTTTTTTTTCCTAAGTGCTTTTATTCCTCTTTAGGCATGAAAAAAAAAAAAGCAATGTGATTGAGATCTTTTTAATGAACCTATTTTTATGGATTTCTAAGAATATCCACTCAGCTGGACAACATGTGTTTAAACTTTGAAGCCAAGAATTGTCTGTGTAGTATAGAATAGAATAGAATAGAATAGAATAGAATAGAATAGAATAGAATAGAATAGAATAGAATAGAATTTTCTGTGTGGAGTTTTTCATTTTCTCTCCATGTCTGCGTGGGTTTTCTCCAGTTTCCTCCCACCATCTAAAGACTGATACACTGATACAGTAGGTTAATTGGTTAATCTAAATTGTCTATAGGTGTGAATATGAGAGTGATTGTTTGTCTATATATGTTCAGCCCTGAGATGAACTGGAGACTCATACAGGTTGTACCCCGCCTTCACCTATTGTAGCTGGATTAGGCCCCCAGTGACCCCTGTGACCCTAGTGAGGATAAAGCGGGTTCAGATGATGAGCGAGCGACAATAGAATAGAATAGAATAGGATAGAATAGAATAGAATAGAATAGAATAGAATAGAATAGAATAGAATAGAATAGAATAGAATAGAATAGAATAGCAAGCATATGAAGTATATTTCACAACAACAATTGAAACATCATGTAATGGACTTTTTTGGGGACACATAATTTAGATGCTGGGATATTATGATATAAAGTCACAAGAGAACATGAAAAGTGTTTGTGTGTGTGTGTGTGTGGGGGGGGGGGCACAATATTAGCACAATATCAGAACAATATGAAATAAAAAAAATTGAATGCAGTTTTTGTTTAAGAACACTGTTAATTACAGTCTAATAACAACAGACATTTGATTTACAGGTAAACATGTTAGTGTAGATCAGGTGTTAAGAACAGACCAGTTAGAGTAATGGTATGAACTGACTGATAGGGAATTAAAACAACAAAATCCATAAATATTCAAGAGAACAACTGTAGAATAACTGTCCACTGGAGTGACCAGTATGCATGAAAGGGTTAATTAAATTTGTGGATGAAAACAGCATGGCCACAGAGCGACACAGAGAGGTAGGAGGCGAGAAAGATATGTAAGCAGAGAGGTAGCCCAGGCTTTCAGGTGTGATTTGTGAGGAGAGCAGAGAGCGTTTCATCTGAATTCAGCCAGGTTCTCTGCAGAAGACATTGATCAGAATGAGATGTGAAGCGTGGCGAGGGAGAGGATGAACGAGAGACGGAGAGATAGAGGAGAGAGTGTGTCGGGTGGGGGTGGGGGTGGGGGGGTCGGAGGACAAGCACAGAAGGATAAAGGAGGAGGGAATCGAGGGGAGGGAAGGTGCAGAATATGAAGCCGCGCTTATTATTAATGTTCTCAATTCTCCGGTAATGCCTCAGAAGTAGGAGATTTAAAAAAAAAAAGAAAAAAGAAAAACTTTATTCCCTGTGTCTCTGTACGTCTCTGTACATCTCCCTGCTCTACCTCAGTAATGGAACTTATCCCTCAGTGTTTTCAACTCCGTACACTCCACTTGAGTTTTAATGATGCTACATTGGTTTTCTGTGTTTTTAAAAAAGCCATTGGTATGGTGCACGTATACCAAGGTTAATTTTGTCATTATATTAATGTGGCCCTGAGGTCTGGTGGAACCTTCTATGTGCATTTGAACAATAGGCTGAGGAACAAAGCATCCCTCTGCTCTTTTGTGACTCACGGTACAATGTATAACCCTTAGAAGATTCAATGTATGCTCTTCTGTACATTTTCCTCCACTTTTGACAGGCTACGTACAAAAGATGTGGGATATTGATTTCCTTTTACCCATGAAGTGAAGGGAGCACAGAGACTTCAATGAGGGATAAACTATTTTCAAGAGAAATACGATAGGTGAATGGAGAATAACCAGGGAGATGGATTTCTCATAATATAAAAGTGATACAATTCAGACTACATCTCCTGATCAAAAAGCAGCGCAGTAATTTGTTATCTATGAAGAAGGAAAAAAAGGAAGATAGAGTATAATATGAAGTAACTCTTACATATGTGAGTGGGGAAACAAACAATTGAGAAAAATAAATACATTTTAATGGAAGATAATAAATCCCATCCCTTGTTATAAGGAAAATATATTGAATATAAAGAGCAACTAAACAATATAGATTGATTAGTCGTGAGAGGGGAAAGGGGAGGCGGAGAGAAAGAGGGGGGAGTGAGAGGGAAAATTATAATTACTGTCATGATAACAACAACAACAGCGCAGACATATAATAATAATCATCATCATCATCATCATAATAACAATAATCATAATAATCATAATTTTATTATTTGTTCCTTGTGCCAGTATCAACATTTCTTGAAAATTTCTGCCAAATTCATCAATAACTTTTTGAAAAAACAACACATAATTCCACTGTTTCCTTGTCAGAGTAATAAACTGAAGATGTTTTGCCAAGAAGAATGGGCAGCTTTACCATCAGTGTCTCATCCACAATCAAGTATGTATATATGTAAACTTATGATTAGAGCCATTTGGATAATGGTTGTTGTCAGTATGTTTTAAAAAGAGCAAACACATTTGTTAGATAATAATTGGCAGTTTTTGATTATCATTCATTTTCTTTGAAAAATGGCCAAATATTCATAAATTCTACAAAGGTATGTGAGCCTTGGAATAAGATATTTTCACCTCCTCTCATGAAATAGTGACAGTGCTATTTATTCTTAATAGATGAAATGTAACTATTACACTTTGTAAAAGGAGATTATTGACGAGGAATAGGAATAAAAAGAGTAAGTCTGAGTGTATCTGAAAATAAAATGATTAAAATTGGTGTACAAAAGAAGGAAGTTGTTTCCTCATCGTGCTGTATTCTGTGTTCATTAATCTGTGTTAATAAATGCACAACATTTGTCTTATTTTGCTTCATGAAGTTTTCATTCTGAATCAATATGCTGAAGAGAAAAGCCTGAAAATTAAGCAGTGCAGTTTAGTTAATCTGACGTAAAACAAGGGCAAATTATACACAGGTGCAAAACTGTATACCCGTGTTTCTCTCCGTAAGGCATTAACCAAATTCCTCAACATGGAACAGATTGCAATTGCAAATGCAGTAGAGTTCACTGTGCTATTAGTTGGTACAATTCATTCTTTGTGGATTTGGCTCGTACAGTTTTATGATGACTTATACTGACAATCACATCGACAAAGTCTGACCAATAAAAAAAAAAAAAAAAACGAATAAGGAATAACGGCGAATACGTGTTTACATGAGTAGCACGCGCTCAGTGACTCAGATGCAACGTGAGGGAAACAGGGTTTATAAACACACACATATTATAAACAACAGCAGGCCCCATTACATCAATAAACTCCCACACAAGCCCCGTTCATATTTAATTTAACTAAATTTATACATATTTCCTGCTTTACCAAACCAGTGATTAGAACAGCATTTGTGTTCATTTTGTCCAACTAGTAGACACATTAATGAGCAAGTATAAAATGTAAAAAAAAAACAAAAAAAACCCCACTCGGCCTCTATTGGTAAATGCATTATGTTCAAAGGCTTAAATGATATGAGGCACGAATCAGCAGTAACAATGATCCATAGGTTACGGTTCATACAGCACAGGCCATTCGGTGGAATAAGTGGGTAAGATAGAATGAGATAGATGTGAACGGCATGGTTAGTAAGCACTGAATGAGGTCTAATCAGTCCAGAACATTGAGCATGAAGTGACCCTCTTTTGGTTTTTCTGCAAGTTCTCAAGTGTATGTGTGTGTACGATTATGCCCACCATTTTCTGTTCATGCCACCATTCATGAATGCCTACTCTACAGTACATGAGTGCGTGCAAGCGTGTGTGTAAACCCCATGGAAATCTACTTGACCAGCGTCACCCCGCACCAGCAGTGGGACCGCACATCCCACCGTGTGCACTCAGATACCCATGCGTATGGCACATATTCCATTTCCATTTCATTTTCCCTTCCAGAGTTTATCCAATTGCTCAACCTAGGGAGTCACAATTTCCGTTCTGCCTCATCACCATTTAGCCTACTTTTTCAGGAAATAGTGCAGAATAAAAACAGCTTGATTTCATCGAGCTGAGGTGGTTACAGTCGTTAGTGCATCTCCACTTTACGGTAAATCTGCTACTTTCACATTCTGTGTTTCCACGTCTCTGTAAACATTAGCTCGAAAAAATTATCAACCACTCTGGAAACAAGTGCTGCCAGGCACAACCCCCCCGGACACACACATATATTGTAATTTATTTTGCCATGGATACATGTACATGACTGTGTGTGTGCTGATGTCAGTATATCAGTTGCTTATAATGGGTGACATTTCAAGTGTCTATAAAAAACATCAATTTTGTTTCAATTGACTTCAAACTATATATATATTATGATATAACTTATGCTTCATCCTACTCCTTTTCAGACATGTCATTGTGTATTATTATTATTATTATTGTTGTTGTTGTTGTATTGATTATTGTTGCATTCTGCACATGTTGGAAATAAAGCATTCAAATCAATCAAATATAGATAGATAGATAGATAGATAGATAGATAGATAGATAGATAGATAGATAGATAGATAGATAGATAGATAGATAGATAGATAGATAGATAGATAGATAGATAGATAGATAGATAGATAGATAGATAGATAGATAGATAGATAGATAGATAGATAGATAGATAGATAATGTATTATTACATGTAAACCCAATTTGCTTTGAAGACAACAAATAGTTTTGCTGCTACAGTGTCAACAAATAAATAACTTGAACAGGAAGCATACCCCTTGTCTTACCTTGGGGGTAGGGGTCTAGGGGTAACAAAGTGATTTGCCTTGTTCTTTTTGCATCACTGCTAAAGCCAAGAGTAAATGTACCAGATAAACAATTGTTTGGAAAATTAGCCCATGCATTTCTACTCCCATATGTCTAAGGATATATGTTGATTATTGATTAAGGATTCTCTTCACCTTTGCTGCAGATTAAAAACAGTACTAGAGTCTAGTTTAGTCTTTTACAAATTGTTACAAATAAGCTTTTTTTTTTTCCTCCTACAAATTGTTGTGCCAGCTGTTTACACTGGTTATCTCTCCTCTTTTGATTGCATTAAGCTTGCATTTCCCTTTTTTTTCTGAGTAATCGTGTTGTGTGCCCTAGATTTGATTTTATTTGACAGTGGCATACTGTCACTGTAGCTGTTAACTGCTGTCTCTGTCCAGATGGAAGCCAACAAATATTTACTTGAAAAGCAAAGTACGGTATTAGTGTCCATTTGAAGATACTGATGCTTTTTTGCACTTGAGTGGGTATTATTAGATGTTGAATGTTTTTTTATTTGTTTGGGTTTTTTTTTTTACTCCCCGTTACAGTATGTGTGCTGATAGATGTGTACATCTCTTCCTTCTGTGAGGAAGATAATTTGTGCTGCTCCATGTGTTCGAACCAAGGTTCTGAGTTTCATTCCCCATCTGTATGAAGATTGCACCATGCCACCCAGTTTACTATGTTACCAAAAACAAGTATAGTAGGTTAATTATCCTGTACTTTCTAGCCCACTGCTTCATATGTAGAACATTGTGGGTTCAATACAGACAGTGAATTTCCCTACTGGAACTATGTAAGTGGACAAAAATGTATTGTGTGATCCATGTTTTGTTTTTTTTATGAAATAAGATATCTTAAAAAAAAGATGTTTTATTTTTCTGTTTTCTCTATTTGAATAATTTGATTTCTCTCCAAAAGAGGATCTTCAATACAACTCTGTGAATGTCCAAACACTGTTATTCTTTTCTAAATACAAGTTTCACATTTCCTCTCAGCTATTTCAATTCAGGCTATTTCTCTGTTGTTGTTTCATTTTATTATTAATTTTTCAAACAAATAAATCAACACCTACTTCCTTCCTACCAAACAAACAAAACATTATTCAGATACACCAAACCAAAAGGTAAATTTCCAGTCCCAAACTTTTTATGAAAAGAAGTGACACTTCTCTTTTCAAACGATCTTCTACGTCAAAAGCTGTAATGAAACTTATTTTAGTGTAGCTTAATTTTCTTAGCAAAAATTCCCCATATATACACAAAAAAGTACCCAGACATGCTGAGCCAAAAGACAGTTCTTAGTCCAAATACTTTTAAGGAAATGTTACAGCTTTCAAAATGCTGATTATTTTTCATTTCTATACAATATGAATCAGGACTTTCCTCTTTGTCTGTTTCAATCCAGCTGCAGTCGTTCCTGCAGGTGAACGTGTTCCAGGTCCATGTCAACGAGTGTCCGAGCTCAGAATGCGCCAGCGCCGGAGGCTGCACCAACGTGTTGAATGTGCGGGACACGCCCACCGTAGTAGACTGTGGGACTATGAGTCTGGTTTCTGTGACGGTGGAATCCACAGCTGTCTGCTCCTGTCCAGGAAGAGAGCTGTCCCATCAGCCTTGTGCAGCATATCCCAGAAACCCCTGCTTCAATGGCGGTGTGTGTGTGGACACTCAACACGGCTACAGGTGAGTTAGAAAGGAGAACATAGAAAGCTTTTATTGTCATTATACAACAGTACAATGAAATGATGAGTGTTGCTCCATTGGGTACACAGTAAATATATAGAAAAAAATAGTTCAGTTATAATTTGAGCAGTTCATCTTATAATAAAAAAATACAAATAAAATTCAGAACAAAAGACAAAATAAGGAGTAGGTTGAAGTTCCGAGAACTTATTAAAAATCCTATCCCTCATTTAACAATTATACAATGACAATGATTTATGAATTTCATTTACATCACTCATTTCAATGTCCATCGACCATTTGTTTTAAAACTGAACCTCCTCCATTATTGCAGGTGGTCTTTTTTTGCAGCACTTGCACATTTTTATTTATAGACATGCACTTTATAATAAAGGAAAAAAATGAAACAAAATGAAGAGCTCCCTACCACAATTAAAAAAGCTTGAGTGGAAAGAAAGGTTATGTTTTTTGCCAGAGTTTGTTTGCAAGATAACTAAAAAAGTTAAAGGCGGATCTTGATGAAATTTACAGGGTCGGTTAGTAATGGGGAGATCTGGAAATTATTCCATTGTGGTGGTGATCTGGGGGGGGGGGGGGGGGGGTCAAGATAACTCAAAAACAGACAGATTTTGATGAGGATGTGTTGAGTGTCACAAGGAACAAATTAACATATTTTGGGAGTGATCCAGAAGAGATCTTGGATCACTTTGAAATGTATCCTTCATTTACCTCAATGTAAAATTTCATTGTATCATCAACCATAAAACAAAATAAATCCATCCCTCTTCAATTTGCCTAGTTTCAATTTACTGAATTAGATGACATGACAATGCTGTAATGTAATTTTGCAAAAAATTCTCCCACAGCCTTCTGAAACAGTTTAAAATAGCTCTTTATCATCACTGTCACAGCAACAATAAGAATAAAAATCAGTTTAGCAGCAAAATCGCAAAAGTGTGTATGAAAATATCACACAATCTAAAAATATATGTGCAAAAACTAAAAACACTACTAAATAAACATAATGTAACATGTGTACAACAAGTAAGGATATATACAGGTAAACTGGAGATAGATGATAGAATTGTCATCATACATAAAAAAAATGAACAATGATATTTGAGCATCTTTCAGTCAGTACAAAACAACAATATATTACTAAAATAAATAAGTAATTAATACATGAATAAAAACATAGAATTTAAATATATAAAAAAAATTGCACAGCATCTTAGACCAATTAAAATGAACAATTGCACCATCACGTCTTTTGTACTTACACTCCAAAGGGTGGGCTGGAAATTCAGAGACAGGATGGAGTTTGGAAAAACAACCCAAAACAGAAGTGTTGTTAAGTCCGTTTGTCCTGGCTCTAATGCACCTGTAGCATCTCCTTGACGGCAGCAGGTGAAACAGGTTCTCATATACATATATATACACACATATATATATATATTACAGCACATGCCTAGTGGTCATTTAACATTTCTTTTGATTTAATAAAGTGAATATCTAGCCTTTTATTTCTTTCCTTTTCATCTTACAGTTCCTGTCGGTCTCCGACTTCTCTGTTGTTACCAGTTGAGATAATTATTTTAACCTTTGACTTTATTCTCTTGTTGCTGCTGGATGGTGTCTGTTTGAGCTGCCCTGTTAGACTTACTGTTCAAGCCTCATTATGATGGTATGAAAACAATTAATCCTCTGGACTTCACTTCTGAGAGAGTGAGCTGCACAAAATACAATATCCTGCGATACTTCAGTATCATCTATAATGCAATGCATTGTGTCAGAGAAATACAATTCGCAGACTATGATAGTATGAATACATTGGTACTTAACCAACTGTACTCACTGCATCTCACGTACGACAATAAACACCTATTTATCTCACACATTTGTTTTGCATAAATACATATTCAAACTGAAAAAATACAAGCTTACAAAAACTCAAATGAAACATTCTATCAGAAGGGGTGTGGTGGAGGAGGAGTCAGACCCTCCCAAAAAAAAATACAAAACAAAAAGGACGTTCCCCCTCCTGCGCCCAATGCCCACAAGATTGAATAATCTGAATAAATATGAACAACCTGAAATGTCTAAAGAAAACAATTTCAACCATTTTCTGCTTCTGTTTATTTTAGTGTCTTTGCAGATCTGATCCATAATGTACATGTAGAATTAATCAGTTAAGGCAGTATATTGTTAAAATGGCACTTGTTTTTCTTAAGATTTTTTTGGGGGGTTATTTACATATTTTTTGTTTGGATAGTTTATAAATGTTAAGTATTTTCATAATTTAATGCATTTTTTTTTTACACTAAAACAAATAAATAATTTTAGTTGTCATTATTTTTGGTTATTAAGCTATTATTTTACTGTTTCTGGCCCATTGGAGATCAAATCAGAGTGAATGTGGCCCCTTAAAGAAAGTGATGATCTCTAAAGTTGGGAAGGAGCTAATCTCAGACAACTAAAGTCTGATGGAGACGACTGGAAAAAAAGGACAACAGGGACATGGACCGAAGAGGAGAGAAGGGACAGGGAACTAAAGGAAACTGAGGTGAAAAAGAGGCTAAAAATGGAAGAGACTAAACAGGGAAGAGAGACTAGAAAGAAAAGGGGAAAACACTGTACTGCTAAATGTCTGAGTTCTGGAAGTATGACAGCTGAATGGGAGATTCATAGTCAAAATCGTTTCCTGATTAGAGAAGTCTTGCAGCCACACAGTCCAGCCCAGGTGGAGATCATCATAATTAGGGGGAAGGTCATGACACATTCAAATATAGATATTTTTTTTTATTATTATTATTGTGTGCTGCCAGTTTGGTTTGTACATGGATCAAACAGCTGATTTCTGTTTCCATTAAAACATATCATCAATTTCCCCCAGTTTAAAATACAGAGAAGCATCAAGAAAACACATTAAATCTCAGTCTTTAGTAGTTCCTGATGCATTGTTTCCAAACTTGTGTTCCGCTCCAACTGTGTCAAACAGCCCAGTACACTACAGAGACATTTTTGTGCTTTAACTGCTGGGCTGGAAAGAAAGGTGAGTTGACCCTGTGGAAAATCGAAACAACAAAAAGGTCTCATGAAACAGTTGTCTGTGATTTTATTTATGGTCTTTTAATGGCCTGACTTGTGTGTGAGTGAAGCTGCATGTTGGGCTGATATGAGTGTGACTCATCTGAGGCCGCCTGCTAAGATAACACCTTCTGGCCGACTGCTGCTGTGGCCTTTGTTTTCTATCACTGCTCTAACCAGGTGTTTGATCATTAGCATAGTGATGACATATCAGTTTGTATTATTAATGTGATTTAGCTTTAACTCCCTAAAAATCATTTCCTTTTTAAAAACGTCCTTATTCATGTTGTGAAGGAAGAACACATGTGGACAAATTATTGTTGTAAACAGAAATAAAACAGTGGATGTATTGTCGTTCCGCACTATTCTTTAAAGCTTTTAGCACTTTTATATCCTAATATGGATATATCAGAAGTTAGACTTGACTTTACTGGCCTCTATAGGTAATTCCTCTTGGACTTCAAGGTTCATTGGTTAAAATAGTTTTAAATAAACCAAACAAATCTTGCATTCACTGGTACAGTACAAACAGGGACAATAATTGACAACATTAAGACAATGTATCAGGGCTGTATACATTTAACACATTAACATGCATGAATTCATCATAATTAATCTGATTCAAAATTGTAATGTAATGAAACCATCAATTGCAACATTCCTCATTACTTACTGGTTGATGACTGTTTGCTAACACTGCAAAGAAGAGTTGTTTACATTTGGCCCAGGAACTGAGGTGTGCTTCATTTCCTTATGCTGGTGTACCGCCAGGGCGGGTAAACAGTTTAAACCATAGATATTGTAATGCCCCCGCAATGTTGTTGCTGTTTGTTTGGCATGATTGCGACCGACAGTAACCGTTTATGCTGCAATAAAAAGTAGGTGAGACCAACTCTCCATCCGTTTCCTGGATCCATTGGAACACGACAATATATAACCTCAGGAAAAAGTGGGGGATATGAAATCATCTGGTTGTAGAAATGGGGGTGTCGCAACAGAACTTTTCCTGTGGATTTATGTCAGAACAATAAGACTTAAATATTACATACATGCACATAACTTTGTTACGGAACACTATGAAAATTAAGACATAATAAAAGCATCTTCAAACATAATATTGGAAACATACTGAGAAATGGCAACAAGCACGCACCAATTTTACGCACTCAATTCAGTTTGTGAGGGAGTGCACAATCTGGGGAGAGGCACGTCTGATCACTGCCTCAACTCCTATATTATATAATCATGTATAATATTGGCTAGTCCTATATAATAAATCCTATATAATACTGGATCTACCAGATGCTCGGGCTTTAGTTGATCTTGAAATTCAAGCAGCAGTGACAAATTGAGGTAAATGTTAGTGTTCTTACTGTATGTGTTAACGTACATTCTTAAGTGTGTAAGTGACTGAGTGGCTTTATTTAACACAAAAGAAATCCAGAGGATACCAAGTAAAATTAAAACATTTTTTTCCAACATGGTCCCCAGATGTATGTGAGACATCATCAAATATTTATGATATACTTAAGAACCAATTCCAAAACACATAACTAAAAGATAATAAAAGGATTGCAGAGCTTTATGTCTACAAATCTGTCACCTTACTTCATATACTTGTATTTGCTACAACACTAGTTAGTATATGTCAGGTCTAGTTCATCATCAGAAGTGTTCATAATGACCTCAGTCTCCTGCAGGTAATCAGCTGATTTATACATATATTATATATTTTTATATATTATTATATATAATATATAATATATTATTTTTTATATATTATATACATACATATATTTTACTACATCACTGATGTTTCATGTTTCATGTGTAGGTTTCTTACACAAAGGGTTTAATCCACCAAGGAGGTTTTAAAATGGGGTCCGTTTGTCTGACTATCAGCAGGATTATGCAAACAGTTCTGAACAGATTTCGATGAAACTTTCAGGAATTATAGATAATGGGTCAAGGAAGAACCCATTAGATTTTGAGCAATGAAGGTCAAAGGTCAAGGTCATACTATAGGTGAACAGCTAAAACACATCAGTGGTAATATCTCAGGATTCAGACAAGATAGATTTTTTTTTTCATTCACATTGTCTCACCTATCAGACATCAGATGGGTGAACACCTATGGCTCGATCATGTCATGTTTTTATGCCATATCAAGCCTTGGCGGAGGTCTGCTGTCTCTGACTTCCTTCTTTTATAATGTTTTTGTTGACTGTGTCTGATACAGAGCACATACACACAAGCCACCATGAAAAGACTTGACTCTTCAAAAAAAAGAAAGAAGAAAAGAAACAAAAAGAAAAGAAAATCTTTCACTTTGGAACATTGTGAGCAAATCTGTTGTTTACCTGTTTGCAAAAGACAAAAGACTGTTTTGTGACATATTCACATTAGTGTCGACAAAATATTTCCAGTTCAACTAGGTAATTGTGATTTACACCACAAAAATACACAAACTATATTGTATTTGTGTCCTGTTAACAGATGATGGTCAATGAAACAAGGTTGACTTACAGTATTGTCAAAGTCTTTCACGGATGTCCAACTAGAGGGTCTGGGCATCAATGTATAGTAATTTGATAAAACTTAAGCCTTTTCCCGTAACAAATAACCATACATTAATTAGTATGGTTGTAGTAACCAAAAATTATATAGGTTAACCACAACCTTCAAAATCAATGAAAATCTTGGAGGAAGATGATCCATAGTACAAATGTGCTGGAATGTTTCATTGATACTGCACATTCCACTTTATAGTTGAAGTGTTTCTGTTAAAGGTGTCATTCCGCTGAAAACACCTTTTCTACGCTCCTTTTGGAATCTGATGTGTCACCGTGAGTTACTGACACATGCTGCGTTTGAAAATGGGGCCACCTCCACTGGTTGTATTTCCCATTCATAGAAGACAACACAGAGACAGGAGCGACTCAGAAAAAACCTGTCCACATTACGTCATGTGGACATTAGTGTCACCCATGTGGGGTTAAGCCCACCCATGGAATGGAGGTGACACTCCCCCTAGCCCATCCCGCATTGCAGCAAATCTGAAGTAGCATTAGCATCTAGAAGAGAAGACTGCGCCACAGTAGCGCCACAAACTTGAAAAAAATGGCGGAACAAACTTGTTTATGTGTTCTCTGTGGAAATAAAGCGTGTTTTTTTTTCCCCTGCAAGTTTTCAAAACAAGCGACAGCACAAAACCTAGCTGGATGCTACTCTCGGATTGGTAAACACACACACAGAGTGAGAGAGGAGGGGGGAGTGTTCATGCATTCATTTTCCGAGCCAGTCAGACATGTCTTATTACCGCGTTTTCCGGTCCTTCATGAGAAGGACCGGAAAACTATGTTGTTAGTCATCAAGTCATCTTTCTACTCTCAGAACACAGCTTGAAACAAAGCAATCTGAACATTTTTTTTTTTTTTCAATTGAACCAACGCACAATGCATTCAATAACAATGGTGAACACATCAATATTAATGAAATAACCATGGAATGACACCTTTAGCACACCAGTCCTGAAGATGTTTACAGTACAGTAATGTAAATCACAGTAATATTATCTAAAATAATTCCTGCAGCTATTTTTAACACTTAGAATGAAATGTCATATCAACGATTGTGTTGCACTAATTGAAGAGCAATGAAACTATGGGACTAAATAATCCCAGGGTATCAGAGGTGCATTTGCATTTGTAAGCTTACATGTAGTACTTGGTTGTAAACCTGTGATAGTGCTGGGATCAGTGTGGTTCAAGAAACGTAAATTATGTAGCTACATAAATCCTAAACTTTACAATGAGATGGAAGGGCTGTCCTGAGGTTTAAATATCTTCTCTGAGTGGATCCTGTTCAGTAGTGGTAGTTTTATGCCAGCTCTTCTTCTTTTTTCTGCCAGATATGAGGATTCCCAGTGGTGCGGCTTATGCTATGCTACCTGGCCTCCAGTCTTAAGGAGCTGTACAATGTGGGATGTGTTGGCGGTTATTGAGGAAACCAACATGACACAGTAAATCATTTTCCAGGTTTCCTGATATCTTTCTCTTTTTTTTTTCTCTACTCTGCACATAGCCTTGTAGGTAGGAAATAAAAAGTGATGAGCAGTTATCACATTTGCTGTTTTCACCTTAACTCAAGATGCCAGAAGGTAAATCTTCACAGAAAACTTTTAAAAGGAATTCAATTTCAGCTTCCAGCAGTGTCTGGTCACAGTGAATGAAGACCGGTGTGTGTTTTTATGAGATGGAGAGAAAGGAAAAAAACGGAAGGAGAGAGAGGAATTAGAGGAAAATTAAAGGAGCGAGGATAACCTCAAAGTGTATACTTTTGGGGCCGCTGGAGAGATGAAGGCTAAACGCCTGTGGTTTGGCGTGTGTGTTTTGTCTGCTGTGTGTGGATTTTTTCGCCAGGAGGTGAACTGTCTTTCTCAAATGGTGTCAGTGCTTAAAAGAATTAGAGGGAAATCAACACAACTAAATATTCTCTTTTCTTATGTTGATGGGTACAAAAAGCGGGCCTTTATTTAATACTGTGGCAGCAAATGTGGTAAAAATACCATAACCACTGGGCCCTTCAATTTAACTCCCTGGTCTTTTTTCTCTTTTTTAGCTCATTAACAACAGGTTCTGTTGTTTTTCTTTGGTTGTTGTGTTGCAGCTGTAGATAAGGTTGAATTAAAATGAAGTTGCAATTAGTATTTTTATTCATGCTACAGGGAATTCTTGAACTATGTTACAGCTAATAAAAGCCAAACATGCATCTGCATCTAATGGAAAAAACACAGCTTACCATAAATGAAGGGGATGTTGTTATTACAGACTACAGTTTGGGTCAAAAGGGTTCTAACTTCACAGAGCAAATAATTGTGACTTGGAGCTTAGAGAGTTTTAGTTGTTATGTTGCACATGACGCTACGTTAATCCAAGTGGACTCAGAGAACAGTGTTTACAATGAGTTCACTGACTTTTTCCTCCACTGGGTAAAATGAAGCTTTTGAACTGGCGGTATTTTCCAACAGCCTCCTCTTTCTTATAGTAAATGTTATATCTGTAGTCCAGGTTCATGTCAAGGTTTCAACATGAAAGCAAAACTTGTCAATGTGCTTTGAAAAGAGCAAAGTGCAAATGAAGACGATTGTTAATGTGTACATTGTATAAGACACATCCCAAGTGTCATTGTGAATGGTAAAGGATGTTTAGACTTAAGATGACTTCACATATAGCCTATAGTCAGTCATTGAGGTTTTCATCTTTAAATTTAGTATTTTCATTAATATCTTTTTATACAGTGGAGAATTTAACCAAATTAAAGGCAAATATGACAATACTGTAATATAATTTATCAAAAAAAATTCTCCCACAGCCTACTGAAAGAGGCTAAAATAGCTCTTTATTATCACCGTCACAGGAACAATAAGAATAAGAATCAGTTTCTGTTCTGTTTAGCAGCATAATCACAAAAATGTGTATAAAGATATCACACAACGAACTAAAAATGTAGGTATGTGCAAAATGTTAAAAGTACTACTAAAACTACTACTAAATAAACACAATGTAACTACAGATGACACGTGTAAAACAAATAAGGATATATATATATACAGGCAATCTGGGATAGATAGATAGATAGATAGATAGATAGATAGATAGATAGATAGATAGATAGATAGATAGATAGATAGATAGATAGATAGATAGATAGATAGATAGATAGATAGATAGATAGATAGATAGATAGATAGATAGATAGATAGATAGATAGATAGAACAGTATGTATTTGTTGACGTAGAGTGAGTATTGTGGTGTGTGTGTGGGGGGGGGGGTCTTACATCTCCTTTGCAAATTTGTACAGTTTGCCTCCTGATACAGGAGTTCTTTAGCTCAGCTTCATCTTCTCTCCTGGTAGTTGTGTTGCACCCAGATGTGATCACATTCCCACAAATGAACCACCTGATAGTTTGTTTGGAATCCAACCAAGACCTTCAAAGGGGTCTCATTTTTTTTTTTTTTGGTCCACCCTGTTGTGATTACTGTGCTCCCACCTCACCAAATAACAGCACTGAGTGGGGAAACTAATGGGATTTGATCCAAACTGACTAATAGCTGCTTGACTAATGGTAAATGGACTGTACCAGTGGGTGCCCAAAGCGCTTTACAATTCCTCACATTCACCCATTCACACACACACACACTCATACACCAGTAGACGGCTGCTGTCGATACACAGGTGCTGCCTGACCCTATTGGGAAACATCGACATGTGGACAGCCAACCCCTCTATCATTGGACGACCCACTCTACCAACTGAGCCACAGCCACCCTTTCCTTTCTGATGTCCATGTGGAATACATATCTTCAAGCAGATGTAGGTTATGTAAATGTATTTCATTCTTTCATCAGGGTTTTTTCTGAATTCTTAGAGGGTGGCCATGATTCAAGAGGTAGCCAAAAGGTTGTCGGTTCTAATACCGCTCTGTTCTAGTCAGTCCATTGTGTACTTGAGCAGGATACCTCAGCTTTCTTGCCTCCAGTACCACCCACACTGGTATATGGATGCTATGGATGTTTGGTGGTGGTCAGAGGGGCTGTAGGTGCAAAAGGTACGCTTCTGTCAGTCTGCCCCAAGGCAACTGTGGGCACCAATGTAGTTTACTACCACCAGAGGGAGAATGTGAGAGTAGATAAATAATGTAAAGTGCTTTAGGTGCCTTGAAAAGCACTATAGAAATGGAATCCATGTTTGTATATAATATTTAAATAGACTTTTTCACCATGTGGAATCAGCAAAGTAGTGCTGTCCTTGTAATACTGTAGCTGTTAACGCTGATGATTGTGATGCATTAATGAATGAATGACAGTCTATATGTAGCTTATATAATGCCCAAGCTCATGTGTCTACATTCATCAAAATAACAAAATAGCTTCTCATGAAATGCCACCTGACGGACGGAAGGTCACAGACATTCAGATACCGTTTCTATCCCTGGCCTTTGCAAACTGAGACTTTCTTCAAGTTCCTTGATATTTTCACAGTGTTATATATTGTGGATAGTAAAAGACCTCAATTCTTTGTATTTTCATATTGCAAAATATCTTCAACAAATCTGTTAAGATTATGAAGAAAAACAGTGTTAAGATTGATACATTAACATGGATAGATTTATTTTCAGAGTCTTTTCTTAGTAAATTATACACATGAACATGTAAGGCACACTGAAATTGACCCGTGAACACACCGTAGCACACCACACACTGCAGGCAAAGAAGGTTGCCATACTCAAGGGCACATCAGTCAACAGTTTCTCTGTCAGTCTAGGAATTTGAAATGTCTACCATTCAGTCACAAGCCACTTCTTCAACCTTCTAATTCCTCTGGGTTCCTTAAAGTTGATCTGGGAGGTCTCACAGCACATAGTAAAAATTTGAACATGAACAACCTACTTCCCTCTAAAGCCACGCCCACTTCCCCCACCTGAGCTCTTTTGCTCCCCTTCCCTCACCTGCGTGGTGGAAACAGAGGTGGATGTAAAGACAGGGGTCTGGTCTGGTCCGTGGGTTGGACCCCTCCCTCAAAATTCACCCTTCACTTGCTGCACAGCATCAGTAGACCCTGACGCTGTGCTCAGCCACTGTACTGCCAATATTTTTGCCGGCATGGTGGCTGAGCGTTTAGGTGCTCTTGCCTCACAGCAAGAAGACCCAAGTTTGATTCCCAGATCGTGTGGACCTTTCTATGTGGAGTTTACATGTTTCTCTCTCCGTGTCTGGATGGGTTTACTGTGGATGCTCCAGTTTCCCCCATCACACAAAAACATGTTTGTTATGGTTAAATCCTCCAGCCAGGTGATTCTGACCATTAGTCTGGCTCTACAGTGGGACATGGGTCCTTGGGCGCTGCACGTGCCTGCCCACTGCTCCTTACAGGTGCCCCAATGTCATCAAAGAAAGGATGGTTTAAATACAGAGGACACATTTCGTGACAAATAAAGTACTTCACCTTTACATAAGGGTGTGGTCTGTGCAGTGCTGGGTCTTTGTCTTCACTGCATGTCATCACCTCGGCAGACTGAGCCCAACCATGAGCATGACGACTCTGCTCACCGTCCATGTACATTTGAAGTGTCATTGTCCATACATTTATCACTTGTTCTCCCTCAATTTCTGAACCCACTTTATTCTCACTAGGGTCACAGGGGTCCCTATCCCAGCTTCAATGCGTGAAAGTGGGCTACACCCTGTATGAGTCGCCAGTTCATCACAGGGTTGAACATATACAGACAATCATTCTCACATTCACACATATGGGCAATTTAGATTAATCGATTGACCTATCAGTGGATGTCCACACAGAAAAGTCCCACTGACTAGTGTTGGAATCGAACCCAATGCTAACCACTGCACCGCTGTGTCAACTGCATACATTTATCATCCTACGTAATCCTACATTGAGTGACACCATGTACATATATGCAAAGCCCCACGGTCCACCTGACTTCCAGACTTTATCTCCATCCTGTAGTCTGGTTTGTGTGTTTGTTCCCTTTGGCTGTTGTTATTAATGTTAATAAATCCTTTTTTGCCCTTCAATACTGTGAATTTGAGTTCCAGTCAGTGACAGGAGGAGCATTGCCATTCAGAGCACCACTATCAGATGCTAGACTGGGTAACCCAATTATTATATTTGGACCAAATAAAATGATTGTGCAGAATTTTATCAGAAATATATGACAATTAAAGACTGTTGAAAAATATTTGTTTTGTAAAATATTACAGTGAACAGGTTGTCATTTTTTGGGGGGATTCACCATTATCTTCAAATCCACTTATGTAGTATCTATTAACCTGCTACTGCTGAAATGTCACAGAACATTCCACAAATTTATTTTGCCTTAAAATTGTGTTGCTGCTCAGTCAATTCACTGATTGTGTGTGATGCATACAGTAACAATACAGACATATCAGTCTTTAATATTACATTTTGCTGCTTCACATTTTTAGATTTCGTGTATTCTTTGGGTAGAAACAATTTCAGGACAACCGAAGACAGTTTTGACAATTTCCTCTGTACAAAAGACCCTCATTAGCAGCAAAAGGCTTCCACGTCATAGCGCCCAAGTCTGAATATGTCTCCCTTGCCTTCAGCAACAATTCAACACTTCAATAGCTCTCGCATTCATCCTTTAATACCACTGTCACACCTCAACTATAGGCTAGAGTATCTAATTTTGTTCATACCCTGAGAAAGAAAAACAGCAAGCTGGGATTTATGCAGCCTTCTGCAGAATTATGCAGTCCTTATACTCAGTGAGTGGGGTTAGGCAGGAAATGATATGTAAAAAGAACAAGTGATTTCTGGGCAGTTTTGACATGTTGACAGAGAAGTCAGTGCCATCCATACTGAGATGACACTGCCATGTCAAGTGGATGTACAAGGGATAAGGTGACTACTTGAAATTCTCCCAGCTTGAAAAGCTCCTGTCCCTAAAAAGTTACATCAGAATAGTAGAAGTAGAGAGGTCAAACTCCCTCATGAAAACGCGGTAAAAATGCTAATTCGTGCACTGTATGTTAAAGGGCACAAAAAGACAGAATGCCTAAGAGCATATACAAATTATGGATTAATTCAATTACATTTAAATTCAATTTATTTAGAATATGCAACAAACAAAACAACCATACTCAATTTTATATATATGTGTGTATGTGTGTGTGTGTGTGTGTGTGTGTGTGTGTGTGTGTGTATAAACATGTACAAAACATTGCTTCATTTGCACATTCTAAAAGGAGTGGGAGGAAGTACAAGTTATTTATGTATTGTTATTTTGTCTTAATATTTCAGTCGTGTTTCATTTATTATTTTAATATCAAATATGTGAGCCAAAACTAGTCATCCAAAAGTTCCAATCTGGCCCTTGGAATGGAAATGACTCGTCTCATCATCTGAACCCGCTTTATCCTCACTAGGGTCACAGGGTCACTGGGGGCCTGATCCAGCTACAATGGGTGAAGGTGGGGTACACCCTGTATGAGTCTCCAGTTCATCTCAGGGCTGAACATATATAGACAAACAATCCCTCTCACATTCACTCCTATGGGCAATTTAGATTAACTAATTAACCATCTGGAATCTCAGGCCTTTCAGAGACTCTGAAGCTGTTTGCAATACCCTGACATTTTCAAGTATTTCAACTAATTGTAAATATCTATAGAAAAGTGTCACATATGGTTGCATTCTGAAAAGCCTAACAAAAAATTATATGAAACCAAAGTGAATGTAATACAAACACATTTTATATAAATTGAGTGTAAACACAAATGTGTGAAAACCTTTTTTTAGAGTTCTTCAAACAGTGCAAGAAAACACACAATAAAGTGCATGTGTTTGGATGGTTGGAGGAAACTGGAGTACCTGAAGAAAACCCACGCAGACACGGGGGGAACAAGCAAACTCCACACAGAAAGGTCTGGTGTGGGAATCGAACCAGGGTCCTTCTTACTGTGAGGCACAAATGCTAATCACTGCAGCTGGAATGGAAATGTGAAGAGCAAAAATTAGATTGAAGCTATTAATGGTCAGGGGTGTCAAACTTAGTTTTGTTCAAAACTCCAAAATGTCAACAATGTTCTACCTGTTCCTGTTTGTTGCCTTTGTACATCCACTGTGATCTGTGATGCACATGTGTAAATGACAGGTTTAGGCATAAAATTGTTAAAATTGCATTTTTATTCCAACAATTTCAGGTCGTTCACATGTAAGAGGATAGTTCACAGGTTTCATTTGAAAAAATATGTAACCTCAAATTGAAACTGTTATAGCAGGGGTGTCCAAATCCAGTCCTCGAGGGCCGGTGTCCTACATGTTTTAAATATTTCCCTCTTCAAAAAGATTCAGTTTAACCCTTTATCTCCTTAAACTTTAACAGTTCCACAGTAAAAATAATCAAAATGAGAAACAAAATGAACAAAAATGGCCAAAGTCATAAATAAAATGAACAATACACTGACAAAATAATTAGTAACATGAACAAAGACAAAGTTTTTCTACAATTTGTTGCTCATTGTTGATTTTTCTACATTCTACTTTTTATTTGATTATTTTTTCTTTAATTTTGCTCCATTTGTGTCGTATTTTCTTCATATTACTAATTATTTTGTTAGTTTATTATTAATTTTTTTTCATTTGGTTGCTTATTTTAATTATTTTTACTGTGGAACTGCTACAGTTTCGGGAGTTAAAGGGTTAAACTGAATCATGTGGAAGAGGGAAATATCTAAAACATGTAGGACACTGACCCTCGAAGACAGGATTTGGACACCCCTGTGTTATAGTAACACTTTAGTGAAGCTTGGTCTTAAATAAACCTTTGATAAAATAAATGTGAGCATTTTACCTAATCTGGTCTTATTTTTACATTTTCTTTCATTCTTCAACAAATCCACATGCCTCCATTCTTCAGATAAACAATGTCAGGGCATAGACTTTGCAGCATCTGGGTTCATAGAATTAGGTTTACAGTGTTCCAGTGTCTGACAGGGTTTAACAGCCAGGCTTTTCTATTGTTATGGAGTCTGACTTTCAGAGAAAAAATGTGACATTCTTGGCACAGTCTTTCTCAAAATACATCTCTTGTTTACTCCTGTGTTTCCTAGTTCCATAAATAGAAACAAACCTTTTTACAACCTTCTTCTAGATGAAAAATCTTACATGTTAGTTGTCACATTCTGCCACTTCTTGTTTCGAATTCCATGGAAATAAGTGAACCGAAGAGAAAAGCGGGTTCATTAGCATAAATCATTCTGTAAATAAGGCCAAAAGTGGGGTAGGAGCATTTCAACAAATCCTTTTAACTGCAAACACGATGACGAAATAAACTCTTTGGTGCTTCTAGTGGTAGGGGAGACATGATGACCCTGTTTAACTTTGTGTAATTCAGTCTGATACTTTGTGTATCCTCAGGCTCGGATCTTTAATGGTGGAAGTGAAGGGCTCTTTGCAACCAATTAACTCAAACACCAGTGTGGACCTATGCTTTTATCACTGCCTCCACTGTAACTCCATGCAGAATTTGAATGCTATGATGAAATTGTGAGTCAATTCCTTTCTACACTCTGGCTGAAGTTTACCAGTATGGTTCTAAGATGTAAATAAAATCTAGTAATGCATTGAATTATGGACTCCAAACCAAGGAAAATACAAACTGAGGTTTAATTCAATTCAATTCAATTTTATTTATAAAGCCCCAAATCAAATCAAAGTCATCTCACAGGGCTTTACAGAAACACAATCAATTACAGAGATATATGAAAAGTCCCAGGCATCCCCTGTCCTTAGACCCTCCTTCTTGGCAAGAAAAAACTTCAAAACCCAGTGGGAAAAAGAAGAAATCTTGGGGAGAACCACACTGAATGAGAGATCCACTCCCATGGACGGACAGGCTACAGATGAATGTCCATTTATAAATGAACGGGGGGGTCTGGTCCAGACACCATACAGGCAAGGGAGGGGGTCTGGGGTCACAGGTCAGCACAGGCAAGTCACTGCAGATCCTGTCGTCCATGGCTCCCACACAGACACTGTCAAGACAGCCACCACTCCCCCTAGGGGGGGAGGGGGAAAGGGGACACCTGGTGACTAGCCATGAACAGACTTGGTATGAAAGCTAGGTTATAAAAATGACAAAAACAGGTGTGAGAGAGAGAGAGTGAGAGAGAGAGAAAGAAAGAACTCAGTGTCTGTACTTCCCCCAGCATTCTATCTCCTAGGGCAGCTTAGACTGAACTGTGACTTCAGTCTCTTTTTAACTAAACTTTCAATAAACCTGCATTCTGAGAACGAAGGGTTCTATTGGGCTCGTACTGATAAGTCTAATTTAACAAAAACAGGTTATGAACAAACACAGGAAGAACTGTGATGTCATTTAAACCCCCGCGGGAGGGGAAGGCCTTGAAAAAGACAGTGAGCAACAAGGCTCCTAGGTCTGCATTTTCAGGGTCCTCTTCTGACGTTCCCACCCCGTAGAGGTTGAATTTATTAAAACCACACCCACCGCCCAGTGACGTCAATCACTGGGCGGAACAAGACACACAGTTACATATTATTGGGTAGAGAGAGAGATTCGTACTTTCATAAGAATATCTCATTGGTTAAAACACTTCTAAGGAGTGGCTTATTCCCAGGCGGGAAAATACTAAACTGGAGCAAAGAAATTTTTAACATTCCTTTGTTCCCTAATGGAAAATAACTGAACGAATGAATGTATGACTGGATGAAGGTGGCTACAGGAATCCCAGATACACACATGCTAGAATATTTCCTTCATAGTACAGAACCAGATCATCTTTAAGATAAGAGAGGCCCATACCATTAATGGTTTTATATGTAAGGAGGAGGATTTTAAATTGAATTCTAAACTCAACTGGTAGCCAGAGAAGGTTATGGAGCACAGGGGTGATGTGTTCTCTTCTGTTTGATCCTGTTAATAATCTTGCTGCTGCATTTTGAACCAGTGGAAAACTTTTTAAGGAATATTTGGGACACGCTACAAGTAAGGAGTTACAATAATCTAATCTACTGCAGATGTAATAAATGCATGAATTATTTTTTCTGCATTATTTTTAGACAGAATATTCCTAATTTTGGCTATGTTGCGCAAATGAAAGAAGGCTGTTCTGCATGTTTTGGTTAATTTAGAATGGGTTACACTGTTCGTAGGGAAGTGAGGTGAAGAGTGAGGGTAAGGGTGTACAAAGTTGGAAGGCAAGAAGGATTGGATTTAGGAGGAAAATGAAAAGATTAGCAGACAAAGAGAAAGATGGAGAGGAGGCTGGTCCAATCAGAAGATACATGAAGAAGGGAAGGGATCGGTAACCAGGATACAAGGGGACATAGCCGAGTTGAAGCAGAAGGAGGAGGAAACTATAGACAGGCAGATAAACAGGCACAGGAGCAAAGTTAAAGGTTCCTGATTGGATAGATTCATCATGAAAAGGTCACATAGACGATAAGCAGGGTGAAGAAATCTAGACAGAACCAGCAGGTGGATGAGATAAACTTGTAGATTCTAGACCTTAACACATTTATGTCTGATCTACAACTAAGATAGTAGAGGGTTTGACAAAGCTTCAGTTCACCCAGACTTCACAACAACATTTTAGTTAAAGTGGTCTGTGAGGAAACTAGATTTCTGACTGTACATAGCACATGAGAGATTTTTTTTTTTGACAATTATAAATGCTTTAAAAGGACAATGATACAAACGTCAGTGATTGGCAGCTCTAATGACCAATCAGTGTCCAGAAAGTGTCTCTGCTGTGTCTACTGGGTTATGTAATTCCAATAGAATTGTGAGGAAAAGGTCTTGGACAGACTTAAAATTTGACAAATATTTCAAAGAGTGTCTCAATAAAACTTGCATACTGTACATATTTTGTTTGTGTTTCAAAAGCTGTTGTAGCATCAGACACAAAGAAATGAAACGACTAAATTGAAGACAGTTTCAATGTATTTTAATATGTTGCTGAACCATCCAGTAGTGACCTTGCCTTGCAGAAGAGAGTATGCGGGTTTGGAAAATCACACAATATTTGACTTACGACTGATTCTCACTGTAATACCTCAAAAATTCAGGTGGTATCCAGACACACTTTTCTGTTTTTCTGGATCACCATTGGTAGAAAAAATATATGTTGATATATCCAAAAAGGAAAAAAGAAAAGCAGAGGCACTCTGAGATTTTTCAAAAATATTGTCAACAATGTATTTAATGAAACAATGCAAGAGCTAAAAACACATACGCCTACGCGTTCCGGCCAAAGGCCTTCAACAGGGCATACACAGAGACCATAGGTGAAAGGTTAAATAGGCACCCAAGGTTGTCAAAAGGGGTGGAGTCAGTAATTATACAGGTGGAGCAGACAATTAACAAAAAAAAAAAAAAAAAAAAAAAAAAAATATATATATATATATATATATATATATATATATATATGTATATATATATATATATATATATATATATATATATATATATATATATATATATATATATATGTATATATATATATATATATATATATATATATATATATATATATATATATATATATATATATATATATATATATATATATATATATATATATATATATATATATATATATATATATATATATATATTTAAACCAACCCACTAAAAATATATCAAAATATTTAAAATATTTAAAAATACTATTAAAATGATTTGTAGTAAAACATTTTTTTAAATATATATATAATGCTTTCCAAAATTATATAAAACCTACTTTGGACAGGGAATGTAGAACTGTGCATTTCCCCTGATTTATTTCCGTCTACTGTAGCTTTAACTGCATTTTAGTGATTTCATGTCATTTCCGCATCCAGTTTTATTCCTTTACAATGTATCTTACTTCATACGTCCTTTTTTATGATGAGTGTGCAAGTTGTCATGCAAGACAGGAGTTTTCAGTAACATTGCATTATCTTGATCCCCTGTGGTGTGGTTACATCTTTTCAGCTGAGCTATTGCTATTTCTTTTGTGATAATACACTGTAAATGTCAATGATATAAAACAAGAAAGCTCTTATTTTCATCATCTTTGTTGAAGCAATAAGACCATGGAGATTGACTGTTGCTGCAAGACTGTTGGGTTACTATTCAAACTTTCTTTGCAATTTCTGATTTTAAATATTGACTATTATCAGTAATCAGTATTTCTGCACATCATGTTTGACAATATCCAGGCTGTAACATAATATTCTGCTGCTGAATGCTGTAGCGTCAATGCTATGTGAGTCTTTTCACAAGCAATGGAAGTCACAGGTTGTAATGGTTTCTACATCACATGGGTTTAAGGTTAAAGGATACCTCACTGTATTATTCATGTTACCGGTTCCAAGATTTATTCATCCTAATACAGGGTTCCTACAGGTTTCTACAAGTTAAATTTTAGACTTTGGTAAGACTTTATAATACCTACACACAATTCACTATGTATTAACCATTTATTACCTATTTGTTAATGTTTGTTCATTAAGTATTAACCATTTGTTACCTACTTGTTAATGTTTTATTCGTACACAATGTATCATAAACAAAGTGTTTCTTCTTCTTTTCTATGAACAAACCATTTGTAGCTGTGTGAACAAATGCTTTATGATAAGTTGTGTATGAGCAATACATTAATAAACATTAACAAGTAGGTAACAAATGGTTAATATTTCATGAACAAACCATTTACACATGGGTAACAAATGGTTTACACATAGTGGAATGTGGGTAGGTGTTATAAAATGTTACCAAGAGTTTTTTATGATTAAGAACATAATGTCAAATATGTCAATAATAATGTCAATGTCAATTAACATAATGTGTGACTCCTAGAATTTAGGAAAATGTATTTATTTAATTACGTCAACATCTTGATTTCTCACAAATGCTGCAAAGGTAGCAATAACATATATTATTTCAATATACTGTAAATTGTTGTGTTGTAACTTAATTTAATTTCCCCGAGACCTTTAAACACAATACAGGCAACACGTTTATGGCAACATAACACCTGCCACATCAAATGTAATGTATTTTAAAGATCTTTTTAAGGTATTAAATGCAGATTTATAACTTCAAGACCCCACAGGAACCTTGTAACACACACACACACACACACACACACACACACACACAGTACAGAGCATTGGCATTAACACATAGCGCACATTAGGGGCAAAGAGCTGCCATCGGAGGTGCTCAGGGACCGACTCCAGGTGTTCATTGATGCCATGGACATGAAGACAAGCAAGAGAATTCACAATTTTAAAACAGAGAGGGAAACAGGAGGACACAGAAGAAAGCAGCTAAAAAAAAAATACAATTGCTGACACAGTTTGGCTCCACAAATGTGCAGAATCAGATCAAGATCATTTTGGATTTGGATGCATTCATGTGATTCTGTCTTTCATTCTTCCTCATAAAGTGGGTCCATTAGTAATTATTGAATCCATATATAATGAACTGTTTTCAAAAGCTCCCCCAGTGCCAATTCCTGTATCTATATTTAGTAGAGATAGTAAATGTCAGTCATTAAGAAATACTCAAAATACATGTCAAATACATTTTTCATATTTTTAGTCCTTTTTGGGTATTATTTTTAATAAATTATATGATGATATAAAGCAGGTGAATACCGGTTCTGGTCCAGAATCAAGGGAATGTGCAGCCGAAAGACAGTCAGTTAACTTTGCAGACTGGTTCCAAATTTCTCACACAAGCAACATGTAAATTCTGATAAATGCAGGATCTTGGCTTCCTTTTTGAAGTGGGAAGTAACAGATAAAGATACAACATAAAAACATTTGTATAATAGAGCATTCATGCAACCGGTTTGTGATTGTATCTTTTGTTATCCTGTGTCCTTCATAGATCAAGGGATTTGCTATCAAGCTAACATGATGCTACTTAATAAAGGACCTCCATAGACAATGGCTTATACTCTATGTGTATAATAAGCAAATTTGATGTGATGAGATACTGACGGTATCGTGTTAACAGCAAATGCTTGTGTTTTACAACCTAAACTGTTCAGTACTAACAGTTTTTAAGATGGTCAGTACGTTAGTAGACTGCAATATTATTAAAGCTGTGTATATTTATTCCGAGCAGGATAGTGGTTACGTTTCAGAATTCACACAGCTGTAGTGAAAAAAGGCAATTAATGCAATTTAATGCCAGTGTGATATTCACATCTATCAACACACTGTCATACACATGACAGAAAATTGTGATTAGAACTAAAATAAATTCTAGATTTGAGCTTTGAAGTGATAATGTGAAGGCAAATATCTACTGGCAGGGAACAGCATATACATATTATACAAAACTTCAAACCATGGTAGAATTTAGGCTTCACAAAAAAAATTGTACTAGCAGCTGTTGCTACAGGTGTTCTATGCTTAGGGTGTTCAAATAGTTGTTTAATCTTTTAGCACCAAGCCGACACACCACACACACTTGATAATACAAATGCATACAGCTGCCGTGCTCATGTGTTAGATGGTGGGCATAAATTCTCACTGTACACGTGCCCAGTAAGATTCCTTGCTGTGTTTTGTAGAAGTTAATTTTACCCTTCAGCTTCATTTAATTAGAAGCAGTGAGTGAAAAGGGCAGGATTTAAGTCTGGCTGGCTGTAGTCAGGATGTAATATGGCTCACCGCTGGACCAGAGCACAGTGACTAGCAGGACGTAATCCCTGGATTACACACGCATGCAAATACACACATGCATTCAGTCATACGTTTACAATTAGACGTGTGAACATTTTATATCCTCTCATTCTCTGTTAATCTGATCTGCAAACATTGCATTTGTAGACTTACTTCATTCACAGTATTGGTGGAGCAGATACTGGATCTTAAGAGCTAGACACACCATATGAAAATACTGCAGATGGTGCAGGGTTAGAGAATCTAAGTCACTCAGCGTGAGTCTTCAGATGATTCTCCAGTGAGCCTGTTTACATGACCATAAAAATCCAATAACTGGGAGTATTCCGATAATTGTAAAAATCAGGTCTGACACATTTACTGCACATGCACTTCAGAAATGATACCATCGGAAACCCTGGTGGAGACGTTTTAGTCTTTTTTTTTTTTTCTAGTGCTGTCAAATGATTAACAATTTTAATCAGATTAACCACAGGGTTACATTGGATTCATTTGGATTCATCATGATTAAATATTAATGTTTAATCTATATTATTGTGTTGTTTTTTTTGCATGACTCAAGAAAGAAGGGATTATTCTTCTGACATACAAGAAAGTGAAAGGTTAATTGTTTGTTTTTTTTAAACTAAACAATTCTCTTCATTATATAATGCTCAATACAACCATTTTTTTTCAAATACATTTTTTTTAAATATCTTTATTTATTCATAATTTATTTTTTAATTGAATGTAATTTGCAATGGGTAGAATTTTAAAGTAAAACTCAGAAACCTTTGTCCCATACAGAGGACAAAAATGCATTATTGAGTCTCAGGAGGTTAAATCAGCACTTAATGTTTTTGTCCAAGATGGGAAATGCAGTGACCTAGTGCTAGTAGAATACCGACTAACGTATGCTTTGTATTAATGTGGTAATTTTAGTTGGAAGTGCTTTGGTGAATAGAACACGTCATCTTCCAGGGTGTGCAAAACACTATATGTCGGTTGACTCTTCTATCTTTTTTTTTGTGTATTTTTAACTCAAATTTCTTACAAAATACTCAAAACTTCACTAAGAAACACAAAAAATATGGAAAAAAAACCTATAATATGCTAAAATCTATGATACTACACAGAAAAAGTAGCACAAAAAGTGATGAAAAACCCGAAACATATTCAAAATCTGTTGTAAAATACAGAAAAAAACACACAAAAATTTATAAAATATCCAAAACATGCAAAAATATGAATATGTGGTATCAACTTGCTGTTTTTGCCACTGTCTTCCTTGACCAAAAATATATTATGACTGCTGCCAAATTGCAGCAGTCAGCTCTTTCTCTTTTCTTTGTGTGATTCCCGAGACACGCACACGCACGTACACAGAGGTCCTTAGTTATAGATGTTAGACTCAAACTTAATGGTATTCCTTTTGCTCATGCTTGACTATGTAGCATCTATTTGCAACAGTTTTAATTGCTTTTTTACACAAGCACAGATGACAAATATAATATTATAATTTAATAAATTAGATTATCATGTAAGCGTGCTGAAAACATCAGAATATTGGGGATAAATGTAGGTGTTAATCGGATTTCTCATAATCCAATTGCTATTTTTATCTGATTAAACATATTACTGTTTACATGATCACTTCAATAATCTGGTAACTCCAAAAATGAGATCATGTTCAGAGTATAAATGTGCATGTGAACAAGCTCAATGTCAGAAGAATAATCATTGTTAATCACCCACAGACATTGCATTTTCAGTTGCAGTGTAACTGTGTTAGGATTGGGAATTGGCAAACATGTGACAATTGGTCAATTAACATTCCAGGGCGGGGAATACTTACGTGTAAAAATACATGCTTCTTTACACGTGAGTGTCAGTGGCGGATCTAGACGGCTATTTTTAAACGGGCCTAAGTGAAGTCAGGGTGGGCAAGACACACACTATTAAAGACAGTAAAGAAGGTAATTATAGAATTACATATTTAAATACTTAGCGCGACTTTATTAATATAATTGTGCACACAAAATATCACAATACTGATCAGAATCAACCCCCCCCCGCCCCACTACTACTACTGAATAGTGTTCAAGATTTCAGTTGTCTTGTCCCATACATGGATGTACTGTATTAGGTAGGTAGAGCAGGTCCTCCATTAACCCAAGGGTTGGTGGTTCGATTCCTGCTCCAGGGCAACTGTGACTATATATGTAGTTTACCACCACCAGAGGGACCATGTGAGAGTGAATGAATGGATGAATGAATGAATGAGTGAATGGTGCCTTTAAAAGTGCTATATAAATGTAATCTATTATTATTATTAAAATATCATCATTTATCTTCATCTTGGTCTGGAATTCAGTATCAACAGTGTAACCAGGGTTGCCCAGACCTTTCACTCCCCAATTACCTCCTCCAACAACCAAGGTCCCCCTCCCTAAAACATGCCAAAAGTGTCTCATCAGTGCTCCATCCAGGAAGAAGCCTATCCAGATGCTTGAACCACCTGTCTTCTGCATGTGGAAAAACACTGGCTGTATTCTGAGCTATGCCAGATGATCAAATTCCCCAAAAGGGTTAGGGTTAGCCAATTTATTGAAGAAACCCAAATCCACCACCTGTATCTGCAACACGCTCTACCAACAGATTCTCACTGTAGAGGTTGAGCTATAAAAAAGCAACTTGATTATCGTTGCACTATACATATGTTTGTATTTCTATGAGTGATTGAACTAGATGAGACTTGAGGACATAGATTCTATTAGAATTTGATATTTACAAGTAAATATAGCTTCAAAATAGACCCAAAACACTAGAATTGTTTGATATCAACCACATAAAAACAAGAATATCTTCAAAGTCAGTGGTGTTCGGTGTGTGTTGAACCACCTTAATAAGACACTGGTTGATTTTCCACATACGTGACCCACCACCACAAAACCAGGCATAAGTGTCTGGAAATCAATACTGAGTTATCTGTGTAGCTTGGTAGAGTGGAAACTAAGGTGTAAGATGGTGAAAAAATTATGTTTCTATCACAAGTAGAACCAAAGTTATGGTAATTTTAATATCCACATTTGGACATATTTTGCAATTTGCATATTTTTAGAAATTGTCCGTCAAAGTTTTGGACTGTTTTGGGGTAGGAAGTCCTTAGCAACGCATAATAATTTGTATCCGATTGACACAAATTTTTCACAGATGTTAAAGGACACTCTGATGGACATGTCACAAGTTTTATATATTATAATAATAGGACAGAAGTGTGGAGTATTATAATCATTTGGCTTACGCCATTGGACAGAACATTTAATATAGGCTTTTTCCTCGTACCGAACACTTGGGTGTTTACCCACGGAACGGAGATCGGTTTGTTCGGCGAAAAGAGGTGGAATTCGGCTTTGTCTTTGCTCAGCAATCCCTGAACTTTTGTCGCCGCTTAAATAATTGACTCAATAAACACCTGTCAAAATGAATCCATTAACGCAGGTTAATCAATTATCGTGATTAATTTGATTACAAATGTTCACACAATTAACCCATTTTCAGTGCAAAATCACTCTGATCGTGTCTGACAATACATTTGGTGCAGTTTGTCCAAATAGAGTTACTGTAAGATTAGGCAAATGTGCAGGTGATCTGGTAGTGACAGGCGGCAGAACGACCCCAAACACATGGAAAACTGTAAACAGTATATTGGCCTTCTAAATGGAAATATGAAGACCACAAAAAAAGCAAGATGGAACCGTTGTTTCAAGTTATTTTGTTGAAACTGCTGAAGGTGTTTAAGAAATGCACATTCACATCACATTGCACATGCAAAATGAAACATTTAATATAGAAAAAAAATTAATTACATTTAATTGTGATTAATCAAAATTAATACACAGCTTCCCTGTGATTAATCTGATAAAAAAAAATAAAAAATTCAGAGCACTAATTCATCTATTTTCTTCCTGTAAAATTATTTTTTTTAAATCCTTGTAACACCATGTAGTCAATTCAGTCATTTAAGCGTTTCATTTGGTGCTGTTATTCCTTAACACAAAACTGTGAATATGACTTAAATTTAATTCTACAGCTTCTGAAATAGCATGAGCCGTGTAGTGGAAGCTGCGTTGAAAATGTGTCTTTGTGAAGTACCAGCTAAATAGATGACAAGCAAAGCAGGCGAAGTTGTCAGCCCAGGGTCGCAGATGCTGTGTCACATTTTCAATCACAGCGTATACTGTACGGGAGCTCTGTAACATATGCTGTGTGATTCTCCAGGTTCAGAAGAGGAGAGGAGGTGAGATTTTAGGTGTCAGGGTTGGAGAAAATGAGGGAAGATCAAGAAGGAAGGGTGAGGAGAGGGAGAGGAAAAGGCTGTAAAGAATAGAAAAATGCCAAAGAATGTGAAAAGTGTAGAAGAGAGTGACTGAGGACAGGGTTTAACACAGAAAAAATGAGTAAATCTAGAGAAGACGAGAGCAGAGGAAGACAAGTAGACGAGGGAGAAAATAAATAGCACATGTCGATAAGATAAGAGAAATTGCTGTAGCATAGTTTTTCTGTTTCGGGGGTCGTGCAGATTATGACCCCACCCCAGCGTACACAAACAGATTACTGTTCAAGATTGAAAGACGAACATGCAGATAATCGAGGCACTGGGATTAATAATGAGATTTGGAGAGTGAGGGGCGGGATTACAATTCCTGGTCAAACGGTAACAAACACAATTCCCTACAGACAGCGAATGAGCAAAACAAAGCTGCCTTAAGAGGATTGGAGGGCTTGGCCGTTGTGACTAAAACTATGTCTCAGATTGTTTTGCGCTCAGAGAATTAGGATGATGTTGCCAAAATGGCAATACAGGCGTGGATGTTTTCCTGGTGCGACTAATCATCGACACTCAAATACACACTCCAGGCATGTGTGAACTTGGCACCTACACACTGTGGGAAGGCACACGACAATATTTTATACTATAATTTCTATTTGCTTGTGTATTTGCAATTTTACATTAGCATTCTGTCAGTTGTTCATTTGTTTGTTTGCTCATGTGTCTCAAGGTACTCACTTGTCGCAGTTGTATGAGTACAAGAGTCATGTATTCTGCGTAAGCTGTGTGATTATTATTATTATTATTATTATTATTTATTTTATTTTTTTTACTCAATTGTGTGTCTGTGTTTCTGTACATCCTCTTTCATCAGGCAAAATGAGCAAAAGGAGTAGGGACGTTGTCAACACAATGCAAAGTGTGGGGAGGCTTTTGTGTGTGTGTGTGTGTGTGTGTGTGTGTGTGTGTCTCACGAACCTGTGTCTTTGTGTGATTTTGCATTATCTACAGGGCTGAATATCTTGAGAAGCATTTGAAGTGTGAATAACATAAAGCAATGAGAAACACACTTATTAGGAGCAGAGGAATTGCCCTGGAGAAATACTTTGTTGCTCCGAGCCGCATGTTTGTGTGGATAGTTGGGAGGCTGTGTACACAATTTGTATATTTCATAATTGCAAACAACAAGTGGAATGAGTGAGAAGAATTTTTATGGTGCTGAAATAACATCAGGTCACATTACAGCTTTATATCCAGCTAATAAACAGGGACATTTTAAACAATATTAAAGAAAACTGCTAAAAAAAAAAAAAAAAAAAAAAAAAAGGAGAAAGCCTTAAATAAAAACAATATGTTGTTTTGCAGTTGAACATCTGCACTCAGGTATTCCACTTGTTGTGGTTTAAGGGATTTACATTTGCATTTATATATTTGGCAGATGCTTTTTTTTCCACAATGACTCACAAGAGAAATAATAACAATTAAGCTCTCTTTCTTTCTCTCTACTATATTTGTAAAGCACACAGTGGACCAGAGTTCTATACAGAAGAATAAATAAAAAAAAAACAAAATGACGTCATGAAATACAGCTGTACAGCTGTACAGTTCACCCATAAAATCCCAAATAGCTGCCACTGACCACTGATTTAAAATGTTTAACACTTTTTGATCCACTAATTCAATCAATACATGTCAATAATTGGTATAAAATACAGTTTGTCGTCCTTTCATAGTCATCACATATGACCCATTTGGGCTTTCAGAGGCTGCAGACATATCGTGGAAACTCTATAATCTTCTACAATATTGATTCACCAGTATAATCCATGAATTTTAATCAATAAAAGTAGATGGAAATGCTTGTTTTCACTTTCAGTTATTGATATCTTTGCTGAAAAATTCACTTTTTCTTCAGTTTTCTTTGTTTTAGTATAATAAGCTTTGAATTCAATCTGAGTTTTCATGAGTATCTGAATAAAATATAGGAAATGTACAGGAAAATACATGATTTAGAGTGAAAAATGCAAAAGAAAGATGATATTATTAATTTATTAATTCCTTACGAAAGGTTAAATAGAGAGAAAATTCACTTTGGGTACTGCCCAAAAAATTGCCCTCTGTCTTTATGGGTTATAGACGGTAACATTTAAACCAATAAACCAATACCAAATAACCAAACATCAAATGAAAAAAATAAAATAAAAATGATAATGCATTCAAACATATAATGATAGAACATGCATTGTTTTAAAGATATTGAATATTGAATTTTACAGTGAAACATAAAGTCTGTTCAGTTTTCATCCCCTTATTATTTAGAGGTATTTGGAAACTCAAACAAATGCTCATCCACACTGCAGGTCAAATCATGCCAAATCTATATTTTTTTCTTCTTTCAAAACGATATATCTGAAGAGCATAAATCACACGGGATCATACTTCTTCAGTTTTGATTTGGGTCATTTCATACGTTATCCTGTAGCAAACACAGATCTTTGCTGTGAAACTTCAGTCTGAATAGTGAGATCAGAGCACTTTTGTCACTCCAGAGATTTGTTACAACGCAGCAGTAGATGCAGTCACTCACTTAAAATAAACTACACTGTACAGTAGTAAAATACAAATACACGTGAATGCATCAATAATAGGAATCTAACATATTGCATACTGTATAATAGTAAAATATAGATGGGAACTATTATCCAGTGACTGCTTGATAAAACAGACCTTAATACTTTATCTGGTTTGGAATTAATAACTTAATTCTAGAGGTTAACACTGCACTTTAACTAAAGAAAATGATCTTTTGAGCTGCCTTCCCACAGTAAAAGTGCTAAGATACTAATTTTAGACAAGAAGAGATACTTATCATTATCATTCAGTGTTTCCCAGCTTTGGATAATAGGGGGTAAAAGTCTGATATCAGTGGGAAAAAAAAGAAAAAAAAACATCAAAAGAAGTAATAATATTTGGGAGATTATTATGCACGCTCTTTTTAATTTTGCAAAAAAAAAATAAAAATATTCAAGGCAATAGTTATTTCAAAATGTCACATAATTAGTTTGAAAAGATGTCACGACATAAAGCATTCATTTTACTGTGAAATATCAACAGGGATGTTGATATTTCAGACCATAAACTGCAATGCAACCTGGGAAAAAAAACAACATCATTTCACTCCTTTAAGAAACTGCATTTGGTCATGGAAATTACTGACATTCGTAAACTTTAATGTAAAGAGCAGAAGGTGGGAAGGTGAAAGAAAGCACACTGTCAATGACACCGAAGCTCTGGATTTAAGATGACTCAAAGGAAAACTGAGGCACAGATAAAAGCAGCCTGTTCACACACAGCCTGAAGTGTGATGACAAAATTAAATGATACAAATGAATCCGCTCTAAATAAAGAAGTCTATTTCAAAGGTCTAAAAAAAGACATGGTGACACTAAAATACATTGACCCCCATCGGCGTCACCCCTGTAGGGGGATTGGGGGGGGGGGTTGCGACACCCTCACTTCTCCAACCAAATGATTTCATACCCCCCACTTTTTTCCTATATATTAAATCGTTACTGGATCCAGGAAACAGATGGAGAGTTGGTCTCACCTACTTTTTATTTCAGGATAAACAGTTACTGTCAGTCACAATCGCGCCAAACAAACATCAATAACATTTTGGGGCTGTTACAATATCTATGATTTAAACTGTTTACCCGCCCGGGCGGCACAACAGCATATCTAAATGAAGCGCACCTCAGTTCGCCGGTAATGTAAACAGCTCTTCTTTGTGGTGTTAATAAACAGTCATTAACCAGTAAGTAATGAGAAATGTTGCTGTTGTTAAAGTTAAGTTAACTAAACTATGTCTTGTTCTGTGACATTTACCCGAAGACAGTGGTTCTAGAACTTTTTTCAGTGATGTTCCCCCTTGTAAGAAAAAAGAGGTGTTTGTAAAATCAGTGTCTGATTTTTTAAATCCTTTTTTTATCTCATAAATATGACTTTTAATTAATAATTTAGACTTTTTATCTAATTTTTAGTTTTTAATTATGAAATGAATAAATGTTTGAGGAAAAACACATTTGTTATTATTTTCAGTCATATATTACTTTTTTTAATGTAAAAAAAATGTAATCATTAATGGATAATCGTTCATTAATTTTCCGATGATAGACTCATGTGTCACAACCTAGAACACCCCCACATTTTAAATGGCTGCGACACCCTTGCCCACCCCCACGTGTCGACTTTACAATACAAATCAGATACAATGTTTTATTGCCAAAGCTGGACTGAGATTATGTTATTTATATGATTTTACATTTACAAAAAATCAGTAAATAGCTATACACATACATCGTGTAATACACTATAAATCTGAAATGCAGTAAAATAGTATTGTATTATGAAAATATTATTATAAATCACATAGAGTGCATGTCAAGAGCAAAAGAGATATACATGGAGGAAATAAAAAAGAGGATGTTCAGAAATTTTGAGTGAAAAAATATTAAAGAAAGGGGGTGAGAGGTTACATTTTGACTGGGAGCGTTATAACAAATGAGTACTTGGATGCACGGAAGTATGGAGAGAAGAGTTTCCTAGTGATGTAGTGATTCTCCCTGTGGTATTTCCACTAATGAGAACATCTGCATCAGAGAGACAGAGAGATGGCCAAAGGGGAAGGCTGTCTGAGAGAAGAAGAGTAAACTAGCCTACATGTACAGAGACCGAATGCAGCGAGAAATGTACAAAGAATGAAGAATAGTAAGTGGTTCAAAGAGACAGGGTAGATTGTGATCACAGGGCTGGAACATTTGAACCAATCTGTCAAGAACAACTCATAACTCCAGTTGTGAATTTATTCCTTTTACTAATTCATACATTTTTGCTTTCTTCTTCTCGCCAAGGTGCCAATGCCCGGCTCAGTATGAGGGGCCTGAGTGCCAGCAGAACAAGCACAGTTTCCATGGCAACGGCTATGCCTGGTTTCCTCCCATGATGCCTTGTTTCGAGAGCCACGTGTCATTGGAGTTTATCACGGATGTACCCGATGGACTGTTGCTGTACAGCGGCCCTTTGGCCCAGCTGCAGATCTGGGACCATGGCGACTTCATGTCCATAGGTAGGACACGTCTGCAGAAATTTAGCATCTGAATCGGACGCAGCATTATTTTTGTTAAAATGTCACAAAGTCAATTCCATTCTATTACATACACTATATAAACAGAAGTATTAGAACACATTGAATTCAGGTGTTTTTTTTTTCTCCTAAAACATTGATTTATTATTTATTATTAAATGTTCTACCTTTTTTTTTTAAATACTATTTGTGCACTGACTGTAAATAATAATGTTCTACTGCAGCTTTCTATCTAATTTATTCACACTTAAGATGAAAAAAAAAATCCCATCATACAGTACTTCAAGGAAATATTGAGGGTAGAGTAGTTGTGGCTCTGGAGGTAGAGCATCCAATAAACAAAGGGTTGAATGTTTGAATCCTAGTCTGTCCTAGTCATGTGCTGTTGTGTCCCAGGGCAAGACATTTGACCCACCTGGGTAGGCCTTACACTGGTGTATGAAAGGGTGTGAATGTTTGGTGGTGGTTGAAGGAGCTGTTGGTGCAGTATAAGGGCAAAGAATCTGAAATACACATTTTTATTTTATAAAGAGACTCTTAATACATACTATAACTGAAATAGTGATCAGGTATTTTAAAATGGGATTTCATCCATGAAGAATTTAGTTTTCCCTAAAATCTATCTGGGGTCATAAGCTATAAGCACTTTACCATCTAATTGATATTTAAAAAAAAAAAAGCGGGCAAAAAGTGTATATGTTTAATAGGGCTGTGTGATGTTTTAAAAATACTGATTTCTTTAAACCCTGCGATATATATTGTGATATTAAAAAAATGTCTTGTTCATTTTAATGGTTTAATATTCAGTCAGTGAAGACACATTTCCACACTGAGATCAATAAATTACATCTATAATCTAAATCTACATTTTCTTTTAATACATATTTTATACAAAATCAGAATTTTTTAATAATTTTTAAAGGGTTTGAGTGGTAGCATTTGGGGCCTTGGAATGAATTAGGCCTTTTACATGTAAAATGCCACTCTATTTACGAAAAATTCACGGGATTAAAACACTTGTGGAATGAATTAATTTCGTACGTAGAGGTACCATTGTACTCAGGAGTGTATAAGAGCTGTGCGATGCCAATGTAAATGATCATGTTTCCTCTTATTGTGTCGACAGGTGTAAGGCACTGTCGACATACAGCACGTGTTTCAGTATCATTGCTTATATCATTGATTTCTTTTTGACAACAAGTCTTTGTTTATGGTGATTTATGGTGATTTTTCTCTTGTGTGTTGCTCAATTTTCAATGTTGTTTCCATTGACTCACTCCAAACTGATTAAGAAAGTTTGTAATTGGTGGATCGCTGTGTGCTAAGTATGTCACAGAACATGCTGAGCGTAGCTGGTATTATTTTTGTTAGGCACATTTTAGAAGTGCCCATACATCTCATTGTGATGTAACTTACAATGATAGTAAAGGTGATTCATTCATTCATTTAATTTCTTAGAAACTTTCAGATTATGCATGGAAATAGGGATGAAAATAAATAGGCTATAATTTTTATAAATTGACTTTTCTTATGCAGATTAGGTCATGGTAGCTGGATTTGGTCAACGTTTTGGTCAGTAACTGTGTAGATGCTGTCACAGTTTATGCTGTATTTCTGTATGTTTGATAGACACTGTTTTTCCATTCACTTGTATACACTCCTGACCTATGACAGGCACAGGGACTACCTCTGGACTCTTGTAAACTAGGTATCAAAGGAATATTTTTTTAACTATAAATATGTCAACCACCAGGGACTATTAGTTCTTGTAAAACCGAATGTTATTTGTTTGTTTGTTTATTGTTTTTTTATTCGATTTGCACAAAAGAAGATAATAGAGAAAATAATACAACTGGAGGGTAAAAAGCATGTAAGCTTATACTATGCCCTCCTCCTCTAAAGTAAACAAAATCAATCAGAATCGTAACATAGAATACAGTTATACATTGTAAATGAATAATAAATAACAAAAAAGGTTAATCTAATAATAAACGGTATTAATATAAGTAACAATTTAAAAGTACATTAAGGTAGAACGGAGAGTATCAATACAATCCTGAAAAGTAAGCAAAAATAATCGTAGTCGATAAAGTAATACATAGAATAATGAGTGTCGATACAAAATAAAAAACGGTATCAATTATAAATAAAGTCAAGGAGAACAATAGTGTATAATTACAATCTTCATAAGCAAAACAGACTTAATCACAATCAATAAATTGATTTAGTAATACATAGAGAAACATTTCAATAGGGAGCCTAAGTCTCCGCCCCTTCCGGTCGGTCCACTGGGCCTAAGTTCGTGAAAAATTTAACATGAGAGTGGATGAGGAGAAAATAATTATTTTCTGGTCCACTTTTACTTTATGCCCTGAATCACACATTTGCTGTACTTCAATTAATCATCATAACCAATGATGTGCGTTTGGAGTTTCTTTGATACGTGTTTTGTGATTTATTAGCGTGTAAAAATATGTAAATATTTGGACTCTGTTTGGACTACATATCAGACGTTGCATAGCTGACGTCACAGCAGAATCTTTCCCTGCAAACTTTTCTAAACCTTTTCTATTTTTCATTTGAAAATGCCTGTGTGCTTTGTGTAATCACAACACCATTTCCACATGTTCCCTCTACCGACGAGAAAACAAGGAGAAGGTTGATTAAACTGATCAGGTCAGGCATTTTCGTTGGTGGCAGAGTTAGCTGCTTGTTGGTGACGTAATATTTGTGAGACCAACGTTGTAGTCCATTACTTACTCTCACATAAAACCTAACGTAACTTTTGATGCCTGTCCAAAGTGAGTGTTTTCTCAATGTGAAAATGTATCTTTAAAATTCACAGTCATCATATGTAAAAACTGTAGCACATTTCAAACGGGACCAGAAAATTACTTTTATCCCTCCATTGACTCGCGTTCATTTTTTTATGGCATTTAGCCACAATGGCCTGGAAATCGACCGGAAATAGAATCGCGTCACTTAGGCTCCCTATATCTAGTTTGTCTGAAGAAGCCAAAACCTGTGAAAAATCAAACAGGGCATAGTAAAACATGAAATATACAAATGAACTAACAGGGAAAATAGAGTGGGTTTCACCTCCTGTGTTTCGTTTAGCATGATGATCCAGTGATTGTTAGTGCAAGAACAGAAATCCATTTCAGGTGTAATTCCCTGTGTGTATTAACTTGCCACGACCTGAGGATTAGGTTGAGACAGTTATATAAAGCTCACTGAACCCACACACACACACACACACACACACACACACACACACACACTTTTTGATCTGATTAAAACTGACACCCGTGCATTGTGATGCATGCTCTTTTGAATCTCATGTCAACATAATGTTTCTTTTCCTTCCTTTTTCTTTTTTTACACAAGCACTATTTTTCGGAAAAGAAACCATCTGCGGTGCAGTGGAGAGTCGGCCCACACCCTGTTTCTGTAGTGATCTATAACACAAATTAAAAATTGTAAAAGTGTGTGAACTGAGCACAGTTCCTAAGGGAAAGCGGTGGTCTTTTCTTCCGGTGCTCTGGCAATATTGTTAAACTTTGAAGACAATAACAACCCCTTGAATCGAGGGTGGCAGGAAGAAATTATAGACAGACAGAAAACAGAACAAAATGTCTCGTACATCTCGGTATATTTAGTGTTTTAATCTGAGAGACTACCGCCTCCTTGTCTCTCTTGCTACTTCTCCTTTGCATCGGTCCTCTCTCTTGAGATAGATGCTGTTGTTCCATCACTGCCAAAGTAATATGTGTGGGAGGTGAGGTCCGCCTGGAGAGCTGGATGCGCGTGTGTGTGTTTTTTTGTGTGTGTCTATTTGTATGTGTGTTACGAGCAGGTTTGCAGTAACAAAAAAAAAAAAAAAAAAAAAAAGATTCATCTGAAAGGAAGTGTTTCTGGATTCTAAAGTGTTATAGAGTTTGATACAGAAGTAAAGACTGATTTGTCACTGTGAGTGTAATTAGAGTCACGCATATACATATTTAGAGTTCTAATTAATTTGTTTCAAGGTTCACTTCCTGCATATAATAAGTCAATTTGCTTTACTAGTCTTGTCATGGAGACCATACTAAACCCTTTATATATTTATATATACCTGTATATGTATCTGTGTAATTAACGTAGTTAGTGAAATATTCCTGGGTAGAAGTTGTGTTTGCGTTTTCATCCTTTTAATGAAATTTGTAATTCGTGAACATTGTTAATATACAATATCAGACATACAAAAGTTTTGATCTATTTAAGGATAAACTTTGTGTCGCAGTTGTATATTAGCATAATCCTTTCCTTTCTATCATGTTTAAATATTAGGATTTAGTTATTTCATAGGTGTCATTTATCTACTGTTCTGACCCTTGTTTGTTAACTGTTAAAAAAAAAAAAAAAAAAAAAAAAAAAAAGCAGAGAAATTTGTTAAAGAAAAATTGAGGCTAGAAGAACATTTCATCCAGATTATTGTTGAGGCAGACCAAAATAAGTTTTATAAGAATTGTGCAATATTTTCAAGTTGAGGATTTTGAGATACAGTTGCAGGCAGACATACATACAGACAGACGGACAAAAATAAAGACCCCATTACTACACCTTCACAAGGTCATGGGTAAAAATACACAATGTAACACAAATAAAATCCAGTGTTTAGTTTGTGATGACAGTAGGGATGAAGGATCTTCTCGAACATTTATTTCTGTATCTTTGTGAAGTGAATCGTCCACTGCAGCTGCTTCTCCGCTCGAGTAATTCATGACGTACTTCACCTTGTTTCACATCTCTCTCTCTCTCTCTCTCTCTCTCTCTCTCTCTCTCTCTCTCTCCACCACAATCCCCAATAAGTCCAGCTTCCCTCGATCACTAAGCCAGCTTTTCCACCAGTTTGTCTTTGCATCTTTGTGTTTGATGTTGACTCCCCAGTGGATCACAGCATAGGTTGGCACACTTGCCACTTCTGACTGTGAAAACATGTGCAGCGTCTTGGGTAGACACCAGAGGACTTCAGCCTCTTTAGGAACAGATACCTACTGCATCTGTATTCAAGGATCAGAATATGTTGTTGTCCAAAATATTTATTTGTTGACAGCACCTCAACATCTATGCTATCGATAATGAGTGAGAAGGGAACTTTCCCAATTCACCAACATTTCTTTGGTTTTGTAGGGCTTCCTACCCTGTAGTCTCAACCCTGCTGGTTCCTGTTACATTAATATAACAAGAATCAGTTGTATTTAAAGGGTTCTTGTTTAGCTAAACCCACTTTTATTAGTCTTGGATACATTTATTTGTGTATTTGGAACCTCGTGGTTCAAAAACTTTGGATTTGATCACTCCACTTACATTTATTTTGGCAAAAATCTAGTGTATTTCTGCAACCTGATGTATTTACATCTAAATGTGTTACGTCTATAAGTAGTTGTGTTTAATTTGTGTCAATAAGTTAAAAAAAAAATATTTTTAAAAGTGCAAGCAAAATATATCAATTCAAAACACTAATAAAAAAAATAATCTAACAAAAAAAAATGATTCCAATGAAAAATATCAGACTGCAATGAAAAAAAAAGGGCAGATTGCAAAATATTTGCCTTTACATCTTTCTCAGGTTTGGTTTTTGCCTTTTTTTTATTTCCAGAGAGAGCACAGGAACCAGTTTGCTCCTCCAATTTTTTCCAGTTTGTGCAGCAGCTATTGTGGCATCGTCTTCTCTTGTAGATGCTAATGCTAATGCTACTTCAGATTCGCTGCAATGGAGGATGGGCTTAACCCCACACGGGTGACGCTAAAGTCCCTCTGATGTCAGACGGACTGGCTTTTTCTGGGTCTCCCGTTCCTCTTGTTGTTTTCTGTGAATGATGTATGCAGCCAGTGGAGGTGACAAACCACTTTCAAAGGCAGAATGTGTTGGTAAGTCAGGGTGACCCATCAGATTCCAAAAGAAGCGTGGAAAAGTGATTTCCAGCAGAATGACACCTTTATGATGCATAATTCCACTAAAAAAAAAAAAAAAAAAAAAGTTAAATATCACTCCTTGAAAGCCCACTGTCTATAATGTTAACAGAATGGGAGCCAAGACAATCCTGTGGAGACCCTGCTTATTACTGTCCAAGAGATACAGTTCTCCCACCTGTCAGATTGTGATTCTTGTCTGGTAATCTTTGATCCAGGAAACAAGGACTATAGATACGTAGGGTTTCAGCATGTAAAATGTAAAAATGACTAGTCGCACTTAGTAGTTTTCAAAGTTGTAATAACAAATCAAATGTTTCCAAGAGCAAAAACAGTCCAGCTGAACTTCAAAAAGTACGACTACTACAACTACTTCAGTGTAATGCCCCGTTTTATTTAACCTATGAATGGTCACATGTCGTTACTTTCAGCTGTTTCATAAATAACACATAGTGAGTCCAATAAATAATGCATACATGAGCAGCGCTGTGGCTCAGTGGTGAGTACTGCTTTAGGTATCATCCCTGTGTTCCTCTGTTTTCCCCTGGCTGCAGAAATGGTGGGTTAATTGTCCCATCGGGACCCCTGACCAATGTTCAGACAATGGTCACTATCAGCCAACAGCTCTTATTGAATGGCCTCTGATGTATTAAAAATTAATGAAATGCAGAGGGTCTACTTCCCTAAGGGGACATTAGGTGAACTTTACTTACATATAATATGAAACTGAGTTTAATACATTATTTTGGACAGAAAGATGAGTTCTGCTTGAGTCCCATCAGCTATGGAGGTGGAAGAACAACTGTGTGTGTGTGTGTGTGTGTGTGTGTGTGTGTGTGTGTGTGTTTGTCCTTCGGTCCGTATATTTGTTTTTCAGCAACTTTATGTAAAAATTGGGACTGATTTACATGAAAATTTCCAGGAAAGTTGGTCTAGAATAGATTCCATAAAAATGGTGAATGTAGGTTAAAGGTCAAGTTCGAGGTGACCAAAAATGTGTTTTCACAATGATAAGATAAGTTTCCTTACCATTCCTGTAGACTCACTTTTCCATATATATTCTTTTTGCTCTCACTATTGATGTGCATTGACATCAAAACTTGAAGGACAAATTCTCAATGTCAAAGGTCAAAGTCACAATACATAAATAATTATAACTTTTCAACTATTCATCTTAGGAACTTCCTGTGAAGACTGTCTTTCTATTCTGTATTCTGTGTATTCTGTAACACTTAACTGGTATGTTATCTGTAGGAATTATCAGCTTTCCATGCGTTTGTTCATGCCGCATAAAATACAGCATGTTAGTGGTTAGGGTTCGTGGTTAGTTTAGTTTAGTTTAGTTTTTATATTTCGCACTTTAAAAGGTGACAAATACATAAGCAAGTATAAATACAAATACAATACAACAGTTTAAGGGAGGCCAAAAGCTTAATATGATATATAGACCACAGATCTTGGTGTACACTGACACTAAATGGTGTTCAACAATATGTGAATGCATGAAAATGCTTATGTACAGGACACCATTTCATCAGATAACTCAGTATTTGGACAACACTAAATGTTAGCATTGAGAATTAACACTGAACCTGTATGCAGGTCAATGTGCAATTATTTGCTGGATGTTAATAATTGACAGTTTCGCCTTTGTGTTGTCTTCCAAATATCTTGGGCCAGCCATGTATGATTGTCGATTCACTGAGATACAGGCTGAAGTGACAACAAAAACTCTGAAAGCAAAAGAAATAATCTACTAAACAGGATTTTTTCTTGAGGTCAGTCTCAGAAACAGTACTTCTAAATAACTTATTATTATTCTTGGATGGTTAACTGTTCCTTAAGGCAAGGTAAGTACGGTTTTTACAGTCCATTTTTTTAATCCGCCCACACCAAACAGGAAAGGATTTATGGATTTGGACACTTGATGTACAATTCTATCTGATATACAGATATTATTAAAAGACATATTTGCCAACCAAATATGAAACTCCATCATATCTGATTTGCACAACACTGTGTGGCCAGGATCAGATTTTTATTTTAATAAAAGGATATTGGTACCATATTGCAAAAGCCACTTATATAACAAAGTCTATATGTATGTAATCATACAAGATATAGGTATAATTTCTATAAAATATTGAATGTGACTGACAAACATGAGAAATAGAATGCTATAAAAAAAGGATCAAGAGATTTTTCTCAACCACTCCTGGCCTCGTACACCACAGAGATGATTAGATTATAACTGCTGTGGATCAGAGAAAGGGCAACAGTAAACAAAATAAGGGGGAAACAATTCCTTTTTCATTCTGAGGCAAAATGGTTTCAGCTGCATTCATCAGTGCGAAAGTGAGTGCATAATACAAACATGAAACGTAACATGCACAGCACAGACAAGGTACTGTACACTGTTTATTTTAAGGATGTGAAGGTGGCACAGAGTTAGTTTTCCTGACCAGAATCCGAACCTAACTTTCATAAAAATAAGTGGTTAAAAAGCTTTACTGGGACATGTGGGAACAATGTACTTTTTCAGCCTCAAACTAAGAACAAACAGCTTCAAGCATCTGCTTATTTTACCAATGCTCAAAAGAGCCATAATGATTTGATGCTTAATTATTTGAGGAATCAGACTAAACGGGGTAATAAACACATCATGAACTGAATGCTGAGGGTCTATCCAGATCATGTATTTAACATCAGTACGCGGGCCACACCAGTAATTATAATTTGAGGGGGAACAGACTATACCTGTGGCATGACCTCCAGTTAAAAGTGTAGATTAAAATCAGTATGACATTTATTTTCTGGGTACAGGAAGATATAAAGTGAGAGAGAGATAAAACGTGACTTAGAGAGAAGAGAGGTAAGTGAAAAAAAAAGACTAAAATAAATGTCAGGAAGCTGGAAAGGAAACTGTTGTACAACCTGAACATCCATTTATTAATGTCAAGTGGCACACGAGACACTGTACATCTACCTCTACAGTTTTTGACCTGATCAGAATGAATTGTGGGGTTTTGTGTGCAAGACAGTGTTCACCTTTTTTTTATTTTATTTTTTTTATTAAGCCTTGTTAAATGATGCTGCCCATTGAGCCTGATCATATTCCCCGCTGGTTTGCACATTTACTAATTTACACACACACACACACACACACACACACACACACACAGACCTTCAGCTTCTTATTGAGATGCTGGTTTGCTTTTCCAAAGCCGCCCACTCATCCGCCCTTTATCCTGCCGCAGGGCAGCTGTACCAAGCCAGCCCTGCTGTGTTGGCCAAAGAAGGTGTAAGACACTTGTGCACACACACACAAACACAGTGGGAACAGAGCTGCATACCTCATCCAATCTCCAGCCACTGGGGAAGAAGTGATTACATGCTTATAACACAGAGCTGGTCTCGCATGTGTGGATGTGAACGTGTTTTGGGGATAATAATACCATACCTAAATTGACCTCACGTGTTCTAAGACTAGAACATTAGATGTTCTCTTTAATCCATTTTCTTTTACCAGCATGTGAATGTTTTGGAATTTGTGAGGCCATTAAATATCTGTGAAGATATTTTAAGCTTAGGACAGATGTCTTTGTTAAAAGTCTGGGGTCAGTGTGTCCCGTACCAAAAACTCTTGTTATACATTTACATCCACGGAGCTCATATACATCTTCATTAGCAAAGAGCAAACTTTCAAAGAACAATATTTACTTGTATTGCACGCAACTTTAAAGGTGTTTTTTTCATTAGGATAATGTGTGCTTTTAAAAGAAGTGACCATAAAATGTGCCCGAAAATTCTGAATATTCGGGATGATGAAATATATAATAGTTTTTTTTTACAGCTTGTGTCAACACAGGCAGGCACTTAAAATGAGTAAATAATGTTCAAGTGTTTATATAAAACTGTATCACCACCATGATGCTCTCAGCAGTGATATCAAATTCGTGAACTGTTGTCACTTTCCAATAAGCATGGTGATTTTTTTTTTTTTTTTATCAGTTGACCATAAAAGCTGACTGTGTAGCTGAAAGACTAGGAAGGACAAAACACCGTCCCCATTATAACTGCTATTAACGCATGGCTTACATCCAGCTTGTGTCAAGATAATGTATAGCTGAGGGACATTTAATATGCAGCGCCTTCTCTGGTTATATTTATAGGGCAGAAAGTTTGTAAAGAGCCCTTCCTCTTGCCTCCTTTCTGTTTTGACATTACATTTTTGACAAGTGTGGTCCTAGGTGCCCCAACACCTGTCTGACTGGCATTTACTTTGACATTGTCATAACCAACTGTCAGCACTTCAGCTGGTGTTTCCCAGCAGTGATGTGATCTGGAATATGCTAGGTGGGTTTATATTATTACAGTGACTGAGAGTTAATACATGGTCAGGGAGCCAGCATCAAGTAAGACTATACTGATATTATGTCAGATTTGCCACAGGTGTGATTTGCTTGAGGAAAATATAAGAAAGAAATTCATAACCATCTCTCTATGGTTATAAAAAAGTAATAATTTGGGATTTTTTTTATAGTCTCTAAAATTATGAGAAAAAAAAGTGGTAGGGTAGGATGAGTCTATTAGGTTAGCCTACATGTTGTATTGGTAAAAAAAATGTATATCAATACTTTATATTGATTGATTGATTGAATTTATTAAAGTGTCCTGCACAACAGTTCCCAGACCACATGGGCTTACAAAGACCACCACCATACATTCAAACAGGAAAACACAGAAATACATGTTTTGTAAACAAAAAACCTCAGAATTTTACATTTTGGAAACCTAAAAACATTGGCGTCATTTACACAATCAAATAAATGTTTTCTTAAATGTGAATAACATGGACATTATAAGACAAAATGCAGCTCGTCCTCCACAACCTTTAAACCTGCCCACTTCTACTGCCACAGGTAAAGTGCCAGTTCTCAGTTGTGCACACAGGGACCTTTGTTTTCTTGTTAAATTTACAAGGATATATGTTTCTGTTTGATATTCATTCTTAAATTGGATGTAATTTCTTTTGTACAAATATCATCTTTCCATTGTTTTTAAATCCATTTAACAACAATTTAACTCTACTCAAATGATATTTATAACCTAAGCAGTTGGTTAAGATATATCTTCTCATTGTCTTTTCATTATTTTAATATCACAGTCATAGTTTACAATCAGTTACTGTATAACACATTTTTTTTCAGCATACGATTACTTTTAAGATTACACAGTCACTTGTCAGAAACATTCAGTCTGAGTCTTTGAGTATCCATGACGTATGAGGCCATGAGACACTAAAAGGGGAAGCTCAGACACACGGTTTTTAACATCTTTCTGTCGACCCCTCCTCCGCTGTCCTGAAGAGCTGTTGGGTGTCGGCTCCTTCTGAAAGCGTCTTTTGTGGTGGGAGTTGTCCCTTCCCCTGTAATGTCACCTCTGTATGCCTGTATGTAAATTGATTCACTGTGATCCCTCCCACAGAGTCACCTTTTTAAGCATGAACATTTATCTCTGATATTATTGTAAATTCTACAACAATGTCAAAATAAATAACCTTCAGTTGATTTGTTTCCTCTTTTCTCCCTTCAAATTTTGTAAATGATATATTTTAACATAGACTGCAGTTACAGTATATAGCGCTTTTCTACCTTCATGGTGTTGGAAGCGCTTTATATTAGCCTCACATTCACCCATTCACACACCAGTAGGTTACTAAGGTTCTGTCAGTCCTACTGGGAGACTAAGTCAGTGTTCAGTGTCTTTGCCCAAGGACACTAGGACACGTAAACAGCCAGAGCCGGGACGCAAACAGTCATTGGACGACCTGCTCCACCAACACAGCCACTAACATTCTCTATATGTTGTAAATAGAATAAAGCGGGACCACATTTCAGATCAGCTTTCCCACAGATCATTAAAGCTATTAAAGTCTGTAACTAAAATCAAGGAAAGAAAATTATAAAATGTTTCATTAACTGTGGATTTGCTCGAGGTATTACATTCACAGATGGTGTGTTTGAGGCTGTAGGGGGAAAAATAATTACTAATAAAATTCAATCTCCAACTTAGCACCAAGTTGTAATCTCAACCTTTTAGGGGTTAGTGTTATTTCTCACTGCTTTTTCCTTGTTATAATGGATTAATAGGTTTACTTTGGATTGTCATGTTGTCAAAGTTAACCTAATAGCATCTAGTCTAACACTTAATATACTCATATTTAATGTAGAACCCAAGGTATTTATCCTGGAAATTAGCACCTTGTTTGGACAAAATGGCAAAATTATATTGTATGGTGCATACTTTTCAATGAGTAGTGTGATGTGAATACTCCTACATTATCCTTTAAGTGGTTTGATAAATTACTTTCTGTTGTTATGAGAGATTAAACAGTGTATTGTAAGAAATGTTAAATCAATTTCTAAAGCTGTGATTTCTTTCTTCCTTCTTTTTTGTATGCATGCTCACGATAAGACATTAATGTGACAAAGATGTGCATTTAATTTGATTATATCAATTGTACTCTCCTGAGGTGATTTATTTTTGTTGCTAATCATGCTTTTTAACATGGTTTATCAGTCTGGGTTCACATTAGGATAATACGACTTTACTAAGAAATGGTTGGAGATGTTTTGAGCATGACTATAGATTCATGTAAAGTGAGGTGCAAGTTTTGCCATAAAACATAAATATAGAAGTAGATGTATGTATACTATATTTATTTATTTTTTAATCACTGAAATTGTCAAAGCCCATACATAGATTTTATTAATAATTCACCGATAATGACCAGATAAGTTACCATAGCGGAGAAAATGAATGACTCAGAGGTCAAGAAGAGTCATATATTTTAGTTATTCACAAGCATTAATTGAAAGTGACCACATTAAAATATAGAGGACTAATTGAATTCCTGTAACACATTGACCTGTTTATTGCTCTGTCTCTCTTAGCTATCAGCAGCCCATCCATCACACTTGTTGTACGGTTTATAGTTGTAACTACTGTAGTATTCATAATTTGTTCATAACAGCGTGGATAAAGGACATAATTTGAATAATAATCAGTTTTATTTCCTCAGGTCTTAAAAAGAATGTATTTTGCAGGAGGGTAAATAGTTAGTAATTATGTACTTTACTGTGTGATTCAATCTAAAAAATACAATAAATTCTCTTCACTAGTGGTACCTTAATAGGTAACAAATGGTCTAAATCCTGTCCCTTAAGATTTTCTATTTGACATATATTTTTCAGTGAAGTGAGAATAATAGTTGCGCTCTTATTATGTCACCACGTCAAGTAGTTCCTACTCAGACAGTTTTTGCAGTAACCCTAGCTGGTGTAATGAATGCTTTACTTGACCAGCCACAGCCCACTGTGACCTCCACTGTATTAGTGACAATTGATTGTCACTGTAATGATTTGTATCTGTAGACATGAGCGTTAAATGACATGGATGGAAACGTTCAACCAGCCCAGAGGCACTTTAGCAAACACACACAGGGCTTTCTTTAGACCTGCATATATATCTGCACAGAGACCCTAGCTGGAGGTCATTGCTTGGACAATCAATACGCAACTTGATAAGTTAAATGTGTGAAATTATAGCACCCTTTGCAGAATACAAATTTTCAGATGACCCTTATTTTACCAGGTAAATATAAGTATTTTTTTTCCTTAACTAAAAGAAACGGTCTCTCCACACAAATGATGGTATAATGCTTTATATTCCTATCTCATGTATATAACAAGGTCCAGGAGCTTTTGTTTGCTCTGCACTTTATGTGTGGAATCAGCTACAGAAAGACTAGAAACGAACTGAAACCCATCAAACAATGGAACCAGCTGCCAGACAATCTGTGAATAACTATTCACATCAATGGACAACAAACCATGCCCCCCTTGCACACATGTTACCTGATTTGCCCTGTCTCTTATCACTGTGGAAACCCATTTTAGGTGACTGTGACCTTGACCTTTGACCTACATTCACCAAAATTGAATGGGATCTATTCTGGTCCACCTTGCACCTTTCCAGAAAATTTAAATGGAAATTGGTCCAGTAGCTTTTGCATAAACCTGTTTACAAGCAAACCAACTCAAACACAATACCACTCTCCGCTTTGGTGGGGGGGGGGTAACAAAATAAAAACAGAAAACATCCGCCTTTCTGTGGGGTGACATGTGTAGCCCACTTATGCCCAGTGTATTAAGGTAAGGGCCCCTGTTGCCTAATGTTAAACCAGCCCGTTTTTTTCATTCATTCACTTCCGGTGAATGAAGTAAAAATCACAAAAGTACAAAATTAATTCAAACATTGACTAGGAAAAGTTGTACACAGACACTGCACATCCTTTCACCTTTCAAAATAAAACAAAATGAAACAAATCAACTCCATTCTACATTACAAATGTTTTTTTTTAAACTCATGTCCAAGTGCTTTTAAATGTTTTAGATATATTCCATTACAAACAAAATAGTATGTTAACGTATTTATGCAACATATTTATGCTTTTCAACCATTTTAACTATAAATAACCCCATGCACTTGTTTAATATATTCACATTTTTATTAATTTTATAGAGTAATTTTAATTATATTCACTGTTAAATATTTTAATATTTGTTTAATGGTTGATGATGGTGAATTAGGACAAGGACAGCAGTGGTGCAGTGGTTAGCGCTAATGTCTCACAGCAAGAAGGACCCTGGTTCGATTCCCACACCAGTCCTTTCTGTGTGTTCTTTGCATGTTCTCCCCGTTAGGGTTTGGGTTAGGGTTAGGGTTAGGGTTAGGGTTTCCTCCTACCATCCAAACACATGCACTGATAGGTTAATTGGTTAATCTAAATTGTCCATAGGTGTGAATGTGAGGGTGAGTGTTTGACTATATATGTTCAGCCCTGAGATGAATTGGAGACCCATACAGGGTGTACCCCGCCTTCATCCATTGTAGCTGGATTAGGCTCCCAGTGACCCCTGTGACCCGAGTCAGGATAGAACAGGTTCAGATGATGAGATGAGAATAAAGACAAATTGACTTCTTGAGGATGGTTTTAATACTGTATTTTAAGAATAAAGTATGATGAAATTCCATTTTTAGGAAAATTAAATTGAAATAATACACATTTTCAACAACTGTAATTATAAGAAAGGTTCAGTTTGTATTGAATGTAATATAAATGTTCTATATTGTGTGTGCAGTTGCCTGGGGACAGCAGATGGAAAGTAGGTTGTAGCTAACTCTGATGCAAAGCATCTCTTCTCTTTGATATATATATGTACATTATCCCAGGAAAATAAAAATAAACTCAAATAATTAATTCTATTGCATGCTTTTAAGTCCAACCTGAGAGTTCTTCAGGGTGACTCCATAAATTGTACTTATTTTTCCTACTCTGCTTGCAAATGCAGATTTTGCCAACATTTACTGTACCTTTTTATTGTCTATCTGTTCTATGTGTTTTCATTTGGTGGCTGTGTGCTATATTTGTTATTGCCTATCTTGGCCCTTATAAGAAATTCTTAATCTCAATGGGATTTTTTACTATTCAATTAAAGGTCAGTTTAAAAAAACAAAACAAAACAAACAAAAACAACCCCCCCCCAAAAAAAAAAAAAAAAAATACAGTTGAGTATTGTTCACATGTTGCCGCAGTCAGAAAAAAAGGAAGGATTTGACGAATAAAGGCTATATCAGCAAAAGAAAGAGTGCAGCAACCTGCACCACACACAGACACACACATTCACTTTGGCATTAAATTCAGTTTAAGGCCAAAGAGCTGTTTTGGAGCTGTAGCCTCCAGCGTAGCACTGCAATGGTTTTCAAGTAGAAGCTGCAGCTGGATGTGGAGATCCAATATGTGTCGGCTGGGCTGTGGGGCTGGCTAGCTAGCTGACAGATCGTTTATACAGTACAAGAGCTCTCTCTCTCTCTCTCTTTTTGTGTTGTACCAGTTACATATCCTGCTGATTCGTACACACTGCTTACTTCTGTGGGCATTAGTGTATGTGTGACTGCTTGTGTGTGCATGTGTGGGCGTATGTGTTGCAGTGTGATTTGTTATGCTGTTTACGCAGTCCATATGCTCCCGGTTTGACTCCTCTGTATCCTCAGGCCGTCAGAAGGGGAGGACATTTTTCATATTTAAGAGTTCCCAACTCTGTGGGAGTCATACACAAAGCATATGCACGCGCCCCCCTCCACCCTCACCCCCTCCACCACCCCCCTCTATCACTCTCTTTCTCTATATATCTTTTTGTCTTGAAGCAGGAGCTAATGAATTACGTATGAGCACCAGAGAAGACGTCTGGTCGTAAGGATGAGCCCTTTAAGAGCAAAGTCTTGTCCTAACCTAAGTGTACCCAGAGCATTCAAAAAGGCATGCCCACCCCTCTGAAGGTGCTCCCATTTGGTCTAGAAGCCCGCTGCACTCCCAGCTACCCTCTTCAACTAGTCTTTCACATTCTCCTCTTTCTCTGCTCCTGTATGCAACATTGTAGTGTTTTCACTCCGTGTGAACTTTGCCAAAGCATCAAAAAAGAGGTTGTTATTGCTGATAACCTCAGGAACAAGAAACAGAAACAGTGTGAAGCTTTAGGTTTTGCTTGGCTGGATTTTAAATGGCTAAACAATGCAATTGAAAACTTTCCCTTGTGGAAATCTATTCATTTATTCACCAGAGAATAAAACATGGCCAGAGGTCATTAATGGGTGTTGTTTTTTTTTTTTGTTTTGTTTTTTTTCCTCTCATCGTTACAGACATATAAAGCCTTGTATCTTGTATCCCAAAAACCTTTGTAAAGCACTGCCTTTGGCTACACATATAAATAGTTTAATAATGCTGGAACCAGAGCAAGGACTGTCTGGTGGTTGCTCACATTATGAGCAAAATAAAATGAATGAAACCAGTGCGATTGTAAACTCAACACATCTTTGACACTTTGGTATTTTCTGCCACAGTAAGACATGTTTCCCTACTGTGAATGAAATAGAATTTGGTTTGCAAATTAGTCATTTACAGTATGTCCATGGAGCTGGTCTACCATACTGAAAAGGCTCATATTCATTTTTTGTTTTTTTATTTTCGTTTCACCTTTTTATATAAATCACATCTCTTAGTGCCTATTTTTTACTTTATTATTATAACCGCTGAACTTTATTATTTGTTCCTAACCTCAAACTCAAACCCAAAGTGAAACCTGTTGCTAATGTTTTGGCCTTGAATCTCTTGACCTCCCTTTATTCTGTCTTGTCTTATCTTGCTGCAGGGAACAGAATAAATTCATTTCTGGTTTGAAGGTAAATTTTGCTGAATAGTTTCTATGACCCTTGGAATTGTACGTTTTGTTGTATCTTACTGTTGTTTATGTGTTTATTGAGTATATGTATACCAATGGGTCTTAAAGATTATGTGCTATCATGTTAAATACTGGAAATCAGATTTATTTCATGTGCCTTTTTCACCTTTAATAATCTACAACTATAACTTTGAAAAATACTGTAGTGGTTTTTCTTACAGTAGCTTATGAAGTCTGGTAGATCGTACATGTTAATGCACAGGTGTCAAACTCCAGTCCTCGAGGGCCGGTGTCCTGCATGTTTTAGATATTTCCCTCTTCCATGTGATTCAATTTAAACCTTTAACTCCTGAGAATGAACAAAATAATTGGTAACAAGAGCAAAGTAAGACACAAATGGCAGAAAATCAAAGAAAAATTTAGAAAATATAGAAAAATAAACAAAATGAGCAACAAAAACTAATAAATATTTACAAAATGACAAATAATGTGGAACATTTGGAGAAAAAAATTGCTAAAGAATAAAACTAGTATTGAAATTTAGTCCCAGAAATTTTGATTTTGCTTTTTAAAAAATGTTGAAATAAAAAAACAAAAAATGAATATTTTCTGAATATTTAGACTAAATCATCCATTCAAGAATGTATCAGCGCTGACACTTAAAGAGTTAATAATCAGCTCCTCATCAGACTGATAATGATGCGATGGCCTACAGGTGTAATGGAAGAGGGAAACATCTAAAACATGCAGGACACCGGCCCTCGAGGACCACAGTTTGACACCCCTGTGTTAATAGGATTAGAAAGTTGTCTTAAATGATTCGCCTATGTCCACAATCATTTCATTTGTTTTGTTACACTTCACAGTTCCTAGCATGACTAATATACTGACAATTCTGCCCCTCACGTCATTGCATATTTTGGGAAATAGCACTGATAAATAATTCAAGCTGATAACTTTTTGTTTTCAAGGTGAAAACACTTAAAAGATGCAAATCCAACAAGAACATTACTAACAACATTATTAAACTGAATATATGAATCAGCAAAAAACGTCATGTATGTGCTGTTTGAACAGAATGGTGGCATATCACAAACACAAATGCAGTCTACCTCTGCTGTATGTCAGGGCTGTCCCTAACTGTAGCACCTCCTTGCCACAAACAAGGGGGGTGGGGGTGGGGGTGTGGGGGGGGGGGGGGGTCCTATTCACCGCCTTGCTCATAATTTCTGGGAAAAGCCCTGAATATGTTTGCCTTCCCTTCTTCCCAAAACTCTTCAACCTCAACCTAATAATAATAATAAAGGAAACCCCACTCTCCATTTTCTACCTCTGAGTTTGCGCATCCTACCCCCAATTCCGATATGACCAACTAATACACCTAGTATGAAAAAATTTGGTCCTATTCACCTCCTAACTCTGAATTTCTGGGAAGAGCCCTGTATATGTTTACATGTATTTATTTATTTTTTTGCTGATCATCTTCCATTCATTTTGTTTTATTTCGCTCATTTGTCATTTATTCCGCTCACTATCTGTCATCTATCATTTCGCTGCTTGGCCTTCAGCCAAACCAATTCACGCTCACTCACTCATTCTCTCTTCATCTATTTCAGCTTTTTTTTTTTTTTTTTTCTCTCCATCTCCTGCACTCTTCCACCTCCTCGTCTTTTCTCTCTACTTTTACTTTTGCCTTTCACGGCTCCTTCTCACTCCCCTTTGCCTCTTATTCTCTACCTGGTTTCTTCACTCCTGCACCGCATTTGTCCTTTGAGACCTTTGAAGCCTGTCTTCATCTCCGGGGAAAATGTCACGTCAGTCTTCAGAAGAAGGCTCCTTAGCTGCGCCGCTGCAATTGCTTGGTCAATCTGCCTTTTAACTGCCTTTTTGTCCACATGTATGCCTGCATGTGCACAATGGTGAACTTTTCTGCAGATGCATACTTCTAATGTACATTCAGACAAATTTATAGATTATTTTTTTTTAATTATTATTATTTTTAGTCAGGTTTATGCAGGTGTCCTTTGAGGCTTTGTGTGTACAGACAGCTCTGTTATCTGGATGCCCCAATGCGAGTGTAAAAAGAGGAGTAGGGGTGATGATGTTAGCATGCATTGAGGTTCAAGAAAGAAAGATGTTCCCCTGAGAGTATAGAAGGAGAAGCCTAGAGGATGGAAATTGAAAGACTGAGATGTTTGAGATGAAGAATGAAAAAAGATAAAGGGTCCCAGGCGGGATAGTAAATGAGAGAAGGAAATGAATGAATTAACAAAGATGTGTGAAAACTAAGGTAGAGTTTAAAGACGGCGCACAAGTTAAATAAAAGGTGTGGGGCTTCCAATTGAATGATATATTGAATTTACTCCGTACTAGTGGTCAATTGTCTGGCCTCAGCCTATATATTAAAATTAATTGGTTCATTCCTGAAGTGGCTCATTTTGCCACCGGAGCAAGTCAAATCAACTTGCAGGTAATTGAAGCAAAGTTGAGAGTGGAGAAGAGGCTATAAAAACAAAGTTGCCCTCTCGCTTTGGCATAAGATATGTCTCTGGGCTGTGTGTTTTTGACCTATTTGAGATGCAGCATAATAAGTACGGCGTACTCATCACATAGACGTGTCTCAGCGCTGACAAGGCAATTAGAGAAGAGCAACATCTCACATGCACAACAACACCTAATATCTTCTACCTCAAAGTGAAGATGAGTAAGATCCATGACACAAAATCATTTGGATTTTGAAACAGTTGCTGCGCTTCAAATATGAAGCAACAGAATCAGAACTTGGCAAAAGATATCACAGATAAGACTGCTACAAAACGAGGCCTTCACAATGTTACAGTAAAAAAAGGAAAAAAAATGTCAGTAGAAAATGTTTTGACTTCTACCAGATTATTTGAAAATGTAAAAAAAAAAAAATGTCAGTTACAGTGAAGAAGTTAATGAAAGACTAAGTCGAGGCGGGAGGTAAAAGAGAGAGAGAGATAGGAGATCAAAGAGTGCTGATAGACAGACCGACTGATGCAGTGAGACAGATGACGAAAGCTCAGTTGAAGCCAGACAGACAAAGCGGATTGAGGAGCAGTGAGAAGGGGAATTTGATTCATGTATCAGCCTCTTTTGACTTCATACCTCTACTGACTCAAGCAAGAAGACTAATGTCACAACGTGGAAGAATTCACTGGAGTTTTGTCTAGTTGTGCTGTGGTAATTACAGTTTCCAACATGAATTGTAACTACCTCTGTTTGGAAGACTTGTGAACAAGTAGAGTGACTTCAGAGTCTGAAACATAAGTGCAAATACTTGGGTGGAAAATGAATCCCCCACTGAAGGAAACTGGATAAAAGAAAACCCAACATACTGGACATGAAGTGTGACAGCCTGTTAGCATTTTTAATTAAAATACAGCCAACAAAGACATGCTGCCTTGACATGAGCTATTATTTAAAACAACCTAATTAGAACACATTTTGGCAAGTCAGTGTTGTCACAGTTGCATTTTTTTTATTTTATTCCATTTGTAGGAGCTTTTTCCTTGTTTTCCTTATTTTGTGTCATTACCGCCACCAGAAGTACTGTATGTCATGAGCGTAGAGTAACTACAAAGGGAACAATGTAATGATTAGCTCAATAGAATACTGCTAGGAGAAACTGCAGAAGCACCTGCTGTTCAAAATAAGGGACCACACTGAGTGAGTCAAAAAGCAACGGGCCATTGTTGGAAGACAACGCAACTAAAATTGCACTAGTTTTATCCATTTAAATTCCTAACAATAAGCTCAAGAGGATATTTCAGCAAAATAGACATCTACAATTACTTCACTGAAAGGCCAATACAGAGAAATTCAGTTCATTGTAATAGTCATTGTACAAAGTATTGTATAGTACAAAGTATATTGTATAGTGTGCACTATGATTTTTTTTTTAAATGACCTTATACTTTAGACATAACATGTAAGATTGGTAAAGGTATACATACATAACAGAACAAAAAACAAAAACATGAGCAGAGTTTTTTTTTTTTTAATGTTGCACATGAGTCATGTATGCAAACCACAGTTCTAGTTTATGTATGGCATTGAAGTAATAAAATAGTGAAAACTAATTAAATATTTATGAAATGATGATGAAATTTGTTAGTTCAGTAGTTTTTATGCAGCTGAATAGAGATTATCATCATTATTGGAAATAGCATGATGCAACAGTTATCTATCAATAGATGCAATAGTAATCTATCCTTTTTTTAAGCTGTACCATTACAGCAGACACAAATGCATTGCTGGATTTCAGAAGGACCTGACAATTATGTAATAATTGTGAAAATACAGTATATAATACATTGTAAAATCTACTTTCACATGGCAGGGGTGAAAATGTAGTGTTTTTTTGTGGATTTTTCATAATCTCTAAAGACACTGTTTATTATAAATGTTAATTATGTCTCTTAGTTTGGTATTACTGACCTGTTGAGGTGCATACAGGTGACTTACATAGAAAAGTACAATATGTCTGGGTGATCTGTAGATGACACTGAAAGAATATGACCAAAGTATACCATTCCTCTGCTTTTTATGGAAGTACAATCAGTACTATTTCTTCCTTGCAGCAGAAGACACTGTGAAAGGTTCTGAACTTAGTGCCACATTTCACCTTAGTCCTGTTGGTATGGCTATTTTTTTCAAAAAAAATTTGGAGGTTGTTGACAGAGCACCAAGATACCAGATGCTGTGCCTCCTCCCTGTAAGCGGTTTCCTCATTATTAGTGATCTTTGCCACCACTGTGGTGTCATCAGTAAACATAATGATGGTGTTTGTATTGTGGGTTGACATACAGCTGTGAGTGAGAAGAAGCAGTAGAGACGAGGGCTCAGCGTATCCCACTGGGGTGCCTGTGCTCACAGTTAGTGGTGTGTACATTATTATGTTCCCATCCCAGCAAACAAAACAATGTGCACATCGACAGACTGGTGTCTATTAGCCAGAAAGTTCGAGGTCCAGTTACAAAGGCTGATGGCGAGGACAGGTTTGTGGTCAGGGTTGAGATGATGGTACTGAACACAGAGCTATCCCCAAGCAGTATGTGGACATGTATGTGTGCTCCAGGAGAGATGGAGAGTGAAGAAGAAGCTGTGGTGTGCTCTATAAACCTGTTGATGTAGAAGATGTGCTGTATTTCATGTTTGCCAGGACCCGGGGCCACATGTACAAAGACATGAGTGAATTTCATACTGAAACCTGGCATACATCCAACTCTGGGAAAAGTCCATATGCACAAAAAAAATGCAGATGAACACAATCATGCGTGTACTCAAATCCAAGCACATTTTCTTTGTACATTCCAATCAGCATTAGCCTGGGCCCGCCCATGCTAGTTTGACCCAACACTGAACTTTGGTGCTGCAACTAGTCTGTCCAGGCAGGCTATATGTGACTGCTCAGCACGAAATCAGGCATAAGTCGCGCTGACCCGTTCAGAGCTACAGCCAAATTTAGGCTGGAAGGTGATTCTTTATGTGTGTTTACATTTTAGCAAAAAATGGTACCTTAACACCTCTATTTTCAGTTCCCGTGGTCATTACATTGAAATTCAATCAATAAAGGTGTTTATTGAGTCAATTATTTAAGCGGCAACAAAAGTTCAGGGATTGCTGAGCAAAGACAAAGCCGAATTCCACTTTTTTCGCCGAACAAAACGATCTCCGTTCCGTGGGTAAACACCCAAGGGTTTGGTACGAGGTAAAAGCCTATATTGAATACTCTGTCCAATGGCGTAAGCCAAATGATTATAATACGTCGCACTTCTTTCCTATTATTATAATATATAAAACTTCTGTGACATGTCCATCAGAGTGTCCTTGAACATCTGTGAAAAATTTGTGTCAATCAGATACAAATTATTATGCGTTGCTAAGGACTTCCTACCCCAAAACAGTCCAAAACTTTGACGGACAATTTCTCTAAAATGCAAATTGCAAAATATGTCCAAATGTGGATATTAAAATTACCATAACTTTGGTTCTACTTGTGATAGAAACATAATTTTTTCACCATCTTAAACCTTAGTTTCCACTCTACCAAGCTACACAGATAACTCAGTTTGGATTTCCAGACACTCATGCCTGGTTTTGTGGTGGTGGGTCACATATGTATTGTAGGATGGTGTGTCATTGTGATAATTGTTCATTTGTGTATATCTGATGTGCACATCACCCTGAGGAATTAACATTTTCACATTATCAACAGTTTTCCAGTAACACCTCTAAACTTAACCAACGGTTCCAAAGGACGAGAAATATATATATGTACACCAGCAATGGAGTTGTCAGGGAAGACCACATATTTCCATGGACATTTTGCTCTTTGTACATATGAACACAACTATGAAAAAGGCCATACTCCACCTTCATGGGTGTATGCATACTTTGTACACGAGGGCTCAGGTGTTTCAAGTGCTGGACCATATTTGCGGTCTGTTTTGGAATGAGCTCTTTGATAACTTTCAAAGGGACAAGGATGTGTTTAATACATATATATATATATATATATATATATATATATATATATATATATATATATATATATATATATATATATATAAAAGCATCAACAGTCAACATCATCATCAACAACATCATCAACATAGCCTTTGAGAGCAAATACTGGTACATGATCAGGTCCATCTACCTTGTGTTTGCTGACTTGACTAAGAGAGGCCCTTACCTCAGCAGGGCTCGTAGTCATTGGTTGGTCTCCAGAGGAACCAGCATCTTCAGGGCTGGCTTTTTCAATATTCCAATTGAATCATGTGCAGCGTACATTAAATTCATGCAGGATGGACAAGCTGTAGGCTGAGGAGCTGCTGGTCTGATTTTTGAAGTCTGGTAATGTCTGGCTCTGGCTGCTTTGGTCTAAGTTAGTCACTGCCATCTAATGTTCTCATTTTTATGCTGCCTTAATAACTTCTTTTTTTCCAGCTTGGATTTGGGTCATTTCGTGGCCAGCCTAAAAACATTCACATGCATCCATGGGTTTGGGTTTGAAAAAGTATATATAATTTTCCTTCTGGCACTACATAGGTTGTTGTGCTTATTATCTAGTCCAGGGGTGGCCAACCCTGGTCCTCAAGAGCCACAATCCAGCATGTTTTAGATGTATCCCTCTTCCAACACATCTGATTCAAATGATCAGCCTATTACCAAGTTTTGCAGAAGAACAATAACAATTGTCTGGTGTGCTAGAAGAAGGAGATATCTAAAACATGCTGGATTGTGGCTCTCAAGCAAGGGTGTCACAGCCATTTAAAATGTGGGGGTGTTCTAGGTTGTGGCACATGAGCAAAATATTCAGAATCTATCATCAGAAAATTAACAATTATCCATTAATGGTTACATTTTGAATTTAAAAAAGTAATATATGGTGAAAAAATAGTTTTTCCTCAATTAAATATTTATTCAATTCATAAGTCAAAATTCTGAGATAAAAAGTAAAAATTCTGAGATAAAAAAAACAAATTATGAGATAAAAAATAAAAATTATGAGATAAGTAAAAATTATGAGATAAAAAAAGTGATATAAATTTGAATTTAAAAAATCAGACACTTATTTTACAGACACTGTACCTCTTTTTTCTTACAAAAATGTTTTTCCCATGTCAGGGGAGACGACTAAAAATATGTTCCTCAGGGGGAACATCACTGAAAAAAGTTCTAGAACCACTGGCTTAGGGTAAATGTCACAGAACAAGACATAGTTTAGTTAACTTAGTGTAACAATGGCAACATTTCTCATTACTTACTAGTTGATGACTGTTTACTAACACCATTTACATTTAGCCTGGTGAACTGAAGTACTGTTGTGCTGCCCGGGCGGGTAAACAGTTTAAACCATAGATATTGTAACAGCCTTGCAATGTTATTGCAATTTGTTTGGCGCGATTGTGACTGACAGTAACAGTTTATCCTGAAATAAAAATTTTTCGAGACCAACTCTCTGTCCGTTTCCTGGATCCAGTAGCGATACAATATATAAACTCAGGAAAAAGTGGAGGGTATGAAATCACCTGGTTGGAGAAGTGGGGGTGTCACAACACCCCCATCCCCCACGGCTGCGACGCCCATTGTCTCAAGGACCAGGGTTGATGGTCCTATGCTTCTCTATAGATGTCAATGGAAGTTTTTAGTAGAGGCTTTATCTAATATGCAGTGTATTTACCGGGGCAAGAAGCTGTGAGAAGTGATCTGATCATTCAAATTAGCTTTATAGGCTCTGACATTGAAGCACAAGTGGTCCAACAGTCCAACAGTATAGTCCTGCATCTCTTCTAATCATGAAGACCCCTTCAGGGTGTTTGTTGGGCTGTTTACTCATCACAGAGTGAAACACCTAACCCTTAGCATTAGCCTGAGGTGGTATGTAAACAACAGTGAGACTGTGACCAACAGTTGGGCAAGTAAAATGGTCTACAGTTTATCATTAAAACAGTCCATGTCTGCGGATAAATCCCTCTCAACAGCGCTCCACATTATTAAACCACACACTGTTGACCACTGTGGTCCAATGGTCATCAAGTTGTAAAAAAGCTGTTTTTCTTCCTCCTGCTGCTGCCTTGGGGTGGCATACATTTAAGGGTGCTTATAAACTCTGAAATCTCTGGTGTTTTGAGCAGAAAATACATGAGCAATCAATTATATGTTGCAGTCAGGTGTAGTTTCTAGATTCTGAAATATCTCCTCATTAAATCAAAAATAGGAAACAGGAAAGTAGACATATTTTGTTTAAATACAGTAGTCGTGCATCATTACGCTAAGGATATGAAATGCTTTGTAATGGTTTTTAAATGAAGAATGACTTTTCTCAGTATTATAATAATACTTTCAGCTGGAAGCATCATCAAATAATGCTGTTATATTGTGTCAAATATCAAAGTTGACAGTTTTTCCATCTTTACTAGCCACTTTAAGGTATCCTGTTTGATTTGGTAAATGACAGTTTATACTCATCCATAGTTGTATTTGTATAGAAGTGCATGGGGTGCAGTTTATGCACTGCCATGCAGCCATCTTAAAAAAATATTATGAAGAATGGAAGCCAGGAAAATGACATTATGTTGCTGTTTTAGTCCCTGAATTCTGGCTTATGTACAATACAAAATCTTTTCAATGGTTTCCGTAGCAGGAACACTAAGACACTCAGTGTTTAGTGCTGCGTCTGCATGAACTGTTGAACTTCAGCAATGCATTATGATGAATTGCCAATGCTAGTTAGAACATATGCCTTACTTTAATTCCTTGCATACAGTGCTGAACACACAAGCAGTCTTAACCACTTCATTAACTTTTAATTTCCCATTTGACTAGGTCAGAAAATAGAAAGTAATAACTTTTGTCTGGTGTTTGTTGACTGTCTAAAATGTGAAAGGAAAGACGTTGCCCGATAATCCTCATTAAAGCTCATATAGAGATAAAATGCAAGCAGTTTTATTTCAAACTCTATATGTCACTTCTTAGAAGTCTTCTGGTGTGCATCAGCCATTTGAATGGTTTCACTGGATACCATTATCACACACTGCTTGTCAACAGCACCATACTAGAATATTGATTGCAGCTTTCAAAACTCCATCCAGCTTAAAATACCTAATGACTTAAAAGAAAGTAATCTCGCCCTTCACCAACCTCTCTCTCTTCTCTTTCTCTATCTAGAGCTAGTAGATGGGACCCCCACCTTGAAAATCAACCACGGCTCTGTCACAGTGGTACTACAGTTGCCTAACCACGTGAACGTGGCAGACAGGCGGTGGCATCGGCTGGACGTCCGCAGCAACAGCAAGGTGGGACGCTTCACCCATTTGTTTAATAAAGACATGGGGTGTGACAAACATATAACAGCTGTATGAAAATAAAAACACATTTCCTGCACTGAAATACTTGTAATCAGATGTGAGATGGTCAACAACTAGAAGCTGTCACTTACTGTATGGTTTTAATAGTTTTAATTAACATTTTTAACAGTTTAATTTATCACTATTCGCACTTACATTAGACAAGACATCTAAGAAATTACAGTGTATAAGTGCTGTCATTTCATCCAATTATTATCTATCCGCCATCATATAGAAGTGCTTTTTATCTGCAGTAAAGTACTGGTAATACCATCTTAGGTCTTAAGGATTCTACTTAAGACTATGTCATGAAGTTGTTAAAACCTCTAAAAGCACTTGAAATAAAAAAAAAAAACAAAAAAAACTTTGAGCTTAACTTAATTATCAACTCATTCCATGACTTTGATGTTGAATTTTATAAAAGCTTTACAAAGTAGACATTTTCCACTAAGCACTACCCCCCACTTTGACCTCACCACAGCTTTGGTGCAGCAAGCAGGGAGTCATGAATGATCTGGATTTGAACAGTGTTCTGTTCACTATTGAATATTTCCACTGTGTTTGCAGTGGTATACAACATACCACTGCCATATTGATTCTGGACTAAATTAATTCTGATTCAGACAGCTTTATGAATCCCACAAGGGTCTATTTGTGATTTATTATATCTGCAAAGGATGGACATGAGTTGAAAATGGATGATAAATACATTTAATTATATTACATATCTCAAGATGTACAATGGAATCCAAATCTATAAATACATAGAAAATGGTAATAAATGTCTCATCTCATTGTCTGAACCCGCTTTATCCTCACTAGGGTCGTGGGGGTCTGTGGGGGCCTAATCCAGCTACAATGGGTGAAGGCGGGGTACACCCTGTATGAGACACCAATTCTTCTCAGGGCTGAACATATATACAAAACCATCACTCCTACATTCACACCTATGGACAATTTAGATTAACCAATTAACCTATCAGTGCATGTGTTTGGATGGTGGGAGGAAACTGGAGTACCTGGAGAAAACCCACACAGACACGAGGAGAACATGTAAACTCCACACAGAAAGGTCTAATGCTGGTAATAAATGTTTTAATTTAACAAATAAATAAAATAAACTTGAAAAGCACTCAGAGAACACAGACCTCCACCAGTATTATATATTCAGTTAGGGCCAGTTTTGACACAAATGGTTCTATTTTCCAATAGTAAAGCATCCTTCAAAAATATCCTGGATCCAGACGGTGATTTGGATCACCCCCAAAATCAAATCACTTGTTGCTTTTGTCATTCCAGACAGTCGATGAAAATGTTGCTGAAATCCGTCTATACACTTTTTGAGTTATGTTGCTAAGAGACAGACAAACTAACAAACCTTCATAATTACAAAACCTCCACTGCTGGAGGTAACAAAGAGAATTTAACATACAGTATGAATCACAGAAGATTGAAAATATTCCACATACTGTAGGGTCTACAAGTCAGTACAATGCAACAACACCCCAATGGCATCATAGAGAATGTTTCCAGAAGAATCAAATGTATTTTCTTATTGTTTTCAAAAATGAACCAAACCCCTTAATTTCAGTCCTCTGATCATTACTGTCCTGCAGTGTGACAATGTAAAAGCAGCAGATAAAATTGTAACTGATAAACCTGAATATCTAGGTAATATGCAGATTTTATTTCCCTTCGTCTAACGGTGGGTTGCAATTAGTACATCACTGCCACCTGCTCCACTGGAGTTTGGACCAGAGTGTGCTATTTACACACATTAAATATGGATGTACAGCTTGGGAAATGTTGGAAAAAAATAGTCTTGCACTGCAGGGGAGATGAGTGACTACAAGTGTTAGCATATAAATGCAATGTGGTACATTTTGATAGAATGCATTTTCATATATACATATTGTTTACACCAAAAATATCATAAAATTGCAGTTGGAAACATGAAGACAACATAAATGTAGCTAATGATTGTTAACAAAAAAGAAGACACCAGTAATTAATGCGTACAGTTGAATGGTTTGTAAAAAGGTAACACCTAAAAAATAACATACTTTAAGTAAACAGTTGAGTCTTGGACGCAGAAGAAGTGGCAGTTTTAGTCAGGCCTATTTTTATTCTGACAGTTTTTGGTTTTTTTTCTCTTTTCTTTGGTTGATTTATTTTCAGACAATGCGTTTTCCTTTCATCATCTATTAAAGTGTCATTTTTTAACACTTATATTTTGTTTGTTGGGAAAAATCCACAGTATCTCATCTTGACACAGGAGACTGGGGTTTGCATACTAAGTCTTAAACAACATTTAAAGGACACTTGTGTTCAACCTGTTCAACCTCACCATCTGTTAAATACCCTCTGCAGAATAAATGTAGTTTTGCTTTCCTAAATCAGATGGAATGGGAAGGTTCCTCCTTCTCCTCTACCTCTTCAACCTGTCTTTTTTTTTTTTTGGAATTGTAAATCTTACTAAATACAAATCCCTTTGTCTCGGCACACACTGAATTTGTCATTACTTATGCATCTGCAGCTGAAATTGATGGAGGTGATTGAAATGTTTGATACAAATTTTATTTCAGTCAAGTCTGTACTATAGCTGTAAGAGTAAAGCGGGTCAAAGAAATGACAAACAAAAATAGACCTAATGAACCATTCGCTGGATACATGTTTACGCGGACAATCGGACAATAAGAACATTTCACACTGTCTTTATAACTTTGCAGAATGGTAGCCTTGTCGCACAGTCTGGTTATTACCCGTTTCGCCGCATGTGGTTCACATCCGTTTGACAGAATTATTACCCAGGTCTCCACATAGGGAAGATGTCGGTGATTTACTATTGTAGACGCGTCTGCACTGTCCGGTACAAAAGGAGATAATAGCGCTAAGAGTGAGACGAATGATTGCAATAGTCCTCCTCTGACATTTTCTACCTGGGATCATTTTTAGTGAATTAAATTAGAGTGAAATTAAGCTAATCTTCATTTGACTGAGGACCGCCTGAAGCTCTTCACCTCCAAGGACTCACATATAACCACTGCCTTTTAGTTCTTGCCCCTCTTTAATATCCAGGAGACAGTGTGTGAACCTATTTTTAGAGTCTTTGATATATCCTGAAAGCCTCGAGCCTCATAGTCTCATTGAAGTCTGTGTCTCAACCCTTGAATATCGGGACCGTGTCAGTTGAGCCAAAGGACAGATTTTTTTTAATTTATTTTTTTTATTACCCCTCAACCATAGCATTTTTGGCACTTAGAAGATGTATTTAAAAGGTGCAATGAAATGATCTGCATATGTTACAAGACTGCTTCATTTAACTAGTAAGGTTCTACTGCAAGGTTGCATAAGGTAGCACCCTTTTTTTTCTTTTGTCAGGTTGCTAACAGCATGCTCCAAGACAGTTTCCGAAATGTGTCCCAGTTCAATTCATAAACTTCACTACAACATGAATTCAACCACTGAAGTTGATCCCAACATGCTGTTCTCAGTTTTCCATCAGATTTCATAGACCTCTTGAACAAAACTAATACCAACTTAAAATTGTGATATTTTAATGTGCCTGACCACAAGATAGTTAATGTGTTGTCATATATAAAAATACATTTGGGTCCAATCATGCTATAACACGTGGACACATTTTATATTCAACAGTCTGTTGTTTAAGAATAATAATAAAAAAAATATGCATGTGTGAGACATTTTTGAGTAGTTATTTGTAAGAGTTTTACTATTACATTTAACAATACTTTGGGTAGGTACAATTTTTAGGTGAAAATTGAAATGGACATATATTTTTTTAAAGGTGTCATTCTGCTGAAAACCACTTTTCCACGCTCCTTTTGGAATCTGATGGGTCACCCCGACTTACCAACACATGCTGCCTTTGACAGTGGTTTGTCGCCTCCACTGGCTGCATACCGCATTCACAGAAAACAACAAGAGGAACGAGGGACCCAGAAAAAGCCGGTCCATCTGACATAAGACAGAATTTAGCGTCACCCACATGGGGTTAAGCCTGTCCCTGGCAGCGAATCTGAAGTAGCATTAGCATTAGCATCTACAAGAGAAGTAGCCAAGGTAGCTGCTGCAGAAACTGGGAAAAAATGACAGATCAAACTGGTTCATGTGCTCTCTGTGGAAATAAAGCCTTGTTTGTTCCTGCACGTTTTCAGAACAAGCAATGGCACAAAACCTAGCTGTATGTTACTCTGGTAAAGGTAAACACACATAAAGTGAGAGGGGAGGGGGGAGTGTTCCTTCACACATTCTGAGCCAATCAGAGACACCTCGTCACCACGTCGTGGACATGTATGAGGAAGTACCGGTAAACTGTGTTTGTTTCACCTCAACTCATTTTTCTACTGTGAAAAAACAGCTGGAAACAAAGCCATCCAGATGTTTTTTGTTTTTTTTAATAGAACCAACACGTAATGTATTCAATAACAATGGAGAACACAGTAATATTCATGAAATAACCATGAAATGACACCTTTAATCCTCAGGCAAATGTTCAAAAATGTGCTGTTCTCAACAGAAAGTGATATAAAGTAGGACAAAACATTTTCGATATTATGTTCAACTATGCTGAAAATATATTTTGAGTACATGATGGAAAATAATTTGTTAACATGTGGACAGGTTGCCAAGTAACATGTGAATGACTCTTTATCATTGGGTCCATCACCCAAAATGTATCAAAAGATTACTTTCTGAAAGTTTCACACAAATAAGAATAAAAAAATTTTAAGCAACTCACAACTCACTCTTAAATATCAATACTATTAAAAAAAAAAAAGTAATGAAGATCTGATACATGAAACCTAACAACCATCTATAATATATAACAACAGACTGAATACAGTTTTAAAACATTTGCAGCCAATTTGTGGTACTTTAAAAGGGATAACAGTTACTTGAAATACATATATTTAGCTAAAAAAATAATAATCCACTTGATAAATAATGTGTGCAAAATTATTTGTTTATGTTAATGTTCACTAACATAAGCTTGACCGGACCTATAAATTTATCACATCTAGCCCTCAACACACTCCAAAATTTGGAGCTACAATAATAACTAGTAATGACCAAGGATCATCAGTATGTCAACATTTTTTTATATTTTGAAAATGATTGAAAAGTTTAAAATTCAAGAAACATCTGGATGGGATTTGGATATTTCAGCCTCTATGATGGTGCAGAGCAGAATTAAAAGATGCAGTATAAAATGCATAAAGGACAAGGGTTCAACTCTAAGATGAACACAGTCAACTCACACCAGTGGTTCTCAACCTTTCTTTGGCCAAGTTTAGTAAGTTTTCAACCAAATCTATCATTAACTGAACATAAACCAAGCATTCCCATAAACTGTCATTGATCCAGGTCAATGGGTTTTTATTGGTGAATCAATGGTAAAGAAGGTGACAGTATTTCCACGGCAACTACGGAGCCTCTGAACGCCCAAACGAGTCATATCTCATGACCATGAAAAGATGATAAACTGTATTTAGGATTAGTGGATCAACAGCTATTAAACACAGCTATTAAACAGCTATTAAACACTTAAAATATTTCCACTATTTTTGAAAACGTAGACATTTGCCTTTGTTTGTGCCTTTCATTTATTTATACACAAACTGATTTTTTTTCCTCTGAAAACGCATCTTTATAAAACCTCTGCTGTTCTGTCAAAATGGGCATCCCCATCGAAATGAGCTACTTAGCATTTGGAAAACTTACTATTGATGCCATATAATGCTCCCAATTTAGGTACACTGTAGATTTTGCAGTGTTAATTTGGAGACAATGGGACCAAATACACTCTAGAAGAAGTTAAATAAACTCTCTAAGTGTTGATTTAACACTGCAAAATTTACTGCGTAGACATTTAAAAATATTTTATTATTCTAATATTGTATTTACATTTAGTTAATCAAAAGGTAGGCTATTGTTTGCGTCTGTTGAACTAACATGAACAATAACACCCAGCCAATTCATGTGCATAACGTTCATATACTACAAAAGTTACTTAAAACGTACTAACGTCAATATCCAATCTATCGTACGCATGTGTTTGCTTATATGCTTACTGGTCAAAGGCATGATAAAATAAATATACTTTCAAAGTATTACTTATATCCAAGTCAATTGCACATCTGGCTGTGGATGCCTGAATTGACGGGCTTTTTTTTTTTGTGAAAACGCTTGGTGGTCATGTGTATACTCAGAAGCGTTTGGGAGCCCATTTTGATACAACACGGGCAAAAGTGAAGGTTTTTAAAAACTCAGTTTTTGCGTTTGTGTATAAAGAGACAGGCTAATTTTGCACCACAGAGACACTGTCAAGGATGGAATAGCAGCATTTCTTTTATTAAGAGTTATATTCACAAATTTGCTTTTCAAGCAAACCAGCAGAGACACATCAGGGTTCAGAGGGCGGCAATTGTGCATCTTCTTACGCCCGTAACCGTAAGACTATATTTCTTTGGGAATTTGATGGAATTAAAAACTGAAATATTTATTTTGAAAAGAAATTTCACAGTATGTACTTGTGTTTTTACTCTCAGCCCCTGCCACAGGGTTTTTTTTTGTATTAGTTTGTCGTCCATCCATAAGTGCAAAAACTTTGGCATGCATTGAGGGTTTTTAAGTGTAGGCACATTATGTTTATTTTTTATAAATCTGTTTTTTTGTTGAAATGTTTCTGTTACCACACACACACAAAAACAGCTACTAACTGTTTTGTTTTGGGACTTTTTCCCCCCACAAATACCATATCAAAAACCTCACCCTGTGACTCGACTGGTGATTGTTTGTGTGATTTGTGGCTCCTATCAAACTGGTTGATTCAGTACCACACAGCTACTGTAACAGATAAGCCAAGTGTGTGTCTTTCTTTTCTTTTTCCATGTTGACATTTGCAAAACACAACACACATGTGCTCAGACTGAGACTGAGAGTAACCAAATGAATGCACCAAGACTCTGGATAATACAATGGTATTATTCTGCATCACATGAATACAATAAAGCATTGAGATTCTGGTTATTACAGCGAGGATTATTCTGATTCACAACAGTATTATTCTGAATCACATGTGAATCTATTCATTTGCTGTGAATAGACAACAGCGGCTTATCCAACCTTATTCTATGATGGCATGAGATAAAAATGCAAGGACAGAGCTGTTGTCTGCAGATTTACTGAACAATACAGCAGCACTGTTTTTTAAACATTATTCCAGAAACAGGCGCCGCTGGTATCTGAGGGATTCAGGTTCATTACTTAAGGACATCTACTGGTTATTTACTTTACAAATAAATATACTGAAAAACATGTTCCAAATATTATTAAGATTCAATATATTGTACAATGCCATGCCATGTATCAGTCCAATATACTTATGCTAACCCAAACCCTGGAAAATATTTGTTTAATTATGTTCTGGTATTAAATCCAAACTGGAACAGAAAGAAATAAGTTGGTTAAATCAATGAATGAATGAATGAATTTCCATGTATTTTCTGTCTGTAGGTGTTCTGAGAACTAGCGTGTAAGTAAGTGTGTTTACATGTATTTTAAAGTACAATATTCATATACTAAATACAGTGTTCATTTATATAAAAAATAATCTACAAGGTGGTAGCAACTAAGGTACCTAACGTTTGTCAGGAATGAAACCAATGTCTGCTTCATGAACCTTATACCTTGTAACAGAACTACTTTAGCACAAATATTCATTTAAAGTTATGTTTGAAATAATTTATTCACCTATGGGTGTAGGCAAGGTGTACCTTGGACATGCTACCAGTTCATCACAGGGATATTAGAGTTTATGTTTTATGTTTTGCACTAATATATCAGAGCGATGTATGTGTGCTTGTAAGTATGTAGTAGTAGTAGTAGTAGTAGTACTTGTAGTATGTTAGTAAATGTTTTCTCTGTGATCTGTAAGTTGTTATGCACATTGGTAAATGATCGACTAAATCATAATATTTTCAAGATTGCACTTATTTTTTCTTAAATTTCAGGTTGTTCATGTTATTCACATTTTAAAACAAGAAGGTCCCTGGTTTGATTCCCACACCAGACCTTTGTGTGTGGGTTTTCTGCAGGTACTCCAGTTTCCTCCCACCATCCAAACACATGCACTGATAGGTTAATTGGTTAATCTACAGTAACTTGCCCACTAGTGTGAATGTGAGAGTGATTGATCTGCATATTACCTAGATATTCAGGTTTATCAGTTACAATTTTATCTGCTGCTTTTACATTGTCACACTGCAGGACAGTAATGATCAGAGGACTGAAATTAAGGGGTTTAGTTCATTTTTGTAAACAATAAGAAAATACATTTGATTCTTCTGGAAACATTCTCTATGATGCCATTGGGGTGTTGTTGCATTGTACTGACTTGTAGACCCTACAGTATGTGGAATATTTTCAATCTTCTGTGATTCATACTGTATGTTAAATTCTCTTTGTTACCTCCAGCAGTGGAGGTTTTGTAATTATGAAGGTTTGTTAGTTTGTCTGTCTCTTAGCAACATAACTCAAAAATGTATAGATGGATTTCAGCAACATTTTCATCGACTGTCTGGAATGACAAAAGCAACAAGTGATTTGATTTTGGGGGTGATCCAAATCACCGTCTGGATCCAGGATTTTATTGAAGGATGCTTTACTATTGGAAAATAGAACCACTTGTGTCAAAACTGGCCCTAACTGAATATATAATACTGGTGGAGGTCTGTGTTCTCTGAGTGCTTTTCAAGTTTATTTTATTTATTTGTTAAATTAAAACATTTATTACCAGCATTAGACCTTTCTGTGTGGAGTTTGCATGTTCTCCTCGTGTCTGTGTGGGTTTTCTCCAGGTACTCCAGTTTCCTCCCACCATCCAAACACATGCACTGATAGGTTAATTGGTTAATCTAAATTGTCCATAGGTGTGAATGTAGGAGTGATGGTTTTGTATATATGTTCAGCCCTGAGAAGAATTGGTGTCTCATACAGGGTGTACCCCGCCTTCACCCATTGTAGCTGGATTAGGCCCCCACAGACCCCCACGACCCTAGTGGGGATAAAGCGGGTTCACGAGACAGAGAGAGAGAGAGAGAGAAATGTGTTGCAGGATAAAATACATGGCATGTACTATCCAAAGGTCACCATGGTAAAACATGTCCACTTTTATGCCACATCCAGAACTAGAACGTAGCGTGTGAAAAGAACCTGCCCCCCCCCCAACCCACTTTCATTGAAATTATACAGGGCATACTCCATTACCAATGTGGGTTTGTAGAAAGCTTCTAAACATAAGGTCGTAATGCAAGCAAAGTGATGTTTTCCAGATTCTGCATAAAAGGTTTTTTTTTTTTTCCTACAAATTTGAAAAAAGCCAAACATAATCTTAATGACTGAAAAGCTGTTTTCTAATGCTTTACATAAAATTGTGCTTGTTCACTGCATTATAAAATGATCAGTATGTGAGCAAATTAGAAGCCTTAGAAAGACAAAATATGATTATCCCCTCAGTGTTCGATTTTGTGTGTTATGTATTTCACCCTAAGATGATAAAGTGGTTCACAGTGCTTGTTTTTAACCACTGGCCTACTGTAAAAACAGGATTGATGCTTATTTTAACATGTCGGGATGAGAACTGATGTCTTGCTTTTCTGTTTGTGCATCAAAAGGACACATAGCACACAGCGTCAGAGTAATATCCTCTAATGACAGAATTGTGAGTCAGAGAGGCAAGTCTCAATTTAGTAATAATGATAAAAGAGCACTTGACAGCAACAGGAGGCGCAGTCATTATAATACTGAGAAATGGGGGCTTCATTTATGCATTTGGTTTGCCTGATAATAGTAGTTCAGTACAGTGTGTCTGTCTTTATGTGTGTTTTCCAGGAAGTGCGCTTCACCCTGGATCGCTGTGCAGGGGCGACGGTGAAGGAGACGGAGGGACTGGGAAGCTGGTTGACCACAGAGGATGACTCCTCCTGTTTGGCGAAAGGCACTACACCTAACACTGACAGGTATATAAATTGTGTAAATAGAGAGTGTATTTAATGCTTATTCAATGGGTTTTTCATGATACTTCATATCTACATGATGTCACGTAATCCACATTCTCCAAATGTGAGTGAATGTGTCTAATTCCTCTCCTCCTCTACTCCTCTAATAACATATTAGTCCCTCTCAGAAAGAGTGCTTTCAGTCAGTCGGCCTTTTCAGTGAGAGCCGTTCACTTTTGGAATACCATTCCATCTCACATACGCAGTGTTGATACATTTCAAAACTTCAAAAACATGTTAAAATCCTGGTTAATAATAATAATGGATTAGATTTATATAGCGCTTTTCAAGGCACCCAAAGCGCTTCACATTAGTGTTCCATTATTCATTCACTCTCACATGCTCCCTCTGGTGGTGGTAAACTACATATGTAGTCACAGTTGCCCTGGGGCAGACTGACAGAAGCGTGGCTGCCATTTCGCGCCTACGGCCCCTCTGACCACCACCCAACATTCATACTCATTCATACACCAGTGTGAGTGACACAACGGACTGACTAGGACAGAGCGGGAATCGAACCGCCAACCCTTCGGTCAATGGACGACCCGCTCTCCCAACTGAGCCATGGCTATTAGAGAATCAAGCTTGTGCTCATGATCTTAAACAATTTTAGATAATGATAACAATTTAAATAGTTCATTGCTGCTTTTGTGCTGCCTACCTGCTGCCGATGTATTTGTTGAATGCTTAAATTTTGTTTGTGCTGCAGGTTGCTGTATGGTTTAATTGTGAGCTGGTGTATGATGTATTCTTGATTTTAGATATATGATTGTTATTGTTTTTTCTTGTTATTGGCAATTTACACCTTGCCCAGGGACTACAGTTGAAAACTAGCTTTCGAGCTAAAACTGGCGCATTTACAGAAATGTTGATTAATGTGCATTGTCCATGTTGAAATAAACTAATAAAATAAAATAAAAATAAAATAAAATAAAATAAAGGAACATGGGAGAACAAAGCACTAGCACTGATAAAACATTGTTCACAGTCCACCCAAAACCCCATATTATCATTACGATCATACAATTGGGTTCTTCTATGAAACTGGGTTAATTTTGGTATCTGGCAGCTTTTATACACCTAATAATAAAAGATATATAAGACATATGTCCCCAGGATCTTCCTAATGATGACCGCAGATAAATGAATAAAAAGTACTCTTGCTAAATATGGTCCATCACAAAATTAATGATTTTTTTAATCAAATTTTGGAGCCAAAAATAAGACCAAAATTGGGACAGGAAAAGCTACCTCGGCAGTTCATTCCAGGTTTTGTTTGTAATCCATCACATCCACTCGTGGAAGCTGCCCCTTTAAACAGAAATGAATCGTGGGTGTTTCTGCAACAGCAGTCGTTTTTGTGAAATACTCTGCCTTGCATAATTAGTTTGATTCCCAAATGCAACTGTGGGACAATAAAGAAGTGTATCTTACACTGCTCTACAATTATTTTTTTTTAGAAAGTATCTGCTTTAGATATTAAATGTGCTAAATCGTATGTACTTTAATAAGATGAATCAGAAAAACAAATGACATAAATGTTGGTTAGATCATGTTTTTAATATATATGATGGTGTGTTATTCCACATATAGGCTGGTTTATGGACATGTATACAATGGATTTATAAATATTCCACTAGAAATAACCTGTAAAGTGAATGGATCATAATGTGCAGACAGTGTTTTTGAGTAGATCTGGTAGATCTGAGACCAATATTTCTTTGGACTAAAACCTATTCTCTTGTTAATTTTAAGAATTTCAGATTTTGACCCCAGCCTTATCTGGGAAACTTGATCCAACCAGCATTTAAGACTTGAGTTTTCTTTATCAATAACATACATGATGGAACATTCTATTAGTTTTATTCTGGAAGAATTTTACTTGTAGACCAGTGTAATTGACAATAATCTTTTCTTTTTCAAAAATCATGATCAATGTTGGGAGTAACGTTTTACAAAATTTACTTGACGGGTGAGTTCATAACACATTCATAGCAGTCGTCATAAACTACACATAAAGCATTCATGACTCTTTCATGAGACATGACTCTGATTCATACCAAACCTTTCATGAATGTGGAAAACAGAATGATGACAACCTTTCAAAATAAAACACTAAAACCTATTCTCTTGTTAATTTTAAGAATTTCAGATTTTGACTCAAGACTTATCTTGGAAACGTGAACCAACCAGTATTTAAGACTTGAGTTTTCTTTTTCAGTAACATACATGGTAAAAATTTCTTCAGTTTTATTCAGATAGCATTTTACTTGTGTATTTACTTAACAGTGATATTCACAAAAATAGCAGATTAATATTTTGTGTCCTTTTTACTGTTACATACGGATTATTGTATAAGAAAATAAATGTGTTTTACCTGAATAATAGTTTCTCTTCTATATCAAATAGACCCAGTGTGCTTCCAAACTTGCTTCATGACATTAATCTACATTTGGTTTGAATTTTTAGACCATCTGTCCTGTTTTCACAGACCAGTTTCACAGACGCACCTAATTAGTATTACATACAAAATGGATACCAACATCTAGGATGCATGTCTAAATGTAGAGTGTAATTTTTTCCAGAGTGGGTATCTAATATGTCACTTCCTGGGAGCTTCATTACATGCCCCCAACTGGGAACACGTAACCTTGGAAACCATCTCACCTCTACCAGCATCTGTGTAATACAGTAGTACTGACATCTGGCTACTAGACTCCATTTGCCTTCTGCCATATTCGGGTTGTAGCCACAGGTGACTTACATTATGGGATATTTATGCTGGTGAAGTGTCCAGAGTATCCACACTCGAAAATGTTCCCACAAATAGTGGTTTAAATACAGTGGGTTTCATCCTAAGGTTATGGAAAAACTGAAAATAACTACGGGTGTAAGACATCAGTTCTGCAAGATACCATGATATTTAATCTCACGATATGTTACCAATATTAAAAAGTAGCATATTGATATTGTTTAGGGATTTATTCAAATGCAACATGGCAGATGGAAGAGGTTCATTATTGGTTATTGTTTCTCTTTTTTATCTACTATTATTTAATGCTGACTTATTAACTAATGGTTCTTTGCAGTATCCTAAAAGCATGTTTTGCTGTCTGTTACAATATTAGTTGTGAACTAATCCAATATGAACATTTGAGTAGGATCTTCAACTATAATAATGTCTGTAAAACCTAATTTAAGTTAAGTTTTCACAGAGAAAAAAATTGTGATATAGCATGAGACCCTGTTCAGATCAAATAAAAAATGTATTTAGTATTTTTTTTGGCATATTTCTGTTGTAATTCAATCTCCCAGGAAATAATAATTAAAAAAAGGGAAAAAAATGCCTTGTGAACAGTATCATGATATATTGTCATATATTGTATTGTGAGCAATTTGTATCATATTGCAAGATATGTGTCAATGTACACCCCTAAAAATAACACTTTTAGCAGATTTATTAGTGTGGGATTTCCAGGAATGCCTCTGATTGGATATGTTTATGCTCACATTTCCTGGTATTCAGTTTCAGTGTACGTAGTTATTTACTTGCACATAAAGATCTTAATTACTCATGTATCTGCTCCACAAAGTAAATATTATATAATGATTTTCTGAATTAAAGGTCTGAGCGACACTGCAAGGGAACATTAGTCATGTTATCAGTTTATCTTTGAGTGTTTGTTGAATGCACGAGAGTCAAACACGCACTCACACAAACAAATACAATCAGAAATTTGAAGAGAATCTAATAAAACAGACATTCTCTGAGTTACGTGTTACAGTTTGATTATGTGTTCCAGGATAATAAAGAAAAGCTACAGTACAGAGAGTGAGAGTTTATGTTCCAGTGGTAATGTGTATGTACATCTCTTTTTTACAGACACCTCAACATGACTCAGGTCCTCCAGCTTGGTGGTGTAAATGAGGACATCCCTTATATTTATCCTCAGCTTCAGTATAAACACTTCACCGGCTGCATTCGCAACCTCATCGTTGACAGCAAGGTAACACACAAATCATATACACTCTATATGTACAGTACACTCCAATATATAACCACACAACCATTAGCACACTGGTATGCAAGGAAAGTCGAAGTCACACACCCGCACTCCAGTTGATAAATGGATTAATAACAGGTTTCAGCATTTTACAGTACTCTCATGCCACGTACCAGATGCATTTTTTACACTTTTAACTGTAACATCAAAGAGCTTTCAAGTACTACACTTGGACACTCCACGGGTGGAAATGGAATATGATCCTTTCCATTCCTGACCAATGTGACTTCAAGTTGAAACTTTCAAGTAACCTTCTTCTTGCTCTATTGGAGTTGAAAAGTCAAGGACCAGCTCAGCCATGCCAAGCCCCAACAAAGCCCCAGAAATGTCTATATGAACACAGGCCTCAGGTGTGATAGCCTTTTGTGAAACCACTCCCTTCCAAAGCCTGAAATTTTGACTGAAATTGTATTTTCTGACACTTCTTTTTAGCTTAGCTTCAAATAAATCTATGACTAAGTGACAAATTTTTATCCTTTTCAGGCTAAAAAAGTTGGAGTGGCATAAGTATTTGGACCTAAATGTTAGGGTTTCATACTATTATGCTAAGAATCAGGTTGTTTGATCATAGAAAAAAATGGAGGAGGCATTATAGTTGTTCAAGAATGCTTTCCTTGCTGCTTAAAATACTTTTAAAAGTAATATCACCTTTTTTTTGGTTTGTTTTTATCCAAGTGCTTGTATCCTGTGAAAGATGACGGTCACGTTGAATTTTACATTTAATTTACACCTGGTATAAACTATTTTATGCATTCAGATGTGAAGCAATATGTGGATTTCTTGCAACGTGATCACTTTTTTTGCATTCATATATACAAGGAAGGCGAGTGGGAGGATAGCAGGGGCTGTCATCTTTTATGACACTAGTAGGAGGTAACAGAAACTTTGACAGGTTGTTGTTTGCTATCGCAGTGCTAGCGGTAGCTTTGAACACACTGACTGCTTTGTGTTGGACAAAAGCAAAGAGCAGCTGCTGTTTAAGGACGATCTTGCTGGACTTTTTCCTCTAGAGGTTGGACCAGATGCAAATATTTCCAACCCAAATGAAGCAGCTTGTGGAGATGCATTATTTGAATTTCAGGGTAAAAAAAACAAAACAAAAACAAGTGTGAATTTGCACTGTGTACACGACTTTAAATTATATCCGTCTGTGTTACTCAATATTTATCGAACAAAGACTCACTAACGGCATCTGCTGGCCCCCCATCCCCGAAAAAATGTGGGATCGAGAGGTTGGGGGGTGGGGTGGGGGGGGGGGCGGCGGGGGGTTGTCATTTATTTCCCACCTGCCACCTCCCCAACAAGACATTTCGGTAACACTTTACAATAAGGGTACATGAATCATGTTGGAATCATGTTGGAATCATGGTCTGATTCATGATGAATTAACATATGACTCATGTATGTACTAATGATTAATATATCATGAGTCATGAAAGGATTCCTGTTGGAATCATGATGACTCATGATGAGTCACTATTAATATATCATGAATTAACACTGCTGTTAATTCATGTTGTTAATATATCATGAATTGTTAATTCATGTTGTTAATATATCATGAATTAACACTGCTGTTAATTCATGTTGTTAATATATCATGAATTGTTAATTCATGTTGTTAATATATCATGAATTAACACGGCTGTTAATTCATGTTGTTAATATATCATGAATTGTTAATTCATGTTGTTAATATATCATGAATTAACATTGCTGTTAATTAATGCTGTTAATATATCATAACACTGCTGATAGCTATCAATCAAATTATATATGAATCAAACTTTAGTGAAGGGTGCATGAGTAATGATGAAGTAATATTTGTTTTATGGTGAATTAAAACTAGGACGGGGGCTTCCAACCTTCATATCCGTCACCTGCTGGCCGTGGTCTACTTACCCCTCTGCTGGACTCAGCCCCTGGCCTACTGTTTTCCACAAGTCATATTCATGATGAATTAACTTATTAATTAGCAAAATCTTTTGAGTCACTATATGAGTCATGATATATTAATGATTAACATATGATGAATTCATGTATGAACAAGCATATTCATGATGAATTAATGTATGAACAAGCATATTCATGATGAATTAATGTATTACTTAGTAAAATCTTTTGAGTCACTATAGGAGTCATGATATATTAATGATTAACATATCATGAATTAATGTATGAACAAGACATATTCCTACTGTGTTAATGCATACTCTGAAAATAATTCATGTCTGACTCATGATAGGTTGCCCCTTATTCTGCAGTCATGACATTATCATGATTACTACACCATGAGTTAATGTATGAACAAGAGATATTCATGATGAGTTAATGTATGAACAAGCATATTCATGATGAGTTAATGTATGAACAAACATATTCATGATGAATTAATGTATTACTTAGCAAAATCTTTTGAGTCACTATAGGAGTCATGATATATTAATGATTAACATATCATGAATTAATGTATGAACAAGACATATTTCTAGTGAGTTAATACATACTCTGAAAATAATTCATGTCTGACTCATGATAGGTTGCCCCTTATTCTGCAGTCATGACATTATCATGATTACTACACCATGAGTTAATGTATGAACAAGCATATTCATGATGAGTTAATGTATGAACAAGAGATATTCATGATGAATTAACATATTACTTGGCAAAATCTTTTGAGTCACCATATGAGTCATGGTATATTAATGATTAACATACCATTAATTAATGTTATAAAGATGTGATATTCAGAATGTGTTAATATATACTTAGAGAAGAAATTATGATTAAAGTTTTCTTTGCCTCTTATTGTAAAGTCATGACATCACAATCATAACTATACTATTAACCAGTGTGTAATATACTATTACAATACAAATGATTTATATAAACCAAGTGAAATCACAGCATTGTGTATTTTCCGAATGTCATCAATACAACCAAAATACCAGATTGGGTACAACAACATTTTAATTACCAAAAATATCCAAAGGCAGATCACAGAGAGAGAGGGAGAGAGACAAAGAGAGAAAGAAAGAGAGAGAGAAATAAAAGTCATTCTCCACAGTACACGGATGCATTGTCCTGCATGAAAAAAGTTAAAAAGTGCCCAAAAGTCAAGTCAAAATCTGCCTTGTTCAGAGAGACAACCAGAAGGAGGTTTTCCTGCCGCCTTCTCCGCAACCAGCCGTTTCTGGCGATCATGCACTCCTAATATGCCGAATACCCACTTTTTCTGTCGGCATGTTGCTGCAGCCCTTCCGCGGTGATACTGTAAAACACAAAAAGCAAAGATGGCAGACTCATGGTGAGGACAAGGGGGAGTTTGTTAAAAAAAAAAAAGTTTGAGAACTACCACGTTAGTGTATGTGACCTTTTCTTTTTTGCAGCATATCATCAAAATAGTGTCCACCATGCCAAACAACGCCAAAGCGATCACATGGAACAAGCTCCAGCAGCACCTACTGTCCCATGTCCACACTAAACTAAATATGTGGATTAGAGATGGTCTCCACAGCCACCTTTTGCACCACAAGAACAAAACCTTCACTGACAGGACACTGTGTATAATAATAATAATAATAATAATAATAATAATAATAATAATAATAATAATAATAATAATAATAATAATAATAGACTTGTCTTTTTATGTCACCAATGCTGACCTCATTTAAAATAATATAAGTGCTTGTGAATTTTGCCTTTGAGTAGTAAACAAGTGCATGCAAAATTTTAGCTGTTTTGTAAAAATAATAATAAAAAAAGACAAAGTTTAGCCCTTGATTTCATCCCAGATTAAAATTTTGCCCCACTGTGAATTTCAGTTTGACACCCCTGCCCTAAATACTGCCTCTGGTTCAGTTTCATCATGCAAATATTCCACTATTTTAGCCACCTTGGGTTCCATGAAAGGCACCATATAAAACTAAGTTATTATTTTCACATTGCTGTAAGAACAACAGTGTTTCGGGGAAATTGTCAGAGGTGGAAAAACTACTGAAAAAATATAGTTGAATAAAATTATCTTTACTTTGTTTAAATTCTACTCAGAGTAAAAGTACACATCTAAAAATATACAAAATTACTTTATTTAAAATATAACTTGAGTACAAATTACTTCATTAAAAGTTTCAACCTGCGCAGAGATCAACCACGCATCTATGAGGTCAGATAGTCAACAAATGACATGATACGTTCCATACATGATATCTAGCAACTGGAGAACATCAGCCAAATGATATGTCTACAGCCGTTTTTTTACGTTCAGAACTAATAAATTATGAGAGATTACCGGCACAAATTACAAAGCGGGAGGGGGCGGGAGATGGGTCTGAAATACGGGAGAGTCCTGGGAAAAACGGGAATGTTAGCAGTTCAGTGTAAACATTTTTCAGTCCCATTGTACAGCCCATAACATGAGAATAAATAAATTTAAACGGCAATTAAAACTATTCAAAAACACAAAATGCACGCAACACAAAGTGTTGAACTACGACTATCATCCCATTCCCTCGTCTACTTCCCTTGATCAGGGTAAAAATAATATAACGGCACGTTGTGCTTACATTGTGTCCCGTTGTTACACGGGGTGTTTAAAACAAACAATAAATTATCCGTTTGTGATGTGATGACTTACCACCACAAGCTTTCGCTAATTTTGACGTAGAATTCTTCTCGGAATCCTTCAATTTCAGAAAGGTTGCTAGCAAGACAAGGTCACGCAACTGACGTTCACTTCCGGGGTCAAAATGTTCCGCCCAAATATATTTTCCCCCACTATCAATATTGTACTCAGTAATGTGAGGGGTTTAAAATATAGCGTGTAAAATACTTGCATCAAAATGTAATTGAGTAAAAGTAAAAATTGCACATTTAACAAACCACTCTAAAAATTACAAGTTAAAACAACCGTGACCCCGGAAGTGAACGTCAGTTGCGTGACCTTGTCTTGCTAGCAACCTTTCTGAAGTTGAAGATATCATGGACGAGGATTCCGAGAAGAATTCTACGTCAAATTAGCGAAAGCATGTGGCGGTAAGTTAACACACGTGCCTTGTCCCTCACATTACAAACGGGTAATTTATTGTTTGTTTTAAACACCCCGCATAACAACCTTCCCATGTAAGCACAACGTGGTGCCGTCATATTATTTTTACTCTGATCAAGGGAAGTAGACAAGGGAATGGGATGATAGTCGTAGTTCAAAAGAATGTATTTTAAACAGTTGGACCCAATGTGGACATTTTTAATTTTAGGATCCTGTGGGCACTTTGTGTTGCGTGCATTTTGCGTTTTTGAATAGTTTTAATTGCCGTTTAAATTTATTTATTCTCATGTTATGGGCTGTACAATGGGACTGAAAAATGTTTGCACTGAACTGCTAACATTCCCGTGTTTCCCAGGACTCTCCCGTATTTCAGACCCATCTCCTGCCCCCTCCCGCTTTGTAATTTGTGCCGGTAATCTCTCATAATTTATTAGTTCTGAACGTCAAAAACAAACTGTGGACATATCATTTGGCTGATGTTCTCCAGTTGCTAGAATTATGGAACATAATTTGTTGACTATCTGACCCCTCATAGATGCGTGGTTGATCTCTGCGCAGGTTGAAACTTTTAATGAAGTAATTTGTACTCAAGTTATATTTTAAATAAAGTAATTTTGTATATTTTTAGATGTGTACTTTTACTCTGAGTAGAATTTAAACAAAGTAAAGATAATTTTATTCAACTATATTTTTTCAGTAGTTTTTCCACCTCTGACAATTTCCCCGAAACACTGTTGTTCTTACAGCAATGTGAAAATAATAACTTAGTTTTATATGGTGCCTTTCATGGAACCCAAGGTGGCTAAAATAGTGGAATATTTGCATGATGAAACTGAACCAGAGGCAGTATTTAGGGCAGGGGTGTCAAACTGAAATTCACAGTGGGGCAAAATTTTAATCTGGGATGAAATCAAGGGCCAAACTTTGTCTTTTTTTATTATTATTTTTACAAAACAGCTAAAATTTTGCATGCACTTGTTTACTACTCAAAGGCAAAATTCACAAGCACTTATATTATTTTAAATGAGGTCAGCATTGGTGACATAAAAAGACAAGTCTATTATTATTATTATTATTATTATTATTATTATTATTATTATTATTATTATTATACACAGTGTCCTGTCAGTGAAGGTTTTGTTCTTGTGGTGCAAAAGGTGGCTGTGGAGACCATCTCTAATCCACATATTTAGTTTAGTGTGGGCATGGGACAGTAGGTGCTGCTGGAGCTTGTTCCATGTGATCGCTTTGGCGTTGTTTGGCATGGTGGACACTATTTTGATGATATGCTGCAAAAAAGAAAAGGTCACATACACTAACGTGGTAGTTCTCAAACTTTTTTTTTTTTAACAAACTCCCCCTTGTCCTCACCATGAGTCTGCCATCTTTGCTTTTTGTGTTTTACAGTATCACCGCGGAAGGGCTGCAGCAACATGCCGACAGAAAAAGTGGGTATTCGGCATATTAGGAGTGCATGATCGCCAGAAACGGCTGGTTGCGGAGAAGGCGGCAGGAAAACCTCCTTCTGGTTGTCTCTCTGAACAAGGCAGATTTTGACTTGAATTTTGGGCACTTTTTAACTTTTTTCATGCAGGACAATGCATCCGTGTACTGTGGAGAATGACTTTTATTTCTCTCTCTCTTTCTTTCTCTCTTTGTCTCTCTCCCTCTCTCTCTGTGATCTGCCTTTGGATATTTTTGGTAATTAAAATGTTGTTGTACCCAATCTGGTATTTTGGTTGTATTGATGACATTCGGAAAATACACAATGCTGTGATTTCACTTGGTTTATATAAATCATTTGTATTGTAATAGTATATTACACACTGGTTAATAGTATAGTTATGATTGTGATGTCATGACTTTACAATAAGAGGCAAAGAAAACTTTAATCATAATTTCTTCTCTAAGTATATATTAACACATTCTGAATATCACATCTTTATAACATTAATTAATGGTATGTTAATCATTAATATACCATGACTCATATGGTGACTCAAAAGATTTTGCCAAGTAATATGTTAATTCATCATGAATATCTCTTGTTCATACATTAACTCATCATGAATATGCTTGTTCATACATTAACTCATGGTGTAGTAATCATTATAATGTCATGACTGCAGAATAAGGGGCAACCTATCATGAGTCAGACATGAATTATTTTCAGAGTATGTATTAACTCACTAGAAATATGTCTTGTTCATACATTAATTCATGATATGTTAATCATTAATATATCATGACTCCTATAGTGACTCAAAAGATTTTGCTAAGTAATACATTAATTCATCATGAATATGTTTGTTCATACATTAATTCATCATGAATATGCTTGTTCATACATTAACTCATCATGAATATGCTTGTTCATACATTAACTCATCATGAATATGCTTGTTCATACATTAACTCATGGTGTAGTAATCATGATAATGTCATGACTGCAGAATAAGGGGCAACCTATCATGAGTCAGACATGAATTATTTTCAGAGTATGCATTAACACAGTAGGAATATGTCTTGTTCATACATTAATTCATGATATGTTAATCATTAATATATCATGACTCCTATAGTGACTCAAAAGATTTTGCTAAGTAATACATTAATTCATCATGAATATGCTTGTTCATACATTAATTCATCATGAATATGCTTGTTCATACATGAATTCATCATATGTTAATCATTAATATATCATGACTCATATAGTGACTCAAAAGATTTTGCTAATTAATAAGTTAATTCATCATGAATATGACTTGTGGAAAACAGTAGGCCAGGGGCTGAGTCCAGCAGAGGGGTAAGTAGACCACGGCCAGCAGGTGACGGATATGAAGGTTGGAAGCCCCCGTCCTAGTTTTAATTCACCATAAAACAGATATTACTTCATCATTACTCATGCACCCTTCACTAAAGTCTGATTCATATATAATTTGATTGATAGCTATCAGCAGTGTTATGATATATTAACAGCATTAATTAACAGCAATGTTAATTCATGATATATTAACAACATGAATTAACAATTCATGATATATTAACAACATGAATTAACAATTCATGATATATTAACAACATGAATTAACAGCCGTGTTAATTCATGATATATTAACAACATGAATTAACAATTCATGATATATTAACAACATGAATTAACAGCAGTGTTAATTCATGATATATTAACAACATGAATTAACAATTCATGATATATTAACAACATGAATTAACAGCAGTGTTAATTCATGATATATTAACAACATGAATTAACAATTCATGATATATTAACAACATGAATTAACAGCAGTGTTAATTCATGATATATTAATAGTGACTCATCATGAGTCATCATGATTCCAACAGGAATCCTTTCATGACTCATGATATATTAATCATTAGTACATACATGAGTCATATGTTAATTCATCATGAATCAGACCATGATTCCAACATGATTCCAACATGATTCATGTACCCTTATTGTAAAGTGTTACCGACATTTCTTATTGGGAGGAAGGGAATGGTGCCACGATTGGATTGCATGACAGACCTAAGTCCGTATGTAACTCTGTCATGTGTCAGACCTTCCAGACATCTTTATGTGGGGGTACAGCCCCCATTCAGAAACACTGTAATAATCCAACTGCTTGCATATTTTGACATGGGGAGGAATGTGGTGCATCTCCTTTGTACTGATAACATGAGGTAGAAGTGGTCGTCCAATAACTGAAGGATTCATTGCTCTGCTCCTCCAATGCTGCTCCTCCACATATTTTTAGCTTCTGTCAGCCTGCCCTAGAGCAGCTGTGCTACCAACATATGCTATGTTTCCTCAAGTATTATTATTATTATTAATAAGAATAAGAATAAGAATAAGAATAAGAATAAGAATAAGAATAAGAATAAGAATAAGAATAAGAATTGTATTTATGAAGTGCTTTCAAACAAAGTGCTGTACAGCCCAAATTAAAATCAGTCACAACAATAAAGCATAAAAACATAAAACATGAATACAGTAAAACAAATCAAGACATAAAACAGAAAGTGAACAAGTGGGTCTTGAGCTTTGCTTTAAAAACATCCACCGAGCGTGTCTGCCTTATGTCCAGAGAAAGACTGTTCCACAGCGTTGGTGAACGAAAAGAAAAAGTTCGTTCACCAAATGCCTTTTTTCTAACTTTAGGCACAGTCAGCAGAGCAGTTCCCTTAGAGAGGAGGGGACGAGAAGGTGCATATAATGAGACCAAATCATTGAAATAAAAAGGTGCTGCTCCATTTAAAATGTTATAAGTCAATAAAAGCACTTTGAAATCAGCATGAACATGACATGGAAGCCAGTGAAGATCAGCCAGCACTGGGGTAATATGATCATACTTCCCAGTTCCAGTTAGAACCCGGGCCGCAGCATTGGTTCTACTCGAAACTTACGAAAAGGTACCCGTGGTACTAGATTTTTGGCATCGCCTCCACCAAGGTTCCAAGTGATACTAAAACATGACATATGACAGTTGTGTCTATGATCCGCTGGTTTACAACATACAGGTGTGGAAGTCGACAATAAATATAGCGGCACATTAATCCACATAATAAAACTACACCATGCTTGTCCCAGTCCTTCAGATGAGACAACAGAATCAGCGATTCCTTGAGCGGACGACACAAAAGTACACACTGCCCCGCAATGACGTTCACGTACGGCAAAGTCAGTACTATCCTGGAATGGAAATGCTACCAAGTAGAGTCTAGTCCAATCCAGCTGAGCCAAGCTGAGTGCAGTTAAACCAGTGCTAGTGGAAATGTGACAATAGTTTACCACAACCAGAGTGTGAATGTAAGAATGAATAAATAATGAATGCAGTTCAAATCCTCCCTTCCAATGCTGCTACTCCAGAGCTACTATGAATGTGTGTGATAATGGAAGGGATGTTGGTATATATTTGTAGCCAGACTTCCGTCAGCCTGCCCCAAAATAGCTGTGGCAACCAACATAGTTTACCACTACCAGAGTGTGAATGTGAGAGTGAATGAATAATGGATCCATTGTATGCGTGATGAGTATGTATCAATAGAAAATCGCTATATTTTATTATTAGCCGTGATTTTCCGTACCCACACCCCCATTGACAACCACTGGTATAAGTGGTCAAGAAATCATCCCACATACGTGCAAGAATATACTGATACTGAGCCACTATACTCAACATAATCAAAAAACAATTATTTACAATATATTTAGGTTGTTTTTACTTACCTACACATTTGTTAAATGTGTATCTTCTGTTTAAACTAAAGAAAGAAACTACAAGTAAAAATCTACAATAAATACTGTTTACATTGTAGCATCCTAGAAATTCCCCATGTGTGCTCCAATAACCTATGTTTGATCCACCAGGCACAAGAGTAAAGACAGAGTCAGGTTTATGTGAGTGTGAGTATGTGTACGTGTTGTGAAGATGTCTGTTGATCTATGGGTTGAACCTGTGGATCCTATAATTACCCTGTTCTTTCATGCCAAAGATGCAGATATTGTTTCCAAAGTCACCTCACATGACAAAGAGCCTATTCAGTGTCTCACTTAATCATTTTATTGGGGTCTAGTGAGATGAAATGAGCTTGCGCATCCTGTAAGGGCTGCAAAAGTGAGTTTCAGCCTTCTAGTCTTGTTACCTCCATAAACACAATTTACTGTATATGTATTCATTCAGCAGACCTTTAAAACTCTATTAAGGTGTTGAATCTCAAGAGTGGGGGATATAAAAAGGCTGTAAGCTCCTCTTGCTGCAGTTCTAAAAGGCTTGTACTGTATGTGGTGCACCTTAACTGGAGACACAGGAGAAGGCAGCACAAACTCTGTGTACTAATGAGACATCTGCATGGCATATGTGGGCGGACATGACGATAATAAACCTCCAAAGAGCAAGCGGCAGTAGGCATACTGATGATTAATAGGGTTGATGGACATGTAGCAGCATTGTTAAATTTATTTATTTTTTGTTTTTTTTTTTAATTTTGTGGGATTTTTTTTCCTGTGACATATTGTACCCATGCGTCACCTTTGTTGCTATAGTAGCATCATCTGTTTTCACATTAAGTCCCCGTAATATGGTAAAGGCACTGACGGGTGTGTTTATTGAAGCTGAAAACTGGAGTGAAAGACACACATGGTATTACTTTTGGCAAATTTGGCGATTTGTTTTATGTCTTTTTTTTTTTTTTTTAAGATGATGAAGAGAATATGACTAAACTGTTTTATTGCCAGTAAAGCTATTAAGGTGAAATGTGTATCCGTGTGTTTGTACAAAAAAGGGGTTCAAATGAATGAGACTGGGCTTAGTAATTCAGGGACGGACACATGGTTTTGTCAGGGACACATCATTGAAATTTTTCACTTGTAGTATAAATTCTATTTCTATTCTTAGGTTTTTTTTCCTCTCAGCTTGTCACTCTTCAGAGTCTGTTTTAACTCTCCATCCGTGTCCTGTCATTATTTTGTCTGTCTCACTTCACCTGTAGTCTAATACTTAAAGTTTTCATTTTTCTTTCTTATTTTTTTTACCCCCTTTTGATGCAGCTGTCACTCCAATGTTAAATATGGAGGTGTGCAGTCATTCTGTATAGACTAATGGCCTTTTGTATGTGAGTAACTATGAACTGAAGTTGGATTTCTAATGTTTTCTTGCACAAACTTTTAGTAAAACTTTTACAATGGTCTGGACCAGTGCTGTAAAAGACCACTGTCATTTTTTTTTTTCCCAGAATAAGTATTCTCAAGATAAATCTGCCACTGTCAAGGCTTAAATAAATCACTCTCTTCTCTTAGCGTTACATCCAAATGGGTGATGACATTTTGCCCAAAGCAAATCCCGGAAAAATGTATGGGTTTAGTGTCAATTTCGTCTCCTTGCTCTGTCACCTAAGCTTCAGTGGAGCTTGCCAAAGTTGAATGAAAAACATCCGTCTGATTTCACTTCTAGTGTTTGCTAACAGATTTAATGAGTGTAAAAATAACATGAAAAATGCCATGGCTTTTTGCAGCTCACTCAACCCTCCCGTTTTCCAACCACCCTGTGTACACGAAGCGGCGGGGGTTTGCCTCACAACCCATTTGAAGCCCACAGTTGCTGCTAACATCCAGCGCTGTCTTTTTCTGCTTTTCCTACCACGCAAGACCTTCCAAACAAGTTCAGCACTTTTTCTTTCAAGCTACGGAATCAATGCCCACTATCTCTGATGCTACACTGGCTTACTGAAAACCCTTTGACAGTTTTTGATAGTGTAACATCTGTAAGACATCCACACTAGAGCTGCATGTCTGTCTATTCATCCTGTAAACACAAGTTGCTGAAAGTCTGATTCAATTCATGTCCAGGAGTGAAAGTCTTTGTGCTCAGTCTTATTAAAGGGGCAATAATTGTCAGCACACTGTTAGAATGCCTGTATTAGCAGTTCAACTGATAACGGCTGCTGAAAAAGAGACTTCGCAGCATGTTTTTACTGAGACGTTGACAGTTATTTTAATGGGAGAGGACTGGACCAAAGGTTTATTGGCAGCAACTTGTGTGTTTGCACAAAGGAAATGCATTTTAACCTTTGGTAGCTGCCGCTTGCTTTACTCGACCCAGATAAGAATATCCTCTATACTCCACATTTTCAAACAAATTCAACAATAACATTTGCTGACTATTTCAAAACTATCTATCCCTCTGCTCTGTTTTTTTTGTTATCCCTGCCATGATTTACTGACAAGCAAAGTTCACAGCACCTTCATGTTGTTGGAGATCCACACTGAACAAAATGTTTTTTTGGTGTAGTAATATTTATTGAGTTAACTGTCAGAATGTTTGTGTTCTAATTGGAAGTAAACAAGATTATTAGACATTTGTTATCATTTGACAGGGGGGGGGTTGTATCAGCTCCAAATATTGGCAGTCTGTATCAGTCATTGATTTAAGGCTGATGTAAAAAAAAAAGTGGTATTGGTATTAGCCTCCCCAAAAAATTAAAAGAAAAAAAATATTTTATTTATTAATGGGGAGGCGGCTGTGGCTCAGTTGGTAGAGTGGGTCATCCATTGACTAAAGGGTTGGCGGGTGGCGTCCCGCCCCCCCATCTGCTAGTGATGGGTTAAATGCAGAGGACATATTTCAGTGTGTAATACATGTCAAAATGTGTGTAAATAATAAATAAAGACTCGCACCCTTTTAAAGAGAGGCTATCTTGTCTAAAATGAAGATAGGACTGTATTTATAACACTGTTTGCCCAGTTAAGCTATGCCCCCGTGGGTCATATAAACACACACACACATATATATATATATATATATATATATATATATATATATATATATATATATATATATATATATATATATATATATACAAACTCTGGGCCCGTACATTGTGCGTTTGAGTCCAGATTCATCATCAAATGTTCTGCAACTGCAACAATTGGATGGTGTTTTGGCGAGTAGACAGTATATGTACCAGCTTCTGCAAGTATGAGGTTCATTTTGAGTGAAGAAAAACAATAAAATAGATTTATTTTAGTATCTCAAAATCACAATAATCTTCCAATTTAGAACTAAAATGATAAAAAAGAACTTGCACTTTAAAAAAAAAAAAACAACTTAAATTACATTTTTTAATAATTTATTTTTCCAAGCCACTCAGAGCCGCAGGATGAGGATGAAAGAGACACAGGTTGCTGACCCCTGGTCTACATGCAAGGTTTTTGCCACGTAGCACTGAAGCCCACTATAGCTACCCTTGCTCCTTGTAAAAGTTAAGCCCTTCACTAACTTAATAGCTTTTATTTATTCTTAAAGTTGACGTAGGTCTCTTACTTCCACATAATGTCTCTCCTTAATGGAAAGAGGTTTCTACAGTTCACCCATTTCTTTCTGTAATATTCTCTCTGGCTAGTACCATTTGCAGCTGTGTATTGTCTCTCCGATTTCCAATTCAGTTTTTATTCCTCTCTGTTTGCAGGCTGAGCTCCCAAAATTGAAATTAATCTTGATAAATAGAGCAACTCACCAGTGTCTCTGTATGGGGGAGCGGCATTTTGTCTCTGTTGCAGCCACAATTTGGGAAGCAGGTGTATTTTTCTATTCAGCAAATACATTGGTCCAAGTGTTATGCACACATATACAGCACAGTGACACAGATGCACTGCCAAATCAATTGCAGACACCCCGATGTGTCTGTCAGTTTCTGATTGCTGATGTCTGTAGTCTCAAGTCTTTGCAATCAAAGTGATCAGTAAGTGGCCATGAAACACATGAGCTGTGGCTTTAAAAGGTCAGCAACCAATAAGATCCCTCATTGCTGGAGGGTAGAGCCAATCAGTGGCCGGCAGGCTGGATGATTCATTGTTTTTTATCAGCCTTTGCATTTGCTGGTCTTCACCACTGCACCAACCAAACTCATAAAGGCCAGGCACAGAGGAGATTGAACATATTAATGCCTTTTATGGCTTTTGTGAGCCACACAAATTTAGTTCAAGGTTCCCTCGTCCTCTTAGCTTCCAGTGCAGGTGGCCAAACAGTTTTTTTTTTGTTTGTTTTTTGTCTCATTAGAAGATTGGTCATGCATTTAGTTTGATCCCCACTTAGAAATGTGAGTGAAAAGAGCAGAAGGCTGCAGTGGACTGTACACCCTTCACCACAATGAAGTTATAACTCACTTAATACGTCAACTTTCACTCCTTTTGACTTCTTACTTTTCAATCTCTGACTCCCCTTCTGTCTACTTACCCCCTACGTTTGTATCCTTTGTCTTCCACAATCTCCTTACTCTACTGTCACTTTTTTATTTTATTTTCCTGTTTGTAAGCTACTTAACTTTTTTCTCTTTTTTTCCACCTGCCTTTTCTCTTTTATCACATCTTCTGTTTTAATGCCTCGTGTCTTCTCTGTGTCTACTTTTATGACCTTTCTATTTCCTCTTTTTCTATCTCCTGTATGCAGCTGTATGATTTGGGCTCTCCGGCTGACTCCCAGTCCAGTTCTCCAGGCTGCCTGACCACAGATAGCAGCTGTGTCAACATGGGGTATCCGTCATGTGGCCACCGTGGTCGTTGCCACGGCGAGTGGGGCTCCTTCAGCTGCCAGTGTATACCAGGCTACACAGGACACCAGTGTGAAGAGGGTAAGACAAATGTTTATATGGGTTATTTTTTTTATAATTAACACAAATATACATATCATTTGCTCTTGTCAGAAGCCTTAACCATTAAGGGGGTACTCATAGAAACACTCTGAAATTCAAATGTCAAACATAGTATATTATTGGGGAACATAAGAAGCCTTTATTACTTTTGTGATTTTTTTTCCCTTTTTTTTATTATTGTGTGGAAAATCAAGATAATTGGATTCGCCATATTTGGTTCCCTACCCAAAAGTGACAATAAATGAATAAATAACTGTAAAAAATAAAAGAAAAACACATGCAAGTTAAATTGAATATGTATTTTACAACATTAGAACATCATTTTTGGAACATTACAATGATTTGAATGCTCATCCAGGCACGTCTTAGCATCCACATTATCCCATTCCTTACTTTAATCAAAGGGTTGGCAGTACGAATCCCGTCTTAGTTAGTCTGTTCTGTCCTTGGGTCAGACCTTGCCTCCACTGCCACTCACACTGGTGAGTGAATGTGTATGAGAGTCAGACGGGCCATTTGACGCAAATTGGTAGCCACGCTTCCGTCATTCGTTAGCCCAGGGCAAGTGTGGCTACAATGTAGTCTACCGCCACCAGAGAGAGAATGTGAGAGTGAATAAATAATGGATCAATATCACTGCTCTACAGTATTTTTTTTAGAAAGCATCTGTATCGAATAGATCATAACTGTTTTTGCAACAAAAGTTGTTTTTGTGAAATTCTCTGCCTTGCATAATTATTTTGATTCCCAAAATGCACCTGTGGGACAAAAAAAAAAAAAAAAAAAAATGCTGCTCTAAAAATTTTTTTAAAAAGTATCAGCTTCAGCCATTAAATGTGCTAAATCTTACATACTTTAATAAGATGAATCAGAAAACAAATGACAAAAGTGCTGGTTAGTTCATGTTTTAATATATATGGTGGTGTGTTATTCCACATATATGGTGGTTTATGGAGGATTTGTAAATATCCCACTAGAAAAAACCTGTGAAGTGAATGGATCATAATGTGTACACAGTGTTTTGAAGTAGATCTGGTAGATATGAGACCAATATTCCTTTGGACTAAAACCTATTCTCTTGTTCATTTCACATTTTCACCCCAGACTTATCTTGGAAACTTGAGCCAACCAGCATTTAAGACTTGAGTTTTCATTATCAGTAACACACATGTGGTTTGGATGCCTTGAAAGCGCTACAGAAATGTAATCTATTATTATTATTATTAGTAGTAGTACCATCACTTCATGGTACCTCATAAAGCAGGTACACTCCCTGTTCATGCAGAGGTGGACCTTCCAGACCCTTTAAACCACATTGGACCTGAGATTGTCGACTCACTGTCCTCACTGGAACTGTTACTATCACAGTCATATGTCATATTTTGAATTCATGAAAAAATGGTCATTTTCCCAATGAGGGGTTCAAATAAATGCCCATTTGAGCAGAATGATAGAAATGCACTTTGGGTGGACACTTGTAGCTCACTGCTCCAATAACTGAAACTAAACAAAGCAGCCATTTTCCTATGGAAGATAAACAAAAAGAGTTGCAGGTTATGAGCTCTTTGCCTCTGGAATGGGCAGCAGCTAAGCCAGGATTCTTTTTTTTTTTTTTTTATTAGCAGTGTAAAGTTTCAGTCTTCAAGGTTGCATTACATTTTGCTTCCCCTGATTTATTGTGAACATCTCTGTAAGCATTAAAGGGGCAATCTCTTTGCGCAAGATGTTTTCTATACAGTCCTAATATTAAAAGACACAATGCCATCTGCTCTATGGCATCCTGTTTGCAGGTGGGACTTGCTCTACTTGCAAATCCATGCATAAGTAAAGCACTCAGCAATATATGTGTGTCACCTCTGAGTTTCCTTCATTATTATTGTGTAATTCTTGTTGTTAGAGGGTTGCATTAAGGCCCTTGGCAAAATTGTCTGACTGCAGTAGCTGGAAGAGACTGCTGTTGGAATGTGATGGGCTCTTTAATAACCCTTCGTGCCCTGGTCGTGCTACACACTTCCTTCAGATTGAAGAATTTACCTCCAGTGAAGCTTTCTGCTGACCGCAGCATTTGCCACCAGACTTCTAGACTTTTGTTTATTGCTTGTCTTGTACTGACATCTGGATTCTCCCATACATGATTTTCTCACTACTCTAGTGTCAATTTTTAAATCTAATTTCCTTTGATTCTAATATAAAGGAAGTGTTGGTGATGTGAGATCGTTTTTCACAACAGAGACTTGCAACCAAGTTAAGTTCAGTTAAAGGTCATCGTTCATTAACCCTTTAAATGTCCAAGGGCCCACATACAGTATAGACAGGAAGTAGTAGCTCACAAATGTTAAGCAAACTACCCAAACCTGTCCCAAATGGTCACATGACTGGAGATTCTCACACATTGGAAGATATAAGCCACTTTCTGATATAATAACCACAGCAGATACAATCACTCATTTGTTCAAAATACAAATGGCAAACAGCTGATCTGAACCTTTAAAGCTCAATTATCCACTGTGGAAGTAAAATACAACAAACAAAGTCATAGTCTAACAATAACATCCAAAAATAAACCAAAATAATTGTCCAAATGTAGTTCATATGTCGTCCCAAACACATCAAATCATTAATAAATATCTACAAATGGCTATTGCATCATTTAACATGTTAATATTTTAATTTATACAATAAGCAAACACCAATTGCATGTTATCGAAATGGTTCAAGACTTGCATTCAATTGACTTTATTACTATAAGACATTTAGATGAAATTGAGTGGAAGTTTAAAGGGTTAATACTTTTTTGTTTGTTTGTTTTGTGAAGGCCCTCAGTTCCTATTACACTTAAATGTAATATGGTTACAAAAAGGTCTGCACTTTCTGAGTGCTTTTCTAGATTTTGTTTTCTTTTTACCAATAAACATGAAAAAAAAATCATGTGTTTGTGTCTGTCTGGTGCAGCCCCATATTTTTAAAATGTAAAAAAAAAAAAAAAATCCCACAACTATTTCATGATAATATTTCAGAGTGTGTAACATTTTAAAGATGTCTGAAAATGGTTTTCTATCACTGTATATACACTCCCACACCTTCACCTCATTCAACTGCAGCCATCAGGACATCAAGCAGATGTTACAAAACCTTCCACATCCACAGAACCACTCTGAAGGACTGGCTTTTCTTTTTTTTTTTTCATTGAACTGTGGCCATAATATAGTGCAATAGGGTAATATCGATCGCTAACAGAGCACACTTCAGACTGCCTATACGATGCACAATGTTCCAGTGCTCATACTTATGTTAACATTTACTTCTTCTGTGACTATCGTTATTAATGCTGAAGGCCATGTGAATAGTCAAGTAGACTATAACCATAATAGCCATGTATGTCATTTATATACTGTAGGATAACACTGTATAGCCATGTTGGATTACCCAGAGCTACATTACTTATTATGTAGTTATGTGATTCACTTAAGGTTTTCATATTTAATATATATTTTTTAATTGATCATTTAATTCATTTTGGGAGTTGTACTACAATAAGTACCCTTGTTACCCATGTTAATAAAGTTAACAACTATATTATGTTCTCTAATAACTAATTTTACTGACAGAGTTAGCATAACCCTTAAAGTAAAAGCACCATTTTACAACAATTTAAATCTACAATCAACAATTATGGTGAAGGATAGATAGATAGATAGATAGATAGATAGATAGATAGATAGATAGATAGATAGATAGATAGATAGATAGATAGATAGATAGATAGATAGATAGATAGATAGATAGATAGATAGATAGATAGATAGATAGATAGATAGATAGATAGATAGATAGATAGATAGATAGATAGATAGATAGATAGATAGATAGATAGATAGATAGATAGATAGATAGATAGATAGATGGACCTTCCCTGTGACCTTAACCTTTAACCTTTGACCCTTATAGCTGAATTGAGACCTAGCCTTGTTACTGTCCTGTATGTCATCCCTTTATCAGTCTCTACTATTTCATCTACATTAAAATAAACCATGAAACATTAAAAAAAAAAAATCCTTAGGTCCCTTTAGTGTTTGTATTTGACCTTTTGTCAGTACTCATGTAAGCATTTCTATTGGTACATGAACTTTTGTAATCTCAGATTCCATCAAAATGCTTCTCATATTCAAGCTCAGAAAAAAATTCAATCAAGAAGTGGACGTGCCATTGCCAGTGTGGGTGCTGATGTGCTTTAATAAAACCTGCACTTTTGATAAAGTCAAAATAGCCATGGAATAAATATTGGACTTAAGAAAAAAATGAATGAAGGAATGTATTTCAATAAACACCTTGTGGAGGACATACTATTATATTTTCTATCTTAAAATTAAACCACTGGATTTAATTTGATTTAGTTTGTTACATTATTTTATGTATTTTTTATAAGTTTGTCTGAACTAAATGGGTTTCAGTTTCATATCACCAAGATCTGTTCAAAATAAAGCAGCGGAGACTCTTCAGAATAGGCCAATAGAAGTTCAATGAAAGGAGGGAATGTCACCTGTTTCTGTATTATAATAAAGAAATGTGCTGTGATTTATTATTGTTTTGAATGGATGAGTTGGATAAAACATTTCCTTCCAGACTTTCTTCTAAATCACCAAGCTTTAGCCCTCACATTTTCTGAAAGAGGTCAAGTACAGTTACATTTGTGGTAAATGCTGTGTACTAACTGAGATTGGGAGCGATTTTGAAGGAAAAGTAAAATATATCTAGACCTTGACTCAGGTGATGACATCTGTGTAAAAAATAAAAATAAAAAAAAACCTTGTAAATCTTTCACTGCAGTAGATATTGACATCCCAGTTGAATCAAAATGTATTATTTTTTGTTTGTTTTATTCCATTAATAATGGAATGCGTGATCATTGAACCAGTTTATTCTCATATTTTTCACACAATTTAACATGTATTTTAAAGGTTCTTAAACAAAAAAAAAAAACAGTGCTAGTTTTGCCGCAGTTCACAAATAAATGTATTTCTTTTTAAGTGATTTGTCACCATTTATTATAATATTATCATAGCAGGTTTTCAGTGAAAATCATATTGTCTTATATTAAATTTACAACTCACTTAGATGTTCAATAAAGCTCTGATTAAAGTTAAGGTTTATTATATCAGAAACAGAACACTGAAGAAACACTGATTTTCTCACCAAATATATCATTAACTGAAAGTGTTTCCATCCATTGTCATTGAGGAAACTCCATGGATTTTACTGGTGAATCAATATTGTAGAAGATGGTGGTTTTCACACAGTAACTACAGACCCTCTGAACATCCAAATGGGTCAAATCTGACGACCATGAAAAGATGGCAAACTAATTTACACCAATTATTTACTGGATTGGTGGATCAGCAGTTAATAAACATTTTATATCAGTAGATGATTTTCGTCACTGGTGCACGTTTAGGTATTTATGCGATAAAACTCCAAATGAATAAGAGAAGTAAAAGGGGAATAATACACATGTTGAACATGTATATGTGTAATCTTCTGTGCCTGCATTTTAGATATTGTTTTTATTTCTTGTTTAACATTATATAAAGAAAGCTTTTAACAAAAATAATGATCAAATAAAAAGCTAGTTTCTGGTTATTCCAAACAAAATTGGGTGCTTCTATGAAACTGGGTTCATTTTGGTACAATTTTTCAGCTTTTTAGATTCGATAATAAAAAGACAAATTGAGACGTATTTCCCCCCAGACTGTACCTAATGATGATCTCATATGAATGCAGAAAACTCCATTATGAATTATTTTTTTATTAAAATATTGGGGCCAAAAATTGGACCAGCATTGGGACAATTAAAAGCTACCGAGGTGTCATTGTATTTCATATAAAAAAAAAAAATATGGCTGTAATGAAAGACACTTTGTTAAATTTCTCAACACTAGTGTTTTTTTTTCTCTAATCCAGATGTGTGCGTTTTTCATGACGTCATTACGTGTAACCCATTGTGTCCACTTGTGTTACATGTGGAACCTGCCCTCATGATTGATTTTGCAACAGTGGTCATTTTTGTCAAATACTCTGCCTTGCATAATTATTTAGATTTCCAAAATATACCTGTGAGAGAATAAAAGTATATTTGTAGCACATAAATCATTTGTGATTTTCTTTTGTTTAAAAATTTGCTAAAAATGTATTTTATCTAAAAATGTTTCCTTTTCTGTCTCTGTTAATATATATATATATATATATATATATATATATATATATATATATATATATATATATTTTTTTTTTTTTTTTTTTTATTTTTTTATTTTTTTTGTTTTTTTGTTTTTTTGTTTTTTGTTTTTTGTTTTTTTTTGTTTTATTTTTTTAATAAACCAATGTTTTTCCAAACTTACTTCATAACATTATAGTCTACATGTGGTTTAATTTCTAGCCTCTGTGTCCTGTTTTAGGAACCAGTTTCATAGAAGCACCTTAATATAAATACTTTTCTAATTCTATTCATGATGTCCTTCAAGAAGCTAATGGCATTAAAATATCCAGCATATGATGTAACAATAGATTAACACCAACCACATCCATACAGTCCAACCCATTGGTTCTGATCAACACACTAATCCACCAAAATAAGAGGAAAATAAGAAGATTTTTGAGATGACTTTGTTCATAAAAATCATGAATATGATCTAATGTAGCCTTCAAACGGGATCTCACAAACCATTCAACTTTGTCAAAGTTACATGGAAAAGAGACAAACGCGGAGAGGTGTGGATGCAGGATGAGGAAGATTTTATGAGACGGAAGAATGGCTTTGAAAAGATTTTAGGTGCAGTTGCTTTTGTCTGCCTTGCATGCACAAAAATCCACTTCTGAGAACATGGGTCTAAGAAAGAATAACTGAGCACAGCCCAAGCTAAACCATCCATACATATTCAATCTTGTGTCTTTTGCATATTCCACTCTGCAACCAACTCCCTGCACACCGGGGAAATTTAAGGACTTGTGAGTTATTTGAGGTCACATTCCTCTGAAGTGAAACGTCTTCTGAAAGGACCAAATGTAATGTTTTTCAAAATATCAGTTTGCATTGGATTTACTTGTCTACCCCAATGTGTGTGTGTGTGTATTGAACAGAGGTGCCAGAGTTTTCCTTTGATGGCCACAGTCTTGTGCACTACCAGTTGGCTTCCCTCCTGCCGCCCCGTCGAACCTTTGTCCAGGTGTTGGTTCGGACTCGTAAACACAGCAGCACAATCCTCAGCCTGATTTCAAAGGAGCAGAATGAATACATACGGCTGGAGGTACGTCTGTCCTTACACCATGTGTACATGTGTGGTCGTTTACAATATGCATGATTACCCCACCCCTAAATGTGAGCAGAGGGGGGTTGTGAACCAAAAATGTTTCACATTTAAATAGCATTTTCAGGAGAGGTGCGTGGTGGTCCATTAAAATTTGGTGACTGTAGGTCAAAGGTCAAGGTCATCAAAATATAGTCTTGCAATAGGTATGTTTAGTATAGTCTTTATTGGTAGTAAGTTTACACATATGTTAACATGTATCACACACACTGTGAGGAAATGTGTTCTCTGCATATAACCCATCACTAGCAACTAAGAGCAGTGGGCTGCTATATTAGGCAAATAGGGGGGAGGGGGGGTGTTAAGTGTATGTAAACATACTTAATGATAAAAGATAGTGTCAATCAGGTAAAATATTTGTGAGGAGCAGAGTTTGTTGTGCCTGGAACGACTTGTTATTTATTCTTATACATTGTACTATACTAGTGTAATATACATATAGCTAGAACAGGAATTTGATTAATCCTCTGTGCATATATATATATATATATATATATATATATATATATATATATATATATGGTGGTGCCTCTACTAATAATAATAATTCATTCCAGCGTGTTTTTGTACCAGGAATTTTTCGTCACATTTTACATGTAAAACACCTGATTTGTTCCAAGGCCCCAAACACTACCCCTTAAACTCTTTAAAAATTATTTAAAAAACATGTTTTAAAAGTAAAAGAAAATGTAGATTTAGATTTTACATTTAATTTATTGGTGTCAGTGGGTGAATGTGTCTTCACTGACTGAACGTTAAACATTGAAACCATTAAAATGAACCAGAGATGTATAAAGTACTGGACTAGAGGGGTGGAGTAAAAATACAAGTACTACATCTGACTTGAGTAAAAGTTGAAGTGTTCTTCAAGCATCATACTCAAGTGACAGTACTAAAGTATCCAAAGAAAATTAGTATTAGTAAGTATTGCAAGTAGAAATATGTAAAAAAAAAAAAAAGTCTACTCAAGTACTGAAAGTAAAAGTAGAAGTAAAATTACAAGTAGAAGTAATGAAAAAAATACTACTTAAGTACTGAAAGTAAAAGTAAAATTTAAAAGTACTGTGTAGGCCTATACTAAATGAAAGCAGTCACAAGTTTTAACACGTTTATATATTTAATATGAAAGGCACAACTTCAGCTGAGGCAGCAGTAGTACAAGGACATACCAGTTCACTTACAAGTGTTCATGAAAAAACTAAAACTTTCAAAGGCCAGAGTATTCCAAGAATATGGCTAAGTGACAAACCAAATATTTCTTGTGTAAAAGCGGTGTAGCAGCTACGCATGTAACATTGCCAAAAGGCCGATTAGAGCGTGCAGTCTTATTATGTAGTGTTTGATCACTGACTCGTCCAATGATGAGACACCATCATCAAACCAGGTGACAGAGTCATTTATCGCTCTGGTGCATGCTTAGCATTTTTATTATATTTTTATACTTTATATATATAATTATTTTTTTTCTCTTTTTCTTTTTATTGATATACTATATGTTGAATGTTGCAGCATTACACCGAGACAAATTCCTAGTTGTATACTACATGTGTACTATACGAACAATGGCAATAAAACTCTTTCTGATTCTGATTCTGATTCTGATTCTGATTCTGATTCTGATTCTGATTCTGGCACTGATATGCTATGGGTTTGGTATGCTTCCGAACAATTTTAATAAGAGTAACGAGTAACGATTCGGCACAAAAAATGTATTGGAGTAAAAGTATTAATTTTTTAAAAAAAATGTAGTGCAGTAGAAGTGGAAGTAGGAGAAAAAAATTATACTCCAAAAAGTACAGATACTGCATTTCACTACTTAAGTACAGTACTTAAGTAGTTGTACTTAGTTACTATACATCTCTGAAATGAACCAGATGTGCAGATCATTTCCATACCATTGTGGTTGTTTTAATTGTCACTTTCACCTTCAACAATGTTTGTTGACCGCCCATGCGATGCTTTAAAGCCCAGGGGTGCTTGCTGTTCTGCAGAACCCTCATCCTCACCCTCCATCCTCAGATCACTGAAAATGATGGATGCTTTTTTCTGAAACCATCGCCTCATTCACTGTATCTCCTGCAATTTCTTTCTCCTTTATCCAAATGAGTAACAGTCTCTCCATTTCGTCGTTCAGTGATGACCTCTTTTTCAATATCACACAGATGCCTTTCAAAGGGGTCGCTGCTTCAGTATTGTAGCAATGGTGGATGGGTTCCAGGTTTGTGATACCACTCAACCGCGTGTCACTTTCACTTTCAGCGGGAATCACTTTCATTGGGCTCATGATGAATGAATGATGAACATACTGTAATAAACTTTCAATGAGCACACTCCCAAAAACTCACCAAACAACAGTAACTCTGTGATGAATGAGGGTCAAAGGGTAACGAAAAGCATCATGGGTAGCTCCCTCATAGCTAATGGGATGCTACGTACAGTACGTACATGACGTATTACGTAAAGTAATGTACATACAGTACTGTATTTATGTCTCGGGGGTTTCAGTTTTCTTTCGTGAATAGAATTTTCTTTCGCATTCAGAGACGAAAATTTGGGGGAAAAGGTTATTTGGATTATTTAGTCTCAAGTGAAGGCAGCAGCTACTGAAATATCATCTTAAATTAATATGCTATGTTGTAAACATTACAGGCACAAACAACAGCACTAATGAGTGACTGGCATAGTAGTATTTATCATGTAAACAGGTATAATGAGGATCCACAATTCTTTATATGTCATGTAAATGTCATATCCTGAATTAGGATAAAATCAGGATAAACCTCAGAAGCAGAATACTAGTGCAATCCAACTTCTTCTAAACACAGAGAAATATATGCATGAAAACTGGTCTACTAGACTCTAGAAAGATGTCAAATACTCTTAGTAACCAAATTGTCTTGCATTGAGCTTAAAATGTGCCAGTGGGGTAAGCAAGTATTGCTTGCCTGGATTCCCTAAAAGATAATTGACCATAATGAACGGGAAAAAAACCCAACTTTAAGCTGCACTTATTACAAGCAACAAAAACATATTTATTTAACATGGATTTAATCTTCTTAAACTGGGCAAGTGTGCAACTGCCGGGGTCCCACAATATTAAAAAATAATATGGAATATCTTATTAAGGCAATAGGAGAAGGGGAAATATATTATCTTAAATGAGAATGTTTTTCTAATGAAAAACATACTTAACAAAGGCATTTTTTCTTTTTTAGAAAACAAAAACAAGAAAAGCTTTTTTTAATATATATATTTACATTATATTCTGTTATTTTTGGCACAAAATCATTGGATAATTTTGAACAGTGCAGTATTTTTCTTAGCATCAAGTCGTTTTCTCTTTGTCTTATCCACCTCCTCATGAATATTATTTCTTTGCTGCCTTATAAAACCCAGCAGGTAAAACAGATGGTTGTAAACCAAACAGATAATGAAGACAGTGTGCATTGGACAAGTAACACATATTTTCTCCTCAAATATTCTTGTGAAACTTTGCATGGTTTATCAGATGTTATCAGATCTGCCTTTAAAAGAGAACAAAACTGGTAGATTCCCCTTGAAGACAGGATGGATGATACAGAGTCCTGCACGGTTCTGATTTTGACATACCGCAACCGCCCGTACCCGTCATGTTCAAACTCGTATCCGACCCGTTTTCCGACGAAAAAAAATATATAAATCCGCACCCGAACCGACTCGCTATAAATGAACCCGATATCCGACCCAAACCCGGAAGAAAATGTCAGATAGCCAAACTTAAATACAAACATTTATTGCCACGAATATACTGGACAGTGACATAGCCAAGGCAGAGCCAAATAAAAATGTTGTTAAACAGTAGCAGACAAATAATCAACTCAAAAAATATTTTGATCCATGAGCTCACACACACACACACACACACACACACACACACATGCTTAAAAAACGCATCAAGAAGGAAGCCGACAGGAGGCAGCTATACAAGTCCAAACTAAAGAACAGTTTTTAGCCTGTGAACCGCAAATTAGACCCGCGATCACCCACGTCCGACCCGAACCGAACCCGTATCCGACACAGCACAACATTTTTCACCCGTTTCGTGAAAATCTGCGGTTCACCCACGGGTCACCCACGGGTACCCGAACCCGTGCAGGACTCTGGGATGACAAACCTCCCAACAGTGGGTGTTGGTGGTATTTTTATAGAAGTTGCATGAAGTACAATATTCCCAAATTATATCACCATGATCAACACTGAGACACATCATACCCCCGATAAAATGGTGATGTTTGTGTTATATCACTAGCATTGATATGTTCCATCACAATTAAGTTGCACAATTCAGTTTTACAGCTCCGAAAAGCATGTTCAGTGTTGTAAGTTTTTATTTATTTATTTTTTATTCAACCTTTATTTAACAAGGCGCGACATTAAGAACAGATTCTTATTGACAATGACGGGCCTGCCAAGAGACCAGAGTCACTTGAGGGACAAGGGTAGAGGGCTGCAAACTAAAAACAGATAAAAATGTTGACATAAAAGTATGGTTAAAAAAAAAAAAAAAAAAAAAACATGCAACGGACAACAAACACTTCTGGAAGATCCAGTGACAAAACACAGCAGACAGCAACATATAGCACTCATGCTGAAGGGCGGGGTCTGGAGGGGTTACACACACTGGAGGACAGGGGTTGAGGGGTTATTGTGGTGATATATATATATATATATATATATATATATATATATAAAGCGACTGGATAGCTTAGTGGTCTACACCACTGACTTTGCGGAAGGTTGCTGGTTCGAATCCCAGGTGTGCCCTTAGGCAAGGCACTTTACGCTATACATGCCTATACCTCACGATGAGCGATACAATAAATAGAGTCATACCGGCTCGGACGGCGCCCGGGACAACAAGGTCCGCGTTAGGGGTTGAGGAACCAGGACACCCTGATGTTAAATTGGCTACTGGAACAAGACATTCATGGAGCAGGGCAGAGAACATGGTACTGATGGAGTGTTACTACGGGAGTAACCCTAGTGAGAGAGGGTACATGCAGAGGATGTGGGAGAAATGGTTGCTTCGAAACCCCACATCCTCACTGACTGTGTTCGAATATCCGCAATAAGAGGTTGCTATCACAGCTAGAGATTGATGAGGTACAGCGTTGTACCTCATCCACGATACAAAGATGCTACGGCAAGGGGGAGCCAGGATGACAGGTCAGGTGAAACCACCCCCAAATATCGAGATTGGGTACCAAGCCCCAGAAAGACTAAACACAAGGGCAGCTGACCTGAGAAAGAGAATCATGAAATCCTGGGGGAACACAACTACCTGTTTGCCAAGGCTAAAGAACAAAGTACCAGACCAGTCTCTACTGGAGGACCTGAACACTTTACTGCAAACTGTCCCTACCACTACCATCACTGAGACCAATCAGCTGATGTACGCAGCAGCAACAGTAATCCTAGAGATGCTTGGCTACAAGATGAACAGCCAGAGCAGCCAGAAGGTTGCCCTATGGAGGAGAAGGCTAGAGGCAAAGATCATGGCAGCACGGAAAGAAGTCAGTGTTCTAACAGAACTAAGCAGAGGTGTGAATCTGAGGAAAGCACTACCCAAGAAGTACAACAAACTGTCCACAGCTGAGGCACTGGAGACTGCTAAGCAAAGGCTCACAGCACTAGCTACCCGCCTAAAGAGATACACAAGAGAGGTAGAGGCCAGGAGAATAAACCAGGTGTTCTCCACCAATCCAGCTAAGGTCTACTCTCAATGGCAGGGGGGCAAGGTGACAACGGACCCACCTAGGGCTGAGACTGAGCAATACTGGAAGAGCATCTGGGAGAAGGAGGTAACACATTACACCAATGCCCATTGGCTGACAGACTTACAGACAGAGCACAGCCAACTCCCAGAACAAGACCCAGTAGTCATCACACTAGCAGACATCCAAACCAGAGTGTCCAAAATGAAAAGCTGGACAGCACCAGGGCCCGACATGATTCATACCTACTGGCTTAAGAAACTGACAGCACTCCATGAACGCCTAGCAGGACAGATGAACCAGCTGCTAATATCGGGAAACCACCCAGGGTGGCTAACCCAGGGCCGGACAGTCCTCATAATGAAGGACTCCCAAAAGGGAACAATACCATCTAACTACCGGCCTATAACCTGCCTCAGCACCATATGGAAGCTACTATCAGGCATCATAGCGACTAAGATGAGTCGGCACATGGAGCAATACATGAGCAGAGCACAGAAAGGAATAGGCAACAACATCAGGGGAGCCAAACACCAGCTACTGGTTGACAGGGCAATTGCCCGAGATTGCAAGACGAGGAGCACCAACCTGTGCACTGCCTGGATTGACTACAAGAAAGCCTATGACTCAATGCCACATACATGGATACTGGAATGCTTAAAACTGTATAACTTCAACAGGACACTAAGAGAGTTCATCCAGAACTCAATGAGGCTGTGGAAGACAACTCTGGAGGCCAACTCAAAGCCAATTGCACAAGTGAGCATCAGATGCGGCATTTACCAAGGTCCTGTCCCCCCTGCTGTTCTGCATAGGCCTAAACCCCCTCAGCCAGATCATCTCAAAGAGTGGCTTTGGATACCAGTTCCGAAGTGGAACATCCATCAACCACCTCCTCTACATGGATGACATCAAGTTGTATGCCAAGAATGAGCATGACATTGATTCCCTAATTCACCTCACCCGGATCTACAGCAAAGACATTGGGATGTCATTCGGACTAGATAAATGTGGGCGGATGATATTTAGAAGAGGAAAGGTGATCACAACTGAAGGGGTTGACCTACCTGAAGGGAATATCACAGATGTGCAGGAAAGTTACAAATACCTAGGGATCCCACAGACAAATGGTAATCACGAGGAGGCAGCTCGGAAGTCAGCCACAGCCAAATACCTACAGAGGGTAAGGCAGGTCCTGAAAAGTCAGCTGAATGGCAAAAATAAGATCCAGGCCATTAACACCTATGCCCTGCCAGTAATCAGATACCCAGCTGGGATAATATCCTGGCCACTGGAAGGGATACAAGCCACTGATATCAAGACAAGGAAACTCCTTACCATGCATGGAGGGTTCCACCCCAAGTCCAGTGTCCTGAGGCTGTACACTAAGCGAAAGGAAGGGGGCCGAGGACTAGTAAGTGTCAGAACTACTGTTCAGGAGGAAACGGCGAACCTCCAGGAATACATAAAAAAAAATGGCCCCCAATGACCAGCTGCTAAGTGAATGCCTCAGGCAACAAAAGCCCAGTAAGTTTGAGGAACCAGAGGGGCTATCATGGAAGGACAAACCCTTACATGGCGTGTACCATCGGCAAATTGAGGAAGTGGCTGATATGGAAAAGACATACCAGTGGCTGGAAAAGGCTGGACTAAAGGACAGCACAGAGGCACTACTCATGGCTGCACAAGAACAAGCCCTGAACACCAGAGCAATAGAGGCCGGGGTCTACCACATCAGACAGGACCCCAGGTGTAGGCTGTGTAGAGAAGCCCCTGAAACAGTCCAGCACATCACAGCAGGGTGTAAGATGCTGGCAGGCAAGGCATACATGGAGAGGCATAACCAGGTAGCGGGCATACTGTACAGGAACATCTGTAAAGAGTATGGACTGGAGGTCCCAGGGTCAAGATGGGAGAACCCCCCAAAGGTGACAGAGAACAAACAGGCCAAGATCCTGTGGGACTTCCAGATCCAGACTGACAAGATGGTGATGGCCAATCAGCCTGACATAGTGGTGGTGGATAAACATGAGAAGACAGTGGTGGTGATAGATGTAGCAGTCCCCAGTGATAGCAACATCAGAAAGAAAGAACATGAGAAGCTTGAGAAATACCAAGGGCTGAAAGAGGAGTTAGAGAAAATGTGGAGTGTGAAGGCAACAGTGGTACCAGTAGTGATCGGAGCATTAGGGGCAGTGACCCCCAAGCTGGGAGAATGGCTCCAGCAGATACCAGGAACAACATCAGAGATCTCTGTACAAAAGAGCGCATTGCTAGGAACAACTAAGATCCTGCGCAGAACCCTCAGGCTCCCAGGCCTCTGGTAGAGGACCCGAGCCTGAAGGAGACACCGCCCACGTGGGGCGAGAGGAACATTTTTATATATATATATATATATATATATATATATATATATATATATATATATATATATATATATATATATATATATATATATATATATTATCATACATTATCAAAGTAAAAATAAAATAAAATACAACCAGAATGATTGCCTACAAAATCTATCCATCCATCCATCCATCCATCCATCCATCCATCCATCCATCTCTCCACATTTAAACAGGCTATGTTTTTCACATTTGAATCCAAAAAAAGATCTAGAAATGAAACGCATTTCTTTGCTCTCACCATAGAATATAATCATTCACTACACACCGATGTTCAACAAATTCAAGAGGAAATACATTCTCCATAATATTACATCTGATATGTTTTTTGAATATGGAGCCAGTGTGTCACTCACTTTGGTATCTTGATTTGTGCATTTTGTCTTCCTTGTTGTCCATACGCAGTGCATTTGAAGAAGTGTATCAGTGGGTATAATTTGGACTGATGCTGAAAACTCACTGCCAGGTCTGAACAGAGAGAGGATTATTTTGTCATTTGTCTTGAAGGCTTCATTTAGTCCTTTTATTCTGCTCACACTTGCTTTGCTCTTTCCTATTTGTTTGCTTGCCAACCCTCTCTTTTTTTGTCCTGCCCCCCCCCCCCCCATTCCCTTCACCCTTACTATTCTTTCTGCAATCTTTTCATGTCATTCCATAGGCCGATCTGTTCCCCATTTGTCACCCCACACTACGACCACAGGTATTGATCAAACATCAGCGTCTAAAATGATGATGATTATCTGTAACACAGCTGCCGTTACAGTGCTAACCCTCATCTGATCCCTGTCTGTTATACATATGCCTCTCGTGCCTTTCTATCCGTCCCTTTGTTTCCTCTCACATGAACAGACACATGTAGAGTAGCTTCACATCATTTACTCACCATATAAATAGTGCATTCTTTCCAGGGTGCAGTCAGTGTAAATATAATAAAAATAAATTCTTATGAAGTAGCCCCCCCTCAGTGTAACACTGGAACCCCTGCAATGTTCTTGGATATAAATATAGCCATGCTTCCTTACAGGATTATATTTTCCACTGTAATAGTTTGCTGTTTGCTTTTAATCAGAGAAATAAATTAGTATGCGTTACTCTCGGCTGGTTGCAAACTCACAACGTGAACAGCTTTTTGTCTTTACCGTGTGTGTGTGACTTGAATTTGAACAATATGGTTAGTTAATAATATTAAAGTAGCTTTGTTCTAAGTTACGTTTATTTTTTTTCTCCCCTCGGAAAATCTTTGTGTTGTGTATGTTCTTTCTGCCATTTCAGTCCTGATGACGATGAATTCTCCTTGCAGTCCACCCAAGACAAGTACTTATAAATGAGGGTTGTTGTTTCTTTTTTTTGTTTTTTTTTTCTGTTTCTCATGGTTACCACTTGAAAGGCTTTTTTATTTGTTCTTTAGATGTGCTGGGATTAGCTCAAGAGTCTGTTCAGGAAATAGAAAAATTAAAATAATTCTCCCGAAAACAAAAAAAAAAAAAAAAAAGTACCATGATTGTGAAATGGAGTTTATTGCTTTCTGAATCCTGTAAGCAGCAGACGCAAACAAAAAATAAAATAATATAATGGTCTGCATCCTGTAGACACATTTCACAGCCTACAGTACAGATAATATGACCATGGACATTCAGTGAGAGATAATAAATCTGTTTTAAAGTCAAGTAAAGTTTGGCTTTGGATTAAAATAACGCTTAATTTAACACTTTATTTTTATGTCTTTCCATGTGTGGTTTCATTTTGTGGGTGGTTGTCATTCTTCATTTTTTTTCTTCTTCCTTTGAGAAACTAGATGAATGCAAGAATTGCGTCTTCACAAAAGAAAATCTGTTTGAACATAAGATTGAAATTCACGGTTCAGTTTCTTTGAATTAAGAACTTAGTTTGTTTTTTTTGTAGACACCTGCTGCAAAAACATGGCCAGACTCATTTCTTGATTAGAATCAACTTCAATGGATAATACAGCTGTCTAAAAAAATAACAGATCAGAATTTTTGCCATGATACAGAAGTGTATAATTCAGTTAAAAATTGCTACATATAAAAATATATAATTAAATATATAATAAATAAATACAAAAATATTTCATGCCTCAATGATAAAATGCAATAAAGTTTTTTTTTTATAGTGAGACAGTTCTGAGAGGCAAAAAAAATAGCGACACTGAATTATAGGTGGAGTAAACCAATATTTCTTCTCATTGCTTGTAATGTGGGACGACACAGTGGTTAGCACTCGTGCCTCATAACAAGAAAGACCCTGGTTCGATTCCCACACCAGACCTTACTGTGTGGATTTGCTTGTTCTCCCCATGATCCTAGTGAGGATAAAGAAGGTTCAGATGATGAGACAAGCTTCTAATGTGGCTAAATCTAATAATAATGCCTATTCTGTTTATGTAATAGGTAGATATATAAGATACAAATAGCAAATTTTCCCCTAGTGACCCTAAAGCAAGGTCACCTTTAATTAAAACAAATAATATGAAAAGGAAGGCTGTCCAAAAACATGAGTATAAAGCAAATTTTCAGAGATATGAGCATCTCTTTTGTACTTATGTGTGTTCTACAATCATTAAATATAAGCATAACATGGCGAACAATGTTCACAAACACTTATGGATCTAACATATTTTTAAAAAATACATGTAAAGGTAGCTTTGTGTACCCTTTACAGATTTTAGATCAGTGGATGCTTTTCGTCATTGGGCACCATGTTATTTGGGGATATTATTAACCCACTGAATCTCGAAGTTCTCTGTTAAATTTCTATGTGTTTACAGCATAGTTTTGCCCAATATGGTGGAATTATTGATCCAGTACTGAAGTATTGATCCACTGGAGAACACTATGAGTTTTAAACTCTTCAAATCATGTTTAACATCAGTCAATTCTACTGCCAAAAATGTGGGTTTACTACTGAAAACAGTAGGGAACGTCCTTCAGGAGGATTATATTCAGCCTTCTGTGACAGGATCACTAACTCTGGTCTGTTGGTTTTTGATAGTCCGACATATATTACTCAGGCAGTTTGTGTTGTTTTTTCCATTAATTTGTCAACCATATGTGACAAACTGCCAGAAACTGTTTGAAGAGCTTCCACAGCAGCAAAGGCAAGGAAACTAGCATTACCACAGAACAAGTTTGGTCACTGTTGTTTTTCAAATCAGGGTCTGAAATCACATCTTGACAGACGCTTTGCATTATATCCTGTCTATATAAAATAAAACTTCTATATTTAATTCTACACCAACTCCTCATTGAGCTTCAAGTTCTCTGAAACTTTGATGTTACCGTCCTCTTTCATCTCATTCACTGTCATGTATTTTCTTCTCATTCCACGTTGCATTCCTGCCTTTCCATTTCAGCGCTCTCTGACAGAAGTGGATACCAAACTAATGATACCGGTAAGGCAAATAATGGTGAAACATCACGGCGTGTTCTCCCCACTCAAACAAAATCTCAGGTTCTCCTCAGTCAAGGTTTAAAACTGGCTTTAAAATGAATAATGGAACAACGAATCTTATTTGATGTACCCATTACTGCAGGATCTGACTCATTGTATTTCACTCAAATCTGTAAGAGGCAACAGTGGCTCATGGGTATTATGATATGCCCACCTGTGAATGAAAGCAGGGAGGGGATTTCTTAAAAGTTGTGGGAGATCTTAGACAGGATGATTTCTGGTTAAGCTTAGATCAGATGGGATTCTTAAAGTAATTAAATAGTACTTAATGAAACTGTGAGAGTTTAAAATATGTATCTTTTGGAATTCATTAAAGACAAAGTTTCCGTCTATAGTCCTTTTCCAACACTGGGACTTTTATATAATGTTTATCAGGATTTTGAAAAACATTGATTTCCTAGTGGAAGGGTAGGACTTTTAAGATGCCTTGGTATTCTGGAGGGGTGGGGCCTGGAACACTGTTAAGGGGTTGGACACAACAAATTCTTGGGACCAAGCATGTTTTGGGAGGCCCATAGAGAATTGGAGGGGCTTACTGCAGGGGTCCCCAACCCCCGGGCCGTGGAACGGTACCGGTCCGTGGATCAATTGGTAATTAATTAATTATTTGTCTTGTATTTATTATCCGAGTCTGAAGAATCTTTTCTTTTGAAAAAAGACTGGATTCTCTCGGTTACATCTCTGTCACTTGAACGGCAAAGATGTAACCCACATGTTAGCAAAATAAGTAAAAAACAGATGTCTTTGGAAAGTTTATTTTTGAAGAGGAAGAGACAGAAGAAGAGCCTACAACTTCCAAGAAAAGGAAAGTTTTTAACAGACAATATCAGGAGTTGTACTTGAAATATGGATTTATCGTGACAGGTGATACCCACAGACCAAGCCCGCTCTGTATAATTTCGGTGACCGATATCCGATATAAACAATCTACATAAATAACCACTGGCTTAGTGGATGCACGTTAGAAGTAGTGAAGATTGTATAATGGATGCACAGATGTCAGGAGTTGGACATTGAAAGCATGTGAAGTTTCAGTGTCATTTTAAAATGCTGAAGTGTCAGTGTCATTTTAAAATGCTGAAGAGCAAGTTGAGGGTACTTGGCTAAAAATATACATATCAGGGGGTTTACCAAGTATTCCGGCCCCGTGCATGATTTCCGGCCTGCAGCGGGGGATTTTTTTAGGTTTTTTTTTTAAAAGAAGTTTGACAAACCCCATGTGTTAACCCCATGGCTTTCCAGTGTGGTCATTCTCTGCTAATGATGAGAAAGAAGCACAACTCTGGTTCTGAATTTAACACTATTAGCCAATCAGAAGCACAATGTAGCGGGTAATTTTTCCACAAAGTGATGGAAACACACAACAACATTTTGTGGAGTGGATTCTTTACATTCAATGCCTTCAGTCAGGCCAGGCCTGTGATTCAGAGTCACCATCAGGCTTGCGAAAAAACAAAAACATGGGAGGGCATGAACATTGGCTCTTCGTGGCAGGTTTGTGGTCAGAACACTCTCTATCTAACCACTCGTTCAGGTGTTTTCTCTAACGACAGCACACGTAGTTATTGAACCACTTTTACTCTTGAAGTCACTGTGTTAGCTAGCTAGCAAAACAAACCGGAGGCCACCAGAATATAAGTGAAAAGCATCGGGAGGAGTTCAGGAAGTAGAGCGAGAACGAGTCAAAAATGACGTCATTTTGGCTGCTTGCTCATTTCTCTCATAAGACAAAATTTTAACGTGACGAGAAATGTGGCCAAATTACATCTCGTGAGATCTCGTCACACAAAAACCCGTCACACCTCTACAACATCACCATCTTGGCAGTAATGGTGTTGGTAGATTGGCAGGCACTGGTAGCAGAGACATCACAAAAATACAAACTTGCAACAAAGTTCAGGAATATGTACTTACAGCACAAATAATTGTGAGACACAGGGACACAGCTGACAAATTAGCAATTCAGTTCAATTAAATTTTATTTATAAAGCCTCAAATCATAACAATGTCATCTCACAGAGCTTTACAAAAAAAAAAAAAAATCAGCTTAAACAAAAGGCGCCGCAGTTATTATTCCACTCATTGCTGGTTAAAATGGTGGGTGTTGTGTTGTTGTATGACATAGTCGGTCTCACACAAAGTCGCCTTCTTCTATTGAGAGGAGACTTTTGTTGTCATAGAAAGGTCTCCTTTTAAAATAATTTCACTATCACAAAATTAATTAATTCCCACCTCCTCCTCCTCCTCCTCCTCTTCCTCCTCCTCTTAACTCACCTCACTGTGCACATCTTACAGTCTAGAGATGAAAAATGTGCAAATAGATTGACATTGTTATTAGATAGTACAATAAACAGTGAAGCATATTATTATATAGTGCAAAATTATGTTTATGGTTTAAGTCACTTTACAGAGGAGTGCATTAGTCATCAGTATGATTATTAGATGCCTGTAGTGAAAATATCAGAATCCTTTCACAGCAATTTCCACCACGAGAATATACAGCGTTAATGGAATTTTTCTTTGATTAATATGCACAGAATCTATGCCTGTGTAAAGTGTAAAAGTGGAGAACAATGTTGTTCACAAGAATAAAAAAATACATTTACATAGCAAAACAGATTATCTGCAGGAGACAAATATAACAGTGTGAAAACAAATGCAAATACCATGCAATGATATTCTTCCACCCATTAAATTATTATTATATCATTATTATTATTATTATTATTATTATTAGTAGTAGTAGTAGTAGTAGTAGTAGTAGTAGTATTGTGGTGTTATCAGACATTTTCAGTAAAATATCACTGAGGCATCATGTTACCAACATTTTAAGAACTACTATCCTTAACTTTTCAGAGTCATTTTACTAGTGGTCCACATTACTGGCTCATTTATCTTTACTGAAATTACCTCGAAAAGAGACTGTAAAGGTTTTTAACAGATAATCAAATGGAATAATTGAAAGGTCTGCATTCACAGGAAATGTCTGTAAGGTCAGTATTTATTTTATGAAGCTCAGCAGAGCTAATTCACACAAAGTTAAATAATATACACCTGAATGTACTTTTAGGCTAAAAAGTAAGAGTAGTATTTCTGTCATATTTTGTATGTGGCCGATTGTCTGAACTCACAGGATATGTTCTTTACATGCATTAAATATTCAGTTGTTTTGTCCTATTTGTGAAATAAAAAAAACGGTCTCTGATGAGATGCTTATGGGCTAATAAAAATGAATCTTCCACTGTAATTATTTTCTACTGGCAGCACCACGTCCCCGAAAAGTAAGGTTTTGTCAAAGAACTTCACAGCTGATGTATGTTCTACTATGTGGACACAGCATCTGGCTTTCATTGCTTCAAACATATTTTTAAACATACTTGTGTATACTTGAAAACCACCATGATGAAATGTTAAAACAATATGGACTTGTCTTTGGAGTATGCCTCGCTATCAGATGATCATTACTCCAGATGGGTTTAAAGAGAAGCAATGTTGGAATGTCTTTGTGTTACAGTAAACACCACTGACTGTAACTGAGGTGTGGTCCAAAAATATTAATTTCCCTTAAATCTCTAACAATACTAAGTTAGCAATTGTTTTTTGGAGGCAATCATTCTGGCTGTATTTTATTTTATGTAGGTAGGTAGATAGGTAGGTAGGTAGGTAGATAGATAGATAGATAGATAGATAGATAGATAGATAGATAGATAGATAGATAGATAGATAGATAGATAGATAGATAGATAGATAGATAGATAGATAGATAGATAGGTAGGTAGGTAGGTAGGTAGGTAGGTAGGTAGGTAGGTAGGTAGGTAGGTAGGTAGGTAGGTAGGTAGGTAGATAGATAGATAGATAGATAGATAGATAGATAGATAGATAGATAGATAGATAGATAGATAGGTAGGTAGGTAGGTAGGTAGGTAGGTAGGTAGGTAGGTAGGTAGGTAGGTAGGTAGGTAGGTAGGTAGGTAAGTAGGTAGATAGGTAAATATGTCATTAATTAATTAAATGAAGTAAAAAAAACCCATATATTATCATTTCACTAATTAATTATCACATGGTCCTTGTGTTCCAGTGGATCATGAATTTATTTTATCTGTCAACCTCATCCATTAAAGTCAGTGGGCGGGGCTAACATGAATCTTGTCAAATCCACCCCATTGTGAGTGGTGGACCAAGAGTCGAGATTTTTAGCAGTTGCCAATAGGCACTTTAACACAACCAACCCTTTGCGGCACCACTACCGTCCAGAAATGTATTTAATTTCCGTCCCAAGTGATTTTGCTACTGTAAACAGACTTCAATTGCTAGCTTTGACAATCTACTATAATGTCCTGGGAATATAGTTTAAATACACTGAGGGCATGAGGAAGAAACGTCTCAAAAATGCAAAATATTCACCTCCAGATATTTTCTATTTATATTTAACAGTACTCACAGCAGGGTCCATGGAATTTATGACATTTGCAATAGTTGTTCGGGTAAAGGTTGAAATGCAGTATATTCACCTCAAGCTGGTAAACGGAAATAGAAATATATTCAACATCAGCTGGAACCTCGTCTGCACCTTCTGCACTCTTCAGTCACCTGCATGGTATTTGAGTTGTTTGCTTCTTCATGTGCTGTCTTTTCACTTTATTATTTTGTTGCCTTCATTTGAGTGTTTGATACAAAACAGTGTGGCAGGAATGTGACAGATCCAGGTCCACAAACGTGACTAGTTGATGCCTTTATTTGTGTTGCAACAACTCAAAAAAATCTGACAATGACAGTACTTTTTCCTGGAATATTTGTGCGAAGGCAGTCATGATATTAAAAAACCATTTGAAAGAATATAATGACATGCAAATTACTAAAAATAATATGAACCAGGGCCCACATTCAGCATAATATGATCTGAAGTGGGCTGAACTGATAATATAGAAAGTTATATTATGAAAACGTTTACATCTACAAAGTCTCATCTTGTCTCTTCATCTGAACCCGCTTTATCCTCACTAGGGTCATGTGGGTCTGTGGGGGTCTGATCCAGCTACGATGAGTGAAGGTAGGGTACACCCTGTATGAGTCTCCAGTTCATCTCAGGGCTGAACATATATAGACAAACAATCACTCTCACATTCACACCTATGGACAATTTAGATTAACTAATTAACCTACCAGTGCATGTGTTTGGATGGTGGGAGGAAACTGGAGTACCTGGAGAAAACCCACACAGACACAAGGAGAACATGCAAACTCCACACAGAAAGGTCTGGTGTGGGAATCAAACTAGGGTCCTTCTTGCTGTGAGGCACAAGTGCTAACCACTGCACCACCATGCTGCCCCTACTGTACATCTACAACGTTTCCATGAAAATGTGAATAACATGAACAACCTGAACGTTAAGAAAAATAAGTGCAATCTTGATAATATTATCATTTAGTTGATTATTTACCAATGTGCATTACAACCTACAGATCACAGTGGCTCTAAAAATAAAACATTTACTGACATACTACTACTACTACTACTACTACTACTACTACTAGTTCACTAGCCTCAAACCTCGGAGTTCTTTCAGATGCGACACATTACGTACGTAAATAAAAGTCTTGAATCCAAAGCTTCAGTTTTATATCTTCCTTTACTGAACTTGACTAATACCAAATGAAAATGAATTATTAACTTATTTGTAACATGACGTGACGGTCAAAAGACTGTGATGCTCCTATAGCTTGAGGCTTCTGACAGCTATACTGGCATCCTCAAGGTTTATGTATCAGCTTGTCCACCAATCAAATTGCATCACATTATAACAAAGCAATTCTCCATTACTGAATACATTCTTAATTACTAAATATGTAAACAAAATATTATTCTTTGTCAAAAATGAACTTATTCTTAAAAATATTTAATCTAAATATTAAATCTATCCATACAAATATATATATTTGCAGTTGAACATAATAATGGCTCTTACAACTAACATGGTTATTATGATAGTATTTGACTAGTCTGACCGACTTACCATATCGTATGAATGTGGAAGATTTTAAAACCATTGATTTTTAATATCTCAATGTAACTTACATTGCACATATTCATGCTAGGATGACATGGATGGGTAGCAGTGCAGTAGCATCATGCAGTGAATAGTGCTGGTGCCTCATAGCAAGACGGTGAGTGGCTTCGATTCCAATAACATTCGATTTTCTGTGTGGAGTTTGCATGTTCTCTCTGTGTTTGTGTGGGTTCTGTCTGGGTAATCCAGCTTCCTCCCACCATCCAAAGACATCCACTGATAGGTTAATGAGTTGAACTAAATTCCCTGTAGGTGTGAATGTGAGAGTGATTATTTATCTCTACATATCAGTCCACAGTGTCACCCACGTTCACCTATAAGTACCTGAGGTAGGCTGCAGTGACCCTCATGACCCCCGTGAGGATTGTTGAGCTGCATTTTGTAATAAACGTCTAAAATGTAATAACTTTTTCATTTCATTTTGTAATAAAGCCCCATTTTGAAATAAACTGCCCCACTGCATTTTGTAATCAATTTTGTTGCTTTATGTACATTTTGAGAAGATTATTACAAAATGCACTAGCAACTTTTTTATTCTCTAGAAAATGTAATAACATGGTGCATTACGTAATAACAATTCTAAAGCATAGTTGATTTGTTTGTTAACTGTATTTTACTTTAATATGGACATGCATTTTAAAAACCCCCTTGGGGTTTAAGAGGTTAAACAATGTAAGTGTCTTCTGCTTGGTTAGAGAGCTGCTGTGACAAGATAATTTATCCACTAACATTCACTTTAAACAAATATGAAATTGCTTCAAAAGGCTAAACAAACAACATTTCTATTTCCAAAATATATCCGTCATTTCAAATTGTCCATGTCTAATAAAATAATAATAATAATAATGGATTACATTTATATAGCGCTTTTCAAGGCACCCAAATCGCTTCACATTAGTGTTCCATCATTCATTCACTCTCACATGGTCCCTCTGGTGGTGGTAAACTACATATGTGGTCACAGTTGCCCTGGGGCAGACTGACAGAAGCGTGGCTGCCATTTCGCACCTACAGCCCTTCTGACCACCACTGAACATTCATTCTCATTCATACAGTTCAATATGTCTAATTAGTAGCCAAGACATAAACCATTTGGAATGTTTCCCAAACAGCTCCTTGAGTTTTAATGCCACACCAAGAAAGCACCCTGCTGCTGCAAAATGGAATAAATCATTACATAATGCAGCAAAATGTATTACAAAATGCTGCAGTTTATTAAAAAATAAAATGAAAAAGTTATTACATTTTGGATGTTTATTACAAACTGCGGCTCGACAGGATAAAGCGGGTTCAAAGAATAAAGAATAAAATTCATCCTATGTGCCGATTTTGGCCCACACGCCACTTATTTGACACCTGTGCTCTATCTTGATAATACTGCTGTAGTGTAAGCATGTAATTAAATGTAAGCAAATATCCCTGCTGGGCAAATGACATTAGTGTAGCATGGTATTCGATTATTTATTTTGTAATCTAACATTTTGTCCTTCTAGCAGTAGATTCCAGGTCAGCTCCCTGAAGGTGTAGAGATGTGTGTGAGGAGAGTAACTAATGCTTAGAGTAAAGGTGATATAGGTAATAAGCCCAGAGCTTTGTTTAATTTCCCAGTATATTTTATAGTAAAGAAAAATGCATGAGCACGTTATGCTGTATATGCCTAAAATCTGCATTTGCACAACAAGATTTAATCATGTTTTCTTTAAAACTAAAAAAAAACAAAAACAAAAAAAAAAACTAAAATTAAAACAGAAGATGATAAACACATCATCAACACACATCTGCAATACCAGGAATTCAGTCTGTCATGAGAAGTGTCTGGGGGAATGAAGATGTCCCTGTACTGGGACTGTTTACTCAAAAAATGGAGTCACACACCTTATATACACCTACTGTAAGGCTGTACAGTGGAACAACACACACACACACACACACACACACCACCCAGGGAGCGAGGCAGGAGCCAAATTGCTCTGCTCCACTCAGCTTTAATTGGGGGTAAAATCAGGTGGCTGCGAGTGCGTGTGGTTAAAAAGCACTGCCCCGGTGGATTCTAAATATAATTAATTCTTCATCACAGAGCCTTGAAATGATGCACGGTTCTCTAACGAAACAACCTTGGAGCCGTCCTGCACTTTACCCAGCTGATACGTGGGGACGAGAAAGAGCATTGACAGGCGACGTACGGTTGTTGCTCTTTTGATGAAGTTCAAACCGTTCGCTCCTCGGAAAAAAAACCAAAACTTTAGTTTGTCTTTATTATGTCGAGAGAGTGTGGGAGTGTTAATGGTCGCCACCCACTCCTTCACATCTCTTTTTCTCTCTCTATTTTCCTACCCCTTCTCATCTCAGCCCTCTGTTTACGTGGCAGCGGTGGCAGAGGAAGATGGAGGGGAGAAAATTATGCTCAGTGGGACACTTGGAGGAAACAGTTTGAAATTGAAATGAGGACTACCCACCCTCCACCCCATCCCTGTTAAAAAGGCCTTCGGACTGACTCTCACGCTCTGCTTTATTCACTCACATACACAGAAAGAGAGAGAGAGAGAGAGAGAGAGAGAGGTCTTGGACTAAATGGATATTGCTCTCTGACAGACATGTGATTGTAACGTGATCACGGCCAAATCAAAATGGATTTGTATCTGAACATCTGAAGAATTAAGTCACTGTGTTGTGTAAATGTGACAGAGGTATTTTTCTCCCACATTCTCACTTGAAATCTATAAATATTCCAGTTTTCTCCCCTTCCCTTCTACGTCAGCACCTCCTCATAGGACAAACATCCTCCGCAAGCAGATCTTTGAAAATGGTGTGATGCCGACTGAGATTCCACTAACTTTAAAAATAGGCTGTAATTACAACCTCGCATGTTCATTTTTATTTGTTCTATCCTACATATGTTTATTTCTGCGTCGCAATTTGATCAAATGATGGAAATGCTAGTTCGCTGTAGTGGATTTTGTCATTTCCCTGCGTTTGCTGGCCTCCGGGGAACTGGACAGACTTATTGGCCCATGGGCCAAATTGGTCGATCGATCTAGTCTTTTACCAACCAAGTCAAATATTTTCTTTGTTCTTTCCCCCATTAATTTTAAAGGCTGAGAATTGGACTTAGATCAAGTTCAGCCGGGCACAAAAAATTCCTATAAAGCCCCAGTAGGTTTTTTTTGTGGTGTAGATTGGTTGGATTTGTTTTACTCCATCTGACTTTATTCCTTTTGACACTTTAGTCGTCATTGTCACAAAACAATGAGGCACAATATAATTTTCTGCCACAAGCATTGATAAAAATTAAGGATGAAGTTTGATCTCTCTGTTCAAACGGAGACAAAAACAATTACTGGCAAGAACCCAAATGTATACTTTTCAGCGCCTGTCCTCTGTGGCTGTCAACCAGAGCTGTGTTCCCACTGAGATAAACAGTATTCATCATGTTACAATGCTTGTTTTTTAACCCATCAAATTATTTTTTAAAGTTACGGGAAATATATTTCTTTGACTTTATGATTATTACATCATGGTTATTTCTTGCAAAATAAAGCAGAGTATAAATCAAGCTTCTTTCTATTTTGCCCAGAATGATGAAACAATTGTTAATTATTCATGGTCTCTGTCCAATTGTACCAGAGAGAATTCAGCCAAATCATATAATTAATCTGACTCGTCATTGCTGTTCGCTGTATTAGATGTGGCCAAAATCACCAACCATACACTATATTTTTTTGGTTTTTGCAGATCTTCCAGGGCTTCCTCTGTGTCTTCTACAACCTTGGCGACGGAGACCATAACTTAACGCTGCCTACCTACCGTCTTGACAATGGCGAATGGCACGAGGTCTTTCTAGATCGTCATGACAATGAGATGACGCTGCGGCTGGATGGTGGTGGAGGACAGCGAGAGGTTACAGGGTCACGGGGCCGGAGCCTGGAGATTATCATCGACCCCAGCATGGTGATGCTAGGAAATACCTTTCCCTCTGGACTCAACAAAAGCTTTCAAGGTACGTGGCAATGGCAAAGATGTCCGGACCTCAGGACAAAAGTGTCCTCAGTATAATTCAAAAGGCGAGGTGCACAGTATTGATTTTGTTGCTTAGCTTTTTTCTTGTTAACACTCGAGCAGCAAAACGATTAATTTAATTCATATTAAATATGATTCATAGACAGCCAGTGACACCGAATAGACTTGATTACATTTTAGGAATAGTAGGGTATAGTTCATTTTTTTTAATGAATTTTCTTTGTTATTTACTTATAATGGGCAAAATTCCAAATGCCTGTAGCAGCGAAAGTATTCTTACTTAATTGGGTTTATAGATTGCCAGTGACCCGTATTAGATATGGTAAAATTTTTGGAAAAGTAGGTCAGTTTTTATTTCAAAATGAATGTTTAAAGTAGTTTTCTTCTCCCATTTACTTCTTAAATTTAAAACTTCAAATGTCAATGAGCACATCACTTTAGTTTACATTTACATCAAACTTGGGATATATATATATATATATATATATATATATATATATATATATATATATATATATATATATATATATATATACATATATGCTGACATCCCCAGACACATACACATGATAATATCAGCTGGATTCATGCCAGATTAGGTTACAATACATGCAAAGGGTGGGGTTTGTTGTGGTTGGTGCCACATTTCCCCATTGATTGATTGATTTTTTTTTTTTTCAGTCAATGTAGGGTCAGTTTTAATGGTTTCAGGAAGTTGAAAATATTGACTGAATCCAAAGCTTTTAGATTCTATCTGCAGCTGAGAACTGGCAGATTGTTCTGCTTAGAGCAGCTGTAGATATAAGACTGAAGGACAACTAGTTAAGAGGGCAATAGAAAAGGTGTCCTAAAGTACAAATCAGATATAAATCAGTTAGCCTGGTGCTGACATTTCCACCAAAAATACCCACGTTGTTGAGTTTGAAGGACCTGTATCAAATTCACCAGATGTGAACGTTTCCATTTTGCAATTTTTACACTGTAAATATATAAATAAATATATTTAGTTGTGAATACTCAAATTTTCAGATATAGTACTACTAACTCTAATGTATTACGTTGCTGTAACATGTTCTTCTTTTTAAGTATTTCCAACTAATCTATTTTTTTATTAAGGGGAACTATTGTGGATATAAGTGAACATAACTTAAAAACATGAGGTACAACTGAGTGGAATTAAATCGTTAAATGCTGAGAATGATATTGTTCTGTTATTTCTATTGTTTCAAATAAGGATTATTAAAAAAAATAAATAAATTAACTGATGTAGTAGATGATGAAATACAATTTCAGAACACTCCAAATAACCACCAATATCTATCACACCAAAAAATGTACAACCATAAAACACATTAATTTTATTCAGAGGCGGCTGTGGTTCAGTTGGTAGAGTGGGTCGTCCGATGACTGAAGGGTTGGTGTTTTGCATCCCAGCTCTGTCTGTCCACATGTCCAAGTGTCCTTGGACAAAGACACTGAACCCTGACTTAGTCTCCCAGTAGGACTGACAGAACCTTAGAATACTAACTTAATAAATAATATTTTAATGTAAGTATTCTTTAATAAAATCTCAATTTTACGTTCTGAAAACTTCAATTTTTTTTTAAGTTTCATCAACTTAAAATAATTGAGGCAATCGATCGCCTAAAATTTTTGGAGTTCTGCAAACTTATTCGGGTTTACACTGTACCGCACTTGACAAAACACATTTACTTTTTTTGTACAATTTGTCTTATTCTTGGCTCAATATTTGAACATGTCTCTCACCTTTCTCTATAAACATGCAGCTACTCCATGTTCCCTCCTCCCCACCAATGATATTCACAGCTGAAAGCACACGTTTGAAACCAGCAGTTACTTTATAAAAGTGAGCAGTGAAATAGTTGTATGAAGAACAAATGGTGAGATCACTTGACAAAGACAAGTGTAGATTACTGTGATCACACCTCTTCTAAATACAGTCACAAGGCCATGCACGGGATGATACAATCAATTAAACTCCAGTGACTGTTAGCAGAAGGTAACGTATCTTGAGTCAAAGCCACTTACCAGAAATGTACAGAAAACCGCAAGATGTACGGCCAACGTTTGAGAGTGTGAATCTATATGTTGATATGTTTTCTTTATATTGTGATTTAAGTGGAATGACTTTCAGGGTTTCTCCTCTGTAGATTAAAAAGCTTTTCTTAATTGCACATATATGTCAAATTCATATCAAATGTGGATTAGAGCTGTCCCACTGGCCTGCCGCATGCACCACTAATACTACAAATTCCAGAAAGCTTTGTTAATATGTTGGCATGTGGTCAAGACCAGTGAATGCCCCTACAGTCATCATCAACCATGCTATCAGTCACCTCGGAAAAATGTATTTCATCCCTCCACGAAAATTGCCAAAGACAGGTGGGAGGCAGATTATCTTTTCACAAATATAAAAGACAGGCCTGTTTGTCTTTTGTGCAGAGCCAACGTGGCTGGAATCAAAGAATATAACATAAGAAAACACTATGAAATGAAATTTTTTCAATAAATATAGTTTGGCCCATGACGCCATCTCTGTTTGTAATTTTGGACCAGCATGAAGTTGAGTTTGACACCCCTGCTTTATTGAAGTTACAGTACATTTTATTATTATTATTTGTCAGTGGGTTGTACATACAACACATTTGTGTTATATTGCATTAAGAATCATTCTGAAGTCATTGAAATCTGCCAAGTAATTATTCTATTGACGTCAAAACTACATGTTTGAGCAGAAAAAACATCCAGGACATAACATGTTGAAACTTTCAACTATTTAGTTTTGTTATTTTTTTTTATGATGAACAATAATAAAAATAATAATAATGATGATGATGATGATGATGATGATGATGATGATGATGATGATGATGATGATGATGATGATGATGATGATGATGATAATAATAATAATAATAATAATAATAATAATAATAATAATAATAATAATAATAATAATAATAATAATAATAATAATAATAATAATAATTTGCACCTGTTCGCCTGATGCAGCAGCCACATCTTTTGAAACAAAACAAAACAAAACAAAATCAGCAAATATTTCATGATAATATTGATATTGATATTGATCATTGACAATATTGGAAACTGGGTAAAATTTTAAGGGTGTGCAAAAACCTTTTTCCACTGCTGTATATTTACTGTATTGGTCATAAAATGTTTATTCTTCTCACCTTTGAGTTGGATGAATCACATCATTTAACAAATTACATTCAGTGTCTTTTGTGAGTGAAGAATACAGTACCTCCACTTCCCAAAGTGTCGCATCTACAAACAGGACACTTTCCTTTAGTGCCTTATTTTATCGTGCTTTGCCTTTCAAATAACATGAATGGAAAATGCTTTTATTTACCTCTGTCGTCAAATACTTTTCTGACAGTCGACACCCTAACGGTAATTTAGTTTAGCAAAATTTCTTCCCCCTGGATTCCCCTTGTTTTTATCACAAACGTAGAAACTCTCCTCCTACGCAAATGGATTCAAATGTAATTTTGTGTGTAGCTTAATCACTGCTTACTTTCCGTGTGTCTTGGTGATGGCACGATTGCATCCTTAATGCTGAAAAATAATACTATTTTCTCAATAGTAAATCCAATATCTTTGATTAGATAAGGAAGAGGTATTACACAGAAGATGAGGCTTACTGAGTTTATTAAACTAGGCAATTTATAAAGGGTAATGTTTTTTGGAACCGGTGGTGCAAAGTATCCTAATAAATTTTCTTTTCCGAGAATTTCTACAAAGCGTGAACTATTATTTTTTGAAGGTAGTGCAGAAATCGATGATCATTTCACTCTACCTTCAAGAGACTTGTCCTTACGAAGAGCAGGTAGATGAATGTGAGCTGATCGGAATTGTTAAGATCTTAGCATTTTCTGCACAGAATGGAGAAAGGTTGTAACATATCAATGTACAAATCTTGCTGAATGCAGCTTTCAGGTGGGAACAGACAGTTCATACAATGACAGAATAACACAGGATGTGTTTGCAGGCTTTACTGGATGCTATATATCCTGTGTGTATGTATGTGGAAGAGAGTGTGTGATGTGTGTGATTCCCACTCTTTCAAGACATATCTGACAATTTAAGTATCCCTCCTGAAAAGCGCACCCAGAAATAGCATCTTTTTATCTATTCATACTCATTCTCTCTTTAAGTGAGAATTGTGGTGCCTTTGTATGTTCATGAATGATTGATGTGACAGGTTGATGGCTAATTCACCTAAATGCATATTCTTTGTTAGCTAGGAGGATGGTTGTCCCCACAGCTAGATGGCCGGAGGGCCATATGGGTTTGTGTGTAAGAGACAATTGCGAATACAAAATGAACTCGAAAAGTGAAAAACTGGAACTGACACGCTGTCCTAGTTTCATTTAAAGTAGTGACTTAGAAATGACAAACTATTTATTTAATATAACAAATATATTCACCATGGGTTATAGTAGCAAAGAAAAATATTGGAATTAACTTAATTTCTGTTTGAGTTTCTCTTAAAACATGGTCAGGTCTTCATTGAACAAACACAATCTGTTTAATGTAATAACCAGAGGTGTTAAAAGTACTCACATTCTGTACTTAAGTAGAAGTACAGCTAGTTATGTGAAAAAGAAGTACTGATTCAACTCCTCTACTTAAGTAAAAGTAAAAAAGTACAATTTCGCAATTGTACTAAAGTACAAAAGTATAAAGTAAAACACTTTTTTTTGGTGCCATGAATGCAATAAGACTTATTACATCATTTAAATGTGAGTTAGTGTGTTTAAATTGTGTTTGATCAGGACACAGTTACTCAGGTTTGTGGGTATGGGCAAGAAATTTTGGAAAATGAAAAAAAAAAAAAAAAAGCCACAATTGAGATAAAAAGTCATCTTGACATATTTAAAAAATATAATTGATAGATAAAATGTTAAAATTGTGAAATTAAAGGACAAAATTGTGAGATAATAGTCAAATAACTATAATATATAAAGCCACCGTTTCTCTCCTCCACTGATTTTCCCTCTGAAGTGACTCATTTTCGTACTGTCATATCTATTTAGTTAGAAAAATGAATGCATCTATTCTCAGAATGTACAGAGTATAAAGTACAGATATTTATACAAAAATGTAGGGAGTAAAAGTAAAAAGTTGACAGAAAAATAAATACTCAAAGTACAGATACCTAAAAAATCTACTTAAGTACAGTAATGAAGTACTTTTACTTAGTTACTTTCCACCTCTGGTAATAACATGCAAAGTAATCAGCCATCACTCTTGTGTTAATAGTTTGACATTCATGCAGTGCAGGCTGGACCATGTACATAAGCCAGTGACTTAAAACAATATTGCTTTTTTTTTTTTTTTTTATTCACATGAGAAAACTGAAGTTACGTGTTAAAGCTACTATGAGATACAGTTTTCAGTTTTATGTTTTACTGACAAAAAAAGAGAAGGTTTCGGGAAGATTTACCGTCACTTACCAGGAGCTGCTGAGAAGCACTACCAAAGAATTTTAGATATTTATCAGCTCACGGTGCACAAACTGTCTATAAATGGAGTATTTAGTACCGGAGAGGACGCCAAGCTGGTAGGAGTCCAAACACCCAGGAGTAAATGCTCTAAGAGGTGAAACACAACTCAAGGTTTGAAGGGATCAGGTGTGGAGTTATCTGAAAGAACCACATGAATACACTACTCTCCAAAAATGAAAAAAAAAAAAAGATCAGTATATGCCTGAGGTTTACCAAAAAGCATTCTACAACTTTAGATGTACAGAGATACAGACTGACTTACAAGATCAACCTCCTAGTGCATGTCGTATCCTGTTTTATCAGTCTGCGCAGCAAAAGAGATTCACTGATGAGTAAAATTCATCAAAATTTTACAACCGTAAAATATATTAAATAACTGGTCTAACTGTTGCACTGACAATCCAAATTAAATAATTGAAAATCACTCAAAAATACAAAATGCAGAGAATAACATTGTAATACACAATGATAAATCACTAAAAGGGTTAAATGTTGAGGAAAAAGCTCATTTGGAAGTTTCCACAGAAATACTTAAAGGTCTCTTCAGGTTTGTAATATTTAAGATATCAGTAAAGTTGTAAGAAGTAAGTGTGATATTTGTTACTCTATTCCATGTTACAGCTACTTTAGCCACGTTTCCACTACGGGGCCAGATCTAGACATGGGCAGTGCCCCAGTAAAGGCCATGGGTGTCCCCCCCCCAACAACATGGCAACAAAAAAGAAAAAAAAAATCATACCACTGTCATGAAAGAAAAAGGTTTTCGTTCCCACTACACTCCCCAATTAACTCCATATTATTCACCCAAAAAACCCTAAAAATAAATACATAAGTAAAAACTGATCTTTTTGACACCCGTGGGGGATTGGGGTGTTGCAACACCCTAATTTCTACAACCAGATGATTTCATACCCCCCACTTTTTCCTAGGTTATATATTGTAGCGTTCCACTGGATCCAAACGTTGCGCCATATACCTCCCCCTGATAAATGTCCTGCCCCACCAAGTACCTAAATCTAAATCCAGGGCTGTTTGCATAGCTATTGACCCGAAGCATTTTTATTTTATCTATTATTATTTTGTACTAATCTTGATTCTTTTTTTAAATGTAAAACCCACAATCCAACCCACATGTTGTTTTTTCCACCCACATCCCACCTATGGGAAAAAAGCTTTTAAAAAAACATCCGTAAATTAGCTGTTTTTTGGTACCCACGGGTACCTGACCCAATGCAGGACTCTAGGGTAAGTCACTGAGCCCTAAAGTGCTCCCAGTAGGTCTGACAACACCTAGGACGGCAACAGCCACCTACTGGTGTATAAATGTGTGTGAATGGGTGAACATGAGGCTAATTTAAAAGCGCTACATAAGTGCAGTGCATTTACCATTTTACCAGATCACTGTTCAATCATTTCCAGTAGGCGCTCAAAATGATTGAATGGTGTTTTAATCTTTGTGTTAGAGTATGCAAATAATTGGCTGTAATTACGGTGTGAAGGGAGTTTTAAGCAATATAGTAAACAAAGAAAAGATCCAAGAAAACATCTCTTATCCTGATATAAATAAAGGTGTTGGGTTTCCTTGAGAAAATCATACATTATGATTAATTGAATGTTTAAAATGTCCTGTCTGACACACAATCAGCAATGATTAAACACCAAAACCAGCCGCTACATTTAAAAGAAAATAACAGTGCATAATACGCTAGAGCAATAAGCAAAACCCAAAGAATAAAAGATCTCAAAATGAACACCGTCAATTTAATAGTGGCCTGTGTTTTGTCAGTTATTACAACTAAAATACTCAAGGGTTTTTACACAGCTTATTAAATAATATTTTCATTTTATATCTGCCTTAACTGTTATGAACCTGTACCATACGAAGGAAGCAATATATTGTTGGTGAACCTATGCACATGAATTCAACAAAACAAATGTAATATTGACAAAAAACAATATCAACGGTAATGTTAGGGACATGTACAGTGGTGCAAAAAATAGAACTCATTTGGAGTTTCAGAAAGAACCATCAAAACTAAAATAGAACTGAAAGATGTGCATCATGTCCTCATTTTGTTATTTATTACAACCATTATCATTATTAGCATTTACTGTAGAAATTGGAAAATGGTTTTGTTGACTGATACGCCCTGTGCAGCTTGGCATAATGAAGCAGAAAATTAAAAATCCAACTTTTTTTTTTCGGGTTTTTATTTTGTCTTTTTACAGGGTAACTGTCTAACCACTAACTGAAGGTTTGTAATGCAACATCCCATAGTATTAAGTATCTCTATTACACTTTGGTTTCAAACAATGAGAGCACATTTCAGAATGGCCCAGTTACTGCACATATAGCATCACCCTATAGAGATGCTATGAAATGATGTTTCACTGCAGGCGCCCTAAAAATATAACTGCACTTAATCAGTTCTGTGATGGAACAGTCCAAAATAAACCCTGAATATTGTGCAGGACTGTAGCTACACAAAATGTTAGTTTGAGATGAGGTTCGATGAGTTATTCTTTATAAATAGCAGATTATTTGTTCCCTATAAATACTCTAAATGTTAGTGAGACTTTTTGAATAATGACATTGCATTTACTTCTTTATACTTGCGACTAAGATAAAGACTGTGCATTAAGGTGATTTAATGCTGAAAACTAAGCAATTCCACAGGTTCACATTGCTTTCTCTTGACATATCTTCCACCCATGAAAGACGTGTCTTAAGATTAATTTTGTCAGATGGTCTTAAAGAAAAACTGGGCTGAAAGAGGCTTTAGTCGAGTCAAGAGAAAATAGAAAAAGATAAGATAATGTATGATAATAGAGAGAAGAAGAGGTCAGAACCACAGAGAGACATACAGTTAAAACAATAGGGATATATATATATATATATATATATATATATATATATATATATATATATATATATATATATATATAGAGAGAGAGAGAGAGAGAGAGAGAGAGAGAGAGAGAGAGAGAGAGAGAGCTCTATGCTTGCAGTTAGACAGTGAGACGTGTAGACAGCTGCGCCTCAGGCAGTAAGAGACAATGCATGTGTTTATTAAATGGACTTTAAAAGCATTTCCCTTCAAAAGAAGCTGATGTGATAGAGTACGGCAGGGGAAGCATACCTAAATGTGTGTGTGTGTGCTTGTGTGTGCACTCACTAATGTGAACGCATTTTCTCAAATGGAGACGGAGGGGGAGTGAGACCTTAACTTAATACACTAATGTACCAATTAAGCCATAAGAATATAAACGCGTCAAAATATGTGTCCGCAGGAGTTTATTAGTTGTTGTGCTCTATTGAAACACTTCAGTGGGTTACACATAATAGCTTTTTCATAAACATTTAACCATTACTAATAGTAAGTGAATTTACAAGTGTGTGTGTGCGTGGGGGGGGGGGGGGCAGCTTTAAATTAATGTGTATAATATGAAATATGAAATATAATTAAGTAATTTACTGCAGACCTTATTAGGTCATAGAAAGATCTCATTTAGTTTTAATTTACACAACAGCCTTGTGGTTCAACTTTGCCCGTCTTTACTTATTAATGTACTGTGAATGTACTAAATAGCCAAAGAAAGACATATACAAGGTGTGTTCACATGCTAGCAGGGCGGATGTGGCCCATTTGGTAGAGTGGGTCGCCCAATGACTGAGAAGTTGGCGGTTCAGTCCCAGCTCTCGCTGTTCACATGTCCTTGGGCAAGACACTGAACCCTGACTTAGGCTCCTAGTAGTAGGACTGACAGAACCTTAGAAACCTACTGGTGTATGAGGGAATGGGAAGCTAATGTAAAGCGCTTTGAGCACCATGAAGGTGACAAAGCGCTATATAAGTTGTGTTGGGAAAATTAAAATGGGACCAAAGATATAAATGTTTAAGTAATGTTTCATATAATTGTAACATTCTTGGGAGTTTAAAGCCTGTGCTCCAAATGCAGGTTGGCGCAGTTTGGTATGGCCCTAGGCCCGGTGGGGGGTTGATGTAGATTAGAATAGGAACAAACAATGGAAGCCAACGCCCAACAATCCTTCAGGAGCTGACCAACGGACAGATGACATCTGAAGAAAGAGGGGTTGAGAGGAAGGTGTTGAGCTTCCCCCCCTTGGTGTTATGTTGCCATTCAAGCCATGTGCACTCAACGACCAGACTTAGACTGGACTTTAGGACTCCTGACTGTAACTTTTAATCTTGCTGAAATATTTTGTAATACTGTAACTGATTGTAAACAATGATTGTGATATTACATTAATGGGAAGACGATGAGAAGACTCAAAGAGGTATTACTTAACCAACCGCTATTAGGCCTAAATATAATTGAGTTAAATATGTCTACTTAATTATATATAAAGTATTAGTTAATTAATTTTTGCCAATACAAAGTGAAGACCATTTATCATTTATTAAACCTCCCCAGATCTCTGTTACTCATGATACACATCCAGCTGTAACGTTTGACCATTGACAGGAAAAAAAAAATATTTCATTGCAATCATTCCTTTCACTGGGCTGGATGTACTATATTAGGCAGCAAGTCAACATTTACTCCTCAAAGCTGATGTGATGGAAGCAGCAAAATGAACAATGAACTGGTCTGCAGCGGTTAGTACGGATCAAAAGTGGACAAAGGAAGGGAATTTTTGTGGATATTATATGATATTAGACAGGCAGTAATCCAATCATGCTCGCATAGGTGCTCAAATCGCTGATATCCTCTTGTTCTTCAAATACTTTTGGTAGGTTCTAATGTTCTAATGTGTCTTTTTATTTTCTTTTTTATGTATTCTTTAATATTGAAAGCAAGTCAAAAATGTCAAAAATGTCAATAGAGCTTTATCACTACACCAAGACCTCTGGGAGAACCATAGCACCAGTCTGTCTGTAATGTTCTGGTCATTTGTGTAAACAATTCAGAAGACAGCCATAAGAAGGACTGTCAAAAATGACATGGTGTGATTCAGATGCCAATATACTGTCCGTGTGCCTGTTTACTATGTACACTGAATAAACCCTTCCTCTGGGAGATGATCCATTGATTTTATATTATCTTTGTGAAACCTGATTGACAACACTAGCCAACAAAATCTGGGGGCGCTCTGATCATAATTTCTCTATGACTAATGTTGCTCAAATCCCGACTTGTTCCCATTTTAATATGTCCAATGCATTAATTTCAAGGTCTAAATGGAGAGTTAATGTTTAATATAACCAACCTAAATAGCTGGGATAGGCTCCTGTGACCCTAGTGAGGATGAAGCAGGTTCAGAACACAAATGAACGCATATTCAACACATTGACAAGCGCCATTGGAATAATATTATAAAAAAGGAATACTACTTTGTCTGTCAGTGGTCACAATGTTACAACTGATTGATGGCTGTGGATAAATACTGTACAATCTGAGTAAACTCATGATTTTTATAGCCTTTCGCATATAACTGCTTGTCACTGTGCTGTTTTCACTTTACTTTTTACTATACTTGCATTTTCAGGTCATCAGGATATGTAGCAAGGATAATAAATAATGGATTAAAGAGATTCAGGTTACCATGGGAGATAATCAATATTAGGAAATGTATCTTCAACAATGGATTGACCCCATTTTCCTTCTACAGTCTATGAGATATTATTGTAGTAGTATTACAGTGTTTTTGCACTTGAATTTAATTCTGATTTGGGGAATAATGTGTTATGATGTGTTACAGTGTTGTGCATCACTGCTCCACATCCTCCACATCATGCACATGTAAACAAGTGGAAGCCACATCCCTTCATGTGCTGAATACTTTTAGGAGTTTTTGTATGTGTCATCAACCATGTCCAATTAAATGAAACACTTAAATAAAATATTTATTCATTCATTCTGATTTTTGCTCGTCTTCTCAAATGCCAATGAGATATTCTATCTCTTCCTCCATCCAAATTGCTCCTCGACTCATTTTCTCACCATATTCATCCGGCAGCTGACGAAAGGTATGAAGCTCGTTAAGCTCATTAGCCTACCGCCTGTTTATGTCTGATGGCAACACTTTTTTGACAGACCCTCTCTGCTTTATGGTAATATTTGCGACATTGGGGCTTAACATACTCAGAGCGGTAGAGAAAATGGTAGCTGTCTTATTTCTATCACTGTGATAATGTTCACACTGTAAATAAACCACCCTCCAATCGAGCTGAGAATACATCTTCCAAGCGGTCTCAGCTCGGTTGTTTTGTTCCGGAACAGAGCACGATTACTACTTTCACATATGCCCAATTAAACTGAGCCAAAGACTTGTTCTGGAACAACGGCTCCAGTCGATGTAAGTGAGAAAATACCCAAAGCCACTCGTGAATGAAATAAACCAGTTACACTAATTATACAGCAACTAACACATACACCAGTAGCATCCCACTCCCAACCCAGTTGGGTGATATCCCAGAGGTAGTGTTTTACATGAGTTTGCATTTGAGGTAAGTTTGCTCCCCTTTTGTTCATGTGTCAGGTATGTAACCCAGTGAAGCACTGCCATGTATAAACAAAAACAATGATCAGTGCAACGTGGATCACATTATGCAGGAGACAACAAATGTCTACTTTCACTGTTTCTGAAGTGTTGCTCAAAGAATGTGAATGTCACTTTAAGATGCTGCAATGAACACTTAACAGAAGCAGCTCACTGGGGCTGAGCAGACACAGCAGTCTGGAGCTTGAAAAGTAGGAATGCTTTCAGTGAATAGACAGAATTTACAGGTTCTACTACAGCTACAACAAACAAAACCTTTTTTTGTTATGACACTTAGTTGTTATTATTTATCATTTTGTCATACAGAACACAACAAGACATAACAATCGGCAATATACAAGTCACAATCTAATAGTAAAGAGAATTTAGATTACACTCAGTGGTGGAGTGGTCCCTAGAGAAGTGGGTTTTTGCCTTTTTTAAGTTGCCCAGAAAAATGCCCTGTGGTGCCACACTCTACCCTATCAGTAGTATTGTCTCACTAATGTAATATTATCATAACTTGATAAGGAGCCATTTGTAGGTATGACTGGTCACAGTAACAGCCTGCATGAATGTCAAATGTATTCAACATGAAGCAAACAGAATAATGTTAGCCTTTCATAACATTAGCATACTCATATATTTTAACTATTGGCAACATATTTCCCTACGCATGACCCACCCTACTCTGCCTGTGATTGTCTCATCAGTCCTCATGCCTAAAGTGAATCAATCTAATCAGTGAAGGCAGTGAGTACTATGCAATTAGAGGCAGAGTAGAGCAGGTCATGGCTTTACCATCCTGGGGGAACAAATAGGAAATTTCACTCGCAAATACTACAGAATGGTGCACATCAGGGGACATTAGAAGCGGGTATACTCAATGCTGACTGGAAAATAAGTATGTATCTTCTATACAGCTGCATACCCTGGAGAACACCTCTGGTTACAGTTATGGTAAATGTTAAATGTCTTGCACTTATATAGCACATTTCCACTTTTGTGGTGCTCAAGTAATTACAATCCTTGTATGAAAGGTGTTATACAAATGAAGTTCATTATTATATCTTTAAGTGCTTCACATTGATAACATGTACAAGAAATAAAATAAAAGTGCATACTGTAAAAGGCTTAAGACAGAAGTAAGAGCACTTCGTATTAGCCTCACACACACACACACACACACACACACTCATACATCAGTTGATAGCTGCTGCCATGCAAGGTGCTGTCAGACGTACTGGGAGCAATTTAGGCTTGTGTGGACAGTCGGATCCAGGGTTCAAACCACCGAACCTTCAGTCATCGATGACCCAGTCTACCAACTGAGCCCCAACCGCCAAAATAGCAATCAAGTTACACAATTACATTTTTAGAGCAACAGTTTCTATAACATATCACAAGACTATTACACAAACCACACATTAATTATTTTTAAGGAAACTAATCTATTTGCCCCACCTCATCATGTAAAGTTCAGTTTGCAGTGTCAGCATAAATGTCAATCTCTCAGTTTTGTGAATTTCATCAACAATTCAGCCAATTAAAACCTTTTTCAATTTTTTTTTTTTTTCTGCAGCACCAAAGATTTTTTTTTATGATGGTCAACTAAAACCTTAGTTTATTCTTTTATTTTGTACTTTATTTAAGTATTTCACATTGTTTCCTGCAGGCTGCATGAGGGACCTACGCTTAAACGGTCGCTACATTCCACTGGACGGTCAGGCACGAGATGGGGTTTCCCAGGTCAGCATGCAGGGCCTCACCCAGGGATGCTCATCTGACTCATGCAAAAGGAACCAGTGCAGCCCCCCCTTCACCTGTGTCGACTTATGGAGAGTCCACGAATGCAGGTACACACAGACCCATGCACAAGACATGTACCTGATTAAATTAAAGTTTGACCCCATTTTCACATTCTCTCAACTACAACTGCCTGTGTGTTGTTGGGTTGCTTTTTTTTTGTTTTTTTTACCACATCCCTAGCTTTAAAAACAACCTGACTATGACAAATGAATGAGTAAATCTATACAACTTGTAAAGTTAAAGGTATCACAAGTCTTTGTTTGTCGTAAATCTGAATGAAATATACATGTAAATTCCACAGCTACTATTTTATGGCACAATAAACCTTCGATCATCTATGCGTATGGATGCTGGGCTATCAGCATTAAACTGTAACAGCCAGTTACAATCCACTTGATGTAGAGGACAGATGGAAAAAAGCTCATGCTGGGACAATAGAAAGTAATGACCAACAGCAGCAGGAGGAGCCATAACCAGAGAGACAATGATACGAAGAACAATATACAGCAACAATCAAATGTAATTCATGTTGGTGTTTTTTTATGCAGGTTTCATTGTATTTTCCTAAGGTCCGGGTACAAAGGTTGAATTAAGTTTTTTCTTGTTGCAGACTTTACTGGCTGTTCTGCTGGAACTCTATAAATGTACATGCACTACATTCCTTTGTACGGAGTGGAATTTCTCAGGAACACTTTGAAGTGATTGCTTAACATTTGGCAGAATTATCTCCTGGTGTCTAAATGGTGTCTATTGAACCATCCCATGTTTCCACAAGTTTTGAGTGAAGTCATTGTAATCAAAGACACAATGTTAACAGTTACAGTATTATCTTTTCTCCTGATGTATGTATTTGCTGTTGTTCCTAACCTCTTTTTCAATCCTGAAGAATCCACACCCACAACACTTTACTTTCATTAATATTATTTTTTTATTATTCTAGCTGGTACTCTATCTAACAGGTTCAAAACCGATTAACTTATGTCTAAATATTGTGAACTGTTGGAAATTAGTTTCTCAATCCAGAATAGTAAATATGTCATGTTGGTGGAAAGGGCTTTCATTGAAGACAGGAAGTTATTCATTGAGATCATATATGTCATTATAGTGAGGATATCCATTTAACAAAGAAAAAAAAAAGAAAAGCATGTCATACTTTTACAGACAAAAAAAAAGCCAGTCCTCTAAACCAAATGGCCAATTGTCTGAACACAGTTACTAAACACACTTCACTTCACAAAACACAATCATCCATTCTAATAAACCTAATCACATTGTCCTTGCTAAAACGCAAGTTGCAAAATAACTCAAATGAAAGCTCATGTGATCCAGAATGCTTGCCACAGTCAGCAATATCTGAACACAATGAACACACCTGGCATCAGTCATTACACACAACTACTCAAAATTGAAGACACTTGTTGTTAAAGCTGTGACCACATGTATCAAAACAAGTTCAAAGTTCACAGTTTGCTGAAGATTCCAAACAAACACAATGGATGAAGGCAGAGTCAGGGGAACAGGAATTCGAGTCAGAGGAGGGAGAGGAGCAGACCAACGAGGCTGGCTTCAACCTGCAGAAACGAAGGCAAAGAGGCCGTAACATAATTAGGCAATGAGCCATCACTGAGGTTCCTGGCCAATGGGGGGGTAATATTACTCTTTGCCATGGGTTCAGAGGGGCTTGTCCACCAGCATGTTGTCCTTGGGTCTTACAACACCCAACGTCTCCTCACCTTCCTAGAGGAGCTAAGAGACATAGTCCTTGACCGCCAACCGTCCAAACATGTCATCATTTGGGACAATGTCCACTCCCACAGAACAAACCAAATCAGGGTTCACCACCAACAGTAACCAGTTTTTCACACTTTGTCACACTACTCCCCTTTCCTAAACCCTATAGAGTCACCAAAGCGAGAAGGTGTGGTTGTTTTTATGTAGCTTTAGAACAGGGTGTTGTGTTTAGAAATTGGGGAACATGGAGGAAACATTTGTGAAATGTATATTTCTTCCACATCTTATATATGCATTGACTTAGTATGTAGACAGATGTGGATGTAAACTCCAATTTAACTTAAGTTATACAACCACAATGTGTTTTTTTTTCTATATTTCACAGTTGCATTGTACGTTTCACAGTGTTCTCTATTGCAAGCCAGAGATTAATCTGACGAAAATGTAAATAAGATAAGTCACTTAACCTCTTCATGGTGAAGAAACAACTCAGATCAGCACCATGCTGCTGCTCTTCACACTGCCAGGCAGAAGAAAAATAACAGAGAAGGAGCTTCAAAGCCACCCTTGGTGCATATGACATCAGAGACTGACTTAACCAACAGTACTTCTGGCTACTGCACACATCTGTGGGTGAAACTGCAGAATTATCCAAATAACCAACATTAAAATGGAAATTTTAAACATGGATGTGCACTGCAAAGTTGTTTGCTGTGTTGGTTTATGTCTGCCCTGATGAGAAGATGAATTACAATACTCAAAGTCTAAGGAAAGACTATATATACATGTACTATATACATACATGCATGTGTGTGTATAGTCAGACATGTCGCAAATGATATTACTGCAGCAAAAGTGAAGTCATGACCAGCTGCTTCAGTCAGATGAGACTGTTTTGCCAGAGGTGTCGTCCACATTTCAGTGGCTGTGGACTCATTTAAAATGAATGAGGAGGCTGCAGTTTTAAGCTGTTATTGTCAGTGTAAATGTTGCCTTGGAGGGTTTTAAAAGTTGAAATGCCACAAGAGCCAGTGTGTTCAGTAGCAGCTTTGGCTCCCTTTGAAGGGTAATGAATAAGGCAGTGAACTCCACCTGCTCTGTCACTAGGCTAAATAGCTCAAATGTAGAAGGTCTGACCCTAATGGGATTCAACTTTTGCGTGATCAACATTTCACAAGCGCTGCTGTAAAACTCTTTGAATGAGGGTTAGTTTGTTTGTCAGCAGGTAATGGGAAATGCCATGCAATGAAAAGGTGGAGCAAATTACCAACCAACTCCTCTGGCAAGGACCAAATCAAACACCCAGTACTGTTAGCCACATACTCTAATCTCAGCAATTTTTCTACCAACAGAAACATCAGCTTCCATTCAGTTTCTTTGCAGCCTTCTAGTTTTTAATCTTACCTCTTCCCTTTTTTTTCCCCCAACTCTGATCCATTCACCCACATCATCCATCCACCAAACTTTTTTTTTTAGTTTTTTTTTTTTAGTTACAGTGGCCCTCATTCATGCACTCTGCCCTTCCATTTCCTAGTTTTCTTTTCTTAGTTTCTTGTGATGCTCACTTATACCCACCCCATCACCACCCAGTTTTGCCTTGACCTGCCATGACCTGAACCTTGAAAACTTATTAGAGAGTAGTAAGTGTTGGGACTGAGTCCAAGTCCAAGATATGTCCTATCCTCTTAGGAATTGTCTGATGATGTGAATGCTTTGAATGCTTAACATGGGAATGTCTCCAAATTATTCTCTGACTATGCTTTCATTTTCCAAAGCAGCACTTGCGAACAGGCCTAGTGCACATTACAATATTCCTCCTACAGAGAAGGTAAAGTGTGTAACTTTTTCCTCAAAAACCTATAGACAGACTCATAGTATAATAATCTTCACAGTCATCATCATCGTCTGAGCCTGATGGCCCCTGCATCTTGCTTGTATTTTCTATTTTCATCATGATTTTGTGTGTTTGGAACTTAATGTAAATTAAGTAAGTAACTGCACTATTGTTATTGTGGTCCAGTTCTCTCTGGGAGACAAATCTCTGGACAAAGTTCTAACATAAACACCAAATGTACAACCATGTAAATGAATGCTTTATAAGACTGCAACTAACAATACTTTTTTCCACTTTAATTTTTATTGTGACTTTTTTCCTTTACAAAGATGTGCAAAAAAACAAAACAAAACACATATATGATCAATTTAACCTGTTTAGACTAATCTGTACATTATTTTAATAACTAATCGATCATTTGGATAAACACAAAAGACTCATTTCTCAAGGATTGGCATTTAACCCAAAGCTGTATAAGCTGAATACAAGTTAGTAATGGGGGGGGGTAACCAGCTAACCAGGTCATGGATACCCCCACCCCAAATAATTAGCAAGCTACAGTAATCACAGTGTTGTCATTTTCAAATGATTAGCCTCCAATAATGCCTGTTGATGATAATAATCGTCATGAGGCTACTATTGACTGGGACCTCTGCTAGTGACTTACAAACACGAGATCTCACAAAACAAACTCAAGATCTCGCAAAACAAACCCAAGATCTTGAGAACTTGAGACCTGTAGTTAGTGTTTGTCCCCAGTACATACATTTTCTCCAGGTTTTTTTAATCTCTTTGTCCCCTCGGGGGCTCCGTACAATGTCCATTGAGATGAATCTTAAGAAATCTTCAGACTCTGAACGTAGTCAGTGGCTAGCGATATTTTTTTTAATCCCATGTGAATTGTGCAACCATTCACATATATAGAATAGAATAGAATAGAATAGAATAGAATAGACTTTATTTGTCATTGCATAGGTGCAACGAAATTTCATTTGTGCCATCCTGAGTACAAATACACACACATCAGACAGCATTCTTCCTTAATTAAATTATATTTAAAAAAAATAAATATATCTATATATATAAAAGACAAAAAACAAAAACAAAAACAAAACATTGACAGCACACCAATAAATAATGAACGGCTATATATGTATGATGTTTGGCAATTTAAAAGGTAATTTTCTTTGCCAAGTACATTGCAGTTTATAGAGACGATGGTGATGAGACTTATGTTTGTGTTAAACACCTGAATGGACTGCATGTCCCTTCATACAGAATAGACATTTCGAACACCAAAACAAACAGTGCATTGGCACAGTTTACTTTAATTTATGAAAGTGCAGTGAAAAAGTATTTAAAGAGGTGAAAATCATCACAAACTAAACTGACTTAAATAGCACAAGATAGATAAAACAGTGCAAAAATACACAGTTCAAATGTAAATAGTGCAATTCTGTGCAACTGAAAATGTAAACAGTTAAGTACTGTTACAAGAAGTATCAGCTGCTCAAACTTCTTTTCCTCCCTAGTTTATTGAATGCAGAGGAGAGGCAAAGTTTGAACAGTTCTGTTTCTAATCTCAAGTGTTAAATGTTACATACTTTACCTTTGATATCTCTCCACTTTAGATCTTTTTTTTTTTTTTTTGAGAAAACCTAAGGCAAAGACCAGGTCTCTTCATGGGTACCAGTATATCTTCAAGTTTTAATCCCACAGATGTCTACTGGGGTTAACGCTCATGGACTTGCACCGAAAAATACTCAGCCCTTTCCAAGTTTTCTAATGGTCCACCTTTAAAATATTGCTCCATAAATAAGATTTTGTCAAATAAAATGTTTTGATGACAACCGTTTTGGGCTTTGATTGACAGATGTGTATGCCAGCTCAGTCACCTGCTAATGCAGACTTTCAAAGTTCAGATTAATTTAATAAAACATTGTTTTTTACTGCTGACAGACAGCTCTACTGTATTTGTGGTAAATATCTTTTAACTGACTATCTATCTATCTATCTATCTATCTATCTATCTATCTATCTATCTATCTATCTATCTATCTATCTATCTATCTATCTATCTATCTATCTATCTATCTATCTATCTATCTATCTATCTATCTATCTATCTATCTATCTATCTATCTATCTCTTTGTCTGTCTGTCTTTCTAAAGCATTAACTCACCTAACATGACTCTTGTGCTCTTACAACCCACTACAAAAATGCCATGTACAATTTTGTAGTGGGTGACGTCACAGTTCCTCTATCCACTAATTATATACAATCTATGTGGAAAACAAACAGAAAAACAAAAACAATAGGACACAACAAAAGATGAGCTAGTTAAATGTAGAACAGTTACATAACATGAGGATTTTAGTGTAGATTTAACAAGACTTGGTAATGACAGTCAGTGAATTAGAAGAAGAATATTAAAGCTGTGTTTATTCTGTATTTAGCACACATACACATGCACTTCTTCATTGAGAATGAGATTGAAATCTCTTCATAGACATACTCAAAACAAATCCAGACACGGCAAACCAAAAACTTTTATGCAATACAAATGAATATAAAAAACAATATGTAGTTATATACAGTAAAAGTAATAATTAATACTCATGTACGTCATAATATAAGTAAGAGTTCAAGACAGTTCCTAGTCATTTGAGGTGGATTTAATTTCATCAAAGCAACAATTTCTGACAGGTCCAGGAGCTTCTGTAAATCACTGCATGCAGACAGGGCTTTTTACCAGTTTCCATTGTGATCTGGGATGGACAATTTATAGGATGCTCTGAGAACACAGACTATATTATATATATATATATATATATATATATATATATATATATATATATATATATATATATATATATATATATATATAAATACTTTATTTTTATTGTCTTTATAGTTTTCAAGTACGTTCAAATACAAATACAGACAAGTGAGACACCTGGGACATATTGAGAGATAATATGAACATTATTAAGAGTAGATGAGTTACAGTAATGACATGAAGTGACCTATATGGAACTAAAACAACAAAACACTTGAATATACAAGAGAATAACTGTAGAATAACTGTCCACTGTAGTGACCAGTATGTAGTAAAGGGTTAAGGTAATCAGGTGTGTGCTGTTCTTGATTGGGAAAGGGGTAAATGAGGACAAAAACATTTTGATTGTTTTTAAGTGTGTTCCCCACCTTAATTGTTCCCCATGTTGCCAGCATGGACAGTGTAACCCCCCCCCCTCCCCTCCTTTCAGCCCCTTCCCTCACATACCTGCACATTGGGTCAGGTCAGAGGAGAGCTGAGGTGAGTTTGGTCCAGATATTGTTTCTTCTAAATGTCTGCACCACTGAACAATACGGTATGGAGGGTGGGCTTGAGTACATCTTTAACCTGACTGGACTAGGGAGGCCCCCCCACACTGTATGTCTCACCTGTAAGGATGTGCACTCAGTGATTTCAGGTCGGTTGCATTAACTTCACACAAAATGAAGACCGATCTCCTCAGACCTTAGGTTTGACACAGGGCGGACACCCGACAGTTTTCCCAGCTGGGGAATGCAGCTGTGGCAGATGCCATTCACTGCCTCAACCACCAACCCGGCTCTCATTTGGACCACGGAAGTGCTGCTGTGAACATAATGTATTTTGGATTTTCTCTGAGCGCAAGCCATGTACTTTTACTGAGAGAAAAGATGACCACATGGACCAGCAATTTTTATGGTCTGGATCATAAATGTCCACAATAGTAGAGCCCAGTATGTCTAGTGGCATAGAAACAACATAAATGACTGTGGTTTCCCCAGTGGCCTGACCCATATTCACACTGAACAAGAACTATTCACCCTTTAACTCTGACATGTTACTTCAGGTTAATGTGCTGCTGTGAATGTGTGTCTGTTTCAGTGACATATCAGCTGCTGTGCGTATGTGTTTGTGTTCATTTTCTTCAATGGTTTTGCTTTAATGTGTGTTTTATAGTCAATATAGGTGGAATAACAAAATGAACTAGAAAAGCAAACCTTCACCAAGACCAGAGGTGTAAAGTAACTAAATAAAAATACTTCATTACTGTACTTAAGTAGATTTTTTAGGGATCTGTATTTTACTTAAGTATTTATTTTTCCGGCAACTTTTTACTTTTACTTCCTACATTTTTATATAAATATCTGTACTTTATACTCTTTACATTCTCATAATAGACTAAACAGACGTGACAGTACGAAAAATCAGTCACTTCAGAGAGAAAATCAGTGGAGGAGAGAAACTGTGACTTTATATATTATAGTTACATTAATATTATGTCGTAATTTGTACTTTTTGTGTCCTAATTTTGATGTTTTATTTCATAATTTTGACTTTTTATCTCATAATTTTGACTTTATCTCACAATGTGTTATTTTTATCTCATAATGTTTACTTTTGATCTTAAAATTATGCATTTTTATCTCATATTTATAACTTTTTATTTTAAAAATCATATAACTTTTTATTTCAATTGTGACTTTTCTTCCCCAATTCTTCCTAAATTTTCTGCCCATATCCACAAAACTGAGCAACTGTGACTCGATCAAACACATTATTTACACAGTAACTCACTTTTAAAAGCTTTATTTTAGATACTTTTGAAACATTTCAGATTTTATTTTCTAAAGTATTATTGTATTCATGACAAAAAAAAGCAGTTTTACTTTTGTACTTTATTACAATTTTTTACTTTTACTTTAGTAGAAGAGTTGAATCAGTACTTCTACCTTTACCACACAACAAGCTGTACTTCTACTTAAGTACAGAATGTGAGTACTTTGAACACCTCTGCCCAAGGCAGACCTCCCCCCTCCGAATGAAGAGAGGTCCGCCAAGGAGGTTATGTTTTTGCCAGTCTGTCTGTCTATCTGTCTATCTGTTAGTTAGTTAACAAGATAACTCAAAAACGTATGGATGGACCATGATGAAATTTTTATGACACAGGGAACAAATGATTAGATTTTGTTGATGATCTGGAAGAGATCCTGCATTTATGGATCCTGGAGTTATCTTGCTAGCTAACAGACAGACAGACAGACAGATAAACTCTGGCAAAAACATAACCTCCTTGATGGAGGTAATAAGAGAAGTTGAAGTTTGACTGGCGGTAAATAAGACACAGTGAATATACACCAATAATAGATTTGAGGACATTTGACATGAAGTGTTAACTGGAACACACTGAACAACTAGTAGTTTTTCTTTTTTTCTTTTCTTTTTTAATTGGTCCAACTGCTTTTTGGCACCTAGATGAATTCCAAAAAGCAGATACATGATATAAAAAAAAAAAAAAAAAAAGAATTTCTTATATGACTGAGTGACACTCAGTGCGCTTGTGTTTTATCCCCCATTCCACAGGTGGTGGGGGTTGCATTGAGCATGCTCACATACAGTCTATTCTATCAGCATGTTTTGAAAATGTTTCCTATTGAACAAACGGGTGAATTTTCATGGATATTTTAAATAAATTATACATTCAGACTGCTCACCACAGACACTCATTTCAATGTAACAGAATAATAAACAATGCATTCACTGATAACAGAAGTTTCATTCACATAAAATGAAATTATGATCAGAAAATAGTCAAGATAAGACAGCATTCATAATCATCTGCTCATAATGTGACCTTTATTTATTTTTTTCCCTTCTTATTTTTCTTCATTGAGTTTTATCAGTAGATAAATAACACTTCTTATCTGCTTAGTGTTAGCTTCGTGCTGCGAAGTTTGACTCTTTGGTCTGTTGTTTTGTTAAATTATTCATGACATATGCTGGTCTCAGACTGTCAGCTTGTTTTACATTTTGTCCATGCACGTGCTTGTTGTTTGAGTTGTGTTTCTGTGTTGTTGAATTGTTACTTTAGCTGAAGTTCCTCTGGTTATGTGGATGTACAGTATGTGCATAACACTATAAATGTTGCATAGCATTACCATGGCAACACAGATGGAATTGTGGCTGCCAGGGGCAACTGGTTTTAATAGACTGCATACAACACTGTAAATATCTAAATCTTACAAAGTGTATTTTTCTCATTTTGTGTCAAAATATATAATCACACTTAAAATAAGAGATAATCACCTAAAGAATGTATTTTAAGTGAAATATAAAAAATAGATCTTAAAAACCTGAGACAGATTTACAAAACTTTTATTATGAAGGAAAAAAATAAGAGTTATCTTAAATGAAATTCCTCAATATTTTGGTGAGAACAATGCCATTTCTTACAAACGTCTTATTTTTAATACTTAAGAACTTCTCAGCATGAACAATCAGTCAACGTCTGCACACATTAATAAATGATCGACACATTGACTGTAACGTAATGACATGACTGATCCAAACATCATAAAATTACCCTGATCAAAATATTAACTTAAATACACCCTGGCTTCATGACCTATTGTCTGCATATGTCATTACTGTAGGGTCCATTTAAGGTAAGGTATAGCCTACATCAATTCAACCTATAAGCTAAACATGGTGTTAAGGCCCATTGTCAGTAACTAACTATCAGTTGTAGTCTGCATAATATAACTAATAATACATACATAAAAACATTGATAGCAGACTTAAATTACAAGAAAATTCTATTATTACAAATGTGTTTAAATAAATAATATTAGAGGCTTACCTTTTCTATGTGGCTGTGGTAGGATATGATGAAGGGTTGTCTTCAAGTTAAGAAAAATACTGAGAAAAATCTTGAGAACTAAGTTTTCGAGAATATCAAATGTTCTTAACATTGTTCTGAAGATAAAAGATGAGAAGAAAGTTAGACGTTAGAATTTTATTGCGGAATACAGAAGACAAAACTTGAGAGAAAAGTTAAGAACTGTGTTTTTTTTTTTTTTTAAGAAAGTTTTGTGAATATCTTAACAATGTAAGTTTCACATGTTCCATTGGCAGATTAATTCAAGCAAAAAAAAAAATATATATATATATATTTTTAATATTTCTTAAAATAGGGTTTTCAAGATCTATTGTGTAAAAATAAGTCACTGAAACGTTTCTCTTTAGGTGATTATGTCTTGTGATGACATATTTTTGACTAGAAATGACAATATTCATATTTTTGGAGTGAACCTAAAGATGTGCAAACTTCACAGGTTTGTTTGTTTGTTTGTTTATTAAGATACTCATTAGCATTTGCATAGCATCTGCTATTCTTCCTGGGGTCCATATACATTACATGGAGACAATAAAAGAATACACATTCTCATTGAACAATATAGACTTAGAAATAAAACAACACATACAGTAAATACAAACAATCAACCAGGTAGACAAATACAAAATCATCCCTTAACAACCTGAAATACATTCACTACATAGGCAACACCATTACAGAATAACGAGACAGACAAGTGGACACACCCACAAAATAACAAGACAAGACAGATCCATAATATCATCATACAAATATTTCATTGATTTTACTATAACAACTATCTATACAATGCAATAATAATAATAATAATAATAATAATAATAATAATAATAATAATAATAATAATAATAATAATAATAATAATAATAATAATAATAATAATAATAATACACTAACCCACATTTTCTATCAAGTACCTTATCATTATTAATGAAAGTTCATCAAATACAGAAGTTTACTGTATGTTTTACATCAAGCCAAGACAGAGAATCATGCATTCTTCTGACATTGCTTCTAAAACCACAAAATAATGCAACACACGCTGCTTTGTTTTGAATGAGTTGCAATTTTCTTTAGTTCTTTATAGATGTACAGGACCAAACTCCAGAGCAATAATACATGTGTATGAAAACCAAGGCTTGGATTACTTTGTTGTGTTAAATATTTACTACATATTTTAATGACTGATAAATTATATCCCATTTGTATCACCAAATTATTTATTTTAAAATACTACTGTTCACTCATAAAGCCTTAAATGGAACAGGACAGAGTTAAATTTCAAACTCACTGATCAATTTTGTACAAACTAGAACACTAAGGTCATCCAACGCAGGCCTACGAGTGACTCCCAGATATATTACAAAGAAAATTGGGGATGCAGTCTTTGTTAACTATGCACCAAAGTTATGGAACACAATTCCAAAAGACATCAGGGAAGCCCGTTCACTGAGTATATTTAAAACCAAATTAAATGTTTTTTTATTTTCATCAGCCTTTGAAGGGAGATAAAGAATGGAGTCACAATTTTGTGACCCCATTCTTTACATTCTTTATACTCTTTATATTTTATATTAGACTTATAATATACTCTTTATATTTTGTGTGTAATCAAATCTTAATGCATTTCTTATTTATTTTATTGAAATGTTATAATGTATGTATAATCACTTTATCTTGTACTTATTATTATTATTATTATTATTATTATTATTATTATTATTATTATTATTATTATTATTATTATTATTATTATTATTATTATTATTATTATTATTATTATTATTATTATTATTATTATTATTATTATTATTATTATTATTATATGTTTATCCTAGGTGATTTGGTGTATAGTGGTGGGCAGATGAAGAACATACAGGCCTGGAGTGTGATGCATGGTTCCAATTACAACAAACATATCTGTCCATGGCGGCTTATGTAAGCTATGTGTTGAGGAAGCCTTTCACCTCTCTGGATGACCCCCCCCACACACCTTTCTAATCTAATTAGATGGACCCTGCCTTACAGCATCCTTACATCTGTAAATGGATGAACTCATTTCTTTTTTCCCACTGGGTATTTGGAGTTTTTCCTCACCAAGAAGAAGGGTCTAAGGACAGGGGGATGCCATTAATCCATTTCCTTCATCCACTGTTTACTTGACTGTTGTTTGTTTATATCCAACTACCTCTGTAAAGCCCAGTGGGACAGCTTTGTTGCGATATAAGGCTTTACAAATCAAATGGAATTGAATTAAATTGAAGCAATGCTTGTAGAAGAATGGCTCCAGATGTGGACAAGCTGGTTAGATGAGCTGGACATGTGGGGACTGTGGGAGAAGGACCCAATGGAATCAAAGAGCGTACATATAAAGAGGTTTAACTCCACTCCACGAAGCCCTGTTTTCCGTGACATAGCCACGACCGCAGCGCTCTCTATCGAGCGTGGAAACCAGTGCCAGCAAGTGTCTATCGCCAGCCTTTGAATAGCATAATTGCACGATCATAAAGAAGTCAAATCCATTATTAATTCATCGATTGATTGATAAATAAGATTGTAATTAATAAAAGAACTCATTGGCCTTACTTGTTTTCAAGTTTTTCAAATGAACATGTCAGGAAAGATGATTAATGGCGGCTTGTTCTTTTGTTTATATCCAGTTGGTCGACTCCTTATTACTCAGATCAAACCATCACACTACTTGTTTTGAATGGTGTCAATTTAGCTGTTTCAATTAGAGTAATAAAATCAACTTATGTAAGATTGATTGAGATCAAAAGTTGACAATTATTAAAATAATTATTTATAAAGAATTTATCAGATATAGCACATTATTATCAGATGGTAATGTTTGGAGTTTTCAAAATATGATGTAATTTTTGCAGAATATTAATTATTTTATTATTATTATTTTATTGTTCTTTATTAATAAATCATAAATGTAATAACAATCACACAGTAATATAACATAAAAAAGAATGGACAGTGAGCAGCATTAACATTGTCATTCACAACCTTGACCATTTTTGTTCAAAATAAACATGTATCTAAACTAATCAAAAACATATTTAAACAGTGTAATTTAATGTGTATACAATTTGCATCTTCTGTTTTATAATTGCAAAAATGTGATATTTGTCAATGTAAACATTTTATTTTGTGTTTCAGATTGATAATTAGTCTGGTTATTTTAAATTACCAAGTTTTGTCAGGTTTTGTTTATGAAATGAAAGTGAATCTGATGGGGTATGATGGAGGCATTTTTCTCATTGTAGGGGCTATGTTTTTAACCTCATTATCACCCATAAACAAACATTCAAACGCTGTATTTTAATTAAACAAAAGCCTGTTTCTTGATCAAAATATGTGTTTTACCTGGTATCATCTTTAGGAAATCTTATATTTATATAGCGCTTTTCAAGGCACCCAAAGCACTTTACATTATTGATCCATTATTCATTCACTCTCACATGCTCCGTCTGGTGGTGGTAAACTACATATGTAGCCACAGTTGCCCTGGGGCAGACTGACAGAAGTGTGGCTGTCATTTCACGCCAACGGCCCCTCTGACCACCACCAAACATTCACAACAGACTGACTAGGACAGAGCGGAAATCGAACCACCAACCCTTCGGTCAATGGACGACCCGCTCTCCTAACTGAGCCATGGCTGCCCCCATGGCTGCTCTTTGCTGGAATCCAGTGTGTCATGTCCAATGACAGTTACAGACAGTTAATGCACGCTGCTTTAATGAAGCAAAGGAGTGTTCAGTGTCACATTTCTGTCATAGAGCTGAACAACAGCCAACCTGAGCACGTTCTTTGTCCCCGGAGGCACTAAGTTCTTCAGCTACAGGGGTGGGAGTGGTAGGTCGAGTCCAGCAATCTGCTCTCAGTGGCTGTTTTTGCTCTATTTTACTGTCTATATTGTGTTTTCAGTCTCATGGGAAATTATTGATCTCCTCTATCTCATTTAACAATCACCTTTTTGTCAGCATATAAACATCAGTGTGCTGAGTCCACAATGTTTTATATACAATATACATAAGAAGACTTATTATGCACCAATTATTTTTTTTTCTAATAATATATTAATCTCATATTTTTCAAGAAAATATTGGCAATATTTGCATACAGTATGTTCTGTATGAAAAAAAGTTCTGCATAAATATTGCATGTGAAAGTTCTGTTAGATTACATTTTATATCCGCTATATGTATGTGTGTGTGTGTGTGCTTGTATAACTATCCGATATGTCATACCATGGGGACCTTTGACACTGTAGGGACTAAAATTCAGGTCCCCACAAGGGTTAAATATAAATAAGGTTCTCCACTAGTAAAATTGAAATGATATGGCCCTATAAATGCATTTTTTCCCAGAAGTCCCCATAAAGCATGGGGGAAACAGGTGCAAAGTGAAACATGTATTTGAAGATGTGTTTACTTTTTTAAAAAAATGATTTATTTGTATGCATTTTTAAAATTATTTATTTATATTTTAGTTACGGATAATATTTGAAAAAGACCTATTATTTGTTTTTAGTTATTTATCTAATTTTTAATTTATTATTCTTTTTTATTTATTCATTTTTATTGATATATTTTTATTATAATTACATTTTCATGTTTTTATCAAAATTATTTATTTCATTAAAAAAATGCTTACACTCACTACCCAATGGTAACTTGATTACAAACTTGGTCCCCATGAGATATTTAAAAGTGTGTGTGTGTGTGTGTGTGTGTGTGTGTGTGTGTGTGTGTGTGTGTGTATTCCTATCTTTATGGGGACATTGATATGTTTACACAGTCACACCATGGGGACCTCTGACACTAGGGGGAATTCAGGTCCCTATGAGGGTTAAATATAAATAAAGGTCCCGACTAGTACAATACAAATGATGGAGCCCTATAAATACATAATTTTTTTTTTCAGAAGTCCCCATAAAGCATGAGGGAAACATGTATTTTTCAAAGGTTTGAAGACATGTTTAAAAAATATGGATGTATTATATGTATTTTTCCATTATTTATGTATCTATTCATTATTTTTACATATGATTTATTTGTTTATTTATTTATTCATTCATTTATTTATTACAAAAAATAATTAGTCATTATTTGTGTATTTATTTTATTATTATCTATTTTATTTTAAAAATATATTTTTATTTATTTATTTTCAGAATTTTTTTTGATCATTTTTAATTTTATTTTATAAAAAAATTCTTTACACTCACTACCCAATATCTACAGTACTTGGTTACAAACGTGGTTCTAATGAGACAAGGGTATGCATTTGTGTGTGTGTGTGTGTGTGTGTATGACTTAAATACAAATTCGTCTGCTTTTGCATTGATGATTATCTGTTAAGGTCCCATGGATGCTGAAGGTTGAACACATGTCCCAAGTTCATCATAAATAATTAGTTAAAACACGAACTGAAATAGTAGCCTCTATATACTTCCTGTAAACACTACTGTATTAATTGCACCAGAGCATAAATTGTTCATTAGTTCTCATGAAATATGAACAGATACAATATGTCAACTCTTCGGTGATATTTACACCATTAACTAGCGTATCATTCTAAGTGTAATATTTAGTAGTGATCTTAACTCAGTATTTATACACACCAACCAATCCCCAGAAACCAAGACTCATCTCTGATGTCATCAAAATGTACAGCCTGGAGCTGGTCCATAGACACTGAATGGGATACTGAATTAATGAGCTCGTAAAATGTTTGTTTGAGCTGTTACACCCAAATGAGCTTTTAATTACAGTGGTGCTTTCTGAAGTGAAGCAGAAAATGTGCCCCTGTCTGCATAAAATCATCCTAGTTATTGCCAGTGCAGCAGTCAGCATTTTCATTTCATCCACTTGTCTATTGAGGTACATGTGCGGAAGATAACTGATTAAAGGGCAGTAATGAACTGTTTTGTTTTTTGGGGGTTTTTTTTTGCTTTAGCTAACAGTAAAAGACATTGTTCTCCATATGTACTGCTTATTTAGTCTTTTAATGCAGTGACTGCACAGTATGATTAATATCATACTCTTTATTCATCGCTTTTGCTTGACAAGCTATGATCTGTTCAGTGTTTTGTCCATGTTTTTTTTTTATCTAGTCAGATCTACTCTCATCTACATCTAAGTGAACCATATCCTGTAATTTATGATTGTTTTCCCTCTAGTCTTTTTTGTTGCTTTTCTTTCATGTCTCCTCTACTGAAACTACTCTCACTCTCTACCTCCCTGTTCTCTCCCTTCCCCCATTTGTCCCCCTTCACCCCGTCATGGCAGATGTCCACCTGGTCACATGATTCGTGTAAATGGGACAAGGAAGTCCTGCGTGTACACCCTGTGTGCCACACGGCCCTGTCACAGGGGGACCTGCGTGGCCCAGTCGCCCTCCAAGTTCACATGTCACTGCCCGGAGGGTTACAGGGGACGCCACTGTGAGACGACACTTGCCATCTACAGGGAGGACGTCGGCCTGAGCTTCAGTTCCCTCTTCGCCATCTGTATCTGCTTCATGGCCTTGTTAGGTGAGTACTGCACGGCATGTATGAAATAACTCATTTATTCAAAAGGGGGTCATGTTTGTTTGTGTTTAACCCTTTAAATGGTTTATTTTACGACCATTTATATAACCACCCGCTGCACCATTAACGCCCGCTGCCAATGACAATGAGTTTTGTCATTTCAGATTCACGGTACCATATCACTCCGCAGGTAGTTCAGCAACTTTGAAAGTAAATATTGGCTACGTTGTAACAGCTGTTTCTTTCAGTCTGTTAGAGTAGTAGCAGTAATAAGTTGTAATAACTGTAGAATAAGCAGGTTATTACAGCTTATTATTATATTATTGTTTCACCCCCGTCTGGAAATATTTTTCTGTAATGTAATTTTTTAAATATTTTGTGCATTATCCCTTACAAATGGACTGCACTTATACAGTGCTTTTCCACCTTCATGGTACTCAAAGCGCTTTACATTAGCCTCACACACACACACACACACACACACACACCAGTAGGTTTCTAAGGTTCTATCAGTCCTACTGGGAGCTTAAGTCAGGGTACAGTCTCTTGCCCAAGGACATGTGGACAGCCAGAGCTGGGATGTGAACCGCCAACCTCTCAGTCATTGGGCGACCCACTCAACCAACTGAGCCACAGCTGCCCTTTAACCCCTGATGCGCTGACGTGTTCTAAATGGATGGTTTAGTTTAAAAATTCTAGTCTAGTCAGAATCTTGTTGATGGAACTGATGTACAGGTGTAAAAAAAGCAACTGATTTAGAAAAAGAAAAGGCCCAAACTAAAACTACTGGAATGAAATTACAACACTAGTCATTTATTCCTTTTGTTTTTTTTGTTTTGGTTTTTTTTTGTGTATTTTTTATTTTGTGAATATTTATTAGTTTCTGTCGATATTGTTGCTTTTTTTTTTTTTTTTTTTTCTACATTTTGTTTTTTCATTTTATTAATTCTCTTCAATTGTGTTCTGTTAGTGTCTTACTTTGTTCATGTTACATATTGTTTTGTTAGTTTAATATTCATTTTGGTTCATTTTACTGATCGCTTTGCCACTTTTTGTTCATTTTGTTAAATAGTTTATCTTTCTTTTTTTTACTATGGAATTGCTTAAGTCTCAGGAGTTAAAGGGTGAAGTTTGCAGTAGCGCTTGGAACAAAGTAGTGGAAAAGATGAATTAATATTAACTCACATATATTACAAGTGCCTCTTTATTCATGCTTTAGGTAACAGCACTATTGTACGAGAGTAAAGAGTAAATCCAGACCCATGCAAAATTTACATTAACTGCCTTAAAGTGTTTTATTTTTTTTACATTTTTAAATATACATGCTGCTAGGCACAGAAATAAAAGAATAATCTAAACATGAACTTGGGCATTATAAAATCCTACACGATGTCCGTGTATGTTTGCCTCATTCCATGGTTGCCAGCTTTTCATAACTATCTTCTCCTCTCTACCATTGAACTCTCAATAACCTTAAAAAATATTTACTTAAAATTACACAACTGGTGGGAGTTGTTGTTCCGCAGCAGTTGTCAATGCAGAAAGGTAATGTAAGTTTTATTCACCCATATTTCTTTTCAGTAAAGTAAAGGGGATATGATGACATGCAGTGACCAGCTAATAAAACCCATTACCTTAGATAATATAATGGTTTTGCTGAATTTGAACATTGCTGGAAACCAGTGATATATTCTACGCATGATACGGTACACTGCTGAACATTTCATAGAAAAAAGAATAGAAAATTCTTGCCAAAAAAACAAAACAAAAAAAAAAACACAAAACACCATAGAAAAGGGGTTGTACTAGTAGTATACAAAGGTGAGAAACGGTGAAAAGGTGGTGGCAAAAAAAGTACTTTTCGGAATCCCCGTAGGTGTTGTAATGACCCCGATCGCTCTGGGGAAGGTGAGGTCAGTCTGCAAGTTGACTCAGGTCTAAATATTTTTTGTTGTGCAGAATCTGAAGTTCAGATATACTCAAATGTTCACCCAAAACTGACAAGAACAAAATAGAATCACACACACACCACCATTTCTATTTCTGTCTGTCTCTTTCACAGTAGCATACTACGGTACCAGATGTTTCTAATGATGTAATTGATGTTTCTTTGGTAATGAGTACCCTGCAGTGCTTAGTCCCTATAGGGACTTTACTTACAGTGACGTGGGGTATACAAAATCCACAGGATGGATATCGACTAACAGACTCTCACAACACAAAACTCTTGTTTGTTTGTAATAATTACCATATTAACATTAGAGCAGTCTCCACATTAGAATATCTCCACATCTTGCTAAAGCCTCATCATGTTTACTCAGATCTGTGTTTAGGTTAAAAAAAAAAAAAAAAAAAAAAAAAAACCTCAGTAATGCATTAGAGTGTGTCCTGATTGTTATGACTTTTCAAAAAAATGATGGAGATGTCGGCTAACGGAGCACTGCAGTGATCAATTTTCCTCCCTGTTGCCAAAAACTGTTGGCAGTTTATTCTGAACCCTTTAAGCTTGGACATGGATTAAATGAATAAGTACAGTGAAATAGAGCTTCCATCATGATCCAGTTCAATTAAGGCTTAAGCTGCCCTTCAGACCTGATATAGCCCAGTGTTAAAGCAGTGAAAGGGTTTGCATTGACAGGGGTTTGGAGCTTAAGGTAGTGTTAACGGGAAATAAAAACCCAAAGAGCCCAGTTTGAGGGCTTTAAAAAAAAATCGTATTTATAATGTTCTACATGTCTGTAAAATTCACCTAGTAATAATTATCTTATTTTTTTGGAGTTTTTTTTCTATGGTGAACAGCAGAAATAAATTATGCAAATTGATGCACCTGGAATACACAATTGGCTCCCACAGCCAGGCATCCCTGGCAGTCCTTTGCTTTTAGTTTAGTTCTTATTTATTTATTTATATAGTTTTTCCTGGCGCCTTCTGCCTTTGCACCTCTGCTGAAGTAACTGGAGTCATCTATATATTAGAAGCAGTATGAAGGCAACTGAAGAACCAACACACAGGTCAACAGTGGTACCCAACAAAACAATATAAGGATAACAACACAAAGATGGAAACGGTGCAGTTGGCAATTAATGAATGAAAAAAAATTCAAACATTTTCTTCAGTATTTGTAAAAGTACAAAGAAGTTATACTGTAGCATCACTTAGTGGCCATTATGAATTCTGATTATATTGTTTAATCAATTAATCCACATGTACCCCCATATCAATATGATAAAGCATTATATCATTCCTGGAGTTTGTAGAATGTAGAATGACTTGGAATTGATTTCTGATCCTTGGTTTTAGCAGTTACTAATCATTATATCACTATAATGATAACACACACCTTAACTAGAACAGGCAGTTGCTAGGTACTTGCTGTAAGGGGGCCATCAGTGTACATTAGATGGCTAATAAGGACGTCCCCTACCATTCTTCCAGTCTTACGCTCCATTAGCTTTTAGAAAGACCATCCGTGTACTAATTGAGGAGAACAGGTGACAGTATCCCACTTTGTCAGGCTCCATTTCTTATAGCTTTCAGGGTTTGACTTGTGCAAAATCCTTCTCACACATGTGCTGGTGTTTTGTATTATATTTATACAGGTTACATTATTGGGATGTGTAGAGTATAAACATTTTATCCATAACTATTTCAATATAAAATTATTTCCACTGTTTTTTGGGGGGGAGGAAGCATAGCAACCAAATCCCATTTGTATATAATTTTGATTAGGGGCAGTTGGTAGAGCAGGTCGTCCATTAACTGAAGGGTTGGTAGTTCGAATTCCACTTATCCGAGTCAGGTCCGTTGTGTCCTTGGGCAAGACACATCACCCTCCTTGCCTCCAGTACCACTCACACTGGTGTGTGAATGTTTGGTGGTGGTCAGAGAGGCCGTAGGCTCAAAATGGCTGCCACACTGGTGTCAGTCTGCCCCAGGGCAACGGTTGCTACATATCTAGTTTTACCACCACCAGAGAGATAATGTGAGAGCGAATGAATAATGGGTCACTAATGTGAAGCGCTTTGAGTGGCCAAAAAAGGGCTATATAAATCCAATCCATTATTATTATTATTATTATTATTATTATTATTATAAATACAACTGGATATTATGGCTTGAAGGCAATTAATATAAGAAGCAAGTTTTGATTGTAGGCTTCCTTTCTTTATTAAAGAAAGGGCAGAAAGTTCCACAAGATGCCATTGATCACTACGAGAGTGTAGTTACTAAAGTTCTGTGATGCTACTGTTGAAACACCTCCTGTCCTTAGTGGGTGGACGGACTGCAACTTAATTGTCCGCTTGTCTAATGTTTAAATGTGCACATTTTTCCAAGTATCTGCCAGCGTGTTTTTACTGTTGAATATTCATCTGGCTTTACCTTTAGTTCTGTGTTTGTATTCCTGAAGGATCTGCTGCTGAGAAAGTGCCTCGGGCACAGCCATACACAGACAATGTGTTGTCAGTACAATGACATGTTCCCCTTGTTTAATTGAGGACAATACAATGGAACAGTAAAGAACAGTATGAGATAGAGTGTGATACAAGCGAACATAACAGATCAGAGAAGGCACCGAATAAAACAGGACACAGTGCAGTACCAGAGGAAAACAAGAGGGAGCTGAAAAGATTACAAAGAAGAGGTGGAATACAACACAGAGAGAGATCAGAAGGAAAAGGAAGAGATATGCAAGTCATGAGAAGGATGGTTTCAATGTCACGCTGCTGCCGGCCGTGTATTCTGGTCTCATTGGTGATTCAGGGGACGCTGTCCTTCGCATCCAGACACCAGACAGACACAGTTCAAATGATCATTTCGTCTCTTTTTTTCCACTCACCCCCATTCCACACACCCACCCTCAAACTGCACTAGGGGGCTCCCATTAAATGAAACATTCGACCTTGATCCTGCTGAGGTTTACTTCTGTTTTAAGTGTTAATTACTTGATTTGTAGGCGTATACGGTACTGTTTACCCAAACCCGCAGAAATTGAGATCAATGCTCCAGGGGCTTTGGTAGCAATTTCAATCGGTAGAACATTCTGCACTCGATCGTTCAAGTGTTCCCCTCTCTGAATTTAAGTAGTAGAAAGAGCGGCCTTTAAAGGAAAAAAAAATAAATAAAAATAACCTTCATACTCATGCAGACCCCAAATGTTTGACTAGTAAGAACAAAAGGAGGGCAGCAATTCTCTTGATGCACTGCTGAAGAAAGATGGTCTGGTCTTTAGAGTATGTTATGATTGCTGAAGATTAAAGACAAAATTCACTCTAAACCAGAACCCACATTAGTTCATTCCCTTTCATGTTATTGTCCAATCACAGTCAACTTTGGAAAGCAAAGATATTATACAGCAGCAAACTCTGACGTAGCGTAGCCACATGACTCAAATACGTCGTTATGAATTAATCACAGTAGAAATATGTTCAATAGAAAAACACTGAAAATGCAGGATATGCACAGTTTTTTTTTCTTCATTATTTTATTACTTTTATATCCAAACCAAATTAAAATAATTCAAATTCACAGGACAGAGCCAATGATATATTTATTATCTTAAAGTAGATGAGTTGATGTCCCTGGTGTGAATGGTTTTGTTCAAAGAAGATTCATGGAGTGGCGTTTTTTCCTCTTCCATTGATTGGATTGGGAAACTGCAGACCCTCTGACGGTCCCTGGAGTCCTTTCTTTGGGTTTGGGTTTAGCTGGGAAATGTCAGCATGACTGCAAACCCCGTCCAGCCAGCTCTCTCCTGACACTATTAATCATTAATAATGTGGCTGTTTAAATTTACCATGTAGTTTGAATATTGATTTGGCTCTGACTGATGTGAATTCATTTATTCTGTTTGAGTGTTTTGGCCTGAACATGTTTGCAGCAATGTATAAATATTATCCTGTTTTTACAGCCACCTTAAGGAATTTGTTCTTTTTTGTATTGTTAAAGGGGTCATATTTGTCTGAACCCACTTTTATTAGTTTATTTGTCTATTTGGATCACAAAAAAAGTTTGCATTTGAATCCTCCAGGTGCTGCAAAACTATCTTTATATTCATTTGGGGGGAAAAAATCTAGTCAGTTTCTATAAACTGTTCCAATTCCTTCTTAATTTGCTGCAATTTATATCGAGTTACCTCACAACATTTGCACATATAAGGTCAAGACTTCCAATGAACAGTTCTTCGAGTGCAACATAATTGTTTATTCGTAGCAGTTATTGTAGTAAAAACAGAAAATATATTCAAACTTCCAGCTGATTACCTAAAATCCCAGCCATGTCCATGCAGGCCCCAGAAGGGTTACATTACAAGGGTCCCAGGTGGGTTTGTCTGCAGTTTCCCTGGTGACCCCACATGTGTTTGCCCATATCAAAATCAGAATCATAGATCTGAATATCTCATATTTTTTATTTTTTACATTATTCATCACTACTTCTCATGTTATTGGCAATTTGACATATATCTTAGTCTGCAATACTTTTTATTTTTTAAATAAATGGTAAATGGACTGCGTGTATATAGTGCTTTTCCACCTTCATGGTGTTCAAAGCACTTTACATAAGATTAATAACTGCCTTTTATTGATAGTTGTTGTTGGGGGGGTGACAAGATAACTCAAAAACGTATGCACGGATTTGGATAACATTTTCAGGATTTGTGGGGAGTGTCTCAAGGAACAAATGATTAAATTTTGGTGGTGATCCAGAATATATTTCAAATGAATGGAAAAAAAAACGTGATATGACTGTATCTTGTCTGGATTCTGAGATATTACAACTTATGTGTTTTAGCTGTTGACCTTCACTTGTGACCATGACCTTTGACCTTTATAGCTCAAAATGTAATGGTTGCTTCCTGGCGCATTATCAATCATCTTTGAAAGTTTCATCAAAATCTGTCCAGAACTTTTTGAGTTATCTGACTGACAAATAATTAGCATGTCTGTCCATCCTTCTGTCTGTCCATTGTCAATTGCTTTTCAAAAAACATTTGGAAAACCATTTAATATTTTGTCACCAAACATGTTCACATTATGTCTGTGTAGACTCTTATTTTCCCAGGTCATTATTCTTCTTGGTAGTTATTCTCGGTTCAACTGAACTGAAGTTGTCCAGTCCAGTTTACCCAAGAAGAACTACCAAGAAAAATAAATTAACAATACAAACAATTACTTATTAATAATTTATGGGGGTGAGGGTCCTCAAAAATCCTAAAATTGTATCTAACTGTAACAATGTGGCATCAAAACTTAATGCCATTTTTGTGATAGTTGAATTTTTCTCTACATTTAACATTTCCTCAATGATTTATCACCATTTATTCTATTTATTATGAAAGTCAGGTACATTTCCCCCCCCTCTATATAATTTAATTATCACGTCAATATCTATTAAAGAGCTCAGTGGAAATTCATGATTATTATATCAAAATAGAGAAAAGAGAAAAGAATGTATGCGTGTGTTTTTAATATATATTCAACTGATAATAAAAGTGTCTATAACCACTGCTAGATGGATTTTACTTGTTAATCAATGTTGCAGAAGATGACAGTTATATACAGTATATATATATATATATATATATATATATATATATATATATATATATATATATATATATATATATATATGTTAGATAAATGACTTTGGTTGTCGATGATTGTTTAGGTTTTAGAGGGTTAACTACTGCAACAGCACATTAAAATAGATGTCTGAATATATTCAGTCAACAACCCTTTCAACCTGTTATTATGGTAACTTTCATATGTATTTAAATATAACTGGTGTTTCAGCTCTTATATCATACTATACACTGCTTTCCTTTTTTTGCATTATTCAGTTAAAATCAGGTATGCTGGTATATTTAATTTACTGATTATGGAAATGCTCTGAACAGCAGAGCAAAATTGAACTGACATTTTCAGCAAATTATATCATCTACATTATCTGCAACTGCACATCTGATGCCACTGGAAAGCTGAGAAATGACACTTTATCTGAATTGTTTCAAAGTATTGATAGTATAAGTGGTTCGGAGGGTCAAGCTGAAGGAAAGAAAGAAAGTACAAAAACATATTTATATTATATAAAGTAGCCATGTACTTACAGTTAAAGTGCGACAGGTCTTAAACATGCAAACTATGTAGTTTGGTGGTTGTGTGTAGATTAAAGAAGGGTATCAGATTAAGGGCACAGGTGTTGGTCAATGAGTCACATCCTGAATTTATCCCTACAATCTTCTCCGCCAGGGGAGCTCAGCAGTGAGTTTAGAGATTGCTGCATTGATTCTATCACACCAAGCAGTTAAATCATTCAAGGTGAAGATGTTTCCAAGGTTATCTTTGTGTATTTTTGTTTGAGTTTGGAGCTAGAGGGAACAAACAGGATGGCAGCGTATGATGGAGATTCAGACTGCCGGCTTTAAGTTGACTTTCAAACAAGTGACATGCATTTTTTTTTTCTTGCCACAGTCAGACACTCACCTACATATAATATTTGGCAGTTCATCCAGACTGAAAAATGATAGAAAAAACAATCAAAAAGACAACAAACAATTAACATTATTATGCAGGAGAGAATGAAAGCAATGCCATATGGGTCATTCAAAGTATCCAGACCCTCCCAGATGACCCTCCATCTCAGAAAATTCTAAAAAAAAAAATCACATAGGTTCCTCTTGTGGAATTCAGAAATAATACCGAGTTTTAGACTGATACCCCTAATAGTTTTGAAGTAAAAACCCTTCCAAATTTGGGGTATTTTTTTTGTTATTTTGACAAAGTTTGACAAATTTTGACAAACTTTGACCTTCCACTGCTCCTCTATCCTGCTATCGTTTGGCCTACATATTATATTTTTGGTCTCCCTGGCTAACTTTTACCCAGAATCAGAATCTATATATGCTCAGATTAGCTCTATGTACCTTGATTGGTCCAAATTTGTCCGAAAAGCCAAAAAAAAAGCACAAAAATTGTAACACATTTTAAATGCCACAGATCATAAAGTTGAAGGAATTGAAACTTTAAATCATTTTGTGACTATTTTTGATACCTCTCTTTGACATTCCACTTTTGTTGTGTTTGGTAGGAATGAGAAATAAGACACATTTTCTTTTGTTTGGTTTTTAATAAAAAAAAAAAAAAGCATTTTTGAAGGCTATGGTTTACCATGTGTGCAATTGATCACATCCTTCAATTTTTATCATAGATTGCTATAGGTGGTGTTCAGCTGAGTTTTTTTTTTTTTTTTTTTTTTTTTACTGGAATTTCCCCTAGTGGGACTAATAAAGGAATGTTTTATCTTATCTTAAAATGAGCACATTTACCAAATTTATTTTCTCTTGTAAACAACTAAATAAAACACAAAATAACTCCAGGGCAATTTATTTAACAAAATCGCAATTTTATTTTAGAATTTAAGATTGTACAAGAGACTCCACATTATAAATTGTTAGTGTGACCTACTTATCACTTTTTTTATTTTTTTTTTTATTTATGTCACATTCTTAGGCAAGGCAAATACAAAATGTATTTGTATAGCACATTTCGTGTACAGGATAATACGAGGTGCTTTACATAAACCAGAAAAAAATTTAAATGATTAAAATGCATTAAAAGACAATTAAAATAAGAGCCATAAAACATTTAAAAAACAATTAAGAATCAAAGTACACAGTAAATTTTGCAGTGTTAAATCAACACTTAGAGAGTTTACTTAACTTTTTCTAGAGTGTATTTGGTCCCATTGTCTCCAAATTAACACTGCAAAATGTACAGTGTAAAAGTTCCAGTGAACAGTAATTACATTACATTCTCTGAACAACTCTGAATTGAAAAAGTCTCTCAATTTTGCATGGTATTATTTCATAAGTCCATAAGAGGAACTTGTATGATTTTTTTTGAGAATTTTCTGAGGGTGACCAGGGAAATTTCTCTGGATTTTTTGACATGGATTGACCCATATGTGAATACCTCTCCAAAAATGAACAGTATAAAGGGTGGGGGGGGTAACCTGACTTACATCATCTGACTGCGTTACATCTGAGTAGCACGGGGTTCAAATCTGTTTCCAAACGAAGGAGCCAATCAGTATCGCAGGGTGGGACGTTGTGTCTGGTGTGACGTTAAGCAGAAGCGACGGCAGTGTAGTCTTTTCAGATACACAACAATGGCTGTGTGCGTTCGGTATTCGAGTGTCCATATATACTTGGCTATTTCCACTGTTTTGTCAACTCTACCACATGTTCATTCCTTAAAAGATAAACAGTGGACAGCTTTGGAAGCGTTTGTTAATGGAAATGATGTTTCCACTGTTCTTCCGATTGGGTTTGGAAAGAGTTTGATCTATCAGATGGATCCACTGGTGGATACAGAAATAGTACCAGTACAGAAGCCCATGGTTATTGTGGTACCCCCCCGCCCCCCGGTAAACTAGTGCTGATAGTAATGGAACTGGGAGGAAGAAATGACGACCACATCTGCAACAGATGTTTGCAGGTATGGTTTTGGAGAACCATGCTTTCCTACGATGTTTACCAGAAGAACTTGGTGGGCATCGTAGTAGCCGAAGTTATAAATAAACATCACGTATAAATGGTAACTTTAAACCCCTTCTGTTGATGTGTATATACCTGATGAAAACTATTTTCGCCGGTTAAGGGGCTTGACTTCAATGTGAGTGGATGAGGCGGCACGTCAGTGAAGAGATGGACAGATGTTGAAGTTGAATTTAATCACATGCAAGGATTTTAGAAAAGGCCCCTCCTTTGAAAACGGAGCAGTTGCGGAAGAGTCCCAGATGGTATTGTGAAAAATACAATATAACTGAAATAATAGTCTAAACTAAAAACAATAATAATACCAATCCAATTACAAATCATCAAATATTAATTAATTAATTAGAGTCCTTTACTTTTTAAATTGTGATAAAGATGATGTTGATTGAAGTTCAGGAAATAGACTATCCCAAAGATGTCCACTATATTTTAGAGAATACTGACTGACAGAAGTTTGACAGTGAGGAAGATAAAAGTGACTTGAATACCATGTAGGATAGTTGTAAATAACGGAAAATAAAATAAGGAAGTGTTGGAAGAACATGAGTTTAGCAAACATTTGTACATGAAGACACAGGTTTGGTAAATATTCACATCAAAAACCGAAAGTACTACATGTTGTTATTCCAAATCTAATTTGTAAATGAGAAAAATGTTAAATAATTAAGCTTGAGACAACTGAAGGATTTGGATTCTGAAGAAGTAGTTATCCATTATTTATATTTGCTAAATTGCAATGCTATTTTTATAACTGTAGTACAAAGAATAAAAGGGGAAGAAACATTAAAGGGATGGGTTTTAATCATGACACAGTAAAGCATTAAGATCAATACAAGTATATTGTTGCAGAGCAAGCGCAAAAAAAAAACCCCAGGAATTTTCTACGTGTGTATCCTTCCTGAAGTTTGACCAATTCTCTGGAGTTTTTAAGAGGTTTGTCTCATTCTAATTGCTTGTGTTTTTGCATTAAAGGTCTGCCTAAAACAGTCACATAAAGGCAAACACAGAAAATCAGTCAATATAAACGTGCAATAGCCACAAGCAAAACACAGTCAATTTCACTTAAATGATAAGAGCAAAGTCAATCTTTGCTGTGTCAGTGCTTCAAACAGCAGCAGCAGACGGTGCAGCAGTGAGCGCAGGGGCCAAACCCTTTTTAATCCTGAATAAACACAGCGCAGACGACTCCTTATTGAGTGTTCCACCAGATCTCTTCATATTCTGCAGAATACCCAGATCTCTCCAACTGAAATTACATTAATACCTACTTAAGTCATGTGGAGCTGGATGTACTACTGTGGAGAGTGCAAGTACATAATGACCCACCCATGCAATGGAAGTCAAAGGTAATGACACTGATAGGAACGTGTGCTTTTTCTAGTCAAGGATGGTAAAAAAAATAAATAAATAAATAAAAATAGTAGTTTAAAGGTGTCATTCCATGGTTATTTCATAATATAACTGTGTTCTCCATTGTTATTTAATGCATTGTGTGTTGGTTCTATTACAAAAAAATAGAAAATGCTTTGTTTCCAGCTGTTTTTACACGGTAGAAAAATGACTTGAGCTCAAACAACACAGTTTACCGGTACTTCCTCATACATGTCCATGACGCAGTGACAAGGCGTCTCTGATTGGCTCAGAATGCGTGAAGTAACACTCCTTCCTCCCTTCTCGCTGTGTATGTATTTACCTTTACCAGGGCCGGCCCAAGCTTTACTGGGGCCCTAAGCGGGGCCTTTCATTTGGGCCCCCCCCGATACCAGTCTCCTCGGCATCCGATGCTTTCATCATATAGGCTACACACTATGTATGCAAAACATATCCACTAACATTACCATCATTTATAAAGTGCTTAAAATATGCCATTGTCATCCTGACTCTTTAAACCTTACTTATGAAGCAAACTCGCATCATATGAATGTGTACATTGAATTATTTTCACTATTTGTAAAATCAGCAGACAACACAGTGAATTTCAAAGTCGAACAGTTTAATTTTGCTTCTTTTTAAAATGCAAAAGAGATGTGCAAAATGTCTCACAACAAATGTAAACTAAGTGACAAAATAGAAAATACAAATAATAAATAAGACAAATAAAAATAAATGAGAATAAGAATAACAAATAAGATTACTAATATCAATAATAACACATTTGTGTGTGATTGGCTAAAATGCTCTCAAGTGACCAAATTGTACTATTTTATTACTAATTTATTAATAGGTCTGGTTAATACTCCTTCAAATGTCTTCCTGTCTAACCCTCGGTAGTTGGTGCACTTTCCATATATTGCTAAATAGCTATCTAGCTACCTTGGCAAAGGCTTGCCGATTGATGACAAAATACTGTCATGTTGAACATGCAAAAATGCCAAACTACCTTTGTCTTGGTGTTTTTATCCTCTTCCAGCTTCTTCTTTTTTTTTTTTTTCTGCGGCATAATTTTTGAGACATGACAGCCGGAGAATCGACGATGCCCGATGGGCCAATCCGTCTGGCTCTGGATTAGTTGCGCATGCGCACTGGGCGGTACTCCATATACGTTTAACACCGCGCACCTTAAGTGGTCGTAATAACGTTCCACGACCACCAGGTGGCAGTGCAGCGCTGCCAATCGCTTTCAGTGCTTCAGCACGCGCTGTGTTGAACCCCTCTCGGGGCCCCCCGGTGCGTGTGGGCCCTAAGCGGTCGCATATTTCGCAAAGTGGTCAGGCCGGCCGTGACCTTTACCCAAGTAGCATCCAGATCCGCCATTTTTTTCCAGTTTGTGCAGCAGCTACTGTGGCTCCGTCTTCTCTTGTAGATGCTAATGCTAATGCTACTTCAAATTTGCTGCCTGGGAGGGGCTTAACCCCATGTGGGTGATGCTAAAGTCCCGTCTGACGTTAGAAGGGCCGGCTTTATCTGGGTCCCTCGTTCCTCTTGTTGTTTTCTGTGAATGCAGTATGCAGCCAGTGGAGGTGACATGTGTTGGTAAGTCGGGGTGACCCATTAGATTCCAAAAAGAAAAGCGGTTCACAGCAGAATGACACCTTTAAAGAGAATGCATGTAATGCAGTACAGTATCTCTTCACATATTTGAAAATGACCTAAAATTATGATCTGTTACTGTACAGGGTTGCTAAATTCTACTTTTACTTTGACCAGCTCTAAATGTAAAATGTTATGAGATAACGTTTCTTATCACATTAAATAGTTACCATTTCCTTACTTTATTGTTTCCCACGGTGAGAAAAACACCTTTGACCAAAGCAACAAAGTGACCAGATGGGAAGAGAAGTACAAAGAAACAACTTTTAAAACTAAAAGAAAAGAAATCATAATAAAAATAGAAGCTGTAGTTTTTAACCAATGCACTGAGATCTTAATTGGAAAGAATTAAGTTCAATGCTGGAGTTGCAGTGGTTCTTCTACATGGCTGAGTTTGATTATGTGGATAATGACGGTATAAAGGTCGTATTGCGAGGTTATTAACTTTACGAATGTAACAGATGTGTTAAGAGGAGTTTTATATTTCACCAAGAAAATCCACTTCCTGTTTCTGTTTATGTTCTACAGTAGTTTTTCTAGTGTGTTGACAGTTTATTTGCATTTATTTGGGGGAAATTTGATGTATAATTTATTTTATTGTTTTTTACATTGTGTGACTATTGTGGGAAAATGCTATTCAAAGGTGATTTACATATGGAGTTATAGCAGGGGTGTGCAAATCCAGTCCTCGAGGGCCAGTGTCCTACATGTTTTAGATATTTTCCTCTTCTACATGATTCAGTTTAAACCTTTAACTCCTGAAACTTTGGCAGTTCCACAGTAAAAACAATTAAAATAAGCAACAACATGAACAAAAATGGCCAAAGTCATCAATAAAATAAAGAAAAATTAATAATAAACTCACAAAATAATTAGTAATATGAACAAAGTAAGATAACGTTTTTGTTTATTTGGTTGCTCATTGTTTATTTTTCAACATTTTACTTTTTATTGTATTATTTTTTCTTTAATTTTGCTCCGTTTGTGTCTTACTTTCTTCCTGTTACTAATTATTTTGTCAGTTTATTATTAATTTTTATTCATTTTGTTGATGACTTTGGCCATTTTTGTTCATTTTGTTGATGACTTTGGCCATTTTTGTTCATTGTATTGATGACTTTGGACATTTTTGTTCATTTTGTTGATGACTTTAACCATTTTTGTTAATTTTATTGATGATTTTGGCCATTTTTCTTCATTTTGTTGATGACTTTAACAATTTTTGTTAATTTTATTGATGATTTTGGCCATTTTTATTCATTTTATTGATGATTTTGGCCATTTTTATTCATTTTATTGATGACTTTGGCCATTTTTCTTCATGTTGTTGTTTATTTTAATTCTTTTTACTGTGGAACTGCTAAAGTTTCAGGAGTTAAAGGGTTAAACTGAAACATGTGGAAGAGGGAAATATCTAAAACATGTAGGACACTGGCCCTCAAGGATTGGATTTGGACACCCCTGGGTTATAGAATCAGTGTTCATTTATATATTGAATGGATTTCTGAAGGTGAACGATAAATGAACACACACCTTGAACTGACAGTCAGTGGGCTACAGGACCTGCTGAGGCCAGGTGCACATAACCCCAGATTGTATGAAACTGTTGTATTGATTTCTTTAATGTGTTTCATACAGAGGAAAGACTCCCTGAAAATAAACACCCCCATCTGGTAAATGATGGTCTTACACTGAATTAATGTTTGTGATGATCTGACCTTGTTTGGATGTTTCCAATCAGGTGTTTAGCTGTTGACAACACAAATGTAGAAAAAAGGTGGTTTGTGGTTTTACTCAGAGGTAGAAAATAACTAAGTAAAAGTACTTTTTTTTTTTAGGTATCTGTACTTTACTTGAATATACATTTTTCTGGTAAATTTTTACTTTTACTTCCTGGATTTATTCATAAATATCTGTACTTTATCATCTCTTTTTCAAACTAAAGAGATGTGACAGTATGAAAAATGACTCAGTTCAGAGGGAAAATTAGTGGAGGAAAGTGTGACTTCATATACTTATATGACTATTATCTCATAATTTGACTTTTTATCTTGCAATTTTGACTTTTAATTTCCCCATTTTAACAGTTTATCTGTTTTTCAATCTCATAGTTCTAACTTTTTTTAAAGCTTATGATGATTTCTTTTTTAATCTCAATTGTGACTTTTTTTTCCTCTTATTTTTCCCTAAATTTCCTGCCGATACCCACATAACTGAGTAACTGAGACCTGATCAAACACAATTTCAACACAATAACTCACTTTCAAAGGGTTAAATTTTGATACTTTTGAAACTTTTCAGATTTTTCCTGGTTAAAAAAAGTGTAAAATTATAAATAATAGATTGCATCCATGGCACGTTTGTACTTTATTACAATTGAGAAATTGTACTTTTTTTCTTTTACTTTTACTTAAGGAGAGAAGTTGAATCAGTACTTCTACTTTTACCAGAGTATTTTTTCACATAAGTAGCTGTACTTTGAACACCTCTTTTACTGTGGCTGTTTTTAGTCTAAAACCAGAGCTAAGCTGACAGATCTATAATGTAAACTATCAGTTTATGCAACGTAGTTTATTGCTAGTTTTCATTTGGAGAAGGTTACAAGTGTGTGCAAACATTGAGCTTCCAAATTTATTTATTTATTATGTTGTGGATATCTTACATTGATTCGTTGGTGGTTTTGGTATTCTAAGACTTCAGACAAATGTGGTCCAAATCCAATTTTTTTGCTCATATACGACCTATATCTGATCTGTTAAAGACAGCTGGACTGAGGCCACTTTCATATGTGGTCCTAAATCCAGTATGTATACTATATTTTGCAATTCAATTTCAGTCTGAATAGACAGGTCGCATGTATCTGACTTTTATGCTGTCGAAAAGCAACAAATATTACAATTCAGCATCCCAGGTGGAGGAACCGTGGTGTGTTTATATTGTTTTGTTTTGGTCAAAATACATTTTTCAAATAAATAAAAGAAAATAAAGGAGAAAAAGAAAAGCATGTTTACTTGTGCAAACACAGTATGTACCGTCATGGTAGGGACCTCTTTTGTGCATGTGGGTCACTTCAGGATCACATTCTGTTCATACTCAAACAGAAAAAAAGAGTCATATTTACAGTAATGTGTAATATGAACAAGCACACAAAAAAGATTTCATCCAAAAAAAAAACTAATTGTACATGAAGTCCTGCTGTCTGAGTGTACTTTAAGTGTGTTCTGTTCTGTCTTCCCCCTGCTGTTGAGTTTTCATTATCAATAATAAGTAGATAATGATAATACTTGGAAATATTTGTTTTTTTCCTGCAGTTTCAACTCCACATTTTTTTCTACAGTCTAAAGACGCTCAGTTATTCATGCTAAATTTTTACATAATTTTTTTTGTAAATGACCGTATCATTTTTATTTACATTATGACACTGTATAGCGTCAATACAATAGAATCTTATTCAGACTTCACTATATCTGGAATGGTATACCTGTCAAACACATAGAATATGCATTTTCCAGCCAATACATACCTGTTTTATTCCACCCAGCTGTCAACATCAGATGTGGGTTATTCACCCGTAACAGATAGAAAAGTATTTTTAGTCTATTTTATGTTGTTTTGCACCTGTGACTGCAGTGATTTTATGTCAGACTTTTGAGTGTTCAGAAGCCACTTAGAGTGGGATGAGCCTCAAAATGTTCCCGTCTGTGTCGAATTACCATGAACAAAGTGATAAGTCTCTGGCACTCCGACCACTGTGGGATGATCACCATGTGTTACAGTTATTGGAGAAAACTAGACACTTGTGCTGATGAAGATGGATGGAGCAGATGATGGCAAAACACTGACGGAACTGAAATGACAGGCGAATGACAGCAGAGCGAGGGAACAATTTTGACAAGTTTGACGGCTCACAAGTGATCAGCTCAAAGCGGGTGTCTTAGGTGTGATTGAACAGAAATGGAAATCATCTGATTGAACTCAAAGATAGTGGGGAAATTGTGCTTGAGACTTCGAAAGGCTGCACAGGAAGATTGGTTGAGCTTCGTTACTGCGGCTGACACCCTCAGCATATACACCCATGCTGCCGCTGCTGCTGCTGCTACTGCTGCTGCTGCTGCTGCTGCTGCTGCTGCTGCTGCTGCTGCTGCTGCTGCTGCTGCTGCTGCTACTGCTGCTACTGCTGCTACTGCTGCTGCTACTGCTGCTGCTGCTGCTGCTACTGCTGCTGCTGCTGCTGCTGCTGCTGCTGCTACTGCTGCTGCTGCTGCTGCTGCTGCTGCTGCTACTGCTGCTGCTACTGCTGCTGCTGCTGCTGCTGCTACTGCTGCTACTGCTGCTACTGCTGCTGCTGCTGCTACTGCTACTGCTGCTACTGCTGCTGCTGCTACTGCTGCTGCTGCTACTGCTACTGCTGCTGCTGCTGCTGCTGCTGCTGCTGCTGCTACTGCTGCTACTGCTGCTACTGCTGCTGCTGCTGCTACTGCTACTGCTGCTACTGCTGCTGCTGCTACTGCTACTGCTGTTGCTGCTGCTGATGTTGCTGCTGCTGATGTTGCTGTTGCTGCTGCTGATGTTGCTGTTGCTGCTGCTGCTGCTGTTGCTGCTGCTGCTGCTGTTGCTGCTGCTGCTGCTGTTGATGTGCATGTTTCCTTTGAAGCTAGGACAAACTTCTTTTTAGCCTCTGGAAGCCCTTGGACCAAATGATTATTCTAATTGCATGTTTACTGATAGGAAAACATAAATGAGTGTTTACGCAGCTAACTTTAGCTATTTTTTTTTCTTTTCTTTTTTTAATTTCACAATAACTTTATCATACTTTATATTATAAAATAATTACCAATAAACACAACATGACATAATAAGCAACAAACTCCCCCCAAATTAATACAGTAGTTAATTAGTCTTAAAATGTTGTCTGGGGTCAAAAGAATTACTGTAATAAGAGAATAGATTTTAGTCCAAAGGAATATTCAAAACACTGTCTGCACATTATGATCCATTCACTTTACAGGTTCTTTCTTGTGGAATATTTACAAATCCATTGCATACATGCACATAAACCAGCATATATGTGGAATAACACACCATCATATATATTAAAAACATGAACTAACCAGCACTAAAGTCATTTGTTTTCTGATTCAGACTATTAAACATTGTAAGATTTAATGTCTGAAGCAGATACTTTCTAATAAAAAATGTAGAGCAGTATAATTTTGGACACATCCAGGCAGTGAAACAAAGCACCCATTCCTCCTACACATTTGCAACAGGTATGCAACAGGTTGACCAACCAGCAATTCAGTTTGATTAGAATGATATGAGTTCTTACTAACTATTTATACTGCAGGAGTTTCTTCATCCTTGTGTTAACTGACTGTGTTTGGGTTTTTAAACATGCACCTTCCCAGTCTGCCTCAGGCATATCCTAACTTTAGCTTAGTTAATTTAAAAAAAAAAATAAAAAAAAAAGAAGTTATGAAGATCTTGTTAGTATAACTTTTTGTTCAGTTTATTATGACTCCATCTATTGTCAATCACACTTGTCAGTTGAAGACCCACAGGCCAAAACCCTAAAATCGTATTAATGATGCAACATGTAAGCAATGCACTATACCTGGGGACAAGTTATTTAAGTAAACACTTCTGTTATGAATCTTCCTTGTCTGCAGTTATTAATTATGAATGAAAATCACGTGTACTTTCTCTGCAGATTCGGGCTTTCACTTCATCTCACAGTTCACTTGGAATGAAATTAAATACATTTTTTTGTGAGTCATTTAATTACTGCCATTTCACCTGGAGTTTTGTCAAAAAAAAAAAAATTAAAAATTAAATACTGTAAAAGGTGCGTAATTATTATGGGAGAGGGAACATTATCTGGTCAAAAAAATGTCCATCTGCTTCATCACATTAGTCAGTAATGGCCACAAATGGATGATGAACTTTGTACGTTGTGTTGAAATAAAACATTGGAGCTTTTCACTGATTTCTGTAAGAGCTTCTTTGATACCTGTGTGCTCTTTTAAAATATTTGTTCTGTCCAAACTCATCTCTCCATCAATGTTTTTAGCAGAAGAAATCTTTTGATAAGATAAATGTTTAATAGAACATCAGTGAAGTGATCAGTGAAGCCGTTTACTGGCCGTAGGAATATTAAATCCCATCTGTTCTTGCAAAGGAGCAAATAATCTAATTGTGCACAGTTTGAGGAGTTCAGGGTGGATGGACAGGTGTTCCAAACGCTGAAAAATTTCAGTTGGCCATAGGAGATTGATGTTTACTACTGGTTTCCTGTAAGAATCTTAGTTTCCTCTAAAGCAGCGGTCTCAAACATGCGGCCCGGGGGCCAAATGCGGCCCGCCAATGGTTCCAATGCGGCCTGTGGGATGAAGAGCATAATACTTTTCAGTTTTTTTTCTTTTCCTATAAACAACAATGTGAACTCCAAATTTGTGTAATTGTTTAACTGCAAAAAATATGATTAAATTATGAAAATATTTACATTTACTAGCTGTCCTATAACAATAAAATGTGAATAACCTGAACAAATGTGAACAACCTGATATGTCTAAAGAAAATGACACAAAATTTGAACCATTTTGTTCTTCTGTTACAAAGAGTTTAGTGTCTTTGTAGAGCTAATCCATAATACACATGGACAAATGATAAATTGAGGCAGAATATTGTTAAAATTGTCCTTATTTAAGTTTAACACTTTTTTTATATTTGGATAATTTATAATGGTATTTTCATAATTTCATGTTTTGTTTGTTTGTTTTTTGCACTAAAACAATGACAAAACTTTTGGACTTGTCATTATTTATAGGTTATTATGTTTTCATTTTAATGGTCCGGTCCATTGGAGATCAAATCAGGCTGAAAATGTTAATGCGTTTTATTCTTTAAATTTCAGTGTGAATTCCCATCGAAAAATCACCTGAAAATTACTTTTTTTTTTTTTTTTTTTTTTTTTTTTTGCTCAAAGTATTTTTATTGGTATTTATGCAAACGTGTGGTTGCAGGTGTGGGACATAGGCATATTCTCAGGAGTCCCGCAAAGCATTAAATACATTCCGCGAAATTATTAAAATGTGTATTTGAAATCTGCCAAAAACAGCAGTGGTGCTTTGTGATTATTGGACTTTTATTTTGAAAAGTTGTTGTCATTCTGTCTTCCACATTAAATTTTATGAAAGGTTTGATATAAATGTTGAGTCATGAATGCTTTATGTGCAGTTTATGACACCATTATGAACTCACTCATCAAGTAAAGTGTTACGGAATTTCTGAACTCATCCTTTGATTTGATTTGATTTGATTTGAATGCTTTATTTCAAACATGTGCAGAATACAACAATAATCAATACAATAATAGTAATAATAATAATACACAATGACATATCTGAAAAGGAGTAGGATGAAGCATAAGCTTATTTAATCCTACCCCTTCTTTACTTCCCCATTAACATGAATTCAGCTTATATCAATAGAGTGCATAGTACAAAAATAATAATAATAATAATAATAAGAAGAAGAAGATAATAATAATAAAGAATTGAAGTACTAAACATACACATATATACAAAAAAAGGACCCACATCTTAAAAGTTGGAGGGTATTTAAGAAGCATTAGTCATCTGGTTGCAATGAATGTTTTTTGTACTTATTGTGAATATGGCAGTAATGGCAGATGGTTGTATACGGCTTTTGTAAAACGTCTGATAGGGTTTTGCATATCTGATGCCAGAAATGATCTTATTTTGAACAGGACCAGAACATATGTGGGACAGTGGCTGGTGTTTGTTTGCCCAAAAACGACTTTGATCATCAGTTTGTGTGAAATCCCTGAGTTTAGTGTGTGTTCTTACAATTATTTGATGCAAACATTTCAGAGCCAATCACCATCTATTATGCAGCTTTTGTTGTTTTGAGTGAGTGGAACTATCTATCTTCAGATGTTTTGCTTATTTTTTTTTGTGAGGAAATTGAGTGTTTTTTTGTCAGGAAAAAATTGTTATTCAATTCCTGGTATTTTTTATTTTTTTTTGCATGTATTATCATGTTCCTGGAGAGCATTATTATCTGTGACTATGAGGATTCCATAACCTTCTCTGCTAACACTAGGTTTTTGATTTGGAAAAAAAAGAAAGACAACATCAAGTGAAGCAGGAAGATGATGGTAATCAGAGAAAATGGATGACATTAAGGTTCCGTAGATGTTTTTAATGAGCATTTTGATGTGTTGCTTTTGAAAATGTTTAGAAAAAATGGTATTTGAGATTACTGTTGCCTTGGATGAAAAAGCAATACCTTTGATATTACATTATTAATAAGATATTAAGTTATTTCTGACTAAATATTTGTCTTCAGAAATATCAGTGGTGGAAGTTTAATTAAGTAGAAGTACTTCCTTTACTGTATTTAAGTACAGTTTTTAGGTATCTGTACTTTACTTGGGTATTTATTTTCCTGGCAACTGTTTACTTTTACTTTACTTTTAATATCTGTACTTTATACTCTTTATACTATTTACATTCTTGATATTCTCAGAATAGATTCATTACTTTTTCAAACTAGACAAATGTGACAGTATGAAAAATAAGTCGTAAATCACAAATTGTGACTGACTATATCATAATTTGGAATTTTTATCTCACGATTTAGATTTTTTAAAATCGAATAATTATGCTTATTTTCTTTTTTGTTTAAATCTCCTATTTATTACTTAAGAACTTTTCCTAAATTTCTTGTCCATATCCACTAAACTAAGTGCTGTGACCTAATAAAACACATTATCTACACAGTAACTCCCTTTTAAAGGCTTTACTTTTGGATATTTTTGACATTTTTTCTGGTTTTCCTCCTAAAATATGTATTATTTCATCGAAAAAAAAGATAAAGCTTTTTATTTTATTATATTTGAGCAGTTGTACTTTTTTACTTTTACTGAAGTAAAGGAGTTGAATCAATACTTTTACTTTTACCGGTGTCTTTTTTTCACACACGTAAACCCAAATGTTCAGAATAATTAAATATATTCAGTTGTTTCAGAAATAGTACTACTAACTCAAATGTATTAAGTTGCTGTAACATGTTCTTCTTTTTAAGTACGAACAACTATTATTTTTTTATTAAGGGGAACGATTGTGGATATAAGTGAACATAACTTAAAAAACATAGATTAGGTACCATTTAGTGGAATTAAGTCATTAAATCCTCAGAATTACATTGTTTTGTTATTTCTATTGTTTCAAATAAGGATGGTTGAAAAAAAATAAACTTAACTGATGTAGTAGATGACGAACTACAGTTTCAGAGCACTCCAAATAACCACCAATATCTATCACACCCAAAAAAATTTCAATCACAAAACAGGCACTTTATTCAGGGGCGGCTGTGGCTCAGTTGGTAGTGGCTTCAGTTCAATGACTGAAGGGTTGGTGGTTTGCATCCCAGCTCTGTCTGTCCACATGTCCAAGTGTCCTTGGACAAAGACACTTAACCCTGACTTAGTCTCCCAGTAGGACTGACAGAACCTTAGAATAATAAGTTAATAAATCATAGTTTAATTTAAGTATACTTTAATAAGCATCTAAATTTTAAGTTCTGGAAACTTGTATTTTTAACTTTGATCAACTTAAAATGATTGAGGCAATCGATTGGCTTACATTTTTTGAGTTCTGCTAAGTTATTTGGGTTTACAGTGTACTTAAGTACAGAATGTGAGTACTTTGACCACCTCTGACAAATATATAAAGCACAAAAAAGAAGAAACGGGTCCAGTTGTTTAAAGTCCAATGTTTGCTCTGCAGACTGAACAAACTAAAACATCATTTCATTTGGCAAACAGTCACAACACTCTGCTTTTTCACCTCTGTTTATTCCATTCACATGTAAGTTAATGTAGCCTGTGCTTTGACCTTCTGGTGATATTGAAGGATATATGCAGCCATGTCTATTTGCTGCAAAGTGATTTGCTGAAATGCAAATCAGATCCTTTGTTTTCTTTAAAGTTTGCTTGAAACTTTTTAAACTCTGCTATTGATTTAATAAAATCAACTTTAACCTCACACAGTTTGATACTAATTTACATTTTCCCCAACTCCCAAGGGAGATAACAGGAGGAAAAAGTTCAAGAACACACAGTAACAAAGCTTTAGTACTCATTCTGTTTGTATTTCAGGAACAAAGTTCACTATAAACTCAACATGCATTGACATTCAAACTCTGCAGTTGCTGTTGGTCTGTTGGACACTCATTGCATTAATATTTTATCTGTAATGTAGCCTAATGCCTCTCAAAACCTCTCTGTAGCCGCATTGAATGATTGAAATTCCACTTGCCCAAGGTGAATTTACACCTGGACCGGACAATAACAAAGTTCAGTGATCCAAGACGCATGCTGATGGGAGGTATGTGGGGAAATCATCCACACATGCACACACAGACTGAATTAAAAGTACTGCATGAAGTGAGAAATCCGCATCCAGTTGTAAGCCGGTGCCTAAAAATGTCCCCGAGTGTGGCGAGCATGTGGGGATATAAATCTGTTCATCTTTGTAAGAACGGAGCTGAGATGCAGACTTGAAGCCTGACACAATCTATGCTTTCGTACAAGAACATAACGATCTGACTGTGAAGAATGGATACAATTAGGTCACTAAGGATACAGACGGTGAAGAAAGAGAAAAAAAATAAAAATGATAAAGCAGGAGCCTTGAACAAATGTACAATGGACCAAAAGATATAGAAAAACACAAATGTGAACCAGGTTGATGTATTGGAAGGACGACAGCCTTGAATGAAGTATCTTATCAGGTTTCCATGGAGAGATTTGCTACCCTGTGCTACACAAACTACAGCTGAATACATCTTTATAGTCTCACAAGATTTACGAAAATACGAAGAAGAAAAAAAAACAAAAAAAAAAAAAACAACTTTTAGAATATTTAAACACATTTGTTGGCTAGAATCCAGTTAGTGTGGGAAGACTTCTGTTGCTCCGCAGAAGTGAAACTGGAGAGAAAACAAACAACTACAGTACAGGTAATCAGTGAATAGTACTGTATGAGCAGGTACTCACATGAAGATGCAGCCAAATCTGTCAAATATTAAAGCCATGAGTTGAAGTGAATCAAACAATAACCTACCATAGGAAGATGTTAACCCGTAAAGAGCCAGTGCTGCTTTTGTCTCATGATTTTCTCTCTATATTGATCTGTCTTAAGTGATTTTTCACTATTTATTAGAACATTGTCTTCTTCGTTTTGCTTTTCTTTTTTCAGAGAAAATTTGGTATTTTCAAATATTTAAATCATTGATCATGTAGATGTAAATGTAAATGTAAAGAAAAGACCTGGATTAAGATAAATAAATAAATAATATGCTATCACACTCACCCTAAGCCTCTATAAAACAGAGGAAATACAAAGGAAATGAAAAAAAAAAAAAGAAAAGTTAGGTGTCAACATTTTAGGAAAGGTGAGAAAATGATGGTTAGACTGTGAATTTATTGATTATAATTTGTATTATTATTACTGTCATTATTTTTTTTTTATTAGTTTGGTGTATAGTTGTGGATTTGTCTGTTGTTGTTTTTGTTATGTTTGTCTGATTTAGACAAATTGTCTGCCTGGTTATTTGTTTATTTATTAATTTATATTAATTTATTATTTTATTTCCTTCAAGTATGTGTTTGTTACAGCAGAGCATTAGGGCCACATGTGATTTTTTTTTTTTTTTTTTTTATATGACGAGATTAAAGTTGAAATTTCAAGATTAAAGTCGACATCTCATCATATCAAAAAAATAATAATAATTCACACGTGGCCCTAATGGTTTTGGAAACAAATAATGAAGAAACTAGTTGGTTTTTCATTGTCTTATTTTTGGTTTTATTTTGTAAAATTAATGATTTTTCTCTCTACAAACTGATTCAAACAATCATCGAGCTCTGCAACAGATTGATAATGACTGTCAGGTGTGTTTAAAGAGGGAAACATCTAAAACATGCAGGACAGTGTACCTCAAGGACCGGGGTCGGGAAACACTGTTCTACACAAACCAACAAACAAACAAACAAACAAACTCCAACGCCTGAGTTTGAAATTTGGGACACTAGCAGTACATATGAATCATTTCTGCATTTGTCACAGGTGTGAATTATACCGGGGTAGAAACTGTTAACCTAGATTTAAATAAACTCAATATTTCAGCTGATATGAGGCTTTATGGGAGTTTGTTCCAGACATGTGGAGCATAGAAGCTCATCGCAGCTTCCCCGTGTCCGGTTCTGAGTCTGGAGACTGACCAGTCTCAGACCAGATCCAGATGAGCTGAGGAGTCTGGTAGGTTCATACTGGTTTAAGAGGTCACTGATGGATTTAGACCAATAACAACTTAAAAGTCTTTCCTCTGATGGACATGGTGAGGACGAGTTCTGAATGAGCTGCAGTTGTCTCATTGATTTTTTTAGGTAGATCTGTAAAGACACTGTTAGAATAACCAAACGGATTGAAGATTCAGTTCAGTTCAATTTTATTTCGAGTACACAAAATCATCAAAACGTCAATCAAAATGGTGTTTTTTTCCCCTTGCACTCGAAAACAAATGGGAAGAAGTAAAAGTTAGAAGCTCCCACCCTCATTTACAACAAAAAATCCAATAGATTCTGCATTCTATGCTTCAACACACTTTTTTTATGTCCATTTATTATCAACACAAAGCATTTTTGAATTTATAATAACAGATTGGATTTATATAGTGCTTTTTTTGCCCACTCAAAGCGCTTCACATTAATGACTCATTATTCATTTGCTCTCGCATGCACCCTCTAGTGGTGGTAAACTACATATGTAGCCACAGTTGCCCAGGGGCAGGCTGACAGAAGCGTGGGAGCCATTTTGCACCTACTCTGACCACCACCAAACATTCATACACCAGTGTGAGTGACACCGTAGACAAGGGGGGTGAAGTGTCTTGCCCAAGGACACAACGAACCGACTAGAACAGAGCGGGATTCGAACCCTTCAGTTACTGGACAACCCACTCTACACTGAGCCATGCCTGCCCCTGTGTTCTACACTTAATTTTCCTGAAATATTCAGCTCCTCTTCACTTATCATCACTTTGCCTGGGCTGGAACATCTGTAAACTGAAGATGAATGCATGGACTACTTTTTCCAGCTTACACTAATTATTTACATGTACGCATATAGGATTAGTGATTCAGAAGTGATTAAAAATGTTACATCAGTGGATCGTTTGGGTTGACAGTGGATGTTTAGGACTTTATGGGTTAAAGGAGGTAATTAGTAGTAGTAGTATTAAGGTTATTAGTACTGTAGCTGTAGTGACGTTACGAAGATTTGTTATACTAATGATGACATATTAAAAAAAATTGGGAGTGATGGTTTGTGTGATTAGAGACAGATGGCCACTGTAAACCGAATTATAGTTTGATGAGGCTGAAGTCTATAAAATATTATTGACCTGTGTTGATGTACTCATAGACACTGATGCCATTGCAGGGCACCTCAGATATTGATTGTCTGACTGGAAATCCCATTACACGCGTGCTCGTCCAGCGCCATTTGAACTGCTCTAGGTACAGTGGATATCCCTGTTTGTCAGAAAGCAGCGCATCTCTTCACTGTGTCTTAAATAAAGATGAAGTGGGGAGGTTTTGGGAGGCCTCTGCGATCGATTCCTCCACAATGTATGACTTCAATACTTTAGTGTTTTGTTTTTTGTTTGTTTTGTTCTTTAGACATTTTTCCCTCCAATGTTTGTAAAACTGTTGGGAATCAGGACATGTTCTCTTGTAAGTACTCCCTTTCCGTTTTAATTTCGAAAGATGTAGCTGTGTGTGGTGTGTCGACGTAGATTGACAGGGGCGATTTAGTGTTTGTGTGGTAACATCTGTGTGGTGCAGATAGCCTGCGACATGTCCAGGAGAATCCAGGATTTAGCTGAGGGGGTTTGGCCTTATGGAGTTCTTCAAGGGCAACTAGAATTAGTAGGAAAAACTAACTTTGAAAGTGTGTGTGTGTGTGGGGGGGGTGGGGGGGGGGGGTGGCACGGAGGAAGAAAATTGTTAAAGGCAGTTAGACAGAAAGAGTTAGAAAGTTAAAAAAAGGAGTGATGGTCAAAGGGACTATAGACCTTGGAGGCAGTGTAAACAAATAAACACATAATCTCTCTTTTCAGCCTCACTCTATTTCACTCAAACACATGCACACAAACACACACACAGAGTCAAGAATACCAACCAAATTCTCCATTTCTCTGTTTGCCCTCTGGAGAGGCCCTTTGAACAGAGCAGATTCATCTTGTACACCCTGACCTCCAGCTTTCTTGCTCACTTCCCCATGGAGCGCACACTAGCCACTGCCTAATACACACACACACACACACACACACACACACACAGCTCCACAGATGGAGGCAGGGTGTGTAAACACATGAAGATATAAACTCCACCAGTATATACCAAGCACTAGCATACCCCTCATAGTCTGTACAGCACAGGCGACCTACAGGCTGTATTTTCTCCTCATATAGGCTTAAGCCCTAATGCACAGAGAATATCGATCCTCAAACCACTTTCATCCACACTGACTCCAGATCACATTTCTCTATGTGCCTCTGTTCACATCACTTCCTGTATTTTTGGATGTTTATTTTCACACCTAAGTGAGAAATCTTAATGAAATCTGTGTGGAGTCCTTTGTTTGTTTTGACAGACCAAGTATGTCTGTTTTCATCCGTATCGATTGAAACCTGTCATATTGTGCATCAGCAAAGACTAATCGGTCTGGGTGCAGAGAAAAAACTGTATAAGTTCATACTTGGAAGTTGCTTACAAGTGCTACAGTACAGAGCTATAGCTAAGTTACCTTGGAAATACAATGGTGGGAAAAAAAAAAAGGTTTTGGATGCATCATGTATTTGTAATATATTACATTATGAATCCTTCGTTAGTCAGTATTTTTCTATTCGCTAAGACCACATGCTCCCTTCTGCATGTGCATTGGGTCAAAACTGGATGTTTCAGTAGATATGAAACACATCCAGGATATGAAAATGTCACGAAAGTAGTTTTATTATTTTCTCTTATTACATTTTTGAAAATATATTTATTTTTTTGGTAGGTGTACTTTAATATTAGTTTCTGAGAAATTTTCAGTTAATAATTACTCATTATATAATAATAATATATATATAATTACTCATACTATTCAAAAATGAGTGGTATATTTTAAGATAGAAAGCCTGTGGAGCCAACTAAAAAAAACAATCCCACACTGGTTCCATCGGTATGAATACATACTAAAAATATTGGAAGAAAACTAATGATTTTATGCATTTTCAAATGATGGGTCCAAATGGACCCGCTATCATCACAAATTTCAACAGCTTTCAAACACAATACAAGGGTTAACAATTTATTTAAAAAAAGCATTTGTTTCTTTGTCTGATGCAGCCACACATTTTGAAAGACAAAGATTTTTATGCAAATATTTCATGATAATGTTTGAGTTTGTGTAAAATGTGTATTACGTGCAGCTTATTCTACAATTTATTTAATTAACAAAATGACTTTCTGCCTTTAACTGCAATGTAACAGATTAGATAGATAGATAGATAGATAGATAGATAGATAGATAGATAGATAGATAGATAGATAGATAGATGGATGGATGGATGGATGGATGGATGGATGGATGGATGGATGGATGGATGGATGGATGGATGGATGGATGGATGGATGGATGGATGGATGGATGGATGGATAGATAGATAGATAGATAGATAGATAGATAGATAGATAGATAGATAGATAGATAGATAGATAGATAGATAGATAGATAGATAGATAGATAGATGGATGGATGGATGGATGGATGGATGGATGGATGGATGGATGGATGGATGGATGGATGGATGGATGGATGGATGGATGGATGGATGGATGGATGGATGGATGGATGGATGGATGGATGGATAGATAGATAGATAGATAGATAGATAGATAGATAGATAGATAGATAGATAGATAGATAGATAGATAGATAGATAGATAGATAGATAGATAGATAAGATAAGATAAGATAAGATAGATGGATAGATAGATGAATGGATCACATTTTCTGTATGTATTTCCTCATGAGTTCTTTAGCACAGAATAATAATTAATTAGTTAGTATAGTTCCACTAGTTAGCCTAAAAAAATAGCCCTTTTAAATGCCTGTGCAAAAATCATAGACTATAAAAGCAACAGTTTACGGCTCTGTAATGTCACATTGATTTGTGGACAGATATTTTTAAGCCTCAGTTTTTACATTCTGAGCATCACTATTGGCAACACAAGGTATGTTTTATTCAATAAACTGAAGTCATGAAAGTCAGATTCAACAGCTGATGTAGCCATCACCAGACAAAAACATCTCTTAGCTGCATCCTTTTAAGCCTTAATAGTGATTTAAGTGAGCAATATAGAAAGTCACTTTTTTTTGTTCATTATCATAAACAGCAAAAAAATTTATTTATTTATTTTTTCTAATCAATTCAAACAATTAACATAATTTTGCAGGAGAGGATGGACGTTTTAAAAAGGCCTATGTGAATACTTCCCTGGAAATGGACACTACACAGGAAGAAAACATAAAGAAGTAAATATACATTTTAAATGTCATAATAAAATCACAAATGTTCCAATACTTTAGAGCTCTTTAAATGCAAGTGACCTTAAAGTTTTGGTTTGGTTTAGTTGGTTGAAATGGTTTCTTTACAGAGTTTATTTCATGGAAACATGTTTCTGTCTCTCAAATGTGTCTAAATTCCTGCAGGAAACCTGTCAACGTCCACCTCTACATGTGTTGTATTTGATGTTTCAGACAGACATACTGTATGGAGGTGCATGTTCGTTACTTAAAGCAACAATGGGCATGTGGGAAAGAGGGTTTGACACCATCTTTTTACCATCGCCTTATTTCCTGTGTCCATATATGAATATACTCTATATACAGACAGTGGAGTTAAGAAATATATATAGGAAGATTTAATTTCATCATCTGAACCCGCTTTATCCTCACTAGGGTCACTGGGGGCCTAATCCAGCTACAATGGGTGAAGGTGGGGTACATCCTGTATGAGTCTCCAGTTCATCTCAGGGCTGAACATATATAGACAAACAATCACTCTCACATTCACACCTATGGACAATTTAGATTAACCAATTAACCTATCAGTGCATGTGTTTGGATGGTGGGAGGAAACAGGGGTACCTGGAGAGAACCCACGCAGACACGAGGAGAACATACAAACTCCACACAGAAAGGTCTGGTGTGGGAATCAAACCAGGGTCCTTCTCCTGAGACATTAACAGTTCCAGTCCAAAAAGTAATAAAATAAGCAACAAAATGGACAACAACAGCAAAAAATACTGTATATAATAAGAAAATAATAAGGATAAGAATAAGAAAAATAATGAAATACAATATTAAATGTAGAAATATAAAACAAAATTAACAAAAACGAATAAATATTTACAAAATAATAACTAAACTTAGTTGGAATAAACTAAAATTAAGTATAAATGAATAAGATTGTAATTTTAATTCCAGTAGTTGTAATTTTGGCTTTTTCTTTTTTCTAAATCAGTTGCTTTTTGACACTTGTTTATTTCCATATATCAGTTCCATGAACAAAACCGTTTAAAACTGTAATTTTTTGTCTGAATATTGACAGTAAACCATCCTTTCAAAACGCGTCCAGAAAGGCAGATTCAACAGGTAATACAAACTACCCACCTATAATAAATAACAATAATTAAATGTGTAAATCATAATTCTATAGACATAAATGTAAACAGTATATTTGGTGAACGCTGCCAATATGTTTTTAACGAATGCACGAATCAACCCATTTTCAACAAATAAATGAACCCTCTTAACTCCCAGGTCTTACATTTATTAGAATATGAGTGTTTTATGTTCTTTCTATTTAAACATTGGTTTATTTTTTTGAAAATCAAGTTTTTGAATTGTGCATTTGGGTTCGAACTCTAGTTCAGTCTTGACATGAGTTAGACAGATGTTATGATAAGAATAGTTTAATCCTAGGCACGGCACTGGAGACTGCAACCTTGATTTACAAATATAACTAAATGGAAAAGTAAATGAAATAAATCCTCAGAGATGATTCTGCTGCAATATTATGTGAAGTCCGAATATAAACCTATTTTTTCACTGCCTTTCAAAGCTTCCATGCCTCAAGGCAAGGTTTTGTTTTGTTTTTTCTGCCTTTGGGAAACTCAGATCTCCCCCCAGTAAATGAGAACCATTACAGCCAGGGCAGGACTGAACCTGTGACCTTGTTTTTGCCAATTCACTGCCTCTCAAACATCAGGGCCACCCTCTGGACCACTCAGCTGTATGTCTCCCGCTATGTCTTACAGTCCCTTTATCTTTTTTGCTTCCTCCTTCTTGTTCAGAGCCTTTAAAAGCCACAATGCTCCACTGAGACGCAAAATGTTGTAAGACCAGTAGCTTCATGTGAAGTCATGACAGAAACCTCATACTCTCATTGGTTCTTAAAAAACACCATTCGACAGCTTTTCATGAGCAATTCTCATTCTTTTCTGTTTTGGAAAAGCTGGGGGCACCCTACAGTAAATGAGAACTATTACAGTCAGGGATGGACTGAACTTGTGTTTGTCTCAATTCACTGCCTCTTCAACACCACAGTCGTCCTTCTGGAACACTCACACTAGAGGTAAAATCGGGCCTAAAAAATCTAGCCCGACCCGAGCCACACCCGCAGGCATTAAAGCCCGACCCAGCCCGAGCCCGACCAATTAACTTGATTTGCAGGCCCGAACCCCAAGCAAACCCGAAATTTCAATTTATCCCATTGTATTTTTGGCAGAAAAAAATGATTTTTTTAAGATTAAAATAATCAACATATTTTTATTATCATGATAAATGTATTTACACAACAAAATAACGCTGGAACACAGAATAAGAGACCAGACAATGAGAGTGAAAGAGAGATCTTGATGTGCACTTGCTTAATTACGCGGAGAAAAAAAAAAAGGCAGCGAGAGAGAAGCCCGTCCCGACCCGAACGTAATGATTGACATTTTAGGCCCGACCCAACCTGAATTTCGGGCTAAAGATCTTACCTCTAACTCACACACACTCAGGCGTACACCTCTTACTTATGTCTTCGTTTCTTCATCTCTCTGTACCCCTCTTCATGTTGGCACTGTTAAAAGCTATAATGCCACTCTAAAAATGAAACAGTGAATCTCTTGAAACAATTTCGTCTTATAAATCTGCCCGATGCAGGAGTTGTGGTGAGGAGGACAAGTTGACAGTAAATGAATATTGATTTTTCCTCCCGTACTGTGCAGCTGGTTTCTGGCTGAGTGAATTTACTCTTACAGAGTTGTCAGAGGGTGGGCTGTTTAATGGGGTGTTATCAATTCACGGGGAGTTTGAGTGCCTTCTGTCGGTGTGTTCACGTGATGGATTGGCTGGTGGCTTTTAGTTGCGAACTATAACTCGCAGATGAAAAAAACAACAGAAGAAAACAGTTGTGATGGAGAACATGGGCAGTACGTGTTTAAAAACTGTGTATGAATTGTTTCGAATCACAGATTTCTCACGGTGATGTCTTACCTCAGATTAGCCTGAGTATATTTATAGGGCTGTCAGTACAAATCATTTGCGGTGCTTGATTGCAGCTGTTTTTAAACAGGATTATACTCAACCCTCGTGTGTACAACCCTCGCGTAAAGAGATTTGAAGAAAGCATATTACTGGGGGAAATTATTCGGTTAGGTTCAGTTAATGACACGTGGTCGTAAATTATTAAATATCATCTCGACATCGCACTGCAAGAACATCCAAGTCGCTCCTTTTGTATCACGGAGGAAAAAAAAGGGGGAGGAAAAAAAAAAAAAAAAAGCCCTTTTGATTTGGAGGAGGAAAAAGCACAGTTGAAAGATTTTTAAAAATGGTGAATGACGGAAACTGAGAGACCTTGTGGAGGTGTAATGTAAGTTAATATTATGGAGAGGCTCGTTAACGATGGCAGCAAGTGATGGGGATGACACGAAGTACATGGGATTTGTTCGACGACTGAAAAGGTCATGGCTAAACAAGACTAGGAAAACATGCAGATTAAAGTGTGTGTGTGTTTGTGCTTGTGTCCCTATCTTTATGGGGACCTCTGATACCATGGGGGCCAAAATTCAGGGTTCAATATTAATGTAGGTCCACACTACTAAAATCTAAATCTGTGTCAAATATGCAAATGTATGCAAATGACGGGGCTCTATAAATATATACAATAGGTTTTTCTTCAAGTACCTTAAATCATGGGGGAAACAGGTGCAAAGTGAAACAGGTATTTTTTCAAAGTTTTAAAAATGTGTTCACTTTTTTCACAACCTACAATGAACCGGTGAGGCTTCCATGGTGTACCTCACCTTCACTTGTTGGATCCAATACCCACCATCCCTGCAACCCTACTGAGATTTTGGGAAATAAATGAAAGTCTTACATAGACACATATTGGTAATTCCTTTTGTTTTGATCAGCTTTTCTGTAGAGCGACACAAATTGTTTTGTAAAGACCCCTGAACAGGTTCCAATAATTCTCTCTGTTCAGACGAGATGGTCATGCACTCAAAGATGACTCTGCCCCCATATCTGATGACCATCCAAAGACAACAGACTGCATTTTACACCATTAATGTACATGTATTGATAAATTAGTCGATCAGAAGGTATTAAACATTTTCCATGACCGGGTAGTTTCGGTCCCCAGTGGATGTTTTGGGTCTGTATGGGTTAAATCAATCTCAAACACTTATATATAAACTTGTCCAGAGTACCTCTTAAAGCCCTACTCGGTTTAGAATTGAAAAATAAATAACGGAGTGAGGGTCACATAGTAGCGCTACCTGCGCCGATGCCACCAACCAACGCACGTACTCATAAGCACCACACAAATGAGATTTTTGCAGGATGTCTTAATTATAATGGGGCCATTTCTAACTCTCCAATCCATTTTGATCCAGTTATCTTCCAATTGTCTTGTTGTAACTCTATTAAAGTAATGAGCAAATAGACCTTTACATTTTATGCAGCAGACTGACTTAATTCAGAGAGTGTTTCCCATGTCAACAAGGACAATAGATTTGGGTCGTTTTTGTTAACAAAAGGCATTGCATTCAACCCCCCCCCCCGCATAAACACACACACACATTAATCTAAACTTTAGCTCGCTGCCTGATGTCATCTGATGAGGTCGGAAACCATCAATGTAATTCTCCTTCTTTATGATGCTGTCAGTTTTATGAAATGCGCCTCTCTCTCTCTTGCAGAAAAACACTATAACACATAACCGCCATGTGTGCTTCATGGTTGGGATGGTGTTTATCCATGTAGTGCGCCTTATTTTTTTTAATGCTGGTTTTTCAGTAGTAGGTTCCTCCTTGCTGAATACTTTCTTTCAGGTTTTAAAGGTGTCATTCCGCTGAAAACCACTTTTCCACGCTCCTTTTGGAATCTGATGGGTCACCCTGACTTACCAACACATGCTGCATTTGACAGTGGTTTGTCACCTCCACTGGCTGCATACTGCATTCACAGAAAACAACAAGAAGAAGAACGAGGGACCCAGATAAAGACAACAGACGGACTTTAGCATCACCCACGTAGGGTTAAGCCCGTCCCTGGCAGCGAATCTGAAGTAGCATTAGCATTAGCATCTCCAAGAGAAGACGGCGCCACAGTAGCTGCTGCATAAACTGGAAAAATGGCAGATCAAACTGGTTCATGTGTGGAAATAAAGCCTCGTTTTTTTCCCCTGCACGTTTCCAGAACAAGCAACGGCACAAAACCTAGCTGGATGCTACTTGGGTAAAGGTAAATACATACACAGCGAGAGGGGAGTGGCGAGTGTTCCTTCACGCATTCTGAGCCAATCAGAGATGCCTCGTCACCGCGTCATGGACATGTAGGAGGAAGTACCGGTAAACTCTGTTGTTCCACCTCAGGTCTGTGAGGCTGTGGCTCAGTTGGTAGAGCAGGTCGTCCAATAATCGAGGGGTTGGTGCTTGGCGTCCCACCTCTGGCTTTCCACAAGTGTCCTTGGGCAAGACACTGAACCCTAAGTTGCTCCCAGTAGGGTCAGGCAGCACCAGTGTATCGGCAGCAGCCGTCTACTGGTGTATGAGTGTGTGTGTGTGTGTGTGTGTGTGTGTGTGTGAATGGATGAATGTGAGGAATTGTAAAGCGCTTTGGGCACCCGCTGGTGTATAAAATGTACTGTATAAGTATTGTGCATTTACCATAATGACAACCAGATTATCACTGTGGTCTGAAGGGAGGCCCAAAAATACAACCACAACAACTGTATCCTTCCACTTGACTTCCAATTATGACAGTTAGCCAATATGAAATGCCTACAGTCTTGGCATCAATTTGTAGGACCTTCCAGAATCAGCTGACATGTTTTAAGCAAACTTCTGACCTCCTGAGATGAATAAATAAAATAAATACAAGCTGAACCAATTGCGGAAATGTATATGTACTGTAAGTGAATTGTTCAGTTCAGTGATAAATGGAGGGTGAATGAAGTTAATGAAGGGCATTCTGACAAATATAATTAATTAACTAAATGACAGTGAGGAAATCCACATTTTCTACACAATATAAAAGAAATAACCCTCAGACACAGAATATCTGCAACTTTGACTTATGTAAAGATTGTATTATATAATATATGGTCCATAATTTTCCACCATTAAATAGAAGAAAAGGCCATCAATAGATTAACACATTGACACTTCAGTGCTTATTATACTTCAGCTCACATTTTTGCCAAATGATGCTCAAGGCCGGCTCCATCAAACACTGCCTCTCTCTGGGGCTCTGTCTTAATTGTCTGAAGGGTTTTCATCATCTTGATCTGTAATGCTAATGCGAGCTAATGCGAATGCTGATGAACCTCTTCTTCTTTGTGTGTGTCTCTCACTGTCTAAACTCCAGTGCTGCTGCTGGGTATTTTCCTTTACACTCGCTGGAGGAGCTACAAAGGCCTAAAGGAGGGCGTTTATCACGTGTCAGCCCACCACGACGGCTGGGAGGACATCCGAGAGAATGTCCTCAACTATGATGAGGAGGGAGGAGGGGAGGAAGACCAGGTAACACACACACACACACACACACACAGGTTTCCATGTGTCATGAGGACCAAGTATATATATATATATATATATATATAAAGAAAAGGAATACTAATAATACAAATTCTAAAAATGATTCTGAAAATGAATGAAAAATAATCATGATAAAAATAAAACAAATCAAACTAATATTTAAATAGTAAATATTCATTATGAATAAGTAAATAAATAAAATAATACAAAAATACATAATACATAATATATATATATATATATATATATATATATATATATATATATATATATATATATATATATATATATATATATATATATATATATATATATATATATATACATATATATATTTATTTTTTTAAAGTAAACAAATCTTCAAACCTTTGAAAAATACACGTTTCACTTTGCACTTGTTTCCTTCATGCTTTATGAGGAAACAGATTAATGTACTATTTATAGGGCCACATCATTTGTATTTTGTCGTGGGGACCTTTATTTATATTTAACGCTCATGGGGACCTGAACTTTGGCCCCCATAGTGTCAACGGTCCCCATGGTGTAACTATGTAAACATATTAATATCCCTAAGAAGGTAGGAATACAAACGTACACACACACACACACACATACTCATTTCCATGTCTCATGAGGGCCAAGTCTGTAATCAAGTAGCCATTGGGTAGTGAGTGTAAGCACTTTTTAAAAATAAAATAAAACAAAATAAAAACAATATTGATAAAAAATGTGAACATTTAAAAAAAAGTAAAATATTAACGAAGAAATTAAAAATAATACTCATTTTAAAAGTAAAATAAATAAAAAATAAAATAAATAGTAATAATAATATTTTAAAACAATCTAAATAATTTAAAATTTTTTTTAAAAATAATTAAACCATTGAAAAAAACTTAAAAATAACTACTTTTAAAAAAAAAATAAACATCTTCAAACCTTTGAAAAATACACCTATTTTCCCCCATGTTTTATGAAGACTTATGAATTTTTTTTTTTTATGCATTTATAGGGCCACACCATTTCTATTTTGGGGACTTTTATTTACATTTAACCCTCATTGGGACCTGAATTTTGGTGTGACTGTCATATCAATGTCTCCATAAAGATAGGAATACAATACAATACACACACACACATATTTGCATGCACAACATGCATATCTCTTTATGGTAAACTAAACAAGGCCAGCTCTCACGTAGGAAAAAAAAAAAGAAAAAAATTCTGGATCCAGTTCAATTTCGAATAAATTGCTCCAGTCTCTGTGTGTGTGAACATATGTGTGCGCTGGTGTTTTAATTAAACCCACGCCAAATCCTTATCTCCTCTTTCCAACATCCACTGTAACCCACAAGCACTCAACATTGCTTAAGAGGTTGCATAATATCACAGCTTTAATAAAAATAAACCTCTGTGTCCGCTACATCGCTAGCAACTATACACACACACGGCACACACGCAGAAAATGTGTGTATCTATTCACCAAAAAAACTCTCAAGGCCACGTCCTCCATGCTGTACAGTAAACCACCTGCAGCCAAACATCCAAGTACACAATCAGGATTCCCGATTGCAGCTGATTCTCAGGAGTTCTGTTTAAAGGCTCTCTGGAGGAATAAAAGCAGCACTTTCCTCTCATAACATAATCAGTTTTACAGAGCCACCCACACCACCCTGTGTATCATTTCCTCCTCCTCTTCCTCCTCCTCCTCCTCCTCTTCTCCTCCTACACCCCCATCCCATTTTTCTCATCTCTGCTGCTGCACTTACACTTCCTCTGGAATCACATTACGACTGGAGTGATTGGCTGTTACAGTGTATGTAAAAGTAAACCCCATTGCACCAGACTAAAGTGGAGATGAACAGAAAGAGAGATGCCCTTCATCTCCTCTTTGAATCACCTCCGCTCATTTCTTTTCCCTTTTTTTTTTTTTTATCTTTGTGGTCACACACTCACAGACATAGTTAAAATTACTTCTCAGAGACAGAAAAATTGAGACAGATTGGAAACCTGAATAGGTGGAACATTCACACTAAACCTAATGTTTGGACCTGATTGTTTTTCTGCTCTCTTTTCATTTTTCTGCTCTCTCACTGTCACATTTCATTTTTTCTCTGCCTCGTCTCCTCTTTGAAACATTCAGTCCTTCAGTTTGCTTTGCTGTTCTATCTGTTTGCTCTTATCTCTCACTGGTCTTATTCTTTTACAACTCCTAGTACTAACAGCCGTCAGGTCTATCTAAATCTATCTTTAAATATATAACTGAATTTCCAGGAAAATAAAAGTGTGCCAATTTCCATTTACTGCTATACAAATAATATTTGGAATTTGTTCATTGCTGAATATCTAGGAAAAACACCTGGACCAACACTGAAACAACAGTTAACAAGGTCTTCGATATTTGATTGATTATTAACTTAAAAGCACAGTTCTCTCCTGCTGGGCGTCCTTCAATAAAAAAAAAAAATTCACTGTTTGCCCAAAAAACTGTATAAATTGTCACTTGGAAAGAAGGTGCTGCATCTAACCACTTGAATGAAAAAAGACTATTTTAATCTGAAGTAGCTTTCAAGGGGAATGGGATAAAACTTTGACAGTACTGTATGTTCAACGAGAAATATTTCGACACATGACAGTTTCCAGCAAGAAAAGAACCATAAAGCAAAACTTTTTTGTCCCTGATACCACATTTTGATATGAGACTTAAAGGGAACCTGTAGTGATTTTTCATTACTAGCCATTTCAAATGATCACATGTAAGACTAACAGTTCCATCAGGTAACTTTTGTCAAGTACACATGAGTACTAAGTCAGGTCACTGACACGTTGCCTCTTTCGTGGGCCGTGATGGACTGGTGCAGCACACACCAGTCTAATATGACACATTATCGACCAGTGCATAATTTTCCAAACTATGGTACTATGTGATTGTAGGGGGTACGCAGAAAGATTTATTTATATATATTTTTTTTTAGGGAAGAAAAAAAATGGCAAAGAATGTTGGCAACGTAATACAAAAAAAAAGCAACCTACCAATCAGTCCCAGCACTTTACTCTACACATGCATGTAAAGTTGTAGTGGGCGCACAGGAAGAAAAAAAATCAAATAGAAACAAATGTAGGAACCATAATACAAAAGAAAAAAAACAATGAATTGCCAACACACGCTGTCAGGAAACTCATGCCCTTCGCAACTACATATTTATATCAGAGACGATTTTCATGTCTGACAAGCTTGAAAATGACATATTGGCACAGGCTGTGTGTAGAAGACAATTTAAGGCTGAAACTTTCTCCGATTCGACAACACATATGGGGGCTATGTGCATCCTCTTAAGCACACGCTTCACATTAACCAGCTTTGGGAAGCATTGGACCAGTAGTAGGCCACATACCTAGAACAATGGCAGAGTAAATGTAGCTATTTGCATTTGCATCAATAAATACCTACAGCAATAAAAACTCTAAACAGCTACAATGAGAAGTAACTTAATAAAATGACATATACTTCTATCCACATCCATTAGACAATTTAATTCTAGTAAATAGCTACAGTCAAGACTCAATTATAATATATATCTGTTTGAACCCATGATTTGTTTCGTTTATAAAGTAAATGAGTTTATTATGGCATATAAATTGTTTAGTGACATTTACATTGCTGTAATGATTTAAGAGGAGATGAAGGGATGAAACTAGTAAATGTAATATATTATTCACTATTATGTGTTCACTGGTGTATAGTTAACAAGTGTGGTTTTCTTACCTTAGAATGAAATGTTTTTATCTATGGAAGGACTGCCATGTTTCCATAGTAGCTCAGAACAGACGTCCTCTTTGTCTTCTTTCCATTATTCCCCCAGGAGACTATTGTTTATTATTAATATTTTTATTATACAAAAAAACTTTGTGGAAAAAAAATGTGGCTCACACCATTGGAAATAGTCAAAAAAATTTGACACAAAAATGTGTGTCCTACATGGGAATGCTGTGCTGTTAGCTGTGTTAACGACCCCATGTATGGATTTCATATCGAATATGAATAACCAGTCAAAAATGAACCGGGCCATGTCGATGTGGTTATAACTCCCAAACCAGAACATTATGCAGTAAATAGGAAAAAAAAAATGTTCGGTTTGACCCAGAGATTATACGTGTGGACTCAAAATTCTGATATGTCATACAGATGACTGTGTTTTACTTAACCCTATCCTGCCTGAACCCTGATTGCCTCTGCACTGGAAAAAATTTAATTTGAACTTTAGGGTATTTGTTTAATTTCTATTAAAAATCCGTGATGAGACTGCAAATCACAGAAAAGTTAGGGTTAGGGTTACATATTTGGAGTGACCTCAGGATGACCTACAACAGAATTGTTAATAATTCAACAAACCATATCAGCACAAACCAAGCTTCTCATATGAATACTGGTCTACACAAAATCTGTGGTAATGTCAGTCCACACACATTGATGCACAGATTCCATATATTACAAAAGGTATTTATTGCTTTTCCATCACACCTACTGTAGCCAGTGTTGGGAAAGTTCACCTTGATTAGGAACTAGTTCAAAGTTCAGTTCAAGTTATTCAATATGAATTAGTTCAGTTCATCGTTCATTCTTCCAAATTCTGAACTAGAAGTTCATGGATCCCAAAATGAACTTTTTCGTTCTTTTTTTGTGTTATTATTTCAAACTTATTATTAACCGTTCTTGACGTTATCGTGATCGTAGTACGTAGTCGTACTCTCTCTCTCTCTCTCTGCCCCTCCCAAAACGCTTCCCATTGGCTATTCCACAACATTATGTTGCCAAAATTTGTTCAGAATAATACAAAAATGACATCTATGATAATGCTGTGTTTTTATCCAACTTTATAGCTTATAGGACTCAATAATTACAACGTGATAAGAACGAAATATGAACTACATAAGAGTGCAGTTCAATAAATGCCATGCGTTTACAACTTCCCTTTCATTTGGCAAAAGTGAACGAGTCGTTCACGTTCATCAAAAATATGATATTGTTCGTGTACGAATGAACTCGTTCAGGTACAACACTGACTGTAGCCACAACTTCACCGACCTTTCAGGAAATGTAGGAAAGTCTAGAAATCTAAGTCCTAGATTTCTAATCTGTCACCATCACCTCCAATATTTGAGTGTGGACCACACTTAAATGGAATGGTTTGCACTTATATAGTGCTTTTCCACCTTCATGGTGCTCAAAGCACTTTACATTAGCCTCACATTCCCCCATTCACACACACACTCATAAACCAGTAGGTTTCTAAGGTTCTATCTATCAGGGTTCAATGTCTTGTCCAAAGACACTTCAACACGTGGACAGCCAAACCTGGGATGCAAACGGGCCGACCCTGAGGTCATTGGACGACCCACTCTACTAACTGAGCCACAGCCAGACCCACAGACTTATCATATATTCATCATATATTTTAACACCCGCACCTTAATGTATGGGAGGGTGAGACAAGGGTACATTCACTTGAAATTTAGTGTGTCAAACTTATTTTAGTTCAGGGGCCACAGTCAGCCCAATATGATCTGTATGCTATCCAATCCAACGCAATCTGATTCTTCAGTGTAATTCATCCTATGGGCCAGATTGTGCCGTTTGGAGGGTGAGATTTGGCTCCTGGGCCTTCTGTGTACTAAACATTAAAAATATTAAACAGTGAATATGACTTTCAAGTAACACTGGTTCTGATCATGAGTCCACAACATCACAGACCTTATTTATTCACTGAATCTGTTTTCATGTCACTTGTTTGCTTTCACTGTTTGTCAAAACATCAACTAATCTGTTAATTCTGTTTGTGTCTAGAATGCCTACGACATGGCCGAGCTACAGAAGTCCCTCCAGCCAAGCCCCGCCCAGTCTGTCCAATACTGCCGCTCCAGAGCTCTGCACCATCCACCGCCTGCCCACCACCACCACCACCACCACCACCTCCTCCACCAGGCGTCCCCGGCCCCACCCTCCGTGCAGCAGCTGGACCCACTCAGCCGAACCGCCAGCTCCTCCACCCTCCCACCGTCCGCCGCTTCTTCCACCTCCACCGCCACAACCACCGCCAGTCTCCGCAGAGATGTCCCCCCCACCAGACTGCCCGCCCAGGGCCAGGCCCGGCCCTCCCAGCTCGCTCGCCGCTCCCTCTCCTTCTCCAGTCAGGACCTGGCCCGCTACCTGTGCGAGATCATCCGCGACGCTGACCAGCATCCAGACACGGGACCTTTCGACTCCTTGCAGGTGTTCTCCACTGAGGGAGGGGGCTCACCCGCCGGCTCCCTCAGCTCCTTCAGCTCAGCGGGGCTGGATGGGGGAAGCAGTGCAGATGGGGGAGGAGGGGGAGGGGAGGGCAGGAGGGAGGAGACGCTCGGGGAGTGGGGGCCTCGATTCGAGAAGCTGCGGGCATTGTACGAACGAGCCGAGGCCAGCGACCTCTGAGCTCAACACACAGAAAATCCTGACTGATTGGACCCTGATACCGGGGCGAGCCACAACAATCAATTTGCAGATGCTTAGCGGCAAACGAGGCAGGAAAATGGCGACACACTCACTGACAGAAACTCGCACTGTGCGTGTTCGTCCCACAACCCTCACTCGTCGAAAAGTGACACAAAAGGTTTTGTATTTACTGGATGGTGAGCCGTGTCAGTCAACACCGTGGCCTACACACAGATCAAAGTGTCCCTGTGAAAAGAGTGCACCACTTGGCACTCTATCTTGGATGACAATTTTGTTGGAGCAGGTATTATCGAACCTGCCAGTCAGGTTAAAGGCTTCAGAACATTACACTCTACCTGGGCTACTCATCATGATGGAGCTTAGCTTCACTGTCAAAAATATCAGTTCCGGTCACAGCCACCCAAACCCTAAATTTCCTCTCTTTTCTAACATCCATTGGAAACTGTGAAAACATGTCAAGTGAAGACCCAAAATGTCCTGGCTAAGATTTTATTCTTTTTATTACCAAGTAAATTGGTGCCAACTGAATCTATGTTTTGCCCCTTGCAGCTGAATTAGTTATTGTAAATAAATATCTAACATTCAGAGGTAAGGCTGTGAGGACGAGTGGAATCATTCTGAGTAGCCCATGAAACAGAGCCCTGAATTTTCACTATATAGTGGACACATAGTGTTCTTGCTGCCTGGCTGTACACAGCTTCTGTCAATGTTTGTAAGAGAAAAAAAAAAGTGCTTTGACCACCACTGGGTTGCAGGGTGATGTTTTACTTTATTTTGTAAATTTTTTTTTGTAATGTGTCCTTTGCTGGGTTGAGTAATTCTGTATTGGTTGGGTGTTTCTGCGCTCCGTGGGTTGTAAGACATCAAGCTTTCTACTTACTACTGCGCCCTCGTCTTCATTTGATTTCCTATTCTCATTCGCGCTCCTTTGCTGCTCGTTCCTCCCCACCCGAGGGAGGGTGCACAAAAATTCAAACAGCTTTGTAACAAAGAAACGGGAGCCGACGTGCGGACTGCAGGAGGGAGGAAATACTTGCTCTGTTGCTCTGTTCCACGTATGCTCTTCCTCAGGCATACCAAATGCAGAGTCTGAGAGTCAATTTTAACAGACGATTGCATAGTGGAATACAAACTATGTCAAACGGTGTTCCAAGGTGACTACTCAATAAATACAAACGAAGAAGAAGGAGGAAGGTGCAAGGAAGGAGATTTTTAATGATTACACAAATTCATATTGTGAGCCGTGCCATAGGCATTTCACACTCCCATCTATCTATTGTCCCCTGCTAAATTACCACATACTCTAGGTTGAAACGGTGTGAGCATTGTGCTAAAAGGGACTGATGGAAAATTGCAGGGAAATAATAACTCTGCAGTTATTATCCAAGCTGTGAATTGTCAGCACAGTGGCAAGCCATTCTCTGGTTTAGTTTGCTTGTCACATAAGTTGATCTGGCTGCTTTCTCTTTTTTTTTCTAAAATAAAAAAAAAAAGAGAAAGAGAAAGAAGAGGGTGAAAAACAGGAAATCAGAACAAGGCCTGTTCTTTTCTCCACTGGTATGAGAGATGATTACAGGGTGGAAACTCAAATCAAAGAGGAAATAAGCAAGGAAGGTAGAGAGGAACCATCTTAACAAGTGCCTGGCTCTGTGGTAAATTGTGCCACCACTCCACCATGGAGCCCAGTGGCTCCACAGGGAGCTCTAGAGAAGGGTGCAATGTTGGTTTTGTGCAAAAAAATTTTTTTTTACATTTTTGGCTCAGCAGATGGCATAAATATAAACTCTACAATGGCCCCAAAAAAGCTGGCCTGGCTACTCCTGGCATTTTAGTCACCGTATTCTGCTGAAAGTAGCAGCGTCGCAATCATCTTGCTCTTTTTATTCAGTTTCGTCTCAGAGCTGGCAAAGCTGAGTGTCGGCAGAGAGCAGTTAAAGGGTAGGAGTGTGTGAAAACATGTCAGGGCACTAATCCTAATAGGACCTGATGGCTTGCTGTCATGCTGGAGAAAACCAAAGGATTGCGGGTACTTTCAGAAAAAAAAAAGGCGACACAGGAGTCGATTCCCAGATTGCAGCTTTTCAGAAACGGGCCTTTTTTTTTTTTTAAAGCAGAGGCAGCAACATGGCTTTTTAAAGTAAGAGATTTAGCAGTCAGGTGAGGGTGGATTATGCCGTGGGATGATGCCAGAAAGTAAGACACACAAGTTGTTGTTTTTTTTCTTAAATTTCCTAGAAAGGAATGTTTTATTGTCCTTTTTTTTTAATTCCTCTATAAAAAGGGGGATGAGCCTGAGCCAAGCAGAGTTGTGGAGTATGAAGACATGTGATGCTTTATTTCTCTGCAGCTGTCAAGAGCAGCAAGTCACTTCCCTTCAACATTCATTTGTACCATAAAAAAAAAAGCTTCTTAAATGTTGTGTTATGGGTGCAGACATGTTGTGAACAAAGTTAATGTTTTTACCTCATTTGTAAATACAGAGATAGATTAATTACAATTATTACGCTTTTTGTCAAGAAAAGCACCATAGGTCACAATGTGCAGCTTCTGAGAAAAAAAACAAACATATCTTTTTTACCATCATGCTGGTGATGAGCTTTGGACAGTTATGTGTTTTGTATTTGCTTTGATCTTTTTTTCCTCAATAAATTCATTTATTTGCACCAGTGAATCTTGACTCTTGACTGCATTTGACTTAGAAAGAAAGAAAGAAAGAAAGAAAGAAAGAAAGAAAGAAAGAAAGAAAGAAAGAAAGAAAGAAAGAAAGAAAGAAAACACAAAGGGTGTAGAATTACCCAAAAATGAACCTCTTGGGTAGTGGAGGAGTTGGATTTATTTATTAATTTTTAATTTAACCAGAAAATATCCCATTTAGATCAATAACCTCTTTTACAACTGAGTCCTGGCCAGGGCTTTAAAGTTTTCAAGACAACTTGGAGTGATATTGGGGTGAGGTTAGTGATTTTGTCGCCTATTTCACACCTGCGTTCTGATTGGCTAACCCAATACTGCTGTATGAGCACACAGTCGTGTGCCACTGACTTGTTCATAGTAGCACAGGGCCAGCCATAATTTTATTTTGAGCCCCCCATTCAAGAAATGAACATTGTTGAAAAATACTAAAGAGCTGAAACATGAAAACTACAGGTCAAAGGTCAACAGTTAAAGACAGAAGACAAAAGGATGAGAGGAGGAAAAGAGTGAAAAAAGATCAACCAGAGCAGCAGGGGTCCAGGGGTCCAGTCCTGGTCCTGGATCCACTATCCTGCATGTTTGAAATGTTTCCCTCTTCTAGGAGCTGAAGGTTATTATCAGGTTCTACAGAGTTTGGTGAAAGGCTGATGATTTGAATCAGGTATGCTGGAAAATGGATTAATATAAACCTGTGTCAAACTCATTTTAGTTCAGGGGCCACATTCAGTTCTTTTGAGTGAAAAAAAAAAGTAAACATCAATAAAGAAAATGTTTCCATCTATGAACTGTACTTGAACATAACATGAATAAATATTAACCACCCCTGAAATTCAGCAGAAAAATAAATGAAATGTTAATTACGTCTTAGTTTATCATTTTTACATGTGCATCACAACTATGGATCAACAAATACACAAAACATGCAGTGATTGAATATTGGTAAAATTCCACATGCTTATCTTATCTAATTGCTAATATCTTCAGTGTAAATTTTGCATTTCATAAATTCATCCCACCAGCTGGACTGGAACCCTTTGGTGGGCCAGTTTTGGCCCCTGGGCCGCATGTTTGACAGCTATGGTCTAAAACATGCAGGATAGTGGACCTGAAGGACTGGACCTGAACCCCTTTGAACTAAGAATTGAAAACACAGAACAGAGGAAAGAACAGGTGAAAGACATGGACATAAGAATGTGAACCAGGGTTGGACTGGGACAAAAAAATGGCCCGGGTATTTTGAACCCAGACTAGCCCACCAGGAATTGAGCAGGGGCGAACTTGGCTGGGTGGGTGGGCTGGAGCAGGGCTGTAGTCGAGTCTTGAGTCAATTTTTTTATGGTCTTGGACTTGTCTTGGACCTGCTGGTATTTGACTTGGACTTGTCTCGGTCTCGGCCACTGGTCTTGCCAAATATGGGTCCTGGTCTTGACCAAGTCCAGGCGTCTTTTTTTTTTTTTTTTTTAATATTCCAGGAAAAAGGTTTCATTCATCTGGGTAAGTTAACTGTAGAGCTCAGCGCTGCTTAGCCTCATAAGCTAGGCTATGTGTTATGTTAACGTTAACATTAGCTAACATAGTGGAAATAAGCCAAGGTAAAATGTTTTTGGACATAGTTATCATCACTTACTGTAGTCTGGTATTACTGGTTTCATGAGAAATAAAAAAAAAAAAATCAAACGATTGGTCGTCGTGAATTACATTTGTAGCATTCACTTTAGGGTAAAGTAAACACGTGCATGTGTCCCGCGTAAACAACTTCTGTTTGTGTGATACTGTACTGGTGTTACAAAGGGTAGCAGCTACAAAAACGCTCCAGCGTTTACGTTAATGTTCACTTTAAAGTAAACATGTCTGTGTGTAAATAACTTCTGAACTTTGTTCAGAAATAAAAATAAACTGCACTCTGTTTATTTTTATTTAACCAAACTTTGTTTTCTGAAAATAGATGTTTTTCTCATTGGTGCACATCTAAATAACAAAATTATACAATATTGTTTTTCTGGGGAAGGAATAAACAAACCATAGGAGTAAACTAGTAATACTGGTTATACTGGTCTATGTCTGGACTGAAGCTATATTGTATATCAGTACTAGTATATCAGTAGTAATAGTAGTGGATTGGTGTTTGCATCAGTTGTACTTGTAACTATAGGTATCACTTTATATCATTATGTTTTGCTTTTAGATCAACAAATAATAACCCAAAAGGATTGACTTTATACTGTCAGGTATACAACTTGTTTTTGTTTTTGCCCTGGAGTCATTCTTGACTTGTACTTGAGTCTTTTACACTTGGTCTTGTCTTGGACTTGAATCTCTTTGGACTCAGTCTTGACTCAGTCTTGACAGGTCCTCAGACATCCCATGTTCCAAAAAGTCATTTTAGGGAGATGCTTATCGACCTTTCCAATCCCCGAATTACACGTTTTTGAACGAAAAGGTGTAATTCATGAGTAAAAAATTGCTAGAAAATCAATGAAGGGATATAAATTAAATATACAAGGTGTGTTTTGTGTGCCCAGACCAGGCCTATTGGAGTCCAGAGGTCACATGACCCACACACTATTGAACAAAAACATGTAATTTGAGTAAGCATTTGCTAGATAGATTAAATTAATACTTATTAATTTATTTATGTATTGATTCATTCATTTGTGTATTTATTTATACATTTGAGATGAATATACAATTGATTTAATAGAGAAAAGTTGTTTTTTTTAATTTTTTTTTTTAAGTCTTGCCGGTCGATTTATTTTGTGACGGTCCCTAAACTCCCTGACAGCAAGGAAGTCTGTGCCCACTCCTGAAGCCTCTCCAGTAGGGTAAGACTGAGCGGACAGCCGCTGATGCTTGTGGAAAAGGTGCACATCTGTCAGATATCAGACTTAAGCAGCTCACTGGGCATAAGTTTGATCGGAGAGTAGGTGAAAAAAAACAAACTCCCTCACATAGTCCAAAATCCGGAATATTTGACTTGACTCGCGGGCATCAGTGAGCCATTATCAATATCAGGGAGCCTCCTGTAACTTGGAACTTGGGATGTCTGGGTCCTGGTCTTGGACTTGTCAAAGGTGGTCTTGACTACAGCCCTGGGTGGAGGTGTCTCTGCTGAGGCTGCTGCTCCTGCAACCTGGTCCTGGATAAGTGAAATGAGACGGTACGGTACAGTTACATTACAAACAAGGGAGATCATTGGAAAACATGTTTTTTTTATTGTTCATATTGGCAATGTACATTTTTAATATCTAACACTGGCATGGAAAGAGATTTCAACTCAACACAGGTTTCACATATCCCTTCAACTAACAACATGTTTGGCATCAGAACTCTTTTAACTGCAGGGTAAACACTTGATATTTTGTAGGATTTGAGATATTGGTCCTTCTGTAAAAAGAGTCAGCTGTACAACAGTTCCACTGATCCTCAGAAAAAGAAATACCAGACCAAAATGGTGGGGGGAAAAAATGACCAAAGGCACTGAAATACACAAAATATTACCCTTTCAAGCACACAAGTGGATCATTTCTACTTCAACCAGCATTTCTTCTTTGCTACATGTACATATAAAGGTACTTGTGCTGAGGATGAAAATGTTTCAGGGTCACATATTCTCTTTACAGATGACCAATTCTCTAAGGTGATTAAGAACCTGCATTTATCATAGTGCACTCTAAGGAGCTGCCTCAAGTACGTAATGTTGTATTGTACCAGGACTCTTACACATAGAAAAGACCATCAGTCATTTCTCCAGTATATGTGTCAAATTACTTCACATTCAACATTTCCATGGCACTGACTTAGCAAATAGTGCACATGACGTAACACTGTTTGTTGAAGAAAAAGTGCAGCTTCGACCTTTATAAATCTGCACCAACCTGGCAAATATATTGGAATATAATAGTGACGACCAAAGCCAAGCATAAAGAAGACTCAGAATTGGACAAAGATTCATCACCTGGATAGAAAGGATATTTCAGATTTTAACTCTGTATTTTCTGTACATTGAAATTTGCCACCTAACCCAACACAACTTTAGTATTCAATAAGGTGCTAATGTGTCCCAGTGTATCATATGTTTCAGTGTTGGGTTTACGGCACTGCCCCCTAGTGGCCCTTGTAACTTTGATGAATAAAAAAAAATCTTAAAATACTTCTAATACTAATTTACTCAAGCTTCGGTATCTATCTTTACAAACTCGAAAACCATGATACAATTAAAAATTAAACTGAAAATGATGCTAATACATTTACATTTCATCTACAGCCAACTGTTATGTCTCTATATAAGCAAATTAAATGTAGATTGCTAAACTAGGTTGAACATGTCATATATTTTTGGGCTAAATGTATATGTTCACACACTGTAAACTTTTCATCTCCTTTTTTTTATTTGTATTTTTTTTTTAAAGCAAAACAGAACATGCAAAGCATTTGTTTTTCATGCAGTCATCAATTTTGAGATTCAGGTGCCTGGCAAGTTATTAAATAATAATTCTTAATGATGAGCTTGAAATATTCTGTATTATTATTACTAAGGGCTTGAGCATTTATTCTGATTCTGAGCAATTGTTTCCAATAGAAATGCATCAACTTCCTATCTTTAAATGCATTTTCTCTAAAAAATATTTTCACCACACACTAGTAGAAACATCTGAGACTATGCAGCACCTACGTACACCGAACCTCACACTTAAACACTTGGCAGTATTCCTAAGATATTTACAGAAGGATTTGTTAAAGGACATTTTACTCCAAAAAACTATGGTGAAAATATTTTTTTTAAGGCTAAATCTATCCTGAAATCCATCTGTAATTGTAGTTTCATCTTGTATGTGAACAAAATGAAAAAAAATAAAAATTTGGCACCTGTCTAACATATCTTCAGATCTATCGACCGAAAATGCATATTTAATGAGATTATGCCTAATTTGCAAAATTAAACATACAAATTCCAAAAAGTGGTAATACATTTCCTCCTACTTGTGTAAATAATTGACTGTGGAAGTTGATATCTGTTATTTTTACCTTTTACAGCCACACGTCATCATCTACATATACTTGTGCTAATTGAATCCATACACCTTGGTACTGAAATCTGCTACGAAAGCTGTGCAGCAGTAGCGTATTACAGTAAAACCTGCGCTTCTAGAATAACATGTTCCAACAACATCCTTTTTTTTAGAAACTTTTGGCCGTGTCACATATTGGAATTGTCATCTATTGATGCGCTCTTTTCTTTGTATTGAAAACCTCAGATCCAGGTGGCATTTGAGGTCAGGTCAGAAGGTACATTCTGTCCGTTGAGTTATTATGAGTTTTTATTAGAGGACACAAACCATAAAGGACAGGCCACAAAGTTTGATTCTTGGTAGTTTTATAGGGGAAGGATCCAATTATAGAAACATAATATATTCTATGCATTTATGGCTCAGAATGGGCTTCCTCTTCCTTTTTTTAAAAAAAGAAATCATTACACCATGATAATTTTTTATCATTATTCTACAAATAAAATGCTTCTGTAATAAAACTATTGAAATTTTACCAAATAATGAAGTCTTAAATGCTGGTTGGCTCAAGTTTCTTAGATAAGTCTGGGGTCAAAATTTTAAATTCTTAGCATTAACAAGAGAATATGTTTTAGTCCAAAGGAATATTGGTCTCAGATCTACTTCAAAACACTGTCTGCACATTATGATCCATTCACTTTATAGGTTCTTTCTAGTGGAATATTTATAAAGCCATTGTTTCCATGTACATAAACCATCATATATGTGGAATAACACACCATCATATATATATATATTAAAAATATGAGATAACCAGCACTTTTCAGTTGTTTTCTGATTCATCTTATTAAAGTATGTAAGATTTAGCACATGTAATGTCTGAAGCAAATACAGTGTACTTTCTAATGAAAAATTGTAGTTATCAGTGGTTTCTCAGCTTTAACGTACACAATAATCCTCTATTACATTTGAGTCTGGACCAATTATTTTCCTTTTATGCAAAAAAAAAGCTAAAAAATATGCCACAATTGAAGGACTTTCACATGTTTACTGACTACCATAAGTAAGGGTGAAGAGAACGGAGTAGTGTAATTTGAAACTTCACCACAAGACATCACTAAAATATTGAGTCTTTAACCTTTTAAACTTCCAAGGATCCACATTTTGGCCACAAGTAGTCGCTCAGAAATATTAATCAAACCACCCACACCTGTTCCTAATGTCACATGACCTAATGTAGTTTGACAACGGAGATTCTTACACCTCGTAAGATATAAACCACTTTCTGATAAAATAACCACAGCAGGTACAATCACTCATTTATTCAAAATATAAATGGTAAAAAGAAGATCTGAACCTTTATGTCTCATAATTATCCAGAGAGGAACCATATTCTAACAAACACAGCCATACCCCAACAAAAACCTAAAAAACAAACAAGAAAAAATGTCCAAATATAGTCCATATGTCGTCCAAAACACATCAAAACATCAATAAATATATTTTTAAAAAAGGCTATTGCACCATTTAACAGGACCTGCCTCCAATATCCCAGTTTTCATCTTAATATTTTCATTTATAATATAATGAAACACCAACTGAATGTTATTAAATGGTTCAAGAACAACATTCAATTTACTTTACTAAGAAAATTAGGTGAAACTGAGTGGAAGTTTAAAGGGTTAAAACACTTTTTAACTTACTACTGAATTCTATAGTGGAGGGAACACATCCACATTGGAGTGAACGTGGTGATTTCTGCTTTAAATGGGGTCTGTGCAGAACAAGTTCCTTGATAATATGTCTCGTCATCTGAACCCGCTTTATCCTCACTAGGGTCATGGGGGTCACTGGGGGCCTAATCCAGCTACAATGGGTGAAGGCGGGGTACACCCTGTATGAGTCTCCAGTTCATGTCAGGGCTGAACATATATAGACAAACAATCACTCTCACATTCACACCTATGGACAATTTAGATTAACTAATTAACCTATCAGTGCATGTGTTTGGATGGTGGGAGGAAACCCACGCAGACACAAGGAGAACATGCAAACTCCACACAGAAAGGTCTGGTGTGGGATTTGAACCAAGGTCCTTCTTGCTGTGAAGCATGAGTGCTAACCACTGCACTACCCACACCCAAGAGTTTCAGTAGCAATTAAAAAAATAAAATAATAATAATAATAATAATAATAATAATAATAATAATAATAATAATAATAATAATAATAATAATAATAATAATAATAATAATAATAATAATAATAATAATAATAATAATAATAATAATAATAATAATAATAATAATCTTGTGACACACACACACACACACAATTGGGGGTGAATAAAAAATAATATTTGGATATTACACATACCCATGTTGCTATTTCAATGAACAGCTCAACCTTAATGAATACCCTTCAACCTCAAATATATACTTCCCGAGAAAATCTGCCACATTCAGCTCTACATTTCAAAATGAACCTCCATGTGGCATCGGCCTGGAATCTTCCTAAGCACACGTAGTTAAATGGTTTCCTTCATCTCCTTTTCATTAAGAAAATCATTGGCAGACGGCTCGCCTCCCAATGAACTACTAATCCCAATATGTATGGAAATTAACAATGCCGAAAAACATATTACATTAGTACACTCTTATTAGTCAAACATAATGGAATCACTTCACTCTCAAATAAAGCAATCAGACATCTCCTAAATTAAACATCCAATACGAAGGCGTGGAGAGAGAACAAGCGGGTGTTATTCCACAGTGATCCCGTTGGTATGCATTACAATGAGTCTACGCGGTTAACGAACAACAGCCTCACAACAAATGTGTGCAGGGACTGTTCGTGCATCTGCGACTGTGCGGATTATCAAAGACACAGGTTCTTATTAACAAGTGTACAAATATAGGCAAGGAAGATAAGGGGAGGGAAAAGTACCAGTGTGTATCAGTGTGTGTGTGTGTGTGTGTGTGTGTGTGTGTGTGGAGCTGCACCCACATAACGGCTCATTGTAGGAGGCAGCTTGGACCATAATTACAGACGGCGCTCCAGCCTTTCAATCACCACGTCTCTTCCTTCTCCCTGCTTTTTCCCTTTAGTTTGAAAGAAAATGAGGAAGGGCTTCAGATCGCGGTGAATCCGTGTTTTGATGCGCTCTCATCTCTCCTCTGCTGCTGTTTAAACATGAGCCTTTTCTACCCTCCCCACTCCTCCTTCTCCTCCACCTCTCCACTTTCTTTTCTAACCCACAAAGCCTCGGTTTGATATGCAAGTGTTGGCCCTCTCCCTCTCCCTCTCCCTCTCCCTCTCCCTCTCCCTCTCCACTCTCTCTTGCAACACACAAACTATTTTGGATTGCGGCGGGGAATCAGCGTCGTTGTCAGCCAGCCGCAATTTCCTCCCCACTTACATTATTCATGTGTGTTTGTGGCTCTGTGTGTGTTTGTGTGACAGAGAAAGAAAGTGAAAAGATTGAGGCTGCCGCTGATGAGAATCACAGAGCCCAAAGAGAAACATGACAGCAATCACAACAACAGAACCGTCACAAATATTGCATGGTACCAGCACTGACCTGGACAAATGCACATTTATAGCAACAGAGCGACCTGTTTAGGGATGGAAACTAACTCATTTAACCTATGTTTGATTTTATTTTTGATGGGTGACTGATAATATCTATCATCAAACTGATCTTTACCCCAGAGGTAGTGAAGCTAATTTGCTAAACTACTTCTTCACATGCTTTTTTTTTTTCTCCTACGAAAACATCCACCTCCTCATAAATTCGCTGGAAATAAACCTTGAGAACTGTCACTTCCTATTTTCCTCAAGTTACATCCTTAACCCATGAAGACCCAAACCAAAACCACCTACTGATCTAAAACAATTCAAACCTTCTCCACCATTAATTTAATTAATCCATGTCAGTATTTAGTGTAAAAATACAGTTATTCATCTTTTTATGGTCATCAGCTATGAACCATTTGGATGTTTTTGAGGCTCTGTAGTTACCGTGGAAACACAATCATCTTCTATAATATTGATTCACCATTATTGATCCATGGAGTTGGATCAATAGCAGTGGATGGACATACTGAGTTTATGATTACTTCAGGATAGATTTTGCTGTAAAAGTCACTTTTTCTTCAGTATTCTCTATTTTTCATAGAATAATTGTCAACTATAATCTGAGTTTTTTCTAACATTTGCATAATGAGTGAATTAAATACAGGAATATACCTGATGTTCACTGAAAAAACATGAAATACAGAGCATTTTGGCCTCATAAATTGTAATGAATCACTTAAGAAAAGTTAAATATACAGGTAAAAAATATTGTCAACTGCCACATAACTAACACTGGGTCTTTATGGGTTAAAATATTATGTAATCCCAGGAGAAGTAAGAATATCATTCCAATTCGAGACAAAAATAAATAAATAAAAGAAAGAAATTAGCAAAATGTGATATGGTTAAAAGTTCAAGCCAATAATAAGTGAGTATGTTTGGCTTTCTTAAACAAACAACCAGCATTTTTAATTGGAACTCATTTCATCATTTCTCAAAGGATTCATGTAGCTGCTGTTGTAATCCCAACTGTGGTAATTCACAAACTGGCAGTATGCCCTTGTTTTTATTAAATTGTGATAGCTTCTTTGATCCTTCAATTCTACCTGGGCTTTTTGGCACTGCCAGTTTGCACCTTTAAATAATGTATTATGTTGGTAAAAGACAACGTCTGGGTTAAGGCGGGATTTGTGTAGGAAGGTCTAATTTTGGACCTGATTCTGTGTCTGTGAAATGCTGTGAAAAATAGCCAATTTTTTATCCAATCTGTTAGTTGTCCCTCTGGGAGTAATGTACACTGAAATCAAACAGTCTTTTTGTTTAAAGGAATCTGGATATACAGCAGTGTAGCTGGAAGGGCTTTAGAAACTCTAGTGTGTTCAGTATTTTCACATATATGTTTGTAATGAGATTACTTGCTGCAACTATCAGTCAGAGTTTGATCAATATTCATCTTTAAAGGTACAACTAACAATCAACACAAACAGTTTACCAGAAAGTTGTAGTGTTGGTATCGCAGCCAAAAATCAATGAAACTCTTGAGGACTGGTTGTTTTCTGTTTAAGCATATGTTCTACTTTTTAGGCTTAGAGTTACACACATCAGCGTCTAGTGTGAACCAGATTTGTGTAAACTGGTTCAACTGGCACTTATCATCATGTTACGTTCTGGCAATTTAAGGAGAAACTTGTGGTTTCTCCTTAAATTGCCAGATTTAAATGCAAAGCCAGTTGACAATGTTAAAGTCAACTGGCTTTGCATTGGTAATACAGAATAATTCAAATAATTATTATAACGTAATAATGTGTAATTGATGAGTTGAGAGAGAGAAAGAGAGGCCGGCAACATAAAAGAGATCAAATGTTGATATACAGATGAATAAAAGTCGAATAGCTGAGCAGAGCTGCATGATTTGGCCAAAAGTAAAATCCCATTTCTTTTTCCTCTAAAAACTTGATTTTGGATTTCGATTTCTGGGCACAACTACAAAAGACAACAGAAGTCAGTATGTGACTTTTCTGTACAACCCACAATGCAACCCACTGTTCCCACTCTGGTGTGTGATGATGTTTGAGTTGGTTGTACTGCTGTCTTTAACAGACATCATCTTCAGGCTAAGTTTGCAGCGAGGAACAGTTTGGTCTTCATCGGAAACTTCAAAACCGTACCAATTCTACACAACTGACTTATGCTAGCTATTTTTACACGAAAACTTGTCACTCTCCTTAGCAAACGCTATTTTTGTACTGGTGTGTGGAGACCAAAGACTGTAGCAACTACTCTGACGTTTAGGAGGAGGAGCCTGCGGTAGACTGGAGGAGGAGCCTATAGTAGGCTGGAGGAGGAGCCTATGGTAGACCAAAGGAGGAGCCTATAGTAGACTGGAGGAGGAGCCTATGGTAGCCTGGAGGAGGAGCCTATAGTAGACAGGGGGAGGAGCCTACAGTAGCCTGGAGGAGGAGCTTAGAGCAGTCTGAAGGAGGAGCCTATGGCAACACACAGGCTGGATATGAGAGAAATTAACTTCGACGATAACCCTCTAAAAAAATAGTCCTAAGTAAATAATCTGATTTCAATTTCAAATCAATTAACTGTGCCTCCATACCAGTACAACCTGTTTTGTGTGTTACTTCACCCCTTACTATTTCTTTTTATTTACCCCTTATTAACAGTTGGAAAATCAACTTAGGGGAGTTTCACATCACCAAGTGTAATGCAGTACACATTTCTCATTTACATGTTAGTTTTATGACACTCAGAAGTCAAACCAAGCCATAACTAGAGGTCAAACTGCTCTAGTCCAGTATTTGGATTAATATCAAATCACTATGACGTGATTAGGGCCAGTTTACGTAAAAGTAATATCCTTTACCCTCCTCTTCGACTGCCCTTTCTGGCCAGGACCTAAAGCTCTTAAGCTACCCTCAAGGCCCCCAGACTTACCAAAAAAAACCAGAACATAAATGTTAGCCAACCGTTACTTCAAAATGCTTGTTTTTGCTAAAGTATAAGTTTGGCGTTTAACAATAAATTGGTTCACATTCAAATAAATTCGTGATTAGCATGGCCATGAACAACCACGTCCTGTAAATATTATTTTCCACTGAATCTGTTAGTTTTGAAGACAGCAATATAAGAAGCTCAGTTTTTAAAAAATAAATCAACACCGTTTGGAATGTTAGAAATGATAATCTGTGACATACTAACAAAATTAAGCATATGTATTAATTTGCCAATTATTAAGGTACTATGTTAAAGTGGAATTGTGGTTAGCATATTAGCTTGTGTGAGGTCTTAGCACATATTTCAGTGTTGTAAAAGCTAAATAATGGATAGCAACCACAGAGTATCTATTTTGTGTAAACATATGAAATACAAACAGTAAGACAACAGTGCCTTTGTCGCATGTTAAATAACTCCTCTCTCTAGTGTTATAAAATGGTCGTAGGCTACAAGACGACATTGGTAGCTGGTTAGCATGCTAAGTACTACACTGAATATCAAAGGAAATAGAAGCTTTGTAACACATGGCAACAGATGAAAATATCTTATATTAAGTTGTAATTTTTCAATGTTTGACAGTAAAAGTATTAAAAATTGTACCTTAAAAGCCTGGGTTGAGTTGTGGGTCCAGTTTTGTTAAATATATGTGTGTGTAGGGGTGTAATTTATCACGATATTTCATTTCACAATAATTTTTAGGTAGGCTTTTCATTAAAATGCAAACATTTGTGGAGGTTCATCTTTGTTTTTTTGGTTTCTTTTTTTCTTTATCGAGTTCTTTTATTTACAGAGCAGGGTCTTAAACTGTAAAACATAATTTTATTTATGTAGCTATTTGTGTTTCCTGTTACAGTTCTGTAGATCTTTATCCAAATCCTGCACTTTAAGTTTTGTGATAAAGCACTGGATCCTGTTATGATGAAATTAAAAATGTGTTTTGGTAATTAATTCAACTTTTCTCCAGTGTCTCACCATTTTTTCAGCAAAGTGAAGCTCCCGTGAAGTAGCTCTATTTTCCTCCTCGACAGCTGGATTGATCTTTAGCGGGTGAAATGTACTAAATTAGCTGCACAGTTGTTTTGAGATGTGGGTTCACAGCATCGGAAAAAAGCAGCAGCAGCTCATAATCTGGAACATATGGTAAAATTAAACTAAAAAAAAATCCCGTTAACATTATCATGATATATTGCGGTATATCATGTCGTGATACTAGTATTATGATTTGTACCTTATTGCCAGGTTCTTGCTAATACCCAAGCCTATTTATTATTACATGATGCAATGGTGAAATGGAGAAAAAAAAAGTGTAACTTCTGTATACGAAACAATAAATAGTTGCTGAAGGTGTAATAAATGTTCATCTGCAGCCTGGGAAGATGGTGAGGTGGGTGGGCAGTGACAGAACAGCCCAGAGCGGGACTCCTATAGGTGCTGCACACTCCACTAACTAAAACAAAGCAGCCTGGAGCTTGAACCGGCCTGTTGCTCTGACACCACAGTTCACAGAGCCATGTGTTCAAAAAATAATGGACATGATCACAGCTGGGCACAGTGCAGAGAGGAGATAGGGGAACAGCAAGGAGTCACTCACTTCTTTTATCTCTTATCTTCCGTCGCTCTCCCCCTGGCCTCACCCTTTTTTTTTTTTTTTTTGTATGTTTCCAATAACCCTACACCCATTACTGAGCCAAGCCCGACTCTGATGATGAGCTCTTGGTACTTTTCTTGCGTTTCTTCTTGACCCGGTATACATGGAAGGTCTTATTCTGGAATGTTCTGGTGAATAGAGCGGTGGCAGCTGCATCGTCCGTCTTAACGGCCTCGCAAAATCGAGGGTGGGAGGCAGGGACGAGATCCGGGTCGTTGTCTCCTGGTCCATCCATGATCTACACACAGGACAGAAAAGGATGGCACCGTTATTATCGATGGCAAGAAGAAGAACACAAGGTTAAAGTCAATCTACAGTGTCCACGCCACGCGTTCAATACATCACCAACGCACTGATTCTGTGATATCGTTTGCGTAAATAAACACTAACAGCAGGGTGACTGACAGAGTCTAATTTCACTTTGTGCTTCTGCCAGCTCCAGCGCTGCAGGGCCACTTTACAGCTTTGACAGGAATCGAGCCAATGCGTTTCTTCTTCTTCTTCTTCTTAAAAAAAAAAAGAGTTTTTCTGATTAGTGATTTATATATTAGTTTACTCCTGCAAGCTCTAACACATTTACTGTACAGGGACTACGTAATATGATGATTTTAAGTTTGATATTTGAAAACTTTGTGTAGCTACATTTTGCTAACCTTCAAAAAAATGGACAATATGCAAATTTTTAAGGTTGATGTTGTACTGTGGAAAACGAATGGCAAGTCGAATATTTTTCTTGGTAGTTCAGCTCAGTTCAACTAGACTGGTTTAGCTCTTTGAACTTCTAAAAAAAAAAAAATGCACAGAGTTTTTGTTTTGTGTCCTAACATATATAAACCTTTTTACTCTTTACAAACAGTGAGATGTAGAAGACCTGTGCAAACATGGCGATAAACGATGGGAGATCTGGAAAACTACACGATTAATTTAATTGTGAACAACAATTGATTCCCAGACCCATATACTATGCATGAGGATATACATACAGAAAATGTTGAAAATTGTAGACATTAGTAAAACGTTTTATTAGATTGATCGACACACATTTTCAGGTTTTCAAAGCTGAAATGTGATTGTCTGTATATTGTAGTCTGCTGCTTCAACACTAATTTCCCAGAGGAACCTTCCCGAGGGATTAATAAAGTTTTTATGTATGTATGTGTGTATGTGTACTGTATATATGTGTATGCATGTGTGTATATGTATGTGTTTATGTACATGTGTGTATATATATATATATATATATATATATATATATATATATATATATATATATATATATATATATATATATATATATTATTTAAGTGTGTTTTTATGACTGTCTGTATATGCTGTTTTTATGTTGAAATGGTGACACTGTCATTTCCTGGGGATTGAGTCTTTGTGGATCAGAAGGAGCTGATCTATGTTCTATGTTCCAGATGCGCATCAATCTAACTATAGACTTTCACTAGAGGAGAACTCAACTCATCCAGTCTTTTTAAATGTCTGTTATATTTTCATATTATCATATTGTATATGCATAATTAATTTTTATCTGAGATTACACACACTGCATATTCTACATTAATTACAAGAATGTATCATTTCATGCTTTTATTTTCTCTTTTAAATATGTTGCACTGAAGGAGATGATGACATCTCATTGTATATTTGTTTGTATAATGACAATCTATCTATCTATCTATCTATCTATCTATCTATCTATCTATCTATCTATCTATCTATCTATCTATCTATCTATCTATCTATCTATCTATCTATCTATCTATCTATCTATCTATCTATCTATCTATCTATCTATCTATCTATCTATCTATCTATCTATCTATCATTGTCATTGCACTGTATGGAAAAAAAAAAGTTTATTTATTGAATTCTTGATCCAGACCTGAAATGAGGCAGGTACTGAACCACCCACATTTGTGTTTCATGTGCGTTTGCAGCAGGTAAGTGAAGTTTACTTTTTACTCAAATTTACTGACATTCTTCCCTGGGTCTGATGTTAAGAACACGCTCATCACTTACAGATAACAGTTGAAGGATGTTCTTTAGTGTAGCTGTCATCCTATCAGCCATCTCGCCCTCTTTTAAGGTGTCACTTTTCTGAAGGACTTCAATTTGGTCTTACAGTGTGTCCTGAATTAGCATTCCGAACACTTAGAATTCACATTTATCATCGCCAGCTCAGCCTCCATAGTTCTCAATCAAAAACAGACTGAAGGATTGTGAAGCAGAAGTAAAATGTTGTAAATGCCACCAGATTACACAGCTGTTGATTCATAGGACTATTATTATGACAGGACGTATGTGTTCACTGATATATAGGAGGTAATTTATTATCAAATTTTTACATTAATAATTACAGGCATGTAAGAGGCGGTGCGTGCCCCCTGTTCTCTTCTCTTTTATTTTGTAACTGAAATCAACTGTCCATAAAATGAAATTATAGATGGGCATTATGGATATAATCACCAAGCTTTTCTATATACATCTAATTTGTGTTGAGTAATATTGAAAATTGTGATTGATGTATATGATGGATAATTGCATTTCTAAATAATAATAATAAAAAAAAAATACAGACCTGAAATATTTGCAATTACAGATCACCTACACAATTCTTACAAATCATTACACATGGCTAGGTCCACAAATAAAGGTTGTTCCGTGAAAATAAGGCTGTAAGAGAGCTTTTTCTTTAACCCTGTACATGGTTTATGATGGTTAAAGAAACTGAAATGCTGTCTTTATATTATTATTCTTAACCTTTATTTGTTGTAGAGGGACAATGTACATTAATAAACATTTTATAGAGAAGGAAAAATGTAAATGCACCCATTTTTAGCCAAAAGGCTCATTTTAAATGACAGAAGGATCCTGGCAATAAATTAAAACATAAAAATAAAAACATAGAACATAAAATTCAGTATATAAAACATGACCATAAAAACATATAGCATAAAATTCAGTGTATAAAACTTGACATGTGAACACTACTAGTGGTGACAGATTTGATTGTGCAGCAGCCATTTTTTGAGTTGAACCAAAGAACCAAAGAGAAGAATCTGTGTATCATTCGTTTTTCAAACTAAAACCAAAAATAAAACAATGAAACAACAACTAATTTCTTCATTATTTGTAATGAAAAAAAAAAAAATAACAGTGCGGTTTTTCATTTTTTCATTTTTGTGTTTAAATGAATAATGGAAAAACGGATAATGGTCATTTTTAGTTTTATCCAATTTTCACCTGAAGCAAATTGAGTAAACCGAAAATGACTGCGACACGCAGTGACAGAGATGGAAACCTATATCGTATTTCAGGAAACTATGATGACGGAGAACATATTCCATTTTTGTTTATTTTTGTTTAAAATAGAGTGGAAATACATGTTATTTTTCTACCTGCATTTGCTTCAGATCAAAATTGGATAAAATGGGAAATGACTGTTATCCATTTGTCCATTATTCATTTAAACTTAAAAAGGAAACTGTTTTTTTTTTTTATTATTATTATTTTGGTTTTGGAACCAAATAATGAAGGAATTAGTTGTTCTGTCATTGTCTTATGTTTGGTTTCATTTTGAAAAACAAATGAACGAATGATACATGGATTGAGAAGGAAAAAAAAACCAAATACATTTCAAGGTCCTTCAAGTAATAGTGCTTTTAACTGCTCAAAAAGTACAAGAAATATGAAAAAGAAAGATAATTTATTCTACTAATTGCATTTTTAACTCATCTGCAGTTGCTCTGCCCTTTAGACTCTGACATCTTCCTAAGATTGGATTGAGAATTTCTCCCCGTTTATCGATGCATCCACAGCCAGGTCATTTGTGGACTATTGGAGGAAGTGTGGATAGTACATTAATGATTTATTTTCTTCTTTTTATTATTATTATTATTATTATTACTACTAATAATTTTTTATTTTTTTTTGCTTAGTTCTTACTCTGGTGGTTGTTGCTCTCATGGTTGGTATTGTTTGTAATGTTGATATTGACACCCCACCCCCATCCCCCATTTATCTAATCCAGGGGTGTCCTATATGTTTTAGAAATTTCCCTCTTCCATATGATTCAGTTTAACCCTTTAACTCTTGAAACTTTAACAGTTCCACAGTAAAAACAATTAAAATAAGCAACAAAAATGAACAAAAATGGCCAAAGTCATCAATAAAATGAACAAAAATGAATAATAAACTGACAAAAATAATTAGCAACATGAAGAAAGTAAGCCACGAATGGAGCAAAATTAAAGAAAAAAAATCTAATAAAAAGTAAAATGTAGAAAAATAAACAATGAGCAAAAAATGAACAGTTTATGTTACTAATTATTTTATCAGTGTGCCATTTTTTGTTTATTTTAATTATTTTTAGTGTGGAATTGCTAAAGTTTCAGGAGTTAAAGGGTTAAACTGAATCATATGAAAGAGGGAAATATCTAAAACATGTAGGACACCGGCCCTCGAGGACTGGATTTGAACACCCCTGATCTAAACTCATAATACAGTCAGTAGAATACCAAGGCTAGTCTCAAACACATTATGAATTGCTATTATTGCTCAGCACCAAAAGGAGCCAGACTAATGTTCTGCTGGACAAGACTAGTTGCTTAGAAATAGCCTTTTTTTTTTTTTTTTTTTATCACGCCTCAGTCTTTTATACTGTGACAATCTGAGAGGCATAAAAAAAAGACTGATATGTTCCTAAGATTCATTGAAAGGACTTGGTGTTACATATATCCCTGAAATTAAAACCATTATCCCCAAACATACACTAATCTACGCTAAAAAAAAATACAAAAACAATACCATGCACTAAAAACAATAAAATATACTAAAACTAAACTGCAATACATAAAAGATACAATTACCTGCACCAAAAACAAAATGCAATAAATAAATAAATAAATATGAATAAAAATAATTATAATATAAAATTAAAATTAAAAATCTATAAAAGCTAGCCATAACAATACACTAAAACTGCACAACCCCCCCCCATAAAATGCACTAAGAATACCATGACATACTCTATAAATAACCAAGATGCACTAACAATACACTAACCTGCACAAAAAAATTAATTTAAATTTAAATTAAAAATAATAAAACAATTTATCCCCCTTTAGTCAATGCATCCACAGTGAGATGATTTATTGGACAATTGGAGAAAGTGGTGAGAAATAGTAAGAGAAAAATGTGAAAAAACAATATGAGAAAAAAAGAAAAAAAGACAGGAATGAAAGAATGAGACGGCGTGTTCGTTCCATAAAGTACGTGGATGTCAGAAGCCGTGAACGCCGGCTGACATTTATACCATCACACACACACACACACACACACACACACACACACAGGCTGTTTCATGTGTCTTACACCACACTGAGCCAGACAGCCAGACTGGAGCGCCTGCTCGCCTCTGGTAATCCAAATAACCAGCGCACTGCATCTAACATCAAAATGAGGAGAGACCGGGCGGGTGGGTGGGGGGGTGGGGTGGTTGAAGGTGGGGGGTGAGTAGCGATGAAACACACACGACAACCGCAGAGTGAAAGACAGAAGCGTACGGATGAGAAGTGGGACTATTGATCTGTGCGGAGGCTGAGAGCTTTCACTGAGTCCCAGCAGTTGGACCGAGGGGGTGGATGGGTGGTTGGGGTGAGGTGAGGGGTGGTGTGTGTGTGTGTGTGTGTGTGTGTGTGTGTGTGTGTGTAGGGGGGGGGGGGGGGTCACATTCGGCCTCTCTCGCATGCACTAATGGTGAGTCACGTTTAAATAAATGCCACCCACATGTCCGTTGGCCAGGTCGAGCAGGTCCCTCAGCCGACAGCCGCGTCTGTGCCTCCGCTCGTAGCAGATGCTGTTTTCCAGAACCACGTAATCTGCTCCGACGGCCCTCAGGATATCGTGGACTTCCTCCAGAGACCGGCGAGCATACACCTGGTACACCTGCTCACAGCAAATACACACAGATGATGAGGATTTAGTCAAGCTCCTGCAGAAATTTTTTATTTTTTTAATTTATTTATTTTTTGTCCTACCCATTTAGAACTGAACAGTTACTGCGAGAAGGAGAGAACTTCTGGAATTTCCTAAACTTTTCACGTTTATTTTCGGAATTAATGTTTTCATAGGGGTTCTTTTAAATTCAATTATGTGTTGTTTCCTGGAAAAATGAAGCAAACAGTTAGGAGGGACTCAGAAAATCAAGTTTTAACCAGAGCAGGCCTCAAGTTTGGGAACAGTTGTTAAGATTAATAACCCTCCTCAAATATAATATTAAAATATAATGAATAAAATAAGCCAGTAACTATTGTGTCACATTCAGTGGTTGGTTTTATGTGCATTTATGTAAAAGTCTACCCTTTCTGAACTCTGTGCTTTATTGAAATGTCAGAACTGATGTCGAAAAATGCAGTTTACATATTGTTTTGGAAGGAGATGCTTTTGCACATTATGTCCAAATGAGTTGACTTCACACTGACAGTGTTTCTCCTGTTGTTCGTTTCAGTTTCTGAGAAATAACGATGATGATACTCTGTTGTGTAACTGTCAAGAAATCCCTAGAAGAACCAAAACCAGCAATATATTAATCCAGCTGACAACTATTGTCTGTGTATCAAAACCTGATTTCTCTTCCTCTCAGTGCCATGGGCTCTATATTTTTCCAAAACACATTGAGTCTAAAAATGATTTTTCACATTTATACAGTTCAACTCACTAACCTTTACCTTCCTGTTGCTCTTAACACACCAAAACATCCTCAAATGAATAACATCATACCTATTTTAAAGGGTTGTAGGTAGAATAGATATTAGAAACTACTCTAAAATGTTTTATAAAGTTTTAGACATTAAATGTGCTAAATCATAATTATTTATATCATAATTATGACGCAGTGTTTCTGCTACATGCAGTTAGTAGCGGCGGGCCTGTTTGTTTTAAATATATCACCGCGTCGAAAAACAAAAGTAGCCCGAACTACACATAAATATCTTGTATCATATACTCTTTGAAGTGATGGATCAGCTGATCAGACAGTGCGATTCGGGAAACGAAAAGGTCGATTTATTACACTAGTATGAGATAACTCATCATTTTTAAATGTTAAATAAATATTCGCCAATTATTGACAGCCAGCTAACGTTACGTAACACAACAGCTTAACTTAATTGTGCGCGGTGTCAACTAAGCTAATTTATAATATAGCATTAGGCTAATATCTGCACAAGCTAATGCTAACTCCAGATGAGTTTATGGAAGTATTTGTGAAATTGATGAGGATGAACCTAGACAAGTATCATTATCCATAGATTATCAGTTATGTTCACATTTGTAATTAAACGTGTAAATGTAAATGATCTAACGTTAATGTTTTGTGTAATTATATAAGACAAGTAATGAGTGATGGGAGAAGAGGTCAAAGGTCAGACTGGGGATTCCTTCACCATACAGACAATGGTGAGTGTTGAACTTTTTTCCCATTATTACTTTGCATAATATAGCTACATGCAAATATTTATTTTAAATCAAATTAATTCAATGTTACTTCGTCCCGATAAGAATGTTCTGGATGTTGCTCAGTATCAATGGGCCAAGCCTTAGAACTGTTCTACAAAAACCCTAGAACGATCCGGTGCTCTAAGGCTGGGTGCAAACTTTGACACTGAGATATTTATTTACATCATTATTCTAATAATAATAATAATAATAATAATAATAATAATAATAATAATAATAATAATAATAATAATAATGATAATAATAATAATAATAATAATAATAATAATAATAATAATAATAATAATAATAATAATAATAATAATAATAATAATAATAATAATAATAATAATAATAATAATAATAATAATTATTATTATTATTATTATTATTATTATTATTTTGTTTGAATTAATTTTTGTTTGTTTTCATGATACCATTTGGTTGTTTTATAACATTTTATTTTAGTTTCAATTTGTAGAGGAAGAAGGGACATTTTTCAGTCTATATTGAACTATAGAACTATATTGTATGCACTTGAAAAAAGGAGAAATATATACTTTTGTTTATTTTATTTTAACTTTTACATTTTATTTTAGTTTCAATTTGTAGAGGAAGAATTTCATTAAAGGTTAACGCCCACGTGCAACTCAAATAAAACTTAAATAAAAGTCTGTTGTCCATTTATATAATTTGTAATTTAATTTTGTTAAAATTTCATCTCATCTCGATCTCGTGAACCCAATCTCGTGTCTCGTCTTGTGAGCTGAGTGTCTCGTCACACCCCTAATGTTACATATATATATATATATATATATATATATATATATATATATATATATATTTTGTGGGTTTTTTTTAATTTTGTGGGACATTTCAGTCAACCTACCAAGTGTTTTGTTGTAACTTTCTTTTCATCGAAGCACTTCCAGCTTAACATACCATATTAACACGAAGTAGATGTTAGATGTACATCAATTCCTTTTAAATTAATAAGAGTTTATATGTGACTCGTTGAAATGGAAGAATGGGTGTGTGTAGGAAGGAAGAAAATATAATAATAGTAATGTAAAATAATGATAATAATAATAATAATAATGATTAAAACAAATACATGCAGAATAAAATCATGTTGATCCTTACAAAACCTGTATTCTTAAATAAAGCATTTTAATTGTTTAACTGTTGTAGAAAGAATGCCTGTTTGGTATATGAATTAAATTTGCAAGCAGAAAATAAAAAAAATAAAAAAGTACAAACAACAACTTTAGACTTTGTTCACTAATGAATTGTTTTGTAGAGACAAACAAATTAAGCTTCAAAGAAGTGGAAACATCATTAAGGTTCTTACAAATGTTTAAAAACCACGGTTTTTCCTCCCCAATCCGACACACACACAAAAACACACGCCTGAACGCAGAGCCCACCAGGTCTGCACTAGAGCCGTGGAGCCTTAATGAGCTCCACACTAAGCTCCGGCCTCGCCAGCGGCTCAGCATGGCTGACTTCCCACTGGGAGGCAAAACGTAGGCTCAGCTCCCCGAGAGATGACCCACACATTACTCCTTACTATGGACAACACACACACACACACACACACACACACACACACACACATGCACACATACTCGTTTCCATGTCTCATGAGGACCAAGGTTGTAATCAAGTAGCAATTGGGTAGTGAGTGTAGGCACATTTTTAAAAAGAAAAGAATATAATAATGATAATGATAAAAATGTGAACATTTAATTAAAATAATGAATGAATAATCATTTAAAATAAAATAAATAAATAAAGATAAATACATAAATAGAATAGTATATTTTAAAATAAATAAATGAAAAAAAAACCCCAGAAAAATCAATCCTTTTTTTTTTAACTAAACACATCTTCAAACTTTTGGAAAAATACATATGTGACTGGTCAGCACGAAATCAGGCATCAGTCGCGCTGACCCGTTCAGAGCTACAGCCAAATTTAGCCAAATTTTATTTTACAGTCACATTTTTTATGTGTGTTTACATCTTATCAAAATACCGTACCTTAACACCTCTATTTTCAGTTCCCGTGGTCATTACATTGATATTCAACTAATAAAGGTGTTTATTGAGTCATTTATTTAAGCGCCGACAAAAGTTCAGGGATTGCTGAGCAAAAACAAAGCCGAATTCCACCTCTTTTCGCCGAACAAAATGATCTCCGTTCCGTGGGAAAACACCCAAATGTTTGGTACGAGGAAAAAGCCTATATTGAATGCTCTGTCCAATGGTGTAAGCCAAATGATTATAATACGTCGCACTTCTTTCCTATTATTATAATATATAGAACTTCTGTGACATGTCCATCAGAGTGTCCTTTAACATCTGTGAAAAATTTGTGTCAATCGGATAAAAATTATTATGCGTTGCTAAGGACTTCCTACCCCAAAACAGTCCAAAACTTTGACGGACAATTTCTAAAAATATGCAAATTGCAAAATATGTCCAAATGTGTATATTAAAATGACCATAACTTTGGTTCTACTTGTGATAGAAACATAATTTTTTTCACCATCTTAAACCTTTGTTTCCACTCTACCAAGCTACACAGATAACTCAGTTTTGATTTCCAGACACTTATGCCTGGTTTCGTGGTGGTGGGTCACATATTTCACTTTGCACCTGTTTAGCCCATGCTTTATGGAGACTTCAGGAAAATTTTTAAAAATGTATTTATAGGGCCACATCATTTATATTTTACTAGTAGGGACCTTTATTTATATTTAACCCTCATGGGGACCTGAATTTTGGTCCCCATAGTGACTGTGTAAACATATCAACACACGTACACAAATACTCGTTTCCATGTCTCATGAGGACAAAGTTTGTAATCAAGTAGCAATTAGGTAGTGACTTTAAGCACATTTTTTAAAATAAAATAATAATGATACAAATTTTAAAATTAAAATAATGAATGAATAAATAAAAATAATCAATAATAATCAATAAATCATTTGAAATAAAAAAAAATATATAAATACATTAAAAAAGGATAAATTACATAATTAAAAAAAAAGACATAAAAATAAATCTTTTGTTTTTTTAACTAAACACATCTTAAAACCTTGTTTCTCTTTGCACCTGTTTACCCCATGCTTTAGGGGGACTTCTGAAAAAAAAAAAAAACGAATTAATGTATTTATAGGGCCACATCATTTATATTTTACTATTTTACTACTACTATATTTTATATTTAACCCTCGTTAACACACCTCTGACACCCATAGTGTCAGAGGTCCCCATGGTGTGACCGTGTAAACATATCAATGTCCCCATAAAGATAGGAATACAAGCACACACACACTCAAATAGAATGTAAAGGCAAGAACTACTGTAATTACAGGAGTTCGACTAATTTGCTTGACTATTATGTATCTACTATTGTATATGTGGTTGTGTTAGTTGCAGATTTTTATGATTACACTGATCAAAAGGCTTTAATTGTTCATCCCACATTTTTTTCATTCCTGTGCCTGAGGCCATGAATACTCTGAAATCTTTTTTTTTTTCTCTCTCATAAAGAATGACAGAAGATGAATGAGCACCTGTAGGTGAAGCCGCCCTTGTTAAAAAGATCAATAAGACATGATCAGAAGGCACAGGACTTGGTACAAGTCTGAGCGAGGAAGAGATATTACACAGGAGACTTTTTAAAATCTCACCTTTCCAAAGAATGGCACGTATTACAACCTCTCTACCCCCAGGGTTTTGGAGGTGAGGTTCAGCTGAGCACACCTACACTAAAGTAATTAAGTCTAGCTCTACAATTATAAGGTCAACATGCATAATCTTGGTCTCAAGGGAGAGTCAAGTCTTCAAAGAATAGAATGTTAGTGTCAGTAACTCTAATATTCTATCTATTTCCACTAACATTATGATTATTATTGCTTTTGTATTTTTACTAATGGTATATCTATACTTTTATTATATCACTTTGTAAATTCTTGCCTGCCTACAATAATTGGGTACGACAATAACCATGAGCTTCTGCACTGGTACTATTTCTTTATCCACCAGTGGATCCATCTGATAGATCAAACTATCAGTCGGTAAAAGAGCGAAAATGGTAAATGGTCTGCACTTATATAGTGCTTTTCCACCTTCATGGTGCTCAAAGCGCTTTACATTCACCCATTCACACACCAGTAGGTTTTGAAGGTCTAAGGTCAGTCCTACTGGGGGCCTAAGTCAGGGTTCAGTGTCTTGCCCAAGGACACTTCGACATGTGGACAGCCAGAGCTGGGACGTGAACTGCCAACCTCTCGGTGATCTGGTGACCCACTTTCTCAACTGAGCCACAGCCGCCTATCATTTCCATTAACAAACACTTCCAAAACCATCCCCTGTTCATCTTTTAAGGAATGAACATGCAAAAGACAAAACAGTGGAAATAGTCCAGTCTATATGGACCCTCGGATACCTAACACACGCTGCCATTGTTGTGTATCTGAAAAGACTACATTGCCGTCGCTTCACACCAGCCACAATGCCGCCAGGTAGTTCCACCCTGCAACACTGATTGGCTCCTTTATTTTGAAGTAGATTTGGTGCCCGTGCTACTCAGATGGTTGTGTGAGCGTAGCGTAAAGCAGCCAAATGACGTTAGCTAACCAAAGTATGTCTGGGTGATAAATGGAAAATCTACCATTACCAAAACTTACTATGGTAACTGACGCTATTTCACCATGTCTGTTACACTATGTTCATTCCCCTTTAAGACGGTGTTGAGCGTGTCTCGTCACATGACTCCACCCACCCAGTCTGAAGAAGGGAAACAGATGCTGAAGAAATGACTGATGGTTCAAATGAAGAAGCAGCTGAGACAGACGAAGACCAATTAATGATTTGATTGATTTGGTTGTTTTTTTCTGAAAAGAAAAACAACATCTGTTGTTTGGAAATATTTCGGGTTCCACAAAAATTATGAGGAGTATAATACAAAGTGTCACAGGTCAGCTGATGTCGCTTAGCAACAAAGTTTTATCATGGTTGTTGCCACCACACCAAACATTTCATTACAAAACAAATTAATAGTGTTGAATTAGACTTAAATCCAAACAGCTCATATCAGGTCAATAAGTCTGAAAATACACTGGGTACATTTCTCATTCAACAATATTTTTTAAAACTCCTGGAACTGTTTATGACAGAGGGAAAAAAAAACCTAAATCTTACTTTTCATTGTTATTGGAGTTAAAGAGTTTTGGTTTTAATAATCCCCTCACAGTATTCTTTTGCATCCTGAACAGATGCTCTCACTATAAGCATTCGTCCAACACAGTAAGCTGAACAATAACTAGAAAAGCAGACTGAGAGTGCAGACCTCTGCCAAAATAGACACCCCCCCTCCCTCCGATCACCACCAAAATGTAATCATTTATAGATCTCCCAATTACCAACCTACCCTGAACATTTCATCAAAATCCGTCCATAAATTTTTGAGTTATGTTGCGAACTAACAGACAGACGGACAGACAGACAGACAGACAAACTATATATACTGTATATGTCTATTGGCTGAAGCTAGAAACAAAATCTAATGCACAGAAATAAATGTAAAAAGAAAAGCTACACTTTTCAGTGCAGTATTTGATTTAGAAAACATACAATTAAGGCCATTAATTGGTAGATATTCTGCATAAAACAGCATATTATTCTGATTGGACTGATGTGCTTTTCTCCATTAAGAACAGCTGAAAGCAGCCCATCGCAGCTACATGGATGGAAAACAAAAAAACAACACTCCCACAAAACCTGTCTGACATAACTAACATGCACTCAAGAACAAGCGCCCCCATTCAGTTCTGCTTTACCGGAACACATCATTTTTACCCTATGTGTTTATGTGCCTGCCTTAATGGATGTGCATTGTACTCAGTGCATCATCTGATCCCATATTCATTCATACAATCAGCACAGGTCACTGGCCTCCATCTACAGACAATTCCCCAGGCATTAGCACCGGGCTGAGTGAGATGGAGGGGTGAGGTGGGTTGACTTGAGCTGTAGCTGTGCAATACTGATTTCTATGTGCATGGGTGGATGCTGACGCAGCAGATTCTGTGAAAAGACACACGTTCTGACGTTGATTTCTCTCTATTCTTTTGTCTTGAGTAGAAGAAAAATACAAAACTGTTGTCTGTACAAGGAACTAATAGCAAAGCAAATACATTAATGAAAAGGGGTGATTAAAATAATGAGGTAATTGCCATGTACACTTGTAATAACAAAAGAAATTCAATATGTATTGGTGGAAGAGGATCGGAAAGAAGAAAACATATTAAATCCCACTCCCACTTCTCATTTATGCAACATAACACATTATTTTTGTTTCCTTAATGATATGATTACATCTGTTTAGAGTACTAATAATGTAAATCATAGGTGTCAAACTCCAGTTCTCGAGGGCCGGTGTCCTGCATGTTTTAGATATTTCCATGTGATTCAGTTTAACCCTTTAACTCCTGAGAACTAACAAAATAATTGTAACATGAGCAAAGTAAGACACAAATCAAAGAAAAATACTAAATTTAAAAAAACAAAATGTAGAAAAATAAACAAAATGAGCAACAAAAACTCATAAATATTTACAAAATGACAAATAATGTGGAAAATTACTTATTACTGAATAATCTTTGCTTCTGCCTGAGCCTTTTTCAGTCAAATTCTGTATTGTTCTCTCACTTTTTGCTGCTTTGAAGTGAATATATGACTGAAATAAACTAAACTAAAAAAAAAAAAAAAAAAATAGTATTGAAATTTGGTCCCAGCAATTTTAATTTAGCCTTTAAAAATGTTTACATAAAATAAAATAATAAAAAAAAAAACCTCTTGCTTTTTGGCACCTTTTCCATGCACAAAACTAAAAGGAAAACGGTTGAATTTTTCTGAATATTTAAACAACATCATCCATTCAGAATGCATCATCCCTGACACTTAAAGAGTTAATAATCAGCTCCTCATCAGACTGATAATGATACAATGGCCTCCAGGTGTAATGGAAGAGGGAAACATCTAAAACATATAGGACACTGGCCCTCGAGGACCGCAGTTTGACACCCCGAAACAGATAGCAAACAGGTTTCAGTGTGAAATTATTATTTCTTAACTATCAAACAGCCAGAGATAAGTAAAGCAACAGTTGTTGTAAAGCAAATGTTTGTTTAATACACTGGATAAATCTAAATCCTAAAATAATAGCAAAAAGAACCAACAAAAAAGTAGTGACAAAAGAAATTACAATAAAAAAAATTAAATAAATGTTGTTGTTTTTTTATCTGCAAATGGAAGAAGTAAAAATTATCTTGATCAGATTTCTTGAAATAAGATTTTCCAAATCAATTGTCTAAAAATAACTTATTTATATCTCACTGAACTGTTCCTCTTTAGGTGATTATATCTTATTTTAAGTGTGATGAGATCTTTTTGACTTGAAATAAGAAAAATACACTTGGTATGATTTAGATTTTTGCAATGATAATGTGCACAGGCTTAGACATCTTTGGTAAAGCTGGTCTTTAATTGTCCTTTTTTTTTTTTTTTTTTAAATGGACACAACGCAATGTTCAGAGCCAACATTTGTGACCCTTTCAAATACAGACAGGAGGGAGTTTAGAGAGAAGAAGGAGAAAGAACAAGTTTAGAACCAGTACGTTTGGCAGTCAGAGCTGTCACACAGGCGTCAGATGGGAGTGCACACTGAACACTTAAGGACAAAGACTCCTGCAAGAAATAAAAAAAGAAGCCTTTCCACTTTATGCTCTCCTTAGATTCCAATCAAGGCAGTTAAAATGAGGCAAGAAAACGTGTAGCACCATGCATGAAGTTTTCTGTGTTTTTTGGGTAAGATAATTAAATTACTAACGGCATTACTCCACTAGCAAAGTAATTAGTTACTTTATTTTTTATTTTTTTTTGCTTAAAAATGTCAAATAAAAAAACCCCAAAAACAACAGTTAAACAGGGTATTCATTCTTGTTCTATGATGTTAGTTTGGATGTGATTTAAGATGCTTCCTTAAAAACACTATCAAAGCTCTTTATGATCTATTATTAATGGTAAAAGTTAAGCAACCTGCAATAGATTCTAAACAGGAAATACATTTTAAATACTGAAAATGTAATATTTGTTGAACATTACTTGAATTTGTTCAAAATGTTATTTTTTTTTTTTAACTTTGCATTCAAGTATAGAGGTAGTGATGAAATGATGTCTGTATATTCTTATACTATTATTATTAGTAAAAAAAAAACAATACAATGTCTGTATATTCTTCTCCTATTATACATTTATCTACTGAATTCGCATGAACAACAACTTATGTTATACCCTTTATATTTAGGCATAAAAACTTGCTTAGAAAACAAATGAGCAAAGAGGAAAGCAAATATTAATAGTTCAATTGTTATTTTTGAGAAATGGAGCTCAAATGCAACCTTGCGATTTGGTGCTGCCATCATCTGTGTGTGTGCGTAGGAACAAGACAGTTGAGATCTTCTTAGTAAATGATGATCGATTTTGTTGTCATGCAAGTGGAGTTCGACACCAAACTGAATGCAAACTTGTTGTAGACATATGTGCAGCATGTCACATTATTTCTCGAGTAACGGTAACAGCGATACAGTTATGGATAAAATAATTAAGTAATTACTCTGTTACTTGAAATGTGGCTGTGTTAGTAACGCCGTTATTCTATAATGCCGTTATTCCCTAACGCCGTTATTCCCAGCACTGCTTATGAATTATTGTAGTGATTTATTAGTACAGTACATGTATAATCCCCAGCCTTGAGCGGCGACTGACGAGTCCCTCTTCAACACGTGCACAAACCAAACCTTTTAGAATAAAAGCCCCACTGTGGTTGGTTGCTATGTCTGGATAACTAGTGTTCAGGTAGGAGCTAAAGCACTGTCCTCAATCCTGCACCTTTCACAGTAATGACTCATTACAAAACACTATGTGAATGTTAACACTGTCATGAGGTACACTGTCATTTCAGATCTGCATGACAGAGTTGACTAACAGGCTCAGTGATTAACATCCATTTACTTTAAAGGGAGACTTTTCTTTCAATGTGTTTGCCTTCTGTATGTGTGGCGGTGCAGTGTGAGGAGCTACAGTACCTGCTTGGTCCTCTCCCGCAGGTCTTTATCTTCATAATGGGGGTGGTTTGTGAGAACTCTGCCTGTGCACAGCTTGATCCCAGCCAGCAGCTGCATGCTTCCTGCAAATACTGCCCGCTTAGGGGTCTTTGTGCTGTCAACAGACAAGACAGAGAAAGGAAAAAACAACACCATGTGACTCACTTCCATACATAAACAGATATTTAATGTATACCTTGAATTTCTACTGAGCTCGTATATAGCTTTTGAGTAGAGGTAGGTGATATACAGTACAGTGGTAGGTAAAAGTTTTTGGATGTATTTGTACCATCCTTTTCAGTCATTGAACTCTATCAAGTATCGTTCCCTTCTCTAAACTCACATGTTCCTTTCTGCATGTGCACTATTCTATCAAAGTTAAACTGGATATTCTAGTAGATAATGAAGTGCAGACTCCACACCTGTCCCCGTCCCATCACCACCAAACTTTTATCACTCATTCCTTGTAAGAGTTTCAACATTTCCTGAAAATGTCAGCCAAATCCAGCCATACATTTTGAGTTACTTTGCTAGAAATTCCCCCTCACATACCTCCACTCATCATCACCAATATTTTTAAGCCAATCAGAGGACAGGATTTAGTATCACGATTTAGTTGCACCCAAAACACAACATGGAGGAAATATCCAGGATTCTCTGTTTTAGCAAATGATTTTGTAGTGAAACATGGGTCCATAACTTTAGCCTTGGAAATGGTTTGGTTTTGAAGAGACTGATGATACTCAAAATAAAGTTCCATACAAACTAGAGGGCAGAAAAGGGGGGGGGGGGTTGAACACTTTGGAGGGGGTCCAGTGGACATAGGTTAGACCATATAAGGCCCGGGGGCCAAAGAGTCCAATCTGGCCCCTGGGATGAATGTGTGAAATGCAAAAATTACGCTGAAGATAATGAATAATCAAGGAAGTTCAATTCATTTCAGGTCAATTCAATCTAAAGCGGATGAAAAATGTAAAATACTGTCATAATGACCTAGAAATAATGGAAAACAACCTTAAAGTAATTTCCCTTTTTTTTGGTGTAAAATAAAGTACAAAAAAGACTAGCTTTTTTTACAAAAAAATGTGAATAACCTGAAATATTTGTGGAATTTTACCAATATTTGGTGTGTTACTAAATGTGTACATTTGTAGATCTACTGTGACCTATAAGTTGCAATGCACATGTATAAATGATAAACTAAAGCATAATATCATCAACTTCACTTATTTTTCTGAAGAATTTTCAGGTTGTTTACATTTGTTCGTGTTATATTCACGTACAGTTTGTAGATATAAACATTTTTATTGGAGAAATTAGCTTTTTTTCACTCAAAAACACAGACATTTGACAAACATTGACATTGTTTTATATGTTTTTTATCCATTTTTTAAATATTATTTTACTGGTGCAGCCCATTTTATACCATATTAGACGGAATGTGGCCCCTGAACTAAAATGAGTTTGACACCCCTGGGTTAGACGCTATGAACATGTCCTTTAAGATCCATTATATAATACAGGCAGACACTGAAAACATGTTAAGTTTCAGTTTCATTTCACAGCAGCATTAGTTGCATAAGTTATATATATATATATATATATATATATATATATATATATATATATATATATATATATATATATATATATATATATATATATATATATATATAACTACTGTCCCACCATATGACACCCCCCACCCCATGTTTTGCACAAGATACTGTATGAAGCACTTTAAATATAAACAAGTGCTGTTGTTCTGAAATACTGAGTTTTACATAAAAAAACAAGAAAAGGAAAAAAAATGTTTCTAATTTTAAAGGATGTTTTCAGATTGTTGTTAGTGAGAAATAAAAAAAATATCTATATAAATTATAATTTCTTTTGCTTCTATCACCCACCCCTCCTTTTGAGCGTTTGAATAATAGAGAAAATGAAGGTAAATTGAGCAAACACGTTTCATAGAAAGATGAAAAAAGTTTGGAGGGTAGTCAGAAGTGCATCCAGTCATCAGAAAAGTTTGATTGAATTTTGCTTTATTTTTTTCGTAGCTTTATTATCCAGCCCACATGTTCTACTTTCTGCCTTTGCCACAGTAATTGGGGTATATTGATGGCATTTCAGAAGTGTGGCTTCACGAACAGTGTGGCTACAAACATCAGAGCCAAATTCAAAAACATTTTCCCAGCTGACAACTCGAGTCTCGAACTGATACAAAGTGATGTGCACGAACTGTTCTGCATAAACATCTTACCACGAGAGGTCAAACACTGTGATGATGTGAGGGGTTAACACATTAAATGACGATTTGGTGTTTTTCGATACATGTGTGCATGCAGATATGTTGGTTTAATCATTAATTCTGAACTCTATTTAGAGCAAGGTTGTTTTCATTACAACAGCACAACCACGCACACACACCCATAATATGAAATGTTAACCCAGAGAGCCACTTTAATCCAAACCTTCACCTTCACTCAGAGCAGCACTGCTAAATCACTTCTATCAACATCCATGATTACATGACTGAGAAATGCTGGACCCTTTGACCTCAACGTTCCAAACCTGTCAGCACAAAACAAAACTGCACATATAGTATAATTAAATCCATCCTGAACACAAACCAAGGGAAGGTTGGAGATTGCAGTCATACAGGTTCATCTCAGAAAAGTATAAAAATGTGAATCATTTGTTGAAGTTATTTCAACAGTTAAAACTTTCACAGTTTTTTTTTTTTTAATAATATACGTGAAATAGTTCAAGCCTATTTTGTTGTGACATTGACGACTATTGTTTAACAGTTATGAAAATCTAAAATCTAAAATTCTAAAATAGGCTCCCTGTAGGTGGGTGGGTGGGTGGGTGGGTGGGGGGGCTTTTATATTTTACATGTGACCTGAATAAATGATTGAACTGAGACCAAGTGCATCTTCAACTCGTCTTTGGAGCGTCCAATCAATGAACACCAAACTGCTAACAGCATGGTAGTGATCAGCTGATGAGTCTGCCATGGTGTCATGGTAGCCAGGCTGTTCTGATGTATAATTGTGGTGCCCTGTGTCTCTCATCTTCGTCTTTACAAAACCAAATAGTGTCTCTGTAGGGAGTTGGCTGGCCCATCGAGCTCAGTACCGCCAGCTCTGAGTAGTTTTGCTACTGTGAGCAGTTGTTGCATCCTTCTGCAACAGAAAACAAGAATCTTCATAAAGTTTGGAAATCTGGGATGCTCTCACCTGCTGTGTTGACCTTGGACTTGATCAAACAAAGCGGAGACCAGCACTTTACTGTAAACCAGTGGTCCCCAATGGCCCGGTACCCTCAATTGGTACCAGGTCGCCTAATAATTACTTAATTTTGTATTTTTTTTGTCTGCATTTGTTGTCATTGTTTAACACCACAAAGGGGGAGTCAACATTGTTTGAGATCAATGCATATTTTAGTCTTGCAGCCAAATATTTAAATATTTAGTGCATGTATGTGACCAATAATAATAATTACTTAATTAATAATTTCTCTTGTATTCATTATCCGAGTCTGAATAATCTTTTATTTTGAAAAAATAACTGGATTCTCTCGGTTACATCTCTGTCACTTGAATGCCAAAAATGTAACCCACATGTTAGCATGTTCCATATGAAGCATCCACAGCCCTGAGTTCATCAGGAACAGGTTTACTGTGTGTTTCAAAAATCAGAATCAAATCATCATTCAGTTGTTCTGCTCCTCACCTGAAAACTGTCAGTTCATTTAAATCAGGCCTGAAAACATTATTGTTCACTGGAGATTTTACTTAGATTCTTATTTGCTTTTAAATGTTTTTTATGTCTCTATTTTAATGGTCTTTTAATGCATCTTAATCATTTTAATTTTCTCACATGTTTTATGTAAAGAACTTTGAATTGTCCTGTACATGAAATGTGTTATACAAATACATTTGTCTTGCCTTGCCTATTAAAATAACTAAAAAACAGATGTCTTTGTAAAGGCATACTGAAGAGACAGAAGAAGAGCCTCTAACTTCCAAGAAAAGGAAAGCTTTTAACAGAAAATACCAGGAGTTGTACTTGAAATATGGATTTATCGTGACAGGTGATTCCCACAGACCAAGCCCGCTCTGTATAATTTGCGGCAACCAATATAAACAATCTACGTGGTAATAAAAAGGTTGTGGACCACTGCTGTAAACCATCAATGACTGTGAAAACTTCACACTGGACTTGAAGCCACTTAAATCCACTCTTCTTCCAGTCATTGGGGTGTTGATTTCTGACTGAAAAGATGAAAAAATAAAACTTTAGAAAAGAGGACTGAGCAGTCCAGTCTGGTTTTTCTCTTCTTAGTCCATGTTTCACTCTCCTGTCATTGTCTCTGGTTCAGGAGGCTCTTGATTCTAGGAATGTGATGCTTGTCGTCCATTTCCTAAACTCATATGTGTGTGAGACTCTTGGTGCTCTGACTGCAGGGTCAGGCCACTCTTGGTCAAGTACCTCCATGTTACTGAATTGGCTCTGCTTGACAATCTTCTCAAGGTTACACTTAAGACTGTAGTAATGTTTACTGAACCTGACTGACAGACTCATGGTGTTTTTCCTGCATAAATAGTGACTTCAAAATTAAATGAAATATTCAAATAATGAAGAAAAAATACAATGTACTTCACTTGGTCAATGTGTATAAAGGAATCAGGGTGGAAAAAAGCTAAAAAAGATCGCAATCCCATGGTGCACTGAGCTGTGTATCATTATCTGATGGTGGTGCTAAGTTACATAATTCATATTTGTATCGCAGTTCCTTGAACTACTTTCTGCTTGTTATATTTTCATACCACTTAATTCTGAGTGTTCATGATTAATTTCTTCTCCATTCATATTCAGATTATTCACATTTTATTGTGAAAGGTTTACAACTGTACATATAAGTGGTAGCTGCTGGTCTTGAGGGGAAGCTCATTGCCGGCTTACATTGCAAAATTAGTCAATTTATTTACATGTAAATTATTTTTCAAGAAAATAACGTGTGAGCTAGCTAGTTAATACGGACCTATTCAACAGAATGACTGATTGAACGATCTAATGAAACAATATGAAATTTAAACAGGGAAATCTTGAAATGGTGTTAAACTGAAAGAAAGAAATACCATGGGTGTGTTTTATTTACAAGGAATTTCGCCAAGCAAATAAAAACAAATGGGTTGCAGTTTGTCTTTCAATTTCTGTTGCAAAATTTGTAATGGGACTGTGCTGAGCTGTCAGTCACAGTGTCCCATCTGATTGTCTGAACCTGCTTTATCCTCACTAGGGTCATGGGGGTCACTGGGGGCCTAATCCAGCTACAATGGGTGAAGGCGGGGTACTCCTGTATGAGTCTCTAGTTTATCTCAGGGCTGAAAATATATAGACAATCACTCTCACATTCACACCTATGGGCAATTTAGATTAACCAATTAACCTATCAGTGCATGTGTTTGTCTGGTGAAAACCCGTGCAGACACAAGGAGAACATGCAAACTCCATACAGAAAGGTCTGGTGTTGGAATTGAACCAGGGTCCTTCTTGCTGTGAGGCACAAGCACTAAACACTGCACCACCATGACGCCCTAATGACAGTGTATAGCTCAAAATATCTGTCAATCAAAATGTGATTCAGCCTTTTGACTGATCCTCCAATCATCATGTGGAAGCTCAGGGTCCCAGTCAGCTGAGGCCCCGCCCACAGTTCCATTCACCCCCAGGGACACTGAAAATTCAGGGGCATTTGTGGCATTTATCCAATGACCGTAAAGTTCAGAGGCAATGAAAAAAAAGTTAATTGCAATCCCATTGAAGTGAATGGACACTTCATGCATTGGCCATAGAAGAAGAGGGCATTATGGGAATGTATATTACACTGTGGGTGATAGCACACTTTAATTCTTCTTTTTACTTCTTTTAAATTGTTGTAAATAGTTGTTGCACCATGGAAGATGGGAAAAAATAACCATATGTGTTTTTATGTTCTGTATATACAGTATATATATATATGCACACTTGACAATAAAGATTACTTGACTTGTACACTATAAGACCCATACAGGACTCCGTAACACCAGCACTTCTGTCAGATGACTCCCTGTTGGTTAACCCGCTTTACTCTCCTGTCCAGTTGATGCTTAGTCTGCATATTAATCACTTATTGTCAACTCTTGTTTTGTTGTTGAGCTGGCTTTAGCTGAAATTATATGCTACTTTGCTGTGAAGCAGAATGTCAGCCCAGTTTCCATAGTTCTATATAAAAGTCTAATAAATGTGGTGGCATTTTATAAAGTGTGAAAAAACGGGATGATACAGTGGAGGATGACAATTATCAGACAGAAGGTACGACAACTACTGCACCATTAAGATGTTTTGGAACATTAAATACATTAAATTACATTAAATTAAATACTACTAAATATGTCTCATTAAAAATTAAATTACAACAAATTTTAGCTAGTTAGTTTATTTCAGTTAATAATATATATATATATATATATATATATATATATATATATATATATATATATATATATATATATATATATATATATATATATTGGCTTATTTTAAATGAGAGGCTTTTTAGTGAGAAAGTGTTGTTTTAATCACCTGTGTGGGAGAGTTATTTTAATATTGGCTGCCAAATGGAAATTAATATACACACATCCTTCTATCCATCTTTAAATGTATGTACATACACACATGTCTAATAAGAATAACAACAATTAGTATTATTATTATTATTATTATTTTTTTTATATCTCATTCTGAACTGCCTAAGCTTATTTGACCTATCCTATACAACCCATTGAATCACCAATAACAATAATCTGTTATGACGGAATTTGTACGACCATGCCTGTCAAAATGATAGACAATATAAAAATGTGTACTGTAACCTCTGCACCCCCCCCCCACCCCCCCCAGCCTGCAATACATACAATTTTTCACTTCCCAAAATAAACAAAAAACACTGATATTTTTCCACAATATTCTCTTTTTTTTTTTTAGATGAATCTTTACATGAAAACAATCCAAGACAAACACCATCTTGCTGATCCCAGTCATTCAAATGCTTATCTTTCCTAAGGATTATGATGTGGACAGGTTATCCAAGCTCAGGGCAGAGTTCTAAACAAAGCTGAAATATTTCAATATGTCCATGATACTCCTCAGATTGTGTAGAGCAGCAAAAAAAAAAAAAAAAAAAAAGCACTTTCCCTGCTTTGATGTAAACACTGTGAAGTAAAAAACCTGCGATTTCACTTCTCAGAATACATGGCACTGCAGAAGACTGAATGAGTATAGCGTAGCTGATACAATCTAAATACAACTGCAATGGATGTTACTTGAGTGCTGACCTCAACATGTGCTGCATCCTTGCTTGATGTTGAATGGATGAAAGGCTGACAGTTTTGCTTCAAGCCTTATTGTATAACCACAGACGTAACACTGCAGTGTGTGTACGGACTCCCACGAGGTACAGTAACAAGTTACATCTTCAACCCACAGAGGTCAGTGCGACTACGCTTCTCCACCATAAATGATTAAGGATTTGATCCAAAAGAACTAGTCGGAAGGGTTTCTACATGTGTAAACACTTCTGACAGATACACGGAGGACGGAAAAAGCCCGAAAGCATATCCTCTACTTTTGTCTCAGTGACGCTGAATGATGTGTGATCACAGGCTGCTGTATTTACTGTATGTTCAACTCTGTGTGTGTGGCACAGTGGTGGCTGTGTGTGAAATGTAATCATAAATGTGCAAATAGGCGTATGCTCAAGTGGATGTGGCGGTGTAAGAGAGCCGTGCTCATATTACCGTGTGCGCTCATACATGCTCTCAGGCAGATATGTGGGCTGATGTCTTGGCCTTCTGACCTGCAGAAGAAGTGGGTCATTTCTATTCCTTTCCCTTCACAGTGGGTGTACAAACTTAATCGCTTGCTGCATCCCAGGGAGCAGTTTCCATCCCCTCTGAGCTGATTTACATTTAATTTTGCGTTTATATTCTCATATGTAAATTCCAGGAGTCGGCCACTGGTAATGCACCCCTCTGACATTATAAAAATGAAATAATGACATTAATAGCCTGATACAGGTTGGGGGGGGGGGGCAGGAGGCTACTTAGCACACATATTGAAAATGCTTGGTAGGATTTGTTTAAAAGAGCTTTCATTAGCACCTGCTGCTCAGCATCACAGAGCCACATTAAAACAAGTATTCAGAAAATGCCTAGTCCTGCTCCTATTTTGTGCCAATCTCAAGTTTCTATGAGAACCCGTTCTTGAATTAGAGCAAAATTCAACCTTGCCCTTTTCCAATATTGATAATTTTGTTATATGTATATATGCTTCAGTGTGTGTAATTTTATGGTAATATATCCAGTATTGATTAAGTTATAGCATGATATGTCTATGCGTGACACACACAAACAGTGTTACAGAAGTTAATTTGGCAACATGTCACCTTTGACCTCCAGAGATCTCAAAATCTATTGGTTGAGAATTGTAGAAATCTTCATTCTGTGTCGTTTGGTACCAATCTGAAAGTTCTGTGACCCTCCGTTCTTGAGTTCTAACCAATAATGTGATTTTGACCTTGTAGTTAATTGTGACCTTCACCTTTGACCTTTAGTCAAATGGATCATTGCATCTGATGATTTGATCTGATAACATCATCTTCTATTACTGACAGTCAAACAGGAACTCATTCAAACCACTGTGACAGTACAGGTGTCATTTGTAGCAGAACGACAGCGTCCTAAAATTACAACTAAATATGCTTCCACAGTTAAACCTTGTTAGATAGAATGTCGCAATGTCAGCGTAAATCATGCGCATGTGTCTGGTTATGTCCTAAACTCACATCATTTTGGGATAATGTATATTCAACAATTGTGAAGATATTAGGCTATGCAATTCCTAAATCATTTTTGGTGATGCATTTGGAATTTATTACTGATAACAATGTAAGTGAAATTTGTTTAAAATATTATTATTAGCAGCCTGTAAAAAGGTTTTTACCAAAAAATGGTGCAGATTAGAATCTCCGACACCACCGACTGGCTACAGATTATGAATAGAATATTCGAGACCCATATAATCGTCCAGCTTTTTTTATTTTTGTTGTTGCATCGGTGGCTGCAAATATGCTCTTTTTTTTTTCTACCATGATTTACTGACAGGTGAAATTCACAGCACCTCCATGTTTTTGAAGATACTGCGGTCGACACTGAAAATAATATATTTTTTAATTATTAGCTTAACTGTCAAGATTTGTATTTTCTAATTGTGAGTAAAGAAGATTTTTTGACATTTGTTATCATTTGACAGAGAGAAAAAAAAAAAGTTAATTATCCAAGCACCATATTAGAAATATCAGTGGCCTGTATTGGTCATGGGATAAAGCTGATGTAAACAAAAATGGTATCAGCCCAAAAAAAACCCAATATTGGTTGATCAGTAATTCTGATCTACAGAAGTCATGATGAATGGGAGAAATAGTCAATTTGCATTTAATTGTCACATTATTAAAACTACTTGTTAGTCACAAAGTAGTTTTTTTTTTATGGTCAGTGTATTGTTAATATTCCTTTTGTACAGTACATAAATCAAACAATAAAAAATGAAGTAATGAAAAAAAAAGAAACAGAATGGATGAAAAAAAAAAACCTGGATTAAAAAAAACAAAACAAAACAAAAATTCCATAATTTCTCTGAAGGAGTCTTCCCAAGGGATCAATAAAGTACTATCTAATCTAATCTAATCTAATCTAATGTGTGAAGTTTTGCTCAGGAACAAACATGTAAAAAAAACAACACCTCCATTTAAGAGTTTCAGTCCATTTCCTTTCACAGTGTTTAATATTTTGGTCTCATCTGCAACACTTTCACACAAATTAACACACCGTTTTCAGTATAAAAACTCTAAATACTCCCACTGTGAACCACCTGCCCTGTCACAAGCAACAACACAAAGTTACTAATTAGCAGACGATCACTGTGAAGCATCCATCCGTAAAACAAAAGAGTGGACTGAGGCTCCACTTAAAGCTGAACGCTAAGTGCAACAGGAATGTGTTTAATAATGACTACAATATGCTATTTTGGATCTGAAGTAGACAAGCAACTATGTTCTCTCACTTCTGTATTGATGCATTAGTCAAATCCTATGTATTTATATGAAACATCAACCACTGGAGAAAATTAACCAACAGACATGATTTAAAAAATTAAAAACAACACATAAAAACTAAATAAAACCACATGAAAAACTGCAAACCATAAAGACAACAACATCATATGTAAGCCGCTATGGACACCAGTGGTCCAACCCACTGTTACTGGATAGCCTTTGTGTTAACACATTACCTTAGAAATTCCATATTTTCCATATCAATGAATATCACGGAGAATAAGAACAGATTTTTTTTTTTGTATTATTTATTGTATTTTAACTCAGTAGGATGTTTGTATGTGTACTGTATATATCGTTAGCCTCATACCATAATTGCCGAAGTCAATTTTTGGTCAAATTGAGATTTTTGCATAACTTTACCCTCCTACCACTGCTACATCATCCTGTCTTTCTGCCTATGTCATTGACCAATCAGAACACTCATAAAAAACAAAGAACAAGTGCAAAAACATACCTGCCCATGTCATTTATTTGACTTAGGCAGTTTTGCTAACAGTTGTTTGACTTAGGCAGTTTGAATGTATGCAAAATGGCAGAAAAAATGCAAAATACTTATACTTAAGTCAAAAGTATAATCCGCCTCAGTCAATTTTATTTCATTAAACAAATGATGTTGGATTTTGTTGTTTTTTCATATTTTTCTTCTCATCTACTTGAATGTTCTATGAAAAAATCAATGTGTTTTTTTCTCGTTTTCTGAAAACACAAAAAAATGACTTAGGCAATTATGGTATGAAGCTGACGATATGTATGTATGTATGTATGTATGTATGTATGTATGTATGTATGTATGTATGTATGTATGTATGTATGCATGTATGTATGCATGTATGTATGCATGTATGTATGCATGCATGCATGTATGTATGTATGTATGTATGCATGTATGCATGTATGCATGTATGCATGTATGCATGTATGTATGTATGTATGTATGTATGTATGCATGCATGTATGTATGTATGTATGTATGCATGCATGTATGTATGTATGTATGTATGCATGCATGTATGTATGTATGTATGTATGTATGTATGTATGTATGTATGTATGTATGTATGTATGCATGTATGTATGCATGTATGTATGTATGTATGCATGTATGTATGCATGCATGCATGTATGTATGTATGTATGTATGCATGTATGCATGTATGCATGTATGTATGCATGCATGCATGTATGTATGTATGTATGTATGCATGTATGCATGTATGTATGTATGTATGTATGTATGTATGCATGTATGCATGCATGTATGTATGTATGTATGTATGTATGTATGTATGTATGTATGTATGTATGTATGCATGTATGTATGCATGCATGCATGTATGTATGTATGTATGTATGCATGTATGCATGTATGCATGTATGCATGTATGTATGTATGTATGTATGTATGTATGTATGTATGTATGTATGTATGTATGTATGCATGTATGCATGTATGTATGTATGTATGTATGTATGTATGTATGTATGTATGCATGTATGCATGCATGTATGTATGTATGTATGTATGTATGTATGTATGTATGTATGTATGTATGTATGTATGCATGTATGTATGCATGCATGCATGTATGTATGTATGTATGTATGCATGTATGCATGTATGCATGTATGCATGTATGTATGTATGTATGTATGTATGTATGTATGCATGCATGTATGTATGTATGTATGTATGCATGCATGTATGTATGTATGTATGTATGCATGCATGTATGTATGTATGTATGTATGTATGTATGTATGCATGTATGTATGTATGTATGCATGTATGTATGCATGTATGTATGTATGTATGTATGTATGTATGTATGTATGCATGTATGTATGTATGTATGTATGTATGTATGTATGCATGTATGCATGTATGTATGTATGTATGTATGTATGCATGTATGTATGTATGTATGTATGTATGTATGTGTGTGTGTGTGTGTGTGTGTATAAGTGAATGGATCATAATGTGCAGACAGTGTTTTGAAGTAGATCTGAGACCAACATTCCTAAAACCTATTCTCTTGTAAATTCTAAGAATTTCATATTTTGACCCCAGACTTATCTAAGAAATTTGAGCCAAACACCATTTAAGACTTGAGTTTTCTTTATCAGTAACACATTTGTTTGTTTTATTCCAGAACCATTTTACTTGTAGACCAGTGTAATCAGTACTGGAGATGAAAAAGCCATATCCATTGACCCCTTCTATCTTCTTTTGTTCATCTTTTTAATCAATTATTAAAAGAAAGACATTTTTTTTAACAGAGTATCTCTAACGTGTGTGATTCCTTTATGGACAGACAAAATGCTGGAAGACTGATAAAACAAGGATTTGAACAGAAACGAATCCCCAAAGAGTATCACAGTAAAATCTCTACCTCACTATATACAGTAGTGTACAGCATGTATACTGTACTGTACACAGCCTTAACAAAAACAGCAATTCATATTATTTTCTTCATATTCTGTTAAACATAACTGCCCACACTTCTGCTTAGATGCACATGTAAAACAACAGCAGAAGCTGAAAACTCATCTATTATGCCTTTACATTTCTCTGCCATGCAAAACAGACCTCGCATTTGTGATGCAGACAAACACCCTATATGCATTTAACTGTGCTCTTCCATATTGTGGCCACCCACACAGGAACCACAGTGACATGCACTGGGACTTATGAAGTTGTGTTGAACTAACTGAGCACAAGTTTAATACAGTGGTCAATCTACTTACGAAAGTCGCAGGTAACGAATAATCCAAGTAACGAAAAACCTTCACCACAATACGAAATAAAATTATATTTATGAAAGGAAACCAAAACCCCCGAGACATAAATACTATGTACATTACTGTACGTAACTATGTAATGCACGTAAATACGTCATGTACGTAGCATCCCATTGGCTATGAGGGAGCTACCCATGATACTTTTCGTGAGCCTTTGACCATACACACATAAAGGACAGAGCCATGTCCTCACTGAGACCAATACATCTAAAATCTAAATCTACATTTTCTTTTACTTTTAACACACATTTCATACAACATTTGTCTACTTTTATAATTTGTAAAGGGTTTTAGGGTTAGTATTTGGGGCCTTTTACATGTAAAATGTGACTATTTGCGAAAAATTCACAGAATGAAAACACTTCTGGAATGAATTAATTTCGTCAGTAGAGGTACCACTGTATCTATAAATATTTCATGGTTTCCTTAACAATAACCAAAATTACTTAAATTAGTATAGCATTGTACTTAAAAAATATAAATAAATAAAACATGTTTTCTTTTCGGTCTGTTTCAGTCACATGACACACACAGAGGTTAGTACTGGATTACATAATCATTGGATTTGATGACTTTTACTGTTCTAATCATGTTTCCTGTCAATGTAATTTCTCATGATAATTGACAGAATGTCCCTGTTTGATTAAAACACTCATGTTGCCTCAAGGATGAAATAAAATTAATTTGGAAGAGAAAAAGGAATGGTTAAACTCATCCTACAAATACCTGAGTGTTCACCTGAACAATAAACTGAATGGACTGACTGGACACAACCGCTCCGTACAAAAAAGGGCAGAACAGACTATCTTCTCAGGAGGCTGAAATCTTTTGGAGTGCAGGGGGGCACTCCTGAAAACCTTCTATGATACTGTGGTGGCATCAGAGTGGTCTGCTGGGGGAGCAGCATGTTGACGGCTGATAGGACCAGACTTAACAGTGTGATCAGGAAGCCCAGCTCTGTCCTGGGATGACCCCCCCCAATTCAGTGGAGGTGGTAGGTGAGAGAAGGATGATAGCTAACCTGTCATCCCTGATTGAAAACGTCTCCCACCCCCTGCAGGACACCTTAACGCTCCTTCAGTGACAGACTGTATGGCAGGTCCTTCCTTCCTGCAGCCGTCACACTTTACGACAAGCATTACATACACTGGCCACTTTACTGCATTTTACACATTTGTCATTGTTGTCACTTGTACGTATCTTATTTCTTATATTCCTTGCTTATATTGTATATTGTTCTTTTTAATGTCAATTAAGCTCATTATTCTTACTGTCCACTTTGCTGCTGTAACTATGGGAATCTCCTCTAATAAAGGATTACCTTACCTTACCTTACCTTATCTTATCTTATCTTATCTTATCTTATCTTACCTTACCTTACCTTACCTTACCTTACCTTACCTTACCTTACCTTACCTTACCTTACCTTACCTTATCTTATCTTATCTTATCTTACCTTATCTTACCTTATCTTACCTTACCTTACCTTACCTTACCTTACCTTACCTTATCTTATCTTATCTTATCTTACCTTATCTTACCTTACCTTATCTTACCTTACCTTAACAAATTATGTTTCACTGAAGTTACATATGCATTTCAGAGATTCACAAAAGTGTATAACTTAAAGAAACAACATTTCTCTATGTATCTTTAAGTGAGATATTATTTAAGTTAATAACACAAATGTGGATATTTTAGTCACACAAATGTGGATATTTTCCAAATCAGCCGTTTTTCTATGTTTGTGCCCCGGCTACATCTAAATAGCTATTTATGTCATCAAAGCACACATCTTTTTTAATGATTTCCAAAATCAAGATTTGTAAAATGTGTGTGTGTGTATGTGTGTGTGTGTGTGTGTGTGTCAACAGTGGAAATAAAGGTATTTTTTACAATATTATTTAAATACGATGGATCCTTATGACCTCACCATCCTGTAATTTAACATAAGTAATAACATATACTACTAGCAAAGAACTGAACAAAAACAAAATGGCTGAAGTAAGAGGATCCAAAAGTCACTGAATGGATAGAAAGAGTTCAGGAAATATACATTACTAAGTGCATTTACACATAAGGAACCACAGGTTGTATTTTTTATGCTATTATTCACTTGAATATCCTGTCAGCTGTCATGTCAGTTTCTGTACATCAACTTTAGCACCAGGGCAACATGGCCCTGTGTGTGTTGCTAGGTAACACTCTTTAATTATATGATTCTTTTTTCTTTTTTTTTTTTTTATATTATTCTTGACATAGCAATGTGATCGTAAGGGGTCCGCTTATATTTTGGTATTTGGATTTTCCATTTATGAATGGGAATTAAAAAACAAAAAACAGATTTATTTGATAAATGACAAAAGAAGTATATAATTAAACCATAAATTACAAATAAAAAACTAAATTAATTTTCATTTTTATCTCAATTGTGACTTTTTCCCCCATTTTTCCTAAATTTCCTGCCTATACCCACAAAACTGAGTACAGTGACCCTATCAAACACATTATCTACACAGTAAGTCACTTTTAAATGCTTTATTTGAGATACTGAGATAACTTTTCAGATTTTTCCTGGTTAAATAACTATTATTTCAATCACGGAAAAAATGCAGTTTTACTTTTTACTTTTGTACTTCATTACAATTGAAAAGTTTAACTTTTTTTTTTTTTTTTTTTTTTTTTTTTTTTACTTTTATTTAACAAAAGGCCTTGAATCAGTAATTCTACTTTTACCAAAGTATTTTTTCACATAAGTAGCCGTGCTTCTATTTAAATGACACACCATTCATGGCAAAAAAAAACAAAATTGCAGTTTTACTTTTTACTTTATTACAATTGTCAAGTTGTATTTTTTTACTTTTACTTAAGTAAAGGAGTCAAATCACTACTTCTACTTTTATCAGAGTATTTTTTCACACCAGTAGCTGTACGTCTACTTAATTACATAATGTGAGTACTTTGACCACCTCAGTGAAACACCAATGGAACATGTCTAAATCACTACTTTTCAAACAGTTATAAAGTTTAAACAGTTTAAAGCAGGGGTCTCAAACATGCGGCCCGGGGGCCAAATGCGGCCCACCAACATTTCCAATGCGGCCCCTGGGCTGAAGAGAATATTAACAAAAAAAAAAAAGACTATATTTTCTTCTCAGATTTTTTTCTCTGTCTATAAATTATGACAATTTCAAATGTTTATCTTTGTTTTAGTGGAAAAACTAACATTAATTAATGAAAATATTGACATTTACAAACTATCCTGTAACAATAAAATGTGAATCATTTGAACAAATGTGAAGAACCTGAAATGTCTAAAGAAAATTAAACACAATTTAAACCATTTCCTGCTTCTGTTACTAAGAGTTTAATGTCTTTGTAGAACTGATCCATAATAAAACACATGGACTAATGATGAACTGAGGCAGAATATTGTTAAAATTTACCTTATTTTCCTTATGAAATGTTCCTTTTTGTTGTATTTGGATCATTTATAAAAGTACTTTCATAATTTAATGGGGGTTTTTTGCACTAAAACAATGACAACAATTTGGAGTTATTATTTTTTATAGCTTATTATGTTTTAATTTTAATGGTCTGGCCTATTGGAGATCAAATCAGGCTAAATGTGGCCCTTGAAATAAATTACTTTGAAACCCCTGGTTTAAAGTCTGAGGCAAAACACTATGATTTAGTGTCAATGTCTTGTTTATTTCTACCTCCACAGTTGAAAAGTGCTGTAAACATGCACTAAGAAGTAGCAAGAAGGATTGATGTTGGAAGAGTAATAGTCAAAAAGTGGAGAGGATGCCTTTGTAAATGTCCCAGACTATAGAATTTACATCTGTAGTCTCACTTCTTTCGAGGTGAATCAAGGACAGTCCTCTCCATCCATCTGGTCTGACTCTGAATAAGTAAGAGGGAGAACAGGAACATGAACTGTCGCACTGATTCCATTTAAGGAGAGGCCAAATGCTGCTAATTTAGACAATTTAAAACACAGCAAAGAGCAGGATGACAGGGACAAAATTAGGACTGAGTCAGAGCAGGAGCGAGGAAGAAGATGTAAAAAAAAAAAAAAAAAAAAAAAAAAAAAAGAGGCTAGAGATTCACAGGGGACAATAATAAATAAAATAGGACTGATATTTAGTTGAACAGTGGCAAATGTTTTCGAAGAACTAATGATGTGATTACTTTTACTTAGAAAGACAAATAGAGAGAACAAGGAAGAGTTTAATGGATTCACCTAATGTCACTTTAAAGTAATGACGTCTGAGTTTTACGGGGTTGAACCATCAGTGTTGTGGCCAAATGACGGCAGCGTAATTTGTTCAAGAAGTAAACATCTAGTGGTTGTGTCATTAATAACTGTTGCCTCTTTAAGGAGAGGAAGAAATGGACTGAGATCCTAAACATCACAAGAACATGAACTGAAAAGGAAAGGCTTTTGTATAGAAATGTTCCACCTTACTGGTTTGTCATTAGCAATTTTGTTTTCTATAAACTGGAAAGACTCAAAAAACAACCAGCAACCAAAAGCATATAAACATTTAATACCTATTGATCCACTATACCTATCAATATTTATAGCTGGGGAGGTTATTCTTTTGATCATGACAGAAATTATTAAAGCACCAAAATTAGTAGGGATGAACTTTAGTAAAATTAGTAGGAATGAACTTTAGTAAAATTAGTAGAGATGTAACCCCATTTCAGAAGGGGTGCCAAAAAATGTGACCCTCCAGTCACATCTAAAATATGCTTTTTTTTTAGGTAAAATCTCGTTTTTTACAATTTTATTTTTAGAAAATATATCGACCACTGGAGAAAAAAAAGGACACCTATGGATCCTATGAATTTTTTTAGGTATGTTAATTAAGCTAACTTTAACAAATTACCATGATAACAGCCATTTTGGGGTTGAAAAATCCCTTTTTTGTTAGTAAAATGTTAAAACCGATATTAATATTTGGAGAATTTTTGCATCATTTTTGTCCTAAAACCATCAGGAATTTTTAGTCATTATGAAGTGGCAGAGATCGTTTTATAATATGGAAATTTTGGGGTAAAATGACCTTGTATTTGAAATTGCTGATTTTCTGCTGAAATGAAAGTTTTGCTTAATTAAAAGCTATTGATGATGCAAAAATTGTTTAAATATCTGTATCGTTTTTAAAGTTTGACAAACAAAAGAGACATTTTTCACACCAAAACGGCTGCAACCATGGTATTATGTAAAAGTTAGCTCAATAAACATACCTAAAAATGTTCATAGGATCCATAGCTATCATTTCCAAATAAAATTCTAAAAAAGCATATTTTGAGATAAAACCACATGACCCAATTTTTCAGCACCCCTTCTGAAATGATGCGGTATGTCCTAAAGTTTATCTCTACCAATTTTGGTGCTTTAATCATTTTTGTAATGAATTCCTCTAAATATTTAGATTAAACTTCCCCACTATTAAGATAAAATGCAATTTTTCAACTTTAAAGGGAGTCATATTTTGTTTAGTTTTTTTTTTTTTTTTTTTTAAGGAATTGTGCATTTTAAAATATTTCCTTGTGGTCTATACAATCTGTAAATGCTATGTTTGAGTTAAAATATTTCATTAATTCAACTCCACAGGTCCATCTTCAACGCTAATGACACCAGAGGTCATTTAAAATGCAAATGAGCTCGTTCAAGCCCCGCCCCCTCCAGATTGTTAGCTGTGCTGCTCTGTCCCATTCAACCAACAACTGAACATTGTAGGTAATTGGCTCAAAATTTGGGCACATTTTCAGTATGGACTATAACGGCTGCTGCTAATAAACATGTACTTTGATTTATTTGGCAAGAGAAAAAGCCCAGGGTTAAATTTAAAACAGTACAACTCTCATGGGAAGAAGGAGGAATGACACGACCACACTTCAGGGCCTTTTTTTTTTTTTTCAGCTCAAGCCAAACCTTTAATTAATATGTGCACTCCCAACATTCCAAGCCAGGTGGAAAGACATTGATTTCTATTATGGATGACCAATCCATACAGTATTGACCCACAAAAACTTGGGGAAATCTATAGTTAATATGCAAAATCTATGAATTAAGGATCAATTAAAAATCTGGAACAGGATAAAATAAGAATATAATTAAACCAATCCTGGTTTCAAGTATAACACTATGGAATACTGATTCAAATCCTGGAATTCAAAGGGAATAACAACATTTTATTCAATTACAGAAAAAGGATAATTTAAAGACTTTGAGAAGCTGGTAAAAAAAAAAAACACCACTTTGACAAAGCTGATTTTTATAGATACGCCTAAATACGTAACTAGTTTGAACACAACATCAAAAAGAAAATCGACTTGGATGATCCTATATTGAAAATATTCTGTGACGTTTATCAAAATATTAGAAAGAAATGTTATTTCCTGAATGTTCAAAATAATTAAATATATTAAGTTTTAAATACTCAAAGTTTCAGAAATAGTACTACTAACTCAAATGTATTAAGTTACTGTAACATGCTCTTCTTTTTAAGTACTTCCAACTAATGTTATTTTATTAAGGGGAACTATTGTGGATATAAGTGAACATAACTTAAAAACATATGAGGTACAACTGAGTGGAATTAAGTCTTTAGAAAGAGAATGATATTGTTCAGTTTTTTCTATTGTTTCAAATAAAGATGATTGAAAAAAATAAACTTAACTGATGTAGTAGATGTTAAAATATAATTTCAGAACACTCTAAATAACCACCAACATCTATCACACCAAAAAACCGCAATCACAAAACACAGTAATTTTATTCAGGGGCGTCTGTGGTTCAGTTGGTAGAGCAGGTCGTCCAATGACTGAAGGTCATGTCCTGGCTCTGTCTGTCCACATGTCCAACTGTCCATGGACAAAGACACTGAACCCTGACTTAGTCTCCCAGTAGGACTGACAGAACCTTAGAATACTAGGTTAATAAGTAATGATTTAATTTAAGTATAATTTAATAAGCATCTACATTTTAAGTTCTGGAAAATTGTGTTTTTTTAAGTTTCATCAACTTAAAATAATTGAGGCAATCGATTGTCTTACATCTTTTCAGTTCTTATTCGGGTTTACAGTGTACAAAGGATTGGTGACAAAAAAAAAGGTCACAATACAGAATATATTAAAGATAGATGGGAAAGAGAAGGTATATTTTTAGTGCCAAATGAAGTTTGGTTGCATGTCTGTAAATCACAATCATGTTTGGTGGGAATTTAGATGGAAATGTTTGTGTTTTTTTAATCACATCCCAGCAGAAAGTACACTTTGCAGGTGATACCAAGTGCTGCAGACAGTGTGGGTCTTGAGGAGGGAGTGACCTTTTTGAACCGAAATTCAAATAGCCTTAAAAAACATCCTTAAATTTGACCTACCCTTGCAATTCCTATTTGTAGGGAATTCTGACTTCAGTGAAAGGTGATGAGATGAATATTAATTTAATATTTTGAAAGTCGCCTGCAAAAAAACACTCCCCAGATGATGACTTAAACAACCCATTATATAGGAGTGAAAAAATATAATGAATTACATTTATTTAATGGAAATAATTACCTTTTCTCTTAATAATAATAACAATAATAATAATAATAATAATAATAATAATAATAATAATAATAATAATAATAATAATAATAATAATAATAATAATAATAATAAATAATTATTAATTAATTATAATTATAATAATTATACATTATTATTATTATTATATATAATAATAATAATAATAATAATAATAATAATAAAAATAATAATAATAATAATAATAATAATAATAATAATAATAATAATAATAATAATAATAATAATAATAATAATTATTATTATTATTATTATTATTATTATTATTATTATTATTATTATTATAAATGCAATAAAACTAAACCAAAATTAAATCAAAATTTAGAAAAATATTGTAAAAGGATGGAAGACATTTAAGAAACATTATTATAAAATTATTTCTTATTAGTGCTCCTCCTGTATTTATTTACACATATTTAATATTTATTTTCTCTGGTAAACCTTTAATAATAATAATAAAAAAAACAATAAAAAAATAAAAAATAATACATTTTATTTGTATAGCGCTTGTCATGGCTCTCAAAGACCCTTTATATGAAGTAAAAAATAGAACAATAAGAGTCCAACTACAATAGGAAAAGAAACAATAAGACAAAAAAAACCCCAGTCAATCACACATTAAAACAGACATAATAAAAGTAATCAAACATTAAAAGCAATATTGAATAAATTCGTTTTTAAAAGGGATTTAAAAGTGTTGAGGTCGGAAGAGTGATGGATGTTTGGAGCGGCTACAGAAAAGGATCTTATGAAAACTATTTTAATTAAACTCTGGACCAAATGGGTGGAGTATATTCAGCTTTTAAATCAGATTTTGTGGAAGCTTGAACTGTAACTGACTTGACCTTATGCTCATTATTTCTGCATTTGTTCCAGTTTTTAACCTCATCTAATACCTTCTCACTGAATGTATTTTATTTGTCATCTTGCACACATTTTCTCTCACAGTATATGTATAATTACAAACAAAACTAGTACTGCAAGTAGTTATAATGGTGTGTCGAGACCCTTGCCGTCGGAACCTGAGCAAGTCGTTGCATGCGGTGCTGTGGTACCCTATTGTATTTGTTCCGTTTTTTAAAATTTTTATTCTTCCATTGATAAAACTGATCCTGCTGCCCAAAGTGCACGTTGTTTGAAATAGATCTTTGGGGGTCTGGTCCAGAATCCTGATGGTACTGAAGACACAAAAATTCACACATGTTTACCAGAAGGTGGCGCTATACCAGAAAAAAAAACAACACGCAAACTGTACATCGCACATTCAAAACACACACATCCACAGATTCTCTGAAGAGTACTGAATAACATGGGATAGGCCACGCCCATTTGTACCCCGACTTTTTTTTCCCCAGGTAAAATTGCGATAACTGTAAAACCTTTTTTTTCGCTACTCCATACGCTCAGCGCTTCACTATTCACTACTTCACTACTATTTCTGAAACCTTGAGTATTTACAATTTAATATATTTAATTATTGTGAACATTCGGGTTTACAGTGTGCTCTTCTATAAATAAAATTTTTTTTTTAAAAAACTGAGAAATATTCGTCAGAGGTTTTTTCTTATATGTGCAAATGTTGTGACATATCTAGTTATAGACGTAACAAATTAAAGAGGTAAAACAGGTTGTAAAAATCCACTCCATTTTTGCTAGAATTAATATAAACATATCCTAACTTTATGAACTACGAGGCTCCAAATACACAAATAAATGAACCAAAGAACAATAAAACTGGGTTTAGTAAAATATAACCCTTTTAAATCATCATATATTATATCCATAGTGATCCCAGAAGCACCATCATCATACATTTATTCACCAGTAAAACCCACTGAGTTTGATAAATGATAATAGATGGAGTATGTCTATTTAGTTATTGATAACTTTGCTGGTAAAAGTCACTTTTTTTCTGTTTCTGATTCAATAATCCTCAGCTTTTGTGAACATCTACATTATTAGTGAATTAAATAGAGGGAAAAAAAACACAATTTAAAATGAAAAATTCAAACTAAAGAGGATAATATGATAATAAACGGTGATAAGTCACTTAAAAATGCTTACATTTAAATGCAGGGAACTGCCACAAAAGTAGCACTGGGTCTTTATAGGTTAAATAATAGATAGAAGGTTATGATTTTTGTAATATAATACAAATTATTTATTTATTTCAGATTTTTTTTTTTCTATCTATGAAGGTATTGAATGTTTTTGAATCTTCATTTTATTGAGTTTTAAATGTCATCACCCTTCTTCTAACCTTGGTCTTGTTTTTTTTTTTTTTTTTTTTTTTAATTGGCTCATCTCTCTTTGTTTTCGTTTATGTCATAATTGCTAGAATTTGGGACGCTTTTTATTGTATCATGCCTCTGCCTTGGCTTCATGTTACAGTACGTGCCATTGTGTTTTGAGAAATGTTAAAAGGATGCCATCACGGAACGACGACACAAATTGATATTAACAAAATAACCAGAAGCTGAACCTGTTTTTGTTCAAACACAAAATAGATATAGAAAGGAAGATGAAAAAAATCTATAGGAGCACAAAAAACATGAAACAAACGAGCAGCGGAATACCTTAGCTTCCTGTAAAAACTAGAAGCAAAATGGAACTGCATATCCTTTTGGTTCAACCACCAAGTGATTTTTTTTTTCCCCTTTTACATTATTCAACATTATTTTTTCAGGTTCAGGGAAAATTCCTTGGGACTTTTTTTTTTTTTTTTTTTTTTTTTTTTAAGAACCAGATCTACAGTATATACAGGCCAGTGCAGAAGGTGCTGTCAAATGACCTATTTTCTTGTCTAAGTATGAAGATAATAAACAAAGTCAGTGTTTCACTCCAAACCGCTGACTTTTCCTTTCGGAGGCTGCTCCTTCTCTGAATGGGTCTCCATGCTGAGTAGCTGGATGAGCCTCCTGAATCTGCAACAAAACTGCTGTCAAAGCGCTCATTAATAATTTCCACTGCAGCCTTCATAATTCTCAACTGCAGAATGTATATCTTGACCCAGAAGAGGTGGAATAAAGAGTGGTGGTGGGGGGGAAGAAAAACAGGGAACTAAATAATAAATAAATAAATGAAAAATATGAGCTCAATATACTCCTTTTGCTGATCCACTAATCTCTGGATGGCAAGAGCTGAAGGACTGACTGTTCGTGTAATAATATCAACATTTAGATTAATGTATAAAATAATGTGCTTCAGTTGTCACAGTCTGTACATTCAATAGCACAATAATATTCAATAATAAGTGATGCCAGGTACAACAAACCCCACCCCTCATACTATACATTTTATAGTTTATTCTAACATGAATATCTATGTATGTCTATATTTGTGCTGATGTCAGAATATTAATTGCCTCTATATATGTGCCAAGTCTGACGTCAATTGAAATAAAATGGAGGTTTTTTTCACAGAACAAATATTTTTATAAATTTCACAATTTTTTTTTTACAAACATTGACCTACTTTTCCCAAAGTGTAACCATATCTATGTTAGATCTCTGGAAATGTCTAAACCTAATTTGGTATAAATTCAACAATAGTTTTACTGCTAAAGTCAGTTGTCATTTACACCCAATATAAGAACATGGGGAAAAGTGTATTTTAAAAAATACATTAAAAATGTATACTTTAACCTACTTTTTCCAAAGTGTAATAAGATCTATTCTGGATCACTGTGTGTGTGTGTGTGTGTGTGTAGAGGACATGTAAGTTGAATTCCAGTCAGAAAAGCTGAGTCCATGTTGTTCCATTTGTTGTTATTGCTTCGCCAAGGAATGGCAGAGTTATGTTTCTGCCATTGTTTATCTGTCTGTCTGACTGTCTGTCTGTCTGACTGTTAGTGAGATGTGGATTTGCCTGAAACTTTCAGGAAATGTTGATACTGGCACAAAGAACAGATCATTAAATGCTCTCTTTTCTAGTTTTTCTTGGAGTCTTCATGTCCATCATTAAGTTTATTTCCCTATTGTGGGATCAATAAAGTACTTCTATTCTATTCTATTCTATTCTATTCTATTTTATTTTATTTTATTCTATTCCATTATACGTCAAAGAACTGAAGGGCTGAGCTACAGCAACCTGCCTGGTCTATCTGCCCTGATTAATTGATTGATTGATTGATTGATTGATTGATATCACTCAAAAGAGCGTTTACAATAACATATTACTACTACTACTACTACTACTACGTGAAAAAAATACTCTGGTAAAAGTAGAATTACTGATTAAAGTCCTTTACTTAAATAAAAGTAAAAAAAAAATAAAAATAAAAAAAGGAAAACTTTTCAATTGTAAGAAAGTACAAAAGTAAAAAGTTAAACTGTATTTTTTCCGTGATTGAAATGATAGTTATTTAACTATGAAAAAGCAGAAAAGTTTCAAAAGTATCTAAAAATAAAGCCTTTAAATGTTAGTTACCGTGTAGATAAGATGTTTGATTGGGTCACAGTAACTACTCAGTTCAGTGGGTATGGACAAGAAATTCTGGAAAAATGGGGGAAAAAAGTCGCAATTGAGATAAAAGTTCGTCATTATGAAAATAAATAATTATTAGATAAAAAAGTCACATATGAGATAAGAAATGCATAATTATGAGGGGAAAAACTGTTAATATTGTGAAATAAAAAGGAACAATTCAGAAAAAAAGTCATAATTATGAGATAAAGAATCAAAATTATTAAATAAAGTAACATTTCTGAGAATCAAAATTACGAGATAAAAAGTCACAATTATGAGATAAAAGTCATAATTATGATATAGAAAGTCACAATTTCTCTATTACACTGATTTTCACTTGGAAGCCACGTATTTTTTCATACTGTCACGTGTTGAGTTTGAAAAATTAACGAGTCTATTCTGATAATGTACAGATATTTATGAAGAAATGTAGAGAGGAAAAGTAAAAAGCTGCCACAAAAATAAACAGTCAAGTAATGTACAGATACCTAAAACCTCTACTTAAGTACAGTACAGTAACAAAGTACTTCTACTTCGTTACTTCCCACCTCAGACATATACATGAACACATATATCCAGACAATATTTACTTTTTTTCTTGGATCAGTATTGGACTATTGCATTGATCGATACTGTATATATTAATTGTGACAATTTGTATTTTCTGATAGTAACAAAATATGATTTCCTGATATTATCATTTCACAGAGGAAAAAAAAAAATCTGTATTAAATCCAAATATTGTCTTAAAAATATCAGTGGTCTGTATTGGTCACCAGCTACTGGAAGGCTAATGTAAAAAAACAAAACAATAAAAAGCGCTATCAGCCCCAAAAAAATCCATATCATGCAAAAACTAGAGCATATTTGATACACCAGAGTAAAGAATCTGATGTGTTGAGCAAGTTTTGTATAGTGGTGGTTGATCTGTTATGGTAAGATTTTCCCATCATGCCATTCCCTGTCATATGATTTAAGAAAATCTGATAAACTGAGGGGTAGACAGCGTGGCAGAAGCAGAGGAAGAGGACGAAGCACATGGTTGTTTATATATTTGTGACTTTAAAAACTGCACACTCACAACTATAACTCAGAGTTGGAGGCAGTGGAACGAGCAGGCACTGCTATTGATTTATCGACTGCCCATTTAGAACAGAGTATCAGCCTACAGCTGAGCCATGGAGCAGCTCTGTTATCAAGTGGAAACTTGTGAGTTATGATTCTGCAAAGCACAGATGAACCTGTACAGGTCATTATCACACTAACCTTCACTACCGGCTCTTTCACCCTCTCTGCTCTGAGGTCAGGAATTAATTGCCCAGGGAGTTAAGATAATCCCCTTGATCCTCTTAAACATACATGTATATTATTCACAGGGCTTTATGACTCCTTTCTCTTGCACACTCATAATCCTAATGTCATCTTCCTCAAACATTTCTATTTACTCCTCAACTAATTCCTGTTCTGATTCTACATATTAATTTTAGAGATGTGGTACTTCCAATAACACAGAAATACATTCCCTGTGCATCTATATTTTTAATTTTTCTGATTTCAACAAGGAACATAAAACCCTTTTCAGACCATTTTATCCGCCATGATTCATGCACCACATCCCCTGCAGTCAGAATTACCAGAATGGGCCCCTGACAGCTTTTCTTTAAATACACTAGCACACAGAAACGTACTCTCCTCTGCGCATGGATCTATCTTTGTTCTGTCCCTCATTATGCTACGTGACAATCTCCTGTGATCTCTCCATGGAAAACTAAATAGCCTCTGCCTCAGTCAGAGAATATGGCGTAACATGAACCCCCTTCTCCATCTTAACACTTTCATCTGGAATGTAATTAGCGCAGCAGCAAGCAGCTTAGCACTCCGCCCTGCTCTCAGCCCAACCAAGGTAACTCTAGGCAGCCCCTAATCCTCACAGTCTAATGGGATTAGCTCCGGAGGGAAGGGAACCCATGTCACACACACACAAATACATTCAAAATCCCAACCTCTCCTCCTCTGCCTCCCTATCCATCTCTCTCCGTCTGCTCTGTCTGCACCATTTCGCTATCTGTCTAATAGGATTAGAACAAAATTGGCCATTTCTTAAAAATCACATCTGGTCCACTCAGCATCATTACACTGATGATGATAAGATGGGAATAATGATCTTTGAATTATAGATTATTCTGTCTAAAAGTGAACTACTGTACAAGGACCATCTTAAAGACTGGGTCAAATCTGAACTCATTTTGCACTTTTATGCCTTTTAATTTGAATTTTGTTTTCGAAGGACAGTTTCGGGCCAATTACTACCAGTCATTGAAAAGGATTTTCTGTGCTGACAATACAGAGAATGGAACTGCATTCAGGCAAAAATGCAAATAAAGTTTAGCATTAAATCCAAACATACAGTACATAATCTTTTATCTGCAACATTAGCAAATACAGCAAATGGAATAAAAAGCTGCACAGACAGGAGGTATTTACAATCAAACAAACACAACACTTCACCTAACTAGAAAAGCACTGGGGCGACTGTGGTTCAGTTGGTAGAGTGGGTCGCCCAATGACCGAGAGGTTGGCGGGCCACGGCTCTGGCTGTCCACATGTCGAAGTGTCCTTGGGCAAGACACTGAACCCTGACTTAGGCCCCCAGTAGGACTGACCTTAAAAAACCTTAGAAACCTACTGGTGTATGAGTGTGTGTGTGAATGGGTGAATGAGAGGCTAATGTAAAGCGCTTTGAGCACCATGAAGGTGGAAAAGCGCTATATAAGTGCAGTCCATTTACCATTTACCACTGGGAGATCGCAGACCTCCACCAGAATTATGTATGGAGTTAGGACCATTTCTCCTATCTCCCAATAGTAAAGAATCCTCAAAAAAATTCTGGATCTAGATAGTGATCCAGATTACCCCCAAAATCGAATCACTTGTTGCGTTTTGTCGTTCCTGACGTTCTGTGAAAATTTTGTTGAAATCCGTCAATATGATATGATATGATGATGATATTATGATACGTGTACAGGTGTAAAAACATAGTAATATATAGGTAACACTATAATACCTACACACTTCACTATGTATTAACCATTTATTACCCATTTATAAGTGGGTTGTTCATTAAGTATTAACCATTTGTTACCTATGTGTCTTGTAAAGTTTTCATATGAGTGTAAATGTAAAATTAGATTATTTTTAACCAACAGGTGCAGTGTTTACAACTGTTCCTTTGTTTACCTGTAAAGCAGATATGCAAACACTGCACCTGTTGGTTAAAAATAATAAAATTTTACATTTATCTTTGGATGACATTACTATGAAACTTTACAAGACATTAACAAATAGGTAACAAATGGTTAATAAATAAGAAACAGCCCATTTATAAATGGGTAATAAATGGTTAATTCATAGTGAATTGTGTGCAGGTATTATAAATTGTTGCTAATATATATTATAGGATATTTTCTATGAGATTTTGTATCATTTTGATAAACCAACCAGAATAGATTTATATATATTTTTTGGCATTTGTATTTGTACAATAGGGGTGGGAGATAATTTTTTTTTTTTTTTTTACTTCTTCCCACTCTCTTTCAAATATGTTACTTGCCCTCTTATTTTTTTTAATTTATTCTATATTTTATCAATTATTGGCTTTTGATCAAATGTTTTTGTGCTTGACATATTTGAAATAAAATGACCACATGTAAAAAAATAAATGAAAAAATAACTTTTTGAGTTATGTTCCTAAACCCTGATGATTACATAACTTCTGCTTTTGGAGTTAATTATATAATAGCCTTTCAAATGTGTTGTCCACATATGGGAAGACTGACAGACTGAATATTCTGTTATTAATTCACACTATATTTGTTTTAATTGAACATTTCTTGAACAGGATGAACACAAGTATTATCCATGGTATTAATGAAGTTGATCTGTACCTGTATCTCTAAACATTTAAGTACATTCTACACTTATAGGGAAAGTAATGCTACGTTTCTACTACAGTAGCATTAGCTCGGCTTGCTATGATGCATTTCCATTATAAACTAGAAAAGCACTAGGAGACCGCAGACCTCCATCAGTATTATATATTGAGTTAGAACCATTTCTATCAAAACTGGTTCTTTATCCCAATAGTAAAGAATCCTTCCAAAAAATCCTGGATCCAGACAGTGGTCCGGATCATCCCCAAAATTGAATCATTTGTTATTGTTGTCATTCTGGAAAATTTTATAGAAATCTGTCGATAACTTCATGTTGCTTTAATTGTATCTTATGTTATGTTGCTAACAGATAAAATAACACACCCTGATGATGACATAACATCCGCTGGTGGAGGTAAAAAAAAGATCCAGTAGTACCATGATATATGGCAGTGTTTCCCAACCTTTTTGAGCTACAGCACATATTTACCTCCGCCAAGGTTGTTATGTTTTTGCCTGTTTGTCTGTTAGTTAGCAAGATAACTCAAAAGGTTATGGATGGATTTTGATTAAATTTACAGGATGGGTTGGGAGTGTCACAAGGAACAAATGATTATATTTTGGTGGTGATCCAGGGGTGGGGGGACGGGGAGTCTACCTTGGCAGAGGTTTGCACTCTCAGAGTGATTTTCTAGTTTACATTAGAAACATCACAAGGCACACTACCAAAGAAAAATCTCACAAAAAGTATATTTATTGAAGTATAATGCAAATCTAGTCTTAATTTACTTATTCAGAGCAAAACCCAAGCCTGTTTTTAGTTAAACACAAAGTTAGCAGGAATTTAAGAAAAACAACTGCAGCTCAACAGCTCTGAGTGCTCACTTAAACTACCAATAAAGTGAAATTACATCATGTTTCACGGCACACCTGATGATTTCTCATGGCACACTAATGTGCCACAGCCCACTGGTTGGGAAACACTGGTATATGGTAATACTAAAAGGTAGTCACCGAATGGTCAGACAGTTGTGTCTATGATCCGTCACTATGGTCGGTATTCAGTCTTTGGCGTTTGGCTGTTTTTACTACATGTAAAGCGTCTTTGAGTGCCATGAAAAGTGCTTTAAAGAGTTTAATAAAAACAGTTTTCATAACATCCTTTTCTGTATCCGCCCCAAACATCCATCACTCTTCCGACCACAACACTTTTAAATCCCTTTTAAAAACGAATATATTTAATATTGCTTTTAATGTTTGATTACTTTTATTATGTCTGTTTTAATGTGTGATTGACTGTTTTTTTTTTTTGTCTTATTGTTTCTTTTCCTATTGTAGTTGGACTCTTATTGTTCTATTTTTTACTTCATATAAAGCGTCTTTGAGAGCCATGACAAGTGCTATACAAATAAAATGTATTATTATTATTATTATTATTATAAGAGGAAAGACTTTAAAAAAAAATCATTAAAAATTTTACTTTTATCTACTTGTGCCAAAATGTCACATCTATTCTGGGTCACTGGTTATCTATAAACCTAAGTAGATGTGAACTGAATCAATAGTTTTGCTGTTAACGTGTTAACAAGCAAACAAACAATGACAGAAAAACTGAACCAAAACTACACCTCTAACACAGCGTGTGTTATGTGTGTGGAGGAAGACAAAGGGAGATCATGTTCTGTTCTTATGTTCTGTGTTTGAAGTGATTTCTACCATTAAATGTGAACTCCATGTACTTCTGAGTTTTTTCCCAATTACCACCTGATGCAGAGTGCACATTTTCTTATGGGTCTTTTTCCTCTGTTCATCCTATCAGACTGACTGAGAAGTTAATTACATTATTCTAAAATATCATTTTCCTACAGTCGTGCTCATAAGTGTACATGCCCAAGCAACATGTGGACATTTTTCAGAGAATATGAATGATAATTAAAAAAAAAAAAAACGCTTATCTCACTTGTGGCTAGTGGTTCAGTGCAGCTATTTATTATCAAACAAATGTGTTTGCACTTTTTAAATCATACTGACAACAGAAACCATCCAAATTACCCTGGTCATACATCTACATACCCTAGTACTTCTTCCTTTGTATTGGCCCCGCCCCTTTAACATCACATGTCTTTTGTGGTAGCTGTGGGTGAGACACTTTATTTTCTCGAATGTTAAAGCTGCTCATTCTTCTTGGGTTGCTTTCAGATTTTGGGGTTTTCTTGTGTCAACTGTAGGTTTGACCCCTCCCCAAAGTGTTTCAATGATACTGAGGTCAGGGGACTGAGATGGAAACTCCTTCACCTTCACTTTTTTCTACGGTAGCCAATGACAGATCAACTTGACCTCATGTTATGGTCATTGTCATGTTGGAACATTTGCGACCGTCCCATACATTCAGTCAGGGTATATATATTTATGAACACAACTGTACCAGTCTCACCATATTTCTGATCTGTATAAATTCATGTCTACTGGTTGGCTGCAAAACCAGCTTAGGTAACACCTGTCATCCAAGTGATATCATCTACAAAATAGTAAATATTGGAACCGGAGTGTGGAAAAGAGGACAACATGTGATGTGTTTGTCCATAAATACACTGTGAGCAGCACAGACAGCTAAAAGAAAACCCAATGCACTACATTCAGTGTGATGAGCAAAAACTGACAGACAGACACAGATGTGCAAACACAATAACACACACAGCAGTCGCAGCACGGAGCCATTCCAAATCACAGCCCCATCTCAGATCCCATCAGGCTGATGCTCTTGATCGAAAGCCCGGCCGCAGAGACCCCGAGGTGGGTTAGAGCTCTGCCAACAGCTGGGTTCTTTCCAGCACCCCCATGTCTTATTCATGGATCCCCATCGGCTCTCATCACTCATCAGCCCGACTCCCCCGCAAACAAGTGCTCGTACATGTGTATACACACACACACACACACACACACACACGCAAACTAATCAAGGACATCAGGCAAAGTAAAACTTGATCTGCGGAAACAAGCTAATCAGATTTGCTTCAATTTGATGCGTACCCTGTTTGTGTGAGTGTGGGGGCTTGTTTGTTTGTGTGTTTGTGTACCTAATCCAGGTCATGAGCTCCACAGTGTCAGGATCGTAAAACTCTCTGAGCTCTGATAACTCTTCCATCAGCTTGGGCCAGAACTAGAGGGAAACAGAGACACAGGTGGGATGAAAAACTCAGCGTCACTGCTCATTAGGGCTGTAAAGCAGAACACCAGACTTACTGATATCCTTTAAATACCCTCTCATTACAGCACTGAGTAGCACAGTATGCATGAAAAGCATTTAGGTTACTCAAATGGTGAAATAAATTAGAGAAAACCAATCTTTTTTGGCATCCTGTTATGATCCAATTTCTTGTTTTCATTTTCTTGTGCAACTTTCATTTAAGTCATTTGACTCTTCTCAGATCGTCGCGCACACTGTGTACAAACCAGCTCGGCTTTGTAATGAGATAGGCAATACAGAGATGAACATAAACTGCAAGAAAATGGCATACCTTATAATACAGGCAACCCATCATCACTAGTGGAACTGCATATCTGACAAGCCTTAACTGCAAAGTTAGAGAAAGAAAATGGCTGTAATGAAATGACAGGATATAATCGAATCAGCTGCAGTCAAAGAGAGACACAGCTAAAAAAGAACAAAAAAAAAATAACGACAAGTCGTGAATGAGATAACACAGAGATAGTAGGCAGACGGAGCAGCATTGCTCACTGGTATCATTCCTTATCTGATCCATGCTGCTGTCACATTATGACCACACTGACACCTAGTGGCCTCCGTGCCAATGTTATCAGCAGCTCAGAGAAGAGGGTTTGGCTCCAGTAACTCAAATCATTTCAGTGTTGCGCCATAATGCAGCCCTGTGTTCCATTTCGTTTTCTAACCAGCACGTCATTACCATCTATAGCATCTCAGTCTCACGCTCACTACACACTAACTGATGAATGTAGCGCTGGTTTTATCACTCCACTCAGGTGTCAGACCTCATTATATTTATGAATTATTTAAAAAAAAGTATCTTGTCATTTTAGTCAGCACCAGTAGATCCTATACTAACAGTATCATACTTTAGACTGTGATATATTTAAGACAGTGATAGCATCTGGTAAAGAAAAAAAAAAAAACCATGGGACACAGTGTTATTAAAAAAAAAAAAAAAGCCAAAATCAGTCCAATATCAGCTACCTCTGAGTATGATTTTGTACCTTCAGTATCAGATACCACACTTGGGAAAGGAAATCTGAAAACACCCAGCTATACACATTAAATTTCTCTCAACATTGGAGCTGGAAATGCAGCCGTTGGGAAGTCATACCAGAAATTTATGGTTGCAACGGACAGCGCTGAGAATCAGAGTCCACAGCTCCGTCCCACACACACCAAAGGCGGCGACTGCACACATATGGCCTGTCCATATATACTTCATCCTGCACAGAGAAAGTGAAAAAGCAAGAACAATGTGATAGAAGAAAGAGATTAAAAATTGCACCAACACAAATGTATTATACAATACATTTATTGTTGCAATGGGACAAAGTAAAGAACAAGGTGTTTGGCAGTGTAGGTGTATGGACAGCACAGATAAAAGTGTGCGCTTTATTTTTTTGCAAGACAAAAATATAATGCAGAGTTTAGAGCAAATCTAGAAAGGTCTGCAGTGTGCTTACATTTTATTTCAGCATCTAAAGATAGCATTGGGCCAAGTTCTGGTCCAAAGCACATGAATTAAGAGTCTGAATCAAACAGAAGAAAGATTAAACAGAGAGGAGTGAAGGAGCAGAGGGAAGAGTAAGAGGCTGAAATGAGCAAAAGAATTGTTGACAAGTACAGAGAGAGACACAAAAAAGGAGGCACCGAGTGATGCAGCCTGGCAGAAATTAATCTCAATACCTTTTAATGCAAAGGAGCTGTCTGACAGGAAAAAAATGACTCTCTGCACTTTTGGCCTTTGGCTCTTCATCAGCAAGATGAAGTACGTGCTAAAATCAAATGTGTCAGTTTTCCGCATTACCTGACTGCTGCCGTGTATTAAAAGCTGTATGATTGCTCTTCATTTTGTGTGGATTCAGTTGACGCTGTCATTTCTGAACAGCCTGTGCAGAACTCTACTAATTGTACTGTCTATCAAACACACTGTCATCATCACATGCATAAGACCAGTCCTAAACCGGCCATGTCATAAACCCAATACCGATGACTTACATGAACCGCTAATAACCTGCATTCTACACATAGTTATGAATTATTCAGCTGCAAAAAATATCCCTTTTTTCTCCTTTGACTGAGTAATTGGGGGGTTTCTTTTAATAAAGGAAACAGAAGTGATGATTCCGGCTGTAATCTGTGATTTTCTTGACAATCCTGACAAAGAAACCCTAAAGCTAAATGCAATTATACTTTCACAATAATGAATCGTAGACGTCAAGCATGGCAGCCTGTGTTTTCGGCTTAAAAATGCACTCATCCTGGGAGGTTATTAACAATGCCAGGGATAAATAACATTTCGCAATTGCAGATGAAATTTGGAAGTCAAGTCTGAGAGGGTAATTGTGCTTGAGATTGCAAATGTACAACGAAAGAACTACATGTCACAGGATGCAAAACAGTTTGGCGTTACACATTTAAAAATAAAGACATAAACAGTGAACTATAGCCAGCAGAATATTGGATCTTCTTATAAAGGGACACATTACGGCAATGAACCGTATATTAAGGTTAAAGATGGCAATTTTCTGTTGTGCCTGCCTGAGTAACAGCATTCCTAAAATTTTAAGTTCCACAGAACATAATGTGATTCACAAATAGGCTGATAAATAAAACAAACACACTGAGATATTACCAGATGAGAAGAATATGCTAATGATAAAAGCACCGGGGTTCACTTGCATAAATCCTTCTTGATATAAAACTATCCAAACAACCACCTACAAGCCATTTAGCATTTATAATTCATGAAAAACTTTCAATCTGAAGTCTTGAAAGCTGTGGATTTGTCAGTTTACTTTTGTTAATTTAAGCAGGTGGTTTCGTTTCAAAGTTTAATACATGGCAATATCAGGTTATATCTAAAATGACATACCATGACAATAGAACAGAACACACATTTTGGAAATTTTTCAATAAAGATTGTATAAAAGTGGTCAAACATGTGGTTTAGGGGCCAAATCTGGCCCTTGAAAGGGTCTAATCTGGCCTGAGGGATGAAACTGAAATGGAAACAATTACACTGCAGATGTTAATGGTCAAAGGTGTCAAATAATGAGCCTCCCTTAACCCTCAATCAGTAGCCCTCAAAAACTAAGTGTTAAGGGCTTAGAAATGGGACACCCTTCAAATGTTGGGCCCACGTTGTCTCTGTAGTCCCTGAAATGAAACACAACTTTATTATTTTTGTAATATTTGCACTGTTAACTTTGCCTGTTTAATCATAAGCCACAAACACAGCTATCATCCACTGATCCATGGAAGGTAAACACCAGCTATAGCTATCATTAGATAACTCTGCGGCTACGTTAGATGACATTAGCCCGGTCATCTTATATCATTATCAGCACAAGCATGTTATATAGGCTGTTATCTTGATAAAACAACTACATGACCATCACAAAAAATGACCGTTTTTGTAACGTTAGCTAACTTAAATGATAGCTAGCTTGTCCACACCAACCGCTATTGACAAAAGATCATAAAATAAAAAATACATGTCATGCAACAATGAGGTACATAATCCATAAAATGGACCTAAACTAAGATAATACAATGATTTTCGTGATTTTTATATCTCCATTAACAAAGAAAATACTGCATTCTGGGTAACCCTTGCTCCAAAGGGTGGTGTCGGAGAATCTCAGTATTGACAGATATACAGCCCTTAAAACTTGCCCCTCAACTTAAAAACATTCTTTGAATTGGGACAGCACTTACACTTGGTGGGAGAGCACATTTTGAGATTGAGGGTGAAGGGAGGAATTGGAATTGGCCCAAATTTGACTTCAGGAGCAACCTTCAGACAATTTGAATCTCAAGCAGATCAGACCAGTAAAATAATACAATAATATTTTATAAACTTGTGAGGATGGAGATGAGGATCTGCAGGTTCTAGATGTGGTCATTTTTATGCTGTTGTGTATTCATGAATGTTATACTGTATTTCTCCAGCAGTCACTGCCAAAGACTTCTGGGTATAGCAATGTGATTGCAGATGTGTTCAAAGTACTGACATTCTGTACTTAAGTAGATGTGAAAAAATACTCTGGTAAAAGTAGAAGTACTGATTCAACTCTTCGACTTAAGTAAAAGTAAAGAAGTACAATTTCTCAATTGGAATAAAGTACAAAAGTAAAAAAGTAAAAGCGTTTTTACTGTCATGAATGCAATAACACTTTAGAAAATTAAATTAGAAAAGTTTCAAAAATATCCAAAATAAAGCCTTTAAAAGTGAGTTACTGTGTAGATAATGTGTTTGATTGAGTCACGGTTACTCAGTTTTGTGGATATGGGCAGAAAATTTTGGAAAAATCATAATTGAAAAAGAAGGAAAGGAAGAAATGTCCAAATTGAGATAAAATGTAATGAGATTAAAAAAAAAAAAAAGAAAAGTTATAAATATGAGATAAAAATGCATAATATTAAAACAAAAAGTCAAAATTGTGAGATAAAAAGTCAAAATTATGAGACAAAAAGTCAAAATTGTGAGATAAAAAGTCAAAATTGTGAAATAAAAACTCAAAAGTGACAAATTTGGACTTTGCGCTTACAAACGATATCAGTCGTGTGGATAATGGTGTTTGAATGTGCAAATAATTAAGAGACATATCTCTCTCCATATATGTAGCCCTTGAACTGAAATGAGTTTGATACTTCTGGTATCTATTTTGTGGTCACAGATGTGTAGTAAAAAAAAAAAAAAGTAAAAACTGCCAGCTCATAGTGCATTTCTGTAAATTAGGACAAGTGGCTGGACATAAAAGCCAGGCAGTAGAAAGACGTTAGCATGGAGGCAGAGGTGGCTCGGCTAGAGTGTGCCGTCTATAACTGTACACTGCCTCTGCAAATGGAGCCGATCCACAGTGGGATTCTGCCAATGGATGCTGTTAGGTGAACTACGGAAGAACAGGCTGGAGCCTTTACACATGTCAGCAATGCACCAGAGAGACAGAAGCAGAATAAAGAAGCGAAGACAATATGTTTGGATTTAGCAGTAGTTTGTTGAAATAATAAAATGAAAGAAAGAAAAGGTAGACGTTTATACAAAATTATAAAAGGACAAATTAAAAGAGCTTACAGTACATGCCCATTCAGTGCAAATATATGAGTGGAAGGAATGTACTGAATAGTAATGTAAAAAACAATACTAATGAGAGGATCTATTCATCCTGACGCATACAGTTGAATGCTGACATCCTCCTCTCTGTATGTGCTCATGTGAAACTATCTGTGGTGGGTTGAAATCTTTGGACATAATCCATAGAGCAGAATCCCTGGCTGATATATGCAGAACCTGTGCCAAAACTAAACAAAATAGCCTCAGGTTCAGCAGATACTTTGCATGCAACACTTCCAACTTCCTATGACTGTAAAAGGTCATAGTTTATTGTAGGTCAAGGTGCCTCCATGTTCAAGTCAAGGTCATGTTCAGGCATCTTTACTTACAGTTGGAAGTTTTGTGTGTTTGTACTTAATGGCCCAGTCACATAGCCGATCACTCACGAATCACTCATAAATCACGCACAGATTGGGTTTGTGCGTGTTTGATCGTCGAGAAATTGACCAAATGTTCGGGGTGTAGGGCTTAGAAACCACTGACGAATCACCTTTGAACCGAACACATATCACTTACAATCACTGACATATCACGCATATGCCTTTTCCATCAGTGTTGTCAGTTATTCGTCAGTTTTATAAGTGATTGCCAGTGGACGTCAGTGGAATGAACGTCATATATGAGTAGTTTATGCATGATATGAATATGGGGCGTCAGTGGACGGATGTTGACGTGCGTGGTTTCCAACCAGTTCCGACCCATAAGCACTGACGGCCAACACATGCCCAGCGCATAGTCACGCATACTGGACGAATAAACTGCACACGTCAACTCATGACTTACCGATGCACAGTTGTGCGCTGGAAAATTTTTGAACTGTTCAAAACTCAAAATCACCCACCAGCCACCTTCGACGTACATCCACTTACTATCACTGATGTTCCACATTGGTTCCACCGACCAATTACACATACGACGCACACTCCACGCAAAATCGAAAATCTGTGCGGAATTCGTGCAGAATTTATGCGTTTTCTCTGTGTGACTGGGCCTTTAACTCTTGATCAGATAAGTGGTTATTTATGGTCATTTCCACACACGTTACCAGACAGTGACAGCAACAGTGGCAACCATCTCACGTTCAATATGGTCTACAGCAGAGGTGTCAAATTTATTTTAGTTCAGGGGCCACATTCAGCTAAATTTGATTTGAAGTGGGCCGAAGCGGTAACAAAAAAAAAAAACATAATATATAAATAATATCCACTCCAAACTTTTCTCTCTGTTTTAGAGCGAAAAAAGTGACATTACATTATGAAATCAAACAATATTAGGCTTTAGTTTATCATTTACACACATACAGTTTAACTTATAGATCTACGGATACACAAAATATTTAGTAATAGGTGGAATATTATTACCATTGTACTTACTTCTCTTAAGATATTTCCAATTTTTCCTATTTTTTCTGATTATAGAGATCTTTTGTGTGAAATTATACTTTATTTTTGGGTCACTAAATGAAAAAAAAAATTTTACAAAGCCTTTTTTTTACTTGTGAATATTTCTAGGTTATTACAGTATGTGTTTTATCTCATATCATTGCAAAAACATATTTGACCTTGACCCTTGACCTACATTAACTAAAATTCAGAGGTGGAAAATAACTAAGTAAAAGTACTTCATAACTGTACTGAAATAGATTTTTTAGGTATCTGTACTTTACGTGAGTACAGTATTTATTTTTCTGGCAACTTTTTACCTTTACTCTCTACATTTTTGCATAAATATCAGTACTTTATACTCTTTACATTATCAGAATAGACTCATTACTTTATCAAACTAAACAGATGTGACAGTATGAAAAATAAGTGGAGAGAAACTATATTATTATATGAATATTATCGCACAATTTTGACTTTTCATCTCATAATTTTTATTTTTTATCTCACAATTTTGACATTTTATCTTAAAATTATGCAATTTTTAAAACCTCATGATGAATTTTTATCTCAATTGTGACTTTTTTTTTAATTTTCATTTAATTTTCAAACCCACGAAACTTAGTACTATGACCTGATCAAACACAATTTCAACACTAACTCACGTTTAAAGTGTTTAATTTTGATACTTTTGAAACTTTTTCAGATTTTTTGTGGATAAATAAATATTATTGCATTCATGGCAAAAAAAAAAATTGTTTTACATTTTACTTTTGTACTTTATTACAAATGAGAAATTGTATTTTTTTTTTACTTTTACTTAAGTAGAGGAGTTGAATCAGTGCTTCTACTTTTACCAGAGTATTTTTTTTTTCAGATAAGTAGCTGTAAAGTAAAGAATGTGAGTACTTTTAACACCTCTGCTGAAATGTAATGTGATCTATTGTGGCCCACCTCACACCTTTTCTGAAAATTTCATGGACACTGGTTCATTCATTTTTTTTTCCATAAAATTGATACAAACAAACAAACAAACCAAAAAAACAAACTGAAAATAATACCCTCGCCTCCCCTTTAGAGGGGGGTCTGGATAATAATGTTCAAATTACCACAAACAACAGTGAATAATGACTCAGGATGGTCTTAAATTCAGTCTGAATGACTGGCATGTACGATTTTTAACTAGATCCTCTCTTTCTGCAATGGAAGTGACTAAACAACACAAGATGGTGCTTAGTGTGAAGGGCTGATCAAGCTTTAAGTGGATTATTCAGACACTCTGCCATCTCAGAGACCCTCAGATTTCTGCATCTTCTCAAATGCACACAAAATCAAGGCTGCAGGAAAGCAAAAGTACCTCCTCTTGAATAATTTACAATCACTGAAAATTCTGGCGTATGTGAGCGCAGGAATCAGCAATTACATACGAGTATATAGGAGCTCACCTCATGGTGCTAAAAGCGAGAAGGCCAAAGAAGAGCGAGTGCAAAAGATTGTACGCTACATCTGGTCGAAACACTACCCCTCGACCCTCTGACGCACCTTTCCTCTCATCTGTCGAACCTCCTTTAGGCCTGCTGAGAAACAACAAAAGAAAAGGAGACAAAAGAGAACGGTGATACATAAAACATAACAGGCAGACGGTTGAGAGGAGAGGCAGAAGGGGTTGGTGGGTGGAATTAATATTATACAGATTATTCAGATTTCATTAGCTGTTTGTGCACAAGCGGACACGCAATGATGCACACCCACGACTGTTTCTGTCTGCAGGAGTCAGCACACAGACGAACACAGGAAGGCCTGAGGGCAATGATGTCACTCCCATGGTCTGGCCTCCCGCTCCGAGTCAGACAGACACCGGCTTCCATTTGAATACAAATCCAATCTGCCTCTTCCTTCTACGTGAAGTGGGGTAAACTGGATTAAATTAATTCCTGAATTGGCAAATAGCCTTTTGTTCTATGAGGTTAGTATTCCAGACCTCCAACAGCAGAGGGCGAGTTGATATGCTAATGTGATTAGTTCAATGCAGCCCCTCACCTTGCACCACAGGCAAATGACGCTTTGAGAGGCAGCCGGTAGAATATTCTGCTTTTCGGAGCATGAAGCAACAGTGGCCATTTCTGAACTGTGCAGCGATGTGAGGCGCTAGCACGGCTGCCGCTGTGACTGGGTTTGTGCTGCCTGATGGTCATCCTAATGTCCTCCCACAAGTTCAGACTGCATGCCTGAAACTTTCACCATCGCATTGTGCCCCGTCTATCTGACAACCTGCCCCAATAAGAATGCACGCCGGCCTCTCCGTCACTGCACAGCGTGAGGAATAAAAACTAAATAGTAGTTGGAAAAGAGCCAATCTGGGCTGTCACTCTGTTCCACAATTGAAGTTATTTTCAAACTAGGACAATTTCCAAACACTTAAGAAGTGACTCTATTAAAAACCTGCCTCTTAGTTTTGTTTATTCAGAGTTAAAAGCAAAGTTTGGACTGTCGGTTCACTTTCCTCAATAGCTGGTAGACACGTGTCTAGTAATGTGACTGGAATACATAAGCTCGTTTTTGTTGGGCTACACGTCACATATATCACAATTATGTTGAAAAAAATATAGAATGATGTGCAGCTTCTTTAACCCTTGTGCGGTCCTTCGTGAAAGGCACACTGGCTGTGTCCTACAATCGGGTCTTAAAAACCCAGATTCCAAAGTTCAGTTCCATAGACTCATCACCCCACCCCCCAAGGATATATTACTGTTTTCAGTAGTAAGCAATGGCATCCTACAGTACGTATAAAAAGGTACATTTGTGAGCCACCGGGTCTCTTTGACCCGAAGGACCGCACAAAGGTTAAGATTATTGTTAGTGTTTAACTGTGTAGATATAATTCAGGTGACTTAATGTAAAGCAGATAACAAATGGTGTAAATCAGTGGTCCCCATACTGCGTCCCGCCTCCACATTTGGTAAATGGACTGCGCTTATATAGCTCTTTTCCACCTTCATGGTTTTCAAAGCGCTTTACATTAGCCTCACATTCACCCATTCACACACACACACACTCATACTACACCAGTAGGTTTCTATGGTCAAAGGTCAGTCCTACTGGGGGCCTAAATCAGGGTTCAGTGTCTTGCCCAAGGACACTTCGACATGTTGACAGCCAGAGCTGGGACGCGAACCGCCAACCTCTTGGTCATTGGGCGACCCACTCTACCAACTGGCCGGCTGTGGTCCGGCCCCCTGAACAATACCAGAGAGCATTTAGATTTTTTTTTTCATATATGTGTATTTGTATTTGATAATAAGGTTGGACTTTTGCAATGAACTACTCCTCAGTTTTGAATTATTTTGAATCATTATTAACTATTAGTGACTAGTTTAACACCTGACCTTTGACAGACGCTCATATGAGTGATTTAAGACAGAGATTCTGCTCTGACAACTAAGCTGAACTTGGACCTGTTAAGATGAAGAAGTTTATGTTCAATGGACTTATTATCTGTGAAGAACCCAGAGAGAGATATTTGATTGTGGCTTTCTGGAAAACAATACATTTTTACATTTAGGCACTCCTGCAATCGTCACACTTTTTCTGTTACAAACTGACCCCGGCCCCTCATCAAGGAAGAGAAAGGTTATGTGGCCCTCACAGGAAAAAGTTTGGGGACCCCTGGTGTAAATGAAGGACAGGGTTAGAGCATGTATTCAAACATGTAAAGAAGAAAAAATATCTTACAACCAAATGGGGGAGAAAAAAAAGAATAAAACACTGGAGAATAAAACACTGTTGAGTACATGATGCCTTCATGTATCAAAAATGAGTAGGAGGAAGTTCAAGACTTATTTATTTCCACCCCTTCTCTATAAGTCATCATTATTATATATCTGGCTTCCATATTGATTTACTGTACCACTACATTCTAATTTTAATAATTTAATTTCCTCAGATATAATGATTCTAATTACCAGGTCATTATATATATATTCCTCTTTGTATTTTATATAATAATTCCTTATCAAGGAAACTATTACATGAGGCAAATAATTGCAGAAATAAAAAGTGGAGAAAAAAAACACACCAAACGTTAAAGTCATGACAGTGATGGGTAGTAGTTTGAATCATTGTGGAATTTGTCGACAAGTTCTGCCATAGAATGCACTGATACTCTACTACTGATTATTGTACTGTTCCATATTATCACACTTTATATTGTATATAAGCAAATACCTCTTTATATAATTCCTGTAGATATTTGTAACTTTTTAGTGTTCTTTGTTCTGTTACTATACAAGCACAACTGCAACAGTGCCCAACTTGGGATGAATAAAGTATTATCTAATCTATCTATCTATCTATCTATCTATCTATCTATCTGTCTGTCTGTCTGTCTGTCTGTCCGTCCGTCCGTCCGTCCGTCCGTCCGTCCGTCCGTCCGTCCGTCCGTCCGTCCGTCCGTCCGTCCGTCCGTCCGTCCGTCCGTCCGTCCGTCCGTCCATCTATCTATCTATCTATCTATCTATCTATCTATCTATCTATCTATCTATCTATCTAATCATATACACATTACCTTGACATGTATCACCTTAAGGGTAAAAAATGAATAAATAAAGCCAGCGATTTTATACTGTAAAATGTTTGACATGTTTAACAAATGTTTGATACTGAATGAAAATGAAATATGAGAGTGCAGAAATAAATATTGATATATCCTGGAATGTGACTTGCACCCATAAAAACTTCCTGTCCAGCCGTCACTCACCTCAGATTCTGAACGGCGGCCACTGTAAACATGCAGCTGAGCAGCAGCAGAGTGAGGACATAGGGGTAGAGCATCAGAGTCCCCCCCAGGCGCTCCAGAGTGTCCAGGGGCAGAAGACCAAAGGCCTCCTCGCACAGATAAAGACTGGCATCAAAATCCCTGCAGGACAAACATGGAAGACAAACGAAGAGGCCAAAAGCACATGTGAGCGAGGGATGGGAACTGATGAGAATTTAGTGATTCTGGTCCCATTATTGATATCACTTATCTATTCTATTCTATTCTATTCTATTCTATTCTATTCTATTCTATTCTATTCTATTCTATTCTATGCTATTCTGTGCTATGCTATTCTATTCTATTCTATGCTACTCTATTCTATGCTATTCTATTGTATGCTATTCTATTCTATTCTATTCTATTCTATGCTATGCTATTCTATTCTATTCTATTCTATTCTATTCTATTCAAGTCACCTAAACAGCAACTTGAAACTGAGATATAAGATATTCAGTAGTCTTAATAAGTTTCACTTGTTCCATTGGCAGGTTTTTTTTGTTGCATAATTCAATATGTATTTATCTTAGGAAAAAAGGGGAAAAAAGGAAAAAAGGAAAAAAAGGGGAAAAAAAGGAAAAAAAGGAAAAAAGGGAAAAAAACAGAGGTACTCCGAGATTTTCAAATATATATATATCAACAATGTATTTATTTATTTATATTTACAGAAACTGTGTATGCCCTGATGAAGGCCCTTGGCTGATGTGTTTTTAGCTTTTACATTGTTTCATTAAATACATTGTTGGTATATATTTTCTAAAATCTCTGAGTGCCTCTGCTTTTTTTCCCTCTTTTTTTTCCTTTTCTGGATTTTGACCTCACCTGGTACAGATGAGCACCTGAGTAAATATTGTTCATACCCGCTTTTTTTGCCTTTTTATTGTGAATATATTTTTTCTTAATTCAATGGAAAAAATATCAGCAAATACTGAGTTAAAAATATCTTCTATTTCTTGAAATACTTTTTTCAAGCTCTATTGTCTAAATAAAAGTTCTTATTTCTCACTATTTGGCCAATTAGGCCACAGACCCCCGTGACCCTCGTGAGGATAAAGCAGGTTCAGACGACGAGACAAACATTCAAAATATTTCTGTTCTTGACAGAAATTGATATCAAACAGAACAAAACCTTTGAGATATTTTTAACTATGTTGGATTGTGGTTGTGGCAGTGCCAGGTCACTGTGACCCGGCCATAACCATTACAGGACACACACACACACACACACACACACACACACACACACACATGCACAGACAAACAGCTTGTAACAGAAATTACTTCACTGCACAAAATATGTAAATACACAAACTTTAGTTAAAATTATTTCACAATAGTAAAATGTGGATGATTCTTTATCATTGTATGTATCACCCAAATATATTAAAAGATCACCTGAAAGTTTCAGTCAAATATTTGCATTTTTGTCGTAAATACATGGACAGGACATTTTAGAATAGAATAGAATAGACTTTTATTGCCATTTGCAAAAGTACAGCACAGGCACATTGGAATTCTTGTGTGCTTCTTCCAGTCAGGCAGGTAAACAGTAAGAAATAAAGGTGCATTAAGGTAAAAAAATAAATAAAAATAGAGTAACAAGGGGTGCTTATATAAATATAGATAAAAATAAAATCCTAAAGCAACTCACAAATGTTCAGATTCATAATATCAATAATATTCATAAAATAATGAATATTTAATACTTGAAACTGAATCATCTATAGTGTGTATAATCAACAGACTCAATACATTTTCATTTTAGATACAATTATTTTATACGTCAAATTCGAGCTATGGCTATGGTGTAAAAATTGGTTGCAACTTTTTTTCTACAAGTGATGTTTCAAAAAGGATAAGAGTTTATTAATTCATTCTCACTTTAATCACTCACACACACACACACACACACACGCAGACAAAGTGAGAGATATATCCCCTGGTTGGATTTAACTTGTCTGAGAATCTCCAAACATATTAATGTTTTGTACTTTCTTACATTAAATCTGAGCTTCCATCTGTGTGTGTGATACTGCCAGGGGGAAAAGTTTCAACCCACACAGAGATCAACTACGCATCTATGAGTTGGCAGATAGTCAACACATTACGTGTATACAGTCCATACATGGTCTCTGTCAACTGGAGAACATCAGCCAAATGATATTTCTTTAGATTTTTTGGGTTTTTTTTACGTTCAGATCTAATAAATTACAGGAGATTACTGGGAGAAATTACAAAATGTGGGTGGGTCTGAAATACAGGAGCTCAGGACAAGATATATGGACCAACCCCGACAATTAGTGGTATACCAACTCCACCTCATTGCTATTAACAAGGGAAGAAACATGGATTAGAGTGAAAATATGCAACAGGTCATAACAAAAATAAAAGTTTAAGACAGTCTGAAAATTACTAGATTCCATTATTTTGGATCAAGTGGAAAAATACCAGTCCGCCCACCCTTCTGAGGATATAAAAAATGGAGTTTCACACTTGGGTTATAGATCTAGCTGTATTTTCTGCAATAAACACTCTATGGATTTGAAGACCGGCCATCTTTGATCATTTGTAACCTGTAGTTCTTATTACTACAGGTTAGGTATCCTCAAAAGTTTGTATTAAAATGTATGAAGTAAAGTTAATTAGTTTAGTATTCAAAAAAGAACCATGACAACAGCAAATATAAAGCATGACGTCACCTTGTAGTGGATATGTTGAGTACAACCTCTGTTAGATATTCTGCTAATGAGGTTTTGAAAGCTGTATTATTTTGACAGAAATATACGTATCATTATACAGCACTTAATTTTCTTCCAACTTAAATGTGACTTTAATGAACAGATTGTTGCATTTCTTTTCTTCTGATTCTTTGGGGGTTTTTTTACATTTCAGTAATAGAGCTCGTGATACTAGGCTGTGCCAAAACATAATTGAAAGGAGAATTGAGATATCGCAAAGTGCAGTGCAAAACTGAAAAAAGAAAGTAGTCTGAGAGTGGAAGGCAAGGGGGGGAAAAAAAAAAGTCTCAGCGAGCGAGTGAAGCAGGAACAGGGAGAGAGGCAGAGATAGAGCACAGAGTAAAGCTTTGCATTCTCCACAGCCTTCTGAATAATTGAAGGGCCAGTTGTGTGGCGTTGGGTTGTGAGCCATGTTATCTGCCACCCCGGAGTAGCTATCCAGTGGCTGAGCCGCTCAACACACACACAGTATCTGATCGATGGGAGGCCTGCTGGCGTTACCCTACCATCTATTATTCACACACACTTACACTCCAGGTGCTGCAAGACTGGTGCTTAGTGAATAATAAAGTCATGGTGGATAGAGTCAAAAGATGCATTTGTGTGTGTGTGTGTGTGTGTGTGTGTGTGTGTTTGAGCACACTAGATGTGTGCAGTTGTGGCTCCGTTTTTATGGTCAAGTGTGTGAAATCAAAGTGATGTGTGACTGTCTCCAAGGACAGGGATGAGGGAGTTTCCTCTGTTTATGTGTGCATTCGTCTACAAATGGTCTTTCATACCTTGTCGGCCCTAAGGCAAACTTGGACTTGATGAATTTAAAGATGTGTTCATCTGATCTGAGCTGAAGTGCTTTCTGTAAACACACAAACAAACAGATAAGGTTATCTTGTGAGGACTAAAGATCAACATGCTGAGCTGGATGTATAAGTAAATAAAACTGGGATCATATAGTGAGCTCATATCTTAACCGCCCTGGACATGAAAGAGAAGAAGAAGAAGAAGAGGAAGAGGAAGAGTGTTAGGAGTGAAAAACGGGGTAAGACAAGTGGACGTAAAAAAAAAAAAAAAAAAAAGAGGGCAGAGAACCAGGAGACTGAAATAAAAGATCAGAGAAGATGGACCAGATCGGAGATATGAGGAGAGACAAACAAGGATGGTTGGAGGGAAAAAGACAAGAGGATAAGAGGAGATGAGAACAGCTGGAGTGAAGACAAGGGTGAAGACGATGGGGAGAAACAGAGAAAATGATGAAACAGGATGTACCTTGGCCAGGTAGTTGATGGTGAAGGTGAGGAGGAGAACCATAGCCGTGTGGAGAAGCAGTTTACCCACACGGGCCAGCAGGGTTCCTGACTTCAGACCAGACTGTGAGGAAGAAAAAAAAATAAAAAAATAAAAAAACACCACATGCAGTGAGTCGTAATATCTGCTGAACCATTTTAGAATTACAAGTACAAACCCAGAAGCTGTCATCTGCACTGTGTAAACACATGTCTATTGAGTAAGAAGCTACAAAATTCAGAACATATACAAACTAATAAGCCTATTAAATCTAAACAAACCATATGAGAATGGTAGCTACAAGCAACATCTGACAGCCATTTACAATCAGAGCATGTAGTTGTGAAAATATTAAACGCAGAATTTAATTCCCTCCCTCCCTATTTCTAATTCTCAGCATTCCTCCAGCTTTCTCTGTGTTCTGCTTTCCCTGTCACATTAAATGTTTCTGTAATTGTCGCTGTGATAAGATCAAATTCAACTAAATTGCATTTAGATCTGTCAGAAAAACCTGTCTCCTGCATACAAACCGAGTCTCTGTAGCTTTTTGCAAAAATCCAGGTGAATTTTGTCTAGCCGTTTGTTTTGTAAACAAGTTATTTTAGCTGTCAGTATGAGTTTGTGATGCTAATTTTTACACACACACACACACACACATACACACACTATAATCCTCAAACCCTCAGCTGAATACGTCTAATAAACCCCACAGTGACCTGGCAGTGTCGGATGAAAAGTGTGGCTACGATGAAGCTGAGGACCAGAGATCCCAGGATCATGGAGTTACAGAACTGAAGGAGCCACACACTGAGGAGGCCACTGACTTGAACCAGGTACAGAGTCGTCACCTGGGGGGAAAAAAAAAACACACACACACGCACACACACACACACACACACACACACACACACACAAACATTCAGCATCATGAAAGCATCAGCGGCATCAGTGTTGAGCTCTGAAATCTGTGTGCATTAGACCATCCTGCAGCCACGACATGACTGAGGATGGATTTCCTTGCATCGCACAACAGGTGTTGAAATAAAAAACAAACAACAAAAAACAAGTTGAACATTTTAGTAATAATAAAATAGGTCGGCTGATATTTGTGTTTTTTTTCTTGTATTAGTATCAGCCTGTTGCTTTTTTTCCTTGTCCATGTTCTTGGAGATGCTGTTGTCCACATTGATTTTTATTTTTTTAAATGTCGTAGTAGTTATTAGGTTCACTGAAATTTTAGTATATATATATATATATATATATATATATATATATATATATATATATATATATACTGTATATATATATATATATATATATATATATACTGTATATATAAATATATGTATATACTGTAATAATGTAGGACAGGGGTGTCAAACTGCGGTCCTTGAGGGCCGGTGTCCCGCATGTTTTAGATGTTTCCCTCTTCCATTACACCTGGAGGCCATTGCACTCTGATAAGTGTCAGCACTGATGCGTTCTGAATGGATGATTTAGTTTATATATTTCCTTTTAGTTTTGTGCATGGAAAGGGTGTCAAAAAGCAAGATTTTTTAATTTTTATTTTATTTAAACATTTTTGGTCTTGCCAGCTACTGCTGAGTTCCATTTCAGTGAATGATGGGACCCGCCAGAATGTGCTGAGAATCTCTCCAGAATTTCTACCCTAAACTCATTCTCTTCTTGCACTGGTGTCCCCTTCTGGCCTGTTCTGTTCTATTCTATTGCATTCTATCATCAAGTCATCCACAACTATGATGCTCAGTACCGTTTTTGTTTAATTATTTATTTATCGAATCTCTTTTTCTTTTGTGCTGTTTTGGTTTTCTTCTCTTTTTTTCGATTTATTTATTTTTATTGATGGACAGTTAATAGTTGGGAATAACACACCACCTTTCAATCTTTTAACTGCAATAGCACCGCCTATTAACTTCTTTCCCTGTTCGTCCTGTCTGTCCTGTCCAGTCTTTGTTTCCCCCACACATCACTGAGGTGTAGCACTGCCCTCCCTGGCTTATAATAGAGAGTTCTAATAAAGGATGTCTGCTCAGCTTTAAGGGAGGACTGATGATGGTCACACACATGCACTAAATATTAAAATATTTGGCTGCAAGACTAAAAAATGCATTGATCTCAAACAATGTTGACACCCTCTCTGTGGTCTTAAACAATGAGAACAAATGCAGACAAAATAAATAAATAGATAAATAAATAAACATTTTTTAAAGGCAAAATTAAAATTGCTGGGATCAAATTTCAATAATAGTTTTCTTCTTGTGTAATTTTTTTCCCCTAAATTTTCCACATAATTTGTCATTTTGTAAATATTTACTAGTTTTTGTTGCTCATTTTGTTTATTTTTCTACATTTTGTTTAATTTTTATTTTAGTATTTTTCTTTGATTTCCTGCCATTTGTGTCTAACTTTGCTGATGTTACCAATTATTTTGTTAGTTCTCAGGAGTTAAAGGGTTAAACTGAACCACATGGATGAGGGAAATATCTAAAAAACACCGGCCCTGGAGGACTGGATTTTGACACCTGTGATGTAGGAGGTTCATTTTTAAAGCAGACATATGGTCAAGATGGACATGGAAATGAGTGATGTAAATGAAATTCATAAAATTGTTATCATTGTCATGTAAAATTGTTAAATGAGGGGTAGGTTTTATAAGTTCTCTAAAATCCTTATTTTGTCTTTTGTTTCTTTTGTTCTAGAGTTTATATATTTTTAAGAAGAACTGCTCAAATAAAAAATAACTGAACTGAACTGAACCTCCAAATATTGGCAGTTTGTATCAGTCATTGGCTCAGGCTCATGGAAAAAAAAAGGTATTATGTTGGCCCCCAAAAAATCCATACCCTGACCAGTATATCACTGAATCAGAAAAAGCAGAGGCACTCTGAGAATATATATTAAAAAGTATTTAATAAAACAATGCAAAAGTTATAAACACATCAGCCTATGTGTTGCGGCCCAGGGCCTACATGGGCATGTACCCTCTATGTTGTTCTTTATATCTTTCCAGTTATTTGTTGTCACTGTTACACCCACCCTCTGACTCTATACTTCATCGTGATTCATCTGACAGTTTCAGGGATATTTAGCCAAAAGTTACATTGATCACAATGAGACTACTACAGTAGCACATGGGGAGGCTAAGTCACGCCTCCCCGGTCCATGGGTGCTTAGCTCGCAAAAAATTTGAATGGGAGTAAATGGAGCGAGTCAAGCTAAATTCTGAAATTCACATATGATAGCGGTTAAAAAGAAATATTTGATGAGGCATAGGCAGACCACCCGTTTTCGACGGGAAGCAAATGTGGGCTTAGGTAAGAGACTATGTCACAGTCCACTTAGCTGTGGTGTGGAGTCTGTTGTGACGTCACATGCGTCCCAGGCATGTATTCCAAATTATTAACGACTTTTACTTGCAGATGAATCAGCCGTTGTTTAAGCAGTTGAAACGCACATCAATAATTATAATTTATTATGAGGTACAACATGTGTGTGATTCAGGGCACAAGACAAACCAGATACCATTTTATGATTTTATTTCCCATTGAATACCATTCACTAATTTTTCGATCTCAGGCCCCATGAGTCTCCCAGATGGGGCGGAGACTTCAGCTCCCCATAACATTTGCTGCCGCTAGGGGGTCTAGTGCGGCTAGGCTATGTAAACGCAGTGACGAGACAAAATTGGTCTCTGGGGCCAATGTGTTGCTTTAAGGTGGGATCCAAAATCCAAGTTACAAGTGATCTTTAGATACACCAATACAGCTAATTGTTGTAGAAAAAAAGACAAATGTTGGAGGGCAGTTAGTAGATACTCTGATGGCAGATCCTCCATCTGTCTGCTCACTACAGTGTCTTGAAGAGTATTGACGGTTCCTCCTGTTAACCCCATATTTATATAACCTACCGTGGCTCTATCATCCATCTGCTGCGACTCCCTGTGGCTGCGGAAAATTAATAATGAGTATTTAATTTTAATTTGAAAATTGAAGTGCCTTAGAGACAGTGTGAGGAGCTGGAGGGTTCTTTGCTGAAGCAGCTGGTAAGGCTAATTTCAGTTTATTTGATTTTATATTTCTTTGTTGTTTTTTTTTATGTATGGTAACATCTGATATAACTTCTTAAATATAACTTCTTTTATCTCACTTACAATTTAATCTTTAGGTGATTATGTCTGATTTTAAGTGTGATGAGATATTTGAATGAGAAATTAGAAAAAATATACTTTTATTTATTTACTTATTTACACTTGGTAAGAACATTAGGTATTACTGGCATTATCTCCTGCTGTCGCTGTCCAGGCAGGTGGTGCTGAAATGCTTTGCCATGTGTCTGGAAGAGGTGAAAAGAGGTCATCCAGAACATGTCAAATACTTCTACATATGTCAATATGCGCTGGAGATAAGTTCAATATAAGTCGCACACAGGCATAGACATTATCTCAGTGTATTGCGACATATCGAGCTGAATCAGATGAATGGTATTTCAGTTCATTTCACTGGGGAAAATTGATTTGATATATGAGTAAATTGAGTTAAGAGCTGAGTCATTTTCAACTCATAAGTCATGGTCCTGCTATATTTGACTTTTACTCAACACGTTAATTACCTTACACTTTAATTGTCTCACTTATTCTGACTTTTTTATTCTTTCAAATGATGAAAACGTACTATTTTCCTCAATGGTACCATGATTTGTTTTTTTTTAATATTTATAATCCCCTCTACTAGCCTTCAAGTTTTAGTGTCTGTTTCATTTTTTTTAATCACATACATCCTTACTTCAATATAATCCAAGCTTAAAGAAAAACTGAAAGAATGAAACAAACATACGATATTCTGGATTTGCTACAACACAAACCAGCTCAACACTAAGCTGGTTTCTATCCACGCCAAAAAAAAAAAGCTTATTTATGTTTCTATCCACTATTGTTAGATCGCTATTGTTTTTAGAAAGTGACAGATGCTCCAAGTATTTTGACAAAAACCTGCAGCTATTTCTTTAATCCCTTAATGGAATCGCTCCTCTGAATCATAAATGTTTCAAAGTCCATTTCTAACATTTCTTTGTTTCCATCTTAGATTGTGTTTATTTCTTATGCTGAATTCTTAAATGTTAGTCTCCTTATGGAAACATGCAGTTGTTGTTGTTGTTTTTTTTGTCAATGTTTGAAGTATTTTTATTTTTTTTTACATTTTCACTATTTCCACTATTGTTTTGCGACGCACAAAATTAAAATGCGGGTACAGCTAAATGGAAATGCCAAACTATTATCAAGAGACATGCTAACACTGATCTTTGATATTTAGTTGTTCTTGGAAATATGACTGAACTATTAGGGCTGAATAATTTGCCGAAACAATCACATCCTGTTTATCCTGAGAAACTATTTTTTTTTTATTCTATCAAAATACACACATTAGCATAAAAACAAAAACTTAAAATAACACAAAAAACATCTTGCTCTGCTCCTTGTCACTAAAAGCACACAAATGATCACCATATATCAGTAATTGTGCTTATTTACTTCGTATTTCTGCAATTAAGTCTTGCTAAATCTGAACTTTAAAACTGCAGTTTTTAATCTCGTCCAACATTGATTGGGAGAGATTATTGTAATCAGTGTGTGTGTGTGTGTGTGTGTGTGTGTGTGTGTGTGTGAGAGTTATGCTATAACTCAATGAATACTCGAGATATCAGCATGAAGTTACATTGGCATATACATATAGCTAATGCACATCAGCTGCAATGATCCATTTAGGTAAAGGTTAAAGGTAAAAGGTCACAATTACCAAAAAATTCTAAATACCATTATTGGTTATAACTCAAGAACGGAGGGTCACAGTACTTTCAGATTGGAACCAAATGATGCGGAATGAAGATTTCTACAATTCTCATATATGGTGTTGTCACCTATGACCAATAGTTTTTGAGATCTCTGGAAGTCAAAGGTGACATGTCGCAAAATTTACTTCTGTAACACTGTTTGTGTGCATCAAGCATAGACATATCACACTGTAACTTCATCAATACTGGATATATTATCATAATGTTGCACACACTGATAAATATATACATGTCACAAAATTATCAATATGGCAAAAGGTCAAAGGTCAAGGTCACATTTAGCAGAAAGGTCAAAATCACATTATTGGCTTTAATTCAAGAACTGGTTGTCATAGAAACTTGAGATTGGCACAAAATAGATTAGGCATTCTCTGAATACTTGTTTGTAATTATATTGGGGGGTTAGTAGATTGTCCATATGGGTCGCCACAAGAGCAGGCTTGGTCTGTAGGAATCACCTGTCAAGATAAATCAATATTTCAAGTACAACTCCTGGGATTGTCTGTTAAAAGCTTTCATTTTCTTGGAAGTTATTGGCTCTTCTGTCTCTTCAGTGGTCCTTTTCCCTTTCAAAAGAAACGTTCCAAAGACATCTGTTTTTTACTTATTTTTCTAACACTTGGGTTACATTTTTGCCGTTTAAGTGACAGAGATTTAACCGAGAGAATCTGGTCATTTTTCAAAATAAAAGATTGTACAGACTCAGATAATGAATACAAGAGAAATAATTACTTCTGTATTAGGCAGCCACTGTCCCGGTACCAATTGACCACTGATTTAAAGGGCCAGTGCTTAAAACAACCATTCTGGTGTCACCTGTGGAGTTGAATTAATGAAGAGTTCAGACCCAAGCAGAGCATTTACAGTTCATGGGGACCTCTGTCACCATGGGGACCAAAATTCAGGTCCCCACGAGGGTTAAATATAAATGTAGGTCCCCACTGGTAAAATATCAGTCTGTATGAGCTATGAAAATGTATGTAAATGATGTGGCCCTATAAATACATTAAATATTTTTTTTGTTTTTCTGGAAGTCTCCATAAAGCAGGCATGTCCAAACTACTCCACAAAGGGCCAGTGTAGCTGCAGGTTGATTGTTCAAACTGTGAAAGAGTCCACAGTTTGACCAATCAACTCTGAAATCTGTGATCAGCTCAATAATTGAGTCCAGTCTGGTGTGTCGGTGCTTGGTTGGAACAAAAACCGGCAGCCACATCGGCCCTTTGTGGAATAGTTTGGACATGCCTGCCATAAAGCATGGGGGGAACACGTGCAAAGCGAAACATGTTTTTCAAAGGTTTTAAGATGTGTTTACTATTTTTTATTTAATTACATTTTTTCTTCTTTAGATTATTTAAATATTTTTTTTCATTTTGTTTTGTATTTATTTATTAAAGAAAAAATTGTGTTTATGCTCACTACCAAACGGCTATTTTTACCTACAAGTGATAATTAAAACATTTGTCCTCATGAGACATGGAAACCAGTGTGTGTGTGTGTGTGTGTGTGTGTGTGTGGTGGCTGGGAGTGAGAATTAAAGCTGATGTTTTTCTCTGCCCCCTTTCTACTCATACCATTTCCATTGATAGATGTCTGTTGATCACTGTGTTTGTCTGATGTTCTGTCAAATTAATAACTTTTGTAAATTACATTAAATAATGTTAAGGTAGCAGAAATTAGCCCTTTTTGGTTTTGTCATGCTTTTTCTCTTGTTTTGATTAAGAGTTAAGTCACACCGACTGTCTTTTGTTTTGGTTTTCTTACCCTCAGTCCTCGCTGCAGGGTATTGTCATCAGTTCATCGTCTGTCTGTATGTGCAAAAACATTGGTGTGGACTGAAAGCCAAAGGTTTTCAAGTGCAGGTATGCTATACGTGATAATTAGCAAAGGATAGGGTTGTGACATCCTTTTGTTTGTTATTTTAAGCATACTTTCTCTCTTCTGATTGAGAATAAAGTGCGACCTGATTGTTAATTATGATCATGGCAGACTGGTCCAGATGGAGAAGCTACCTACGGCCTTAAACACCACCAGGCTCAAAGCAGGATTAAGTCAGATTTTTAATTGCTGTATTTTTCAAACTATAAGTCACAGTTTTTTTCATAGTTTGGCCAGGGATGCGACTTATACTCGGGAGCGACTTACATGTGACCCTCCAGCACAAAACCAATCACTTTGGTCAAATTTCAGAAATTAAGATGTTATATTTATCTGTAAACTTATTAAAAATTCAACCAATCAGAGGCCGTTTTTCAACATCGCCCTAGCAACAAGGGATTTTGTTTACTCGAGAAGGCTTTGTCCCGGGGCCTCCCCTTGGTTCAAAAATATAATTACATAGATTTCTATTTAAGGGTTTTCTAGAGAGAACCCCGATCTTTCTAACGGTACCAAACATGATGAGGAAATACCTAACGCGAGCACGAAGGAAAGCCGTGTTTTGAGCTGATTGGTTTTTGTTTTAGACTTAATTACTATCAGAGTCAGTTGTTATCCTTCATAAAAGGCATGAGTTGAAGCACTTACGGCAGGAATTTCACAAAAAATCATACTTAAAATTGTTGGATTTTATGCAAAAACTTCAAATTCGATCATTTTGAGGCTATATTTGAGGCTATAGCTAGAAATACTACCACTGGTTTTGTGCTGGAGGGTCACATATGTGAAATTATTAAGACATTATTATTATATAATTCCGATTTCCTATTTCCACACAGACAACTGCAGGAGGGCATCCTTGAGCATGAACATGTTCTTTGTGCTGTACACCGATCTGAGGACATAGAGCAAAAGTAACAGACTTTGAGGCAACTTATAGTCTTGAAAATATGGTATAACTTTTGTCTCGGCCTCACATTGTAGGGCAGGTATGGGCAAACCATTCCCAAAGGGCCAGTGTGGCTGCAGGTTTTTGTTCCAACCATGCAGCAGTACACTAGGCTTGATTCAATGAATCATCTGATCTCAGTCTGCAGAGAGTTGATTGGTCAAACTGTGTACCCTTTGTGGAATAGTTTGCCCATGCCTGTTCTAGGGGATGGGATGGCACCTTTTAACTATGTTGTGTTCAGGTTTCCCCTCAGCCAGGGACATAACAGAGCGGCTGTGGCTCAGGAGGTTGAGTAGTGGGTCGTCCAATGACTGTTGTGTCCTTGAGCAAGACACCCCTAGCCTCTTGCCTAGAGCGCTGCTACTCACACTGGTGTATGAATGTGTATGAGCCATGCTTCCGGCTTCAGTCCACCCCAGGGCAGCTGTGTATACATATGAAGTTTACCACCAACGGAGTGTTAATGTGTGAATGAATGAATATTGCATCCACTGTATATACGTTGATTACACATTCATAAAGGCATAAAATATGATAATTATTATGAAAATAGGGTACAAAAACAGATATAATAACAAGCAACCATTCATTTTCTTAACCCGCTTTAACGTCACTAGGGTGATGGGGTTCACTGCAGACATACCTGGGTAGTTGATAAGAAGTCTGCACAGTCCAGGGTATATATGATGAGAGACTGGACCAGTAGAATGAACTGATTGAACTGCCATGTCAAACAGAAGCAGAATGTGGTGACATACATCAGCCACACCATAACCTTCTGTGGAGGGAAAGACACAAACATACAGCGCGTTGATACCTGAGGCGGATGCAAATGGGTCATAGCCTCATTCCTGCCAGGTTGCTAGCCCTTTTAGTGGCTATAGATTATCGAATGGCTGGGAGTGTCAAGGTAAGGCCAATCAATACTATGAGGACTGCATGAAGTGATGATGTAGTGTCTGTTAGAGTGCGTGCAGACCTGCTGTAAAGCGCTGAGCTGAGGCCTCAGGTAACAGGTGATAGTGGTGACCTGCAGCGCCAGGAAGGGCAAAGACCAGTTCTCTCTGAGGGAGATGGTAAACTCCACGCGAGTCGTGTCGACCCTGAAACCAAACAAAGACGAGACAGAGAGAGGACGCCAGTGGGCAATTAGCGATGCAATATTCAAGCCCTCAACTCAAAAGTAGGAAAGAGCATAATCACAGCAGAAAGCTGCAGATGCAACAATGTTACGCATGCTGTGCTAAATGTTTGTTTGTAGCTCCTCACAGTTTGAATGATGATGGGGTAAAACAAACAATGATGAGCAGAACATTGGAATACTTAACTAGGTGAGCGACAACAAAGAAAGAAAAATGGAAGGGATAATGTATTGCCCACACGTGACTATCAGAAAAATATTTCCAGACGGGCCCGAACAGCTGTTCCACCCCAAAGGGAAATATTGTTTGATAGCCACGTGTGGGTAATACATTATCCCGCTTATTTTACGGTTTATTACAGCTAATTTTGTGAAAAGACAGACAAAATGATTAAGAATTTATTCATATAGACGATGGCTTCTGTCGAGAAAAAGTAGTCGAGTTGGAACATTGTTGTTGTTCCTAAGCAACACTCCAATTGGCACTGTATAGGCTACTTTGTTTTGTGCTGTCTATCCACTGCTGCCTCTGATCTGCTAAAAAATCTGTAGACGTACAGTAGGCCCAATGACTCTAACAGACTGGAAAAAATAGCCGTTACAATGTAGCAAATATTTACTTTCAAAGTGGCCGAACTACCTGCGGAGTGATATGGTACCATGAATCTGAAGTGACAAAACTTGGCAGTAGGCGTTAATGGCGCAGTGGGTGGTTATCGAAAAAAAATCTGCCCGCAGAACGCTGGGAACATCCATTCAAAGTGAATGGGAGCTGTCGCAACGTTCTAGAGGGCCGTAGAATAATACATGAAAGATCAGGGTTCCTACAGCTCAGGGCAAAGTACATTCAAGCCTTTTAAAGACTTTTTTAATGCAGTTTGAAATCAAATTTAAGACCAAAATTGAAAAGGGAAAAAAAAAACACCAGATGAATTGCCTGGGGGCAGTTTTACCCAACTGTTTATTTTCATTTTTTGACTTTTTGGTCCAGTTGCTGCTACATTCATGAACCATTTGCAGAAGAAGAAGCAGAACTTTGAAATTTTGAATATATAACACACACACACACACACCATATAAAAACTAAGTATAGCTCAAGGAATACTACACTATGCCCTCATTTTCTACTGACCCTATATTATTTTTGTAATACAGAAATACAGAATAGCCTAAATGTTACCAAATACTTATACATATATATATATAAATGTATAAATCTTACTTATGTGTCAAAATTTTTAAGACTTTTGAAAATTCCATTAAAGACATTTTAATGCCAATTTTTACAACAACGAATTCAATGCATTTTAAGACTTTTAAAGGATCTGAGGGAACCCTGAAGATCACAGTGCCAGTCTGACTTGCGTCAAACTCAGAAGACCGTGGCATTACTCTGGCACTGCTTAAGAAGTTGTAAAAGTCGGTGACCTTGTGTTTTTATTGTTTACAAGGTCCACGGCAGAAATCTCGCCCCTGTATTGATTTAAAAGGACAGCAAAGAAAATGCCAGCAAGGTTTGTGAACTTATTTCAACTTTTGGGCAGGCATCCAAAAACATGCCAAGCAAAGCAAAAAGAGCAGCAAAAAGTAAACACCATTTACTCACTGAAAAAAACTAGAAAAGGCCCTCTTGTCTAGTAAAAGCTTGGTACACCGACTACACCTTCAGAGCATATCTCAACAGTCCAGGAAATATAGTCAGATATTATGCGCTCCCTTTCTTACTGAGAGTAGGAGGGCGTGTCTGGAGTTTAATATAAAGGGAAAAGAAGAAACGGCAGGAGCACCGACCAACATTTGTAAAGAAAACTGGTCCAATTTGTGTCATCAGTATTCAAATAGAAATGAAACACACAAGCTGCGTCATTATAGGGTGGATGTTTTTTTTTTTCTTTTCCTTGACTGAATGTTATGATATAAGGTCTCTATGAAGTGTAGAGTACTTTTTATCTCTGTCCGCAGAGCATAGAATGGCACTCAAAACCAATGTTTTTTAAAAAAAAAAAAAAGACACCTTAAGAGTGTGGGAAATTGGGAAAGCTATGATTATTATAGTAAATGAAAACTGGAGACTTCTGATACCTCTGGACCTCAGGTAATTTGCAATTTGCAATAACGGCAGTAAAATTGAACTGCAAATATCCAACCCTGAGGTCCCATGATTACATTAGTCCCATGCAAATCAACATCTCTCTGAATTCCTTTTTTTTTTTTTCTCTCTCTCTCCATGCATTTATTCTGACTACTTTCTGCATCTCCAAGTAAAGAGGCTACATTGGCCGCTGTAATATTACAAATGAAAGTCTTAACTTGGATGAACATTCAGGAGATGCACGTCATAACACAGCATGGAGACCCATTTACTGAAAGAACAAACTCAAATCCATCAGAAGATGAATAGCAGCCAAAGCAACATGCAGTCAGGATGGAACATTATTTTTTATATTTTATCAGACTCAACAGCCATCTGTAAGCTTTGTACTATAATATAAGTATAATAGTGAGCTTGGACATTATTTTCAGGAGGTATTCAAGTAAAACACACTTCTCCCGTCTGTTCTTGTCTTACCATTTTGCTGCATGAAGCAGATGTGAGGTTAATTTCTAAATCCATCAAGTCCACAGTAGTTCAATGTTCAAATAAACAGAATTGCAGGTAAAAAAAATAAAAAAAATAAATAAAAATAGCTTTAGCTCTTAATTTGCACTTTAGCTGCTTTGTAGCACTTCATGATAATAAAAAAAATATAAAATTAATTTAACGGAAGCATAATGTGGTTGAAGAAAGTAAAGGATCTGTCATTTAGTACATTCAACCTTTGTTGTTTTAGAGTATTTTATCTGTTTGAAAAGGTTATAATTTTCAGTTTTTATATCATGTAGCATTTGATTCTCTAAAGCAAATTGTACTAAAGTGTATTCCTCTTCTTCTCATTATTATTATTATTATTATTATTATTATTATTATTATTATTATTATTATTATTAATATTATTACTCTGCCTGCATTTATCCGTTTGACTATTAGCAAGGTTAATCAAAAAGTTAAGGACGGATTTGGCTGAAATTTTCAGGAAATGTTGATGATTACATTTTGGTGGTGTTTGGTGGTTGTATTTTTGGGGGGAGGGGGGCACAATCGTGTTTCATTTGATTGGTCAGGGCAGACTGCTGCTCATAGAAGTGAAAGTGAAATCTATCTTTCATTTGGGGGGGGGGGCTGATCTGCCTTGGCAGAGTCTGCGCTCTCCAAGTGCTTTTCTAATTATTATTGTGAAACGTGTGAAGTTTTCAGAATGAACATAAAACTAAAACCACTAATGGACTCATAAAAGTAACTAACAGTGAAAGCGAAACTGAAAATATATAATAATAATAATAGTAATAACTATATATATATATATATATATATATATATATATATATATATATATATATATATATATATATATATATATATATATATATAAATACCACAATTGATAAGTTCACAACTGTAATTACTCTGGGAAAAGTTACAGGAAAGAGCTAAAATAACATTTTAAGTTTTGTACAAGCCCCCCCCCCCACTGTATCCTGTGCTTCCATAAATATACAGTGATCATTACCCACCTGTTGAGGATGTACCAGACCCCGGCGAGAGTACCCGCCAACCACGAACCCGACAGGAGCCATGCTGTGAGGTACAGGGCGATCACATACACAGCTTGGAGCGAGAACACTGTGTAGATGTAGAAATAGACTGGCTCCAGATACGCCTGAAACACACACACACACACACACACACACACTATTAGTTCATTAGACATCACAAATGAACACAGTGACAGCGACTGACTGGGGCACTGTGAAATTTGGCGTGACATTTGAGACGATGGTCGGAGATTTCACTTCCTGACATTTGTGTCACACCATCGGCTCATGGATAAACCTAAGCAGCTGTATCTCAGTTAACGGATATGCCAATACAGAAACCTTTTCTGTCACTGTGACAACTGTGAGTGTGCCATGCAGTGTCATCTTCAAAGACCAAAATGTAAAAATGCCACAGCATCTCTAACGTCCGACGCTTCCCCTGCTGTGAACTTATGACACTTTCCTCTGTGGTTAATAATGTTGACAGAAAAAGATAGATTTTTTTTTTTTTTTTCTTGTACAAAACGAATGAGATTAGTTGGTTTCACAGCGTGCATACTGTATCCAACAAAAAGGATTATTAGTATTATTTCACAGGCCCAAGTTGAACATGCTGAGAGACTGATTTGTTACCTGAATGGGTAACACTCTGTAGAGGATGCTGAGGAAGACCTCCTGGTAGATATTCATACGCTGAAGAAGATTAATGGTCCTCTTGGATTCTGTCAAGTTGTCATGGATCAAATCTGACAGCCCTAAGATAGAAAACACACACACACATACACTTTAAAATGCCACCATTTCACCACGGTGCTATGGACCGATAACAGCTATTATTGGCTTTGTGACAACCAGTGAGGAATGGATATGAATGACCCCCTTAGCTGCCTTTGCTCATTTACAGAATATGCTGCTATTAAAGAACAACCAGGTTTGAAACATCTGCCTTACACCTCGGAGCACCTTGGATTTCATTCAGTAATTGTTGAAAACTACAGTGGGTGCCTGAACACATCGGTGCATTCAACCTTAAAGAGCCATCAAACAATATTACTTTACTGAAATAGTTTCATTTAGTTTAGTTTTTATTTCTCAGGGACAATCCACAAATACATTAATCACAAAGAGAAGAGATGTTTTGTACCAGATTTAGCTACAAGATACTTTCCATCTGCTATCCACAGACAGGTGTGTACAATACTAGAGCTGGAAGTAACTTCCTTTACTGTACTTAAGTAAATGATCATAATAATAATAATAATAATAATAATAATAATAATAATAATAATAATAATAATAATAATAATAATAATAATAATAATAATAATAATAATAATAATAATAATAATAATAATAATAATAATAATAATAATAGATATCTGTACTTTAATTGAGTATTTATTTTTCTGGCAACTTTTTTATTTTTACTCCCTACATTTTTGTATAAATATCTGTACTTTATACTCCTTATGTTCTCAGAATAGATTCATTACTTTTTCAAACTACAAAAATGTGACAGTACAAAAAATAAGTCGTAAATCAGTAAATCAAATGTTGTAATTTACTCTATCATATGTGTCTATAGGTCGTCTTGGGGCGGCCCTTTAATTAGGTGCACCTGGGCCCAGTGTGCCTGCTTTAAAAGTGCTGCCTTCTCAATCACTCACTCTCTCTCTCCCTCCAGGACGCCCGACCCTGCCTGGGGACCGCTCGGTGAATCCACCACTCTGCACTTTATTTGTTAAATATCTATTTTTGTAATAAAGGCGTCTATATTTTTATGTGGCGGCTGGTGTCTCTCCTTTGTTGTGGCCCTTTCGAGCCAGGGGTCATAACACATAATTAGCCCTTTTTTATCTTATAATTATGAAATAAAATAAAATAATTATGACTTTTGTGTCATAATTTTGACTTTAATCTCATTTTGAATTGCATCTCATAATTGTCGTTTTTATGACTTTTGAATGTTTCCTTAATGTCCATACCCACTAAAACAATCGATCGGTAGGTAGGTAGTTTTTGTATCTACACTAACAGCTGGACGGGCTAAAATATACATCTACATTTTCTTTTAACACATATTTCATACAAAATCTGTATGTTTTTATCATTTTCAAAGGGTTACATGTACAATGCAACTCTATTTACAAAAAATTCATGGTACAAAAACACTTCTGGAATGAATTAATTTCCTAAGTAGAGGTACTGTCCTGTATTTACTTTTACTGTATGTTAACATGCCAGTGCATCTCATGATGACACAGTTGAGAACTGAGAATATAGAATATAATAATAATTATTATTTGTATAGCACCTTTTATACAAACACTGTAGCCCAAAGTGCTTCACATTGATTAAAAATTAAAGTACAATTTTAAGAGGTGAAAAATACATGATACAAAATAAACTGATTATAAAATTTCAATAAAGTGCTTCACATTGATTAACAAAATAAACTGATTATAAATAAGAAATAAATCAATAAATAATACAATTACAAGAGTACATCTATTATAAAATTTCAATAATTAAGAATAAACTGATTGTACATACATTATACATTTTTAATAGAGTATATCAGAAATATATTAAGATTTGATAACGCAAAGAGTATACAGAATGTAAAGAAAGGGGTCACAGAATTGTGACTCCATTCTTTATCTCCCTTCAAAGGCTAATGAAAATAAAAATGTTTTTGATTTAGTTTTAAACATACTCAGTGAACTGCCTTCCCTGATGTCTGTTGGAATTGTATTCCATAACTTTGGTGCATAGTTAACAAAGGCTGCGTCCCCAATTTTCTTTGTAATATATCTGGGAGTCACTAGTAAGCCTGCATTGGATGACCTTAGTGTTCTAGTTTGTACATAACTGGTCAGTGAGTTTGAAATGTAACTGTGTCCTGTTCCATTTAAGGCTTTATAAGTGAGGAGTAGTATTTTAAAATCTATTTTGTGAGTTACTGGTAACCAGTGTTAGAATAGAATAGAATAGAATAGAATACTTTATTGATTGATTATTCAGATCAATAGTTAACTTCCGACTGTCTGGCAGCTGGTTCCATTGTTCAATAGTTTTAAAAGAAAATGCAGACTGTGCGAAGACGTAACACCTTTTAGGGTTTACACAGTTTTTCTGAGCCATAGATCATTGAATAAATGTCTTTAATGAAGGTGGAGCAGTATTAATGATAATTTTGAAAAGACCTCGTTAATTGGAATGTAAAATTAGGTTGTCAAAACTCAGCATTTTGTATTCATTTCAGATCCTACAGTGATGATAATGAAGCATTTTTTGTGGAGTAGTTTTAATGGCTGATTATAGAGGGATTTGATGGTCAGACCAGCCAAACAGGGGAGTCAAATGTCCTCCAGTACATTTTTAAAAAGCCACTCTAGCTTGTCTGAAATAATGACATATACTAACATAAAACAAAAGAACAGGGAAACATTTATAAACAACAACTGATATAGTTGACAAGTGCAGCTATTGTCATGTCAACGTGTTCTATTGGTGCATGGTATTTATTTACAGTAATATTAAACTTCTTGCAGCTGTTATCTTCAGGCTAAAGTGATTATCAGAGGCCATATAAATTGTTGCCATTAGGGTGGGGTATCATGGACAATTTCCAACATTTATTTGATTCCGTCATTAGTCCCTTTTCCATTGACCCTCAAATAACTTAAATAGAACCTCCTCGTAAAAATGCACCTAATGGAAAAAGTGACAATTTTGACAAAACCCTTGTTTTTCAATTAAAAGGTTTTTTGGGGGGGCATAGTGCAAATGGTATATTATGCAAAACTGCAATGTAAAGAGCTTCTTTCGCAGCTAGTTAGGTGAATTAAAAAACTGGATGTGGACGGACATTACAACAACAAAGAAAAGTTTTTAAATAAATATGGTGTAGTATGTGTGGACACACAAGGAAACAACCTAATTTTTTTATTTACTGTGAGATAGATAAGTAATATATAATAATAATAATAATAATAATAATAATAATAATAATAATAATAATAATAATAATAATAATAATAATAATAATAATAATAATAATAATAATGACTAAGAAACCACAATATTATTATTTTTAATTTACTGTGAGATAGATAAGTAATATATAATAGTAATATATAATATTAATAATAATAATAATAATAATAATAATAATAATAATAATAATAATAATAATAATAATAATAATAATAATAATAATAATAATAATAATAATAATGACTAAGAAACCACAATATTATTATTTTTAATTTACTGTGAGATAGATAAGTAATATATAATAGTAATATATAATATTAATAATAATAATAATAATAATAATAATAATAATAATAATAATAATAATAATAATAATAATAATAATAATAATAATAATAATAATAATAATAATAATAATAATAATAATAATAATGACTAAGAAACCACAATATTATTATTTTTAATTTACTGTGAGATAGATAAGTAATATATAATAATAATGACTAGGAATCCACAATATTATTTTTTTTTAATTTAGTATGAGATAGATAAGTAATATATAACAATAATGAATAGGAAACCACATTATTTTTTAATTTAGTATGAGATAGATAAGTAATATATAATAATTAATATATCTGTAAAACAATATGATATTTATGTTTGCAGTCATGTAATAAAGAAACAGATTTAAAAACAGTTTTTATGTCCTCTTTGAACACAGAGAACTTGATAATATGTATTTAAAATTTTTAAGCTTATTTTTACATTTAATTTTGTTGTACTTGTTACAATGACAAATAAAGTACTCTATTCTCTTCTTAATGGAAAAAAAGAACAGTACGCACTTGTATTTTTTAGTAAATATCAGTAAAGTTTTGCGCATATATCTGAAGGAAAAGCGACTACTGACACATCCACACTGTCACACTAGATCCACACACATAGGTGATACGAGCATCTATGGATAAACGTGGATCCAGGTTTATATTCCTAGAATGACCTGAGCCTCCAGACGGGAAGTTCCGGAGTTTGAGAACAGGAGGACCTCCCAAAGATAGATTTTCCCCACCCTTCCTCTCCATCCCTCCCACAGCAGAACCATTGAGAGCGAGATCTCGTCTTCTCTGGGGGCTGACCATGCCTTCGCACTGACAGTATCTAGGTCAGGTATTCATGGTCCTTCTGTGAAAAATCTATCTCATTCACTATTAATCAATTACGTAAAATTAAAATGAAATCAGTCTAAAATTGATCAAGTTGATTTTTTTCTTATTTTACCCAGCCCTAGTTTCCATTCATATCAGTATCCAGAACATGTCTAGGATATCCACCTGCATGTAAACACAGACACAGTATGACTAAACTTATTTATTTTCACAGCAAACACATTATAGGGTTCATTCACAGCAGCTTCAAGTGACAATTTAATATATTTTATTTCTATCAGCCTTGATAAGAGTGTGAGCACACAAATATGTGATGAGGTTTTAGAATTTAACATCAGTCCAGTTTAGTCAGAGACAAAAAAAAAATGTAGAATTATTAATACTATTAACCAATTATTAACGTTAGGAAGCTCAAAAATACTCTTACATTCCTAACAATCTCCCAAACAGCAAAGAAGCAGATAAGTAATAAGTAGTGTCTGTGACAATCTGAACAACAAGATAAGAATTCTGGAAATTCATTTAAAGTCAAAGTAAGTAACATTTACCCTGATCAACCAAAGTGGAAGCAGTGGTGGAGTGAGAAATAGACTAAATGTGGAAAGGGAACGGTGATGGGGAAAAAAAAAAAGTTGTGAAATAGAAAATTAAGTAGTATTCACTTGTGTTTTGACAGAGTAAACACCGGTATTAGGGTGACCAGATAAGGTTGGCTGAAATTCGGGATGGGGTGGTGGGGTGGTGGGGTGGTGGGGGGTGGGGGTTGTGCTGTGCTGACGTACACAGTTAATAAAACACATGACTTTCTAAGCCTGTCAAATAAATGTTTTTTCAAATATTTCATAGTCTATTAATCAATATTAATCCAATATCATTAACACAAGCAGACAATACACGTACAAATGTTACCTTGAAATAACATTGTTGAATGTGGAGACATGGGAAGATGAACGATAACACAATAATAAAGGTGCGCTTCAAATGTCTTCTAATCTATTGTCAATTAATTTTCACACCGGTCACTGTTCGTGTTTACTCTAGTAATCAAATAGAACTAGAATATATCCATATATATAATATATATATATATATATATATATATATATATATATATATATATATATATATATATATATATATAATATATCCACACAAAATATATCCACTGTAGCTGGGGCTGAACACAGACATATGAAACATTTGGGGCTGAGCAAGTAGCCTCAGCAGCAGTCGGGCAGTAGGGACACTGTTTTAAATGTTTACCTGAGGATAACAGGTCATTATTTGGTTTAAGTTTAATTTTCGGGACATGTACAGCCGGATTCGTGATAACAGCTTAGAATTCAGGACTGTCTCGAATTTTTCGGGACATCTGATCACCCTAACCAGTATAGATGTGTGTTTTGTCACGAGTTTTGTGTCGCAGGCAGAACTATTCTAGAACTAGGGGCAAAATTATTCACAATTTCTGATTTGTTTTTTGTTTTGTTTTGTTTTTTACCAGTGTGCAAATTGAGAACTGGTTCTTTTTTGAGAACCGGTTCCCAGTACTAAAATTCCTTGGAATAATTTGTCTGCCTGCTTAACAGTTCTGCTTTCACTGGTCTACAAGTAAAATGCTTCCGGAATAAAACACATTTTACCACATGTGTGTTTCTGATAAAGAAAACTCAAGTGGTAAAATGCTGGTTGGTTCAAGATTCCAAGATAAGTCTGGGGTCAACGTGGAAAATTTTTTGAATTAACAAAAGAGGAGATTTTAGTCCAGGGTGACACGGTGGTGCAATGGTTAACACTCGGGCCTCACAGCAAGAAGAACTATGGTTCGATTCCCACACCAGACCTTTCTGTGTGGAGTTTGCATGTTGTCTGCGTGGGTTTTCTCCAGTTTCCTCCCACCATCCAAACACGTGCACTGATAAGTTAATTGGTTAATCTATTTTCTAATCTCATTTCAGAGCCGATATCGATCCATTTTCCACAAAAACAATATTTTTATTGATTCCAATGTTTTTTCTTTTTTGTTATAGTCACATGATACACAGGGGTTAGTACTTGATTGCATAAGCTTGTTTTTGATGACTTTTGTTCATCTAATACTTTTTTTTTCTGCGACAGTACTGTATATTTCACACTAACAGACAACACCAGCCACCAATTATTATTGTATTATATTTTTTTAATTGCTTGCTATTACTTCTTGTCCAGGGACTACAGATGAAAATTAGCCTTGTGGCTATAATCTGGCTCAATTGTATTTGTGCATTGTCCCTGTCAAATAAAGAATAAACTAAACTAAACCAGAGCCACTTGTAATACTTCTAAAGCTGCCATTTCTTCAAAGGTGGGGAATCCCTCCAATATGCTCCAACGTTTGTCCACACAGCATGCTATTCATTTGCAGGAATGTCACGTGTTTGGTACGTTACTTAGCAACACTTGTGAATATAGCGGCTGAGCAAACATCAGGGTGTCATCTGGGCCCGGTTCAGAGTGGGTTTACAAACATCCTGCCCACACAAATAGATATTCTAAAGGTAGGGGAAATGAAAATGACGGGCACAACAGCAGGAAAGATGGAAGAATTAATAAAACATCTTAACTTTCAGTTACATGTTCACTTTGGATGTTGTCCTGAGGTGAGGGTATGGTTTTTGGTTTGTTTGTTTGTTTGTTTGTTTGTCACCAACTTCATGCAAAGACCAATTTTTCAAAGAACCATTTTCCATGAAATTTTCAGGAATGGTGTCACATGGTTATATTATTATAGATATTGGTGAATGTAGGTCAAAGGTCATGGTCACTAAAAATGTGTTTTCACAATGATAACTTCAATCAGGCAAAGGGGGCGGGGTTTGTTGTGCCGGGTACCACTTGTGTTCACTGAATAATTAAGAAATGCTCCCATGTTTCATTTTAAGTTGAAAGTTTTGTTTATGATTGTCGATGATTTTATTTATGAAACAGGTGAGGAATTTAGTTTTTCTGGTTGTATTTTCAAAATGAAATAACCAGTGAATGAACAATGTATAAACATGTTTTTCACCTGTTTCCGCTCTACTTCCTGAACTCCTCCTGCATATGCTTTTCACTTCCTTTCTGGCGGCCTCCTGTTTGTTTTGCTAGTTAACTCCGATATAAACGCAGTGATTGTAACACCGTGAGAAAACACCTTGTATGAGGCAATAAGAAGTTTGCTGATTTTCTCATTTTATTCTTGTGATTTTTACAGTCACTATAATTTGTGCTATAACTTTGAATGTTTAGTTTACACGTTGGTTTAATAGTTATATTTAGTGTAATACTAATTGGATATGATTATTTGTTCATATTTTGCACATTTAATTGTGGTGGTACTGTAGCTTTAATAGCCTGCAGCTGGGCTCACAGGAATGTGAGATTTTTCAGAACGATGTCATGTTAACAGTGGAGACACACGGTTTTCTTACCGTGTCCCGTCCTGTGTTGTTTTTGAAAGCTTTTTTGAGGATTATTCAGTGACACTTGTAAATAAATAAATACAGTGAAGTTTTTTCCTCATAACTTGGAGTCGGACTGTATTTTTCAATGCAACTGGGCTTGGACATGAGTAAACCAGAAATAACTGTTAACTAGCATCAGCCAATATACATCTGAACAAGTGTTTAGATAGAGAGTGTTTTGATCACAAACCTGCCACGAAGAGGCAATGTTCATGTCCTCCGTTGGTTTAATTTTTGTTGGTGACTCTGAATCAGGAGCCTGGATGAAGGCATTGAATTAAAAAAAATCCACCACAAAATGTTTTTGTGTGTTCCAATCACTTTGTGGACAAAAGACCAACTAACCCGTTTCCAGAATTATGGTTGGGATACACTGGCTTTACCATCAGCCAAACAGGAGATGGGTCACCGAGCCGAACACTGTCTCCACAAAGAAACTAAGCAAACTTCAATATGATGGTAAGTTCAGCAACTTTAGCAATGAAACTGACAATAATGTTAATTGTGAAGAAGTTATCATATGCTAATACTAATATAATAATATTAATAGCTCAAAGTTATATAGCGCTTTACATAACAAACAACCAATGCATTAATAAATTAATTAATTAATTAAATTGAATTAAATTAAAAAATGAGCGAGAGCCAGTTTGAAAAGATGGGTTTTAAGACGGGATTTGAATGTGGAGAGTAAATCCGAGTTTCTGATGGGTAGTGGGAGAGAGTTTCAGAGTTGGGGGGCGGTGGCTGCGAAGACTCGGTCCCCCAAGGTCTGATGCTACCATTGCTCCAGGTATTTTGCTAAAAGAGTTGATTGAAGATGGGAGAAAAAATGCTCACCATATAGGCTAATGGTCATAGACAGTAGAGCTAATGTTACATCATTGCTTGTATGTGTACGTTCGATAGATTGATAGGTCGTGTTTGTATTACATAACACAGCTGACTTTGTCACTATGCAGACACTGATATACCTCGGAGGCTTTCAGATTTCCCGTCTATTGCGATGGAGTCCACAAAATCCGCACAAATCTTGCTGTACCTCTCTTGCCACTTCATCATATTATCCTCCCAGGTCTGCACTAAATTCGGGCGGGGGATAATAACTCCATCTCCAGACAAAATACTTAAACTATGTTCACAGGACATTATAGCTCACGAAAAGCTAGCATCAAAGCCTTTTTACATTAGCAAACACTGCGCAACTTACTTCCAGTGGAAATAAAACGTATATATGGATGGTAATGGTGCCCTGCAGGGTTTGTTGCGTAAACTTGTCTATAGATTACATCTAAACCAGTGTTTTTAATTATCACATTTCTTCAGTGCATGTTTATGTATTAGATATAATTATTAGTTATCAGATTTTTCTAGTCATATAAACCTTCTAATTGACAGAAGCAGGGTTGCTACTACACATGTGTCTATAAATTACTTTAGGGAAACATTATATACTTTTGTCTTCAGAAACCTCTACTTTGTTTTTATTAAGCCGTTTTGTTCCCAAACCTCAGCCCATTAACTTTGTGAACATAACAAGATTATCCCCTGAGCTCCGGCTTTACCGTGCCATATTAAATAGACTGGTGCTGATGTTAGATGAGCTTAAACAAACACTGGTGTCATTATTCCACACTGTGCATTGTGGTGCACTATCGTAGTTGCTTTGACTGAAACAAATTGTGACACCAAAAAAGCAGCGGAGGGCTGAGTTTGTGCTGCAGGCTGCTATGCGTCACCTTGATCACTGCTGTGTTCTTGATCCATGAAATGAGACCATAGAAACCAGCACTGTTTCTTCTTAAATAATGTGTTACTACCCACACACACTATGCATTACACTTTATTTACACTTATCTTTGGCCTTTCTTTAGAGCCTTTTCTTCATTTCTGCATGTCAGACACTTCTTTGTGTTACCTATTTATAATCAATTGTTTCTCCACCCTCTCTCTCTCTCTTTTTCTACCAAAACCATTAAGGAAAATGGCCACCTGTCCTCTATTTGAAGTTTCTTTTTTCACCATCGCTGAGTCTATCAAGGGGTATTTCTTGGGCTTCTATGTATAATTCGGTAAAGTCTAGACTCGAGCTGCAACATTTAATAATTTAGTTGTCAACTATTGATGTAATTTCCATGTATTATGAAAACTACTAATTATAGCAGCAAGATATTTCTGATTGCAGCTTCTTAAATGCGCATATTTTCTGGTCTCCTTCCTCCTTTGTGACAGTAAACTGAATCTCTCTGTTTTTTGGACTAAAGACGACATTTGAAATTAGTATTGTTATTATAATTACAATTATCTCGGGCACTGGGAAATGCTTTTTCACAATTTACAGACCAAACCCCCCCCCCCCCAAAAAAACAAACATTGCTTAATGAAGGAAAATCTGATTAATCTGCAATGAATATGATTAGTTGCAGATCTGGTCTTGATTTCTCTATGTATGTGTCTTAAAATGAATTTCATTATAATTTGGGGATATGAATTACATCCCTATTTTCCATATTAGTACTTTTATCCTTTACACCTTTCTTCTTGAGTGTTCTATTGGGGGATGTCTGCTCGGCTTTCAGGGAGGACCGATGATGGTCACACACATGCACTAAATATTGGAGTATTTGGCTGCAAGACTAAAATATGCATTGATCTCAAACAATGTTGACTCCCCCTCTGTGGAGTTAAAACATGAGAACAAAATGAGGACAATTTAGAAAAAATAAATAAAATAAAATAAGTCAATAATAAAATTTAAAAAATTATATTTGTTACCTATTTTCCTGTCTGCTCATTTGTTGTTGTTGTTTTTTTTTGTTCTGTTTTGTTTTTTTGTAAAAATGTATACATTTAGTACTTCAATTATTATTATTTTTTTTTTTGTTTTGTTTTGTTTTGTTTTTTGTACTATGCACTCTATTGCTATAAGATGAATTCAGGTTATTGGGGAAGTGAAGAAGGGGTAAGATTAAATAAGCTTGTGTTTCATCCTACTCCTTTTCGGACATATCATTGTGTATTATTATTATTATTATTATTATTATTATTATTATTATTATTATTATTATTATTATTATTATTATTATTATTATTACTATTATTATTATTATTATTATTATTATTATTATTTATTATTATTATTATTATTATTATTTTTATTGTATTGATTTTTGTGGTATTGATTATTGTTGCATTCTGCACATGTTCGAAATAAAGCATTCAAATCAAATCAAATCCACCTTCTCAGACATTATTAGCTTCACTGCCTCTTCTTTTCTAGTGTTTTCTTTGTCCAGTCATCTCAATCCTTCCATCCCTCTGTTGCCTTTTGTCTCAGTTATTCATTCACACTGCTGCCACTGTGCTGTCAGTCATTTTAAAACAACTGTGAAAAGAAAAGAGGTGAACACAGTGTGAGACTGAGGTCAGTCAGTCAGACCCTCAATTGATTAGACTATAGGTCATTTATTAGCATGGGTTCCGAATTTGGCCTGTTTCCAACTTGGAGCTTTACATAAAAATGGGAACAAAATAATTAGACAAATTTTCCTCAGACCAGAAAATGCATCACGAATAATTGTCATGATTTGTTTCATGTTGATACAAAATGGAGAGAAAAGGTTCTTTCTCCAGAGAGGAGTGGGTAAAGACAGCCATCTGGTGTCTACACCATGTAGATAAAAAAAAAGGCCATTCTGTCTAGATAAGGGGTGTCAAACTCATTTTGGTTCAGGGGCCACATTCAGTCTAATATGGTATAAAGTGAGCCACACCAGTAAAATAATATAAATAATAGGATAAAAATGCATGAAATAATGTCAACACTAAAAAATTTCTGTTTTGAGTGGGGAAAAAAAGCTAAATTCTAATAATAATAAAAATGTTTATATCTACAAACTGTATGTGAACGTAACACGAACAAATATGAACAACCTGTAAATTCTTAAGAAAAATAAATGCAATGTTGACGATATTATGCTTTAGTTTATCATTTATACACGTGCATCACAACTTACAGATCACAGTAGAATGATAAATATACACAACATTTAGTATCAGGTTGAATATTGGTAAAATTCTACAAATGTTTCAGGTTATTCACATTTTTTTTGTAGAAAGCTAATCTTTTTTGTACTTTATTTTACATTAAAGCTGAAAGGATTATTTTCTAGGATATTACGATAGTATTTTCCTAGTCTTTAGATTGAATTGACCTAAAATGATTTTAACTTCCCTGATTATTAATTATCTTCAGTGTAATGTTTGTATTTCACACATTCATCCCAGGGGCCAGATTGGACCCTTTGGCGGGCTGCATTTGGCCCCCGGGCCATATGTTTGACACCTGTGATCTAGATGTTATTACAGAAACTATATTTTGGTGTTACAATGTGAACCTGAGTGACTAATCTTCACTCAGTTCGATGCTGTTCTATCACCTACAGCTGACGTTTGTCACTTTTCAAACAATGGTTATTCATCCAGGCTAAATTAGACTCTTTAAGTTTGTCAATGAAAAAAAGAAGTTAACCCTGATGCGTCAGCGCTGATGCATTCTGAATGGATTGTTCAGTTGAAATATTCAGAAAAAAAAATCATTAAAAAATTGGGTTTTTGCTGAGTTTTGTTAATGAAACTGAGCTGTAGAGATAAACACATATCAAAAAGCAACTGATTTAGAAAAAAAAAAAAGAAAAAAAGCTAAAACTAACAAATTACAATATAAAATCTTTCTTTTTATTTTTTTTACTTAATTGTTCTGCAAATTTTGATTAGTTTTTTGTTCATTTGTTGCTTATTTTGTTTATTTTTCTACATTTTGTTTTTCAGTTCAGAATTTTTCTTCAATTTTGTTCCTGTTACTTATTATTTCTGTTACATACACATACATATTTATGTTGATTTTTAGTACATTGGCTCTCTCTCTCTCTCACACACACACACACACACACACACACACACACTTGCAGAATACAGAAATGTCATATTAAACTTCATAGATTAAGAATGGGATGTCACTTGAGTGTATTTGAAGGCAGGTGAGTGAATACTTTTGGTAATATAGTGTATATTCAGCCCTGAGATGAACTGGTGACTCATACAGGCTGCACCCTGCCTTCACCCGCTGTAGCTGGAAGTTCTGCACACCGCTGGTCTACCTGTTTTCCATAGGGAAGTTCAAGGAATATCCGTTGTCTGTTGCCGTTGTTGCCATTTATTTAGGTGCAGCCATACTGTGGTGTTTGTTTTAATGGCTCTGCCTCCTGCTGTCAGTCTGAGTCATGTCTTGAGTTTAACGTGAGTGGCTGAAGCAGTGCATCACTCAAGATGATGGACAGATTCTTCATCTAATCACATACCAAGGATTTAAGACAAGGCTCCTCCTTTGAAAATGTATTGGTTGTGGAAGGGTCCCAGATGGTATCGTGATACTAGATGGCGATGGTCAGGTTAAGTTCTTATGGGTTGAAAATGCAGGAACCAGTGTAAATCTTGAAAACTATCTGCTGTTGTGTTTCCATCTCACACTCAAAAATGCAAAAAATAGCTGTTACGAATGCCCGCTGACAAGGCAACGTTCTATCACACCACCATCTACAGCCTGGCATGCATATCCAATCCAATTCCACACACTCTTGCGTCCTCGTATGCACGGAGATTCCTTAATGACAACGCTTGCGTAAATGCAGATAAAAAGGTTAAGACGATGAGACATGAGTTTTGCATCTTCTCTTCCAATCGTCTCCGTATAATCGTAGCCTGAGACGTGAGTTTTCTTTATCACTAACACACATGTGGTAACATTTCATTGGTTTTTATTCTGGAAGCATTTTACTTGTAGACCAGTGTTGTCTCTGTGTGTGTGAAGGGTTACAGGTGAGCTGAGCTGCTTGGATGTGTGTGTGTATATGTATTCCTATCTTTATGGGGACATTGATATATTTACGCAGTCACACCATGGGGACCTGTGACACTATGAGGACGTATGGGGAAAATTCAAGTCCCTATGAGGGTTAAATGTAAATAAAGGTCCCCACTAGTAAAATAGAAATGATGTGGCCCTATAAATACATTAATTCATTTTTTTTTTCTGGAAGGCCTCGTAAATGTATGAGGGAAAAAGGTTTAAAGTGAAACGTGTGTTTTTCAAAGGTTTGATTATGCGGGATTCCTTTTTTTTAAATTATTGATTTGTTTATGTGTTTTTTTATTATTATTATTATTATTATTATTATTATTATTATTATTATTATTATTATTATTAATAGATTTATTTAGTTAGTTAGTTTTAATTACTTTTTTTAGACATTCATTGTTTTATTAATTTAATTTTCACATTTTTATTGTTATTATTTTTTTAATTGTATTTGGAAACAAGTGTGTGTGTGTGTGTGTGTGTGTGTGTGTGTCTCTAGTATCTGATTGGCTGCTGTGTCAACCCATGTGCTTTCCTCGCAGATCATATAGACCCCTGTTTTTCCACCAGAGGACATTTCACTCTCTTGCTGAATGAACAGGATGATACAAAGACACTCATCAACCTCAGTTCATTAGGGTGAGTTAAGATAGGAATTAACTTAGACAGCTGTTGTTTTTTTCATGTGTATTGATTAAGTGACTTTATATCAGTCAGATCTAGTTCCTTTTGTTTATGATTTCTGCCGTTAGTTTACCCTGAGGGCTATAATTAAGGATTAAAAAGTTTAACAGTTGCAAATTATGACACTGATGATTCTGTTGAGCTGGGGGAGAGAGGAGTCGATATATTTAATATATTTAATATAGACAATATTTAATATAGACATGCACTTTAACAGTGATAATATTTAAGATAGTCTTCCACATGATAGATGCCAATAGTCCATTCCCTCATGCAATGCCAAGTGTTGCATAATAATACTTTTAATTCCACCAAGGATGTTATGTTTTGGCTGGAGTTTGTCTGTCTGTCTGTCAGCAACATTACCCAAAAAGTTATGGATGGATTTTGATAACATTCAGGATGTGTTGGGAATGTCACAAGGAAAAAATACTTACATTTTGGTGGTGATCCGGAAAAGATCCTGGATTCTGGATCACTTTGAAATTTATTCTCCATTTACCGCAATGTAAACGTTCAAAGTGATCCAGAATCCAGGATCTCTTCTAGATCACCACTAAAATGTAATCACATTTGTTCCTTGTGACACTCCCAACATATACTGACAATTTTGTCAAATTCCATCCATAACTTTTTGAGTCATGTTGCTGATTTTTTTTTTTTTTTTTTATTATTAATGTTGTGTGATTAAAATGATAGGTAGCTTAAGAGTTTTATGATTTTGCTTTTTTGGTTCTGGATAAAAGATGAAATGGCCCATTTAATTTGTTACATAATGAAAATCTCTTTACAAAATCCTTTGGCATGTGGAGACAGCATAGAGTGTACAAAAAGAGGATAACAGCTCCTTTAACTGAAGCCTAAATATGTTTGCTGGTTCTAGTATCGATCATAAACCCTGTCCTGGGCAGCAATTGAGTCCAGTACCAATCTATTTTTTTTTTTTTCAAAAGGTAATTACTGACATTTTAACTACATTTAATCAGACTTGCCAATTTAATACAGTAGAACCTTGATAAAAAGGTATTATTTGATTATATAAAATGAGGTGACTGACAACTATAATGAGCTGTCAAGAATGTGCTGGCTGGCCAACAGGCAGACATCACACCCGTACATAATGTCTTTTTTTTTTCTTTTTTTTTTTTAAGTGAACATAAGTATGGTACATACCTTCTTGTATGGATGGGGCCTGCAATATTTGCTTGTAGTAGGAGTAGTACAGCCCACACTCTGTCCGAAAAGAAATTTCCCGCTCCACCTCCTGCAACAAAAAGCAACACTATAAAAAAAAAAATAACAGTTGAATTACCCCCCAAAAGTGGTAAAAGTACAGCATAAAAACACTGTAAGTGAAAATACAATACAAAAGGATTCAATCAAATAGTTTTTACAGGAAGAGTATGTTAAAGTGTTTGTTGTGCCTGTCAACACTTGTTACTTTAAAATAATAATAGTAATAATACCAATAATAATAATAATAATTACTATTATTATAACAGACTGTTATTTCAACATTGTGGTCTTGACATTTAAATGGCTCCACTTTGTTTTTCAAATTAGTTGTATTTTCTCAAAACAATAAAAATGCATCCAAACCTGCTTTTGTAAAATGGTTAGTTCAATATTTTGCACATCAAACCCTGTTTTTAGGTCGTCTGAGATGATTTACTGTAGAGTTATTCTGATCACAATTTTGACATTTGGTGCTAAACCAAGCATTTTAGGTTTGAACCCCCTCACTTAAACACTGACTCCAATGGACAATCGAAATATGTGTATTCTTTGTTCATTTGTTTTTCAAAATAAAACCAAAAATAAAACAATTAAAAAACAACTTGTTTCTTCATTATTTACAAAACCAAAATGAAAAAACAAATAGTGGTGTTCCCAGAGGAGGAAGTGACAGCCATATGTTTGTTTCCGTTGAGGTAAACACACTACAAGCACTTTTAATAAAGTTAATATATATGTTTAAACAACGACTAGATGACTCCAAAAATAACATCATGGTGGCACTTTTAAATCCTAGATTCAGTAGCACAAGGTGTATATCCAGGCTGAGAGCACATATACATATATATATATATATATGTATATATATATATATATATATATATATATATATATATATATATATATATATATATATATATATATATTTATTTATTTATTTATTTTTATTTTTATTTTTATTTTCTTGTGTATTTGTATCTGTTTTGATATTTTTTTTTAAATAATTTTTTTTTTAATCTATTTGTTTTAATGTATATTTTGAACAAGTTTCTGGCAAATAAACTGAATTGAATTGAATTGATATAACTTTTGAGCATTTTTTAAAATCCTTTGGTGGCCAGTTAGTCGTGGTCATCATTTCCAGTATTGGAATTGGAACAGTACTCACCCACTGAACTATGTACACCTAGTAAGTACAGAAAGTGCATTGTGTGACAGTATGAATATTGGAACACACTGGTGTCTTTGTAAAGTACTTCAGCACTACATAAGTTCAGGCCATTATTGTGTAAATATGTTGATGGTTTATTATGCTTTTTACAGTATTGTTCTGATAACAACAGCTGCCAGTTTTTTAGTTTTTTGGGGGGGGTGGGATTCAGAAAAATAACAGGAATCTTTTCTTTTTTTTTTTTCACAGTGAAGCAATGGAATTTGGATGCATGCAAAGAAAGAATTTTGTCCTCTGTAATATGGAAAACAGATATTCTGGCAAGACATGACAGGAACCTGGAGAGATAGAAGCAGGAAGGCTAATGCACTGGTAATCCTCTACACTAACAATACGACAGGTACACACTGCGTTTGTGTTCACAGGGTGTCGTCTTTACAGATTACTGTTCCACCTAGGTACAAAACACACACAATAAACAAGCAGCTACTGAACACCGGATCAATAAACATAGAATATTCGTCTTTATACAGTAAAGTTGTTTAGCAGCTGTCCTTGAGTACAATGAAATTCCCTTGTTATGGCAGATTTCTTTGACAATAATTTAACTGAAAGTCTATCAAATCGCTTCTCCAGCATCATCACCCATAACCAGATGAATCCGGTCATGCAGAGGGATCTCTTAAAATGTCCTGCTCATTAAAAATCAAAGGATATTTATGAATGTTATTGTCAAACCAGATGTGACCTTTTTTTTTTCCAAATAGTGACTTATGACTCATACAACAGCTTATCCCTCACAAAAGGACCATAAATACAGAATAGCGTGACACGCAATTCCTCAGCATAACACTTGTAAATAATAGTTTCTTGAATGGCGGTGAATGGAATATTCAGCACTTTAAACATAATGGTGGATTGTAAATATTGTAAATGACTACACAGGTGACAGTAGTAATGGTTTTAGAGCAATCAGGGATGATAAACAGTAAAAATAAAACACAACTTCAACAACTACAACTGTGGAACGTCAGGCGTTTTGGTCCCAGAGTCAGAGTTCAGTAAAATAACCTTTCAATATGTTTCCCTTTGTTTGTGGAATGATTTACAGAAGGATGTAAAACTGTCAGGGATTGGTACATTGATGCTATCGAAGTTTGAGTTAAGGGGAGGAAAATTATCTTTTTCAATGTCATTGCTTTAAAATTTATACTGAAATCATTCCTGGACTTGTATATATTTTTTGATTCTGGTCTCTTATTGCATCATATAATTGCATTTTATTTATTTGCAGTGTATATTAAAGTTGGTTGTCTGTTGATTTGCTGGATATGCTGCCCATATCACTCTTGGAAAAAAATGAGGAATGAAATGAGTTTTTCATATGAGTAAATAAAGGATATATATATATATATATATGCTGTATAATAATACTGTATAATAATGTTCACAGAAGTAGATGGTAATCAGACACAGGCAATGAAATCATCGTTTTCCCTCTAACATTATAAGCATAAGGTGCAGAACCTAATTTATTTTGGGTCACACCTGTGTCACACCTAAACCAAATCATTAGAAAAACTCAGTCTCGAGAGAATCAAAACTAACACATCTGATGGACATAGTTGACTCCAGTAAACCTCTTCAGCAAATTTTATCTTTAAACTTCTTCAGTATTTTGCATCATTTCCTTTGAAGGTGTCATTCCGCTGAAAACCATTTTTCCACGCTCCCTTTTGGAATCTGATGGGTCACCCCCAATTACCAACACATGCTGCCTTTGACAGTGGTTTGTCACCTCCACTGGCTGCATACCGCATTCACAGAAAACAACAAGAGGAACAAGGGACCCAGAAAAAGCCGGTCCATCTGACGTTAGATGGACTTTAGCGTCACCCACGTGGGGTTAAGTCCATCCCCGGCAGCGAATCTGAAGTAGCATTAGCATTAGCATCTACAAGACAAGACCAAGGTAGCTGCTGCACAAACTGGAAAAAATGGCGGATGAAACTGGTTCATGTGCTCTCTGTGGAAATAAAGCCTCGTTTTTCTTCCCTGCACATTTTCAGAACAAGCAACAGCACGAAACCTAGCTGGATGCTACTTGGGTAAAGGTAAAACATACATGCAGCAAGAGGGGAGCGGGGAGTGTTCCTTCACGCATTCTGAGCCAATCAGAGACACCTCGTCACAGCGTCATGGACATGTATGAGGAAGTACCGGTAAACTGTGTTGTTCGACCTCAAGTCATTTTTTTACTGTGAAAAAACAGCTGGAAACAAAACAATCTGGACGATTTTTTTTAAATAGAACCAACACACAATGTATTCAATAACAATGGAGAACACAGTAATATTAATGACATAATCACATTTAAGTTTGTCCAAATACTACACAGTAAAAAAAAAAAAAAGATTAATTTAACTCTTCCGAGTTGAATTTAATTCTGTTTCAGATGTTTTTGTACATCTGCACTTGTGTAGTTTTTGTGTCTTGCTGTTGTAATTTCTCCTTGTGGGACAAATAAAGGCATATTTTACCTTATCTTTTTACTCCAGTTATAGTTATTAAGATTAATATTAATATAATATTAATTTAGATTGAAACAATACAGAAATGCAGGGGTTCCAGAGTCAAGTGACTTTCAAATGTTCATGAACTGGTTCTTTGGGTAGTATTAATAAAGTATATTACTATCACACAAGTTTATATATTTCCTCGATGGGTTCCAAACATTCCAATAAGTGCTTTTACATTGACAGAGCAAAGACTTTTATGCTTGTGTATCAAAGTGTATAGTATGTAACATTGTATCAGGTAAAGCACTATTCAGTCTACACATTCCACAACCCCCCACCCCCCAAGTACCCCTGCACATAAAATAGAGCACAATGAATAAAACGTCAAGTACCCACAATGCAATGCAACAAGACTGGCACAAATCATCAATCTGTAGAGTTTAATTTTACAGTGCATCTGTGTAGAACTTTTAACTCTACTGTTAAAGCTGCTTTAACTCTCTATATAAATACTATACATATAAATACTCTACCTAGCTTAAAATAGCTTGACTCTGAAATACTGTATTTTTAATGTGTACAGATATATTAATAATAGTGTAATAGAGAGCATGCAAAGCCTCCCCAGTGAAATCTTTCACACTGAGAGAGAAAAAAAGTGTCAAACAATATTCACTTTTCCTTCCAACCATGCAACATGCTCCCTCCAGAAAAAAAACTACAGAACTTATTCCAAAGATCTTAAAGAAACTTGTGATGTAACTAAATTATGACATATACACAAACACCAATAAACACTGATGTACCTGTAGATGCATTCAGTAGTGGTTTTTTTTCATATTTTATAAAGAAAAATGAGAATATTTACCTCACTGGTTAGATCAAATAATAATTGAATTTAATAATATCTATAAAATCATTATATAAATGTCAATGCATAGGTCATTACCGATTTAAACTTGATTGTCATGTCAAAGATAATTTCTAATTATAGCATATGTGCAGGCCCTTAGAGCCACCATGCAACCTTAACTGAGGCACAGCATTTTGATTTAAAGCATTAAACAATGTTTTGACACAGCTCATCTGTTCTGAATGAGGCCACGGTGATGGAATGAGGTAGAAATTTGATGTAGCTAGGGCACTCACAACAACGAGGGAGGATAGCAGTCTTTTTCTGTCACTATGTGTGAGCCAAGATGAGACTGCTGAGGAGTGTGACACTTTGTATTTGTGCTGTTGCACAACCTGCTGCTTGGGACTCACGTGGCAGGCTGTGGCTTCTCTATAACATACTAGGCTTATTAAGGGTTGGATTTAAAAATGTATCAATAATTCAAGTAATAACTCATACCGTGAGCTGGGAGAACCACAGCAGATTCTCATGTATTGCATTAACACACCAGGCCTGAGTCACTGCCAGCAGCACAGCCAATAACAGTCCTGCTGCCATGGAAACGCACTGTTGCCAAGGCCGGTGGGAGAGAACGTCTGAACCGGAACAATTTCCAGACCCTAAAGCTCCAGGAACAGGCACTTCTTCTGCACACGCAGCCTGCAGGGCATCAGACGTCCCTGACGCTGTGGAAGTGCTGCATCTTCCTTCAGTTTTCAGAGTTTCTGATTTGAAGCCTGAATTAAGTTGTAACTCACTCAGCTTAACTCTGTTACGCAGCTCCATTGCCCAAGAAGAGAGAGATTATCAATAAGTTCTTGGATGCTTTGATGAGCTGAATCCAGGTAGATAAACTGTATGCTCCTGGGTCGGGATATAGAACTGATCCAAATCCATTACTGCAATAAATGTAAAAGCACTGTCTCTTTTTTTTTCCTTTTCTTTTTTTTTGAAGTCGGTCCAAATAAATTTGCTTTTTAATCGCTTCAAGTTCCTTGCCAAAGGAAATATGCAAAAAGCTTCCTCAGAGGGAATGAGCAGTTAGTTTCCTTCCCAATCCTCCTTTTGAGTTTGCCTAAGGCAAAACAAGCCTTGGCTCTTCACCAAGAACTCTGATGAGATGGCTAATCCTCAGTTTAAATTAAGGTCAACGAGAATAAGACCTAGTTAACAAGTTCGCACATCAGTCAGCGCACTCATTGACAGTTCACTTCTCAGATGGATACTTTCCTCTGTGACTTTCTGTTAACATTTCCTCTACATGCATCTTTGAAAAGCTCCCATCGCTCTGATGATGTGCTTGAAGAATCCAATCCAGAGTCCATCCAGTACTGGCCTCGCTCAGCCTCCACTATGCGTTTGGTTCCGCAGCCTAATTACTGACCGACCTCTGCCTCCCGAGAACACTAACAGAGTATTCAAACAAAAAAGCAATCTCTGCGAACAAAGAGACTCCCAACTCTAAGGAGAAAGACAGAAAACTGAGCCACAGCCAGTCTGTGAACAAGAGGATGGGCTGTAGATAAGTGCAGCAGCCGGGGGGGAGGGAAAGAAAAAAGAAAAAAGAGCTAACTACTGCTAACCTCTTGTCTATAAAAGCACACATACACACAGGAAAAGAATAAGAAGTGGGGGTAGAGAACAGTAAAGGGAACATGCTGGAACATCCTTCGGAAAAGGCAGGACTATTTATCAAAGGATTTTGCGGATCTGGAACGGACGTCAAGCTTTGAGCACATGTCTGAAATAAACTATATGGGGCACAGGGACCAACGTGGACATGACTTCACACATGGTGAATGTGAGGGCCCAGATTAAGCCAGCTGCCTCCCTGCCTGTGTGAGGGCAGGGCTGGTGTTAATAAGCATCACCAAGAAAGACTGTTTGTGTCTCATATGAGCAAAGGCTCGATAAGACACCCTCCAGATTCTGTAACCTCAGACAACCGCTGCTAAAACAACCTGCTGGGTGAAGGAACCACATGTGAGATTATTAAAACAGCCTCCATTTTTTTTTTTTTTGGGTTAAGCAACAGTATCTCCACAGACTGAAAACAGTCCGATAACATCAGTCACGTAGGATAAAGGCAGACAGCAACAACTACAAAAGTACAGACACAGAGCCAAGAGAGGTCCCAAACTCACAAATTACTTTCCAGCATGTTTCACGGTCTTTTCCATTCTACTTGACCCGGAGACGCTTGAGAACATTTGTGTTTGTGAGACAGTAAGAGGAAGAGTGAAAAAGAGCCAGACAGAGAGAGATGAAGAATCTCTAAGGGCAGGAAATTAAATTCATCATCTCAACTGGCGGAGAGTGGAACAGCAGCCAGTTCAAGACCGGGTCAGACTCCAGCATCAGTTGGCAAAGCCACTGGGATGTTAATAGTGTGTACATTACACCATTAGCTGTAAGGACTAGACAACACTGTAGTGCATCTATGTATGAACTCTAGGACCATGTCGTCCAGCACGTCTCCATGTTCATCCAATTAGTGAAGAAGAAAATACAGATCTTGGAATTAATAACAAAAGAAAACCTAGATTTTAAGATGCTTTTTTTTTAGTTTTTTTCACAAAATTGCAGTGGAAACTCAATAGTTCCCAGAGATCTGTCACTGGTTTCACAATTATTAGGTTTAGATCCAGTATTCAAGCTACTTTGGCCTACAACAAATACATCTAAAATTAATGTGGGAGGCATCAACACAAACTATAACTAGGCTTACAGTGTCAGAAGTGACAAGTATGGGTTCATCTCCAAATCGTCTGTCCCTTAACCAGACAACTATGACGCCAAGACATGACGTTTCATTTTCACTTAATTTGAAGTCAATCAGACAAATAGTTCCAGAGATATGAACAAAATAGTGTTTAGTGATTTTAAACTTTTGATCGCCCCCTTATGGGCAATCTAGAAATGGTAACTCATCTTAAATCAAATCAGTTCTTCCTCTCTATAATATTCAGTGATATAGAAAACAAGGAATTTTTAAAGCCAATATCTTTCAAGTTATCATATTAACACTAAGGATATTCAGTGGAAGCAGCTGGACCAAAAATATTAACATCCCCTGACACCCTGTGCACGGATATAATAAACTTTTCCTTCATATAATGGTCGTTTCTCATCACAGTATTTGTAGTTTGTTATGACGCTACTATGGACCGCCATAGTTTGTATAGTTAACCCTTTAACCCCTGATGCGATGCATCACAACGATGATGCTCTCTGAAAGGATGGTTTAGTTTCAATATTCAGGAAAAAAATAATTTTTTTTTACTGTTATTTTACTAAGTTTTGTTCATGGATCTGATATATGGAAAGAAACAGGTGTCAAAAAGTAACTGATTTAGAAAAAAAGAAAAAGCCAAAACTAAAACTACTGGAACCAAATTACAATGTTATTTATGTATTTGTTTATTTATTTATTTATACTTCACTTTAGTTTACTTTAACTAAGTTATTATTTTGTAAATATTTATTAGTTTTTGTTCATTTTGTTCCTTATTTTGTTTTATATTTCTACATTTAATATTATCTTTTATTATTTTTCTTCACTTTTGTGCCATTTGTGTCTTATTTTGTTCATGTTACTTATTATTTTGTTGATTTATTATACATGTGTTGTCCATTTTGTTGCTTATTTTATACATTTTTGACTGGGACTGTTAAAGTCTTAGGAGTTAAAGGGTTAATAGGAAACACTGGCTGTTAACTGAAGGTGGGTCAAGTAAATCCTAAAAAAAAAAAAAAAACATGCTTCATTTGGACAGAAAAAGATGTCCTTCTCATTAATTAAATACTAATAAACTGTATTCACATTTGGTTCTTGTTCATTTTAACTTCTTAGAATGAATATCATGAATTTACAACAGAAACCCTTTTCATATTCACCAGGTGATGGCTACATGCAGGAATGTATTTCAGTATTATTATGATCGGAAAAATCAAACCTTAACTAAAAGAAAGTGGTGAATTTAAAAGATTAGTAGCATCACACCACTCAGAAAAAATGAAGACAGGTTGTAAATGTGGTTTGTGGAAAAATTAAGATGTGAAAAATCTGCTTTTATGACAAATGATCAGAAAATAAACAAAGAATCACACGATTCAAGTTACAAAGTAACCGGCCAGGAATGCATGCACCAGCTGCGTCAATAGATGAAAAGCTTTGACAGATGACAAACACAATCCAACAAGAACCCAATTAAACAGTATTTGTTATCACATGCTTCTCCACTTCTTCCACAGATAATGGTTCACACGGATGCACACGTGTTGTCATTTGACATTTAGATCCTTGTGAAAAGACTTCCACAGAGGCTGCGATAGCATTAACAGCATGAAGACACACACACACACACACACACACACAATGTGCAATGATGTCACACACTTATGTGAGAACATTTCATGGGAAGCCAAACCACCAAGTGACCAGCATTTATTATGAATGAAAGCATCTGTGTGCCTTGGATCTTTGCACACAAGCTGGTGAAAGACCTAGCACTACTTTTATGTCAGCTCTCAAACGAATTTCCATTATATTTAACGTTTACTAAGAGATGTATCACCATTTACTTACAATATTAGCCACTATCTTCTGTATTTTATCAGTATAAATCACGTATTTTCCTGTAAACAATTTACTGATCATGTAGATTTTCATAAAAGTTCAGAATAAAGTTGAAGATTATTTTATCAAAAACAGAGAAAACTGCAGAAAAAGTGACTTTTTCAGTGAAATTGATGATTAACTGAACATAAACCAAGCATTCAGTTCCATTATCATTGATCCAACTCCATTGGGTTTATTAGTGATATCATTGCTCAGGTGGTAGAGCAGTTCCAATCTCGCTGTCTTAGTCAGTCTGTGGTGTCCTTGGTCAAAATACTTGACCCTCATTGCCTCCAGGGCCACTCACACTGGTGTATGAATGCATTTAAATGTTCAGTGGTGGTCAGAGGAGCCATTTGGGATGAACTGGCAGCCCTGCCCCTTATCAGCCTGCCCTAGGGCAGCTGTGGCTACAGATGTATTTACCACCACTAGAGGGAGAATGAGAAAGTGAATGAATTTTGGATCCATAATGTGAAGCGTTTTGGCTGCCTTGAAAAGCAATATAGAAATGTAATCCATTATTATTAGTAGTGTTTCTCTGATCGATCGGCTGCCGATCATAGTCAGCCGATATTGCCAGATCACGTAACGTAAATTACTAGCGACCATTTTATAAACTTGCAAAAACTCTACAAAGCAGGTGCATCTCGCCTGGACTGCTTCTGTACTTTTTAAAATATAGTTAATAGTCAAACTTTTACAAGGCAAAGTAAGGCAGACAACAGTGTGTCAACGGCTAAATAGCATTAGCATTAGCCTAGCACTGCCTTATTTACTACAACACCTGAACGCATCCACACTGACGGCACTTCGTCAAGTCAGACTCAGAGCTTGTTTTGCTAACTGGTGAGTACTAGCATCTGTTAGCATGTAGCCTCAGTGTTGTAATTATTTTTAGTAAATGTACTAAGGTAGTGTAATTATTAGGCTACAACTGCTTCACACATACAGGTGTGTGCGCCTGTGCGTGGATGCACATGCACACAACTCAAAACACTTCAGTCTTCTCCCATCCCTGTTTATTGATTGCTGTAACTATCCATACCTAGATGAAAGGTATGGACATTTAAAATTCCCTCTGTGATCGGCAGTGATCGGCAATCGGCAGATCAAAATTTTTGGTGATCGGTATTGGTGATCCGGTCAAAAAATGCTGATCGGTGCATCACTAATTATTATTAGTGTCACATCTGATAAGTATGAAAAGATGATAAACTGCATTTACACCAATTATTTACATATATTGATAGGATTAGCGGATCAACAGGACTAAACATTTCAGATACGTTTAGTGAGCAATGAATGTTTGGGTCTTTATGGGTTAACTGGTACACACTGGTTTTTACGTGGGTCAAAATGTACTACACATAGAGAACATGTTAGCATGACACACCTGGATGGAATTTCCTGTTATTGTCTTTGTTAAGGCTCAGCTGTTTAAGTTCTGAATCTCATCTTCTCAGGCAACAGGCTGACATTTAACAGAAAAGGATTAGATCAGACTAACGTATTCCACAAAGATGGAAGCAACCGGCACACGAAAGGCTTAAGTTACACGGAAATGTTTACTTTTGTAGGTACTTTGGTTGATTCTGGATAAATTCCCCACAGAATCTAGGCCATACCTGTATGTACATGCTGTGGTTACCATGTCCTTGATTTTGATTAACTATTGGATGAATGCCTCTTGACAGCAGCACTGCTTAATTGTAAAACGCTCCGGAGTAGAGCAGACCAGACCAAAGATGACTAAGGTTGACTCACACACTTGCAAAGCAGATGACTACACTGCAGCATAAACAACAACAACAACAACAACAGCAGCAGCAGCAGCACTGAATTTACATTTTCCCACGGTTAGTTATGAGTCTGGCAGAATCATCTGTCCTCGCAAAAATCTGTTGTGTACACGTCTGAGCACCGGTGAAGCTCTGGATAAAGGATTTACAATGACATCATAACTGGCAGTGCACAATGTTCTGCTGCCCTATAAAAACTGAAGACTCTAATAGGACTGTGTTTAACAGCAAGTCACCCCGGTGTTTTAGGGCTGTGTGTGGTTCATTCAACAGGCATGAAAATCAACCCTGTGCACTGGATGGAAAAACTATCGTCCTTTTCCAGAATGAGGTGTTTATGACGTGTTTGCTGGGAGAAAACTGGATGAGCAGACATGTCTGATTGGCACTCGTGTCAGGGCTACATTTCCGCTTGAGATAAGCAGAAAATGTGAGCATAATGTTTTTCAAGTATTCAGAAGTTCAAACAGGGACAAATTTTTAACGTCTGTGAACACCCACATGTGCAGGAGGGTTTTTAAGTCATACGCATGCATGTCAAACACTTAGATAACTGCCATATTAATGTCACAGACATCACTGCTGCTTCTAAAAAAAAAAAAGGGATTTATTTCATGCATCATGCATCAAATCCAAATGCCCACCCCTCCTTTTGACATAAACACAGCCATAATGTCAGGCTTTAAATACTTGGAAGTTATGCATGTTAAGTGCATTCCTTCAAAAACTGTGTATTGTAAAAATTGATGGTCTAATTCAATCGGAATTGCATGTCACTACTATAACCTGGGGATCTCCAGTGATTTGGAAATGAATCGGCGTTTCATGAAATTAATTTACAGGTTAATCAACATCTGCTCTATGTGTGAATTTTACAAATGCTTTTACAAAAATGTGAATAGTCTGAGAGGCTACCAAGATGGTGTGTGTGTGTGTTTGTGGATGAGTATTTTGTGTGGGTTAGTGTGTTTGAATACACCACTGCTCTGTCTGTTTTGTTATTTTATACATGTCTATACATTTATACATATGTTTATACATGTCTGCTTATCCAACTGGTTTGTTGATATAAAATGGTGCTGTCTCTCTGTATATTTTAGCGTATATTTTAGTTATTTTTTATTTATATTTTATAAGTAGTTTATGTATTACATCAACCTGCCAAAGGGACTGCAGGTGGAAATTAGCAGGAAATGCTAATTTCCTGGTACATGCATTTCTCCTTCAATGGTTAATGTATACAAGTAAACTGACCCTTAAATAAAGAAGAAAATTAAATTAAATTAAATAATCTGAACAAATATGAACAACCTGAAATGTCTTGTAGCTGAGATTTCACCAATATTCTGCCTGTTACTAACAGTTTTGTGAGTTATAATGCACATGTGTAAATGATTGCATTTGTTATTCTTATGACACTTTTTTTTTTCTTATGATTTTTAACGAAACTTTGTACATGTAAACATTATCATATAAGTGGTGCCATGCTCAACAAACCCCGCCCCCTTGCAAATATTTGACCATATTTGTCCAATCTTTTACACTGATCTGCAAGTGAAATGCTTCTGGAATAAAACTAATGAAATGTTCCCACATGTGTGTTAGTGATAAAGAAAACTCAAGTCTTAAATGCTGTTTTTGGCTCAAGTTTCCAAGATACGTCTTGGGTAGAAATGTGAAATTCTTAGAATTATGATCCATTCAATTTACTTTTTATTTACAAATCCATTGTATACATGAACATAAACTACCATCATATATGTTAAAAACATGAACTAACCAACACTTTTGTCATTTGTTTTATGATTCATCTGATTAAAGTGTGTAAGATTTAGCACATTTAATGTCTGAAGAAGATGCTTTCTAAAAAAAATTTAATTAAATTTAAAAAAAATTGTAGAGCAGTGTTATTATTTTGACTTGTCTTTTGAACTAAATTCACCAAAATTTAATGGGCTCTACTTTGGACCACCTTGCATTACACCTTTCTTGAACATTTGACAGAAATTGGTCCAGTACAGTGATGCGCTGGCTGACCCGAAGTGAGCGATCAACCACAGTCACCCACAGTTACAGGTCATTAAAAAACATATTTAATGATATTCGGGTTGCGGTCGGTCGGATTGTTTGTGGTTTGAGAAAAAGATTAAAATAACCTGGCAAATGCGCTTTATTAACTGAATTTCCGTGAAGGTGACGTACAACATCATCAGTATCCTACAGTATGGAGGGAGCAAGAGAGAAAGTCAAGTTGGGAGAGTGGAATCTCCAGAAACATGAAGTAAAGTATGTTTTGGGACACATTCGGTGAGATTTTTAAAGATGACCAGTGTTTTCTTTTCCTTGGAAAGTGGGTTCAAATGTCTCTTTGGGTCTTACAGGCTGTCGACCCCTGGTTTAAATGCTGTGTGTTGATGAAGCAGGACAAAAAGTATTTTCCCAACTTATTAACTTACAAAAATTTACATTGGATTTTAACATGGAAATAAATGCAGGTATGTGAGTAGGGTCACGTGATGTTCATAAACTGACTACTTTTTTAAAAAATGTGGGTTAGAAGTGGGTCGGGTGCGTCCTTTTCAAATATATTGTTTGCGGTTCAAGTTGCGGGCGGACGAGTTAAAAAAGCGGTCGGTTGTGAGTAGTTTATACATCGACCCGCGCATCACTGGTCCAGTACATTTTGCATAAAGTTGCACTCAAGCAAACAAAAAAAATAGCCCTCTTGCCTTTCTGGTAGTGGGGTAAATATTTATTTTTACCAATAGTATTATTTTTACTGATCCAGCCCACTTGAGCTCATATTGGGGTGAAAATGGTTCCTAAACTATTATAAGTTTGATGCCCCTAGTGCTCATCATCTGCTTTTCCATATCCATCCTAGTTTTACTCTTTCTGAGCTGCACAAAACCACAATGGGATCTGACCTTCTACTGGACTGTCTCTGTTCTTTTGACAATAGGCAGCACTTCATACAGCAAGTAAGTAAGCTTTATTTATATATAGCACTTTTCACAGACATGTAAAGTCACAAAGTGCTTTCCAGTGAAACACAATCAAAACAATTAAAATACAATTAAATACAATCAAAACACAATAAAATACAATTTAAATAAAATGAGGACAATAAATACAGAATGCAGTCAGGCGGTAATAGCCTTCAGTCAGGTAGGTTTTAAAACCCTCAACAATGTCCATGGCTCAAAGGTGCAGAGGAAGGTCATTCAACAGTTGCGGTGCTACTGCATTAAAAGACCTGTCACCTCTGGCAGCCAAGTGGGTGCAGGGAACCATGAGCAGGTGTTGCCCCAGTACATTACAGAAAATGCAAATGTTATATGTAAAATAGCCTCCAGTAGAGTAAGTTAATTCAAGATGACATTTGCTATAGGGCTGGGACGATATGCTCTCATGCCGATTCCATTCTTTTACGATTTTTTGGGTGCCAGTTCGATTTAAATTGCGATTCTTTGATATTTGCGATATTCCCGATTTTTCACTTGCCTTTTTAACACCAGACCACGTGAAAAGGTTGAATGATGCTGCCTACAGATCATATCAGGAGCCATATTTCCCCCAAAAAATGCACATCATATGTGAGTCAGTTCAGATTTATTCAGCAGGAATATATTTGAACCAGACTTTGGGAAGCAAACTGCTCCATTTATCTGCACACAACAATTGTTGATTGTTTAACTATATTTATTCAGGAACAACTCATTTTCTTTAAGTTTTCAGATATCCCGCGCTATTGAACGCACAAGAGATGTTACGACAGTCATGAACGCACCACCTCTGTGTTTAGAATTAGCTAAGCACCCTCTTTTTCCCATCTCTATTTCATATACTCCTGGTTTATTACTGTGTGTAAATGCCACAAAGTGAGATTAATAACACAATAAAGTTGGAGTAGATATTAGCATAGTGTATTGTTTATCTGTGCATACGTTAATGTTGTTTAACACTGGTGTGTTGTTGAAGCTAATACGATAATAAGCTAGCTGTCATCTGAGTGACTCATACAGTCGTCTATGGTCTTACAAACGGTAGTTTTTTTCCCCACCCGGCTTAAAATGAATCATTTAAATATGGGGAAAAAAATTATTTTTGAACAAAACAAAACAAAATCGTAAAACAAAAAATCCCGATACATATGTGAATCGATTTTTTCTCCCACCCCTAATTTGCTAACGAGATCACCAGTCTTCCAAGGTTTGGATCTGGATGTTCAGAACTTATTTGTAAACTAGTGTTCCGTGCTCACTAACAATTTATTTTATCGGTAAATGGACTGCGCTTATATCATGCTTTTCCACCTTCATGGTGCTCAAAGCGCTTTACATTAGCTTCACATTCACCCATTCACACACCAGTAGGTTTCGAAGGTCTAAGGTTAGTCCTACTGGGGGCCTAAGTCAGGGTTCAGTGTCTTGCCCAAGGACACTTCGACATGTGGACAGCCAGAGCTGGGACGCAAACCGCTAACCTCTCGGTCATTGGCCAACCCACTCTACCAACTGAGCCACAGCTGCCCCATTAGCAATCCCTTAGAGGGTTTCAAAGAATTCAAAGAAATCCTCTGCCCCGTTTTTGAGATATGGCCATTTCAATATTCGACCACATATGACGTCACTCTGACGTTATGCAGCATCGCGCAACGACCGAATTTCACATGTTAGATCTAATGTTAAATATGAAGCACAAGATATTGTCGGATTTAACAAAATATGTCAATAACCCTGCTTTAAGGTAAAGGTCATACATTTTGCAAATATATGACGTCAAAAAAATGTGACGTCATCGAGCCTATCGGTGTTATCTCATCTGATGTCTGAAGGTAAGATGAAGTAAATGCAAAAAAAAACAACATGCAATACTATCTTGTCTGGAATCTGAGGTATCACCACTTATGTTTTAGGTGTTGACCTTCACTGTGACCTTGACCTTTGACCTTTATAGCTCAAAATGTAATGGTTTCTTCCTTTACGCATTATCAATCATCTCTGAAAGTTTAATCAAAATCCGTCTATAACTTTTTGAGTTATCTTTCTGAAAGTGAAACAGACAGACAGACAGACAGACAGACAGACATGACATCATTCACGGACGTAATTACTGTAACAAACCATCTCCAAAACTAGCTCTGGTTTTCATAACTAATTTTGGGCCTGCATTCTATTTTGAAAAGGTCTGAGAATGTACCATCATAGTGGTCATTATCAGCTCATTTTGTCAGTTTTTCAGACCACAGTTAAAAATGTGTACTGGCAAGAGTGGACCCATAGAAAACACCAACAGGTCCAGAGCTACATATTTCTCATATGAACAATAAACTCTAATCTTAACCAGATATGAGGTATTTATAACATATTACAGCCTAAATGCTACACAGCTGCTGCAAACCCACACACACAGGAAACATGGAAACAATAAGTGAATACCACAGTTCTGTTGTTAAGACTTTCAATTAGTTCAACTGATGCAGTGCTTCTACTGATCGACCTATATGGATTTTTTGGGGCCCATACTGTACCAATACTGATTGTTTTTTTTGTTTGTTTTTTTCATTAGCCTTAGTCGATGACCGATACATTCTGCCGATATTTCTAAGTTGATATTTTTCTGTCAGATGACAACAAATGTCAGAAAAAAATATTTTTAAATTATAATTGGAAATTAAAAATAGTAAACTAATAAATATTAGCAAATGTCCACCTTTGTATTTTTCCATTCTTTCCTCTTTCTCCCCCTTTTTTCTTCTGTTTTCCCCCTTTTTTGTTACTTCCTTTTTTTCCTCTTTTTCCTTTCTCTCTTCTTTCTTTTCTTTGTTCATTTTTTTCTCCTTTCATTTGTCTCTCCATCTTTTTGTCTCTTCTTTTTCCTTCACCTATCAGTAAATCATGGCAGAGAAGAAAGAGCAGACTACAGTACATACGGCAAACATACCATAAAAAATACATGAAATATCGGTCCAATATGTCAGTCTATCACTCCTTGCTTCAATAAAAAAAAAAAATTCTGATTTAAACCTTGGTCTTTGTCCTCAGTTCTGGTGCTGTTACACAGTTTCAAGTATGTAAAGAGAAATGATAAGAACAGACACCAGAGCAGCTTCACGGGGCTATTGTCAAATCTCACATGGTCAACAAGTCCAAGGCTTTAACTGCTTTCATCAGTCTGGGTTTTAAACATACTGTATAAATCATATTTCCCTACAAAAAGGAAGTAAAATCAGGCATTCTTCATCAATTCTTACCTCCCTGACATACTTTATTACTGGGATTTTTTTTTTTTATCTGCTCACTAAAGTTTGTGGGTTCTTCTAGTGGACATGATTCATCAGTAATGCTCTGCTTTTAAACATTTTGACTGAAACAATGTCTGAAGCAGATTCTTTTACCATGGTGTTAGAACCAACTCTAATAAATTGGTTCATTTATGTACTAAGATGTAGGGCATTAACTCTCTCTCTCTCTCTCTCTCTCTCTCTCTCTCTCTCTCCTCTCTCTCTCTCTCTCTCTCTCTCTCTCTCTCTCTCTGCATAAACACAGTCAGACCTTCCTCAGATAAGACAGTTGTGGTGGGTAGACGCACATCGCATGTAAGTAAGTACATAAGTAAAATTTTATTTATATAGCACCCTTCTCAGTACAGGTACACAGAGTGCTTTACAAACCAGGCAATAAAAACAGCATACACAAATATAAAATAGAAGGAGATAGAGGAGAGTGGCTAACAATTAAACACTAGTTTGAATAAGTGCATTTTAAGTTGAGACTTAAATGTGTGTCTGTCACTCTCTTTTACTTCACCTTTGATGAAAAAAAAGCACGGCCATCTGAAGAGGCATCCGCTAGTTTCCAAACGTGGTGTGAACAGTGTGGTGTGCTGCTTGTCTGTCGTTAACTTAAATGTTTTGCACTTAATATAAAAAGTGAGGACCCGTGACAGACGTGTGGACAGTCCAGTTTGAGAGCTGTGGGTCCAGACAAAATGTGGACATATGTTCACCTACTGATGTTCAGTTAAATTTAACAGAAAATTCTAACTAACGTTAGCCTTTGTTTTGTTGGGGTTAAAATGTTGATGCTTGTGTCTTGTCAGCGGACATTGTTACGTTGCTCATTGCTGGACAGACATGTGTCCGTGTGTGTGTGTGTGTGTGTGGTTCCTCAGCTGACAATGTGATGACGTCATCACGACAAGTAGACTCGACTCTGACTTTGACGGATAAGTCAACAACTGAAGTTGTTAATGCGCTACTAAGATGTATGTACTCTATAGCATTTATGTACAACATGTATGTACTATATAAAGATTGGAAACATTTGATTTATAAGAAATTATTGTGAATTTTGTAATAATACTAATTAATAAATAAATAAATAATTTATAAAGCGCTTTCAAACAAAGTGCTGTACAGCCAAAAAACAAAATCTATCACAAACACTAAAGCATAAAAACATAAAACATTAACATAGTAAAACAATTCATGACATAAGACACCAAGTGAACAAGTGGGTCTTGGGCTTTGCTTTTAAAAACATCCACCGAGCATGTCTGCCTTATGTCCAGAGGACAGAAAATGTGCCTTATATACAGGAGTGTCTTATAGTCCAGAAAATATGGTAATAATCTACATCTGGCTTTTCTGCCTCCATCCATAATAATATACATTATATGTTTATATTATATTGTCATTTAAAATTAATCTTTATTTAGAACATAGTTTAGCAAACTATTACATGGTCAAAAACTCATTAATTTTAGCAAAAAGAAACAAAAAGAAAAGAAAAGCTTGAACTGTGCTGTGAAATTTCAACATTTGCACTCTGTTCTTCATATGTTCTCTCATATCTCATATGTGCTTTACGTAGGTTTCTTCTCTCTTCTTGTTATTTTTTAGATTGTAAATAAATGTTTTTTTTGTTTTTAGCTTGTATATTTTTTATTTATTTATTTTTTTTTTTTTAATTTTACTTTTAATTTATTTTTTATTTATTTGGAAAAAGGGTTTGAGAGAAAATGCCATTTCAGGTCTCTGTATGGGTACACATGTAGCAGAACTGATAAATAAAGAAAACTTTGTATAATGTTAGAATGAGGTCAGAGACAAAAAGGCTCGGAAATATTTAATTAACTCTTAAAATAAGACAAATTAGACATATCTAACACTTCTAAATGTAGCTTTTTTTTTAATTGGTGAGAAACAAATAATTTACAGTGTGATCATGTGCAGTTTTAAAGTTTGTAACAGCCTCTGAGCCCTAACAGTTTTTAGACTGAAGGACATAAAAATAAGGATTTCTTTAAGCCATGAAGAACCAAACATCCACTGCCAACAAAAGCATCAACTGATTTAAACTCTTCAGCCATTTATCCTGTCAACACATATAATTAATTGGTGTAAATAATCTAACAAACAAACAAACAAACAAACAAACAAAAGTAAAAATATCTTCATGGTCATCAGATATGACCCATTTAGATGTTCAGAGGCTCCATTGTTACCATGGAAACACTGTCATCACACTTTCCATCACACATCAACACTGATTCATCAGTTGGATCAATGGCATTGAATGGACACACTGGGTTAATGTTCAGTGAAAAGAGATTTTACTGAAAAAAAATCACTTTTTCTTCAGTGTTTTTTTTCTGTTTTGATATAATGACCTTTGACTTTACTCTGAGCTTTTATGAACATGAACAACAGAAAAATGCTAATTTTAACTATAATATTATAATAAATGGAAATTATTTGTTTATGGACGGCCGTGGCTCAGTTGGGAGAGCGGGTCGTCCATTGACCGAAGGGTTGGCGGTTCGATTCCTGCTCTGTCCTAGTCAGTCCGTTGTGTCCTTGGGCAAGACACTTTACCCTCCTTGCCTCCAGTGTCACTCACACTGGTGTATGAATGTTGGGTGGTGGTAGGCGCGAAATGGCAGCCACGCTTCTGTCACTCTGCCCCAGGGCAACTGTGACTACATATGTAGTTTACCACCACCAGAGAGAGCATGTGAGAGTGAATGAATAATTCAACACTAATGTGAAGCGCTTTGGGTGCCTTGAAAAGTGCTATATAAATCTAATCCATTATTATTATTATTATGGGTAGGCCAAGTCACGCCCTTCTACTTCTAGTCCATGGGTGCTTAGCCAGGAAAAAATTTGAATGGGAGTGAATGGAGCGAGTCAAGCAAAATTATGAATGATAGCGGTGAATAAGAAATATATGATGTGGCATAGGCAGAGCACCTGTTTTTAATGGGAAGTAAACGTGATGTTACATTTTATGTGGGCTTAGTAAGAAACTACAATGCAACGCGTATGTGACATCAGCTGTGGCGTGAAGTCTGTGGTGACGTCACATGCATACCAGGCATGAAGTCTATTAACAGGTTTTACTTGTGAATGAATCCACCGTTGGTTAACCCTTTAACACCTGAGAGTTAAGCAATTCCACTGTAAAAAATAAAATAAGCAACAAAATGCACAAAAACTACCAAAGTGATCAGTAAAATGAACCAAAATTAATATTAAACTAACAAAATAATATGTAACATTAACAAAGTAAGACACCAATAGAACACAATTAAAGAAAAATAATAAAATAAAAAAACAAAATGTAGAAAAAAGAAACAAATATAAGCAGCATCAATGGAAACTAATGACTATTCACAAAACAAATAACATGAAAAAATGCAAAAAAAAGAAAAAAAAACCAAAATGAAATATAAAAAAATATATACAAATGACTAGTGTTGTAATTTGGTTCCAGTCGTTTTTAAACAAAACCATCCATTCAGAACACGTCGGCGCTGACGCATCAGGGGTTAAAGGGTGAACACAAGCAGTTGAAACGCACATCAATAATCATCATTTATTATGAGGTACAACAGGTGTGTGATTCAGGGCACATGACAAACCAGGTACCATTTTAGCATTTTATTTCCCATTGAAAACCATTGATTAATGTTCCGATCTCAGGCCCCATGAGCCTCTACTTACCAGCTTGTGTGTGTGAATTAATGTCAAATACATAACTAAATCCAAACATAAACACAGATCCAACCCAGAGGTATAAAGTAACTAAGTAAAAGTACTTTGTTACTGTACTTAAGTAGATTTTTTTTAAGTATCTGTACTTTACTTGAGTATTTATTTTTCTGGCAACTTTTTACTTTTACTCCCTAGATTTTTGTACAAATATCTGTACTTTATACTCATTACATTAGACTCATTCCTTTTACAAACTAAATAGATGTGACAGTATGAAAAATAAGTCGCCGTAACTTTATATACAATAGTTATATGACTATTATCTCACAAATTTGACTTTTCATGTCATAATTTTGACTTTTTCGCTTAAAATGATGCATTTTCATCTCACATTTCAAACTTTTTTTCAAATCTCACGACTTTTTATCTCAATTGTGACTTTTCTTCCCCCATTTTTTCCTAAATGTCCTGCCCGTATCCACAAAACTGAGTAACTGTGACTTGATCAAACACATTATCTACACAGTAAGTCTCTTTTAAAGGCTTTATTTGAGATACCTTTGAAACTGTTCTGATTTTATTTTCTAAAGTGTTATTACATTCATGACAAAAAACAGTTTTACTTTTTACTTTTGTACTTTATTCCAATTGAGAAGTTGTACTTTTTTACTTTTACTTAAGTAGATGAGTTGAATCAGTACTTTTACCAGAGTATTTTTTCACACAAGCAGCTGTACTTCTACATAAGTACAGAATGTCAGTACTACACCTCTGATCTAACCCCATCTTCAGTTGCAACAACATGCTCTTCATCAATAACTTTTACCTTGATGTTGGAGAACCACAGGTCATTCTCATGTAAAGTTGCCACGTAGATGCAGCACAGCAAACCAAGGCCAACGGACACTGACCAGCCCACTGATGTCCAGATTATGGCCCCCCATGACCAGTCACCTGCAGGAATATGGACAGCATGAGAAGATGACTGCAACAAAAACAGCAGTGATTAACTAAACACACAACACATTGTTTTAGAAAGTATGTGCTTCAGACAGTACATATGCTAAATCATATAAACTTTAATAAGATGAATCAGTGTTATTACACATAACTATAGGGTGGTTTATGTACATGTATAAAATGGATTTCTAAATATTGCACTAGAAAAAAAAACCTGTAAAATGAATCAGAATGTGCATCATAATGTACAATATCTTTATTTATAATATCTATATACCAATTATTCATTATTATAATATAATAATTACATATTATACTATTAATTATATCTCAATAAATATACAATTATATTGTTATACAGTACCTATTGTATTTCATGATATAACTAATTGTAGTACATACAAATTAATTAAATATATACACTTGGATGAAAACCACCTTGTTTTGTGTATTAGTCACACCCCTTGGCTCCAGTAGTTCTGATCCAACATGACATCATCAGCACCATAGTCAGATCATTAGCCTTGTGTGCTACACTAGTGTCGTCACTGGTCTACAATATACATACTTTAATAAGATGAATCAGAAAACAAATGACATTAGTGCTGGTTAGTTCATGTTTTTAATTATTATTATATTATTATTATTATTATTACTAAATATTCCACTAGAAAAAAACCTGTAAAGTGAATGGATCATAATGTGCAGACAGTGTTTTGAAGTACCGTATTTTCCGGACTATAAGCAGCTACTTTTTTCGTACGTTTTGAACCATGAGGTTTATACAAATTTGTGGCTATTCTGTGGATTTTTCCTCCACCACTAGGGCCGCTCTAACCAGAATTAGAATCAAAATGACTAAGAACAATCAATGCAAAGAAGAATACGCTACTTTTTCTTTAGCAGATAGAACACGGACGATAAATTAGCAAATGTTAATTATTTTCAAATTCTCACCCCTTCATCACGGAACCCACATGAAGAACTTCGTATGATTCAAGTTTTAAGTTGAAGGCTATCGAGGTCACTATCCAGGAAGGAAACTGCTCTGCTGCACGCAAGCTTAGCATCAATGAATGTATGGTGAGTTCAGGTACATACATGTAAAATCTTAAAATCTTTTTATCTATTATTTATGGCAGGCGTTGTGTGTATTGTATGTATGTATACTGTCTGTGATTATTATGTGACTTATATGTGCAACATATGCTCTGGCACAAATGAAGTTCCTAACGGAAAAATAAAGTTCTTGAATTGAATTGAATAACTACATTTACAGTTCAAAATCCTTCTGTACATGCAGTAAATATCTGATTTTTCAACATAAATATCTGCGGTTAATTACACGGTGCGGCTTGTATATTCTTTTTTAATTATATTTTTAAAAACTACAGCAGATATGGCATATATAAAGGTGCTCCTTATAGTCCAGAAAATACGGTAATAATCTACACCTGGCTTTTCGGCCTCTATCTATAATAATATACATTATATGGACTAAATGTCATTTAAAATTTATATTTATTTACAACATAGTATAGCAAATTATTACATGGTTAAAAAAATCCATCTTGTTCATTCTAAGAATTTCACATTTTGACCCCAGACTTATTTTGGAAACTTGAGCCAACCAGGGTTTAAGGCTTGAGTTTTCTTTTTCAGTAAAATGTAATTAGTTTTTATTCTAGAAGCATTTTACTTGTGATACAATGATATCCAACATCTGTGTCTTTATGCAATGACTGCTTGTTTCATTCATAGGATTAGCTGATATTAGTGAGGTTTTTAGCTGCAAATTGAAGTTGACTTTACAGTGTATACATGTAAAACAATTAAAGAATAAATGAAACAACAGGAACAAATCAAAAATAAAGCTAGAAAGTCAAAACAGACTGAGGGTATTTTCATCTACCCTGAAAATATGTCAAATGTGTACTTTAAAGTCAAATGCACTGTTGTTCACGCCTCAGTGCTATGTCATCTTTTGTTTTTTAGCTTGTTTTGTTTCATCTGTTCTGTGCTTCATCTGTTTTCAGTTCTTTTCAGAATCAGAGTGAGTTTTATTGAAACACAAACAAGGAATTTTACTTCAGCTTATGCTCAGCCAGCTCTGAAATACTAAAGAATAAATATATGCATAAGAAATATACAATAAAAGTGGAAAAAATTAAGTCAATCAAATTACTCTAATATAAAGTCTGGAAGTGTCTTGTTTTTTTCTAATGCATAATACAAACTAAAAATTGTTGAACCTTTATTGAAGTGTCAAAAATATAACAAAAATCTACAGTTACGGCATTTTCTTCATCCAGCTGTGGGTGTCCTGACTGTGTTGTTTGATAATGTTCACAATCAAATACATGTCATTGAAAACCATGTTTCTAATCTCATATAAAATTGAATGGATAAAGGGAAGGAAGCTCTGATTGAGGGATTGAAGTAAAAATGAATAATTTATCACAATATTAAACTCTATCATAGATGTGGAATAAAAACAGACTTTACTGTTTTGTCAGAAAGGAGAGTTAATTTAACTCTAAAGCAGGGGTTCCCACAGTAGAGTACGAGTACCTCCAGGGGTAATAAGATAAGATAAGATATTCCTTTATTCGTCCCACTAGGGGAAATTCCAGGTTTACAGCAGCACAGAATAGAGTGGCACACAAGAGCAGCACAGCAACAAAAAAATTATATAAAAAAAACTATCAGATTCTATGCACACAATATACACTATTTAGACTATTGGGTAGCCTCCAGGGCTACCCAGTGGGTAGCCATCTTGAAATATTTTTGGAATATTTCTGGTCATCATGTACCAGATACATAATAATGACAATTAACGTTGAAATATAACACACAATAAATTTATACATTTATGTAATAGTTTTATTGTTAATCATCTTGTTTTTAGCTTTGGTATTTTTGGCATTTATATCTTATTCAAAATGAGTTTGAGTAGCTCAGTAATTATTATTTTTTGTTGATGAAAGGTTCATTTATTAATTAATGACCGATTTATGTATTTTTATGAATGAAAGGAGGCAATTTTCTATTTATATTTTGCACACGGTGGTGCAGTGGTTAGCACCTGTGCCTCACAGCAAGAAGGACCCTGGTTTGAATCCCACACCAGACCTTTCTGTGTGGAGTTTGCATGTTCTCCCTGTGTCTGCGTGGCTTTTCTCCAGGTACTCTGGTTTCCTCCCACCATCCAAACACATGCACTGATAGGTTAATTAGTTAATTTAAATTGTCCATAAGTGTAAATGTGAGAGTGATTGTTTGTCTATATATGTTCAGCCCTGGGATGAACTGGAGACTCATAAAGGGTGTACCCCGCCTTCACCCACTTTAGCTGGATTAGACCCCCACGACCCTAGTGAGGATAAAGCGGGTTCAGATGACGAGACAAGACAATTTTCTTTCAAATGATATATATATATATATATATATATATATATATATATATATATCCCTGCTCCATGAATGTCTTGTTCCAGTAGCCAATTTAACATCAGGGTGTCCTGGTTCCTCAACCCCTAACGCAGATCTTGTTGTCCCGGGCACCGTCTGAGCCGGTATGACTCTATTTATTGTATCGCTCATCGTGAGGTATAGGCATGTATAGCGTAAAGTGCCTTGCCTTAGGGCACACCTGGGATTCGAACCGGCAACCTTCCGCACCAAAGTCAGTGGTGTAGACCACTAAGCTATCCAGTCGACAGGAAAGTTACAAATACCTAGGGATCCCACAGACAAATGGTAATCATGAGGAGGCAGCTCGGAAGTCAGCCACAGCCAAATACCTACAGAGGGTAAGACAGGTCCTGAAAAGTCAGCTGAACAGCAAAAATAAGATCCAGGCCATTAACACCTATGCCCTGCCAGTAATCGGATACCCAGCTGGGATAATATCCTGGCCACTGGAAGATATACAAGCCACTGATATCAAGACAAGGAAACTCCTTACCATGCATGGAGGGTTCCACCCCAAGTCCAGTGTCCTGAGGCTGTACACTAAGCGAAAGGAAGGGGGCCGAGGACTAGTAAGTGTCAGAACTACTGTCCAGGAGGAAACGGCGAACCTCCAGGAATACATCAAGAAAATGGCCCCCAATGACCAACTGCTAAGTGAATGCCTCAGGCAACAAAAGCCCAGTAAGGTCGAGGAACCAGAGGGGCTATCATGGAGGGACAAACCCTTGCATGGCGTGTACCATCGACAAATTGAGGAAGTGGCTGATATGGAAAAGACATACCTGTGGCTGGAAAAGGCTGGACTAAAGGACAGCACAGAGGCACTACTCATGGCTGCACAAGAACAAGCCCTGAACGCCAGAGCAATAGAGGCCGGGGTCTACCACATCAGACAGGACCCCAGGTGTAGGCTGTGTAGAGAAGCCCCTGAAACAGTCCAGCATATCACAGCAGGGTGTAAGATGCTGGCAGGCAAGGCATACATGGAGAGGCATAACCAGGTAGCGGGCATACTGTACAGGAACATCTGTAAAGAGTATGGACTGGAGGTCCCAGGGTCAAGATGGGAGAACCCCCCAAAGGTGACAGAGAACAAACAGGCCAAGATCCTGTGGGACTTCCAGATCCAGACTGACAAGATGGTGATGGCCAATCAGCCTGACATAGTGGTGGTGGATAAACATGAGAAGACAGTGGTGGTGATAGATGTAGCAGTCCCCAGTGATAGCAACATCAGAAAGAAAGAACATGAGAAGCTTGAGAAATACCAAGGGCTGAAAGAGGAGTTAGAGAAAATGTGGAGTGTGAAGGCAACGGTGGTACCAGTAGTGATCGGAGCACTAGGGGCAGTGACCCCCAAGCTGGGAGAATGGCTCCAGCAGATACCAGGAACAACATCAGAGATCTCTGTACAAAAGAGCGCATTGCTAGGAACAGCTAAGATCCTGCGCAGAACCCTCAGGCTCCCAGGCCTCTGGTAGAGGACCCGAGCCTGAAGGAGACACCGCCCATGTGGGGCGAGAGGAACATTTTTTTTTTTTTTTTTTTTTTTTTTTTTTTTTTAAATATATATATATATATATATATATATATATATATATATATATATATATATATATATATATATATATATATATATATATATATATATTACATTTAAACATACAGCTGTGGGACAAAAAAAGAGACCACTGCAAAGTTAACAGTTTCTCTGATTTGACCATTTGTGTTTGAGTAAAAGAAAATTTTTGTTGAATTTCCTAAAGTATTGACAACATTGGCTCAGTCGGCTAATGAAGGGTTGGCTGTTTGAATCTTGGCTCTGACTGGCAACAAGTAGAAGTGCCCTTGGGCAAGGCACTGAACCCTAAATTGCTCCCAGTAGGTCCTGGCAGTGGCTTGTGTGGCGGCGGCTGCGTACTGGTGAATGTTTGAATGTGAAGCTGTAGAAAATGTACTATGGAAGTACAGTCCATTAGAATAGAATCGAATAGAATAGAATGCTTTACTGCCTGTCACCAATGGTGACAGTAATTTATCTTCGACATGGCTCACCACACATCCACACATTTTAAGATCATGATAAAAGTGAACAAATACATTAAAAATAAATTAAAACATGGATTAACCCTTTAAACTTCCACTCAATTTTGCCTACATTTCCTAATAATGTAAATTGAATGCTGTTCTTGAGCCATTTTGATAACATGCAATTAGTGTTTGATTATATTACAAATGAAAATATTAAGATGAAAACTGAGATTTTAGAGGCGGGTCTTGTTAAATGATGCAATAGATAAAACATTTGTGGATATTTATTCATGTTTTGATGTGTTTTGGACTACATATGGACCAAATTTGGACTTTTTTTTTTTTTTTATCTATCAGGTCACGCACAAACAGATAAAAAATAGCTTCTACCCATCAACCATTGCAGTTAAATAATCTATTTATCTATTTTTAGTGAAATACATGACATTTTATATATTTATATTTAATGCATTTTTTTATTAACTTAATTATTAATTTTTTTATGGAAACTTGCACTGATTTGGACACTTTAATTTCGTTATGAAACTTGTTGTATAATGACAATAAAGTCTCTTGAATCTGAATCTTGAATTGTTTGACTGTGTTTGTTGGAATATGGTTCCTCTGTGGATAATTATGAGACATAAAGGTGTCATGACCTCCGCTCCGGTGACCTTTCCCCCAGTCATCTCCACACTCACCTGGTCCCGCACTGCGCAGCTGCAAGCCGTTCCTCATCTGTGGCTATAAAAGCAGTAAGGCTTGCAGTTGCCAGTGTGGGACCATTCAGTAATGTCACCTCCATAACCTGGACACTTTCACCATCTCCTCAGTCACTATAACCCGGACCTTCATCATCACCACGGACTCTGGCCGTTTGTTCCCAGGTTTTGGTTTGGTTTTGTCTCTGTCTTGTCTTTGTTTCTTAGTTTTATTATTAAATTATTTTTCCCTTCAGCATTGTGCAATGGAGTCTTCCTTCACCTCACCCCGATCCTGACAAAAGCTCCAGATCTGCTGTTTTCCAGTTGTATTTTTGAACAAATGAGTGACTGTACGTGCTGTGGTTATCTTATCTGGAAGTGGTTTATATCTTCCAATGTGTGAGAATCAATGTTGTCAAAGTACATTAGGTCATGTGACATTTGGGACAGTTTTGGGCGACTATTTCCCACCTATATGTGGGTTCTTGGATGTTTTAAAGGGTTAAAAATAAATTAAAACATGTGACTAGTGCAGTGTTTAAAAGAAGTGCATGTTAAAGAGTGTAATGTTCTATTTCAGGGTGTTTAGAATAGTTATGGCAGATGGAATGAAAGAATTTGTCCAAAACACAATAAAACTGTCGTAAAAAACGCATACATATGAACCCTGTCAGGAATCACTCTGGCAGAGTAGCGCCTGTATTTGCAGAACATGACACATGGTCAAAATATGCAGGCATTTTTAGACTCAAATAGTGCAAAGAAAAATCGTTCAGATTAATTTCTAAACATCACAATATTAATATTGTAACTTGGGGAAAGTTCAGTCACCAATATTTAGGGGAATAATCCTAATTTGCAGTGACAGTTTTCACATGTCTTAGCTTAGCTTCCATTATTACTGGATGACTTTATGCAGCTCCTGGCAGAGAAATTCAAGACCTTCTGCAATGTTTGATGTTTGCAATCCATCTTCCTCCAGAAATGTTCAAAGTGTGTTCAGGTCTGGAGTTTGGGCTGGACATGACAGGGTCTGCAGCTGGTGGTCTGTCATCCACATCCTTATTGATTGAGCTGAGGTCAGGAGCATTGTCCTGATAGAAGAACCAGGAGCATTAGCTACCCGGATGGGGTTTTTTTTTAAATAGAACCAACACACAATGTATTCAATAACGGAGAATATAGCAATAATAATGAAATAACCATGGAATGACACCTTTAGATAAAACATGGATGAGGGGTTTATTCAGTCCAATAGGGTATATTTGTGTCGGAATTTAACAAACACATGAATGGAATGACTGTCATAAATGAACACATGCTGATTTCACAGGAAAATGCAGATATATAATTTTTTTTTTCCAGAGCTGTACATTACTAGTTTACAAAGTTTATACAATATAAAGGCACACCTTTGGCGCAGGCGCAAAGTAGCTACATTTACATGATGTTTTTTTTTTCATTCCGAATTATTTATTCGTAATAAAATATTTCAAAATTAAAGATTTCCTTTGCGTTTACATGGACATGTTAATTCCAAATAAAAGTTTACATAGGAAACAGGTGTATTCCGCTCTGTTTAATATCTGGATGTGTACTGGAAGGAAACAATTGTGTCCACTTCCTGTTTCAACTAATAACATGGAAGAACAGATACTAAATGCCATGTGTTTGCATTAATTTTTGTGATAATTATGAAGCAGCAGCTCGACTGAATCAACCAGCATGGATATGTGCGTCATCAACACCAAATATGTGTGTCATTGCGACGAGACCAGAAAAGAGGATGTGCAGAAATAATGTTAAAAGGGATAGAAAATCAAAATCATGGTTTTAATTTTTTCAGTGTTAGTTCAGAGTCTCTCTGCTGTTGGGAATACACACCAAGTGCCAGGCGGTGTCATAACCTCTGTTTTAAGTATTTCTCCTAATTGAATTGCCGCCAGAAAACCGACCGATGCAGGTTTAACTGAAGTGAGGCGTCACATTACAATGATTAGCCCCTCCCCCCACAGAGACAGATACCACTAACCCCATTTCACACACGCCCCCTTCAGACTCTTTTCATCTTCTTCCTCCAGAAAGCAATACACAGAATCAATGGATAGTTTTCGTTTTTAACCACATCCCTAACACATCGATCGACTGTTTCTTTGCTCAGTGCATTTCCATTTCACATTACACTGTTTTGCAAACCTGCTGCAATTTCGAGTTGGCTTCAGCCAGTGCTTAATGCTACGAAGAGGGTCAGTTCCAACTTTATGACAAAATCAACACCAGCTACTGTATCATTACAGCCTGTAAGTATCACATTTCCTTACATTGTTTTATATTTGTGTTGCTCTATATCCCTGTTGAAAGAATTACACTTTTGCTCTGATGTCTTTCTTGAAAGGGAATGAGCTAACCCCTTAGCTATTTTTGTAGCACACTAGCGGTTCAATGCTAACCTAGCAAATATTCCATATCAATCGTCTCTGTAGGAAGTATCAGAAACGCTCATTCTAAAATCCATGCACTATTTAGCTGGTGATGACGGAGATCCATGAATTGGAGAAAATGCCTCCACCCCATTCATCTTTGCACTAAATAAAAACTCACTGTTTTGTAAGTGATAATGTAATGCCCATGCGTGACTATCAGAAAAATATTTCCCGACGGGGCCGAACAGCACCCCGACGCCGAAGGCAGAGGTGTATTGTTCCGCCCCGCTGGTCAAAGCTATCTTGATACCATGATAACGTGAGACTTCACGGCTGTTCTCTTAAACAGAATGAAGCTCCTATAGCTGTATTGAGCTGTAGGATATGTGTGTGTGTGTGTGTGTGTGTGTGTGTGTGTGTGTGTGTGTGTGTGTGTGTGTGAGAGAGAGACACACACACATTCAGGCCTTCTCTGGATGCATGCCTTCAACTTACTGCTGTTTCAACTAAGTGACTACTGTAAGATTTTATCCCGACGTTTCCAGATAAACAATCGCAACTGATGACGTCAATGTGCAGGTGCATCTCATAATGAGGTCGTGAGAGATACTACACCGAGAAAGGTAAACAATGTCTTCTACACCCACCATAGTGTACATACATAGTGATTTGAGACATCCCTTTAACCCTTTGTTGATCACACTACAAAAATCACAATAGTCGCAATTTTTTTTTTTTTTTTTTTTGCTTTTTCTACCTCACAGGGACTATTATAACATAAAATATAGATTTAATTTTTTTTACTGACCATATATTTAACTAAAGTATTAAAAATCTGTTACTCCTTCACCAATCTAACCATCATAATTTGTGACTTGGTTCAAATTAGATGTATTAACTCTGTGTTTGTATCATTAGGGCAGCGGTTGTCAAACTATTTTCAGTGACGTTCCCCCTTAGAAACGTATTTTTCGTTCAGTACCCCCTGACATGGGCAAAACATCTTTGTAAGTTTTTATCTCATAATTTTGACTTTTTCATGATTTTAACTTTTTATCTCACAATTTTTTACTTTTTATGTCACGATTCTGACTTTTTATGTCATGATTTTTACTTTTCTGCCATAATTTTGACTTTTTATCTCACAATTTTCACTTTTTCCATAATTTGGACTTTTTATTGTACAATTTTCCACTTTATTTCCTGATTTTGACTTTTTAATCTCATGATTTTGACTTTTTATTTCATGATTTCACCACTCACATCAATGAAAAAAGTTTGAGAACCACTTCCCTAAAAGTTAATAAAATGAAAAAAAAAATCTAAGTTGCCTGCAATTTTGTGTCCAAAAAAAAAGATCAAAGCAGAGATGTTGTTATGGTTATAATCTTCTTCCTTGGTGGTACACTAGCAGGAACCAGCCTGAAGATATTGACTGCCCAAGAAGTTTGGTGTCCAAGGACTTAAATTTAGATTTGATATCAGGGTTCAAAGTTACCTCTACCAAACGGTTGAGCTGACCAATAAAGGGTTAAGAAGGTTCTGAGGCGTTACAGACCCAACCAATTTTTTTGGTCTACATTTCACAGGACAAGGATTAATACCCCATTCAACCACCCTCTATCACCTTTAAAGGGGAATTGACTGTTTACGTGGCAGATAAATTAACATTTATTCGGAATTAAACAGGAATAAAAACTCTCATGGAAACAGGACAATTGTGCCTATTTTTTTTCTCCAGTCAAAGATACTGAAGCAAGTTGGGGGTACAATTGGGGTGGGGCTGCCAGTGTCTGCATGGGTTTTCTTTGGGTACTCTGGCTCCTCCCACCATCCAAACACATGCACTGATAGGTGCATAATGGGTTCATGTAAATTGCCCATAGGTGTGAATGTGAGAGTGATTTTTTTGCCTATATATGTTCAGTACTGAGATAAACTGGTGACATGTCCAGGGTGTACCCCGCCATGGCTCTTCAGTAGCTAGAATAGGCTCCACCACCACCACCACCATGACCCTAGTGAGGATAAAATGGGGTCAAGCTACTTTATACCCATAGGTTGACTTGTTTTGCAGCTGAGGAGAAAAAATGTCCATATCACATTCAAGCATAAATACAGAACAGGTGAACCTGCATGAGCTGTTCATACAGAATTAAATTTTAAAAAACCTCAGTTCCACAAATAAGGACGTAAACAGGGTGTCTGCTGGGTTTTAAAAAGTATTAAATAGTGATAAGTTAAGACTATTAAAAGTTCCATTTTGATCAAATAAAAAAATCTTACTTGTTGGTCATTCGCAGGTAGATTTAAAACATATGAGCCATATAAATATATTTTCTCTCTCTTTATTTCAGTATTTTATGAAAGGCTGTTGACATAATTCATTAGTTATTTATTCATTCTTTAGTTTAACAAGAGAATAAACAAGGAAGTTTAAAAGCGACCGGGTCAAATGACCTCTCCCGCCGATTTATAGGTAGGGCAGAAAAATTCTGGTAATGCTAGTGTTAAAGAAATGTATTTATGAGATTAATTTTGACTCATTGAGTACATGAAATGTAATATGTTTGCTCAGAAAATTAAATAAATGTAGCAAATGTGTAATATTTTCTCTAAATCTACTCTTATGTAGTGTTAGTAGCCATCGCCTAATGTCTGGGAGTTGGTCTTCAGAAGGTTACAAATTTGAATCCCATACCGTTTCATGACTTAAGTGCAGTTTTAGCAAGGTACCCCACCTCATATTGTACCAGTTACTGTAAACAACACCCTGTCTATCAGGGGTGTCAAAGTCATTTTAGTTCAGGGGCCACATTCAGCTTAATATGGTATAAAGTGGGCCTGACCAGTAAAATAATATAAATTATAGGATAAAAATTTAGAAAATAATGTCAACGCCAAAAATGTCTGTGTTTGAGTGAAAAATAAAAATGTTTATATCTACAAACTTGAACACAAACAAACATGAACAACCGCTAAATTCTTAAGAAAAATAAGTGTAATGTTGATCATATTATGCTTTAGTTTATAATTTATACATGTGCGTCACAACTTTCAGATCACAGTAGACACAACATTTACTAACAGGTTGAATATTGGTAAAATTCCACAAATATTTCAGTTTATTCACATTTTTTTTGGAAAAGACTAGTCTTTTTTTGTACTTTATTTTACACTAAAACAGAAAGGAAAATCAGTTGAAGGTTTGTATCTATTATTTCTATGTTATTATGATAATATTTTACTAGTCTGATCCACTTTAGATTGAATTGACCTAAAATTATTATGAAATTATCTTCTGTGTAAATTTTGCATTTCACACATTGGTGCAAGGAGAAAGTTTGGACCCTTTGGTGGGCTGCATTTAGACCCCGGGCCTTATGTTTGACACGTGCAGTAGATAAAGAACTAAGTCAATATGGATAATGTTAAGATAATTTAATTTGAATAATTTAACTTAAAGATTGCTGCACATAGACAGAGTGAGAGAGAGAGAGAGAGAGAGAGAGAGAGAGAGAGAGAGAGAGAGAGAGAGAGAGAGAGAGAGAGAGAGAGAGAGAGAGAGAGAGAGAGAGAGAGAATGATGGAGTGATATGAACTTAATGCCACACAAAAAGGAGGCATTAGTGTGAGTCATAAAACTGGGATCTCTCCTCAAAACTCCACTGAAAACTTTTCATTCTTTTCTTCTTCGCCCAGAGAAAGTCAGAGGTCAGAGAGGTCAAGTCCAGATCTGGATGTGATTCATGGACACATCAGCAGTGTGTGCAGATGAACCGATGCTCAGCCTTTAGGTCAAACACAAGCTTAGTTTAGTCACTATAGGCCTGGAAGCTGTTCGCAGCAACAACAACAAAAAATAAAAAATGTCAAAATAAAAAAACGCCAGGATTTGGGTTGGAGGACACCTTCACTCACCGAGCAAGATCTTCTCTGGATGATGATGATGATGATGATGATGATCGGAGCAACAGTTGGAAGGTTGTGACTGAAACTCTGCACCCACAGGAGGCTCCTTCCCTTTCGTGCCCTTTCTCTGACGCATGGACGTCATGTTGAAAATACTGCAAGGAGACAAGGCAATAATTTGCACTCAGATACGTTTAAAAATAATTTTAAAAATGGCACAGGCGGCAAACGCAGTAACGGTATTTGTTGTCTGCACGCGCGGAAACAGCGCGTGCACAACAGCAATGGACACATGCTGGTGTGTGTGTGTGTGTGTGTGTGTTTTCCTATCAGTGTGTCTCATTCATACTCATATATAAGGAGGCTGGCCTGTGTTTTTTTTTTTTTGTTTTGTTTTTTTTGTTTGTTTTATCCTTCCTCTAAATCACGTCGCTACCAAAATAGCGTTCGGATCTGATAGCGACAGCATCCTGAAGCGAACAGGGGGGTGGACTAAAGCAAAAAGTGCAAATCTTTAGCAGGATAAAGGAAGGAATGGTGACAGAGATGCGCAGACCAGATGCATGTATGTGGCACAGCAGAAGCACCACTACACACTGGAGGAGGTGCATTTGGTTAGAAAAGGAGCGTCCCTGTTATGGACGCTGGGTTATCTATCTATCTTGACAGCAACAAAGGCGACAGAGATTTGCGCGTACGATACATGAATAAGCCTCACCCTCCTCTACAGCGGCTGTTGGTAGGATGGTCCGACGGCTGTCCTCTACCTCCGCCTCTACCTCCCTCTCTCTCTCTCTCCCTTTTTCTGTGTCTCTCTATCTCCCTCGCTCTTTCTTTTTTTTTTTTTACTCTTTTTCCCCCCTTCCTACGGCAACACACTCACGGTTAGCTCCTCACATCACCGAGAACAACCCCGGAACACATGACGACAGCGCGCCTTCAAAATAAAAGCACGGAAAACACATATTACGTTAATTATAAACGAGGAGGGAAAAAACTACACGAGTTTTATCCCCCATAACGTTTATTAACAATTCTTAACGTACTGTCTTAATGAATAAATAAAGTATTATTATTATTATTATTATTATTATTATTATTATTATTATTATTATTATTATTATTATTATTATTGTAATTGTAATTATATATATATAATATAATATAATTATAAATATAAAATAAAATAATATAATTATAATTGACGTGAATACTCATGAACATCCATGATTATTATTATTATTGTTGTTGTTGTTGTTGTTGTTGTTGTTGTTGTTGTTGTTAGTAGTAGTAGTAGTAGTAGTAGTATTAGTAGTATTACAAAACAACACCCCAGTTACCATACCATGTGGGCCCTATATATATATATATATATATATATATATATATATATATATATATATATATATATATATATATATATATATAATTTTATTTGGATTAGTATTAATTTGTATTTTATTTGAAGCTAAAATAAAAGATGTATTTATGCTCACTACCCAAGGACTATTTTACCTACAAGTGATGATAACACATGTGGTTCTCATGAAACATGGAAACCAGTGTGTGCGTGTGTGTGTGTGTGTGTGTGTGTGTGTGTGTGTGTGTGTGTGTGTATGTGTGTGTGTGTGTGTGTGTGTGTGTGTGTGTGTGTGTGTGTGTGTGTTTCATTCGGACCGCTGCTCCCAGAAGTGAAAGAGAGGGAGGGGACCTGTCTTGGCGGGGTCTTCGCTCTCTGACCGCTTTTCTAATTATTATTATTACATGATAATTCCTATTATTTAAATAGAATATAATTATTATGCACAACATTTGAAAAAAAAAACTGCTGTGTTCTTTGAGATACACAAAAGCTGTAAAAAAATAAATAAAAAATAAAAAATCATCCATTTTCTGAAGTGAACATAGTCTTCATGAGGATGGTAGGATCCTCTGATCCTATCGCCTGTTACCAAGGATCAAACAGCATGAACTATGGACAAAAACATAGAACAGATTAAAAAAAAACATATAAAGTGTATATAATAGTCTAGTAAAACTACAAAAAAAATCCTAAGATGACTACCACATAAAAAAATGAATAAATAAGCACACATTACAAATCCCATTCTGCTTGTAAAACATGACAAAATATCATGATTTCACAGTATGCAGTATTATGTTTGAAGTCAGATTGGCAGTGTATTAATTGTGCTGCTTGTGTTAGGTCAGAGCTGAAGTGTCTGAATAAATGGTCGTATTCAGTCACAGAATTTATGTGTTTCACTGCAGATATTTTGGCTTGAAATTGCGGCAAAGCACAGGTGGTACTAATAACATTAACGCTGTCTGGTCCATTCAGTGTCCCCAGGAGGCCATTCCACTGAACTAATGGACAATTACAAGACCTGATACTGTTAAAAGCTAAATGGAATGGAATCCTTTATAACGGTACACATCACACATGTATGTTTACTGCCTTAACAAGTCAAAATATCTGCTGTGAAAAAATGTCTGGCCAAGGAACTGTTAGTAGTACTTCACAGGAAAAAAAAAATGCAGTAATATTTCAGAGTCAAATTGTTTGAACCTAGATAGAATATTTACAGCTCTATGGAGAATAAACCAGCTCTAACAGCAGACTTAAAAGGCAGTGTACAGTAATGTTCTGCACAAATGTAGTGTTAAAATCAACTCTACAGAGTAATGATGATTAGTACCAGTCTGCCACATTTTACTGAGTAAGTGTGACTGGTAAAATGAACAAATGGCAAAGCTCTTAGTCTGTATTTAGAACTGCAAGCGGCACGACGACTAGTTCATACAATTACACATGTACATATATTTTAGATGTATTTTTTTTCTCCATGTATTTTTATTGGGTATATTACTATTACCAATATATATTATTAATGTAATATATATTGGGTATTAACATACAATTTACTCAAAGAACATACAATCCAGTTATATATATTTTAGATTGCTTGTATTGTTTTTATTGCTTACCTTGTACCTCCATTCTATTCTATTCTATTCTATTCTATTCTATTCTATTCTATTCTATTCTATTCTATTCTATTCTATTCTATTATTCTTTTATTATTTGGGTGTTTTCCACAATACCTACTGTTATTCACAAGATTAAGGAAATGTCTATAGGTGTGTACTGGTAAAAGCTAAACTAGTGTTTCCAACACTTTCAAGAGCTTAAAGAAAACTTCAGATAAAAAAAAAAAAACATATACAGTGTACTATATATGTTTTTTTTCCCCCTTTGTTTTGAATCAGTACAGCACTTTGGTGAACATCTACTGTTTTAAATGTACTTTATAAATAAAATTGACTTGACTACCAAACTGATCCATCCATCATAAATTGACAACATGAAAAACAAATGACTTTCAAACAAGGTCTAAATGAGGACAACAACAAAACATGTACAATGAACTGACTTTTTTGCTGCTGAAACAGTGAAACAGTATTTTTAACGTCATTTTTATTTTGGCACACAATTTTTCAAATCAGATTCCCTTTATATTGTTTTCATTTTGTTGAATGGTTTATATTTTTTAGGACCAAGATCTCTACATTAATTACAATATTATACTGTATATCATATACACTAGTACTCACAAAACTAATACTATTACTACTACTACTACTGCCACTAACTAGAGCTAACCTATAGCTTTAATATGTCCTATAACACAGATAAAAAGAGAGAAGAGTTTTAGATGAGTTTGAAATATATCTGCTTACATGATCATTTGTTCTCTCTGGATGTGTCAGATATTTATGAACATAAATCTGGTAAATCTTCAGAAACACATACGGTGGTAACCCCTTAACGCCCACTGTTGCAAATATGCAACACATTAAAAAAATCTATCTCCACTTAAGCAGAAATAATTAATTTGACTATAGGATGTACAGTAGACAGTTGTTGTTGTTGTTTGGAATGTTGCATATCTGTGACAGTGGGCATTAAGAGTGAAGATCATTCATTTAACTATAGCATGTACAATAAATACATCTTTTGGTATGTTGCATATTTGCGACAGTAGGCAAAAAGGGGTTAACCACTTATTGTCACAAATATGCAATGTATTTGTTGTACAAAATTAATTACCTCCACTTAATTGAACAGAGGGTGCATGTGAGAGTGAATGAATAATGGGTCACTAATGTGAAGAGCATTGAGTGGCCAAAAAAGCGTCATATAAATCCAATCCATTGTTATTGTTATTAGTGATTACATGGACTGATGCGATTATTTGTTTAAGTGTTCTCTGTTTAATGACCAGGAAGAGGCTACTTGTATATTACATAACTCATTTATGTTTCCACTAATAGTTTGTAGTGAAATAATCCTGTGGTAAGGAGTCCTGTTACACTGTACGACATTTTTTTTTTTAGAAATCATTAAATATGCTAAATCTTACATACTTTAATAAGATGAATTAGAAAACAAACAACAAAAGTGCCGGTTAGTTCATGTTTTGATATATATGATGGTGTGTTATTCCACATATATGGTGGTTTATGTACATGTATACAATGGATTTGTACATATTCCATGAGAAAGAACCTGTAAAGTGAATAGATCACTTATTCACCCATTACCATTCCAAGTTGTAAAGTTTGAACTTAAAAACTGCGAGGTAAATGTCATCAAGGTGGTGGGGGTAATAAAGGTGTTATGACCAATCTATAAGCAAACCACCAATAATATGCTTGAGTTCTGGATACGAGGATGAGCAGTACTCAATAAACCACAATTAGCAGGCAGTTGCAATACATTTATTGTGCAAGGATGAATATATACAGAACAACAGGGGTGGGTAGCATGTCCTTTAAAAATTGGGGGAAAGGTCTTTAAAAGGGCAAGTTAAAACAGTCTTAAAAGGACTAGTCCCAGAGGCTCACTGTTGTAATCCCAGCAGTGCCCCCTATCCAGTCGGTTGGATCCACACCACCAGAAATCCCTCTTCTCCAGCTCCCTAGCCAAAGGCTCCCCTGCAACAGCCATACCTCCAGGTAGCGTTCACCAACCGGTTTTAGGCAGAAGCTCCAACTTCTGCCACTCGAACCCAAGGCCTTCAATATACTGCTGCTGCTGTCTTCTGGTCTGCGTGGGGATCCTCCACAGCTTGCATGGTGGGTGGCTCAGTCGACAGGGATGAGTGCAACCTGCTGCTCATCTATATAGTCCTGGCAGGAACCCTCCCCTAAGTCACCATTGGCCTGTGTGGCCAGCCTGCAGCAGTTGATTGGCTGCAGCAGCTGTCAGTCCATGTTGGTGATTACTGTCTCCATTTACTTCAGCTGCGTCATTAACTTAAAAACCATGCAGACAGATATACAATCAAACCAAACCAATACTGCACTCAAATAACTAAAGAAAGCAACTAAACACAAACATGCAAAACAAATGTTGACATATATGTAAATAAACAAAATAACCAAACACGGCAAATAATAATAAATACTCAAACACAGCAGATAATAATTCTCAATGAAGACAGCAATATAACCTAACAGTCCTCACTATGACATAAAAATTAAGGTCATAATGACATCTCATTTGAAAAGTAGTAACCTCTTGTCATTATAGAAAATGTTTTAGTATTTTGCTAAAACACAACCTTTAGTTGATCAAGTTAAATATAGGAGAAAATGTTTTTGGTTTTTGTTGAATAAGAATATAATTAATCATGGAATGAACCAGTAAAGTGCCCTGATGACCATTAAACAGATAGTAAATCACATTAGCTCTGATTCCCCGACAGGTGATATTCTGTATAGATATTGTCGATATAGACACTGTAGATATTCTTTCTGATCATATTTACTCCTCGGTCAGATATTGTAATCGTTTTATCTTTTGGTTATCTGTCTTTTCAACAATGTCATCGTATTATCTGAAGAATGCATTGAGATTTCTACACTAAATTTACACAAAGAAAATCTAAAGCACATTATTGGGCAGAATTCTACCCTCTATTTGTCTGAGGTGTATAAAAGTGTCCATCACATTATGTTTGATTACATTTTAGTATATGGAAATACTATAAAATAAACTTACCATCTTCACTGCATAGAACCTCTGCTTTCTAACAAGATATTATTGACAAAAGTTTTAATGTAGAAACTTTAATGTCATCAGTATAACATGGTGAGTGCAGGGGCGGAGCTAGAGGACAGGTAAGACAGGGAGTTACTAGGAGCCCCGCCCACTAGGGGGAACTCTACAGCTGTGTGTGTGTGTGTACGTGGTTGGAGTTAGCAACACCCCTGGGTGAGTGGATCAAAACCAACATGGTGGGAATGGAGAGGTTAAATAAATATGTGATAATAATAAGATAATCCCAACAAAGGAACAGTTTGAGTCACTAAATGAATTGCACAAGTGCGCTTGGTCTGTCAGATCTTACGGTTCATGTCAGCTCACGGTCACAAGTCAAAATATCGATGATGAAAAGTACCTTAGGCTCTTACTTTGTGGCAAAGACTGTTTCTCCACTAAGATAGAGGTCACAGTTGTGCTGCAGCGACAGACCTGACTGGACTAGTAATATTTGAACAGTGTGTGTTTTGGGCTCTGAAGGCTGTGAAAGCAGTCTCCAGGCTGTGTGGAACCGGCTCAATCATACGGCTCTGTCAGATGAACCTCATGTCGAGTCCAGGTGACACACAGGAGAAGCTATCATCATCAATCAAGCTGTTAGAAACCTAAATAGAAACAGAATTCCCGTTGTTACCTTAAACCGATGTGTGCCAAATACTGAACTGCTCAATGGAACAATCATGCAGCTGAATTGCAGCTCAGCACAAGTGCACATTATCATCTTTAAAGTATCATCTGTATTACAGGGCTGTTGTTTCTGATTGTACGAGATAGTAAAGCAGTGAGGTGTGTGTTTTTACTCTCATGGCGAATTTTCACGTTCGTGCATCGAGATTCCACACAAAGTCAATGGAGAGACGTGTTTGGAGGCAGATTCACCCGGGGTGGAGCGTTGAAAGCATTCCTGTTGTTGGAGGAGTTTCTGTGGTGCGTTGGAGCTGCACGTCTTGTCGCAAATCCGTGTAAACGCTGGAGTTGAAAATATCAAACTTTTCAGGTGAATTCCTGTGATGCCGTGCTATGAAAGACAAAGTTCCTGGATGAGGTAGTGGAATTCCTCATGCTGCAGGCACTTCTGCAGGATCAGGTGAACCCAAAAGCGACTGCGTCTGGCCCTCGGATGTATGGGAACTCCAGAGCAGGTACTGTACAGAGCAACAATCCAAGTGATCTGAACCATAGTTGAGGACAGACTGAAATGGAGGGACAGATTTTGTTTATCTATGTTTATCCAGCATCCAGACTCAGGCATTGTGCGTTCGGAGTGATTGTTAATTGTACAACGTTGTGTGTTCAGAATGGTCACGAATTATCTAGTGTACAAACTCGGGTGTTTTTGGCGGCGCGTTACAAGCGTACACGTGAAAGTTCGTGTTTGGTGTGGCTGTAGTATTGGTATGAAAAAACTGTGAAAGGCCAGTCTGAAAAATTACAAAAAAAAATTAAATAAGACAAACACACTTTGGTTGGGGGTGGCATAGTGGTGCAGTGGTTAGCACCTGTGCCTCACAGCAAGAAGGACCCGGGTTTGAATCCCACACCAGACCTTTCTGTGTGGAGTTTGCATGTTCTCCCTGTGTCTATGTGGGTTTTCTCTGGGTACTCTGGTTTCCTCCCACCACCCAAACACATGCACTGATAGGTTAATTAGTTAATTTAAATTGCCCACAGGTGTGAATGTGAGAGTGATTGTTTGTCTACATATGTTCAGTCCTGGTATGAACTGGAGACTCATACAGGGTGTACCACGCCTTCACCCATTGTAGCTGGATTAGGCCCCCAGTGACCCCTGTGACCCTAGTGAGGATAAAGCGGGTTCAAATGACAAGAGACAAAAAGTGTCAGGGAGGGTGGAACCAAAACAACAAACAAAAATGACTCTTGAACAGAAATTTCTTATCTAATTAAAACAAAAGTACAATATCTTAACTTCTTAACCAAAAACAGGAGAAAATGATGAAAACAAAAATGGTTTCCCTCCCCTAACATACAAATCCAATTTTCTATTTACATTAGTCACACTATCTAGTCGAGGGCACCTGGTCATCACACACGGCGGGAGAAGGAGTGAGAGAAACACCGCCACCTGGGGCATACCTGCCAACATTTGAGGAGCAGAATCCAGGAGATTTTTGCGGCGGCAGTGGGTGTTGTGTTCTCATGAGACAATCTGTAAGTGAGCAAATGTTGTTTTTATGATGATAAATGATGGTAAAGTGGTATGTCATTAGTTTCCAGTGCATGATTAAATACTGTAAGACTGTTTTTATCCAGAAATATAATTGTATTTTTTGTATTGTTAAATTCACATTAACTTTATTAATTCAATCTCACTTTAATTATACACATACACACACACACACACACACACAGAGTGAGAGATATATCCCCTGGTTAGATTTAACTTGACTAAGAATTTTCAAACATATTAATGTTTTCTGCTTTCTTACGTTAATTTAAAACTGAGCTGCCATCATTGGTCTGTGTGTGTGTGTGTGTGTGTGTGTGTGTGTGTGTACTCAATCAGAGATCAACTACACATCTATGAGTTGTCAGATAGTCAACAATAATGTGTTTCCGTTCCATACATGATCTCTGTCAACTGGAGAACATCAGCCAAATGATATGTCTTCAGATTTTCTTTTTGACGTTCAGATCTTATAAATTACGGTAGATTACTGGGAGAAATTACAAAACGGGAGGGGGGCGGGAGATGGGTCTGACATATGGGAGAGTCTCCGGAAAAACAGGAGTGTTGGCAGTTATGACCTGGAGTTTTCATTATAAACTGAGTTTTAGCCAATCACAGTCTGCCACCTGGAACACAGGAAATACAGACACACACACATACAGTCCAGGAGAAAACACCACCCTGTGTACAGGAGGACACATCACATGCCACATAAGACACAAAATTCATACAAAGCACCCTGTGATTAATCTGATTAAATATTTTCATCATGTGACAGCAATAATAAAAAGCGGTTCTGTTAAAAAAAAAAAAAAATCAGAAAGTTTGATCCAGGATCTGTTTCTGTAAACACACAGTCCCCAGCAGTGCAGGTAGAACAGTGTGTGTGTGTGTGTATGAAGACAGCAAAGTGGGTAAAGTGGGTAAAGTGGACAGGCACTCAGATGGAAAGGACACAGTGTTTGTGCAGCGCTGACATGAAAGAACTGAAGATTATCAAAGAGATTTGAGGGTATAAATTGGCGAGGCTTTTGGAGGGGGAAGGATTACTGGAAGAGAAAACACATTGTTTAATAGCCTCTCCTCTCCTTTCCTCAGCTTCTCTTAGATGGCCCCTTCAGCTCTAGCATGGTTTCCTCACAGGCACATGACATACCTCACGTCTTCTTCCCCTGCCTTTCATTTCTCTAAGCCTGTTCCTCCAAAGCAGGGGAGTGAGACTGCAGGAAGATGGCCCATTAAAGATAACCACTGCTCTCCCAGTGTGCCCAATCGGGCTCCGTTTGCCTGCACGGGACTGAAAATCTCCTCCTTTTCTTTTTACCCACTGGAGCAAAGAAATCTGTGAATTAACCCTTTACTATTCTGGGCTGATTTGACTTAAAACATCTAGAAAATACCTCTACAAATGAAAGTACAGATAAAAGAATGGGTTCTTTTTGTAGTTTGGGCTTAATCACTCACTTTTGCTGTTTATTTAATAGGTTAAAAAGCTGTAGACTTTGAAACACTAATACATTTTGAATGCCCCCCCCCCCTCACCTTAATTTATTGGTGAAAATCACAGTGTATTTGTCTGCATTTGGTAGGTATGGACTGAAACAAACCATTTACCAACAGACCAATGTCTGTACACTTTGCAGTTGAAATTTGAGAACTTTATTTGTAAAAATGTTTTACAAAGGGGACATTTGGGGAACTTGCAATTTTTTCAAAGTGGCTGCATTTGGAATTCTTTTTGGGGAAAAAAAAACCCAAATAATTATCTTGTTGTCTGAACCTGTTTTATCCTCACAGGGGTCACTGAGGGCCTGATCCAGCTACAATGGGTGAAGGTGGGGTACACCCTGTATGAGTCTCCAGTTCATCTCAGGGCTGAACATATATAGACAAACAATCACTCTCACGTTCACACCTATGGACAATTTACTGTAGATTAACCAATGAACCTATCAGTGCATGTGTTTGGATGGTGGGAGGAAACCAGAGTACCTGGAAAAGACCCACACAGACATGGGGAGAACATGCAAACTCCACACAGAAAGGTTATTAAATGCTTCAATTACACATATTTTCATGAGAACTGATGAAAATGGAAACATAGATATGTGTTGTACTTTAAATCTTCCTGCAGTTTCTGTGCCTTTGTGGATTTTGGACCAAAATATCAGAGGTGGGTAATTCTAGGTCCATCAAGTCAAGGTCCTGCCATGTATTGGTTCAAACCTGTTCAGTTAAATAGCCCAATTTGATGAGCACAATGCCTCATCTAAGTAAAAATGGGATAATTAGGTTTGAACCAATACTTTGACTTAATGGGCCTGGAATTACCCACCTCTGCAAAATACTTTACTGGATTATGTTTACTGGAGTGTTACCATGGAAACCACAACACATATTATTGTCTGACTGACAGATGATTGATCAGATGACAACATTCAAAATAAGCTACTTCGGAAATGTCCAATTCCAGCTGTTTTTCATCCATTTGGAATAAAGATTTTTTTTAAATGGGCTCTTTGTAAAGGTAACACCCTGTAGTTTTGACAAAATCACTCACTTTTGCTTTTTATTTAACACGTAAAATGCTGTAGACTTCAACACACTAATGAATTTCAACCCCCCAAGACCCCCTCAGGTTAATTCATTGTTAAAAACCAGGGTGTATTTGTCTGCATTTGGTAGGTATGCACTCGAATGCACCATTTACTTTTGCTTTGCAATACAAAGTTCAGAACTTTATTTGTAAAAATGTCAGTTTTAGAGCATTTGATTTATGATAATCCTTATGTTTTTTTACAGAGGGGAAATTTTGGGATCTTGCAATTTTTCCATTTGGATTTTTTTTTTATTTTTTGGGGGGGGGGGGGGGGCACAAATAACTGTTGAATGCTTCAAATACACATATTTTAGTAAGAACTGATGAAAATAAATATTTCATGGAAAATGTCATATTAGTCTTTAGCGTTAAACATTCTTTTGTGTATGTGGTGTTACTGTAGTATGTTTATATATTCAGAAATATGAGTTTTGTTCACTTTCATGTAATATCTGACAAGTGGAGGCGCATTAATGTGGGAGCTGCACCATATTTTTTGGACTAAGCGTCACCATTTTTTTTCATAGTTTGCCCAGGGGTGTGACTTATATATGTGAAATTATTAACACATTATTATATTATTTTATTATTTTCACACCGACAACTGCAAGAGAGCACTCGTGAGCATGAGCATGTTCTGTTAACTGTTAATATTTTACATTAACATACCAGGCACGTTCTCAGTACATTGTTTATACATCATGTAACATTAGCTGAATGTGTTACGTTAGCATACCGTAAACCTATGCAGCCTGTTGTTCACTATTTTATTTGTGACCCACCACCACGAAACCAGGCATAAGTGTCTGGAAATCAAAACTGAGTTATCTGTGTAGATTGGTAGAGTGGAAACTAAGGTTTAAGATGGTGAAAAAATTATGTTTCTATCATAAGTAGAACCAAAGTTATGGTCATTTTAATATCCACAGTTGGACCTATTATGCAATTTGCATATTTTTAGATATTGTCCGTTAAAGTTTTGGACTGTTTTGGGGTAGGAAGTCTTTAGCAATGCATAATAATTCGTATCCGATTGACAAAAAATATTCACAGATGTTAAAGGACACTCTGATGGACATGTCACAGAAGTTCTATATATTGTAATAATAGGACAGAATTGCAACGTATTATAATCATTTGGCTTACGCCATTGGACAAGAGCATTCAATATAAGCTTTTACCTCGTACCGAACACTTGGATGTTTACGCACGGAATGGAGATCGTTTTGTTCGGCGAAAAGAGGTGGAAGTCGTCTTTGTCTTTGCTCAGCAATCCTTAAACTTTTGTCACCGCTTAAATAATTGACCCAATAAACACCTTTATTGATTGGATTTCAATGTAATGACCACAGGAACTGAACATAGAGGTGTTACGGTACCGTTTTTTGATAAGGTGTAAACACAAATAACAAATCACCTTCCAGCCTAAATTTGGCTGTAGCTCTGAACGGCTCAGCGCGACTTATGCCTGGTTTCGTGGTGGCGGGTCACATTTTTTATTTTAAATTGCCTTTCAAGATGAAATGTCTGTAGATTTGATCAAATAAATTTCCTCCCAAAAATATAACTTATGTATTTTTCTTTCTTTATTATTAATTTTTTTTTGGCTGCTGCGACTTATAGTTTGGAAAATACGGTATATAAAGGTGTTATTAAAATAATTTCATTTATGTGCCAGGTTTAACCATTAAAGCAGTAGAAAAGTAGACTGGCTTTGACAGTTAGTTGAAGCCCTGTCATTACCCTCCTTCCTTTCTTAGCCTCATTTCATTTCTTTCTCTTGGTCTCTACTTTCATGGTGGGTCCTTAAAAAGGTTGGTGCAGAAAAGATGATCATGTAAAGAATTGAAAAGTGTTAAATGTTTTTTTTTTTTTCTCATTTCTGCTTGGATTTTATGAAAAAGTAAAAGGATTACAGATATCTATATATTTTTTCTTTTGAAAATAAGAGAATAGATATATGTTTATTCAGATGGGAAAAGAAATGCGAGGCATGAACTAAGCCTTAACGCTGCACTGACGGACCTTGACACATAGCACTTCATAGGGAATTGTTAAAAAAAAATACATTGATACAAAGATTTGTCTTTGCTTTGAATGCAGTCGGGAATGAATGCCTCTTTTTTTTTTATTTCAAAGTAATTTTCTTGAAGGACATAAGAGCTTTACTGTTCCCTATGTGTCCGACAGATTTAATTAAATGTTACCTTGCAAACCAGCCTTTGAGATGTTTTCAAGTCGAAGGGCACATGAAAATACAAAAACCTAATTTTACTGACTATGTCCTGCACAAAGAAATGACACAGACTTGTTTTATATGCTCATTTTTCACAGGATGGTTTTATACTGTAGCTGTGCAGAAAAAATACAGGTACAAAGAAACAGGAGTTCAGAAAATGTCTCTTTCCTTTTCTTGTGTCTTAACCCTGACCATTTTTCTTTTTCTTTTAGTCTTTTCTTTTTCATTTCAGATGCCCCCCTCCTCCCAGTAGGTGAAATGTATCATCACATTAAAGGTGTGGGGGGGGGGGGGGGCAGTTTTTACCATAATGCTTGAAAACCTCTTTACTATCTCATATCACACCAAAAAAGAGGAAAACTCTGGACAATCATTGTACTAATCATCTTTTCAATGATTGATTTGCTGATACGTCCATCAAATATCAGCATGTAGCATTTTACATGTAGACCAGGGGTCTCAAACTCATTTTCTTCAGGGGCCACATTCAGTCTGATTTGATGTCCAATGGGCCGGACTGGGAAAAAGAAAACATAATAACCTATTAAAAAAAAAAGACAACTCCACATTTTTGTCATTGTTTTAGTGCAAAAAAACACTCATTAAATTAAGAAAGTACTTTTATAAATTATCAAAATATTAAAAAAGTTACATTTCATCAGGAAAATAAGGGGAATTTTAACAATATTCTGCCTCAACTTATCATTAGTCCACATGTTTTATTATGGATCAGTTCTACAAAGACACTAAACTTTTAGTAACAGAAGCAGAAAATGGTCCAAATTGTGTCTAATTTTCTTTAGACATTTCAGGTTGTTCACATTTTATTGTTATGGGATACTTTGTAAAGGTAAATATTTTCGTAATTTATTATTGTTTGCAGTCAAACACGACAAGACAAATTGGAAGTTGTTTTGATTTATAGACAAAGAAAAGACTGAGAAGAAAACATAATTTAATAAGTTATTATGCTCTTCATCCCTCGGGCCGCATTGGAACTGCCGGCGGGCCGCATTTGGCCCCCGGGCCGCATGTTTGACACCCCTGGTGTAGACCATTGTTATCAATAAATGTCTGGTTAAGAATTAGGGGTGTTCAGGGTTGTACCCATCGTCGTCACTTCGAAGGGAATAAGCCTAGTTTAAAGGGAATTATTGTCAAAACATGAGAAACATCATTTAAGAAGTTTGCACTTTCTTTTGTTTTTACCAAGAACTAAAGTTAGAAGGTAATCAACACTTTCAAGATTTATATTTTTTTGATTCCACTCAGCTGCCTTCAGTACTTTACCCATCATACACTTCATTTCTATCAGTGTTTCACTTTAACACTATACCATCAGTTCCTTTTAGTGTTAAGTTTAACTTGAATCCAACTACTTCCTGTTTCTCTCCTCACTCAGCATTTCCATTAAACACATCAAATTACTTTAGTGAGTCCACATACAGTATCGAAAGTCAAAAACATGTAAAGTGATTTCACTTCCTCTTTGTATTTCCTCTTTAACCCAGAAAGACCTCGTGCTACTTTTTTAATAGGTACCAAATGAAGTTTTTCTCTGTTTAACTTTTTGGATGCAATTCATTGCCATTTATTATAATATTGTCTTCTGTATTTTGCATTTTTTATGTATTTCATGTCCTATATATATAATATGGATGCTTGTAAAAGTTTGTAAATTAAAAGGTTATTATATATAAAAAAGGCAAAACTGAAGAAAATAGGACTTAACAGCAAAAACATATCAATCACTTAATGGAAAAAACAAGTGTTTCCATTAAGTGTGTTAGAAAATATCAGTTCAACAATATATTACAAGATTTCATTTCATGATCTTGTACTGATATTTAAAAGTAACTTAATAGGAAATGTTATTTGTAAAGTGCTTTATCAAAAGTGTTCAGTAAGAAGATATCATCAACACTTAAAATCAATAAATTATGTATATTTTTCAGATTTATTTTTGTTTTCCCTTTTTCTTTATTATTATTATTATTATTATTATTATTATTATTATTATTATTATTATTATTATTATTATTATTATTATTATTATTATTTATAGTTGGGTTATTAAATATTGCTTATTTCAAGTGTGCTAGATGCACCTTTTATTGTGTGAGAGGCAGATATTAATTCCTTTGTTAGAACTGTACGAAGATATTATGTTAGTTATGAACTAATAGAAGATGATCATTTGAACAGGAGATTACACTGTAAAATGCTATTTAAATTTGACGTTTTGACAAAGGAACATTTTGTGATAAAGCATTAGATCCTGATCAAATAAAAATGTTGGTATTTGTACATATTTCTGCTGTAATTCAATTCTTCCAGGAAATAATAAAAACAAAACAAAAACAAAAAACTCCAAAATTGCCTTACTGAGCACTATCATGACATATCGTGATGTATTGTATCATGATTTGTTTTGTATTGCCAGATTTTTGCCAATATAAGGGATTATATAGGGACAATATAGGGGATTTCCATTTGAGCGCCTCCATTTTGACGATGCTAATGCTAACTACAAAACTGTGTTTGGTGTCAGCTGATGACAGGGTCCCAACACCACATGAGGCTTTGCAGTCTTTAATTTTGGATCAGGTAAATCACTCTCCTGAAAGAAATTAAATGAGTTCTCTGCAAATATTGTTATCAAGAGTTTTCTGTTATCAAAGAAATCCAGCAGGTTCATGTGCACTAGCTAACATTAGCATTAGCCTGTAGTGAAAGGAAACCTGGAACTGCTGTGAAAGCTGCAGCACACTGAGTGGACAAACTATTACTGAAATATGGAAATTACCTCATTAGGATTGTACCTAAAAAGTACTGAAATATATAATTTCAAAAGTACTTCATTGTTGAAATGCTAAGCTAAGCTATTTAGCATAGTTGTCTTTAAAGTCAATTGCTGTGAAAATTGAGGCTAAACTAGGGCTACATTTGTAAAAACAAACAAATTAAAACTGAACTAATATTTGACTAAACCCAGTTACATCAGAACTGATCTAAGAATAATTTACGACTAAATTAAGAATTTTCACGGCTGACTACATGCGGGAAGAGGGTGGGTAGACCGTCACTATGGGGTCACATGGGTGGGATCCACTATAATACCCTCATTCGCTGTCATTGATCCAACTCCATAGGTTTTGCTGGTGAATCCATGTAGACCATAAAACAGATGAAAAAAAAATGCATTTTACAACAATTATTTACATGTATTTATACAATTAATGGATTATCATTTATTAAATACTTTATACCTGTAAATGTTTGGGTTTTTATGGGTTAAATCTGACCAACAGGACACAGGATATGAACAGAAACAACAGTAGTTTATTATTTCAGGCTTTATTACCAAAAAATACAATGACAAAGCAATGACATAATACTGCCTATGACGTTCTGAAAATAAATAAAAATAAAGTGAGTGTTGCGAGATTGTGTTTAACCTCCGTTAAAAAACTGAATGAACATACATACACTGATCAGGACAGAGGTGTGTGATCCTCTCCACCTCCTTTGGTTTAAATAGATTCACTGTGTTTAGCTTAAAAACAGTCAGTTCCCTCAAACAGAGTAAATAAGAACAAATCCAAAACCTAAAACCAGATATTTTTTTTGTCTATAATTTTTTTTTTTTACTTCTTTGTTTCACAAGATAATTGAAAATATATTTTATCTTAAAAAAAAAGTCAGTTTTTACGCTTCTACAGTATTCATCTATATTATGTACATGTTTAAAGTATCCAACAGTATCAAGTATATAAGAATTTATTTCCAAATTCTTTAATTTAATGGGCTCCATTACATACTTAGTTTGTTTATATAATTTTTTTTTTCCATAAAAAGTTGCAATTCTTTCTTTTGCATGTTTTTTCGAGCAATTTCCTGGAAAGTTCTATCATATTCTATGAAAAACTTAATGGCATTCGTTAGCTGATTAATTAATTAATTATTAACTATTGCTTTTTGTGTTGAAGAAAACTGAGGATGAAAAAAGTAAAAAGCAGTATGACAAGATAAAAATACTAAATGCATGCCGATGTATAAAAAGGAGGTTTTTTTTATGCAAACATGCAGCTCGGACAGGCATGGGTTCCACAAAGTGTCGGGGTAACTGCAGGTTTTTGTTCCAACAAACCAAGAGTACAGTTTGAACCATGGTCGTATGGACGCTGTGGATGTGTCCATATCAATATTTAGATGTTTCGAAAATACCCATATCAATTTTTGAATGGGAAATTACATGACATTTGGGAAACAAAAGGTTACTGAATTTGCTGGACTATAAAAGTGACACTTAAAAGACTTTAAATTTCCTTATATATGGATTCATTCTGGTTGTGCTTAGTGACTGTGACTAGACTTTTTATCTGATAATTTTGATGTTTTTTCTCATGATTTTGCCTTTTTTTTATCATAATTTTCACTTTTTATCTAATAATTTTCACTTTTTTTCTCTCATGATTTTGACTTTATCAAATAATTTAGACTTTTTATCTAATTAATTTCACTTTTTATTTCATAATTTGGACTTTTCATCTAATAATTCTGACTTCACTTAATGCTCTTTATAATCCAGTGCACCTTATATATGAAGAAGCTAAAAAATAAACCACTCATTTACATTGCGTCTTATAGTGACTAAATATTGTCATCAAAGAACCTTTATCACGTGACAACGAGACAAAACTAGACGTAAACGTTGGTCTTGTGACAATAACTGTAAAAAAACTGACAAAATGTGGCTTAAGAAATAAAAAAAACATTCCTAAAATGTCTCTTAATTTTTGTTGACAAAAACAAATGAGATGTTGTTTTAATTCTTTTAGCCTTGTTATTTATTTATTGTTGCTGTCTCTCGCGAGGAAGTCGTCAAATTATGTCCCCGCCGATGTCAACATCATGATTACACCCATGGTTTAACCAATCAACTCTCTGAAAACTGAGGTCAGTTGATTAATTAAATAAAGTCTGGTGTGCTGCTGCTTGATTGGAACAAAAACCTGGAGCCACACCGGACCTTTGTGGAATAGTTTACATATACCTGAGCTAGGAGATACCCTGACAGCATTTACCAGCTGAAAATCTGTTAATTTTTAAGAGATAATCCAGAAAATTCCCAGGAAACCACTTGGAAAACACAGGACCCGTAAAGTAGTGAGGGTTATTAAATATTGCCCGTTTTAGAAAACATGCTGAGGTTCTTATGGGAGACCCAGAACTGTTACAATCATGTCGTTTGGTAGATTGTTAAACTCACTTCTCGCACCAACTGACCAATAAAAATTAAATTCCATCCATTAAGTCTTAAGAGTTCTGACATAGAAGTCGATAAAATGTGTCCGACATGATACCTTCAACTAAAAGGCACAAACAAGGACTAACACCAACTGCTTTTGCGTAATAATAACAATAGTAATAATAATAATAATAATTACAATTTGGCACCTAATCTGGTTTATTAAATTGTAGTATAAGTTAAAACTGATCTGGGAAAAGCAAAAGTTCATCAAAAGGGAAGATGAGTACTCTCTCTTTAAGTGAGAAACACAGACTTTGATGTTTCCTTTCCCGAAATCCTACTTTCACACTTCGTATCTGCTGACGCACTTTAGTAATCGGTGACACAATGGGATAATGAAGCAGCTTCCAAAATCCCACATGACCTACATACAGTTAGCACCAGAGGAAATGACCAAAACTGGATAAACCTGCTGTGAACACCACTCATCTATCTGACTGCAGGTACTTTATTCTGCTTTATTTTTAACTGCTGTTTTTTTCGTGTCTGTGATTAAGATATATTGCAATTTAATCCAACCAGTCAATAGATCAATAAATCAATCAATAGATTTTAAGAAAATGTTCCACTTATTCCTCTTGGATTTCAATTTTTTTTTTTACATACTTATAGAAGATTATATATGATGGAAAAATCCACAATATGAATCCTTTGAATCTGCAGGTCAGACATATATTTTTCATTTTCAGCTGTTCATATCACATATATAACATAATATTGGACCAAGGTCAAATGTAACATATCATCAGGGTGACTGTGGCTCAGTTGGTAGAGTGGGTCACCTAATGACAGACAGGTTGGGGGTTCACGTCCCAGCTCAGGCTGTCCACATGTCAAAGTGTCCTTATGGGTGAATGTGAGGCTAATGTAAAGCACTGTGAACACCATGAAGGTGGAAAAGCGCTATATAAGTGCAGACCATTTACAACTTTATTTTCTATAAATTGTGAAAATTTTTACTAAATATTTTGTACAGATTAAACTATAGACCTCTTTTGTTGTTCAGAAGTTATAGAAGATTAAAAATAGATGAAAAGTTCAGGTTTTGGATGCAATTTTTGGGTACCCCGTACCCTTCAAATAGTCAAAACATCGGAGCCATTTAAAATTAAGCTTTGACATTTTTGGATTTCTGCATCATATATACTGTCTACTATAAGACAGAGGGAAATCTGAGAGGGTCAGGTGGGGAACAGTTAATAAAATTACACATATTTCATATTGTCAACAAAATATAAAGATTTCCTTTTATTTTTGGTCAGATTGTTCTTTTTTAAAGTAGGTTTTTACCTTTCCATATTTCAGCTGCAACCTGTAAACTTCCTCAGAAAGGTCATGATGATAATGTGACCTGTGATAATGTGACATTTCTGAAGAAAGTTACAGGCTGTAAACAAAACACAGAAAAGTAACAATCTACTTTTTTTTAATCTGTCTGATAAAAAAAAATAAAAAATCTTTGCAAATAATTATTTTACTTGAAATATACTCCTGATCAAAATCATGAGACCAGTTGAAAAATGCATCATGTTCCCCTGATTTAAATCCCATAGAGAACATTTGGGGATAGATGGAAGTTTATAAAAACGGCTGTCAGTTCCAGACAATGTCCAGAGGAATGTCCACAATAGTGTCCTGCAAACACTAGCATCAAACATACTACTTCCTACTGAGAACATTTTTGTTCAGATATGGATAGTTTTTTGTCATTTTTGGAGCGATGGTCTTAAACTTTTGGTCAGCTGATAAATAGCCTATTTCAGTTTACCTGTTTTTAATAAATTACTTTTTCAAGGTGCCTTTTGTCACACTCTCCCTCCCTTAAAACCTCATTAAGATCAAAATGTGTGAAAGGTAAATTCTAGCCGTTTTTCATCTGGCCTTAAGCTTTTGATCAGGAGCGTATATTCATCAGACACTGGTGTCACTGCATTGATAATATTGGTACAGTAGGATTTTTTTCTTGAAAATACACACAAGCTGGTGATGTAACAACATCTTAACTTTTTATGGTATTTATATTATGTCTTGCACATATTTTTGTTTTTAAATATGCATCAACCCTGTTATTTTATTTAATTATACATTGAAAATAAAACCTTCCAATTCTGATGTGTTAAGAAAACAAAAGACAAAGGAAAGACCAAATCAACGATGAAACCCAACGCGTACTTCTGCAAATTCTTGAAAATGAGAGTCTGGCCAAAAAAATATTTTGCTCCCTGAAAACTACATCTGCATGAGAACAGAATTAAAATAAATAACTGACAGTTGTAGTCCTCCTAAGGCATTTAAATGTCAATTTAATCACACCTGAAGGATACTCTTCTGTCACACACACACACACATATATATATATATATATATATATATATATATATATATATACACATATATATATATATATATATATATATATACACATATATATATATATATATATATACACATATATATATATATATATATATATATAAAATTCAGACCCGTCAGTCTCTCCCCCAATTCACCCAAGCAGAGTTGTAAATTAAAAGTCAGACCATAATTATGTGCTGCGATAATGAGAAGTTGATGCCAGGTAACAGGTCTTTGAGAGAGATTTAATTTTGTTGTATCCACTGCGCTCCCGCACATGTGAAGACACAATTTCAAGCTGTTATGTAAGGCAGGGGGGCATGAATAATGGATATTCCATTTTATCTTAATTTCCTCGTCTGTGCGGATATAAGAAAGGGATGGCATACTGATGAAATGAAGGGACCATGTTCTGCATGAGATATTGGCTGAAGTGAAACCTTGTTATTGAGTGATAAAAGAATGATCGTAATCTTGAATCTTTTTTAATTTCTCTTCATTTTTTTTTTCCTTTACAATTTGACTTGATTTCTGGGCAGGACTGTAGCAGGAGGAGGAATGTCGTCAGTAAGGCTCTCTGGTTGTCAACATTTGTTTTTTTTTGTTTTTTTTAAATGGCACATTTGTTTGATGTGCAAACTTTAAAGTGCGAAACATATTTTGGTTGCTGCATATGCATCTAAGTGACGGATAGTTGGGTTTGTGCCTGTAGTCCGTGCCCTTACATTCTTCCAGGTGATTTCTGCTACACAGTCAATATCGTTTACAGCTCATGTTTTCCCCTCCCCTCAGACAAACACGTTCGCTGCCGTCTTCTATGAAAAAGGCAATCCATCACAGTAAACATGAAGCCAAAATTGATCCGAGTTTGACTTTTATCGCCATTACATAGTGCTGAGTGGTGTTTTCAAATCACAACTGCAGTAATTATGTTGAACTCTTGCTTCCTGTCAGTTAACATGGAATCACACGGGAGGTTCTTGGGAAGACTACACCCAGGAACCTCCAAAATGTGTCACAAACTACGTACAAACTTTGTTTCCTCATCCACATTTCTCTCTCTCTCTTTTTTTTTTTTTATTTTATTTTTTAACTGGGTCATTTTATGCTGGATTTGACACTAGAAAGGTTTTAGAAATCACCGACAAAATACAGTAAAGATTAATTAAAAAAAAACAAAAAAAACGTGCTATATACAACATGAATTGTGTGGGTTATAAAAACACATTTTACCTTTTAATGACTTACTAATAAAGTCTTAAATTGAACCTAGCACCACAGTCACGAGCGAAAACAGGCTCTTCTGGTTCCTGCTTTCCAATATCTAGGCACCTGTCGATTGAAACGTCAGCTCTAGAACCGACTTCCTATTTTAACTTCCCTTTTTATCATTCCATTCGTCAACTTAAACCCTGAACAACACCGGTTACATGCGCACAGACAAGTCTCTACTTTCCTCTCCATTCTCTGACAAAAAAAAAAACCCAAAACAATCCCAACACATTTTCTTCTCCCTCCTAAAGGTGCCAATTCATAAATGACCCGAATAAAAATAAAAAAAATATATATTACAATTACCTGAACAAACAAAAGAAATAAGCAAATAATCAACAATTGCCTTATTTGACTTGGCATAACGGAACTTAACATGCATACAAATAAAGATATAATTATTCAGTCTGTTTCAAGCTGTGATGCGTGCCTTTACGCATTGGTGAGTTTGCACATGTACCTCATTTAACCTTAGCTTAGCTCAATCCTCCACCGGGTCAAATTAAATACATTAAATATTACAGTAGCAATAAAGAGCTGCCTTATTGTCGTTCTGTGAATTATGCTGGAAAATATGTGAATCTCTTATGGTGTTAAATGAGGGCTTTTGTGGTTTTCTGTGAGGTATAAACTTTTCCCTGTACAAAGTGAAAACTTGGGCCAAAGCTCAGAACCACCGCTTGAAGTCGGCGCCGCTTCCCTACAGACGTATTTGTGTCACTTTTTAATGTCAAACCGTTTGACACAGACGTTAATGGATAATAGTAACGTCCTCAGATTCCAAATGCCATCAGCTTTTTTTTTTTTTTTTCCACTCTTTCTTTCTTTTTTTTTTTTGACATTCCTTTACAAGGAAATGACCCATTTCTCATACCTCATAGTCTGTTGTATTTTACAGCCCGATGACACCACTATGGTCTGGGCTGGAAAAACATTCGATATAGTTGACGAGAAACCTAACCGGATGTGAAATGGTAACACCACGGTATCCACCATAACCACCTCGAAGTAAGGAATCATTTTGAAGCACTCTTTGACAGCAGAAGAGTCGGTTGGTAGAAAGAGGATGGGAGCAGAGGGGGGCAGGGCTTACATCTCACTCTGCCGTTTGGAGACCTGAAGGTGGTTCTGGCTGCTGCTGATGCTGCTGCTGCTGATGCTGCTGCTGCTGTTGTTCCTTGTTCAAGATGATGCTGATGATGTCTCCCTCGTGCTCCTTCATGTGCTCCATCAGTCGCTCTTTGCTCGTGGATTCAAAGCCGCAGATGCAGCAGCAGAACAGGAGCACGCAGTACTCCATGGCGTGGCCTGGGATGGGGGCCACCTGGCCTGTGCGAGGCTGCTGGAGATGGGCCTCGTCTTTCACCTGGGAACTTGGGGATTCGCCGGACCCATGCGATAGATCTGCGGCGGGCGTGGAACCTGTTGAGACGTCCACGGCTAGTCCGGCCGCAGCGGTTGACGAAAGGGTCGACAGCGGCTCCGTCGGGCCCTTGGGTCTGTCCTTCGAGTGCTGGGTTGCAGAGGGTCGCTCCGACACCGACTCCAGCACGACTGACAACTTTGGAGGAGCACTGAGAGAAATGAAGCAGTGAAGAGAGAGTCAGTACGTTGACATGCACACTCAAGCTTTTGGCGGGAATTGAGCCGAGGACTTAACTGAAGTCCCGAGTTTACATGCGAGTGAGCATTACAGTAAGAGAATCAAATCACTGTTCCAGTCCCAGACGCTAGATGGTGCTGCAAGCCCTTCCCCATTAGCATTCCTCCATTTGGCGCCATAGAAGAAGAATAATAAGTAAACAAAGGCAGCAGATTTAAAGCAGACGTAGTAGGAGGAGGAGGACAACACCACCCAGAGAAGATATGGACCACAACAATGCAGTAGCTCAGTATAATTCATGTGTACTGTTCACTCTGATTAATTACACGTAACATACATGTTGTCATGCTGTGTCTCCGGTCACTTTCTAAAGGGGGTGTGTCGAGGCTAGCTAAGGTTGGCTGATGTTTACATGCACGGAGAAGCTGGAATAGAACCACATTATCTGACTTGGTTAGTCCAACAGAAAGATTCAGAACATACCTCTAAGAATCAAGTAAATTGGGTTAAAACAGTCTGAAACTATATGCACAAATTAACTATTATTAAAAATTACAGAGCTCAGAATTAAATAAAGAAATTACTTGTTCAAAAGACTAGGATAAATATTTACACGAATTAAAATTAATATTTATTCTCTTCTATTATATATTGTTTGTTTGCTTGTGGAAACATTATATTAAATGTAAATAGGGTTAGGCAAAATAAGCTAATACAGCCTAAACCCTTTGTTGCATTGTATATGTAACAATGTTTTTTTCTTTGTTTGTTTGTTCTTTTTGTTTGTTGTTTAAAGTAATTAGCAACAATAAACTACTCGCACCGCCACCATCAAATGGGCCCAACTTTTTGTATACTTTTAGGTCATTTTTAAAAAATACATAAAAGTAATAGTATCACATATATGGTCTTTAAAACATTTAAAGTATGTGCACTTGGTGAAATATTAGAAAACCCTGTGTTCGATAAAGAAATGAAACTTGAAGAAATCAATAACAGAAGCAGTGTACTAGGCTGGTGTGTTTACCGGCTGCTTTGGGAGATGGCCTCGTTAATAGCTTTGTTAACTTGCTCGTAGTTGTAGTTCTGGTCCCCGGCGTGTTTCCACATGTGGGATTTGAGCGACGGGGGATGACTGCACACATAGCCGCACAGAGAGCACCTGGGAACAAGGAAAGAAATGGGGAAAAATAAAACCTTAAGAAGAGTAAAAGAGGCAGGATGAGCTATACAGTAAGAGCGGATCAAGTCTATGATGATTTAATATGCGTACTGGAGTTCAACTAATCCCTCTTCGACTTTCTATCATGAGGAATCATCCCGACTTAAAGCGTGTCGAAGGAGACTGAGCTTGAGAAACGCAGACAAGAAGTGGAGAGGGAGGCAGTAGGATTAACAGGAGACCGGTGAAGTCATTTGTCAGAGTTAAAAATAATTACGCATCGTCTCTTTATGATATGAAATGACTTCGTAAGGGTTGCTAATATCGAACGCAAAAATGACAGCGGATTCAACAGGATGGACACGAGAAGGTCCGTCAGGAAAACAAGCCCTGGAGTTTTAAATTAAATTAAAATAAACCTGAGATGTCAGTAATATGAGGGCATAGAAAAAAAAAGTTTCTGCAGTGTTCTCTGAATAAATCTGAAGTTTTGAGTAAAATACTGAATTCCACAGAAGTGGGGAAAAAGTTTTTCATACACCCTTAACATTTTACTATCCAATATTACCATGAAATATTTTTGTGTTTCAAAAGATGCATCAGCGACACACAGAAAAAGATTTCTCTGGTTTTTGCTTGTTGTTTAAAAGAAAAAAAAAATTATTAAATCATTGACAGTTTGAAAATGTCATGTCCTGCATGTTTTTCTGCTGAAACATCCAGTTTTGATCTGGACAGACCAGAGCATGTACAGAAGAGAGCATGTGGGCTTGGAAAAAAGAACAGATTTCAATGACTTGACAATGATTTTTCATGTAAAAGATCACAAATGCATGGGGTGTCCAAAACGTTTTCCACCATTGTATACTTTGCAATGACAAAATCCACAATTCTGACATGGGACACTCCTCTACCTGATGGTATTTTTATCGGCCATCTACTTCATGACGCCTCCAGGAAAATATAATACTTTGAGGCGACAGGTGATTTGAATGTTTATATAAAACTAGCATCACTTTTAGAAAAGAACAGACAACAGACCCATATGACTGTTGGTCTACCCTTAGCTTTGATAACCACAAGTACATTCTGTGGGATTATTTCAATAAACGTATTTATTTCCATCTACAATTGCATTTATTTTTTGGGCAACATTTTGTATTGATTCAAATCCTGATCTCATTAATTCCACTTCATCACATCCCACAGATTCTCGTCAGGCTTCAGGTCTAGACCAAGTCTTGGCCAATCCATGCATGTAAATGATGTCACATGCTCCCTGAAAAACTAATTCATAATTAGAGCCTGATGAACCCTGACATTGTCATCTTGGAATATGTCTGTAAGGGAAGATGTAACATGCAGGTTAATAACTACAGATCAATCATTTAGAGGAAAATGACCTAGAAAACTTAATTTAAAAAATTGTATGGATGTGAAAAACAGCTGAACAGTTGAAAATATCTGAAGGCATTTTGTAGAAAATACAGCGGGTTATGTGATTTCACAGAAGGAAGAGCAGTTGGAATGAAAAAAGATGAAAAATATGGACCTCGATCGTATCTTTGACAACAGCAGTGTTAAAACTAGGTTTATGCCATCTGAAGCAATGCTAGAGGTATATCCCCAAATGCCCCCAATCCTTAACCAGACAGCTATGTTGTCATGATGTATGACATCCCCAGGTCACGACCTTTCATTTGCACTTGATTTGAAGTCAATCAGACAAATAGTTCCAGAGATTTGAAAAAAAAGAGTGTTTAATGATTTTAAACTTTTGAGCGCCGCCTAAAATCAAATCAGCTCCATGGTATTTATCGATATGGAAAACACAAAATTTCTTATAATCCAACGATGTGTTTTGCATTTAGTAAGACAAAATGTCCCAAAAAAAGAACAGCTACATAGGTCTTTACTGAAAAAAACCCCCCTGAAAGTATTAACCATGACAGTACATTTATTACACTAAGAAGGTAAACGTGCCCGATGTAAACTCATAGCATTAGCTGCTATGCTACTACCGCATTCACCAGGTATTTTGGCCAATTCGCCACCGATTATAAAGCTCCATCCTTTGCCCATCATTCCTGCCCCTACCCCTCTCTCTATTGCCCTGGTCTCCCTCTCTCCGCTGTGGTTCATAATTATAGGGCTCTGGTCCATCGTAAACACTATCTACTCTCGTCTCCTACATGTTGTCAGTATACAACCGTAGTTAGCTTGATCTTGTGGGACTCCCTCCTCCTACGTAACCTCCAGCCACTTCCTGTTTATGGACAAAGCCTTATTTCATCAGATTTTTGGTTAAAAAAGTATTTATTGCTATGTTAAATTACAGTTTCTTTATCGACACCCTAATATTTGATCATTTATATACACTATGATTCATGGTAGTGTCTAACCTGCATGTTGCCATTTACATTTGCACACTGGAACTTTTGACTAAGAAAAACCGCCATTTTCTGAAATATATTCATGTTAAAATAGAAAAACAGAACAATTAATCAGTCAGGGAAGAGATGGCATTTATTCAAGGTGCACTACATTTTAAACACTGCCCATAAAAACAGGATGCAAGGTCTCTAAAGAACCCTGATCATGCCATTTGGTTTATATCTGCTGGAGTTTGACGAGTATATATGATGAGTGGAGAGCCGTGTAATTACCAGACAACTCTGGCTCAAATCAGCAATCAGCGCCTCACTGGCAATTTACATTTTAGAACAGTGTTCATTCCCATTGACTTACAAACTGAAGCCATTTTCCTCCATCTCCAGGGTGCAGTTGTGTTGTCATACATATCTCCAGACTCATAACCCCTCCCCCTCAGCCCAGTGGTCATTGTTATCATCGTTTTCAGTCCCTCACCTGTACTGTTCTAACAGCTGCACGGCCTGGTGCTCCTGAGGGTGCCTCCTCATATGGCTCTTTAAACTGTTCATGTTGGTGGTGGCGAAGTCACAGCTGCAACACCTGGCAGGTGGAAAGAACACACAAAAAAAATAAAAAACAGGTGTGAGATTAGAAAACTGAGGTAGAGCAGGGTTGGTATCCACTTGTAGCAAGAAGACGGATAAAAGATTTGCAGCTGAGAAGAGAAAAAAACTGCAAAAAAAACAAAGTAAAGTGGAACATTTGCCACGTTGTTTCGGTTTTGAAATTGTAGTTTGGAGATTGAAGTGGAGTTGTGGTAGCTCCAAGGTAAATTCTACACGAGGACAGAGGATATGCTCCACTCGAGGCTCTTCATGCTGCATTAAAACAGACCAAGACAACAAAACGACAACTAATGCAGAGGCTACAGTTTCAAAAACAGTCATTTCTCTGAGGCATCCTGTGCAGACAACTGCCATCTGAACACAAATAAGGCAGCGTAACAATCACCTGCTGTTTTGTGTGTGCTGCATTTCATCTTGAAATCTTAAAAAGCCTAAAATTTAATTATTTTGGAAAAGCAATAAATACTCTACTCTTGTCTGGAGAAGAGATTTTCTATCTCAGCAGGGCTTTTCCTGACAGAATAAATACTCCAAACAAGGCAAAGAAGCAACAGAAAATGATAATTAAAAATGAAAGAAGTCACATTAAAATATAATGTTCCATTTCATTATAGACACTATTAACACATGTCACATTTTGTTTTACTTGTTTTTGGGTCTGGTCATTATTAGCCTGCTCCCCAAAGTGAGGCGGGGGTATTGTTTTTGGTTTGGGTTTGTTGTTTGTTTGATTGTCAACAACTATACGCAAAAACTACTGGAACCATTTCCATGACATTTTCGAAAAGGTGCAAGGTGGTCCAGGATAGATCCCATTACATTTTGGTGAATGTACATAGGTCAAAACAGGTAAAATATTTGTTGTGCTTGGCACCACTTGTTGGAAATGAGAATCAGTCCTTAACTTACCTGGTTAAATAAAGGGTACAATTCATTTCTGAATACACGTCGGTCACTGCATCTCAGTCCATTTACTTTTCAGAAGAAGAAAAATCAGTGGATTTAATTTTAAAATAGAGTAATTTTACATTTTTCTCTTTCTAAACTAAAAAAGAAACTTACTACCTGACAGAAGTGGCTGTTTTTTTTTTTGTTTTTGTTTCATTTTCAAGGAAATGGTGCCAATTTCTAGATGACAAAGATATTTATGATATTTTGTGTGAATCTTCCAGTTCATATGAAATCTGGATATCGCAGACATGCTCCCTTCATGAATGTCTACTAACTGGATGATTTGTACAAACCCATCATTCGTAAAAATCTTTGTGATCTAAGCATTACTGAACTTTCCTTGAAAATTACAACATCCGATCTCAAAAAATGAAAAAAACAAAACAAAACAAATTTAAAAAAAATGCTTTTGGTCTTTTTCCATGTATTCAGTCAGGTAGTAACTTTCTTTTTTGTTAGTCGAAAGAGAAAATGAAAATCAATCAGATTTTCTTTTATTGGTTTTTCTGTTTTGACAAGAGAAAATCTACTTGAAATTCTATTGTAATTCTTCTATTTTAAACCAAAAATCAATTAACCAATTTTTTTTTTTTGTTTCTGAAAAGAAAATTACCAAAAGATCCAGTGACCCACATTCATTTTACAACTGAAGGTTAAAGGTATTTTTCCATTTCTAACCATAACATGGTGGTCCACACATTCTCTAGCACAGACTCAGCCAGGACTCTGTAATTTTTCCAATAACATGGTTTAGAGCAGGGGTGTCAAACTCGGTTTAGTTCAGGGACCACATTAAACCAAATTTGATCTGAATTGGGCCGAACCACTAAAATAATAACATAATATATAAATAATGCCAACTCCAAATTTTCCTTTTTTTACAGCAAAAAAAAGGTAAATTATGTGATGAAAATATTCACTTCTACCAACTGTCCTTCAAAACAATGTGAATAACATTAATAAACCAACACTTCTTCAGAACACTAAATGCAATTTTAACAAGATTATGTCTCAGTTTATCATTTACACGTCAATAACAATGTCCAGATTATTTATTAGTGGATCTACAAATATACAAAACATTTAATAACAGGCAGAACATTGTTAAACGTACATTTCAGACATTTCAAAATTATCATATTTCTTCAGGTTATTCATATTTTGTGTGAAATTATTTTAATTGGAAATACAGTAAAATGACATGAGTTATGAGTATTTATAGTAGTATAAAAGTAGTAATAGTATTTTATTATGATGGTATTTTACTGATCTGACCCATTTTGATCTGTATGTGGAACCTGAAATTAAATTATCACTATATTCACTGTGGTTTTTGTATTTCACAAAGTTATCCCAAGGGCCGGACTACACCCTTTCAGGAGCTGGATTTGGCACCTGGGCTGCATGTTTGACACCCCTGGTTTAGAGTCATTGCGCTGAAACATGCACACATGGCCAAGGAAAAGTTGTCATGTTCGAGGGAGCATGTGTTGCTCTGAAATGTCAATGCCATGTCAGAGCAACACAAGTGCAAATGACCTTTGCCAACAACGGTGACACAACACCAGACCATGACAGATGTTGGCTGCTGACCATCTGGAGCACATGACATCTGTTTCTTCTTATTATTTAAAAAAAACAAACAAACACCTGGATTGTGCTTGGTCTGCATGCAGTGCACTGAGTCATGGTCCATTCCAGATGCCAGTGACGTCAGTGAGAATGACAAAGCTTTACAGCAGGGGTCTCAAACTCATTACTTTCAGGGGCCACATTTAGCCCGATTTGATCTCAAGTGGGCCGGACCAGTAAAATAATAGCTTAATAACCGACAAAAAAAAAGAGTCCCCATTACCTTGTGAAAAATACTTTAAAAAAAATCCAACAACGAAGGTATGAATAATCTGAAAAAAACTGAAATAGCTCAAGAAAAATACATGCAATTTGAACGTTATGCCTCAATTTATCATTTACGCACGTGCATTTTGGATCAGATCTACTACAAAGACACTAAATTGTTAAAATTGTGGTTAATTTTCTTCAGAAATTTCAGTTTTGTTCATGTTTGTTCAGGTTTTCCACATTTTATTATTACAGGACAGTTCATAAGTAGAAATATTTTCCTAATTTAATCTTATTTTTACACTATGACAAAGACATACATTTTAAGTTGTTATTTATGGGCATAATGTAAATTATTTTCACATCAAAATGAGAAGAAAATATGAAGTCATTAATTTATTCTGCTATAATTTAACTGTAGATCATGTTGGTCTGCATGTGGAACCTGAACTAAAATGAGTTCCACAGCCTCCACTGTGGTATTTTTGCACTTTGCAAATTCATCCCACAGGCCACATTGGAACCTGTGGCGGGTCGTGTTTAAAAGTTTCACTTCTTCCCTCCCCCATAATATCTCAACTTTTTTCCCTTTTGAAATTGTGAATAAACTTTTAATCTCTAGAATAAAAGTTACTTCACCTACTGAAGGTACAGGTTCAAATACTTTTAGCACAAATCGATAGTTGAATTTTTCTATTTTTTGCACATATTTTGTCATGTTTAATTCACTCTTTATATTTATGAGAAACTGCTCTTGCATTTTAAAGATACAAATGCCAACTTTTTAAAACTGCTGTACATGAGTCTCACAACTGCTGGTATGCAGTGACACATAGTGGTTCGTGAGTTTAGGATGATGTAATCATGCCTGAAGATGCTATGCACAAAGAAAAGGTGTAAAACCCATCAAATTTAAAACCCAGCAGTGAAATGTTGAAATATTGGTGTTTTTTCACAGAATAAGCCAGCGAGTGCAGTGTGGTGTGTCTGTACTACAAGACTGACACTGACTCTTAAGCAGCATTTATATCCAGACGAAAAGCAGTTGAGTATAGCCTGGTCCTTATCTTTCTGCCTTGCATTTAAAGCTTCTAGTCAGCACCTTCCTTCATCGCAAATGATCAGGAGTAGACGACCGAGACAGCATGAAGTATGTCGTGGTCATTAACACAAACTACATTTCTGATATATAGGACAAAAATCCATTCAGGCGTGTGTCTATGCAACAATTGGTGCTCCTAAAACTGATGTCCCTGCATTAGGGAGCAGGTGAAAGCTAACAAAGTCAAGCTCAGTGTGCATATAGACAGCATTTGTACATACACACATCTATCTCACACACTGGATGACGGATTTAACCAGCAGTTAGATTCTACCTGACCTTTTCCAGAGCTGGAAGCAGAACTGCAACAAGGGTAATGTGCAGAGAAAGGAGGTATTCTAATTAGTGTGACTCTTCACTGGCCTCATGATTCAATTTGATTAGGACTCCCCTGTTAATGAATCAAACTGACAATTCTCAATGCATTTCAATCAGAGCTCTGATCTGGAATCAAAACAGCAGCTTTTGTTGTTTTTTAAAAAAAAAATAAAAATTTTTTTAATACCATCATCTGTGTGACCCACCTGGTTGTGCAGAACCTACAACCCTTAGAATAAATCCTGGTACAGGTGTGAATATTCAATGTGTTTCTGAGTTTCTAAAGTATAATTCTGATGGGTGTGCATTAACCTTAAAGAACAGGTGAATGCAAAAAAAATAAAAAATAAAGCTGATGTTCCTGCCTGACTGCAGTAACATGTGTTCACACAAAGTACTCATCAACAGTGTGTGTCTGACCTGCGCATTGATGAGTTTCTACTGCCACCTAATGGATGTCTATAAAACAGCAAGTACGCCTTATGTTAGATGCAGTAAGAGTATGAGAAAAGACATTTTAAATTAATATTTTGCTTTAAAAAATGTTTAAAATGTAAAAAAGGAATTATGCTTTTTAAAACATTTCCCCATGGTCTACATCAGGGGTGCTCAACCCTGGTCCTCGACAGCTACTATGCTGCATGTTTTAAATGTGTCCCTCTTCTAACACACCTGACAGTCATTATCACTCTTCTGCAGAGCAGGATGATTTGAAACAGGTGTGTTGGAAGGAGAAAACGTTTAAAACATGCAGGATAGTAGCTCTTGAAGACCAGGATTGAGCACCCCTGGTCTACCTAAACCACAGGTGTCAAACTCCAGTCCTCGAGGGCCAGTGTCCTGCATGTTTTAGAGATTTTCCTTTTCCATGTGATTCAGTTTAACCCTTTAACTCCTGAGATTTTAGCAATCAGCAAAAAATTAAATAAAATGAGCAACAACACAAACAAAAATTAATAAGATTGCACAATAATTGGTAACATGAGCAAAGTAAGACACCAATGGCAGAAAATCAAAGAAAAATAATGACATTTAAAAAAATAAATAAAATTTAGAAAAATAAACAAAAAACTAATACATATTTACAAAATGAAAAAATAATGTGGAACATTTTGAAAAAAATAAAATATAGTATTAAAATTTTGTCCCAGCAGTTTTAAGTTTACCTTTAATTTTTTTTTTTTTTTTTATTAAAAGTTGCTTTTTGACACCTTTTTCATCCACAAAACTAAAAGCAAAAAGGTAGAATTTTTCTGAATATTTAAACTAAATCATCCATTCAAAATGCATCGGCGCTGACACTTAAAGAGTTAATAAGCAGCTCCTCATCAATTCTGTAGAAGACTGATAATGATGCAATGAGCTCCAGGTGTAATGAAAGAGGGGAACATCTAAAACATGCAGGACACCGGCCCTTGAGGACCGTAGTTTGACACCCCTGACCTAAACTATAAAGGCTTGGGTCTGAGTTCTTTATTAATGAATTAACTCCACAAGTCAAAGCCTATATTCCTATGACACCAGAAAGGTTGTGTTCAGCGCTGGCCCCTTAAATGCAAATGACCCACATCAAGTCTCACCCCTCTGTGTTGTTGCTTGTGCTATTCTGTCCTGTTCAATCAGCAACTGATTTTAGGTAATCAGCTCACAGTGTGGCCATATTTTCAGTCTCGATTACAACCGCTGCTGTTGATAAATAATGTTACGAAAAATGTTGTTGGAAGTCTGGAACTTCTACATGCAAAAGCCGAGACATAACTAGTTATTGACGCAACAAATTAAGCAGGAATTAAAACAGGCTGTAGAAATCTACTATTTCTTTTGCCAAAATGTATATAAAGACAGCTTTGCAGCACCCTGGAGGGTTCAAATTCAGACTTTAGGACCAATTAGGGTCCAAATACATGAATACATGACCCAAGGATTTAGCAAAATATGACCCCTTTAAAAACAGGAAGTAAAAATAAAATAAAAAAATATAATCTAAAATAGGATGCCAATAATCACTGTACACTTACATGAACTGAATATTCCACAAAAATAGTTGAAGCACAAGTAAACAACAATAAACAGCAATTATATAGTAGATGCTAATTGTACAAGCCCTGCGATGAACTGTAAACTCATACAGGGTGTACCCCGCCTTCGCCCATTGTAGAAGGATTAGGCCCCCAGTGACCCCCACGACCCAAGTGAAGATAAAGCGTGTTCGGATGATGAGACGACACTAATTGTCCAAATTAATTCTTACGACCAAAGACACTAACCAATTTTAAAAGTCTGTAAAGCAATTGAAAACACAAACCAAACTAACGTGTATATGAATTAGTTCAGAGATTGTGAATGTGCTCTTTCATACATCGTCACTGGAGCTACATAAACGCCATATGTTAATAATAGGCACATAACGTCACAGTTTACACAGAAGTTTGGTTTGGACTTCATTTAATCCAAATTTCAAAGTCACCTTTCTGGACGCGCTCTGAGTCATTTGCAGAATCTCTGATTAATTCAGGCCCTCGTATCTTATACCATTACCTTTCCTGTGGGTCAATATATCTATTAAGTGTAGTAATTAAAGTTCATGTCTGATCTCAGCGTGTTTGTTGTGCTGCAGCATTCAGATGTGTGTGTACTGTGCAGGACTTTTGCCTCCTGTTCTCTTTCATCCTTCTGCTGTGGCTACCTGTGGATTTGAAAATTAATAATGAGCATTTCATTTTAATTTATTGTATTTTCGTAAGTTTTAAAAAAAAAAAATGTATTTAATTCTAAAATTGAAGATTATGGTCATATTATTAGGTATTATCTCCGGCTGCACATCCAAGTCCGGTCACTGTCCAGAGCAGAGGTGCTGAAACACTTTGCGGAAGAGGTGAAAAGTGATTGTTCAGAACACGTCGAAAACGTCTACATGAGTTGAAGATAAGTTCAATACAAGTTACACATACTGTAGGTTCAAAGCGGATTACTCATAGGTTAGAAATGTGTTTTGGATTTGCTGAACATTATCTTGATGCATTTTAACTAATGAGTAATTTACAAGTAATGTGTGTCATGACTGCATAACTTACTTACAACCTATGACCCAAACATGAGATACACGCTGTACTACAACCTATACCAGAGTGCTCTTAAATTAAACAAAACTTACCCATAACTTATTGGATGTAGGTCAGCGAATTTGCCTAATTTTTCATACGTCAGGATACATCTTGATAAACAGGCAAGGTATGATGTGACCTTTAGACGTAACCTCTCTAATGATATACAACAGTAGGGGTGTAAGAAAATACCACTTTTGCAATATATCGCAATAATTTCATGATACTGTATCAATATTAAAAAGGCAGGTATTAGGTAGGACTTAATTGTTTTTTTTTTAAGTATCAAATGTGCTGAATTTGACAAACTTTAAGAAGATGAATCAGAAAACAAATGCCAAGTGTGCTGCTTAGCTCATGTTTTGAATTAATATATATGATGGTGTGTTATTCCACATATATGGTGGTTTATGTACATATATACAATGGATTTTTAAATGGTCCACTAGAAAGAACTAGAAAGACTAAAACCTATTTTCTTGTTCATTCTAAGAATGTCACATTTGAGCCAACAACAAACATTTAAGACTTGAGCTTTCTTTATCAGTAACACACGTGGTAAAATTGCATTCGTTTTATTCCAGAAGCAGTTTATTTGTACACCAGTGTATTTATTCAAATATAGACATGGTTAGGATTTCATTTTTTTAGTGTACGTCTTATTTTTTTTATTATTTAAACACTGTTTTGTTACATGATGGTTATTTCAGGCATCCTAAACCACAGATATTAGTTTCTTTGTTGGGGTGGTGAAAAATGTATGTTCTGATGTTGGATAATTCAGGGACTGTTCACTTCACAACCTAATAGAACACGAAAATGTGAGCAGGTTTGTGAACCTTATTGTCTGGTAAGCATAATTTAAGTCTTAAATTTTAAAAGAGGAACGTTTCGTGATATAACATTAGATGCTATTCTGAACAAAGTTTAGTATTTGTGCATATTTGTGGTGTCATGAAACTTTTACTGGAAATTATCTTTCTAAAAAGAAAGATTCTGGCCAGTAGACACCTCTTTACCAGAGACGAACATGGAAAAGGCGTGTACAAAGAAATAAGACGTACTGTATGCCTCAGTTTCACGGGAACTAAGTTTGCAGATAAAGATTATTCTCGTGATTATATTCTTGTTTAATCAGTGGTAATGGACTGTTGGTATAGAGCGCTTTTCCAACTTCATGGTGCCCAAAATTAGCCTCACATTCACACACACACACACACCAGTAGGCGGCTGCTGCTAGACATCTTGGGAGCCTAATTTAGGGTTCAGTGTCTTGCTCAAGGACACTTCAACGTGTGGAAGGCCAGAGCTGGGATAAGAACCAACAACCCTTTAGTTATTGGATGACCTGCTCTACCAACTAAGCCACAGCCGTGAATAAAATAACAGAAAATGGTGGAAAACATGACAATCCTCAAATAATATTTAATCCACAATCTACAGAAATTACATTTACTATAGTAACTAGTGAAAAAAAATGCCTTTAATAATCTGGTTAATGTTTTTATTTAAATGATCACAATAACTATCTCATCAATCAGTTGCCGACTACTGCTCTGATTGGAAATAAAGTGTTTCTGTCAGTAAAATGGTGTCTGGAGACATTTCATTGTTTGGACTTTGTATTTATCCATTTAAATATAAGTTTGGTTTCTATAAAATTTTCAAATGAAGTAGAGGTGAAATGGGAGGAATAAAGGAGGAGACATCACATGGTTTGAAGTGACTAAATTACTATGATGGTATATCATGTACAGGTAGTGGTAGAAGCTTCTTAGAGGTTTTTTTTGCATGTCTGGGCAAAAATTCCATCAAGTCATGTGTAGAAAATGTTCTTTCTCTGGTGAATCCAGACAGGTAGAGAGGGTGAATATATGACCGGCAGATGTAACTACTGATCACTGGTTAGATTCTGACAGATTCTACACAGACATGTCTTTTCTGCTCACAGGAACTTGAACTTCCCTTTTCAATAACATCATGAAACTGTGTCAGATCTTCCATCTTCCCATTTTCATTTTTGTTTCGGACGGAGAGGACAGAGCTGCAAAAGGATGGTGTGGATTATCAAAATCTGGCATTTGTTTGTCCATGAATTTGGCTTTAGTTCCTTAGCTTAATAAGCTTTAAGTGTTAGTTTCAAAAAAATAAAAGGAAGAAAATCAAATTTTGGGGGAACTAATGATGCCATTTTTTTTCTCCCCCTGATACGACACTTCGAAATGCACATGAAAACAGCGATGCTCCCATTCCCATTAGAAGACTACTCAGTCATCAGCCACGTTCACAGCAGTGTGGACGGGTGGTGTAAAGCTCACTCTATATGAAAATATATTAATGACCTGGAAATACAACTACAAAATTCATTAAAAAACTGCACTCTGTATTCATACCATGCACATCAGATAGTGGACAAACAACTGGATTTCACTGTCAATGATGTTTTAATCAGACCTACTGATCCAAATTACTTCATCCAACAGACCTGGATCCCATCTCTCATCAGTGAGTCTGCTTCTGTATTAAATGTCAGTGATGCAATTTCACGTCAGTCTGATCAGCTCTATTGCTCAATCAACTGCTCAATTAACTGGCGTTTCCTTGGCCTTAGAGCAGAAATAAATGTCTTGGGATGGGATGGCCTTCTGTTTCTAGGTCAAGTGAGGATCAAGGAGTGCGCAAGTGAGGGATTTTTACTCCGTATTCAACTGAACTCTGAACACGCCGCTTAACTGGTGCCTTATCTGTATGGCTTTCCAGGTGTATGCTGTTGACACCGTGTCAAATCCCATGCAGTGACGGTTAGGTTGTTCAGCTTATGTGAACCAGCGATGTCAGTGTGAACCAACATGCGATCAAATGGCATTGAATAACATGCAGAAGTTTGAATATTCATATGTATGGCATATGGCATGCAAAATATATAAGAACTGGCGCAGCATACACCACTTCATGAGATCAGCCTCTACATGGCTAATCTCATGGCACAGATGTACAATGAGAGGACCTATTAAACCACATGATTTAAACAAGCATACACACAGTTTTCACAGAGTGCCAAAATAATATTTGGCGCACAGGCAAAGCATAAATAAGTTGGTGCATTTACACAATAATAATAACAACAATAATATAATAATGATAGTAATAATAGTGGATTATATTTTTATAGCTTTTTTCAAGTACCCCACAGCACTTTACATTATTGACCAGGTTATCTAATAGGTTATTCGTTTCGCTCTCACATTCACACTCTATTGGTGGTAAACTACATTTGTATCCACAGCGGCCCTGGGGCAGACTGAAAAGAGTGATAGCATGGCTGCCAATTTGTGCCAAATCACCGCTGACCAGCACTCAACATTTACACACATTCATACCCCAGTGTGAGTGGCAACACTGGAGGCAGGGTGGGTGAAATGTCTCGCCCAGGGACACAGACAGACAGACTAGGACAGAATGGGATTCAAAATGCCAACCCTTTGGTTATTGAACGACCCATTCTACTTCCTGAGCCATGGCCGCCACTAATATATAAACTTAATTTAATTATTTACCAGTTTTAACTGTCATAGTAATCAATCAATGTATTACATGTAATGAGAGAATGAAATTGAAGACATAATATTTGATTCAGTTAAGCAAAGGTGACGGATTAAACCAACTCACCGATAAGGCTTATCAGAATTGTGAATCCGTCTGTGGTTCCGCACCCCAACATATGTAGAGCTGGTGTAGTCACACACGTCACACTTGTACATCTTCTGCATGCTGCAATCTGTTAAAGGAGATAAAAGAAAACAAACACATTCACTGGAAAGTTCATGTACACAAGCATTGGTTAATGCTGGTCACAGTGGGCCACCTACTGGTCTTAGTCGACATGGTCAAGTAATGCTCAGCCCAAATGGGTTACACGGACAAAATATGACAGATATGACAGTGACGGGAGACAGAAATGTGTCATGTCTTCAAATATAGCTAAAGAAGTAATGCTAAACAGATATGTAACAACAGAACCCAAGAACATCAAGACAAAACAAAAATAACTACACTAAATTTGTCATAAAATTGTCATTAAAATGAACAGGATTAAGCTCATTTTAAAACTGGCACATATTGAAGGTCAAATTTAGAACGACCATCTTAAATGTCAAGCTTGTCATTAAGTTAATTTTGCAAATGTTCTGAAAAAGACTTGTGATAATAAAAATATTACAGTTTTGGTTCATCACTATGAAATGGGCCTTAACATATGATGTAATTTCAGGGTATTTTAAAAAAAAATTAACCATTAACCAAAATGTTAATTTTATTGTATACATTTGGCCTGATTAGTTTTGCTTTCATGCTGTGATAGGATTATATTATGTCCTGCTGTGTTAATGTGTGCTTATAAATGACCATGCACCTGACATTTGTAGATTTTTTGTTTAACTTCCATTCAGTTTTTTGTTTTGCTTTTTACAATGACAGCTTCATAGGAATTTCACTAACTGATCCAAAACCAGTAACTACACACAAAAAGAGTTACACTCTGTGTATGAACTTAAGCCACCTCCTCTTTCATTCAGACCAGACAACTAGTCTTGGAGATTTTTCACAAGCAAAATCGCGGTTTGTCTTGAAGTCTTCACCAAATGCAGTTGGTGTGGAAGTGTTCTACGACTGCAAACATTAGTAAGAATATTCCAATTGCAATTCAGAAGGGGCAATTTTCCATCCCAGCGAAGGTGTCTTCGGCTACGTCCAGACAAGTTCGATTTGGGTTTAGTTTTGAAACCGTGTCACAAAGATATTACGTAAAAATTTAAATATTACAGTGAAAAATCTGCGTCAGCATGGGGATGAAACACTTGCTGAAAAGGATGCAATTCACATGCCATACCACTATGCTCGCTGTAAGCCAATCCCACTGGATACAAGAGAACAATAGAAGTCGTAGTGCGCATGCGCCCACATCCCTTTTTCTAACGGCGCGACACATGTGGTCATGACGTGGGTGTGAACACGTTTTACTCGTCGAGGTTGGTGGGGAAACAGCACCGTCTCCAGATCTTCCCACTCTGGGACACATTTTCCAAAGATATAATTTTGGGGTACCCATGACACCTGTCCCATTTTGACAAAAGGCCAATCCGTTAAGAAAGTACGGTGCTTTCACACAATTTTTTTTCCATGCCGATTGAGCCTTTGCCCCCAGAGAGTCCTAAAAGCTGTGCTGTGGAAATCTGTCTTACCTTCATCTGTTACCCGCTCAGCCTCCTCCACTGTGGAAACACTTTCAGAGACAGGGGTGAGGGATGCCACGTCAGCACCAAAGCTATGATGCTCCTTTTCATGGTTCCTCAGCTGACTCTACATAAGGAAGAAAAAAATAAATAAATAAAGATGCACACAGTGTAATAAGCCATTATTCAAAACGGCAGTTTAAATGTACCAAAGCTAATAAGATTCATTTTCCAATTTATTTTTATAGACAGCACTGGCAGAGAGAGACAGATGGGAATACTCATTTTAGAAAAAGACAAGACAGATATCACTTGCCCTTGAGTTATAGAGAATATATACATCAATATGAAGGCTGTATTTCATAGATTGTGGAGGACACAATCCAAATCCAACTTGTTAGAATACAGTGGAGTATTGAATAACAAGCAGAGAGCTTCAGTGACGTAACTTCTACAGGCACTTCAATATTGACTGAACAATTAATGAGGCCAAATTAAATACAATTTTGTGATAATGGGCATCAACCAATTATTTCAGAATGTCAGACAGTGATTTTCACATGAGGCTTCTAAACAAAACCAAAATTAATGTGGTTCCATCTGCAGCATAGACTGTGGCACACAGAACCATAAATGTGACTGCTGTGGAGTGATGAGAGTGCTCCACCTTTTTATTAAATGGACACTGCAGACAAAACATAGAATATTAACTAAACTAAACAGAGAGTGTAGACAACCTGTTCACATTCAAGTTCAGTCATTTAAATAATTTTGGCATCTCTTGACTGTTACCATTTTTGGAGCAGAAAGAAAATTGGACAAAGTGTTTATCTGAACTCTCAAATCTGTTGGATAATATGAAGAATAAAGAGTCATACATTTTATATATATATATATATATATATATATATATATATATATATATATATATATATATATATCTGTTTCCTGTATTAAGTGGTGGCTGTAGATCACACCAACCTGTTTATTTTAGATTGAATCTGACTGGGGAATCAACAAGGACACCTTCATCTTATCTTGTGATCTCATGTGACAAAACACAGTGTTTTCATTATATTTGTTTAAATGAAATACTGTGAGTTATTCACTTTTCTAATCAGGGTCTTTATCACATTTGTCATTTAAAAATCTAAAATGAAGCCCTGCAACTCTGCTGCTCCTCCGCACAAACAGAGATACTGCACAGATCAATAGCCCAGTGTAAACAGTGAGGCCACATCTAGTCTGGAGCATTTATTAGCGACAGTGAACCTGTGGAAAAGCAGAGTACTGCCGGTCTTATATTTACTTGAGAACAGATAAACAGTGTCCATATGCAATACACAGCTGAGCAGCATGACCTACAGTCCAGTAAAGATCAGATTCACACCAGCAGCTAATACTGTGGACGTCATTGTACAACACTTTGAATACAGGAAACAATAGTCATGGTAACCTGGCAAAAACAAACACAAATGCTGCTTACCTTATAGTGGAAGGTGTCAGAGCACTGCTTGCATTGGTACATCCTGGTCTTGCAGTGGTGGATCATATGACTCTCCAGGTCCTTGCTGTCTGACGCAATGTGCTCACAGATAGGACACTGGTACGGCTGCCTCTGCCGGTGCACCCGTAGGTGTTGTTTAATGTAGCCCTTGTTGCCACTGCTGTATCGACACAGGCGGCACCGGTACGGCCTTTCACTGCCGGGGATGTAGTCCACCAGGCTGCCGTCAGGAGAGCCAACCAACCCGTCCGCACGTGGAATGCTACACACATAACTCCCCGCTCCAGTTCCTGTGACCACGCCAGCCACTGCACCATTCTGGTACTGTGCATTATCCTGAAGCTCTTTTAGGATATCTTCATCAGATGTGTTCTGGTCTGAGCGTTCTCTGAGTCTTTCGATGACAGTGAGCAGAGAAAGGCTGATGCCTGCTTTAGTACCCGGTCCCTCATCATCTCCGTCCAGGCCTAGTGACCCCAGACTTTCCTCTTTGCGCTCACTTTGAAGCTCCAGATCCAGCAGAGCCGTTGTTGTCTCCAGATCCTTTTGTCCAGCTGTAGATCCCTCCATCAGTTTCTGGCCTGTATTTGGGTTCTGTGTCCTCAGACCTACCTTGGTACTTGAGGTGGGGAGTTCTGGCATCCTCATAGGCATGGCTACAAGGGCCTCAGCAGCCAATGAGTGCAGACGCAAAGACTCAGAGTGTGTCCTCTTGCGACCGGCAGGGGGGATATTTTCATCCCTTGATGGGTCATTGGTTGTAGTGATGGACGTTTTGCCTTCAGCTAACAGCTGGCTGTCAGTAGCACTAGCAGCACTGGCAGCGACCACATCGTCCTTCACCTTGCTGAGTCGAACCCGTTCTTCTGTATCAAGTAAACTCTTGCCCCTGTCCACATCTGGGCTGAGAAGCAGAGGGTTATTGGCTATGACTGAATCTTCAGCTGAAGGCAGACGTTCTACTATCACATTTATGTGGCCAGCACAGTTAGGACTGCTGTTGATGATCTTCTGAGCTGATGACAATAAGCTGTCTGTGACTGAGGTGCTCTCATGGTGACTGTCACTCTCTGCTTCAATCTCTGCTTCCGTTGTCACTTGCACCTCTACCACAGGATCCTCAGACACCAGATCTTTGATGGGATAAACCTGATCCTCCTCTTCCTCTTTTATTTTTAGACACTGATTGTGATTGGGCACTGACTGAGTTAAAACATCCTGTTTATTCTCCACCTCTATGGGCACACACAGCTGAAACTTAAAGCTCGATTGGGTTGTCTGCATGCTTTTATCCTGAAAAACAGGAGGAAGCACAACTATTTCCTCTGTTGCTGCAACAGGGTTAGCAGAGTTTCCTGCTGGCAGAGCAGCATGTGCCTCCTTCTTAGTCGGAGCCCCACCTTCATCTTCAAAGATTGGATAAGAGCAGTCAACCAGGCCAGCATGTTTCCAGGCATGGGTCTTGAGCATTCGCTGCTGGCTGCACACATAACTGCAGATCAGGCAGCGGTATAGTCCATACTCCTCATAGCTGTACCACTTCTTCTTCTGCGGAAGCTCTGTGGTGCCATCCACTGCATGTTTCACTGCCTCTGTTTCTTTCCCCTCATCGTGAGTGTCGGACTCAATAGAATTGCTCTTCAGGTTCCCTCTGTTGTCAAAGTGGAGCCTGACATGTGCTTCCAGCTGCTCCTGGTCTGTGGAGGTGAAGCGACACTCAGAGCACATTAGAATGAGGTCACTGTGTTGTTCATTGTGTTGTTTCAGGTGTTCTTTCAGCTGGGTCAGCGTTAGGGACAGATAGGGGCATAGGCAACACTGATAGCATGTGACTGTCCGCCTGTGTTCATTGCCACTGGGGTTATCCTCTGCTTCTGTTACTGTGGTGGTGGTAATGTTATTGTTACCATCACCTGTTGAAAATGGAGACAGATCTCTGACAACAGGACTGTTGATTTCCAAACTCCTCCCCTTTGTGCTTTCCTCCTCACAGTTCTGTCTTGTTTTCTTGTAGGGTGAACCTCCACTGCTCTCTCTTGGCCCCTCCTCACCTCCTCTTCTCATAGACGAAGCCTGTTGGAGCACTCTCTTCTGTCCTGCTAGCATGCAGCGGCGCTGCGGTCGCTTCTCCACAATTTTGCTGAGCTTCTGGATGACCTGAATGAGAGAATCTGCGGCTTGTTTCTGCTGAAAACTGTGGGTGGTGTCCTCCTCAGGAACCTGCTGTGCCAGGGATTGAGAGTGTGTTCCCAGCACTGATGGACTGGAGGAGGAAGTGGAGGCGTGTGTGATGAGTACAGCTACATCACTGCTCTCCTCCATGACCTGGAAGACGACAGAACATGCTTATGTTTATGTAAAGCATGCAAATAATAACAAACATGTGAACACCAAATTAAATTATATTTGAAGGATATTTCATTATAAATTCTACATTGATATATTTATTCATATAAATACCAAATGTTTAATTTTACTTCATATTTCACTGTCACTTTTGCTTTTTGCACTGGTGTGTTGTATGTTGCTAATATCAACCATGACATTTCCCAATAGTGGGATCAACAAAATCTTAGATTATCATTTAATATTCATGCTGGTGAAGATTCCACCCGAACAGCATTTAAACCATTATGTGACCCAATTTCTCTGCTTTAACTAATAATTTGTGAGTCACTTACATACTACAAAAAGGGCTTGTTAGATATTGTTAAAATAATCCTATTTCTGTCACTTCAAAATAAGTACTGCTCATTTCTTACATAAGTAAATACTTTGAGTGGTCACATTCTGCTAGACTATCAATTTATTCATCAATAGATTAAATATGAGCACAGATGGATGAAAAATCATTCTTGTAGTAATACTCAAAACCACAAAACTCGAGAGCCACCTAAACCATGGCTTAATATGATTTTGTCAGCAACACTTCAAACTAACAGCGTAACCCGACTTAGAAATATAACCTCAATTACCCTAAAAACAACAACTATATTTCCCCTGATTACAATGCTGTCAGTCTGTGAAAAGTCTCTGTAGAGTTTACCATAGACACCCAGCCTGTGTAAAAATCATACTACATTTGCTCAGTAAAGTGGAATCTGGACTCTTACTGACACTTAGGGTTACAATATTGACCTATGGATATAACAAAAGGGCTGTAAAGTGAAATTAACAGCCTACACTGCCAACTTCAACTTTTACACAATAAGCCAAGGCTTATCATGACTTCGTTTGCTAACATAAGCACCATGTGCATGTCTTTACAACTTAATCTTAAGGGAAATAGCCACTAATATGTAGTTAAATCCTTTCCATCTGTAAATCCCACTTTCCTTTTACTGAGCACAATTTATCTTCCTCTTTCTCCCACTTCTCCTTTTGTGTGATATCAGGACTCCAGGATACACATTTGGAAAAAGGTTATTCTGTATTATTCAGCATTAATGAGGATTTATTTCATATTGGCCTAATGTTATTTATGATAGAGCCACAATAATTGAAAAATGAAAGCAATACATCAGGCCTCATTAGTTTACAGTGTCCTGACTCAAACTATACTGGGTTGAATTTAATATCACCTCTCTTGTCAATTACACTAATGCACAAAGTTTCTAGTGACTCTGCAACTGTCGTTCGTGCAGCCTCTGCTGACACGATCATGTGCTTCTACAGTCTCAGATGAGCACCTGCTATGTCAGTATCTAAAAATATGTCATCCACTTTCACTCCTCTGCAGAATGAAGTTGAGCTCTGCCTCTACCACAGGCGACGGCACCGACAGATACTTAGCCAAAATGCTAATAGCTGACACAACGGGGTGGATACGACACGTAAAAGATATTCGTATCAAGAAAAAAAACAAACTTTGTAAAAACCAGGAGGACACGTTCTGTTAGCGCCACAATTAGTCCCAACGCTTACTGAATTCTCCTAGGACACACAAACAAACACACACACACGAGTGTGACACTGCTAGCAGCTACACACGACTATACAAGGACATGTTAATTACCGCGGCGGTTAATGAATAACGAAGAAGTGAGGAGTTGTATTTAAATAAAAGTATACTCACTGACACCAAAAAGCGACACGCTCTTTGTCCTCAACACATAAAACAGCTTTATTTTATTCGTTAGCCATAAAAAGTGGCCCCTCTCTCTCCCACATTGCAAAATGGCGAGGATGGAATATCAGTCACGTGACTCGGGGTTTAGGTCAGGTGACCAACAATGATGTTTGACTGATAGGTCTTCTGTGGGGTGAGAAGGCTGACGGTTAGTTCAAGTGCAGCTCGGAAAATACTTCAAATGTTTGTTCATATGGGGTGTTACAGATGTACTTAATTTGAAATATAGTATCAGACAAAGCTATATTTATAAGCTGTGTGCACTATTTTTCTGTCTTATTGTTCTTGATTATTGGCAGTAAATGAACATTGATAGATTTAGGAGCTACCTAAAAGCCTCACATAATCATCACGAAACATTCAGTTATATATTATCTCACGTGTCGATAAGGTTTTAAAATAAATGTAGGCGTTTTTTACGTATGTATGCGCACGTTACAGTTTGTCAGTAATAATCAATGTTTAATTTTTAAAGTAAATATTCGTAGCGGTTATTGACTAAAACTGTTTGATGTGGGAGAAACAATGACAGATAAGATAAGATATGCCTTTAGTACTCTCATCAGCGGAAATTCCGGGTTTACAGCAGTAAGTGTACAAAAGCACACGAGAGCAAAAGAAGTGTAAAATCATAAAATCAAAGTCAGAAGTGAAGAAAGTTATACTATTTACAGCCACGCGCAAGTTTACGACATTAGATATAGATGTAGCCAAATAATAAATGCCAATAGAATTAATGTATGTATGTATGTATGTATGTATGTATGTATGTATGTATGTATGTATGTATGTATGTATGTATGTATGTATGTATGTATGTATGTATGTATGTATGTATGTATGTATGTATGTATGTATATATGTATGTATGTATGTATGTATGTATGTATGTATGTATGTATGTATGTATGTATGTATGCATGTATTTATTTATTTATTGTTTTCATGAAGGTAAGCCCCCCCAAATAAAACAAAAATAAAAATTGCTCCTGTAATTCCCACTACTTTTAGGGAAGGGTCACCAAGTCCTTAAATCAGGGGTCTTGCAAAGTGCAAAAATACCACAGTAGAGGCTGTGGAACTCATTTTATGTCAGGTTCCACATACAGACCAATATGATCTACAGTCAAATTATAGCAGAATAACATACAAAAATGAATGACTCCATATTTTCTTCTCATTTTGATGTGAAAATAATTTACATTATGCCCATAAATAATAACAACTTAAAATGTATGTCATTGTTATACTGTAAAAATAAGATTAAATTAGGAAAATATTTATACTTATGAACTGTCCTGTAATAATAAAATGTGGAAAACCTGAACAAATATGAACAAAACTAAAATTTCTAAAGAAAATTAACCACAATTTTAACAATTCAGTGTCTTTGTAGTAGATCTGATCCAAAATGCACGTGCGTAAATGATAAATTGAGGCATAACATTAGAATTGCATGTATTTTTCTTGAGCTATTTCAGTTTTTTTTTTTTTTAGATTATTCACACCTTTGTTGTTGGATTTTTTAAAAAGTATTTTTCACAAGGTAATGAGGTTTGTTTGCACTAAAAGAAAGAAAAATTTGCAATTGTCAATTTTTTTCTCGGTTATTAAGCTATTATTTTACTGGTCCGACCCACTTGAGATCAAATCGGGCTGAATGTGGCCCCTGAAAGTAATGAGTTTGAGACCCCTGCTTTAAATGCTAATGTTTGACTCCCAATCTAAGTAATCCCCAATAGCCCTTTTAAGTAAGTAACACCTTTTCTGAAGGAAGTTGGACAGACACCAGGATGTACATGTTAAAGGGTTTTTAGTTATGAAATGGTTAGTGAACACAGAAAATAATATTTCTACATAGGCTTGTTTTTTTCCTTCACATTTAAAAATTCTTATAATAACCCACCCATACCAGTGTAACAATATGAACCTTTAAATGGACATACACATCTATCAAAACCAGTAATTACACTCTTAAATACACCTGGCTATGGTACCTCCAAATATAAATGCATTTACACATTTGTGGTGCACCTAAGCCGGCATCTAATGAAAATAACAAACTGAAAAAAAACAAAATACCCTGTTGCAGGCCTGTTTTTTGACCTCCCTGAGAAGCGTTCTCATCCACAAATGTTACTCACAACCCCCAGCTAACATCCAAGATGGCGACGCTGTATAAGTCAGGGTTACAGATACAAGATGGTCACTCATGTTGAGAGTTATGAATTTGTGGTCTGTTAAATTGCTCCTTGGTTTCATGAGACTCTGCAATGGTGAGGTAACAAGATGTATAGTATTAATTCTTGACACAATACCTGTTTATTATACTGTAGTTACTACAAGCAATGTTGACTCCCCCTCTGTGGGGTTAAAAGATATAAATAAATAAATAAATAAATAAATAAATAAATAAATAAATAAATAAATAAATAAATAAAATAAGTGAATGAATAGAAAAATAAAATAAAATAAATAAAATTTAAAAAAAAATAAGAACAAAATGCAGACAAATTAGAAAAAGGAAAGAAAAAAAGGGAAGAAAAAAGAAAACAAACAAACCTACTTTCCTCTTTGCTCATTTGTTGTTTTTTTGTTTTGTTTTTTGTATATATGTATATGTTTAGTACTTCAGTTATTTATTATTGTTATTATTTTTATTATTATCATAATTTTTGTACTATGCACTATATTGCTATACGATGAATTCAGGTTATTGGGGAAGTAAAGAAGGGGTAGGATTAAATAAGCTTATGCTTCATCCTACTCCTTTTCGGACATGTCATTGTTATTATTGTTATTGTTGTATTGATTATTGTTGCACTTTGCACATGTTCCAAATAAATCATTCAAATCAAATCAAACATGAATAACTTACATTTTGATTGAACAGTTTCCAATGAGAGATTTCAAGTTATTACAAAACTTTACTAATGATGTCACTATTTTACCAGGGCAGATAAAATAATCTGAGTCAGCATAAGATTAATTACAATGAGCATTAATGTAGAAGTTTTAATTAACAAAATGGATAAGCATGGTTTAGATCTATTTATGGGCTAGCCTGTGTGTAATGTTGACTGCATTGTTTTAGGTGTCTTCACTGTATTGTACTGTTATTACTGAATACTATTGTACTAGTATAACTGAATACTATTGTACTATAGCTGAATACTATTGTACTAGTATAACTGAATACTATTGTACTGTTATTACTGAATACTATTGTACTATAGCTGAATACTATTGTACTAGTATAACTGAATACTATTGTATGTACGAGTATAACTGAATACTATTGTACTGTCATAGCTGAGTACTATTGTACTAGTATAACTGAATACTATTGTACTGTTATTACTGAATACTATTGTACTAGTATAACTGAATACTATTGTACTAATATAACTGAATACTATTGTGCTGTTATTACTGAATACTATTGTACTAGTATAACTGAATACTATTGTATGTACGAGTATAACTGAATACTATTGTACTGTCATAGCTGAGTACTATTGTACTAGTATAACTGAATACTATTGTACTGTTATTACTGAATACTATTGTACTATAGCTGAATACTATTGTACTAGTATAACTGAATACTATTGTACTGTTATTACTGAATACTATTGTACTATAGCTGAATACTATTGTACTAGTATAACTGAATACTATTGTACTGTTATTACTGAATACTATTGTACTATAGCTGAATACTATTGTACTAGTATAACTGAATACTATTGTACTAGTATAACTGAATACTATTGTACTGTTATTACTGAATACTATTGTACTGTCATAGCTGAATACTATTGTACTAGTATAACTGAATATTATTGTACTGTTATTACTAAATACTATTGTACTAGTATAACTGAATACTATTGTATGTACGAGTATAACTGAATACTATTGTACTGTCATAGCTGAGTACTATTGTACTAGTATAACTGAATACTATTGTACTGTTATTACTGAATACTATTGTACTATAGCTGAATACTATTGTACTAGTATAACTGAATACTATTGTATGTACGAGTATAACTGAATACTATTGTACTGTCATAGCTGAGTACTATTGTACTAGTATAACTGAATACTATTGTACTGTTATTACTGAATACTATTGTACTATAGCTGAATACTATTGTACTAGTATAACTGAATACTATTGTACTAGTATAACTGAATACTATTGTACTAGTATAACTGAATACTATTGTACTGTTATTACTGAATACTATTGTACTGTTATTACTGAATACTATTGTACTATAGCTGAATACTATTGTACTAGTATAACTGAATACTATTGTACTAGTATAACTGAATACTATTGTACTAGTATAACTGAATACTATTGTACTAGTATAACTGAATACTATTGTACTGTTATTACTGAATACTATTGTACTGTCATAGCTGAATACTATTGTACTAGTATAACTGAATACTATTGTACTGTTATTACTGAATACTATTGTACTATAGCTGAATACTATTGTACTAGTATAACTGAATACTATTGTACTAGTATAACTGAATACTATTGTACTGTTATTACTGAATACTATTGTACTGTCATAGCTGAATACTATTGTACTAGTATAACTGAATATTATTGTACTGTTATTACTAAATACTATTGTACTAGTATAACTGAATACTATTGTATGTACGAGTATAACTGAATACTATTGTACTGTCATAGCTGAGTACTATTGTACTAGTATAACTGAATACTATTGTACTGTTATTACTGAATACTATTGTACTATAGCTGAATACTATTGTACTAGTATAACTGAATACTATTGTATGTACGAGTATAACTGAATACTATTGTACTGTCATAGCTGAGTACTATTGTACTAGTATAACTGAATACTATTGTACTGTTATTACTGAATACTATTGTACTATAGCTGAATACTATTGTACTAGTATAACTGAATACTATTGTACTAGTATAACTGAATACTATTGTACTAGTATAACTGAATACTATTGTACTGTTATTACTGAATACTATTGTACTGTCATAGCTGAATACTATTGTACTAGTATAACTGAATATTATTGTACTGTTATTACTAAATACTATTGTACTAGTATAACTGAATACTATTGTACTATAGCTGAATACTATTGTACTAGTATAACTGAATACTATTGTACTAGTATAACTGAATACTATTGTACTAGTATAACTGAATACTATTGTACTAGTATAACTGAATACTATTGTACTGTTATTACTGAATACTATTGTACTGTCATAGCTGAATACTATTGTACTAGTATAACTGAATACTATTGTACTGTTATTACTGAATACTATTGTACTATAGCTGAATACTATTGTACTAGTATAACTGAATACTATTGTACTAGTATAACTGAATACTATTGTACTGTTATTACTGAATACTATTGTACTGTCATAGCTGAATACTATTGTACTAGTATAACTGAATATTATTGTACTGTTATTACTAAATACTATTGTACTAGTATAACTGAATACTATTGTATGTACGAGTATAACTGAATACTATTGTACTGTCATAGCTGAGTACTATTGTACTAGTATAACTGAATACTATTGTACTGTTATTACTGAATACTATTGTACTATAGCTGAATACTATTGTACTAGTATAACTGAATACTATTGTATGTACGAGTATAACTGAATACTATTGTACTGTCATAGCTGAGTACTATTGTACTAGTATAACTGAATACTATTGTACTGTTATTACTGAATACTATTGTACTATAGCTGAATACTATTGTACTAGTATAACTGAATACTATTGTACTAGTATAACTGAATACTATTGTACTAGTATAACTGAATACTATTGTACTGTTATTACTGAATACTATTGTACTGTCATAGCTGAATACTATTGTACTAGTATAACTGAATATTATTGTACTGTTATTACTAAATACTATTGTACTAGTATAACTGAATACTATTGTACTATAGCTGAATACTATTGTACTAGTATAACTGAATACTATTGTACTAGTATAACTGAATACTATTGTACTAGTATAACTGAATACTATTGTACTAGTATAACTGAATACTATTGTACTGTTATTACTGAATACTATTGTACTGTCATAGCTGAATACTATTGTACTAGTATAACTGAATACTATTGTACTGTTATTACTGAATACTATTGTACTATAGCTGAATACTATTGTACTAGTATAACTGAATACTATTGTACTAGTATAACTGAATACTATTGTACTGTTATTACTGAATACTATTGTACTGTCATAGCTGAATACTATTGTACTAGTATAACTGAATATTATTGTACTGTTATTACTAAATACTATTGTACTAGTATAACTGAATACTATTGTATGTACGAGTATAACTGAATACTATTGTACTGTCATAGCTGAGTACTATTGTACTAGTATAACTGAATACTATTGTACTGTTATTACTGAATACTATTGTACTATAGCTGAATACTATTGTACTAGTATAACTGAATACTATTGTATGTACGAGTATAACTGAATACTATTGTACTGTCATAGCTGAGTACTATTGTACTAGTATAACTGAATACTATTGTACTGTTATTACTGAATACTATTGTACTATAGCTGAATACTATTGTACTAGTATAACTGAATACTATTGTACTAGTATAACTGAATACTATTGTACTAGTATAACTGAATACTATTGTACTGTTATTACTGAATACTATTGTACTGTCATAGCTGAATACTATTGTACTAGTATAACTGAATATTATTGTACTGTTATTACTAAATACTATTGTACTAGTATAACTGAATACTCTCTCTAGGTCGTCCTCAGACGAGCCTTCCATCGTCGTTTCCAGTCATCCCGATTCTCCATACATCTGGCCAGTTCGCTGGTGCTCTGAGCTCCCACGTCCATCTTGAGAATGTCCACATATGTTAGTTTAGGACGTCCTCTTGACCGACGCCCGTGCGTTGGTTCCCATAGCACAACATTACTGGCCGGCAGCTCTCGGTGCCTTTGGCAGTGTCCTGCTAGTCTCATTCTCCTTACAGCAATCTTCTCGCTCACCCTCGGCACTCCTTCATAGAGAATTCTGTTGGCTACGTGTTCGTTCTTGCTGATGTTAAGCGCTGCACGCAGCATCCTGGTGTAGCACCCGTCCAGGGACTTCTCTAGGGTTACTATTATTAATTATTAATACTATTGTACTGTTATTACTGAATACTATTGTACTAGTATAACTGAATACTATTATACTGTTATTACTGAATACTATTGTACTAGTATAACTGAATACTATTATACTGTTATAACTGAATACTATTGTATGTACGAGTATAACTGAATACTATTGTACTATAGCTGAATACTATTGTACTAGTATAAGTGAATACTATTGTACTGTTATAACTGAATACTATTGTACTATAGCTGAATACTATTGTACTAGTATAAGTGAATACTATTGTACTGTTATTACTGAATACTATTGTACTAGTATAACTGAATACTATTGTACTGTTATTACTGAATACTATTGTACTAGTATAACTGAATACTATTATACTGTTATTACTGAATACTATTGTACTAGTATAACTGAATACTATTATACTGTTATAACTGAATACTATTGTATGTACGAGTATAACTGAATACTATTGTATGTACGAGTATAACTGAATACTATTGTACTATAGCTGAATACTATTGTACTAGTATAAGTGAATACTATTGTACTGTTATTACTGAATACTATTGTACTAGTATAACTGAATACTATTGTACTGTTATTACTGAATACTATTGTACTAGTATAACTGAATACTATTATACTGTTATTACTGAATACTATTGTACTAGTATAACTGAATACTATTATACTGTTATAACTGAATACTATTGTATGTACGAGTATAACTGAATACTATTGTATGTACGAGTATAACTGAATACTATTGTACTATAGCTGAATACTATTGTACTAGTATAAGTGAATACTATTGTACTGTTATTACTGAATACTATTGTACTAGTATAACTGAATACTATTGTACTGTTATTACTGAATACTATTGTACTAGTATAACTGAATACTATTGTACTGTTATTACTGAATACTATTGTACTAGTATAACTGAATACTATTATACTGTTATAGCTGAATACTATTGTACTATTATAACTGAATACTATTGTACTATTATAACTGAATACTATTGTACTAGTATAACTGAATACTATTGTAATATTATAACTGAATACTATTGTACTGTCATAGCTGAATACTATTGTACTAGTATAACTGAATACTATTATACTATTATAACTGAATACTATTGTACTAGTATAACTGAATACTATTGTACTTTTATAACTGAATACTATTGTACTATTATAGCTGAATACTATTGTACTAGTATAACTGAATACTATTGTACTTTTATAGCTGAATACTATTGTACTATTATAACTAAATACTATTGTACTAGTATAACTGAATACTATTGTACTTTTATTACTGAATACTATTGTACTGTCATAGCTGAATACTATTGTACTAGTATAACTGAATACTATTGTACTATTATAGCTGAATACTATTGTACTATTATAGCTGAATACTATTGTAATATTATAGCTGAATACTATTGTAATATTATAGCTGAATACTACTCTCTAGTGGTGATTTTACGTTTCTGCATCTCACAACAAAAAATGCATCTACAGTAAGTAGTTCATGAAATTATTGAACGTAACTGTCCATGAACTCTTCTCCAAAAAAAATAGTCTGTTAATATTGAGCATTTTATTTATTTTTTTCTAATAATGTTGGTGACTAAATCCTGCTCCAGATGTCACTTTCTTTCACCTCAGGCAACATATTGCAATTAATGAACAGTGAAACTACCAAACTGATAAATAAATAAACAAACAAACAAACAAATAAATAAATAAATAATAGTACTACTAACTCAAATGTATTAAGTTGTTGTAACATGTTCTTCTTTTTAAGTACTTCCAACTAACATTTTTTTAAATTGAGGGGAACTATTGTGGCTAATAGTACTGATTCAACTCCTTTACTTAAGTAAAAGTTTAGAAAAGTACAACTTCTCAATTGTAATGAAGTACAAAAGTAAAAAGTAAAACTGCATTTTTTCCCCCATGAATGCAATAATAGTTATTTAACCAGGAAAATTCTGAAAAGATTC